>CM067847.1:607044932-608294932 GCA_034509565.1 Triticum monococcum | reverse complement strand
GCGAACGTTTTCCCCATCCCTGGTCGTTCGCTAGGGGCAGGCCAGGGCCAACCCCCTCGATTGGCCCAAAAGGCCTAGTTAAGTGTGCTTCGTGTGATTGTCTCAAAAAATATGATTTCGAAAAATAAAATTGCCAGCCTAAACTTTAAAACTGCCATCCTCTGGATAAAACATGTTATAAACAAAAAAGTACACATAAATTTATAAATGCATGCTCTGAAAATGTGAACATTGTCATGCTACTTTATAAAACTGACATCCTCTAGATAATTCTTTTATCTGGATAAGCCCCCAATAAAGACTACCATGCAATTAAAAACGCCATCCTCCCAATATAAAGTATGACATCCTCTCAATAATAAAAATGGCGTTATATTATAATAAAAATGACATGCCCTTCATAATAAAACTGCCATGCCATTAAAAAAATGCCATCTATCCTCTAAATAATATTTTTTTTCATCCAATTATCAGTAAAGTTTCCATATTATTAATTAGAAATGGATGTACAAAAACAAAGTTGACTTGTGAACATTATAAAAAAATGTCATCCTCTCAATAATAAAAATGCCATCGTTTTAATAATATAAAATGTGATGTTATTACTAATAAAACTGCCATGTACAAAAACAAATTTGATTTGTGAACATTAGAAAAAAATGTTTAAATTTGCTATGTGACATAGTTCAATAAATTATAAAAACTGCCATGTTAATTGTTCTAGAAAAATTGACATGTACCTAAGCAAAAAAGAACATATTTCACCATCTTGTAAAAAGAGCAGAAAAACAAGAGGGACTCCAATCCTCATTTCCATGGATGGTAACTTCTCTAAGCCTAAACAAACTTTCAAATTTGAAAATTGGTGGTTGCTTGAGAAAGATTTTAGTGACTTTGCTAAATCGGCATGGAACACTGCTAGGTCTGCTTCTTTCTCGGCAAAATCTTCTTCTCTTGCAGGATCTCTGAAAAAATGGTGTAAGAAGAAAAAGCCATTCCAGCAGGAGTTACAGGAGTTGGAGTCCAGTATCAATCAGATTCAAATGCTGCCTCTGCACCAGCAAGATCACTCTCTTGAAAACTCTCTAATTCTCAGGTATGAACATACGCTTTCTAAACTCAATCAGTACTACAAACAAAGGAGTAAGAAGGGTTGGATCAAAGATGGTGACAGGAATACTAGGTTCTTTCATCAAGCTGTGCTCAAGAGAAGGAAAAGAAATACTATATGCTCTATTAAGGATGAGAATGATGTTACCCATTTTAAACCTAGTCTCATTGCTAATACTTTTGTTAATTATTTTAGATTCATCTTTTCTTCTACTAATATCAATGTTGGAAGACCTTTTCTTGGTACTCATTTGCCAGAAAATTCCGAGGATCTAACTTATTCCATTCCAGACAAGAATGAAATTTTGCAGATTCTAAAGGATATGAAGCTGAATGCTTCACCTGGACCTGATGGCTTCAATGTGGAGTTCTATCTTGCTACATGGGAATGGATAGGAGATGAAGTCACTCAATTGGTGGTTAACTTCTATAGAACAGGTATACTACCACCTCACATAAGTGATACCAATATAGCTCTCATTCCCAAAAAGCTTGTTCCTCAGGTTCCTATGGACTATAGACCCATTAGTCTTTGTAATGTGGTTTACAAAATCATTGCTAAATCTCTAGCCAATAGACTTAAGCCTCACCTTCCTCATTATATTGATCCTGCTCAGCAGGCATTTATTGAGGGTAGGAGGATTAGTGATAATATTATTATTGCTCAAGAGATTGCCCATACTTTTGTTCTTAAATCTTGGAAATATCATGCTTTCATGCTCAAAATTGATCTTGCTAAGGCTTTTGATCGGTTAGAATGGAGCTTTATAGTGTCTGCGCTTGCTCGTAAAGGGTTGCATGGTCATTTTATTAATTTGATCTATGCCTGCATTTCTTCTCCGACGTTCTCTGTCATCATTAATGGTCAACCTTCACCTAAATTTAAGAGTTATAGAGGGATTCGTCAAGGCTGTCCTATGTCACCATATTTATTTGTTCTCGCTATTAATGAATTGTCTCTTGCTCTTAATGATGCTCTTGCTGCTCACCAACTGCAGGGGATATTACTTGGACCAAATTGCCCTCCTATTCACTCTCTTTTGTTTGCAGATGATCTACTTGTTTGTGGAAAGGCCACTGTTGAGGAACCTACTTCCATGGCTCAAATCATTCATCACTTTTGTTCTATTTCAGGTCAAACTCCAAATTGGGCCAAATCTGCTATAATTTTCAGTGCCCATGTTGATCAGGCTTCTATTCAAGATATAAAACAAAATTTTCCTGTTTCTAACATGGATAGTACTTTCACTCATTTAGGGCATCCACTTATTCTCCCTGCAAAAAATAGAGCTGCTGCTTATAATTTTGTTTTGGATAGGTTTATGAATAAGTTGCCTGCTTACAAAGCTAATATGCTCTCTCATGCTGCTAGGCTTGAGCTGATTAGGTCTGTTTTCTCTGCAATTCCTGTGTACTACATGGCTAATATTTTATTCACCAAGAAATTTATTACCAAACTCACTGCTATTATCAGGAATTTTTGGTGGACAGGAATTAGAGAAAATAAATTATAATAGAAGCCTTTGTCTTCGGGCCTGGAAAGACATTTGCAACTCTAAACAAGAAGGTGGCCTTGGTATAAGGAATTTACAAGCTATCAATGAAGGTCTGATTCTTGCAGCTGCCTGGAGACTTGCTAAAGACCCCTTTTCCCATTTACATCTAGTCCTTAAATCCAAATATTTCCATGATGCCTCCATTTGGACAGCCACTCAAAATACTCCTAAATCAGCATTCCGGTCTTCCATTTTAAAAATGCTTCCTAAGCTCAGAGCTCATTCTTTCTACCAGATCATGCAAGGAAATATCTCTCTCTGGAGCACTCCTTGGTGTTCTCGTTGGACATCAATTCATGATCATCTCATTATTCAGCCTTCTAGATATAGATACTCTTCTCTTGTTAAAGATCTTTGGCTTCCGGGTTAGAAAGTCTGGAACAACAATCTCATTCACTCTCTTTTTCAGCAACCTTTAGCTTCTACTATTGTCCAGACTGAGATTATACATGAAGATTGTCCTGATATGCTATGCTGGGGTCTTACTCCCAATAGAATTTGTTCTTCTAAATCTGCTTATAAATTGTGTTTGCAAGATATTCATGCCAATCCGAGGAATGCCCCTTCTCATGTTTCTTTGCAGGTTAAAAATCTTCTCAATATGATTTGGAAGCAAAAGCTTATGATTCCCAGGGTCCAAACATTTGCTTGGAGGCTTCTTCGGAAAGCTCTTCCTACAGGTTTGAGGGCTGGTCGTTTTTCTATACATATTTCCGAACTATGTTGCAGATGTGGCCAACAGGAGAATGAGATTCACCTCTTTTTTCTTTGTGATTTTGCTAGAGCAGCTTGGTTCGGCCATCCTTGGTATATTAGATCAGATGTTTTAATTCAGAGCTATTCCAATATGCACAACATTATTTTTGCTTTACTTAATATGAACCATCCACACGCTTCTATTTCTAACATTCTCAACTTTATGTGGTGCCTTTGGAAAGCAAGAAATGATATTCTTTTTGATAGGAAAAAGGCTCTCCCTGACCATGTTAATATCGTTGCAAATGCTTTATCTTCTAAATCTAATGATCTTCTTAACAACTCTCTACACTTACAGCCGCAGACTCCCATCCGGTCTTTGATTTCCACTAACCAAATTCCTTTGCAGGGTCAAACACTTAAATCTGATCTTCTTATTATAGGCCCCAAAATTTATTCTGATACTGCTTTTAAATGTAAAAAAGTTCCAGGATTAACTCAGGGATCGGCAGCTACTGGAGTTGGAGTCTATCTTTCTTTGCAACAGGATCAAATTGAAGTAAATGTGCAGATTCAGGCGTCCACATCCATTACAAGCACACCTTTGCAAGCTGAAGCTCTTGCCCTCCTTTTTGCTGCACAGGTGGCCAGCCGTCTGCACATTACCAGACCTACTTTTCTCACAGATTGTCTTTCCTTGGCTTCGGTTGCGGCAAATAAAAGGATTTCTGAGGCTTCCACTCCTTGGTCTATCAGGAAAACTTTGGCTGATTTCTTCCACTATTCTTCAGATCTTCAATCGCAGGTGTTTCACATTTCTAGACAGATAAATGGTATTGCTCATAATGTAGCTCATCAGGTTCTTAGATCAGTTTTTGAACCTGACATATGTTGCTTCGCTTCAGCTCATAGGAGTATGATTTGCCCTGTAGTTTCTCTTCTATCTAATTTTCAGTTTCAGGGCTTTGCAATCCATGCTATTCGTTGCTACTGAGCTGAATGATAAGTTTGGCATTTTGTGGGCCTTGTGTGTTTCAATAAACTTCAGGATGAAGGGAAAACATAGACCATCCAGAGGCCAGCTCTACGAAACACAATTGCGTCTGATCTTCACATTGCAGGGCCGAAAAGATTCTCTGACGCCTCCTGGAAGTGCTAAAAAAATCCTGGACGCTCAGATCTTACAATTTCTAGACAAGCTTCTACTTTCCAATCAAATTTCCCTCTGTTGGCTGGAACTGCAGCTGTGTTTTTGCTTCTATATTGGTCAAGGCTCCTTATTTTCAGAAAGATCAGAGGCCAGTTAGCTCAGATCTTTGGTTGCTCCTCTCAGCTTCTGGCCACTTTTTTCTTTGTCTCAAGGTAGCTGAATGAAATAGCTCACAATTGTCCTCATCAGGTACTCACCTTGAGTGTAGAACCTGTCTTCTCGTGTGTCAAACTAGCTCATGGACAAGCAGGATGTCCCTTCTTAGCTCCTCTCTGTAATTCAGCTTGTCCTATCTCTGTAATTCATGTTGTACTATGTACCCGAGCTGAGTTTGAATGAAAGTTTGGCGCTGTGGGTGCCTTTTCTTGTTCAAAAAAAGAGGGACCAGAATCCGAACTATGGTTTTCTGGCCCTGCGCCAGTGTGGCGTGCGGGTTAGCGCACCGCTATAGCGTGAGCAGCGGTGCTTGGAAAAAATTGAAGCAACACTTACGAAAAAATATGAAACAACACATAGTTCAAATGCAAGCCTCACACCACAAGCTCGTCCATTCAATGCAAATAAAATTAGATAAAAGCGATGCTACGATGCAAATATACTAGATAAACACGTCGACAACTAGATAAACTACTCATCATCCTCCTCGATGGTGTATTCCCACGACGTAAACACATCGGTCCACCGAGGATCTTCGTCGTCGCAGGTCGCACTGGGCTTCCGCCAGTGCCTTCTCACGGGGGAGGCGCGAGTTCCTGCGCCTGCTCGCGCGTCGGAGAAGTTGATCTACGCCTGTGGCCTCCTGAGGCGCCAAGTCGCGCGCCGTACGCGTGGGCAATCTCGAACGTCCCGAGCCAAGGGTGTGTATCGCCGGAGCGGATCTCCGCGTAATACACGCTGGAAGGGCGGAGGCAGACGCCGTGGAAGCCGGAGCTGCTACGGGGGCGCGACGGCATAGCGGTGACGGGGAAAGAAGGCACAACAGCGGTGGGGCGCTGGAGGCAGGGGGAAGGGAAGGCGTGGCTGCGGCGGGGGCATCGGAAGAAGGTGCAACCGAAAGAGGCGATGCGAGGAAGATAGCAGTTGGCGAGGCGCCCGCGCGCGGCTTTTATCCAGTGCTCTGGACGACGCACGCCAAAACTGCTGCGCACGATGCTGTTTTTTTCCGCGCCAAACTTTCACGTGCCCGCTGGAGCGCGCCAAGCGGCCTATCACGCGCCAAATAGCTGATTTTTTTCAGCACGCCCTTATCTAGCGCGTCTGTTGGAGATGCTCTAAAGCGTTCGCTTTTTGTACTCACAGCGAACAAGTTAATAAATCTGACGTGTCTCCTGTCCCTGCGCCAGGATTCCTGCAACGAATCCAATTAGACAGAGCGTGTTCGCAAGAAATTGCCTCCTGGCGAATGTTCGTAAGGACCGCTCGTTTATTCCACACCCTGGGAAGAAGAACCCGGGTGACCACCCAGAAGAAATGGCAAGAAAAGGAGTCGTTTTGGGGTGTCTCCTCAAGGCTAGGGTCCGGCTAGCTCGATTTAGCTCCGCCATGCAGGCCGCGAAAAGGGCAGAGCTGCACGCAAACCTTTCCTTAATTCCTCACCGCAGTCGTCGTCCAGCTCGATTAACTTTCCTCTCGACTACAATCCCCGTACCTCTTCTGAGAAATCAAGCACAGTCCTCAACGTCGAGGCGCACCCATGGCGGCGACCGTGCGCACATGGCTGGTGGTGGCGGCGCTGGCGTGCGCGCTGACGCTGGCGCTGCGTTCGGCGGACGCGCAGGAGAGCGAGGGGCAATCGCAGCCGACGTCGTCGTCATCGCCGGCCCAGAAGCCCAACTGCGCTCCGGGCGCCGCCACGCCGTGCCGCGTGGGCGCGCTGCGCGACCCGGAGAACCAGGAGGAGGAGGGGCTGTTCAATGTGAAGGCGAGGGCGCCGACCGCCGCGGGTGACTCCGGCGACAGCGACGACGACTACAGCGACCCCGACAAGCCCAAAGACCCCGACCAGTCCGACGACGACGAGCTTGTCGTTCTCGGCCACTGATCTGATCGACCGGCCAGTCCGGCATGGTCGATCACGTGCGCGTGGCGCCGGATGGTTTTTTGGTTTTGTTTGTTGGCTGGCCGGTGGCGGATCGACCGGTGCTCGCTGGACTTGCATTGTTGTTTAATTCTTCAGCTAATTTGTTGTTAAGTAAGTAGGTACTGAGTGGATTGGCAAATACGGTATGTTCTGTAAGCTAATAACTGGATTTGATAAAGTGTGAACCCTACATGCTTAAATCAAAAGGATTGGGTAAAGTGTGATCCTTACAAGGTTAGCAACGTACATGGACTGATCTGTGGGCTGTGGCCATTGGAGTCCATATATTTTTCGACAAAGAATGGATTTTATTAGCTTAAAATGAAGCATCAAGTGATACAAATATAGTGAGTACACACCCGGTCATTACATAGTTAGGATGCACACAGCCAACGTCAACACACACAAAAATCACACAAGCAAATTGCAAAGTCAAACATGACCAAAGCTATGCCTTAGTGCTGCAAAAGAAAAAAAACTCCAAAACCATCAAAATAATGATCAACAATCTACAACAGCAACCATATTTGCATCAATCATCAGTTGACATCAGTTACGATGTCGCCACCACTTTCCACGACCCAAGCAACTACATGCATAGCACGGTCTTGACGTGAGGTGCCACACAAGTAAAAACCATGCCCGCACAAGTAGACAGTCAAGCCGCGAGAAGAGCCACTCACCGCCAACAAACTCCAAACAACGAAGGTCGCCGTCGCACTTTGCAACGGAGATCAAGGGAGGATAGTCACCGACACCGTCAAATCCCAAATGGGGACGCTCCAACAGTCTCGCACCGTCCTCATGCTTCATCGTTCTTGTCCATAGCGGCAGAACCAGGCAGCAAAATAAAATTGTCATTGCCGTCAGATTTGAAGATCCAAGATTTCGGCCCCTTCGCAGCAAGCACCAAGTAGCGCAGAACCACGCCTTCGCCTATGCGCCCGAGCGGAGAACCGCCATACCATGACGCGGCAGGCAGACCTTGTCGTCTACAGATGGGATCGTGGCCATCGATGTCTCACAATCAGAGACTGCCGGCCTAGCCATAAATCCACCGCCACCGTTGCACATTCATGTCCTCTGCATCAAGTCGCCGTCCATAGATCTCACTCTGGAGCAACGCTGAACAAGCTTCCTCGGCCCTGGTGATCAAGTTAGCTCCTAGACAATGCCTCCAAGAAGGTCAACGACGAAGAAATCGCCGTCATCGTCCGTCCCACGAAGGGAGCAAGGATTTCCCCGGAGTAAAGACCACGAGGGGAGGAATGGAGCAATGTAGCGACACCTTCAACAAGGATTACGGCGCCCTGAAGCGTCGTCGTCACCACTCCTAGTACCAAGCCAAGTTAGGGTTTCCTCAACTCCCCTCACACCCTCCCCTTCGCATCAACCACCATGAACTAAGGCGTCTTGTCCAGCGCGCTGGCAAGAATAGGCGAGGCCACCGGAGCAATGCTCGATGACCCATCTGTCATTCGAGAGCGCCGCCGAAGGACAGAGTACGCGCCCATCAGGCATGCCACACGCAGTCACCCTGGCCAACGCCCGTCCCGCCGTCCATGTCCGGCATGGCCGCACATGGAGCACAGTAGCCGCGCACCACCACCCCTTGCCGAGCTCCGCCGTCGCGCGGCTGACGCGAGGCACACACGCACCCGGAGCACCGCCGGATCCCGCTGAGAACGTCGCCCAGGGGAGCTGCAAGGAGAAGCCCCACCGCCGCCGTCGGTTGCACGGGCTTCGCCCGACGACGTCTTCCGGCAACAGCGCGGTGGATTTGATCTGATGGCGGGGCACTAGGGTTTGGATGAGTCGCCCCCGAGCCGCCTCGAGCGTAGACGACGCGGGGGTTGTAGCAGAAAACTACCATAATCACGCTGAAAATCACCACAATACCTTTTGCCAACGTAAAACCACCGGCACCCTGCATTATTTTCACCTTAAACACCGATGAAGTGCTCTTTGATACATTTCTGCCACGCATGGCTGATCCATCGGATCGGAGTGACTTGGAAAAAAACACATGAGCATATTGACTTAGTCAATTTCTTCCTCCTTTCTAGTGATCTATCGGTGCTTTGGTGAGCTTGGGGGTTCTGGTCACCATGCCTTTGTTTCTTCATCCTCACTGGTTTTTTTAGACAAACTCGCAAAGCCTTTATTCACCCGTCACAATGTTTACAGGGACGAAATCCAAATTTCCTGGGTGACCTAACTAAACATGGCGGCCAAGACTCAGGGATATCGCATGCTTTGCTAGTTTGTGAGCCTCAACATTCGAGGTCCTATACTCATGATTAATCAAACAAGAAGAAAAAAACTCTAGAACATTCTCTGATTTCATGCACCACGGCCCCATATTGTGCACATGTGTCTTTGTTGATCGCTTCGACGGCCAATTTGCAATCTGATGCCACTGAAATTCTGTCATAGAGCAGGTCATCCGCCAGAGCCAGAGCTTCAAGAATTGCCAATGTCTCCAAAGTCTCCGGGTCATCAATGTTGTTGAATCGGATCACTGACGCTCTCTGGTACACCCCGCTGCCATCTCTGCAAATAGCTGCTACTGTCCCAAAACCACCATGCCTCGCAACAGCCGCATCGACATTAACTTTCACATGATGTGCTGGAGGAGGGATCCACCCCGTCAATTTGGGTGCTGCTGCTTGCTTCTCCCTCTCTGGCTTCTCCAAAAACTGAATCTCTGAAATGTAGTTCGATATAAAACCATGTATCGCGAAAGGTGTTTGAAAAATTCCCTCATGTATTAGCTTCCTCCGCGAGGACCAAATCGCCCAAAGAGTGACGATCATGGTGACAAGCTCGTCGCTGGGCATTGTATCGAACATGGAAAATAGCCACTCCTTTGCATCGTCGCTTCGATTCATCGCCATATGTTGCACCATTTCTTCCTTTGATAGAGCCCAATGCTCCTAGACAGTGCGCAATCGAGAAGTGAGTGCCGCCAATTATCATGCGCTCCGCACACTCCGCAAACATCCGTGGTGGACATATTTCGGTGTTGTAAAAGATCTCCCGTTGGTAGCGAGTGCTGGGCCAGTCTCCATGTGAACACTTTCAGTTTCGACGGCACCTTCAGCTTCCATAAGGACGACCAGCTCTTCATCTGTCCCTGGAGATTGGAAGTGTGTTCCCCCTCCTCTAACCATGCCTCTCTTCCGCTTTTTATGCGATGAATCATGTGATACGCCGTCCTAACAGAGAAACGGCCTCTCGGATCCTCGGACCATGCCTAGAAATCGTCAACCTGACGAGTGCATATAGGAATCCTCAAAATGGCTTCGGCATCCACTGGGACAAAAACCTGCCTGATCAAATCTTCCCTCCATGAGGCTGATGACGCATCAATTAATTCTGAAACTCGTTCTGGAGGGTTATGAATCAAAGAGGTAATGGGCCTCATCATACCCGACCTGGGTATCCAATTATGCTGCCAGATATTTGTAGATTGCCCGTCCCCTATTCGCATAATCGCACCAAGCTTCAATATGTCTCTCCCATCTACAACTACTCTCCATATTTGAGAAGGGTTTGACCCCAACTCTGCCTCGAAGATGGACGAAGTTGGGTAGTAAGCTGCCTTCAGTATACATGAGCTCAAGGACAGCGGCTCAGTCAGACATCTCCACGCCTGCCGGCAAAGTAGAGCAAGATTAAAAACTTCTATGTCCTTGAAGCCGAGACCACTCAAGTTTTTGGGATTCGTCATAACGTCCTAAGAAACCCAAGCAGGTTTTCTCTTGCCTCTCTTAGATCCCCACCAAAACTGTCGTATAATTGAGGTTATACTATCACATAGCCCCCGCGGAAGCCAGAAGCAAGACATGGAAAAGACCGGTATGGCCTGTGCAACTGATTTTATCAACACCTCTTTTCCCGCTGCCGATAGTAGTTTCTGCATCCAACCCTTCACCTTCTCCCAAACTCTGTCCCGCAGATAACGGAATGTGCCATTCTTTGACTGTCCAACCTCTGTGGGCATTCCCAGGTATTTCTCACTCAGAGATTCATTCTGTACCTATAGGATGTTCTTTACCTGATTCCTCAAAACTTCAGGGCAGCCTTTACTAAAGAAAATTGAAGACTTCTCTGTGTTTATCCTTTGGCCGGATGCATCACAGTAGGTGCGAAGCAGGTTTGAAACCGCATTTTCTCCCTCCACGCTAGACTTAAAAAGCAACAGGCTGTCATCCGCAAACAAAAGATGGTTCACCACAGGAGCTGTGGGTGCCACCTTTACACCGCCAAGTACCGATGACTGAGAACTCGATTTTAATAGGCATGAAAGGCCCTCTGCTGCCAATAAGAATAGGTAAGGGGAAATGGGATCTCCCTGTCTTAAACCTCTCGATGGTCTAAACTGTTCCAACTTTTCGCCATTGAACAATATGGAGAAGGATACTGATTTTACCATACCCATAACAATATCAGTCCAAGCTGGAGAGAATCCAAGCTTCAGCATGATCGCATGTAAATAAGCCCATTCGACTCTATCATATGCCTTCATCATATCAAGCTTTAGGGCACATAGGCTATTTGTCTTGGACTTGTTCCTCTTCATAAAATGCAAGCACTCATAAGCACTAATAATATTGTCAGTGATCAGTCTCCCAGGCACAAAAGCAGATTGTTCTTCTGATATAATCTCAGGTAAAATTAACTTCAGCCTGTTAGCAACAACCTTCGAAGCGATTTTATACAAAACATTGCAAAGGCTAATTGGCCTGAATTGAGATAAGAGAGTCGGGCTAGCTACCTTTGGGATCAACACTAAAACTATGTCATTAACCCCCTCAGGGCTCTCTTCTCCTCTGATGATGCGCAATACCACCTCGGTCACTTCCTCCCCACATAGGTCCCAGTGTCTTTGGTAAAAATGAGCCGGAAAGCCATCGGGACCCGGGGCTTTAGTTGGGAACATTTGGAAAAGTGCCGTCCTCACTTCATCATTAGTATAGGGAGCACATAATGTGTCATTCATCTCCTGAGTTACTTTACGGGGTACATGTTGTAACACTTCGTCCACACCGCTCACCCCCTCAGAAGTGTATAACAATTTATAAAAATCTTGGACCATAGCCCTCAATTCAGCCGGGTCATCTGTCATGGTGCCGAGGGAATTGGATAAAGCTCTTATCATATTCTTCTTTCGCCTCAAGCTCGCACGCATATGAAAAAATCTGGTATTCCTATCCCCCGCTGAAAGCCATTGTACCCGAGATCTCTGACGCCACATTAGTTCTTCCCTGTGTAAGAGTTCTACCAGTCTCTCATTGAGCTTAAGTTCGATATGCGTGGGGCCAGTACGAACTGGGTCGCTCCGCAGCTGCTCCAACTTATCCTGGATCAGCTTCATCTCCTTCCGAACACTCCCGAATGTATCTCTGCTCCATGTTGACAGATCAGTGCTAATTCTAAGAAGTTTGTCACGAAAGTCTCCTACACCATAGCCCGGTGCAAGACTGCTCCAACTATCAGTTATCTTTTCTCTGCAGGCCTCGTGTGTTTCCCACATAGTTTCGTATCTGAACATCTTCGCCTTCATTGGGTCCTGTTGTGTACCATCAAAGATAAGCAAGATAGGCCCATGATCCGAGGTAGCTCCATCCAGGTGATGAAGCGTAGCTAGTGGATAGCGAGCGGTCCAACTAGCCGAAGCCAAAGCCTTGTCTAGACGGACCCTACAGTAATTCCCTCCAGCAACCTTCTTTTCAAAGGTCCAAGGCCAGCCCTGGTAGCCAAGATCTATGAGCATGCATACATCAACTGCGTCTCGAAACGCTTGGATCTGTGCGTTACTCCTGTCTGCTACTCCATCATGCTCATCCGGGCGTAGTACTTCATTGAAATCTCCAAAACAAAGCCAGGGTAAATCGCTCATCGTACTTATTCCCTTAAGAACATCCCAAGTTTGGTGTCTTAGGTGTGTTTGGGACTCCCCATATATGCATGTGATGCGCCAAGGATCCTGGCCCATCTCTGTAACCCTCGCATCGATGTGGTACAACGAGTCTCCCAAAATCTCCACATTACAGTTATTATTCCAGAACATCCCAAGTCCTCCGCTTCTCCCTTGACTGCTTACTGCATACGAGTTATCAAAACCCAATGTTCCAGCTAAAGCTTCTACACGTGCTCCACTAATCTGAGTTTCAACGATGCAAAGCACGGTAGGGGTAAACTTCATCATGAATTCGCGAATTTCTCGAACTGTCGCAGGTTTACCCACTCCGCGACAGTTCCAACAAAAGGCACTCATTGGGCTCGGCGGCTCTCCTCTAGGGAGGCCGCCAAATTCTTAACAGAGTTGTTGAAACCTTCCTGACCCGGGGTCACCACTTTTGTGCGCTTGGGGTCTCTTTTTGGTGGCTGGCTAATCACTTGACCACTTCCCACAGGCACTATGGCCAACTGATCAGGTCCCAGCCCAGAACCATGCGTGGAATCTGAAGCGTTGCTTGCATGTCCTGTAACACTCGTCCTTTTGCGTGAGGACTCTTCCATGTTTACATCTTGAGCTGGTTCAGACTGTTCATCCTCAGGTGATTGCATCTCTCGACCATCCCCAGAGAAGTACTCATTGCCTGAGCTCGGTCCTCTTCCGCCTCTACGTCCTCCTCTGTGACCACCCCGGCGGCCACGGCCTCCCCCAGGTCCTCTTCCGGATCTCATGTACCAACCTGCCCTCAGATCTTTGAATACTAAGGCCGATGGTGGATGCACACCCGACCCATGTTCTTTGAAGAGATGACCCAACATACCACATACTGCACACCAATCGGGCAATTTCTCATATTTAACTCGATATATCTGTCGCTTTCCTCCTCTCACCAACGACACATCATTCTTAAGCGGCTTCGTAACATCAATTCTTACCCAAACCCGATGGAAGTTCCCAGCAAAATCTTGTGAGGGAGGTTCAGCATACAAGACTTCCCCCACCCCGCCAGCGAGTTGCGCAATAAGATGAGCAAACAAGTCGGGAACATCATGAATCTGGACCCAGATATCTATTGTGTCCAGCTTGATAGTGGTTGGCTTCGTCACCCCATCGTATGGCTTGATGATGACAGCATCTCCCCTGAAGTGCCATGGCCCTTCTTGCATCACCCTCTCCCAGTCGCCCAGGCAAGAAAATTGGATGGTGTACAGATTATCCTCCAAAGGCCTGAATTTCACCTCTTGAGCAAGGTCCCAAGCAGATCTCATGTTGCGGAAAAACCACGTCTGGCTGTAGGTTTTGACTGAGTTCACCCGTGCTATAGCAACCCAGCGAACAGCATCATCCGGGATCTCCTGCTCATCAAGTACGACATCATCCAGGTCCTCTTCCTTAAGCCCAAGTTCTTGCATCATCTTCTCTACGTCACTAACCCCCGTGTCGCTAGGGTTTGCGTCAGAAGCCATGTTAAAGCTCACCCGATGGAGATTGGATCGGGTTACAACCAAAGGAACCCTAAAAACGCGCCAATCCCAATAGCTAGCCTCGTCCCCCAACGATGGTCCTGGGAGGCGTGGCGGTAGCGGGCAAGGGAAGGTGATTGGCGGCGTCAGGGACAGCCAAGTCTCCAGGAGGTGGCGGATCGCCTCGGAGAAGACAAAACCCTAACGTGAGGGAAAAAAAATTCTACCAGTAATCTTCATCCTCACTGGTGATCTACTATGACATAGTCTCGGAGGAGGTAGGAAAAGGGGATGTGGGCTGGAGGGGCTGAATAACAAGCCTGCCTGTTTGCCAGCGCGAAGCTGTCGACATAGTGTACATGGCGGTTATTTAGGCTAGTCATAGACGCAGCCCAACAACCTTAGTTATTTATACCTTTTAGAAATTTGTGAAAAATATATTTCAGAAATAAGTTCTCAAAATTATTATTATATTTAAATATATTTCTAAAATTATTCTTTATGAATAAATATACTTAAATATTATATATATTTGAAATATGTCCTATGTATACAAAAAATATATAAAAATGGAAATAGGTGAAGAGAAAGAAAAGAGAAAGCTAATTGAAAATTATAGAAGAAAACCAAAAACCTGAAAGAAATAGAAAGGGAAAAAAAGAAAACCAAAGAAACCGAAGCTAAAACCATAACATACAGGTAATAAAAACAAAGTATTTGAAAAGAAACTGACAATAGGCCCAGTCTAGTGTATATGCACCCTACGCTACACTACTTGCCTCGCCGCACCGACAAGAAAAAATGTGTTTGATGGTTGGATGAGGCGATGGCGATTTTTTGCAGAGTGTGTGGATGTTGCTTTGATGATTGGGATGGTCAATTTTAAACACTGTTTTCGTTTAGCTAATAAAGCAGCACATGTGCTAGCTAACCTTTCTTATTGTAATAAGATTTCATCTAGTTGATTGGACGAGCCCCCTGACTGCATTGTCAACGAGCTTTTGAACGATGCACTCCTTGCTAATTCTTAATACAACTAGCCATAATAGCCTTCCCTAAAAAAAGTTTTGCGGTGAACAAAAGGAGTGCTTCTATGCAGCGTGAGATAGGTAGAAAATGGTCAAATCGCAGCCTGGTTTTTCAACCCCGTAAAATGTTCAAGAAATTTCGAAAAATGTTCATTAATTCATAAAAACGTTCTAAATTTCATTTCCCCCAAATGTCACAATATGATCATGACTTGAAAAAATGTTCTAATTTTTAAACAATGACCAATAATTTTTAAAATATTCCTAGTTTTCAAAAAAATATTATGAAACTAAATACTTCCATTAATTTGAAATATTATCTCAGAGTTCAAAAAGTATTCCAAAATTTTAAAACTGTTCATAAAATCTATTCAGGAATTTGAAAATTATTCCTGGATTTCAAAAGATGTGCTGAATTTAAAAAATTGTTCATGAATTTTAAAAGTCCTCACGAATTTTAAAAATATTCTCAGATTTAAGAAACGTTTAAGAGTTTATTTTTTAACGATTTATTTTCATTATCAAAAAATGCTTCAATTTTGAAAATATTCACAATTTAAAGAATTGATCTGATTTTGAAAATATTCACGAATTTAGAACGTAAAAGGAAAGAAATAATGAAAAACCGAAATAGAACCTACTGAGAAGAAACAGAAAAAACGACTTCAAGGAGCAACCCTATCGACTGCGCAAAAGAAGAGGGAAAGGCGAGGTGCAGCAGGTTGCAGCCTCGTGGGCCGCATGAGATCTGGCAAGGAATTCGTCGTACGGGCCGCGAACTCTCTCGACCGTCATGCCGTACCGCTGCTTCCCGTTAAGCGTCTGGGGCTGCACGCGCGCGCGCGCATGGCAGGCGCTGACCGTCGACGGCGCACGCACGTCGCATGCAACTTAGCAGCGTGACGGCCGAGCATGATGGACTATTAAACTATCCAGTGCCGGGAGTTCTGCAAGCCACGGCCGGCGTGACCCCGCGTATTCGTGCGCCGGGAAAGCAGAAAAGCTTCCCCGGTTCCATGGCGCGTACGTACAATAATCAGTACCCCTCCGCACATGCGCATCGCGCTCATCTCTTATACTATAGTAGTCAAAAAACGAGCGAGCGAGAGAGAGATCATGAAGCGGCCGGCTTCGACGCGCGAGGATGCTGGCCCGGAGCAAAACATGCGTGGATGTCGCCACCTGATCTGTCCTCCACGTTAACCCCTCCCACTCCAAACCCCAAACATTCCTGAGTATGCCGCCTCTCTACCGACCCCCGTCGCCAGCCAGAGCCGAAGCATCATGCGTGTATGGCCTTTTCACCGTATACTCGCCTGCCTGGTCTGTGAAAAGCGAGCTCCGCTGTCAAAAAATGAGTTCGAACGACCGCGGGCGATAGGGTTAAAAAGCGTGGCGGAGGATGATGGGGCATGGGGTTAGCGCGTGGGAATCTGATTAGTGAGGCGCCGGCACGCCACCTGAAGCCCCGAGGGGGATCCTATCATCACCTCAACAAGTCCACCTCCACGAACCACTTACTTTGCTCTACTCCCTTTTGTAGGTTTGTCCCCCGGACCTAGCTTTGCTTCCCCGTGGGCCCGTCAAGTGCCTACTGGCACTGCTTTCCAAGTAGACGCGTATTGGGTGGAGTATATTCCCGGTTTTCTTAAATGACTTTTTTTGCGGGATTCTTAAATTGCTTTTCACCCTCTAGAAAAACTGAAATGGATCTTAGATCACCTCGTGTGTAGCTTAGAGATGCCAGTTAGTGAGTAAATTAGGGACTGAAGGACATCAAATCTTTTTAGGGCTGTAAAATTGATGGTGGTGGTGCGTGTGCGGCCCATTAAATCTGTGGCAAACAATGTGAGCTAGATGGGTCTCACCTCTGCCACCAAAAAATGATACTCCCTCCGATACGAATTAATTGTCGCATTTCTAGTACAACTCTATACTAAAGTGTCTTGCTCGCGCTGCAAGGCCACCTCAGAGGACACCTAGCACCTCTTCATCGAGTGTCCTCCTACTGCCGCAATTTGGCAACGCCTTGACATCACCCCGTCCTCTCGGTTCCAAGATTTGTGGGCAATCCCCAAACCGGTGCATCTCGACTCCTCTATCTGGCCAGAGATCCTTCTGCCTATTCTTTGGAGGATCTAGGAAGCAAGAAATGCTGGTGCTTTTAGGAATGAAAATCATAGTCCTCGTGTAAGGATTACTAGCTTATGTAGGCACTTTGAACACTTTGGACTCTTCGGTTTAGATAACCGAGTGATAAGGTAGCCGCCCTGTCTTGACGCAAGTACCTCTCTTCACGGGTCGCCATGACTCTGTGAACTCTTGTAACACTGGCCCTTGGGCCGCTTTGAGCAATATATATATAGGCAGGAATCATCTCCCACCGGTGATTACCAAAAGAAATCTATACCAAAGTTGTACTAGAGCTGCGACAATTAATTTGGATCGAAGAGAGTACCTACTTAATAGCAACTGCCTCCAATAGACAATACTGGTTCTTATAGTCTAATTCATCTGTGACAGCATGCATAGTCTAATTTGTTACTCCCTCTGTTCAAAAATAAGTGTCATGGTGGAGGGAGTATATTCATAGCCCTCCACCGGTATATAGCTAGCTCTAAAATGCAGTCCAAATCTTATAGACCACGACTTTGATCCAGTGGATGCCCAAGGTCCCACTCTCTTCTCCTCATTGACTCACACCCATGGCCAACTAAGTTGCACTACCATAACCCCCTTCTCACATCCCACCCATGCCTTATTGTCTTGACTCCCTCAAGTCAGCAGTTGCCTCCACCCCCTAGCCTCCTTTGTCGCACCTCCTTGCACATTTTGCCATCCCCCATTCTTTCTTGTCTCTGCATTGTCCAGTAGACACATCTTAACGTTCGACGTTGCTACCCTCCTCCAGAATTGTAGTCCATTTGTCAACTAGCTTAGAAAAGATTGCAAACCTCTACCCTAAGTGGTTGGTGGCCAATGTTGCTTTATTTTCCATAGAAGCAGAAATCGGGGGAATTCCCCTTTAAAAAAGCCTAGGGAGCATAAGGATCCCTAGCCCTCAGACATTTTGCATTGATCAGTGGTTGCCATTCGCTGAGAATTCACATCATATGCACAATAGCTTATTGATTAACTATCCATTATCAATCTCTATTTGTTTCGTCAAGCAAACTGCATTTACCTACAATTTAGCACTCCCCAAGTCTCAACGAATGTAGCTCATTTTTGAAACTACTCCCCCTTTCCATTTTAAAAGTCCCACGTGTATCCCAAGATCGGCAATTCGACCAATGTAATGCAAATTGTATAGCACAAAAGTTATAACATAATATCAAATATAACATTTGATGTTTCTAATTGTATGGTTTTTGTGATATATATAACTTGTGTTACATTGGTTAAATTGTCGGCCTGGGGATACGGGTGGGCCTTTTAAAATGGAAAGGAGGTATTAGAATGTACTCTTCCTGCTCATAAATACATGATGTTTTGGCATTGATATGGTTTTCAAAATGTACTTTTGATATCTATATTTTCTTCGCGTGTTTTATTAGGTATTCTTTATTAAGATAATATTTTCATGAAAATCTGGCAGAACTCCCCCCCCCCCCCCCCCCCCCGCCCTTTTTCATGTTTACCGAGGGTAAACATACATATATTTGTCTCTATTAATAATCAAAGTTTGATTACATGTTTTCTTGGAACTCATTGTATAAGTTGGAGTACATCACAAAATTGATATCACTTGTCAGTTCTCGCTGATCTTAGAGGTTGTGTTTAGTGTCTAGGATGACAAACATTTATATACGGAGGTGCTATTCATATACGACAAACATTTATGCCGCTGGTGTGGGGGTGGTTGCTAGAAATTCATCTGGTGAAGTTGTCATTTCTTCGTGGGACTTTCTTGGTCGGTGTACGAATGAAGGTGAGCTCCGTGCATGCCTGGCATGCCTTTGTATCGACATTACCCTATCACCAGTCTATTGTTTTTAGACTGACTATGCTTTTGTTCGTTTTTTCCTTGCAAATGAGAAGCTTGCCAGGTCTCCTCTCATTGATCCGAAGAAAGAAGATTTGAGTATGTCCAGGATGCTCAAGAATTTTAAAATTGTGAAAATTAATCAGCTTGCCAATGGTGTGGCTCATGAGATTGTGAAGTTTAACTTTGTCAGTACATCTGACGGGATTCTTCTTAATAGTGTTCCGCCCTGCATGGCGAATTTTGTATTGAATCATTGTAATATTTTTTAATTAATTAATATATGAGGTGTTTTTTTAATGTTAGAGAAGTGAGAGATACTACCTCCATTTCAAATTACACTATCAGTACGCACCTTTTGCGATGCAAAATCATAAACACACATTTTGGAATTTGAATAAAATACAAAATCAATTTTAACCACATAAAGTATATGCAAATAGAGTAACCGTTGGTCAAAAGCTTGTCCCTACAAAACTTAATATGCAAAGTGGTATTTTTAATTCAAACGGAGTGAGTAGGGGGGTAGACATAAGTAGGTTCTATTATGACGTAGATAATGACCTTTAGAGAGATGCAAAAAGGGAGAGAAGCCAAACCAAAAGCAAACAACAATTATGATACAGGGAAAAAAGAAGCCTCGGCGATCGATCTCAAGTTCTCAACAGCTAGTAGAGAGAGTAGAGATGGAGGTGAGATGAGAGGCGCAACCCCTCCCTATGCGAGCCGTGTCCCCCGGCGCGGCGCCACGGCAGGGCCGCTTTGGCGCCGCTGTCCCCGCTTTGTGGCAGCCGCCCTCATTGCATGCATGCATGCATGCCCCCGTCCTCTTAACAAGCTGGGAGGAGTATTAATCTGCAGACGGATTTACGTGCAAGTCGCTCCCGATTAAGAAACTGGCCCCTCTTCGTACGGAACCCCCGCCGAGGCCCCTTTCTAGGCACACACATCCTGCGCTCCTGCCCCCGATGCTGCCCTAGCCTAGCTAACCAAGAGCCACTCCACTGGCGGTCGGTCGCCGTCGTCTTCCTCCTCCTCCCCCTTCCGCTCGATCGTCTCCAAGGAGAATCCTCGGCCGTCTGCGCTAGTCCAAGCAGAAACGGAGGGGTTCCGCCTCTCTGGCTGCTACTAATTCCTAACCGAACCGCGTGGAATAATGGCCGCCTTCCGCCCGCGAAACGCTCGACCTACCCCACTAGCTGCCGCATGCCGACCGTCTGTGCGTAGAACGAGAGGGAGCGAATATCTTTTGGTCTGCTGTGCTTCATCATTCTGCTCACTACCCTCTCTCTCTCCCTCGTCTCGTGGAGATCGGTCGAGCTGCGCGCTTAAGACTCCGGCGCATGCCCCTCCTCCCTATTTCATGCCCGGCCCCTCCCCCACAACCTATCATCGCCCCTAGCTACTGCTCCCTGCGTTCCTCGCCCTTGTGTCCGCAGGCTAGATCTTGCATGGCTTACTACAAAGCAGTAGTGCCTAGCTACATGCCGGCTGATGCCGTTTGCAAGCAGTAGTGCCTAGCTACATGCATGGATGCGTGCTATTTGGAAGGAAGATCCAGAGCGCGCTAGTTCCAGGACGCTTCTGATTAACCCTAGCGCGCAGGAACAACGGCAAAGAGGTATGTACCAGAGACTTGATTTGGTTCCTCCTCAACTGATCTTGCAAACATATTTCTTGCATATGTGGATCTGGATCTCATCTGGACCGATCATGAATTTATCATATGTATATGTATGTCTACCATTTTAATTGTGTTCTTATCTTGGAATGCAGGCTGATGAAGCCGTGGAGCGGAGGCACACACAGCCTGCTTGCATGAGGTCGAGTTTAAGATCGAGCTACATGCATGGTGTAAATTGCATGCATGGTTGATCATATATGCAATGGATGGAGCGATATTGGTGAGGTTCAATCCGACGCTAAGTTTTACAACTGTGGTAAGACCAGTATCTGATTGAGCCGTGCCAATATCTCTCCCTCGCTGTTGCTTCCTCCGCCCAATAGCCATGCCAGCATCTCCATGGCAGGTGAGCATCGCCTACTCCATCCATGTCTAGCCTAGCATTTTAATTGATTTTTCTGCAAACCATGCACATGATCAATCGATCCTACCCTTGAAACCCTGTTATTTGATATGATCTATATATAGTTCGAACAGTCCGAAGTCTGAAATTTCCTGAGGCCCTTGCTATATACTCCCAAGTATGGGACCTGATTCTTTTTACTTAAGGTATAGCTAGGCACATACGTAATTTTTGGACAAGTAATAAATCATCTAAGTTTCATATTTCCATTGCTGATGTTTCGACCAAATGTTGTGACAAGTCTCACATATTTTAGTTTTGTTCAAATCACAACACATTTCACATTTTCAATTTTCATATGCACTAATTGAGAGTATTATCTAAGATTTTCTCATGTATGGCATGTGGTTGGATATCTTTTTTTGGCAAGGATATATATTTTTCTTGGAAAGAACGGTGGTTAGAAACATTACTCGCAAGCGATTATAGAGTTTACGTGACCAGCCACATAACACATATTATGGACTACATTCGTTTAGACTTCACCAGAAAAAAACTGACACTTCCATGCGTTGGATATGTTTCGTACCCAGGTGGTAAAAGTTTGCCTGGACTTTCAAGCAGTTTAGTTTCAATCATGTTAATTGTATAAGAGTATTGGTTTATAGAAAATCAATGTTTATTTGTTAATAGGTCATAATATGCTACCATTCATCCACATGCTTTCTGAATGAATCGAGGAAACTAATTAGCAACCAAGCAGTAAGCCCTGCGAGGCAGGAGGTTTATCCTCCTTTTCTAAAAAACTAGTAAGCCGTACGTGCACATGCACTCGAGCTAGCACTATAACATTTATTAAATACAGAAAGTTGTGAAATGAATAAATTGTGAAGACTATTATTACAAACACATAGTTCTATTTCCAGTACCCTTATATATATGCTAGGTGCAAAGTTGAATTAATATTGTTAGTTTTGTAGTGGATGATACATTCTATATTAATTTTTATAGTTATGTTAAAATTGTATTAGTGTACTTCAGTGGTGTTAGAATCTGAGGACTATATATGCTGTAAAAAAAAATCTGAGGACCATAGACATTCTTTTGTTTAAAATGTGTGGACACATTATACTATTTTCAACTTCTAGTTATCTAGTAGAACCGGTTTGTATATAAAATTCTGATGGCTTTCGATGTTTCTAAGGTTCAGACAGAGTATAATACAATTGCTCAAGAACTAGCTAGCTAGATCAGACAGAAGTTTTGTTTGCTTGTTTGTAGTACAGAATAATGCTCCTGGGTATGTGTAGGAGGTCATTGCTCATTATTGGAGTAATGTTTATGTTAATCAATAAAGCCTTTTGTTACCGCAAAAAAGAGGGATAAGCAGGGAAGTCTTTTTATGTACCCCCACCTCATCTAGAGAAGATACTAAAATATTTCACACAATGGGCATCTCTTAGTTCTTAGTCTCATCATTTACTATTAACTTCCACGTGAATTCAAAAGCATTTGACACATATATCTCTTTAACCTATATGACATATGGCATATTAGATAATAGAAACTATGGAATAATATGACATGTATATAATAAATGTATCATTGAGATTATCTATTAGTCAAAGAGAATGCAAAATTCTTTCCCTTTTCACTTTCTTGTTAGCAATCACCCTAGATGGGTTCTCAGAGAGGTGGCATCTACTCCCTCCATCCTGGTATATTACTCCTGCTCGTGATTTAGATCAAACTTTTGACCATGTGTTTGACTAATAAAATGTACTCCCTCCATTTTTATTTACTTCACATATTAGAGTTGACTGAAGTCAAACTTCCTAAAGTTTGATCAAGTTTATAGAAGAAAATATAAATATTTACCATAAGAAATTTATACTATGTGGAAGTACATTTGATAATGAATCTAATGGTGTTGATTTCTTATTGTATATGTTAATATTTTTGTCTACAAACTTTGTCAAAGTTTATAAAGTTTGACTTTGACCAAAGCTAATATGCGGAGTAAATAAAAACGGAGGGAGTAAGTGATATATCAAGAAAATTATATTATTGGATTCATATTTTAAATTAGTTTCCAATGATACTATTTTCACTGCATATTACTTATAATTTATTAGTTAAATAAATGATCAAAATCTGACCCAAAATAGGAGGGGAACAAGTAAACCCGGAGGGGGGAAGTACCATTGTACATGCCAATGTATAAGAAAGTCTAAGTTCATTGACATGGTCATTGCTTGTGTTGACGGTGTCTTCATGACTGGTTTGACTTCCGCCGAGGCAACAAGAATGACAGCTTGGGCAAGTTCAAAGGCAAGTACAATATCCGCAAAAAGAAGAAGCACAAAGGCAAGTGTGGCTGCTAAATGTCGGATAATGTGAATATGGAATTAGTTTAGGGTGTGGCCAGGTCGACTTCAAGTCTTAGTCAAGTGGCATAATGTATAAAAAAACTGAAGTAGAAAAATTACACGGATCTTGATATATGGTCTCATAAATATAGCATCGGCTGAGACATATAAGAGCATATACACCCGGACTTCGCAAATTCGGTCCCTCAAACGCCCGGACATGCCCGAGCGCCTCCACGGGCACTAACCACTCACGCCTCAAATTTCTCTCTCCACATCCGCGTACCTCATATCCGACACCCTATATTCATATTACGCATGCAACGTGATGAGCTACTCTATGTGATCAAACAACGAACAACGAAATTGGCATCAAACGGACAACCAAATGCACATAAACAAACTATACATCATCCAAAAGATCATCAGAGTTAATCGTCGGAGAAGTTCTTAACTTCAACAACTAAAATCGATAATAAAGATTGGGAGAGGAGTGTCTTCACCACTTCCTCGCTAGGCCTTTGCCCTTCCGGTTGTCGGCGTAGCTGTAGGCGTCCGCGGCAGGTGGACGATCTTGGTTGTCGTCGGAGGAGGCGGAACCGAGAGGACGATCACCCTTCATCCAACAGACGACCTAGTCCTGCTAATGATCAACCCCTTCATCCGACAGACGACCTAGTCCTGCTGCTACTTCAACTTGGCCACCCGAGCCGCCTCCTCCGCTATCTCCTTCGCGTCGCGCTCCGACTGCTCTATGGCAAGTCGGAGTGCCTTCACGCTCTTCCGCCATAGGAGGCGAGCGTCCGTCTCTGCCATCGTCAGAGACTAGCGGTAGACCCAAGCGAGGAGCCACTCATCCTCATCGGGCTCTGCTGGCATCCTGCGGCGGCGGCGCACAGACTGCTCCGCCTCGTCCCTCTCCCTTGCCCGCCGCCTCTCGCGGCGAGCGGTGCGCGCCTCCGATTCCAAAGTGCGGGTCCGCGGTGCTAGCACTAGCGCCCATCGTTGCCCGCGTGGAGCAGCAGCCGGCGGGGGAATGGGATGGCGCAGGGGAGGAGCAGACTGCGCTGCCCTGGTGGAGTTGCGCACGGGCTAGGAGGGGCCAGCTCCGGCGTCAACGCTACGCTGGCGCTGGAGCGGTGACGGTGCGGATCCGGAGCTGCCCCCGGTGTCCACCTTCGATCACTCCAAGGCAATGCGGAGGGCAAGCTTCTCCTTGACGTCGACGTCGGTGCTGGAGTGGCTGCCGGAGCTTGACATGTCGCAGGATTGGATCAAAATTGGAGAGGGGTAGAGGAGAGGATGAAGCGAGGAACATTATTGAGTAAGCTAGGGTTCGAACAAGGGAACGGGTTGGGGTTTTTGTGGGATAGCCATAAGGTCGGTGGTGTGCCGGCCTGTCTAGTCTAACATGGTGGACGTACATGCCCAGGTAGTTTCATATCCGTCCTATATTTGACCTGGATATGAGGGGCGCAGGATAACCTGAATGTATGAGACCGGTTTAAAGCGTCTGGATGTTTGAGATGGGTTTGGGACGCCTGCTCTAATCAAGTCTGAGTCAGTCCCGCAAAAAAGAATGCTGGGCATATCAGTCAGCCCACCTCTCACCTGAGTCGTCGGACGCTGGTCTTACAAAAAGCAACAGTCCATGGCTGCTAGCCTGCTACGGCGTCAAAACATAAAGTCAATGCCGTCGACGGTCTTTCCGTCTTTCAGCGACCAGACCAGCATAAAAACTCACTTGACGACCTAAGACGTACTCTGGAAAAGCGAATACCACAGAGCGCGCAAGTGTTGGTGCCTGGTAGTATCACGATGAGAGCGCTCCCGATCCTTGCCAGCTCGGCTTTCCTCCTGGTGATCACCACCACGGCGACCTTGCCTTGTGTTGCTCTCGCGGTAAGCGATGATGATCAGCACAGGAGGAGCATCCTGTGGTGCCGCGGGTCCATCGCCGTGGGGGACGACGCTCTGGCGTCCCCGAGCGGCGACTTCTCGTGCGGCTTCCACCGCGTCGCCACCAATGCGTATGTGTTCGCCGTCTGGTTCACCGCATCGGCCGACCCGCCCACCCTCGCGTGGGCCGCCAACCGCGACGCCCCCTTGAACGGCATGGGCTCCCGCGCCGAGCTGCTCAGGGACGGGTCACTGGTGCTGCGGGATTTCGACGGGCTTGCCGCGTGGAGCACCAACACCAGCGGCACCGGCGCCGACCGTGCGCAGCTGCTCGACACGGGCAACCTCGTTGTGTCCGACGCCGCCGGCCGCGCCCTGTGGCAGAGCTTCGACTGGCCCACCGACACGCTCCTCCCCGGGCAGCTCATCACGCGGCACGCCCGCCTCGTGTCGGCAAAGGCGAGGGCCTCCACGTACTCCGGTTACTACAGCTTCTACTTCGACAACTTCAACATCCTCAACCTCATGTACGACGGCCCGGAGATCAACATGAACTACTGGCCGGACCCCTTCAAGACGTGGGTGGTCAACAAGAGGATGGCCTTCAACAGCAGCCGGCTTGGCAGCCTCGACGATCGCGGCCGCTTCTCGGCGAGCGACAATCTGCGGTTCGCCGCCTCCGACATGGGCGCCGCTGGGCACGTCATGCGGCGGCTGACGCTGGACTACGACGGGAACCTCCGGGCTTACAGCCTTGACGTCGCTGGCGGCGGGGTCTGGCACGCCACGTGGGCGGCGCTCCTGCGGCAGTGCGGCGTGCACGGGATATGCGGCCGCTACGGCGTGTGCGCGTACGGGCTGGCCGGCCCGGCATGCGCGTGCCCCGAAGGGTTCGTGCCCAGCGACCCCGGTGACTGGAGCAAAGGCTGTCGGCGCTTGTTCGACGTCCGGTGCGGCGAGGACGTGTACTTCGCCGAGCTGCCGAACGTGGACTACTGGGGGTTCGACTACACGTTCGCCGAGAAGATCAGCATCGACGCGTGCCGGCAGATGTGCCTCGACGACTGCAACTGCGAGGCGTTTGGCTACAAGAAGGGAGGAAGCGGCAAGTGCTACACCAAGATCTCCCTGTGGAACGGCCGAGGCCCGGAACCCAAGCAGTTCATCTACTTCAAGGTCCCTAAACGCGTCGAGAAGAAGCTCAACCTGTCGTCTGTATTGCGCTTGCGCTTCGATGGCCATGACTGCAGCACCACGCAAGAACGAAACGCCAACGTCGTCTACTCGCCCTAAAGAATATCAGCGGCGGCAAGATAAAGTTCGTCTACTTCTACGGTTTCCTCGGGGCATTGTTCGTCGTGGAAGCCGTCGTCATCATCGCCGGGTATCTGTTCATCTTCCGAGGCGACCCGGCCGCAGCGCGACGAGTCGACGACGATGGCTATAGCTTGGTGATGAGCCACTTCAGGAAGTTCGCGTACGACGAACTCTACAATGCCACCTGCAATTTTGGTGAGGAGCTCTGGAGGGGAGCATCCGGGGCGGTGTACAAGGGCGTGTTGGACGACGGCCGGGACGTGGCCGTGACGCGGCTGGTGGAGGTGACGACGCCGCAGGCCGAGGAGGTTTTCCGGTCGGAGCTGAGCGTCATCGGGCGGATCAACCACATGAATTTGGTCCGTATATGGGGCTTCTGCTGCGAGCGTTCACACAGGCTCCTCGTCTCCGAGTACGTCGAGAACGGCTCGCTGGCCAGGGCCCTCTTTGACGGGGATGGCGGTGAGCAGGTCGTGCTGGGGTGGCAATCGAGGTACAAGATCGCCGTCGGCGTCGCCAAGGGGCTGGCCTACCTGCACCACGAGTGCCTCGAGTGGATCCTGCACTGCGACATGAAGCCCGAGAACGTTCTGCTGGACGCTGACCTGGAGCCCAAGATCACCGGCTTCGGCCTGGTGAAGCTGCTTAGCCGGCAAGAGGACGCGTGCGACAAAGCGCCGTCCCGTGTGATGGGGGCAAGTGGGCACGTCGCGCCGGAGTGGGCGCTGAGCGTCCCTATCACCGGGAAGGCCGACGTGTACAGCTTCGGCATCGTGCTTCTGCAGCTGCTCCGTGGGCAGAGGTTCAGCGAGTGGACGGCGTTGCAGGGGGTGCCCGGAGATGACGAGGAGGCACCCGTGGATTTACGGGAGATCGTAGCGTGGTTTAAGGACAAGACGCTGGAGTGCCAATGTGAGGGGTTGGCGCCGGCGCCGTGGCTGGAGGAGTTCGTGGATGCGCGGTTGCTCGGTGACTTCAACCGCTCGCAGGCGACGGTGATGCTGGAGGTGGCTGTCTCGTGCGTAGAGGATGATCCCAGCAGGAGGCCGAGCATGAAGGCCGTCGCGCAGAAGCTTCTCTGGTCGCAGGATGTAGTAGGGTCGGCGTCCTTTCTCCATGCGGATGATGTGTCCCGACCAAAGTTCTAAATGGTATAGCGTGCTATAGCGGTGCTGTAGCAAGCTATTTAAAATATTTACTCATGTGTTTGAACAAAAAACCATAGTGCAGGACTTCTTCTAAACACTATAGCATGCTTCCGCTATAGCGGGCTATTTAAAACCATGGTCAGTACGGGGAAAATTCTGTACACTGAGTGTTTCGATCTTTGGCGAGGTCTTTTCCCCGGACTCTCGGCAAATAGTGTCTCTGCCGAGTAGAACACGAAAACACTTAGCAAAGACTGAACTCGATAACGTAGAGTCTTTGCTGAGAACTCGGTGACAAACACCGGAAAGTAAGCACATGACACTCGGCAAACATATCCTTCACCTCTATAATTGACGGCTTTGTGTTTTGCCGAGTGTCATCTAAGGATTCTCCGCAAATATTTGTAATTCTTTTCCTAAATGCCGAAAGTGTTTGCCAAGTACTAAAAAATTCATTCTTTATACGTTAGGTTGGGTTTCAGATGTATATCATTTATTATATGAAACCAAAAAGAAGAAATGACAAGAAAGTTGTATATAGATGGAGGAATAAATTATGATGTGGAAAACAAGGCAGGGGTTCAAATCCTGGCATCCCTACCTATTACTTCTCCTATGGGCAGTGATGAGGGATCAATTGAGATCGATTCAAATTGGACAAAATTCAGAGTTTCATTTTTCTATATGCATGCGGTAGGAAAATCATCCTTTTCTTTACTGCTTTATCTCCCGGAAAGCGCTCAAGAGTTGGGGGCATATCTTTAGCCCGAGCAGCATCCGCTCCCAAAATGTGAGTTAAGCTTTAAAAAAAAAGAGCTATGAGTGGAACAACTTCTTCTATTCCTTGTTGGCCTCCAGCTCCTTCTGTCCCTCAATCCTCTTCTCTGCCCTTTTTTACTATTATGCGTGGCATGCCCCCTGTTCGTATCTTAACAGGGCAACCTTCTCTTGCAAACAATCCCTTCATCGCTAACACCGGTAATGCCCCATCCCTTTATTATTAAATAAGAGAATATAAAAAGTAAAGAGGAGAAGACATAACTAGAAAAATTGTGAGAAATAAGTTAATTTATCAAGTTGAGGCATTTCAATTTGGATTTCAAATAAGAAAGAAAAAAAGACTCCGAATCGTATTTTTGCTATTTTATATCTATACAAAAAGAGATTTATTATTGGTCAGAAGTATGATTTGACAAAAAACTACTACTTTAGCAGCTATGCGAAATGGAAGTTTCCTTCTTCTTGCTTATTTGGCCGTCCGAAAGCAGATATAGATATCGGGGAGAAAGCAGCACTCAACACGCATCTTATGGAGCTTCCAGAGGTTGCTACATGGAACCTTTGTCGAGTTCCACACGTGGTATTTACCAAACTTGATTTGGTTCCTCGTGGACTGATTTGGTGAACATATTTCTTGCATCGGAAATGCTAGACTTACGAATAGACTAATGAAAGGCTACGTAAATTTTCATAGTTAACAAATCTGCCCCCATGGGGATGAAAAAGGAAGTATCTTCCAGAACTAAAGCAAAAACAGGGAGTTCCATGGCAAACTTCCCATGTCCTTTGACCGAAACGCCCAGGCGATGGGAAAGCCAGACTGAGGGGTAGGGGGCCATAACGGCGGCGCCGCCGGCCAAGTCCTGGTGCAGGCTCGGGAGGCGGATGCCGGTGAGTTGGGAGGCCTCTCCTCTGTCTTGGAGCACCCTCAAGCGGCGGGGGAGGGAGATCCTCCATCGAGCGCGAGATCCGGAGCAGTGTGTGCAGTGGCTGAACGCTAAAGCTTTGGCGTTCATCAATTCCACGCCAGTTTCGGTCGAGATTAGAGGAGGAATGGATGGGAAGGAATCCGTTGCATCAGGGGGGGGGGGGATTTTGACCCCTGATTCCGCCGGGAAGATTGAAGATCGGTGGAGTAAAGATCAGGTATTTCCGTTAGTTTCAATTGGAGTAAATTCAGTTTTGAATCAGGATGAAAATGGACAGCATGCGCTGAGTAATTTGGGGGCTAACTTCGTGAATTTCTAGGCGGAATTTGAGGAGGAGAAAGAGTATTTCAAGAGAGAAATCAGTTGGTGTCATATCAAGCCTATTCATCCTAGGATGAGACTTGCCTGCTCCCCTCCCGTGTGCCCATCCGTGCTCCCGCATACGTGGCTTGATTTGATTGGAACAAAATAAGGCCCGGCCCCACCCCCTTAAAATCAGGGGGGAGATGATTAGATTAGAAAGAAAAAAGAAAAAAAGACAGCCGTTGGATGAGGTGGGAGCACGGGAAGGGAGCAGGCAAGCCGGATCCTTCATCCTACAACAGTATCTCTCGTTGCTGCCTTTGTCTCTGCCTTTGTGTTCTAGGATACGATGGGGGAACACGATACTGCGGTGATGGAGATGACTGGCAACGGAACTGGGCAAGGGACTGTGACGCCCCTGAATCAATCGTACACTAATCATACACATAAATGCGTACGATCAGGATCAGGGACTCACGGGAAGATATCACAACACAATTCTAAACACAAATTAAAATAATACAAGCTTCATATTACAAGCCAGGGGCCTCGAGGGGTCGAATACAGAAGCTCGAATACAAACGAGTCAGCGAAAGCAACAATATCTGAGTACAAAAATAAAATTAGACAAGACTGCCTTAAGAAGGCAAACACAAAAGTAACAACGATCGATGAGGCAAGGCCTCCAGTCGGGGACCTAAAGGAAATATGCCCTAGAGACAATAATAAAGTTGTTATTTTATATTTTCTTATTCATGATAAAGGTTTATTATTCATACTAGAATTGTATTGATTGGAAACTTAAATACAAGTGTGAATACATAAACAAATACCGTGTCCCTAGTGAGCCTCTACTAGACTAGCTCGTTGATCAAAGATGGTTAAGGTTTCCTAACCATAGACATGAGTTGTCATTTGATAATGGAGTCACATCATTAGGAGAATGATGTGATGGACAAGATCCATCCGTTAGCTTAGGATATGATCATTCAGTTTATTGCTATTGCTTTTGTTGGTGGGAACGACACTTATGGGATCACGAGAATCCCTACTATGGTTAGCGGGGCGCGGGGTCGTGAGAAGAGCGGATCAAGCAGGTAGCACATGGTTCGTTTATCCAGGTTCGGGTCGCAAGGATGCGTAAAACCCTATTCCTGTTTTGGTGGATTGTATATCTGTGTTCTTGAGCTAGCTATGGGGCGTGAGGAGATCCAAAAAGCCGAATCCTCTTCCTGGTCGCCTCGGGCCTCCTTTTATAGAAAAAGGGGTGGCCAGAGTGGCACACAGGAGGTGGAAAGGGTACAGTGATGCGAGGTTATCCCTCGCATTACATGACAAGGCGCATTTAATGCGTCTTGCTTAAGTGTCCTTGCTTTATCGGGGACGGGGGAGAGATATGTCTCGTCCGTCGCCGCTCCTTCTTGTGTCGACACGCGCCCTGGCCAGTGATGCCTGAGATGCCACGTAGGTAGGCAGGTAGCTGAGGTGGCACAGTGGTGGGTCTTCACGAAGATCTGCATGCCGCCACGCAGGTGCCTACCCAGCTGGTTGGGTCAGCAGCTGCATGCAGGCGGTGGTGGAGGTTTAGTCGGCGTGGGCCTGATGGTGGCCCTACGGGTGTCCTCGGGAAGGGCCTTGCCGGGGCCTCGGCAAGGGTCTTGCCGAGGTGCCTGCTGTCATCCCCGGCAAGGCGCTTTCCGGGGGCCTTGTGGTCTTCCTCGGCTGGGATCCCACCAAGGGTTGTCGTCTTCTTAGTGCGTATCTGATCTTGAATGTCTTCACAAAGATCTGCATGTCACCACGGGGATGTCTTCCGAATCCTTGCCCTTTGGGGGCAGTGGACTCAAGGGTGATTTGCTCCGTAGGCGCGGGATGAGTCGCCGAGGCAAGGGTCTTGCCGGGGCTGCTAGAACTGTCTCCCGGCAAGGATCTTGCCGGGGGAGTCCGCTTAGTCCCCTTTGCTCTTCGTGGTCTTGGCCTTGGCGTCGCAGTTCTCTTGAGCTTCGGTCTTACCCTGGCTCACCTCCCTTGCCTTGCTTGGTGTGGTGGTGCCCGTGGCTCATACTGCCCATGCACAGTTATAGGGGTACAAAAAGTGTACCCCTCTTTTTGTACACCGATAGGAGCCCCCGGGCCTGGTCCACACATAAGCGCAACGCGTTGTTGGGCTAGGCCCAAAAACGGTGCGCGGGCAGGCGGGGCGGTTTTTACCGCGGTAAGGTTCTTCGCGCGCTGCGCTTCCCACGACTCCCGCGCATGGCACGACGTGGGGAGGTGCGTGTGACGTGGGCAGCATGCGTGGGGTTGGTTCCCGTGGGCATGCGTCACATCACAGTTAATGTGAAAGGAGGCGGCCCATGTTTTCCCCATAAAAAAGGAATAACCGCGGGCGCGCTGCTCACTTTCTCCTCGTGCCTTTTCCAATCTCAGAGCCGCCGTTTCCTCTCTTCCTTCCTTCCTAAGCTTCCGTCGTCGCCCGCCGTCGTTGCTTCGCCATCCCCCTTCCTCAACCCTCTAAACTTCTTGGCCACCATGGCGCCCAAATCCGTCAAGGGCAAGGGGGTGGCTAAGGGTGCTGGGACTGTGGAGCCGCCGGAGAGCGCGCTGTCGGGGGACCGGACGAAGTCCGCCTTTTTCTTCCCCTCGACGGTTGATGTTCAGGAGCTCCGGGCCTCCTTCAGGCCCCTATGGGGAGCAAAGACGGGGGGAGAGAATTCGGGACACCCGGCGACGCGCGTCATTCCAGCTGCTTGCGTCGATCCTGCTCCAAATCGGTATCCCTTTTTCGTCGATTATCTTTCTTGCGGGTTATGCCCCCCTTTCTTCGATTTCTTCTGCGACATTATGCACACCTTTGGCTTTCGCCTCTTGGATTTTACTCCGAATGCGGTGGCGTGCATGGCCTTCTTCGCGCATCTTTGCAAAGGCTTTGCCGAGGTGCAGCCCAACACGGCGCTCTTCCGCCATTATTTCTTCCCTCGGATCCAGCCGGGAGGTGCCGTCTCTGGTTGCGTCACCTGGATACCAAGATCCAAGGGGACATACCCGGACGGTGCCGTGAAGGAGAGATGGGAGGAATGACGTGGCCGGTGGTGCTGGATTGAGGACGAAGACCCGCCGGAATTCTGCAAGGTCCGCCGAGTGCCACCGGTCCGTGGCAGCGATTGGAGCGATGTCAACGCCGTCGATGGGAGGCTCACTGTTGCCACTACTAGGATTCTCTGGCTCACCCGGGCTGGACTCATCCTTGAGATGATCGGGGCAGACTTCATTCATCGCCGGATCGCCCCGTTGCACAACAAGGGGAGGCCAGCCTGGCTTTTTACGAATCCGGCTGACATTATGCGACTCCACCCCGGCCTCGACCACAATTTCACGGTGTTGGCGCATGCCCACTTCCGCCAGCGGCTTTTCCAGCTTGATGTGGGTCGCGACGGCGAGGTCGAACGGACCGGCAAGGCCGCGAGGGCTGCCGCAAAGGTTGGCAAGGCCCTCAAGGGGCCGTTTTTCAAGCTGCCAGCGGGGGTGGTCCCGTTGTGCAACAATTCACGTCGGTCCGAGATCATCGCCATGATGCCGGACTCTAATGCACACGGCCATGTCCCGAGCTGGAAGGAGCCGAAGGACGCAGATGTGCAGCAATTCTTTGACACCCTGATTGAGGTGTATGTCAATGCTGACGCCGAGCGGTGGCTTGTCACGGACACCACCCAGGCAGAGCTGGACTACATCGCCACTAGGGCGAGGGAGGCATAGCTCGCCATGGAGACCGGCAGCGCCGGGGGCGTGGAGGACAAGGCCACAATGACTGCGGAGGAAGAGCAGCTCACCCGGTGGGCGGCGGCCACCGAGGAGGTCAGCAGCGCTGACACTGGAGCTCCGCTTGTCGAAGACGCAGTCGTCGTCGGAGCAGGACGTGGCGGCGGGCTTGACGCCAACCAGGGGAAGAGGGCGAGTCCTGCGGCGGGCTGGCTCCGGCGAGGCGGTCCGGCCCGGCAGGGCTACGCGGCCTCAATTGACCCTGGAGGGGTCTGGGCGTCACACGAGGGCCACGGCAGCCAAGAGGCCGACGAAGGCCGCTGAGAAGAAGAAGACAACAGTCGCTTCCTCATCTGGGCGCGCACAAACCCCGCCGTCTTCGCCTCCTCCGGCAGATGTCGACTCAGACGTTGACGCGGAGGTCACTTTTGATCTCGGGCCTCTCAGCCCGAAGAGGAAAAGGAAAGTGGCGGAGGAAGAGGAGATAGATGACTAGTAAGTACTCCGTTCCTTACTGCCATTTCCATTCCTCTGGATTAAGTCACTTATCTTGATCCGTTTTTGCTTTTGCAGGGATGCAGAGACGTTGGCCCAGAGGGTGAAGAGGGAGAAGGCCTCGGCGAGCAGTCAGCCCCCGGCTGGGGCTTCAAAGACGCCACTGGTGGTGCTGACCAGCCCGGACAGCAGCCCCCGGCACAGCCCCCAGCGTAAGTTCGTCACCCTCCTCTTATTCGACACGTGGTAGGCATTCGATGCTATGGTGTTGACCTTGTCGGGTTTGCAGGAGGGGAGCGGCAGCAGGAGGAGCCGCAGAGGGCTACCCCCAACACACCACCCCCATCGACTACGCCGCTGCGAGGGGCGTCCCCGGCAAGGGCACCAAGCACAGAGCCCACACCCGTGGAGGAAGAGGGGAACTTGGGCGCTGGTGACTCTGCCACGGCGCCAAATGCTGGCGGGGAGGGGACTTCTGCTTCACAGCCCGGCACTGGTGAGTCGCCTGTCCTCCGTCTCTGTTTTTTTCTTATTCTTTTTCTTGGCTTCAATGCTCCCATTACTACCTAGGCCCTCCTTCAATAGCTATGGAGGACATGGATGCTGTTATTGGGAATATTGCTGAGGAGGCCGCGGCGGGGGCCGATAGGATTGCCGCCGAGGAGGCCGCCAGGGATGCTGGAGAGGTCGCCGCCGGTGAGGCCACCAAGGATGCTGCCGAGGACACCAATGCGGGCCCGCCAAGGCGACCGGCGAGGCTTCTGCCGAGGGCGCCAGCGGCGGGCCTGTCGGGGAAGCCTGCAAGGCTACCGTCGAGGAAGAGGTGGTTGATGATCAACCTCCCTCCTCCTCAACCCTGGTCCTCGGCAGATATCTGAAGGTGGCCGACGATATTTTCGTCCATCTCCTAGGGGCGTCAAGTTCCCGAGCACCCACCGAAGGGGAAGTCTTTGACGGCGAGGTGCTTGCCGCCACCGGGCTCGAGGTTGTCGATGAGCCGGGCGTTGGCGGCGATGGTTCTCCACAAGAGCAGCTTTTCCGCGCTATGGGGGCCAACTTCCAAAAACTCCAGGTGCTCTACCGTGTCCGTCTGGACAAGGTTAAGTCCAGAATGGCAATGGTGGACCAGGCGGAGGTGGATTTCAAGGCGCACGTTGTTGAGACGCAGACCTGGTTCCACCAGACTCGCGAGGAGCAGAGGGCCTTTCAGGAGGAATTGGCCAAGCGCAATGTCGAGCTCACCATGAAGATGGCTGACATCGAGAAGGCCCAGGAAAAGGCGGCGAACTTGGCTGCCGCGGCCGAGGCCGTCTAGAACCAGCATCAAGCCGCACTGGATTCCCAGGAAGAGGACCTCACCATGCGTGAGGCGAAGCTTGCCGCAGCGCTCCGTGGCAAGGATGAGGAGCTCGAGGCCCTTGTCGCGCGGCGGACTCGCAAGCTGGAGCAGAGGCACAAGGAGGCACTCGATGCCCAGGCTCTGTCCCATGCCGGCAACATAAGGGAGTTGGAGGTGGAGTGGGATGAGCTGAAGGAGCAGGCCCTCAAGCTGTCCAACGAGAAGAGCACGCTCAACAGCGCCTTGGTGGAGGCGCAAGGAGCGGTCATCAGCAGGACTGGGGAGCTCTCCGAAGCGCAAAACTCCGTCAGAGATCTCAAGCTGAAGCTGGAGGATCTCGAGAAGATGTTGTCGGAGAGCAGGGCTTGGGAGGAGATCTTGACCAGGAGTCTGGAGGAGGAGAAGCAGCTGCGGGCGAACGAGGCTGCCTCCCACCAGGAATACGTGGCAGGCGAGAACAAATGGATCACCCGTCTGGAGGACGTCGCCGACAGGGTCACCTCGCAGTTGGCCACCATGGGGATGCCAAACGTGAGGTACGCCCCTGAGCACAGCGGGACCGTCAACACCAAGCTGACTCTGTTCTTCGAGGGCGTCCTTGGAGCCTTGGCTTATCTTCACTCCAGCAGAGCAGCCACGTTGGCCGGGGAAGCCCGGCGACTTTGCCGTGGGGTCATGACCAAGGTCCTCACCAAGATGGCGTACTAGAACCCCGACCTCGACTTCGGTGCCGCGATGGATAGCTTGCCGGATGGTATTGACCTCACGGTGCTCAAGGAGCGCATCAAGCCCGTCATCAGCAGCATCGACGAAATCAAGAGGGTGGAGGGCCAGCGCCGGGATTAGGCATCCCGTTCTTCACCGCCGCTGCAGGTTCACGACCAAGACAAATTTCATCTTTAGTTAGAACCGCAGCAATGATGTGATGTAATATAACTTTGCAATACTTTTAATTTCATGCACGTTATTTCCCCGTTCAATTCCTCTTTGTATGCGCGCCCTACATCGATTGGGTAGGCTCGCTGACATGGAAGCCCCTAGCGGCGTTTTGGGGACGGATCCCCATGGGCCTGCTGGGTACGCGTGCTACCGGACGAGCCACCTTTCCGTTCCGAACGCGGCCGCTCGAACTATCGAGCTTGACTCGAGTCAGAATCGAGAGCGTTGTTGATCGCGGAAGGCTACTCTGCCATTCTCGACGCAGCCGCTTGAGCTGTTGAGCGGACTCGAAATAGGGCAAGGGCGTTGCCGATCGTGGGAGAGCCCCCTGGCGTGCAGGTTTATCATACAAAGGCGTTACATCTCGGGGGGGGGGGGGTAGCCTCATATAAGAAGGATAGAACAAATAAGGGTTCAGTGTAACTTAGCTTCGGTTTGCAATCGCTCGAGCGCCGATCTTCTGGCCTCCTTTCTTCTCCAAGGGCCACGAAGACGAAGGAGTGCTGGGCTGATTGCTAGAGCCGATTCTCACAACTGCGCCCCTACCTGGCGCGCCAGAGATGTCGGTGGGAACGACACCTATGGGATCACGAGAATCCCTACTACGGTTAGCGGGGCGCGGGGTCGTGAGAAGAGCGGATCAAGCAGGTAGCACACGGTTCGTTTATCCAGGTTTGGGCCGCAAGGATGCGTAAAACCCTACTCCTGCTTTGGTGGATTGTATATCTGTGTTCTAGAGCTAGCTATGGGCATGAGGAGCTCCAAAAAGCCGAATCCTCTTCCTGGTCGCCTCGGGCCTCCTTTTATAGAAAAAGGGGTGGCCACAGTGGCACACAGGAGGTGGAAAGGGTACAATGATGCGAGGTTATCCCTCGCATTACATGACAAGGCGCATTTAATGCATCTTGCTTAGGTGTCCTTACTTTATCGGGGACGGGGGAGAGATCTGTCTCGTCCATCGCCGCTCCTTCTTGTGTCGACACGCGCCCTGGCCAGCGATGCCTGAGATGCCACGTAGGTAGGAAGGCAGCTGAGGTGGCACAGTGGTGGGTCTTCACGAAGATCTGCATGCCGCCACACAGGTGCCTGCCCAGCTGGTTGGGTCGGCAGCTGCATGCATGCGGTGGTGGAGGTTTAGTCGGCGTGGGCCTGATGGTGGCCCTACGGGTGTCCTCGAGTAGGGCCTTGCCGGGGCCCCGGCAAGGGTCTTGCCGAGGCGCCTGCTGTCATCCCCGGCAAGGCGCTTGCCGGGGGCCTTGTGGTCTTCCTCGGCTGGGATCCCGCCAAGGGTTGTCGTCTCCTTAGTGCGTATCTGATCTTGAATGTCTTCACAAAGATCTGCATGTCACCACGGGGATGTCTCCCGAATCCTTGCCCTTTGGGGGCAGTGGACTCAAGGGTGATTTGCTCCGTAGGCGCGGGACGAGTCGCCGCGGCAAGGGTCTTGCCGGGGCTGCTAGAACTATCTCCCGGCAAGGATCTTGCCGGGGGAGTCCGCTTCGTCCCCTTTGCTCTTCGTGGTCTTGGCCTTGGCGTCACAGTTCTCTTGAGCTTCGGTCTTACCCTGGCTCACCTCCCTTGCCTTGCTTGGTGTGGTGGTGCCCGTGGCTCAGACTGCCCGTGCACAGTTATAGGGGTACAAAAAGTGTACCCCTCTTTTTGTACACCGACAGCTTTCTTAATGTCAAATACATATTCCTTCGACTATGAGATATGCAACTCTCGGATACTGGAGGAATACCTTGTGTGATATCAAACGTCTCAACATAACTGGGTGATCATAAAGATACCCTACATGTATCCACTATGTTCTGAGTTTGATGTTGCTATGAATTTTCTATCACTACTCCAGGTTGCTGCTAACGCGACACTATGATCAGAACCCTTTGACAAAACTTTGTGTGATGCACTAATCGTATACGGTGGTGTAAAAACCCTGTCAAAAAAGGTGTAAAACGTTTGCGATGACGGATACATCAAACACGGTTCAGATTTTTGTTGCGCGTGCGATGCAGGGCATACTGTTCAGTTCAATTAAATGTTTGCGATGTGGCAGAACAAAAGAAACAGGCAGCCAAATGAAGGCATGTGCGATATACAGCTTACAGTTCACTCGGATGAACTGTTTGTGATTAGGCAACATAACAAAAATGGTCTGCCAGATCAATGTGTGTGCGATATACGGCATACGGTTCACTCGGATGAACTGTTTTCGATTAGGTAACGCAATAGAAACGGTTCAACCAGATCAAGATGTGTGTAATGGAGGGCATACAGTTTATTCCGATAAACTGTTTTTGTTGAGCCAAGAGAACAGAAACGTTTTACATAAATAATGTGTGTGTAACACACGGCAAACATCCAATTACATAGGTGGTTAGTACGTACATGACATTTTCACACACCAAAATAAACTATTACATGCATAATTAAGTAGGATAAATGATCATCTGATCCTCATCTACTTCTTGTGCTAGTGCGATGTTTCTTCTATTATAAGTTTCCATTAATTGATGTCATTTTATGAACATGTCACCATTTCTCGCCATTTCCTCACCGGTTTCCCGCCACCCAGCGATATTGCGCATAAACCTAGGCGGCGCGATGCACGGAGGCAACAAGCGCAGCCTGTAGCACACCCACCTTTTCCAAGCATGCCAACCCACCAAAGCGCCGCCTCTGCCATCAACCTCGTCGACGAGGAAAATGAGTAGGAGCCACGGCCCGTCGAGGCCGAGGCGCTCCCCGACAACGCGATGGATGACGCCGTGATGCACGTCATCGCCAGGGTTGAGCAGACCCTTGGCGCATGGCGCTTCAGTGCCGTGGATCAAGATAGGCATGTCAGCGCTGAGAGGCTGCAGCTCACCGCACAACATGATCGATGGCGTGCTGCAGAGCAAGCTCGGCGCGTCTGCGCCGATAGGCTGCGGCTTGCCGCGCGGCGAGACCGTTGGAGCGCCATAGAGCGAGAGGTGTGGCGCGCCGCACAGCAAGAGCGGATCCATCGGCGCTTGCCTGCTGTCGACATGGTGTAGCAGCTGGGTACATATCCCGTCAGTACCCCCATTCCTCGCGAGGAGTGGGCAGAGGCCCTCTATGCCGTACTTGCACCAGAGGCCGACCGTGCCGTACTTGCACCAGACGCCAGCCGCGCCGTTTGCATGGGTCGTGCCGTTCGCCTTGTCTGCCGCCCGCTCGATGTCAACGCACTGGTCGGTAGGCTCGACCGCCTCCTTGGCCTAGGTGTCCACCTGGGCGCAGTAGAGGAACATGGTCGTCGTATCCTCGAGCTAGTGATCTCTGATGAAATAGCCAAGTTGGAGCTCGAGATCGTGCTCCAGATGTACCGCGAGCGTGTCGACCGCTTGGACGAATGCCTGCACGAGTTCAGGCAGAGCCAAGAGCTACCGTAGGCAAGGACTGCTGGTCATGGTCTCATGGACGCGTTTTATTTTGTTGAGTCGTTTCGACGTGGATAGCTATGTATTCACATCAATCATAGTATTACTATGTTTATTGCTCTGTTTCAATGTGTGTACTCTGTTTTCCGTTCTTATATGTTCTATTTTAATGTGTGTGTATACGCTTTCCATTCTGTATATGTGGATGATAACAATTAGATCCAAATTATTATAAAAAACAGATAGAACAAGGAATTCATAATATATATATATATATTAATTATTCATTAGTTCATCACAGAATATATATAATATATATCATCACATATACGTGATGATACTTAACTACTAGGTACAATGCATAAAATTGAAAACGAACAATACTAAAAACTAATAATCCCTCCTGGGGCTAGTATTCCGGCAGCCCCTCACTAGCAGCTCCCTGGTGTGCGGCGTCTTCCTAGTGCGGAGGCAGTACTCCGCTTCCTTCGCCTCATAGCGCTTGACGTTCCGATCTGCCTCTTGTTGGCAGACGAGCGTGAAAAATCTTGCCATTTCGTTGGGTGCCCACCGGAGCTCCTCGTTGGTGGCACGATGGAGCTTATCGGCCCACCTCCACGCAGCGATGAGGTGCCCAACCCCTTTGACCTTCCTCGCGAAGTACCCGTCTTCGTACACCTCCTGCACATGACGACGTGCCCGTCGCCAAAGCTCCGTTGCCTCCTTTTTTCAGGCGGCATCACGGGCTTCACAGGCCACCTGGTACCTGGCTTCCTCCTCCGCCATCTCTTTCTTGAACGCCACTTGCTTGGCTTTCTCAGCCGGCGGCAGCGAATTTCACGGACAAAGATTGTACTGGCCCCAAAACCAATCCAAAGTTAGAGGGTCCGGCGCAACCTCGTCCGGCGACGCGTAGGGGTCCTCGTCGCTGCTATTCGAGTGAGCGTCCTCGGTGGGCGGCGACTCCTTGTCGACGCATGGGCAGATCGGCGGCGCCAAGGCAGAGATTTGAGAGAGAGAGAGCGAGGGGATGATGTAGGTGGGAATGCAGGTGGGACGACGTGAGCAAGGTAGTATTTATTGACAGCCGGAATCTAGATCGACGGGAACAGTACACACATCGGTCGCCGGAATTTACGAGTACTGTAGTTTGAATTACACACAATTCCCGTAGCAAAATCCGTGTGTGAACTTAATAGCTGACAGTTTCCAATACAAAACCGTGTCTGATTAATGACCTCGCCACTCACCTACCAAACCTCGAGCCGCGAAATAAAGTGCCAATCATGTGAGGGGCGGTTGTTTTGCTAGGTCTTTACATTTTTTTGAATACTAGATATTTACATCATCTGATGATTTTTTAACTCGCACATAAGTACACAAAAATATGATTTTTCAAACCGTTATGGTTAGCCATTGCATGTAGATGTAGTTCAAATTTGAATTACGATCATTAAATGGCTAGAGAATCACTTAAATGTATTTGAAAGGTCAAATGACCCTTGGAATTTTCTAAATTTTCCATGACAATTGTAGTAGTGCACGTTAAACGTAAAAAAAATTGAAGGCCGTAAGAGGAAGCTATCTCCCGTTCATCATCAAACATGCATTGTTCCCTCTTGGAACCACGAGCCTTCTAGTGAGTTGCTCCGGTTTGTGAGGGGTGTGTGTCCAAACTTTCGTTAAATAGGTCAATTTTTTACCACATCATCTTGGTGGCATGACATTACATCAAGCAAGGTTTCATATTTTTCTGATCTTTTTTAATTTTTTAGAATTAAAATGCGATGGCTCTCCATGCATGTGTCCATGCCGTGAGACCAATATGTTTGAAAATTCCTTCTAATTTACTGAACATGGAATTAACTCGCACACTGATACGTCTCCAACATATCTATATTTTTTGATTGTTTCATGCTGTTATATTATCATTCTTGGATGTTTTATAATCATTTTATAGTTATTTTATATCATTTTTTCGTACTAACCTATTGACATAGTGCCAAGTGCCAATTGCTGTTTTTTGCATGTTTCTTACATCACAGGAAATCAATACCAAATGGAGTCCAAACGGAGCGAAACTTTTTGTGGATTTTTTTGGACCAGAAGACATCCAGTGGGCTGAAGAAGCACCTGGGGGCTGCTCTGAGGGGAGCACAACCCACTAGGGTGTGCTTGGAGGCCCAAACGTGCCCTAGTGGGTTGTGCCCACCTCGGGTGCCCCCTGACCGCCTCTTTACTCTATAAATACCCCAATATTCTAGAAACCCTAGGGGAGTCGACGGAAATCAATTCCAACCGCCGCAGAGTCCAGAACCACTAGATCCAATCTAGACACCATCACGGAGGGGTTCACCACTTCCATTAGTGCCTCCCCGATGATGCGTGGGTAGTTATTTGTAGATCTTCGGGTTCGTAGTTAGTAGCTAGATGGCTTCCTCTCTCTCGTTTGATTCTCAATACAATGGTCTCATGGATATCCATATGATGTAACTCTTTTTGCGGTGTGTTTGTTGGGATCGGATGAACTTTGAGTTTATGATCAGATCTATCTCTTTTATCCATGAAAGTTATTTGAGTTTATTTGATCTCTTATATGCATGATTGCTTATAGCCTCATATTTCTTCTTCGATATTTGGGTTTTATTTGGCCAACTTGATCTATTTATCTTGCAATGGCAAGAGGTGCTTTGTAGTGGGTTCGATCTTACAATGCTTGATCCCAGTGATGGAAGGGGAACCGACACCTATGTATCGTTGCTACTAAGGATAAAACGATGGGATCTATTTCTACATAAATAGATCTTGTCTACATCATGTCATCGTTCTTATTGTATTACTCCGTTTCTCCATTAACTTAATACACTAGATGCATGCTGGATAGCGGTCGATGTGTGGAGTAATAGTAGTAGATGCAGGCATGAGTCGGACTACTAATCTTGGACGTGATACCTATATAATGATCATTGCCTGGATATCGTCATGATTATTTGAAGTTCTATCAATTGCCCAACAGTAATTTTTTCCCACCGTTTTCTATTTTTCTCGAGAGAAGCCACTAGTGAAACCTTCGCCCCCAGGTCTTTTCTCATATTATTTGCCTTTGCGATCTATTTTATTTGCCTTTTATTTTCAGATATATTAAACAAAAATACAAAAATACCTTGCTGCAATTTATTCTTATTTATTTTATTGGCATTTGATCTATCAATCTACTACAATTTATTCACGTTCGTTTGCCAATTTTTGGTGCCGTTACCCAAAAGGGATTGACAACCCCTTTAAAACGTCGAGTTGCGAGTATTTGTTATTTGTGTGCAGGTGCTGTTTACATAGTATTGCTTGGTTCTCCTACTGGTTCGATAACCTTGGTTTCGTCACTGAGGGAAATACCTACCGTCGCTGTGCTGCATCATCCCTTCCTCTTTGGGGAAATACCAACATAACTTCAAGCTGGATCACACACAAGTACACAAATATGATATTTCAAACCGTTATGATTAGCCATTGCATGTAGATGTATTTAAAATTTGAATTACAGTCATTAAATGGCTAGAAAATCACTTAAATGTCTTTAAAAGGTCAAATGACCCTTGAAATTTTCCAAATCTTCACATGGCAGTTGTATTAGTGCACGTAATGTTGGGGAACGTTGCATGGGAAACAAAAAAAGTTCCTACGCTCACCAAGATCCAATCTAGGAGATGACCTTATATGCGAGGAGAGATTGGATCTACATAACCTTGTAGATCGTTAAGCGGAAGCGTTAAGAAATGCGGTTGATGTAATCGAATGTCTTCACGATCCAATCACAATCCGTCCCGCGAACTCCCGATCCAAGTGCCTAACGGACGACACCTCCGTGTTCAACACACGTACGGCTTGATGACGCTTTCACCTCCTTGATCTAGCAAGCGATGGTGAAGTAGTAGCTCGAGTCCTTCGGTAGCACGACGGCGTAGTGGCGGAATCTCAATAGAGGTCCGCTAAGTGCTACAGAGAGGAAGAGGGATGCGAGGGTGAGGAGAGGTAGCGCCGTGGCGTGGAGATATGCTCTTGGGTGCGGCTGCCCTCTCTCTACCTCTCTATATATAGGGGAAGGGAGGAGGGGGTGGCGCCCCTAGGGGGCGGCCAGGGCAGATGGGATCTCCCCTAGGGTGACTTGCCCCCAAGCCGGGAGGTGCGAAGCCCTAGGGGGCCCCAACCCTCCTGGTTACGTGAGATGGGGTGAGGGGGGCGCTCAGTCCCTTAGTGGGCTGGTTTGACCCCTCCCCTTGGCCCATGGGCCCCCCAACACTTGTCAGGCCCCCCTAAAACCCCTTTCGGTGACGCTGGTCATCACCCGGTACCCCGGAACAATTTTGGACTCCAATACCCTTCGTCCAATATATCAATCTTCACCTCCGGACCATTCCGGTGTTCCTCGTCACGTCTGGAATCTCATCCGGGACTCCTAACAACCTTCGGTAACCACCATAATGACACAACTATACTCATATCGTCACCAAACGTTAAGGGTGTAGACCCCGCGGGTTCGAGAACTGTGCAGACATGACTGAGACACCTTGATACTTCTCCGTCGTATCTACTTTTCCAAACTCTTGTGCCCTTGTTTTGGACTCTAACTTGCATGATTTGAATGGAACTAACCCGGACTGACGCTGTTTTCAGCAGAATTGCCATGGTGTTATTTTTGTGCAGAATAAAAAGTTCTTGGAATGACCCGAAACTTCACGGAGCCAAGTTTTGGAATTAATAAAAAATATTGGTGAAAGAATCGGCAGCAAGGGGGCCACACCCGAGCCACACGGGTGGGGGCGCGCCCTCCGACCTTGTGCGCCCCCTGGACCTCCACCAACCTCAACTCCAACTCCTTATATTCTCTTTCAGGGAGAAAAAAATCAGAGAGAAGGATTCATCATGTTTTACGATACAGAGCCGTTGCCAAGCCCTGTTCTTCCTCGGGAGGGCAGATCTGGAGTCTGTTCGGGGCTCCGGAGAGGGGAATCCGTCGCCATCATCATCATCAACCATTCGCCATCACCATTTTCATGATGCTCACCGCTGTGCATGAGTAATTCATCGTAGGCTTGCTGGACCGTGATGGGTTGGATGGGATTTACCATGTAATTGAGTTAGTTTTGTTAGGGTGTGATCCCTAGTATCCACTATGTTCTAAGATTGATGTTGCTATGACTTTGCTATGCTTAATGCTTGTCACTAGGGCCCGAGTGCCATGATTTCAGATCTGAACCTATTATATTTTCATGAATATATTTGTGTTCTTGATCCGATATTGCAAGTTATAGTCACCTTCCACGTGTTATGATCCGGCAACCCCGGAGTGACAATAGTCAGGACCACTCCCGGTGATGCCCGTAGTTTGAGGAGTTCATGTATGCACTAAGTGCTAATGCTTTGGTCCGGTACTCTATTAAAAGGAGGCCTTAATATCCTTTAGTTTCCAGTAGGACCCCACTGCCACGGGAGGGTAGGACAACAGATGTCATGCAAGTTCTTTTCCATAAGCACGTATGACTATATTCGGAATACATGCCTACATTATATTGATGAACTGGAGCTAGTTCTGTGTCACTGAGGGAGTCCTGGATTAGGTGGTCTCCGGACAGCCGGACTATATCTTTCGGCCGGACTGTTGGATTATGAAGATACAAGATTGAAGACTTCATCTCGTGTCCGGATGGGACTCTACTTGGCATGGAAGGCAAGCTAGGCAATACGGATATTTATATCTCCTCCTTTGTAACCGACCTTGTGTAACCCTAGCCCCTCCGGTGTCTATATAAACCGGAGGGTTTTAGTTTGTAGGACAACATACAATCATACCATAGGCTAGCTTCTAGGGTTTAGCCTCTCCGATCTCGTGGTAGATCTACTCTTGTACTACCCATATCATCAATATTAATCAAGCAGGACGTAGGGTTTTACCTCCATCAAGAGGGCCCGAACCTGGGTAAAACATCGTGTCCCCTGTCTCCTGTTACCATCCTCCTTAGACGCACAGTTCAGGACCCCCTACCCGAGATCCGCCGGTTTTGACACCGACATTGGTGCTTTCATTGAGAGTTCCTCCATGCCGTCGTCAGAAGGATGTCTCATCTCGTCTTTAAAGACGGTACTACTGTTGGGGGAGCTTTGGCTGTCGGCCAAACTCTCCGGCTAGGCGGGTTCATTATGACCGCCTGTTCAGCCGCCGCGCCGACGATGAAATCTCGGGTCATCAAAAACAGCCTCCACGTCAAATCGGCGCTCGATGAAAAGATGGATCCAATGGAGCTCTCCTCCTTAAACGAACCCTTGGATCACATCGCCGCCTTGGGAGTCGCTACGGACTATGATCGGATTGGGCTTAAACACGATCAAAGGGAGATTAACTCTCCACCGGTCACCCATCATATTGCAGTGGTGGAGGAACAATGTGGCGACCTTTCCTCTATCCTGAGGACCAACTATGTCCGGATTCCCGAGCTCTCCGAGCCGGACGCCTGTTTGCGGGAGGACAACATCCAATCCCTGAACTTAGAGTCAGGCAGCGGACCAGGATTAGCGGGTAACATCCCGGAACCGGAACTTCCAAAATTGGAAACTCCTCGGCCCCTGGATCCCAGATCGGGTAGGGGTTTGGATTCAATTCCACCCACCCACCCAAACACAAGCGACCTTTCCCATATCAGGCAAGAGTCCCAGGAAACAGTACATCATTACCGGGCCAGATTCCTCCTTGCGATGAACAAGGTTAAGGACTGTCGCGAGGAAGACGCAATCGTATTTTTTGGCAATAACTGCATGGACAAGGGAATCCTTAACGCCATAAATCGCCGTGAGATAACACGCTTCACTAACTTGGCGTCCATAGTACGAAAGTACTGTGCGATGGAAAGTTCCTGGAAAACCGAAACAAACTTTTGGGATAATCCGGCCGTGAACACAAACCCAGTCCGAAATAAAAGGGTGCATTATCACAATACACCCGGGTTAACTACCAAAAAGCAAAAATCCTCTACAGGGCAAGGGACCGTACTGGAGGGATGGCTCAACGGACCCTGCAAAATTCATAGCACGGCGGATATAATACCAACGCACAACCTTAGGGCATGTTGGATACTCCGGCAAGTGGCCAAAAGTGGTGAGGATCTTCTTATCCCACATACCATAGAGCACCATCCAGTGGATAACAATACGGTGTTAACTGTGTTCGAGACCTTTGCGTCAAATAATAGGCGCAAGCGAATACTCCGCAGCATGGCCGAAATCTGCCACGTAGCAGCAACAAATCCATGGAGTGACACAGCTATTACCTTCAATGCCAGTGATGAACCCAAATTCCGAACAGCCCGAGCACCAGTCGCACTGGTCCTCAGTCCAATTGTGGATGGCTTTCGACTCACCAAAGTACTCATGGACGGCGGCAGCGGACTAAACCTCATCTATGAGGAAACCCTTCAAAAGATGGAAATAGACTAGAACCGCATCGAGCAAAGTAGCACAACCTTGAGAGGAGTTATCCCCAGTCGGGAAGCACGTTGTGCTGGGAAAATCACACTAGATGTGGTATTCGGCACGCCGGACAATTAGAGGTCCGAAGAAATTACATTCCAAGTGGTCCCATTCAGAAGTGGCTATCATGCTCTTTTAGGACGGGAGGCATTCACAATCTTCCAAGCCGTACCCCATTATGGGTACATGAAGCTTAAAATGCCCGGACCCAACGGAATCATCACTCTCGCCAGTGATCCGGACACAGCACTCCACGCCGAAAACAAAACAGCGGCATTGGCCCTCGAGGCATTATCCGAAGCCCTCTCGGCCGAGGAGTTAACCACACTACGCTCCACAGTGGACAGGAACGATGTGATACTCGACAGGAGATCCAAGTCCACCTCTTTTAAACCAGCGGATGAAATAGTCAAATTCCAAGTCCACCCAACAGACCCTACCAAAACAGCCTCCATCGGGGCAAAGTTAAACCCCGCTGTGGACGCCGCACTACGAGAGTTCCTGCGCGAGAATTGGGACATATTCGCCTGGCATCCTTCAGACATGCCAGGAATCCCACGCAGGCTGGCCGAGCATAGCCTCAATATCCTAAAGAGATTCAAGCCGGTCAAGCAAGCTCTTCGGCATTTCTCCGAACCTAAGAGACAGGCCATGGGAGAAGAACTAGCCAAGTTATTGGAGGCCGGATTCATCAGAGAAATAAAACATCCGGACTGGCTAGCAAACCTGGTGATGGTACCAAAGAAGGACAAATCCTGGCGCCTTCGCTCGATTTCAAAGACCTCAATAAAGCTTGCCCAAAGGATCCCTTCCCCCTCCCACACATCGACGCTAACACAGGACACGAGTCATTGTGTTTTGTTGATGCATACTCCGGTTACCACCAAATCAAGATGGCGGAGTCCGACCAAGCCGCAACGACATTCATCACACCATACGGTCCCTTCTGTTTCAACACAATGCCTTTTGGGCTCAAAAACACCGGCGCAACATATCAGCGCATCATTCAGACATGCCTGGAGAAAAAAATTGGCAAAACAGTAGAGGCATACATAGACGATGTGGTCGTCAAAACCAAACACGCCAACTCGTTGATAGACGACTTGAGGCTCACATTTGACAACCTCCGAACATATGACATCAAGCTCAATCCGTAAAAATGCGTTTTCGGCGTACCAACCGGAAAGCTCCTGGGATTCATTGTCTCCAGTAGAGGTATTGAAGCTAATCCGGCCAAAACCGAGCGTTGTCACAGTTGGCTACCCCAACAGACCTCAAACAAATCCAGAAGCTAACTGGATGCATGGCGGCTCTAAGACGCTTTATCTCCCGCTTGGGAGAAAAGGCTTTACCCCCTTATCGCCTCCTTTGGCACACCGAACACTTCGAGTGGACGAACGCGGCCACAGCCGGATTGGAAGAAATAAAGGCCATTCTGGCAACCAACCCAATCCTGGCCATGCCAAACATCGGCGAACCAATGCTATTGTACATTGCGGCAACTCATCAAGTTGTAAGCGCGGTGCTCGTTGTCGAACGGGAAGCGGACGGACACAAATTCCCTCTTAAAAAACCGGTATACTATGTATCCATTGTCCTCACTCCATGCAAATCATGGTACCCGCATTACCAAAAAATAGCATATGCGGTATTCATGGCATCGCGGAAGCTGTGACAGTACTTTCAAGAGTGTTCGATTACAGTAGCCTCGGAAGTGCCATTTAATGACATTATCAACAACCGCGACGGTACGGGCCGGATTGCCAAATGGGCCATTGAGCTCCTCCCATTCGACATAACATACAAACCTCGCCGAGCCCTTAAATCGCAAGTACTGGCCGACTTCGTCGCCGAATGGATGGAGGCCGAACTCCCTAAAGAGTACGGCGCATACTCCAATTGGATCATGCACTTCGACGGTTCTAAAATGCTGGCCGGTCTAGGGGTTGGCGTCGTCCTGACGTCTCCAACCGGAGATACCGTTCGGTACATACTGCAAATATTGTATATAGATTCCAACAACGCAGCCGAATACGAAGCTCTATTGCATGGTCTTCGGATGGCAGTCTCCATGGGCATTCAACGCCTGGAGGTGCGTGGGGATTCAAACCTCGCAATATCCCAAATAAACGGATATTTCGACGCCAATGTTCCGAAAATGGCGGCCTATCGAAACGCCTTCCTAAACATGTCAGCTCGGTTCGAGGGACTCGAATTTCACCATGTGGCTCGGGAAAACAATCAGGCGGCGGAAATCCTCGCCCGCATCGGCGCAAAACGCAACGCGGTCCCCCCCCCAACATATTTCTGGAAAGGCTCTTCAAGCCATCCGTAGCATGGGAAGGGGACACCGGTAACAACAGTCCGGACCCGGCCAAAATACCCGATACCGAACTCTCTAACACAATCGGAGGCTCCGCCACCGAAATAACACCTTCAGCCCACGAAATAATGGCCATTATTGCCCCGTGGACAGAACCATTCCTGGCCTACCTAACTAGACAGGAACTTCTGGAGGACCAAAATGAGGCACGCTACATAGTGCGGCGATCCAAGGCCTACAAGGTCCATGAGGGAGAATTGTACAAGAAAAGCACTACCGGAGTCCTTCAAAGGTGCATCTCCGAAGAGGAAGGGCGGAATCTTTTGGCAGAAATTCACGCCAGACTCGGCGGTCATCACGCCGCAGCCCGGGCTCTTGTAAGCAAGGCCTTTCGTACATGATTCTATTGGCCAACGGCCCGGGCAGATGCACATGACTTGGTCCAACGTTGCGCCGGTTGCCAGCTCTTTGCAAATCAAAGAGACATGCCACCCACCGCCCTCTAAACAATCCCCATTACATGGCCCTTTGCGGTCTGGTTGGACCCCTTAAAGGGGGAACCCACAAGAAAAAAAATACTTATTGGTCATGGTGGATAAATTCACCAAATGGATAGAGGCCAAACCGGTTAAAACAGCCGAATCCGGACCGATGATAGATTTCATATTCGGGGTTGTACACCGTTACGGCGTGCCCCACAGCATCATCACTGATAACGACACAAACTTCATGGCCGACGAGGTAAAACTCTGGTGCAGCAAAATGGGCATCAAGCTCGATTATGCCTCAGTCTATCACCCACAAACCAACGGTCAAGTCGAGCGAGCAAACGGTCTTATACTAAGCGGCATTAAACCTAGATTAGTGCGTTCCTTAACGGAGTCTAACACACAATGGGTAGAGGAGCTCGACTCCGTACTCTGGGGGCTGCGGACCACGCCGAATCGTAGTACCGGATATACACCCTTCTTTATGGTGTACGGCGCAGAGGCAGTCTTGCCCTGTGACATAATTCATGACTCACCTAGAGTGCGCATGTACGAAGAAAGAGAAGCCGAGCTCGATCGGCAGGACAGTCTGGACACCTTGGAGGAGGAGCGCGACGTAGCCAAAGCCCGTTCCGCATTTTATCAGCAACAGGCTCGCAGATACCAAAGCAGAGAAGTACATGACAACACTTATAACATTGGCGAACTAGTTCTACGCCTGCCGGACAAGAAAAAGAACAAGCTCGAGCCCAAATGGGAAGGTCCCTTCATTATCGACCAAGTTCTGACCGGTGGAGCATACCTACTGCAGGATGCATCGACTAGTCGACTTGAGCCGAACCCATGGAACGCGGCCAGGCTCCAAAGATTCTACGCCTAGCACCAAACTCTATGTTAGTCCCCTCCCCTTGTCCGTTTTTCACAAATACATTATCTGTCCTGTTTTCCTTTCTTTCTTTCTTTTCTTATTTCTCTAGGCCTTCAAGGGTCACCTTGTGCCTTGCTTGCACATTACAGATGCGCTAGCCGCACTCTTCATACCTGGGGGCTTCTTTCATAGAAGCTTAATTTATTTATCCTGGCTTCATGCCCAGCACATGTGTTATACTTCCGCATGTACCTTTTTTCACCATTATATGCACCGATATGACTTAAGTTTTGGCCAAGCTGGGTTGCCTGGCTCTTGTATTTATGCCCTACATTCCCGTTAATTCGGCTAGGGCATAAGGGGAGCACCTCTGTGATTATTACCGCCGGGTCAGCCGGATGTGTACCTCAGACTGGGTGAAGCCAAAAGCTAGCGTTCTTAAGGGAATATTCGGTCGGTGAACAAAAGATGACTCTTATTTTTCATATCTGTCGCCAGATGTTTTTCCTGCGTTTCCTATCGCAGTCCGGATATGCACTTTAGGGCGTGCTTGCCGAGGGAAAGGAACCCATAACGGAACTATTCTCCCTGGAAGATGTTTCTTACTACCCATGTAATATAACATAACTAATTGGGCACTTGTCTGATAAAGCACTAATGACCCCTAGGCCTAGTCTCCACGCATACCCCGGTTCTTATATAACTGAGCGGGTATTCGGATACACTCCGGACTATTGGGCCCGGAGGCTGAAGAAAAAAGGTTCGCAATGACAAATGATCTACAATCCGGCTAGAAGGCATTATACATGTCACTTCAATTACATAGTCATGCAGACTGACTAAATTCTTCTTCTATACCATCCAATAGGCGGTCTAGCCTACAATCCTGTTGGGAATACTTTGCGGCTAATTCTACTTGCCCATAAACTAAGCTAACGGGAATCTCTTTTTCGTCGGGCCCCACAGGTCCGACCTCGGCCATGTGATTTGGGTCTGTTTTGGTATACCGCATCTTCACCATGGCCCAGCCTTCTTTGGCACCCTATCGGCAGGCTGATATCTTCCATAATCGGACGCGCCGCCGCGCTCCTTTGAGCTTCTCCGAAAGCTCTGCAACACCCTCTGGCAGGGAGACGGACGACCACAAGGCCTGGGCAACACCCTGCATCACCTGCCGAACTTGTTCGTGCAGATGTGACAGCTCGGACAGAAGATCACCCGTAGACCCGAGCATTTCCTCCGCGGGACGATCCATCAGCATACCTACAGACGTAACGATGTTAGTCGGCTTCTTCGCCGAATACCTTTAAAGGATTCGTTCAAGCACTTACTAAAAATGCCGCGTCGAAGCCTCTTATTCTCCTTCTCAGAGTTTGCAAGCTGGCCCCGAACGTCTTTTAGTTCCACGTTCAGCCTTATATTGGTGTCTTGGAGATTGTTTTTCTCCCGCCTAACCTCAGCCAGCACGCGTTTGCCAGCTGCTAGCTGCCGCATAACATGCTGGTCCCCCGGATTATCTCCGAATTCATCTGCAAAATCTATTGTTAGATCTGCAGCCACACCACTATATGGTAACCATCATTCTTTAAAATATTACCAGCGGGAGGTTTTTTCTGTTCCTGCAATGCGGCAATGGCGGCCCGTAGTTGGGTCTTGCATTCCTCCAGCTCCTGGGACAGCCTAGTATTCTTCTCTGTAAGAACCTGCACAATAAAGATGATCCTTAAATCAGTTCTGCTAACTGTTTCAAGTCTCGGGGGCTACTGATACATACAGATCGTCAGATTCACTCACCCGTACATCCTTTACATACTGATACGTGGCTCTGGCTAGACCATCTTGAGCGACACGGAGGTACGCCTCTCCAGAATTAAAGGCATCAAACGCCTCTGGTGAGAAACAAGCGTCGCGGAGTACATCTCGGCGGCGCCTATGATTCATGGCGCTTTCCACTTCTGAGTTTGTAGCAGATAACCTATCCGCATCCTCTGTAGGGGGATTATCCGGCGCCTGCCCCATATCGGCTTCTGCCTCCGTGTCCGGTCCTGGTGCCCGACTGGTGGAAGCGTGATCGGCGACATCACCGGACATATTCCGGCGAGCGTTTTTTCTGTTAAAGAAACACGGGCGTCATTATATTTTGAGAAAGACGACAACCACGGAGCGGGGTTTGTTGTACCTTTGCGTTGGCGTCTCCGTCCTAACCGCCTTCCTTTTTGGCCTACCTAGCCTCGGCGCCTCCTGTTGGCGCGTAGCTGCAAGGCGTCCCGAATGCCTTCCCTGTAAAAAGGCCATGTGAATATGGTGGGGGAAGTGTCTAAAAGGGGATCCTACTTTTTTGAGTTGGGACTTTTCAGTTTTTCTTACGTGCGATGTAGGGAGCAGTCCGGGATAGTCAGCCGTAATGACCACCATGGCGTCGTCGCAGCTTAACTGATAGAACTGCTGGTTTATCAGCTCCACGGAGATAACCGGATCTTCTTCGAGTCCAGAGTCGAGGGCCCGGTCTGGTCCTCCAGTTGTGGAGAAGGGATGCAGACCTCCTTTATGGCCTTTCGCAGTTCCTGCCATAAATTGGCAAGGTGAATACTTACAACGAAAAACGCGGGAAGATGGAAGTAAGGGGATATAGCTTACCCAGCTTGGAGGATTGTACATGGAGAATCCGTCCCATGGCTTGATGCAGGTGAACTCCTCCTCCTCTCCCATGAACAGTTCGGACATCATTTTGGCTAATGCAGCAGCATCGCCCGGACCCTTACGCCCGTAGCGGGTGGCGTCATCCTCCCCGTTGAAACACCATAAGGGATGCCCACGATATTGAAGTGGTTGCACTCCCCGCATTATGCAAATCGACATAACTTCGATTATTGTTAAACCTAACTGAGCCAGTGCCTTAATCCGGTTCATCAGATAGAGGACTTCTCTGTCGTCTTCCACCTGGGGGCTCCGCGGGCGCCAACTTCGGCGCTTCTTCAGAGGAGCATTGTTGAACTCAGGAACACCCCACCGAACAGGGTCCAAAAGGGGAACGTCCTCCATATAAAACCATTCTGAAGGCCAGTCTTTGGACGGCTTCTTCGAGGTACCGGACAGATATCCGGTATCGGCGATGCGCCATACTTCGGCTCCGTCCACTTGATAAAGTGATTCCCTCTGTGTGCGAGGGAGGAGGCAAAATATCCTTTTCCACAACTTGAAGTGAGCCTCTCATCCCAAGAACAACTCGCAGAGAGCAACATAGCCGACGATGTGTAGGATGGAGGCAGGGTGAGATTGTGTAGTTGGAGGCCGTAGAACTCTAGGAGCCCGCGGAGGAACGGATGAATTGGAAATCCGAGTCCCCTTAGTAAGTAAGGAACAAGGCAAACCCGTTCCCCCATGGAGGGACAGGGAAAGTTCTCCGCTTGCTCCCCGCCATTGTAGGTGGCGAGCCCGGCTCGAACAGGCACCATGTATGCCGGAGGAAGAAATCCTTTGGTTTGTAGTTCGACCAATCGACTATGTGGAACTGAACACCTCTCCCAATCACCAAGCTTAGGGCTACGAGGGCGGGAGGAGGAGCTGCGGAGGTTGGCCATGCTGGAATGGATCTTTCTGAAATGCGCTCTGATGGATTCTCGCCGAGGGGAGGATGGTGTGGATCGGATCTAAGAATCCCAATCCCTTTAATAGACAATTTATTTATCTGGCTAGGGGGGTGAATGTAAATATGCCCTGGCGCCTCGTATTCGTTCGAGAAATTGCCCTTATTGGGCACAGAAGCCAAGAGGATCAACATTTATGGGGCCAGATACTATTGACAAACAATTGGAAATTGGAGAAGAACCCGCCTTGCAATGCCGAAGACAATACTGCGCGCCGGACTCGTCGTCATTGAAGCCTGGTTCGGGGGCTACTGAGGTAGTCCTGTATTAGGGGGGTCTCTGGACAGCCGGACTATATCTTTCGGCCGGACTGTTGGATTATGAAAATACAAGATTGAAGACTTCATCTCGTGTCCGGATGGGACTCTACTTGGCGTGGAAGGCAAGCTAGGCAATATGGATATGTATATCTCCTCCTTTGTAACCGACCTTATGTAACCCTAGCCCCTCCGGTGTCTATATAAACCGGAGGGTTTTAGTCCATAGGACAACATACAATCATACCATAGGCTAGCTTCTAGGGTTTAGCCTCTCCGATCTCATGGTAGATCTACTCTTGTACTACCCATATCATCAATATTAATCAAGCAGGACGTAGGGTTTTACCTCCATCAAGATGGCCCGAACCTGGGTAAAACATCATGTCCCCTGTCTCCTGTTACCATCCTCCTTAGACGCACAGTTCGGGACCCCCTACCCGAGATCCGCCGGTTTTGACACCGACAGTCACCCTATGTTATAACTGTTGCATGATGAATGCCATCCGACATAATCAACCATCATGGATCCATTGCCTATGAACTTTTCACATATTGATCTTTGCTTAGTTAGTTTTCCGTTGCCACTGTTACGACCGCTATAAAACTGCTATTGTTACTTTTGCCACTATTATCGTCACTTCCATACTACTTTGCTACTAAATACTTTAATGCAGATATTAAGTCTTTCAGGTGTGGTTGAATTGAAAACTCAGCTGCTCATACTCGAGAATATTCTTTGGCTCCCCTTGTGTCGAATCAATAAATTCCGGTTGAATACTCTACCCTCGAAAACTGTTGCGATCCCCTACACGTGTGGGTTATCAAGACCTTTTTCTGGCGCCGTTGCCGGGGAGCATAACTCTATTCTTTGAGTCACTTGGGATTTATATCTATTTCTCACTATGAGGAATTTCAAAGATCAAAAAACCAAGATTTTTCCCTCAACTATGAGGGGAGGTAAGGAACTGTCATCTAGCTCTACACTTGATTCTCCTTCTATTTGAGTAAACTTGCGACACCTACACCTGCTATTGATTCCAATATGTTGCATGTTATTGATGATGCCACTTCTACTATGCATGATGCTTATGATGATACTACTTATGTGCTTGATGATACTGCGCCACTAGGTGAATTTCTTGATGAACAACTTTCTAGGGTTAGAGAGAATGAAATTACTAAAACTGATGTTATTATTGAAAATGATGATTACGATTCTCCCCCTAGATATGAATTGCCTGTTGTTCCTGAGGGTTATGTTATGGATGAAGAAACTGCTATCGACTTCTTGGCTTGCAATGATAGAGAGGATCTTAAGAAACTGTTAACTAAGCTGAAAGAAAAATCCTTGAATGCTAGAATGAAATATGATTCCGCTTTTGCTACTTCACCTATCTTTATTACTGATACGGATTATGAATTCTCTATTGATCTTGAGTTAATTAATTTGGTTGAATCCGATCCTTTCCATGGTTATGAATCAGAAACTGTTGTGGCGCATCTTACTAAATTAAATGATATAGCCACCCTATTTGCTCATGAGGAAAAAAATCCGCTATTATTATATTCTTAAATTATTTCCTTTCTCATTAAAGGTTGATGCTAAGTTATGGTTTAATTCACTTGCTCCTGGTTGTGTGCGTAGTCCCCAGGATATGATTTATCACTTCTCTGCAAAATATTTCCCCGCTCATAAGAAACAAGCTGCTTTAAGGGAAATATTCAATTTTGTGCAAATTGAACAAGAGAGTCTCCCACAAGCTTGGGGGAGGCTTCTCCAATTACTTAATGCTTTGCCTGATCATCCTCTTAAGAAAAATGAAATACTTGATATCTTTTATAATGGATTAACTGATGCTTCCAGAGACCACCTGGACAATTGTGTTGGTTGTGTTTTTAGGGAAAGGACCGTTGAGCAAGCTGAATTGCTATTGAATAATACATTGAGTAATGAAAATGATTGGACACTTCCTGAACCGACTCCGAAGCCAACTCCGATGAAAAGGGGCATTCTATTTCTCAGCCCTAAAGATATGCAAGAGGCAAAGAAATCTATGAAATAAAAATGTATTAAAGTGGAAGATGTTAAGAATCTACCACCTATTGAAGAAATACATGGTCTTGATAACCCGACATAGGCTGTTGGGGATATAGCTATCAGTTATAACCCGCCCAGGTGTTGGGGAACGTTGCAGAAAACAAAAATTTTCCTACTCATTTCACCAAGATCCATCTAGGAGTTCATCTAGCAATGAGTCATGAGATGCATCTACATACCTTTGTAGATCGCGTGCGGAAGCGTTCAACGAACGGGGATGATGTAGTCGAACACGACGTGATCCAAATCACCGATGACCGAGTGCCGAACGGACAGCACCTCCGCGTTCAACACACATACGGGACGGGAGACGTCTCCTCCTTCTTGATCCAGCAAGGGGGGAGTAGAGGTTGATGATGATCCAGCAGCACGACGGCGTGGTGGTGGATGCAGGGCGTCACAGTAGCAGGGCTTCGCCTATACTACGCAAGAGAGAGATGTAACAGGGAGAGAGGGAGGCAACAAAAGCGTAGCCTCAAGTCCCTCCTCTCCCCCACTATATATAGGGGTGCCAAGGGGGGGGGGGGCGCCGGCCCTAGGAGATGGATCTCCTAGGGGGGGGGGGGGCAAGGGTGGGGGGCTTGCCCCCCAAGGCAAGGGGGCGCCCCCCCTTTAGGGTTTCCCCTAACCCTAGGCGCATGGGCCCCTTAGGGGTGGCGCCCCAGCCCACTAAGGGCTGGGTCCCTTCCCACTTCAGCCCATGGGGCCCTCCGGGATAGGTGGCCCCACCCGGTGGACCCCCGGGACCCTTCCGGTGGTCCCGGTACAATACCGGTAACCCCGAAACTTGTCCCGATGGCCGAAACAGCACTTCCTATATATAATTCTTTACCTCTGGACCATTCCGGAACTCCTCGTGACGTCCGGGATCTCATCCGGGACTCTGAACAACATTCGGGTTACTGCATATACATATCTTCACAACCCTAGCGTCACCGAACCTTAAGTGTGTAGACCCTACGGGTTCGGGAGACATGTAGACATGACCGAGACGACTCTCCGGTCAATAACCAACAGCGGGATCTGGATACCCATGTTGGCTCCCACATGCTCCACGATGATCTCATCGGATGAACCACGATGTCGAGGATTCAATCAACCCCATATGCAATTCCCTTTGTCAATCGATATATTACTTGCCCGAGATTCGATCGTCGGTATCCCAATACCTCGTTCAATCTCGTTACCGGCAAGTCACTTTACTCGTACCGTAATGCATGATCCCGTGACCAGACACTTGGTCACTTTGAGCTCATTATGATGATGCATTACCGAGTGGGCCCAGTGATACCTCTCCGTCATACGGAGTGACAAAATCCCAGTCTTGATCCATGTCAACCCAACAGACACTTTCGGAGATACCCGTAGTATACCTTTATAGTCACCCAGTTACGTTGTGACGTTTGGTACACCCAAAGCACTCCTACGGTATCCGGGAGTTACACGATCTCATGGTCTAAGGAAAAGATACTTGACATTGCAAAACTCTAGCAAACGAACTATACGATCTTTATGCTATGTTTAGGATTGGGTCTTGTCCATCACATCATTCTCCTAATGATGTGATCTCGTTATCAATGACATCTTATGTCCATAGCCAGGAAACCATGACTATCTGTTGATTAACGAGCTAGTCAACTAGAGGCTTACTAGGGACATGTTGGTGTCTGTTATTCACACATGTATTACGATTTCCGGATAACACAATTATAGCATGAATAAAGACAATTATCATGAACAAGGAAATATAATAATAATGCTTTTATTATTGCCTCTAGGGCATATTTCCAACAGTCTCCCACTTGCACTAGAGTCAATAATCTAGTTACATTGTGATGAATCGAACACCCATGGAATTCTGGTGTTGATCATGTTTTGCCCTAGGGAGAGGTTTAGTCAACGGATCTGCTACATTCAGGTCCGTATGTACTTTACAAATATCTATGTCTCCATCCTGAACATTTTCACGAATGGAGTTGAAGCGACGCTTGATGTGCCTTGTCTTCTTGTGAAACCTGGGCTCCTTGGCAAGTGCAATAGCTCCAGTGTTGTCACAGAAGAGTTTGATCGGCCCCGATGCATTGGGTATGACTCCGAGGTCGGTGATGAACTCCTTCACCCAGATTGCTTCATGTGCTGCCTCCGAGGCTGCCATGTACTCCGCTTCACATGTAGATCCCGCCACGACGCTCTGCTTGCAACTGCACCGGCTTACTGCCCCACCATTCAAACACGTATCCGGTTTGTGACTTTGAGTCATCCAGATCTGTGTCGAAGCTAGCGTCGACGTAACCCTTTACGACGAGCTCTTCATCACCTCCATAAACGAGAAACATCTCCTTAGTCCTTTTCAGGTACTTCAGGATATTCCTGACCGCTGTCTAGTGTTCCTTGCCGGGATTACTTTGGTACCTTCCTACCAAACTTACGGCAAGGTTTACATCAGGTCTGGTACACAGCATGGCATACATAATAGAACCTATGGCTGAGGCATAGGGGATGACACTCATCTCTTCTATTTCTTCTGTCGTGGTCGGACTTTGAGCCGAGCTCAATTTCATACCTTGTAACACAGGCAAGAACCCCTTCTTAGATTGATCCATATTGAACTTCTTCAATATCTTATCAAGGTATGTGCTTTGTGAAAGACCTATGAGGCGTCTCGATCTATCTCTATAGATTTTGATGCCTAATATATAAGCAGCTTCTCCAAGGTCCTTCATTGAAAAACTCTTATTCAATTAGGCCTTGATGCTGTCCAAAAGTTCTATATCATTTCCCATCAAAAGTATGTCATCTACATATAATATGAGAAATGCTACAGAGCTCCCACTCACTTTCTTGTAAACGCAGGCTTCTCCATAAGTCTGTGTAAACCCAAACGCTTTAATCATCTCATCAAAGCGAATGTTCCAACTCCGAGATGCTTGCACCAGCCCATAAATCGAGCGTTGGAGCTTGCACACCTTGTCAGCATTCTTAGGATCGACAAAACCTTCCGGCTGCATCATATACAATTCTTCCTTAAGGAAACCATTAAGGAATGCCGTTTTGACGTCCATTTGCCATATTTCATAATCATAAAACACGGCAATTGCTAACATGATTCGGACGGACTTCAGCTTCGCTACCGGTGAGAAAGTCTCATCGTAGTCAACCCCTTGAACTTGTCGATAACCCTTAGCGACAAGCCGAGCTTTATAGATGGTCACATTACCATCCGCGTCTGTCTTCTTCTTAAAGATCCATTTATTCTCTATGGCTCGCCTTTCATCGGGCAAGTCAGTCAAAGTCCATACTTCGTTTTCATACATGGATCCTATCTCGGATTTCATGGCTTCTAGCCATTTGTCGGAATCCGGGCCCGCCATCGCTTCTTCATAGTTCGAAGGTTCACCGTTGTCTAACAACATGATTTCCAAGACAGGGTTGCCGTACCACTCTGGTGCGGAACATGTCCTTGTGGACCTTCGAAGTTCAGTAGCAACTTGATCAGAAGTTTCATGATCATCATCATTAACTTCCTCTCTAGTCGGTGCAGGCACCTCAGGAACATTTTCTTGAGTTGCGCCATTTTCCGGTTCAAGAGGTAACACTTCATCAAGTTCTACTTTCCTCCCACTTACTTCTTTCGAGAGAAACTCTTTCTCTAGAAAGGATCCATTCTTGGCAACAAAGATCTTGCCTTCGGATCTGAGGTAGAAGGTATACCCAATAGTTTCTTTTGGGTATCCTATGAAGACGCATTTTTCCGACTTGGGTTCGAGCTTTTCAGGTTGAAGTTTCTTGACATAAGCATCGCATCCCCAAACTTTCAGAAACGACAACTTAGGTTTCTTTCCAAACCATAATTCAAACGGTGTCGTCTCAACGGATTTTGACGGAGCCCTATTTAAAGTGAATGCAGCAGTCTCTAAAGCATAGCCCCAAAAAGATAGCGGTAGATCGGTAAGAGACATCATAGATCGCACCATATCTAATAGAGTGCGATTATGACGTTCGGACACACCGTTACGCTGAGGTGTTCCAGGCGGCGTGAGTTGTGAAACTATTCCACATTTTCTTAAGTGTGTGCCAAATTCGTGACTCAAGTATTCTCCTCCACGATCTGATCGTAGAAACTTGATTTTCCTGTCACGTTGATTCTCAACCTCACTCTGAAATTCCTTGAACTTTTCAAAGGTTTCAGACTTGTGTTTCATTAAGTAAATATATCCATATCTACTCAAATCATCAGTGAGGGTGAGAACATAACGATAGCCACCGCGAGCCTCAACACTCATTGGACCGCACACATCAGTATGTATGATTTCCAATAAGTTGGTTGCTCGCTCCATTGTTCCTGAGAACGGAGTCTTGGTCATTTTACCCATAAGGCATGGTTCGCACATGTCAAATGATTCATAATCAAGAGACTCTAAAAGTCCATCTGCATGGAGCTTCTTCATGCGTTTGACACCTATGTGACCAAGGCGGCAGTGCCACAAGTATGTGGGACTATCATTATCAACCTTGCATCTTTTGGTACTCACATTATGAACATGTGTAGTATTACGTTCGAGATTCATAAAGAATAAACCATTCACCATAGGAGCATGACCATAAAACATATCTCTCATATAAATAGAACAACCATTATTCTCGGATTTAAATGAGTAGCCATCTCGAATTAAACGAGATCCCGATACAATGTTCATGCTCAAAGCTGGTACTAAATAACAATTATTGAGGTTTAAAACTAATCCCGTAGGTAAATGAAGAGGTAGCATGCCGACGGCGATCACATCGACTTTGGAACCATTCCCGACGCGCATCGTCACCTCGTCCTTTGCCAGTCTCCGCCTATTCCGTAGTTCCTGCTGTGAGTTACAAATGTGAGCAACTGCACCGGTATCAAATACCCAAGAGCTACTACGATTACTGGTAAGGTACACATCAATTACATGTATATCACATATACCTTTTGTTTTGCCGGCCTTCTTGTCTGCTAAGTATTTGGGGCAGTTCCGCTTCCAGTGACCGCTTCCCTTGCAATAAAAGCACTCAGTCTCGGGCTTGGGTCCATTCTTTGGCTTCTTCCCGGCAGCTTGCTTGCCGGGCGCGGCAACTACCTTGCCGTCCTTCTTGAAGTTCTTTTTACCCTTGCCTTTCTTGAACTTAGTGGTTTTATTGACCATCAACACTTGATGTTCCTTTCTGACTTCTACCTCCGCTGATTTCAGCATTGAAAACAACTCAGGAATGGTCTTTTGCATCCCCTACATGTTGAAGTTCATCACAAAGCTCTTGTAGCTTGGTGGAAGCGACTGGAGGATTCTGTCAATGACCGCATCATCCGAGAGATTAACTCCCAGCTGAGTCAAGTGGTTATGTAACCCAGACATAGTGAGTATGTGCTCACTGACAGAACTGTTTTCCTCCATCTTACAGCTGAAGAATTTGTCAGAGACCTCATATCTCTCGACCCGGGCATGAGCTTGGAAAACCATTTTCAGCTCTTCGAACATCTCATATGCTCCATGTCTCTCAAAACGCTTTTGGAGCCCCGGTTCTAAACTATAAAGCATGCCGCACTGAACGAGGGAGTAGTCGTCAACACATGTCTGCCAAGGTTCATAACGTCTTGGTTCTGTGGGACGGGAGCTTCACCTAGCGGTGCTTGTAGGACGTAATCTTTCTTGGCAGCTATGAGGATGATCCTCAGGTTCCGGACCCAGTCCGTATAGTTGCTGCCATCGTCTTTCAGCTTGGTTTTCTCTAGGAACGCGTTGAAGTTGAGGACTACGTGGGCCATTTGATCTACAAGAGATATTGTAAAATATTTTAGACTAATGTTCATGATAATAAAGTTCATCTAATCAAATTATATAATGAACTCCCACTTAGATTAGACATCCCTCTAGTCATCTAAGTATTACATGATCCGAGTTAACTAGGCCGTGTCCGATCATCACGTGAGACGGACTAGTCAACGTCGGTGAACATCTTCATGTTGATCGCATCTTCTATACGACTCATGCTCGACCTTTCGGTCTTCTGTGTTCCGAGGCCATGTCTATGCACATGCTAGGCTCGTCAAGTTAACCCTAAGTGTTTTGCATGTGTAAAACTGTCTTACACCCATTGTATGTGAACGTAAGAATCTATCACACCCGATCATCACGTGGTGCTTCGAAACGACGAACTTTAGCAACGGTGCACAGTTAGGGGAGAACACTTCTTGAAATTGTTATGAGGGATCATCTTATTTACTACCGTCGTTCTAAGTAAACAAGATGCAAAACGTGATAAACATCACATGCAATCAAATAATAAACGTGACATGATATGGCCAATATCACATAGCTCCTTTGATCTCCATCTTGGGGCTCCATGATCATCTTGTCACCGGCTTGACACCATGATCTCCATCATCGTGTCTCCATGAAGTTGCTCGCCAACTATTACTTCTACTACTATGGCTAACGCGTTTAGCAATGAAGTAAAGTAATTTACATGGCGTTTCTCAATGACACGTAGGTCATATAAAAGAATAAAGACAACTCCTATGGCTCCTGCCGGTTGTCATACTCATCGACATGCAAGTCGTGATTCCTATTACAATAGCATGAACATCTCATACATCACATATAGATCATTCATCATTCATCACAACTTTGGCCATATCATATCACAAACCACTTGCTACAAAAACAAGTTAGACGTCCTCTAATTGTTGTTGCAAGTTTTACGTGGCTGAATTAGGGTTCTAGCAAGAACGTTTTCTTACCTACGTGAAAGCCACAACGTGATTTATCAACTTCTATTTACCCTTCATAAGGACCCTGTTCATCGAATCCGCTCCAACTAAAGTGGGAGAGACAGACACCCGCCAGCCATCTTATGCAACTAGTGCATGTTAGTCGGTGGAACCGGTCTCACGTAAGCGTACGTGTAAGGTTGGTCCGGGCTGCTTCATCCCACAATACCATTGAAGCAAGAAAAGACTAGTAGCGGCAAGAAAGTTGACAAATCCACGCCCACAACAAATTGTGTTCTACTCGCGCAAGAAGAACTACGCATAGACCTAGCTCATGATGCCACTGTTGGGGAACGTTGCAGAAAACAAAATTTTCCTACTCGTTTCACCAAGATCCATCTAGGAGTTCATCTAGCAACGAGTCATGAGATGCATCTACATACCTTTGTAGATCGCGTGCGGAAGCGTTCAACGAACGGGGATGATGTAGTCGAACACGACGTGATCCAAATCACCGATGACCGAGTGCCGAACGGACGGCACCTCCGCGTTCAACACACGTACGGGACGGGAGACGTCTCCTCCTTCTTGATCCAGCAAGGGGGGAGGAGAGGTTGATGATGATCCAGCAGCACGACGGCGTGGTGGTGGATGCAGGGCGTCACAGTAGGAGGGCTTCGCCTATACTACGCAAGAGAGAGATGTAACAGGGAGAGAGGGAAGCACCAAAAGCGTAGCCTCAAGTTCCTCCTCTCCCCCACTATATATAGGGGTGCCAAGGGGGGGCGCCAGCCCTAGGAGATGGATCTCCTAGGGAGGGGGGGGGGGGCGCCGGCCAAGGGTGGGGGGCTTGCCCCCCAAGGCAAGGGGGCGCCCCCCCTTTAGGGTTTCCCCTAACCCTAGGCGCATGGGCCCCTTAGGGGTGGTGCCCCAGCCCACTAAGGGCTGGGTCCCTTCCCACTTCAGCCCATGGGGCCCTCCGGGATAGGTGGCCCCACCCGGTGGACCCCCGGGACCCTTCCGGTGGTCCCGGTACAATACCGGTAACCCCGAAACTTGTCCCGATGGCCGAAACAGCACTTCCTATATATAATTCTTTACCTCCGGACCATTCCGGAACTCCTCGTGATGTCCGGGATCTCATACGGGACTCCAAACAACATTCGGGTTACTGCATATACATATCTTCACAACCCTAGCGTCACCGAACCTTAAGTGTGTAGACCCTATGGGTTCGGGAGACATGTAGACATGACCGAGACGACTCTCCGGTCAATAACCAACAGCGGGATCTGGATACCCATGTTAGCTCCCACATGCTCCATGATGATCTCATCGGATGAACCACGATGTCGAGGATTCAATCAACCCCGTATGCAATTCCCTTTGTCAATCGATATATTACTTGCCCGAGATTCGATCGTCGGTATCCCAATACCTCGTTCAATCTCGTTACCGGCAAGTCACTTTACTCGTACCGTAATGCATGATCCCGTGACCATACACTTGGTCACTTTGAGCTCATTATGATGATGCATTACCGAGTGGGCCCAGTGATACCTCTCCGTCATACGGAGTGACAAAATCCCAGTCTTGATCCGTGTCAACCCAACAGACACTTTCGGAGATACCCGTAGTATACCTTTATAGTCACCCAGTTACGTTGTGACGTTTGGTACACCCAAAGCACTCCTACGGTATCCGGGAGTTACACAATCTCATGGTCTAAGGAAAAGATACTTGACATTGCAAAACTCTAGCAAACGAACTATACGATCTTTATGCTATGTTTAGGATTGGGTCTTGTCCATCACATCATTCTCCTAATGATGTGATCTCATTATCAATGACATCTTATGTCCATAGCCAGGAAACCATGACTATCTGTTGATTAACGAGCTAGTCAACTAGAGGCTTACTAGGGACATGTTGGTGTCTGTTATTCACACATGTATTACGATTTTTGGATAACACAATTATAGCATGAATAAAGACAATTATCATGAACAAGGAAATATAATAATAATGCTTTTATTATTGCCTCTAGGGCATATTTCCAACACCAGGAGGGGCCGGGTCAGCCCCAATGGCGGGTCACAAAGGAAGCCCAGTAGACATTCAAGACGATAGTTTATTAAATCTTATAGAAGGCCTAAAGGCCTAGAGGCGGCTTAAGGCCCAATATTGTAAACCGCCATATGTAAGGAAAGACTTGTAAAGAAAGGCATGTGAAAGAAGTCGCCGAGCCGGACACGCTTTATAAGCTGACCGGGACTCTGTAGGCCGCCAGGCGTCAACCCGTGTATATAAGGGGACGACCCGGTGGCGGCTTAGGGTAAGAAAACAAGAGATCGATAACCAAGCCGGTGAACTAGCCTCTTGGTGATCGAAACCCCAGCAATATCAACACAAGTAGACGTAGGCTTTTACCTTCATCGTAAGGGGCTGAACTAGTATAAAACCTCTGGTGTCCTTTGTCCCGATTAACCCCTTTAAGCTTCCTAGTTGCGATAGCCCTATGACTAAGTCCTTTTGATAGGACATTTGCTGTGACAATTCCATGACAGTTGGCGCCCACCATGGGGCCAACGCACGGTGGATTTGAGTTCTTGTAGGGCAACTTCGAAGGGCTCAAGGGATACGTTGCGGGCCGGATGACCAAGAGTCGTCGCGGCAAGCTCTACATCGACGACGAAGGCTGGGGCCCCGAGGCCGGATCAATTGAGTACGGGTACCGGGTCCCCTTCGGCGGGATTCATGTCTTCATCGGCCGGATCGGCGAATCAGGCCCTGAGCCGGACATCTGCACCAACATCATTGAGACGGCTCAGCGTGCGAGACCCGCCCAGGCTCGACCCACCGTAAACCATGCTTTTGTGGGTTGCATCCATGGAGGTGAATACTCGGAAGGTTCAGTGGATGGCGGTGAGACGACCATCTGTTCGGACGCTACGTCATCAACAGGTGAGACGGACTCGTTGTATTAGCTTCAGGAGGGCATGCTTGGGGGTTGTTCCGATGGCAGCAGTATTTTGGACCCCTTTGAGCCGCCAAATCGAGCTGGAGTTTTCATGGCAGGCACCCAGCCCGGGCAGAACTCCACGGCTGCGGCAGCGACGACCACCGGGTCAGCAGCGGCCGGGTCAGGAGACCCCGCGCGCTCCCCAACTCAGATACTAATGGACCTCACGGATAAGCTGACGACCCTGTTGACTGCCGTGGTGGAACCGGCGGATAAAGTTCAGCATGATGCGGAGGTGGCATGGGTGCGCGAAGAGATGGCACAGGCCAAGGAAAACTTAGCGGCTGAAGAGGTCAGGATGGCCGTGGAGCAGGCGGCTTTGGACGCTCGCGCTCAGCAGCTTCAAGCAGAAACTTTCCGGCTCTCGGTGGATCTAAACACGTCAAACGAGGTCATGAGGAGAAGGCACCAGAAAACTCAATCACGTCTACCTCTGACGCTCGATCCTAGGAACCTTTTCCATACACCTGGGGCCGGTCCAAGTAATCCGTCGGAGGCAAATCGGATCACGACACCCGGAGCACCGGTTCAGCCACGGGCCATGGAACCGCCTCGCGTGCATACCGCTCCGCCTCATTATGCGCCAACCCCGCCGGGTCACTTCTCCAATCCTTTAAAAAACCTCATTGCCGCGTCGGCTCGTTTGGCAGCTCTCTCGATGGAAGGCGACTCTCCGACAGCAGTCGAGACATGAAGGGTGAGGGAGCTTCTTCTGACAGCTCTGGCACAACATGATGCGTACTCTTACAGTCGAGATAGAATCCATTCAACCCCTCGCCCGAGCCGGAGCCCGAGCTATAGCAGGCATATGGACTCAGCTGAGATGTCAAGCAACGCTCAACGCCGCAACCGGCCGCGCAGGCATGAGCCGATGTAGGCGGGAGCCCTTAACTTAGCGGATCAGGAGAGGATTCGACAAGAGGCTGAGCGGGCGATTCAACTAGCAGCTGCGCAGGCGGCTCATCAGACTTTTCCGGCTTATCCAGCAACCTTCATTGAGGCATGAGTAGCCACAAGTACCGGAGGCGTTCCTTGGTTGGTGCCGGCTATACGTAATGAATGCTTACCTAAGGATTTCAAGGGACATCGTAAAGTGCCTAACTAAACGACCGATTTGCACCTGGGGCATGGATTGAGAGTTACGAGATGGCAATGGAGCTTTTGGACATCAGAGATGCAGCGATGGCTAAGTACTTCACCATGATGTTGGATGGAGTGGCTCACACTTGGTTGAAAGGGTTTCCACCCAATTCCATCGGCTCATGGGCGGAGTTGAAGGCCCGGTTCATTCAAAATTTCAAGGACACATGTAAGCAGCCTATGTCAATCGTGGACCCGACTAATTGTAAACAAGAGGAAGGTGAGTCCACAACCCATTGGGTGCGCCGGGTCAAGGAGATAATTCATTCATCTGATAAGATGGATGCCGGCTCGACAGTCTTAATGTTGGAGGAAAATTGCCGTTTTGAACCTCTGAAGCAAAAGCTGGGGCGGCTTAAACATGACTGCAATGACATGGGCCAGTTGATGGCGGCTCTCATCAAGTATGCTGATTCTGATAGTACCAAGGATCCTGTGTCTGATGAAGAAAAGACAGGGAAGGGAAAAAAGAACGGCAATGGCAAGGGTCACCAGCATAACCCGACAAATCAAGGAGGTAATAAAAGTAAGACTGCCGAATTTGTGGCTAACACCAATGTGCATGCAGGGCAACAATCAACGGTGCAAGGGTAGGAAACCCCCTCGGTTGGGCGGGTCAGGGCCACCCTTGAGCAACTATTGAATGAACCTTGTCCAAGACACGGCACCCGGGAGAAGCCAGCCACCCATCTTTGGAAGAACTGTACAATCATGAAGGCGTTTAAAAATTCAAATGCATTTGATGGAGGTCACGGCCCTGGCGACGGTTGAGGTGGAGGCGGCTTTCATGGCCCCGGCACCGGTTCAGGTGGAGGCGGCTTTCACGGTCAGGGTCATACGGGTAACCAAAGAGGTTATAATCCACAACCCGGTCAAGGTAATCAGTAGCAACAGTCCGGATATCAGAGCAACCCAAAATAGTTGAATAGTGGGCAATATCATGTGTTTACCACTAGCTTGTGCAAAAGGGACCAGAAGCTTCACAAGAGGGCTGTCAACATCGTTGAACCGGCGATTCCACGTTACTTACGGTGGTCAGAACAGCCTATTGTGTGGAGTAGAGAGGATCATCCTCCCGGGGTTGATAATCCGGGTCACTTGGCCTTGGTAGTAGCACCTCAGGTTGGTGGATATAAATTCACTAAAGTACTCATGGATGGAGGCAGTAGCATCAACATCCTCTACTATGAGACGTTTCGTCAGATGGGGTTGACTGATAAGAGTCTTAAGCAATCCAACACTATTTTTCACAGTGTGGTACCTGGTAAGTCGGCATACCCTGTTGGCAAGATTGAACTGGAAGTAGCCTTTGGGGATGAATATGATTCCAGAGCAGAGAAATTAATCTTTGAGGTGGTTAAGATCAAAAGCCCGTATCATGCTTTGTTTGGACGGCCGGCTTACGCTGTCACACCCTAGCCAGTTCAAGCATTAGAGTGTGCATCATGTTTAAATTCCTCTTAAATTTGAAATGGGGAAGACAGAACCCCCAGCACCCCCTGGAACATCTAGGGTTTACTAAAAACTTTTCCAATGAACCTGAAATGCCCTTCTAAAAAGCCCACCCTTTTTGTTTTGGGTTAAAACCTTTGACAAAAATGGTGCACATTTTCCTAGGACATCTAAGGTCATTGGATTAATCTTTATGGTATTTGCATTTGGGCATTTAAATGCTATAAAATATTTTAAATGCTCAAATAATCATAAACTAAAATGTTTGCTGTTGGATATATTCTAAGCAGTAGCCATGATTAATTTTATGATTTATGGAAATGCCCTGGCATTTTTAATAAAGCCCTGAAGCTGCAGGAATAATAGAATAAATCAGAAAACAGAAAGAGAGAGAGAGAGAGAGAAACTTACCTGGCGCAGCCCAGCTAACTCACCAGCCGGCCTACCTGGCGGCCCAGCACTGTGCTGGCCCGCACCAGCCAGCTGCTTCTTCCCCGCCAGGCAAGCAGGGAGGTGATGCCGGCGTGCCCGAGCTCGCCACGACGTCACCTGCTTGCCGCCCACGCCCATGGACGCCTGGACGCCTCCACGTCGCACGCCGAAGCCCCTGGACACGCCACTCTCCCCCTGTCTCTCTCCCTTCGCCGTTCCCCACCATCGCCGACGCCCCTGTCGCCGCACCGTCGCCGTAGCCGTAACCTCCATCGTCCTCGCGCCGCGTCATCATGTCCACGAGCTCCGCCGTCATCGATTACATCGAGTGGGTCAGGCCCCGAGCGCTCGCTCGCCCCGGAGACGCTGCACCGAGCTCGCCCTCAACTTCGGCCATTGGAGATCCCTTTCGCCGCCCCCGCCGCATTAGCTCATCCCCGACCTCTCCGACTGCCTCGACGAGACCCCCGTGAGCTCAGCCACCTCCCCACCCTCTCCGTTCTCTCTCTCGAGCCCCGTAGCGACTGTATGTAGATCACCCGCACGCACCGCCGCGGAGCTCGTCGCCGATGAGGCTCCAGCCACCCAATGTCCGCGCCACCATGTCCACTAGTCCTACCGCACCTCCAGGAGCTCAACGCACCAATCCACGCACCTCCCCGTGCCCCCTAGCGACTAGCTCGACCTCACCCGAGCTCCGGCCGCCGCCAAACTCGTCGCCGGTGATGTTTCCGGCCACCCCAGCTCCACCCATTGCCACCACTCGACGCGGCTTCCTCCCCGCATCACGTAGATAGTCTCCGCCGTCCTTTTGGTCACCGGAGTGCAAATCCCGCACTGCTCCGCCATGTCTGGCCTCGCTGGCGGCTAGACGCCGGCAAGTTGACCTTGTTTAACCCCCGTGTGGGCCCAGGTTGCCCCCCTGAGTCTATGACAGGTGGGGCCAGTCTGCTAATTAGTTTATGATTAGTTTTAACTAAATTTCATTTGTTTAGTCACTGACATGTGGGCCCAGGCCCCACTGACATTTAATTAGTGTTAATTTAATTATGTTAATTAGTTGTGACACTAACAGACAGGGCCCACCAGTCAGGTTTGACCTGGCCAACCGAGTTGACCCGTTGACATCACACCTATGTCATGCTGATGCATTAATTCAATTACTGGATTTATTCTTTAATAGGAAATTCTAGAAAATAGCCAAAACTTCTAAAAAATCATAGAAAACAACCATAGCTCCAAATCAAACAAGTTATATATGAAAAATGATTAGAAAAATTCAATCTATCCATCTGTAATGGTTTCATGCATGAAAAAACAAGTTAACCTTGCTGTTTAAGTAGAATAAGAAAATGCACTAATAAGGCTATGTTAAATGAGCTAACATTTGAATCTTTGATTCAAATGAGTTCATTCCATCATGTTTTAGCTTGCATTAGGCCAAGACACATTCATTTTGCCATGTCATAGCATGCATCATATTGTTGCATATTGTCATGTGTTGATTATGTTTGGTGTGTCTTTCGTGGTAGGTTCTATCTCCGAGGATAACCCCGAGTATCCATCTGAAGGGTAGTACCCTACTACCACTACAACAAGCAAGCAACCATTGATCATTCCGATACAAACCCATGTTCTTGCTTCTGCTCTTGTTTACTGCATTATGACAACGCGATTCAAACTGCTGTGTGCTACGGTAGTTGAACCCTTATCCTCTGCATCACCTGTCATTGCCACAGTAACTAGATGAAACCCACTAGCATGTGTAGGAGTTGATTGAGCCATGTATGTGATTCCTACCCTACTATGCCTGCTATGCTTAGAGTTGTGTCAGGTCTGGTCCATCTGGGTGATGGGCTAGAGTGAAATGGTTATATCGGTAATGTGAGGGATGTGATGAACATGATTTGGTAAAGGTATCGATGAGAGGCCATGTAGGAGTACATGGTGGGTTGTTTCATTGAGGCCGTCCATAAGAACTGAGATCTGTATGTGTGATTTAAGATGCAGTTACTACCATATATTGGGCCCGAAACCAATGGACCCTCTCAGCTTCTTATTCACCCTAGTACTCTGTCCAGGAGTTGCAAATAGTTTCTGGTGTTTGTAGGTTATGTGTTGGCGGCCATGCGTAGCGCTGACCCTAGGGGTGGGCTATGTTGCGGTAGATACACCATGGCATGGTGTACCGAGTCACCCGTTTGGTGTCTCGGGAACCCTGTTCACATCGTTCGGGGCCGTATGTGGAAACCTCGGCCGGACTCCCTATAGATGGAACCTGGATAGGCGATAAACCTGGACTAGGGACTTAAGTGTTTAGGTAGGCCGTGGCCGACACCCTCGTTGGGCTTCCGCTTGAAGGTTGCCGAGTACATGTCGTGTAAGCGGCGGTAAGTGGTGAAAGCATGTATGAAGGAGTATACCCCTGCAGGGTTAACATTATCTATTCGAATAGCCGCGTCCGCGGTAAAGGACTACTTGGTTGCCTATACGGTTCATAGACAAGTTAATGGTTACTACTAAAAGACTCAAGATAAGTGTGAGTACCGAGGATGGCCCTCTCGTAGGATGACGAGGGAGGATCCCCGGTGGAGTATTGTGTTGGTGAGTAGTGGACTCGTGTGCGAAAACTATTTTACTAGTGGAGTTCCGTAGTATATCCTAGCCAAGAGTCAAAGCTGGCTTGCTGCAGTAACCCCACCACCTTCTTGAGAATGAGCATGTATAGTAGGTTCTGATGTAAGACTTGCTGAGTACCTTGTACTCATGTTTGCTTATTTATTGTTTTCAGATGACAACACCGCCCCCTCCGATGGGTTTTATGTAGACCTTGATGTCGACGAGTGACTAGCCACCCATGTGGTGATCCTGGCCATGGAGGGCCCTATGTAGATAGACAGGCTTTGGAAGCCTTCTTGCTTTCTAGTGTCTGTACTCAGACTATTTACTTCCGCTTGTGCTTGTATGCTTGTATGACTTGAGTGTCGGGTCAAGTGACCCCTACCCGCATGAACACGTTATGTATGGCTCTCTGGAGCCTTTAAATAAAGTACTTGAGTTGTAGAGTTTTGTTGTGATGCCATGTTGTATGTACTCATATCGGGCATATTGTGTGTATGCTTGAAATGCTTGGTATAAGTGGGATCCGACAATCTAGTTGTTTATCCTTGGCAGCCTTTCTTATGGGGAAATGTAGTCTAGTGTTCCTCGAGCCATAGTAGTCCACTACAGCCCGGTTCATCGGAGTCCTGCTAGCCCATCACTACTGTTCAGGACACTTGACTGGCCGGCATGTGTTTCACTTCGTTCCTGTGTATGTACCTTCGGGGAAATGTCACGCGGTGACATTCGGAGTCCTGCCTAGCCTGCTATAGCCCGGGTTCCCCGGAGTCCTATTAGCCCAGTGCTACAGCCCGGATTCACTCGCTGATGACCGACATGCTCGATGTGATTCATGTATGCCTGTCTCCATAGGTCTGTGCCATTTGGGTTCACGACTAGCCATGTCGGCCCGGGTTCTCTATCATATGGATGCTAGCGACACTATCATATGCATGAGCCAAAAGGCGCAAACGGTCCCGGGCCATGGTAAGGCGACACCCGTGGGTTACCGTGCGTGAGGCTGCAATGTGATATGATGTGTTACCGGCTAGATCGATGCGGTATGGAATCGGGGTCCTGACATATGCCAAGTTCATGGCTCGGCCGAGTTATGTGTATTGATACGTCCATTTTACATCATGCTTTTATATCAATATTTATTGCATTATGGGCTGTTATTACACATTATGTCACAATACTTATGCCTATTCTCTCTTATATTTACAAGGTTTACATAAAGAGGGAGAATGCCGGCAACTGGGATTCTGGGCTGGAAAAGGAGCAAATATTAGAGACCTATTCTGCACAGCTCCAAAAGTCCTGAAACTTCACGGAAGATGTTTTCCAAATATAGAAAAAATACAAAGAGCAAGAACTTCACCAGGGGGCACAACCTGCCCACGAGGGTGGGTGGTGCACCCTACCCCCTAGGCACGCCCCCCTACGTCGTGGGCCCCTAGTGGCCCTCTGGTGACCATCTTCTGCTATATGGAGTCTTTCGATGGGAAAAAAAATCATAAGCCATCTTCTCGGACGAAACTCCACCACCACGAGGCGGAACCAATCTAGGGCTCTGGCGGAGCTGTTCTACCGGGGAAACTTCCCTCCTGGAGGGGGAAATCATCGCCATCGTCATCACCAACGCTCCTCTCATCGGGAGAGGGCAATCTCCATCAACATCTTCATCAGCACCATCTCATCTCAAAACCCTAGTTCATCTCTTGTATCCAATTCTTGTCTCCAAGTCCGGGATTGGTGCTAGTAGGTTGCTAGTAGTGTTAATTACTCCTTGTAGTTAATGCTAGTTGGTTTAATTGGTGGAAGATCATATGTTCAGATCCTATATGCATATTCATACCCCTCTGATTATGAACATGTTTATTCTTTGTGAGTAGTTACTTTTGTTCCTGAGGACATGGGAGAAGTCTTGCTATTAGTAGTCATGTGAATTTGGTATTTGTTCGATATTTTGATGAGATGTATGTTGTCTCTCCTCTAGTGGTGTTATGTGAACGTAGACTACATGACACTTCACCACTATTTGGGCCTAGAGGAAGGCATTAGGAAGTAATAAGTAGATGATGGGTTGCTAGAGTGACAGAAGCTTAAACCCTAGTTTATGCGTTGCTTCGTAAGGGGCTGATTTGGATCCATATGTTTCATGCTATGGTTAGGTTTACCTTAATACTTTTGTTGTAGTTGCATATGCTTACAATAGAGGTTAATCATAAGTGGGATGCTTGTCCAAGTAAGGGCAGTACCCAAGCACCGGTCCACCCACACACCAAATTATCAAAGTAACGAACGCGAATCATATGAACGTGATGAAAACTAGCTTGACGATATTCCCATGTGTCCTCGGGAGCGCTTTACATCATATAAGAGTTTGTCTAGGCTTGTCCTTTGCTACAAAAAGGATTGGGCCACCTTGTTGCACCTTATTTAATTTTGTTACTTGTTGCTCGTTACAAATTATCTTATCACAAAACTATGTGTTACCACTTATTTCAGTACTTGCAGAGAATACCTTGCTAGAAACCGCTTATCATTTCCTTCTGCTCCTCGTTGGGTTCGATACTCTTACTTATTGAAAGGACTACGATAGATCCCCTATACTTGTGGGTCATCAAGACTCTTTTCTGGCGCCGTTGCCGGGGAGTGCAGCGCCTTTGGTAGGTGGAATTTGGTAAGGAAAATTTTATATAGTGTGCTGAAATTTACTGTCACTTGTTACTATGGGAAGTAATCCTCTGAGGGGCTTGTTCGGGGTATCTTCACCCCGACCAGTAGAGCAAAGAGGTGCTCCTCAACCTACTGAACCTACTGAAAATGAAAATGAAAATGATTGCTTTGAAGTTCTTGCGGGTATGATAGAAAAACTGCTAGCTAATCCTTTTTTAGGAGATGGAACAAAACATCCTGATGAACATCTGATATATGTGGATGAAGTTTGTGGATTATTTAAGCTTGCAGGTGTACCCGGAGATGTTGTTAAGAAGAAGGTCTTCCCTTTATCTTTGATGGGAGATGCATCGACATGGTATAGGCTATGTGATGATATGAGGTCTTGGAATTACAAACGATTGAAATTGGAATTTCATCAGAAGTTTTATCCTATGCATCTTGTTCATCGTAATCGCAATTATATATATAATTTTTGGCCTCGCAAAGGAGAAAGCATCGCTCAAGCTTGGGGGAGGCTTAAATCAATGTTATATTCATGCCCCAATCATGAGCTCTCAAGAGAAATGATTATTCAAAAAATTTATGCTCGGCTTTTTGGTAACAATCGCACCATGCTTGATACTTCTTGTGCTGACTCTTTTATGATGAAGACTATTGAATTCAAATGGGATTTATTGGAAAGAACTAAACGCACCTCTGAAGATTGGGATCTCGACAATGGTAAGGAGTCAGGTATGACACCTAGTTTTGATTGTGTTAAATCTTTTACGGATACCGATATTTTTCGTAAATTTAGCACTAAATATGGACTTGACTCTGAGATAATAGCTTCTTTTTGTGAATCTTTTGCTACCTATGTTGATCTCCCCAAGGAGAAGTGGTTTAACTATCATCCTCCCATATAAGTAAAAGTAGCTGCACCTATTAAAGTTGAAGAAAAGATTATCACTTATAATGATCCTGTTGTTCCTACTTCTTATGTTGAGAAACCACCTTTCCCTGTTAGGAAAGGATCATGCTAAAGCTTCAACTGTAGTTCGTAAAAGCAATATTAAAACATATACACCTCCTAAGCAAGTTAAAGTTGAACCTAATATTGCTATTGTTAAAGATCTCTTGTCTGATAATATTGATGGGCATGTTATTTATTTCTATGATGAAACTGCTAGAATTGCTAAACCCCGTGATAAAGATAAACCTAGACCTGTGGTAGGCATGCCTGTTATTTCTTTTAAAATAGGAGATCATTGTTATCATGGCTTATGTGATATGGGTGCTAGTGCTAGTGCAATACCTTATTCCTTATACCAAGAAGTTATGCATGATATTGCACCTGTTGAGATGGAAGATATTGATCACAATTAAACTTGCCAATAGAGATACTATTTCACCAATGGGAATTGTTAGAGATGTTGAAGTCTTGTGTGGGAAAACTAAATATGCTGCTGATTTTCTTGTTCTTGGTTCCCCACAAGATAGCTTTTGTCCCATTATATTTGGTAGACCCTTCTTAAATACTGTTAATTCTACCATAGACTACAAAAGAGATGTTGTTACTATCGGTTTAGATGATATGGCTCATGAATTTAATTTTTCTAAATTTAGTAGACAACACCGTGAAGAAGAATTACCTAGTAAGGATGAAATTATTGGTCTTGCTTCTATTACCGTACCTCCTAGTGATCCTTTAGAACAATATTTGCTAGACCATGAAAATGATATGTTTATGAATGAAAGAAGGGAACTAGATGAAGTATTCTTTAAACAGGAACCTATTCTGAAAAACAATTTAACTGTTGAAATCCTAGGGGATCCTCCTCCACCCAAGGGTGATCCCGTGTTTGAGCTTAAACCGTTACCTGATACTCTTAAATATGCTTATCTTGATGAGAAAAAGATATATCCTGTTATTATTAGTGCTAACCTTTAAGAGCATGAGGAAGAGAGATTATTGAAAACTCTAAAGAAGCACCGTGCTGCTATTGGGTATACTCTTGATGATCTTAAGGGCATTAGTCCCACTCTATGTCAACATAAAACTAATTTGGAAGAAGATGCTAAACCAGTTCGTGATCATCAACGCCGGCTGAATCCTAAAATGAAAGAAGTGGTAAGAAAGGAGATACTAAAGATCCTTGAGGCAGGTATAATTTATCCCGTTGCTGATAGTCAATGGGTAAGCCCTGTCCATTGTGTCCCTAAAAAGGGAGGTATTACTGTTGTTCCTAATGATAAAGATGAATTGATTCCTCAAAGAATTATTACAGGTTATAGGATGGTAATTGATTTCTGCAAATTAAATAAGGCTACTAAAAAGGATTATTACCCCTTACCTTTTATCGATCAAATGCTAGAAAGATTGTCCAAACATACACATTTTTGCTTTCTAGATGTTATTCTGGTTTCTCTCAAATACCTGTGTCAGCCAAAGATCAATCAAAGACTACTTTTACATGCCCTTTTGGTACATTTGCTTATAGACGTATGCCTTTTGGTTTATGTAATGCACCTGCTACCTTTCAAAGATGCATGATGGCTATATTCTCTGACTTTTGGGAAAAGATTTGTGAGGTTTTCATGGACGACTTTTCCGTCTATGGATCTTCTTTTGATGATTGCTTGAGCAACCTTGATCGAGTTTTGCAGAGATGTGAAGAAACTAATCTTGTCTTGAATTAGGAAAAGTGCCACTTTATGGTTAATGAAGGTATTGCCTTGGGGCATAAAGTTTCTGAAAGAGGTATTGAGGTTGATAAAGCCAAGGTTGATGCTATTGAAAAGATGCCATGTCCCAAGGACATCAAAGATATAAGAAGTTTCCTTGGTCATGCCTGTTTTTATAGGAGGTTCATTAAGGACTTCTAAAAAATTTCTCGGCCTCTGACTAATTTATTACAAAAAGATATACCATTTGTTTCTTTTGATGATTTTGTAGAAGCATTTGAAATACTTAAGAAAGTATTGATCTCTGCACCTATTGTTCAGCCACCTGATTGGAATTTACCCTTTGAAATTATGTGTGATGCTAGTGATTATGCTGTAGGTGTTGTTCTAGGACAAAGAGTTGATAAGAAACTAAATGTTATTCAATATGCTAGTAAAACTCTAGACAATGCTCAAATAAATTATGTTACTACTGAAAAATAATTCTTAGCAGTTGTATTTGCTTGTGATAAGTTTAGACCTTATATTGTTGATTCTAAAGTAACTATTCACACTAATCATGCTGCTATTAAATATCTTATGGAAAAGAAAGATGCTAAACCTAGACTTATTAGTTGGGTTCTCTTGCTACAAGAATTTGATTTATATATTGTTGATAGAAAAGGAGCTGAGAACCCCGTTGTAGACAACTTGTCGAGGTTAGAAAATGTGCTTGATGACCCACTACCTATTGATGATAGCTTTCCTGATGAGAAACTAAATGTCATAAATGCTTCTCATACTACTCCATGGTATGCTGATTATGCTAATTACATTGTTGCTAAGTTTATACCACCTAGTATCACATACCAGCAAAAGAAAAAGTTCTTCTATGATTTGAGGCATTACTTTTGGGATGACCCACATCTTTATAAAGAAGGAGTAGATGGTGTTATTAGACATTGTGTACCTGAGCATGAACATGAACAAATCCTACGCAAGTGTCACTCCGAAGCTTATGGAGGACACCATGCTGGAGATAGAACTGCACATAAGGTACAGCAATCTGGTTTTTATTGGCCTACTCTCTTCAAGGATGCCCGTAAGTTTGTCTTATCTTGTGATGAATGTCAAAGAATTTGTAATATTAGTGGACGTTAAGAAATGCCTATGAATTATTCACTTGTTATTGAACCATTTGATGTTTGGGGCTTTGACTATATGGGACCTTTCCCTTCCTCTAATGGTTATACACATATTTTAGTTGCTATTGATTACGTTACTAAGTGGGTAGAAGCTATTCCAACTAGTAGTGTTGATCATAACACTTCTATTAAAATGCTTAAAGAAGTTATTTTTCCAAGATTTGGAGTCCCTAGATATTTAATGACTGATGGTGGTTCACATTTTATTCATGGTGCTTTCCGTAAAATGCGTGCTAAATATGATGTTAATCATAGAATTGCATCTCCTTATCACCCTCAGTCTAGTGGTCAAGTAGAATTGAGTAATAGAGAATTCAAATTAATTTTGCAAAAGACTGTTAATAGGTCTAGAAAGAATTGGTCCAAGAAACTTGATGATGCATTATGGGCCTATAGAACTGCATATAAAAATCCTATGGGTATGTCTCCGTATAAAATGGTCTATGGAAAAGCATGCCACTTACCTCTCGAACTAGAACACAAGGCTTATTGGGATATTAAAGAACTTAATTATGGTTTCAAACTTGCCGGTGAGAAGAGGTTATTTAATATTAGCTCACTTGATGAATAGAGAACCCAAGCCTACGAAAATGCTAAGTTGTTTAAGGAAAAAGTTAAAATATGGCATGACAAAAGGATACAAAAGCGTGAGTTTAATGTAGGTGATTATGTATTGCTATACAACTCTCATTTAAGATTTTTTGAAGGAAAACTTCTGTCTAAATGGGAAGGTCCTTACGTTATCGAGGAGGTCTACGTTCCGGTGCCTTAAAAATCAACAACTTCGAAGGCACAAACCCAAAGGTGGTGAACGGTCAAAGAATCAAACACTATATCTCAGGTAATCCCATAAATGTTGAAACCAATGTTATTGAAACCGTAACCCTAGAGGAATACACAAGGGACACTTTCTGGAACGTTTCAAACTCCGAAAAGGAATAGGTATGTGGTGCGGTAAGTAAACCAACTCCAAAACAATTTTAAGGCAATATTTCTTCGTTTTGGAATATTTAGAAAAATAGAAAAATAAGAAGCAGTCCGGGAAGGACACGAGGCCTCCACGAGGGTGGAGAGCGCGCCCTACCCTACTAGGCGTGCCCCCTACCTCATGGGCACCTCGTGTGCTCTCCAGACTCCGTTTTCATACACGACACGCATTTTGGTCGGTAAAAATTCATTATATAATCTCCCGGAGGTTTTGACTCCCGTATCACGCAAAAATCCCCTGTTTTTGTTTCGAGCTATTTTTCTGACAGACCCAGGTCGTCATGTCGTCTTCAAGCGCCCCGAAGGACCAGTTCTTCGAGAAGGTCATCAACCCCTACCTCGCAGAAGTGTTGCAACACCCTCAAACCATTGAGATGCATGAGGGGTTGTTGCACATCCGCGATGCTGAGGGACGAAGGAAGACCGGAAGCACGGAGGCAAGGCTCGAGGCATTGGAGCAAGAAGTTTTCAAGTGTCAGGAGATTGTGGAGCGTGAACTCGATTCCAATCACATTATGATCACGGAGTTCACCAACAACCACAAGCTGGACGTCAAGGACATTGGGGAGGCCATCTTCAAGCTTCATGAGAAAAACGAGCACCTCCAAGCCTAGATCTATGACCTGCAAAACCAAAGCTGTGAGTATGAATATAGATTCAAGAGGATGAGTTTGGCTGCAGATTTGAGGTTTCAGGAGACTCGGTCATCCTTCTATGATGGTGAGCCTATGCCTTGGAAGAAGGACGACAAGCCTACGCCATCAACAAAATCACCACCGTCTCCATCAACAAAGAAGAATTGAGTATCTGGTATGGGCACTCCACTTGGCAACTGCCAAGCTTGGGGGAGTGCCCCGGTATCGTATCACCATCACTTTTATCTTTACCATTTTTCCCAGTTTGATCCTTTTGGTAATATCTTGATCTAGTAGAATAAAACTTCTTAGTATGATCTAGTTGTGAGTTTGGCTTTATTATCCTTCTATGTAATCGAGTCCGTGAGCTATATAATAAAGATTAGTGTTGAGTCAAGGGCTTGATTATTTTGCCATGATTGAGGGAGTCCTGGATTAGGGGGTGTCCGGATGGCCGGACTATACCTTCAGCCGGACTCCAGGACTATGAAGATACAAGATTGAAGACTTCGTCCCGTGTCCGGAAGGGACTTTCCTTGGCGTGGAAGGCAAGCTTGGCGATACGGATATATAGATCTCCTACCATTGTAACCGACCCTATGTAACCCTAACCCTATCCGGTGTCTATATAAACCGGAGGGTTTTAGTCCGTAGGACAACATACACATCAACAATCATACCATAGGCTAGCTTCTAGGGTTTAGCCTCTCTGATCTCGTGGTAGATCAACTCTTGTAATACCCATACCATCAATATTAATCAAGCATGACGTAGGGTTTTACCTCCATCGAGAGGGCCCGAACCTGGGTAAAACTTCGTGTCCCTTGCGTCCTGTTACCATCCGGCCAAGACGCACAGTTCGGGACCCCCTACCCGAGATCCGCCAGTTTTGACACCGACATTGGTGCTTTCATTGAGAGTTCCTCTGTGTCGTCGCCATCAGGAAGGATGCCTCTCCCCGTCTTTAAAGACGACACCATTGCTAAGGGAGCTTTGGTTGTCGGCCAAACCCTCCGGCTAGGTGGTTTTCTTATGACCGCCTGTTCGGCTTCTACGCTGACGATGACCTCTCGAGCCATCAAAAACAATCTTCATGTCAGTTCGGAACTCGCCGAGCAGTTAGATCCAATGGAGCTTTCCTCCATAAACGAGCGCTTGGATCGCTTCGCCGCCCTGGGAGTTGCTACGGATTACGACCAGATTGGGCCTAAAACCGATCTGAGAGAGATTAACTCTCCCCAAGTCACCCATCACGTTGCCGTGGTAGAGGGACAGTGCAGCGACCCTTCGTCTATCTTAAGGACTCGCTACGTCCGAATTCCCGATCCCTCCAAGCCGGATACCCGCAGAGGGGAGGATATCACTCAAGACCAGAACTTAGAGTCAGGCAACGGGCTGGATTCATTGGACAACACCCAGGGATCCAAATTTTCGAGTTCAGAAATTCCTCGGCCTCTGAGCCACAGACGGGGTGAGGCTTCGGATTTAACTCCACCCACCCACCCCAACATATGCGATCTATCCAAAATCAGGCAAGAGCCCGATGAAACAGTACATCATTACTGGGCTAGATTCCTCCTGGTTAAGAACAGGCTAAGGGACTGCCGCGAGGAAGACACAATCTTAATCTTCTGCAATAATTGCACGGACAAGGGAATACTCAACGCCATAAGTTGCCGTGATATCACACGCTTCGCTGACTTGGCGTCCTTTGTACGAAAGTATTGTGCGATGGAAAGCGCCTGGAAAACCAAAATAAAATTTTGGGACAATCCGGCCCTAAATACAAACCCTGTCCGAAATAAAAGGGTGCAGCATAACCAGACACCCAGGTCAGATACCAAAAAGCAAAAACCCTCTATAGGGCATGGAACCGTATTGGAAGGATGGCTTAACGGACCCTGTAAAATTCACAGTACAGAGGACGCCACACCAACTCACAGCCTTAGAGCATGTTGGATACTCCGGCAGGTGGCCAAAATTGGCGAAAACCTCCTAATTCCGGAGGCCACAAAAAGCCACCCCAGAGACACCCATATGGTATTAACAGTATTCGAGACTTTCGCATCAAATAATATGCGAAAAAGGACACTCCGCAGCCTTGCCGAAGTCTATCAAGTAGCAACAATAAACCCATGGAGTGACACGGCTATTACCTTTAACGCCAGTGATGAACCTAGATTCTGAACAGCCCGAGCACCAGCCGCATTGGTCCTCAGCCCAATAGTGGACGGCTTTCGTCTTACCAAGGTACTCATGGACGGCGGCAGCGGATTGAACCTCATTTACGAGGAAACTCTTCAAAAAATGGAAATAGACTGGAACCGCATTGAGCGAAGTAGCAAAACCTTTAGAGGAATAATCCCCAGTCGGGAAGCACGCTGTACAGGAAAAATCACACTAGATGTGGTGTTCGGCATGCTGGATAATTACAGGTCCGAAGAGATCACGTTCCATGTGGCTCTGTTCAGCAGCGGTTATCACGCTCTGCTAGGGCGGGAAGCGTTTACAATCTTCCAAGCAATACCCCATTACGGGTACATGAAGCTCAAAATGCCCGGGCCTAACGGGATCATCACTCTCGCTAGTGATCCGGACATAGCACTCCACGCCGAAAACAAGACAGCCGCACTGGCCCTTGAGGCACTATCCGAAGCCCTAGCGGCTGAGGAACTCACTGCGCTGCGCTCTACGGTAAATAGGGACGATGTGGTACTTGACTAAAGATCAAAGTCCACCTCCTTTAAACTGGCGGATGAAATAGTCAAATTTCAAGTCCATCCAACGGACCCAAATAAAACAGCTTCCATCGGGGCACAGTTAAACCCTGATGTAGACGCCGCACTGCGAGAGTTCCTACGAGAAAACTGGGACATTTTCGCCTGGCACCCTTCAGACATGCCAGGAATCCCACGCAGGCTGGCCGAGCACAGCTTAAATATCCAAACAGGATTCAAACATGTCAAACAGGCTCTTCGGCGTTTTTCCGAACCTAAGAGACAGGCTATGGGAGAGGAGCTAGCAAAGCTATTGGAGGCCTGATTCATCAAAGATATAAAACATCCGGACTAGCTAGCAAACCTGGTGATGGTACCAAAGAAGGACAAATCCTGGCGCCTATGCGTTGATTTTAAAGACCTTAACAAGGCTTGCCCAAAGGATCCCTTCCCCCTCCCCTGCATCGATCAAATTTTCGACGCTACTGCAGGACACGATTCATTGTGTTTCCTTGACGCATGTTCCGGCTACCATCAAATCAAGATGGCAGAATCGGACCAATCCGCAACGGCATTTATCACACCATACGGCCCATTCTGCTTCAACACAATGCCCTTTGGGCTCAAAAATGCCGGTGCAACATATCAGCACATGATTCAGACATGTTTGGCAAGCCAGATCGGCAAAACAGTGGAGGCATATGTAGATGATGTGGTCGTCAAAACAAGACATGTCGAATCTCTAGTAGACGACTTGAGGCTCACATTTGATAACCTCCGAACATACGACATCAAGCTCAACCCGGAAAAATGCGTTTTCGGCATTCCAGCCGGAAAGCTCTTGGGCTTCATTGTATCTGGTAGAGGAATCGAAGCAAATCCAGCCAAGATCCGAGCTATGTCACAACTGGATATCCCAAAGGACCTCAAACAAATACAAAAGTTAACCGGATGCGTGGCGGCTCTAAGCCGCTTTATCTCCCGCTTGGGAGAAAAGGCCCTACCCCTTTACCGCCTCCTTCGGTGCACCGAACACTTCGAATGGAAGGATGCAGCCATGGCCAGACTCGAGGAGATAAAAGCCATACTCGCAACAAACCCAGTCCTGGCCGCGCCAAATATTGGCGAACCAATGCTATTATACATTACAGCAACACATCAGGTTGTAAGTGCAATGCTCGTCGTCGAACGAGAAGCGGACGGACACAGATTCCCCCTTCAAAAGCCGGTCTATTATGTGTCCACTGTCCTCACCCATTGCAAATCACGGTACCCGCATTATCAAAAGATCGCGTACGCGGTATTCATGGCATCCCGGAAGCTACGACACTACTTTCAAGAGTGTTCAATAACAGTAGCCTCGGAAGTACCACTTAACGATATTATAAACAACCGTGACGCAACGGGCCGGATTGCAAAATGGGCCATTGAGCTCCTCCCGTTCTACATAACTTGCCACGGCGAGCCATCAAGTCGCAAGTCTTGGCCGACTTTGTTGCAGAATGGATGGAGGCCGAACTCCCTAAAGAGTACGGCACATATTCAAATTGGATCATGCACTTTGACGGCTCCAAGATGTTGGCCGGACTAGGAGCTGGCGTCGTTTTAACGTCCCCCACAGGAGACACAGTTCAATACGTACTCCAGATTATGTACATGGACTCCAACAACGCAGTCGAATATGAGGCCCTTTTACATGGTCTCCGGATGGCAGTATCCATGGGTATTCAACGCCTAGAGGTGCGCGGGGACCCGAACCTTGCAATATCCCAAATAAATGGAGACTTTGATGCCAAGGATCCAAAAATGGCAGCCTACCGCAACGCCGTCCTAAAAATGCCAGCTCGGTTCGAGGGGCTTGAATTTCACCATATAGCCCGAGAAAACAATCAGGCGGCAGATATCCTGGCACGCATCGGCGCAAAACGCGATGTAGTCCCCCCCAACATCTTCTTGGAAAGGCTGTTCAAGCCATCCGTAGTATGGGAAGGGGAGCCGAACAATAACACCCCGGACCCAACCGCACTGCCCGACACCAAAAATCCTGACACAATCGGAGGCTCTGCCAATGAAATAACACCTTCAGCCCACGTAATAATGGCCGTCATCGCCCCGTGGACAAAACCGTTCCTCGCCTACCTCACTAGGCAGGAACTCCCCGAGGACCAAAATGAGGCACACTGCATAGTGCTGCGATCCAAAGCCTACAGAGTCCACGAGGGAGAGCTTCATAAGAAAAGCACTACCGGAGTCCTTCAAAGGTGCATCTCCGAAGAGGAGGGGCGGAACCTCCTGGCTGAAATTCATGCCAGGCTGGGCGGTCATCACGCTGCAGCTCAGTCCCTTGTAAGCAAGGCCTTCCGTACAGGCTTTTATTGGCCGACGGCCCGGGCAGACGCTCAGGACTTAGTCCAATGATGCACCGTTTGCCAGCTCTTTGCAAACCAAAGCCATATGCCACCCACCGCCCTCCGAACTATCCCCATTACTTGGCCCTTCGCGGTCTGGGGGCTTGACATGGTTGGACCCCTTAAAGGTGGAACCCACAAGCACAAATACTTACTGGTCATGGTGGATAAGTTCACCAAATGGATAGAAGCCAAGCCTGTTAAGACGGCTGAATCCGGACCTGTGATAGACTTTATATCCGGGGTTGTACACCGTTACGGCGTTCCTCACAGCATCATCACTGACAACGGCACGAACTTCATGGCCGACGAGGTAAAACTCTAGTGCAAAAACATGGGTATCAAGCTCGACTATGCTTCCGTCTATCACCCACAAACTAACAGCTAGGTCGAATGTGCAAATGGTCTTATCATGCGCGGCATTAAACCTAGATTAGTGTGGTCCCTCAAGGAATCTAACACGCACTGGGTAGAGGAGCTCGACTCCGTACTCTGGGGGCTACGGACCATGCCGGATCACACCACCGGATACACACCATTCTTTATGGTGTATGGCGTAGAGACAGTTTTGCCCTGCGACATAATCCATGACTCACCTCGAGTGCGCATGTACGAAGAAAGAGAAGCCGAGCTCGATCGGCAGGACAACTTAGACACATTGGAGGAGGAGCGTGACGTGGCAAAAGCCCGTTCCGCATTCTATCAACAGCAGGCTCGAAGATACCAAAGAAAAGAAGTACGGGCCAAAACTTACAACGTTGGCGAATTAGTTCTACGGCTACAGGACAAGAAAAAGGACAAACTCAAGCCCAAGTGGGAAGGTCCCTTCATAATTGACCAAGTCCTGACTGGTGGAGCGTACCGCCTGCGAGATGCATTGGATAACCGACTCGAGCCGAACCCATGGAACGCAGCCCGTCTCCGAATATTCTATGCCTAGCGCCGGACTCTATGTTCGTCTCCTTCCTCTGTCCATTTTTTTATATATTTTCTGTCTTGCATTTCTCTCCTTCTTCTTCTCTCTCCCTCTTATAGCCCTTAAAGGCTCATAAAGTGACGCGTCATCCGCGCTCATTAAACCTGGGGGCTTCTTTAAACAGAAGCTTATTCATACGGGATTCATGCCCAACACATGTGTCAGACTTCCACATGTACCTTTTATTCACCATTATATGCATCAATATGACTTAAGTTTTGGCCAAGCTGGGTTGCCTGGCTCCTGTGCTTACCCCTACGTTCCCAATTGTTCGGCTAGGTGGTAAAGGGAGCACCTCTGCGATTGTTACTGCCGGGTCAGCCGGACGTGTACCTCAGACTGGGTGAAGCCAAAAGCTAGCGTTCTTAAGGGAATATTCGGTTGGTGAATTAAAGATGATCTTTTTTATTTTTATCTATATGCCCCCAGATGTTTTTCCTGCGTTTCTTTTCGCAGCATGGACATGCACTTTAGGGCATGCCTCCCAGGGAAAGGAACCCCTAACGGAACTATTGTCCCTGGAAGATATTTCTTACTAACCATGTAATATAACATAACTAGTCAGGCACTTGTCTGTTCACGCACTAATGACCCCTACGCCTGGTCTCCATGCATTCCCCGGTTCTTATATAACCGCATGGGAATTTGGACACACTCCCGACCGTCAGGTCCCGAGGCTAAAGCGAAAAGGTCGGCCATGACAAACAATCTACAATCTGGCTAGAAGGCATCATAAATGTCAATTACATTACATAGTCATTTTGACTGATCGTATTCCTCTTCAATACCATCTAACAGGCTGTCTAATTTATAGTCCTGCTGGGAATACTTTGCGGCCAACTCTACTTGGCCGTATACTAAGCTTACAGGGATCTCCTTCCCATCGGGCCCTATAGGACCGACCTCGGCCATGTGGTTGGGGTCAGTCTTTGCGTACCATGTCTTCACCATGGCCCAAGCCTCCCTAGCGCCTTGACGGCAGGCTGATATCTTCCACAATCGGAAGCACCGCTGTGCTCCTTTTAGCTTCTCCGCAAGCTCTCCAAGACCTTCGGGCATGGAGACGGATGGCTACAGGGCCTGGGCGACGCCTCACATCGCCTGCCGAACTCGATCGAGCAGTTGCGAGAGCTCGGGAAGAAGGTCACCCGTAGAACCGGGTATCTCCTCTACAGGACGACCTGTCAACACACCTATAGACATTGCTCTGTTAGTCGACTTCCTCGCCGAACTTTCTTTCAAAAGGTTCGTTCAAGCACTTACTAAATATGCCGCGCCGAAGCCACTGATTCTCCTTCACGGAGTCTGACAGCTAGGCACGAACATCTTTCAGCTCGACGCCCAGCTTGGTGTTGGCATCTCGGAGATCGTTCTTCTCCCCCATCACCTTTAACAACACCCTCTCACCAGCCTTTAGCTGGCGTAGGAGGTGTTGCCTTTCTGGATCTAATCCGGCGCCATCTGCAATCTCATTTTTCAGATTCGCACCAAAGCCGTGCTTCGCAAAATACTTATCTTTCTAAGTGTATATTACCAGAGGGGGCCTCCTTAGTCTCCCCTGCCGCGGCTAGTGTGGCCTCAAGTTGGGCTTTGCACTCTTCCAGCTCCTTGGACAGTAGAGAATTATTTTCTGTAAGAACCTTCATAAAATGATCCTTAAATCAGTTATCTTAACTGTTTTAAGTCTCGGGGGCTACTGGTATATATAATTACCAAAATTTTCTTACCCGTATGTCTTTTACATATTGCTCCGTGGCTCTGGTTAGACCATTTTGAGCAGCACGGAGGTGCGCATCTCCCGACTTAAAGGCATCTAACGCCTCTTGGGAGAAACACGCGTCGCGAAGAACCGTCCGGCGACGCCTGTGCTTCATGGCACTCTCCACCTCAGAGTTGGTGGCAGACAATCTGTCCACATCCTCCGTCGGAGGAGCGTCCGGTGCGCACCTTGTGTTCGGCCCCGCTTCCGGGCCAGGCTTTGGAGCCTGGCTGGTGGAGGCGCGATTGGCGGTCTCTCTGAATATAGTTCGGCGAGGTCTCTTTATCCTGAAGAGAGCACAAGTGGTAATATGCCCTGAAGGTACGTCACCTGGGATAAGGGGGTGCGCCATACCTTTGCACTGATGCCCTGGTCCGGACTACACCTCTTTTTTGCCCACGGGACCCTGCGGCCCCTCGTTGGCTTGTCGCCGCAGGTTCGGCCTCCCGTTTCTGGGAGGCCAGAATTAGCCCTAGATAATCGGCTGTAATGGCCACCAAGAAGTTGTCCTTACTCAATTGATGGAACACTCCATTAATCAGATCCACCGAAAGCTCCGGATCCTCTTGCGAGTCCGGGTTGAGGGACCGTCCTAGGTCCTCGGGTTGTGGAGGAGGGCTGTTTATTTCTTTAACAGCCTGGCGCAGTTCCTGCGTAGAAATCACTAAGATTAAACATTTAAACAATGGGCATATAAAACGGATGGGCAAGATGTGATCACTCACCCAGCTTGGAGGATTGTACATGGAAAATCCACCCTTTGGGTCAACGCGGAGAAAATCCTCCTCTTCTCCCTTGTACAAAGCGTACAAGGTATTTATTAGAGCTGCAGCCGAATCTGGCCCCTTACGGCCGTAACAGGTGGTGTCCTCCTCCCCGTTGAAATCCCACATGGGGTGGCCTCTATACTGTAGCGGCTGCACCCCTCGCATGATGCATGCGGCCATGACCCCGATCATGGTTAATCCGGAATGAGCTAACAATCTTATCCGGCCCATCAGGTAAACAACGTCCCTATCACTTTCCCTCTGAGGGCTCCGTGGGCGCCAGCTTAGGCGCTTCTTTAGGGGAGCATTGTTGAATTCAGGGAGGCCGATCCGGACAGGATCCGGCAGCGGGACGTCTTCTATGTAAAACCATTCCGAGGGCCAGTCTTCGGACGCCTTCTTTGGGGTTCCGGACAGATAGCCGGTCTCGGCGATGCGCCATACTTCGGCTCCGCCCACTTGATACATGGACCCCTTCTTGGAACAGGGCACGAGGCAAAATAGCTCCCTCCACAGTCCGAAATGAGCTTTAACACCCAAGAACAGCTCAAAGAGGGCTACAAAGCCCGCGATATGCAATACTGAGGCAGGCGTGAGATGATGTAGCTGGAGGCCGTATAACTCCAGCAGCCCTCGGAGAAATGGATGGATTGGAAATCCGAGCCCCCTTATTAAATAAGGGACGAGGGACACCCGCTCTCCCTTAGAGGGATTAGGGGCGCTCTCCGCTTGCTCTCCGCCATTATAGACGGCAAGACCGGCTCGAACCGGGATCATATAGGCTGGGGGAAGAAATCCCTTGGTCTGGAGCGTCACCAACTCGCTATGCGGGATGGAGCATCTTTCCCAATATCCAAGCTTGGGGCTGGAAGGGCGGGAGGAGGAGTCGCCACGGCTGGCCATGGTGGAATGGATCTTTGTCGAATGCGCTCTGATGAACACTCGCGAAGGGGGAAGGTGTGGTTTGGATCTAAATCCTCGTCTCCTTAAATATGTCAGCTTGTTTACGTGGCTAGGGGTGTGAATGTAAAAACACTCAAAACTTTCATATTCATTTGACACATGGGGAGCAGCCATTATTGGGCGTAGAAGCCAAGGAGCGCAACATCTACAAGAAACCGGACTTTATTCGACAGGTACATGGAATTTGGAGGAGAACCCGCCTTGCAATGCCGAAGACAATCTGCGCGCCAGACTCATCGTCATTGAAGCCTGGTTCGGGGGCTACTGAGGGAGTCCTGGATTAGGGGGTGTCCGGATGGCCGGACTATACCTTCAGCTGGACTCCAGGACTATGAAGATACAAGATTGAAGACTTCGTCCCATGTCCGGAAGGGACTTTCCTTGGCGTGGAAGGCAAGCTTGGCGATACAGATATATAGATCTCCTACCATTGTAACCGACCCTATGTAACCCTAACCCTATCCGGTGTCTATATAAACCGGAGGGTTTTAGTCTGTAGGACAACATACACATCAACAATCATACCATAGGCTAGCTTCTAGGGTTTAGCCTCTCTGATCTCGTGGTAGATCAACTCTTGTAATACCCATACCATCAATATTAATTAAGCAGGACATAGGGTTTTACCTGCATCGAGAGGGCCCGAACCTGGGTAAAACTTCGTGTCCCCTGCCTCCTGTTACCATCCAGCCTAGACGCACTGTTCGGGACCCCCTACCGAGATCCGCCGGTTTTGACACCGACAATGATCCTAAGTGAATAAAAGAAAAGAGAAAGAAATAAAAAGAAACAAAGAGATCATGTGAATCTTATGGAGAGTAATGAGCTCACGTAGAAAGAGTATGATGAATAAAAGTTATTGAGGGTTGACAAACACAGTTTTGGTCATTGTTGCAATTAATGGGAAGTAATAAAGAAAGAGAGGTCTTCACATATAAATATACTATCTTGGACATCTTTTATGATTGTGAGCACTTATTAAAATATGACATGCTAAAGAGTTGACATTGGACAAGGAAGACAACGTAATGGGTTATGTTTTCTTACATCTGAAATAAATTATATTGTCTTGGATCTTCCAACATGATGAGCTTGCTTTTTCCCCTCATGCTAGCCAATTAATTGTACCAAGTAGAGATACTACTTGTGCTTCCAAATACCCTTAAACCAGTCTTGCCATAAGAGTACACCATATCTACCTATGGATTGAGTAAGATCCATCAAGTAAGCTGTCATCGGTGCAATCAATAAAAATTGCTCTATGTATGATTGATTGGTGTGGAGGAAATAAGCTTTATACGATCGTGTGATATGGAAGTAATAAAAGTGACAGACTGCATAATAAAGGTCCATATCACAAGTGGCAATATAAAGTGACGTTCTTTCGCACTAAGATTTTGTGCGTCCAACCATAAAAGCGCATGACAACCTCTGCTGCCCTCTGCGAAGGGCCTATCTTTTACTTTTATCTCCTACATTGCATAAGAGTCATGGTGATTTTCACCCTTCCTTTTTACACTTTATCCTTTGGCAAGCACAATATGTTGGAAAGATACTGGTATATATGGCTAATTGGATGTGAGTTTTCATGAACTATTACTGTTGACATTACCCTTGAGGTAAAACATTGGGAGGCAAAATTATAAGCCCCTATCTTTCTCTGTGTCCGATTAAAACTCCATACCCATAAGTATTGCATGAGTGTCAACAATTGTGAAAGATTATATGATAGTTGAGTATGTGGACTTGCTATACATTGACTCTTTCCTATGTTATGTTAAATTGCAATTGCTTCAATGACTGAGATTGTAGTTTGTTAGTTTTCAATGAAGTTTAAGATTCATACTTGATATTGTGATTGAATTATTACTCTAGCATTAGAGATTACATGACAAAGAATTATATGAGTTGCTGTTCTAAGAATAATCATGATGCCCTCATGTCCGTATTTTATTTTTATCGACACCTCTATCTCTAAACATGTGGACATATTTTTCGATTTCGGCTTTTCGCTTGAGGACAAGCGAGGTCTAAGCTTGGGGGAGTTGATACGTCCATTTTGCATCATGCTTTTATATCAATATTTATTTCATTATGGGCTGTTATTGCACATTATGTCACAATACTTATGCCTATTCTCTCTTATTTTACAAGGTTTACATAAAGAGGGAGAATGCCGACAGCTGGGATTCTGGGCTGGAAAAGGAGCAAATATTAGAGACCTATTCTGCACATCTCCAAAAGTCATGAAACTTCACGGAAGATGTTTCCCAAATATATAAAAATATACCGAGAGCAAGAACTTCACCAGGTGGACCACACCCTGCCCACGAGGGTGGGGGGCGCGCCCTACCCCCTGGGTGTGCCCCCCTACCTCATGGGCACCCTGGTGGCCCTCTGGTGACCATCTTCTGCTATATGGAGTCTTTCGATGGGAAAAAAATCATAAGCCATCTTCTCGGATGAAACTCCGCCGCCACGAGGCGGAACCTTGGCGGAACCAATCTAGGGCTCTGGCGGAGCTGTTCTACCGGGGAAACTTCCCTCCCGGAGGGGGAAATCATCGCCATCGTCATCACCAATGCCCCTCTCATCGGGAGAGGGCAATCTCCATCAACATCTTCATCAGCACCATCTCATCTCAAAACCCTAGTTCATCTCTTGTATCTAATTCTTGTCTCCAAGTCCGGGATTGGTGCTAGTAGGTTGCTAGTAGCGTTAATTACTCCTTGTGCTAGTTGGTTTAATTAGTGGAAGATTATATGTTCAGATCCTATATGTATATTAATACCCCTCTGATTATGAACATATTTATGCTTTGTGAGTAGTTACTTTTGTTCCTGAGGACATGGGAGAAGTCTTGCTATTAGTAGTCATGTGAATTTGGTATTCGTTCGATATTTTGATGAGATGTATGTTGTCTCTCCTCTAGTGGTTTTATGTGAACGTCGACTACATGACACTTCACCACTATTTGGGCCTAATGGAAGGCATTGGTAAGTAATAAGTAGATGATGGGTTGCTAGAGTGACAGAAGCTTAAACCCTAGTTTATGTGTTGCTTCGTAAGGGGCTGATTTGGATCGATATGTTTCATGCTATGGTTAGGTTTACCTTAATACTTTTGCTGTAGTTGCGGATGCTTGCAATAGAGGTTAATCATAAGTGGGATGCTTGTCCAAGTAAGGGTAGTACCCAAGCACCGGTCCACCCACATACCAAATTATCAAAGTACCGAACGCGAATCATATGAACGTGATGAAAACTAGCTTGACGATATTCCCATGTGTCCTCGGGAGCGCTTTACATCATATAAGAGTTTGTCCAGGCTTGTCCTTTACTACAAAAAGGATTGGTCCACCTTGCTGCACCTTATTTACTTTTGTTACTTGTTGCTCGTTACAAATTATCTTATCAAAAAACTATCTGTTACCACTTATTTCAGTACTTGCAGAGAATACCTTGCCGGAAACCACTTATCATTTCCTTCTGCTCCTCGTTGGGTTCGACACTCTTACTTATCGAAAGGACTACGATAGATCCCCTATACTTGTGGGTCATCATGTATCTGCAGCTCAAGATGCCGGGTTATAAGGGCACCATTACAGTACATGGAAGCCGGAAAATAGCCCTGGAGTGTGAGGAAGGAGATGCTGCATATGCTGAGTCTGTTTGTGAAATAGAGGAGCTAAAGTTTTATGAAGATAATGTTGACTCGACAGACATGACGTCTTTAAAGAAGCCAACAACGGAGCATGAACCAGTGTTGAAATTCAAGTCAGCTGATGACACCAAGATGGCTGATTTTGTTCCCGGTGACTCATCCAAGCAGTTCATCATCAGTGCCAACTTGGATCCAAAATAGGAAAGCGCGCTCACTGAGTTCATCCGTGAGAACCGAGACATATTTTCATGTAAACCTTCTGACATGCCGGGTGTCCCGAGAGAACTCGCCGAGCACACTCTGAATATTGATCCAAAGTTTAAGCCGGTCAAGCAATTTCTCTGACGATTCAACAAGGAAAGGCGCAAGGCCATTGGAGAAGAGGTGGCCCGGCTCTTGGCGGCCGGGTTCATTGTGGAAGTCTTTCACCCAGAATGGTTGGCCAACCCAGTTCTTGTACTAAAAAAGAACGACGCCTGGCATATGTGTGTGGATTACACCGACTTAAACAAGGCTTGTCCGGCTGACCCTTTTGCTCTCCCCCTCATTGATAAGATCATCCATGCTATGGAGGGTTGCACACGTTTGAGTTTTCTGGATGCTTATTCAGGTTGTCATCAGATCATGATGGCAGTCAAGGACTAGGAGAAGACAGCTTTCATCACTCCGTTTGGAGCCTTCTGCTATGTGTCTATGCCCTTCGGGCTCAAGAGTGCCCAGGCAACTTATCAACGGTGTATGCAGAATTGCCTTCACAATCAGATTGGGTGTAATGTTCATGCTTATGTGGATGATATAGTGGTAAAGTACAGGATAGAGGAAACCTTGGTCACAGATCTGAAAGAGACCTTTGATAACCTCCGGGTCTACAAAATGATGCTTAACCTGTCCAAGTGTGTTTTTGGAGTCCCATCTGGCAAGCTCTTGGGTTTTTTGGTGTCCAACCGAGGTATTGAAGCTAACCCGAAGAAGATTAAGGCAATCACATCCCTGGCCAAACCAACATGCATCAATGACGTTCAACGGCTGGCGGGTCGTGTTGCTGCTTTGAGCCGGTTCATAAGCCGGTTAGGAGAGAAGGTGATGCCTTTGTATCAGATGATGAAGAAAATGGATGATTTCGTTTGGAGCCATGCTGCAAACTCTGCTTTTGAGGATCTAAAGAAACAGCTTGCTGAGCTGCCGGTCCTTGCTGCTCCAGTTGAGAAAGAGCCGCTATTGTTATGCGTAGCCACCAACTCATGAGCTGTTAGTGTGATAATTATGATGGAATGTAAGGAGGTTGGCGAGGAACATCCGGTTCAACGGCCAGTTTACTACATTAGTGAGGTGTTGATTGAATCTAAGCAAAGATATCCACATTGGCAGAAACTCGTGTATGGGGTGTTCATGGCAAGCTGGAAGCTCAAACACTACTTTCAAGGTCACCCAATCACTGTGGTTAGCTCTGCTCCTTTAGGAGACATCATTCAAAATAGAGAAGCCACTGGACGAGTCGCCAAGTGGGCCATTAAGCTTGGGTCTCATGGGTTGAAGTATGTACCACATACTGCGATCAAATCTCAAGCACTGGTTGACTTTATTAATGACTGGACAGAGATCCAGATGCCGGAGGAGAAACCAGACAACACATATTGGACTATTCACTTTGATGGGTCCAGACAGTTGGAAGGCTCGGGGGCTGGAGTTGTTTTAACCTCCCCTCAAGGTGACAAATTTTGTTATGTGTTGCGGCTGATGTTTCCTTGCACTAACAACGCAGCGGAATATGAAGCGTTGCTCCATGGTCTTTCATGAGCCCGAGCCGGGTCCGGTGTCTTGGCGACTCAGATTTGGTAGCTCAACAGGTGTCAGACAAGTGGGATTCCAAAGATCCTCTCATGGCGGCTTATCGCCATGAAGTTGATGCTGTTGCAGGGCAATTTAAATGTTATCAGGTGGAGCACATTGAGCGTAGGAAGAACGAAGCGGCTGATGCTTTAAGCCGGTTGGGATCTCAGCGTAAGCCGGTGCCACCTAATACCTTTTTGGATATTTTGCATAACCCGTCTATTAGGTTACCTAGAGAAGAAGATCTAGCCGTTCCTGACCCGGAGGCGCAGTTGGTGGCGGCTCTTCACGTCATCCCAGATTGGACAGTGTCGTTCTTGGCTTACATGACCTGGGGCGAGCTACCAGCGGATGAGACCCTAGCCCGACAGATAACCCGGCGGTCTAAGTCAATGATGATTCCTAACGGAGAGCTATACCATCGCAACATCTCTGGAGCATTTCAGCAGCGTGTTTCCCCTGAAGAAGGCCAAGAAATACTTTGTGAGATCCATGAAGGCGATTGTGGTCATCACGCCGGGTCAAAATCTCTGGTGGCCAAATCTTTTCGTCATGGTTTTTACTGGTTGACGGCTCACACTGATGTAGAAGATCTGGTCAGTAGATGTGATGGATGTCAAAAATTTGCACGACGGGCACATGCGCTAGCTCAAGAGCTGCGGATGATTCCAATCACTTGGCCATTTGCGGTCTGGGGGGTTGACATGGTTGGACCTTTCAAAAGGTCTAAGGATAAAAAGACACATCTTTTAGTGGCAGTTGACAAATTCACAAAGTGGGTTGAGGCAGAACCAGTGAGTAAGTGTGATGCGGCCACAGCGGTTCAGTTCATGAAAAAGGCGATCTTCCGTTTTGGTTTTCCACACAGCATTATCACTGACAATGGCACTAATCTATCCCAAGGGGCTATGGAGGAGTTCTGTCAGCGCGAGCATATCTGGCTTGATGTTTCTTCTGTAGCTCATCCTCAATCCAATGGTCAGGCTGAGAGAGCAAATCAGGAAATCTTAAAAGGTCTCAAGCCCCGGCTTATGGTTCCCTTGTAGTCAACACCAGGTTGTTGGGTAGAGGAGTTACCCTCGGTGCTGTGGAGTATCGACACCACCCCTAACAGGTCTATAGGCTATACACCTTTCTTCATGGTTTATGGAGCGGAAGCAGTATTTCCTAGTGACATCCATCATGACTCGCCCTGTGTGGCGGCTTATGATGAAGCTAACAATGAACATGCCAGACATGATGCACTTGACTTGTTAGATGAGGAAAGAGAACATAGCTGTTGTAACCCTCTTGATCGGCTCAAAGCCAAACTCACTAGGGGGCTTCTTGATCGTATTCGAATCACAACTTAACCCCTTTTGGGTCCGACTTGGATCGTATTCGAATCAGGGTCGTTAAAAACCTCTCAAGGTCATTTGGGGGCTTCTTGTTCAAACATAGGTCGTATTCGAACCAAAGAGAACATAGCTGTCGGTACCCTCTTGATCGACGCAACGCCAAAGCCACTAGGGGCTACATGATCGTATTCGAATCTTAGGTTAACCCCTTTGGTCCGGTTTACCGATCGTATTCGAATCAGAAAACCCCCAAGCTTTAGTTACAAGGCTAATTTTGTTTACCACCTGTTATTTGTCTTATTGGTTTTTTGTTGTCTCAATTTCAAAATAATCAATGATGGTATTTTCACCGGCTTGAGTATCTGACAACAAGCCGCCAGGGCATGATAATCATCAGGTATTCAGAAGCATTGACTTCTCGCAAAGACTTGATTATCAACCTTATCACCCAGGTCATATGAACCGGTGGTCCGGAGGTTAAAATACAGGAACATAGAGGAAATATTGCAGGGACAACCATAAATATGATGCATATATTGACATCAGCAAACACAGAATCAGACACGGTGTCTTATGCGCGATGGCATAGGCAAATTATGTAGTGTTTTCACAGCTAATCTATTACAATGCTTTTAAAATCCCATGAAGATGGTCTTCACTCCTCCCTCGCCGGCTCATCGCCTTCTGCTAATTGGAAGTTAGGTTTTGACCAGTCAAAACCGTCTACAGTAGTAAATTATGTTTCTTCATCAATCAAGCTGGCTGGATCAATATCCAGAGCAAAAGTATGTTGACGAACCGGCGGGATAAGGTCAATCACTTTGTAGGAGGGAGTCACCATCTTCTTATTGTCCAAGTCAAAACCTGCCTGGTATTTATCGATATTTGTTTCATCTCCAAGAATGGTGGCCTGAGGTCGCACCTCCCTCACGCAAGCAACGAAGTCATCCTATTCAAACAGTGACCCGTCTTCCTTTACCATGGGGTATCCTCTGGCTACATCCACCGGGTCGAGATCTGGCACCCAAGCCTTGGAGCGGCTCAGGGCAGTCAAAGCTCCGGCTCTGGCACAAGATCACTTAGCTTCTTGGAACCTGGCGGGTAAGATTGACAACTTTTTTAAGACATCAATGAGCCGGTTGGGTCCTTGATTGGCAGGAGAGATAGCGGCAAGTGCCCGTTGTGCGCCAATGTACAACTGCTCTACTAAGGTGTACACCGCTTTTAGTTTGGTCACGTTGTCTTGGCTAAGATTCTTGCTTCGCGGGCCTGCACATATTTTGTCCACAAAGGGTCAGCTAGCTGTTTATATTCTAGGTCAGCAGAAGGTACAAAAGATCAGTACAGATGACTGACCGAAGATGGCGGACACCATTTGAGACACCCGGTCTTTTAATCCGGCCAGCTCCGTCGTAACCTCTTCAAGGGCTGCTTCAGCTTCCTCGGCGCATTGTGTCAGTAGTGTCTTTTCCTCAGCCTAGGTTTTCTTCTTGACAGTCAAGCTAGTTTTCAAATTTTCTGTCTCAGCAAGACTTAGTTGTAGCTTGGCGTCAACAGACTTGATTTCTGCTTCTTGATTCGCCAGCCGGGTCTTCGCATCAGTTAATTGCGATCTCAATTCAGATAAGGCATTCTACAAAATGTACACACATGTGTCAAGGTTTCAATTAAAGTCCAAGAGTCAAGATTCAAGTCTCAAGTATTTTTGCATTGCAAAACCACTTGACACTTGGGGGCTAATGTATGCCAAAACAATTTCTTATGACTCTAAAATACTTGAAGTCCCAAGTACTTTACAAAGTAACAACACTTTGCACTTGGGGGCTAATGTATGATATTCAGCAAAGTCTGTCAAGGTTAAGCCGGATTATAATATTTGTTGGATTCGGTACAAGATAGTTATGAAATTCAAAGTACCGGCTCATTTATGGTTAAGTGAACCGGCCCTTGGGGACTACAGGTGAAGCTTTGTTCTATTTTATTGGACTTCAGAAAGATCTAAAGGCAAAGTCTTAGCCTATATCACAAAGTCTACAGATCATTCCAGTTTTCTCATAATCTGAAGACTTGGGAGCTGGCAGAATATAAGTAAGCCGGAAGAACATACCTCGTACTTCAGCTGCAACTACTTGACCATTTCGATCTTTGAGTCATGGCTGGAGTGCACATGGCTGAGATAGCCGGATAATATGTCGTTGGCATTCAGATGGCCATAATGCAAAATATCAAAACGCACTTTCTGTCTCTCCAACGCCTCTTGTTTCGCCGTGTGACGAGCCAACATGGTGGGATTCCCCGGCTCAACAAAGCGGCTTCCGGTGATCAGAACGTCTTGCGCAGACAGTGATGGCGGGTTGGCCGAACTGGATGGTCCAGTTGCAGAAGGATTAACGGTGGTATCGTCAACTGACGGCTCAGGAGGATTTACTTCAGCATTGACAGGCGGGTCTTCTAGAGCTTCAGTTAATGGAGGAGAAGGTGGCATTGCCGGTTTAGGTGCAAGGACTGGCGGGTCTTCCACCGGCTTAGTTACCTTGGCCTTCTTGGACTTAGCCTTGACCACTAGGAAAGATATTATGAAACAGTCAGTATTAAAAAAGAAGCAGTTTGAAAGACACGGAGGAAAGATGTTTTCTTCCTTACCCAGGGGCAGTCTTAAAGGCCGGGAATTGAGTTTGAGATGAGTCGCCAGAAGAGTGGGACACCTCCTGCAAAGATAAAATAAAGTTAGTAATACAAGGGAGAAGATCCATTAATGGAAAGTAAAAAGCGAAGGACTAAACCTCATTCTGGTGCTTTTGAGGAGTTTGTTGAAGAACAACAGGTGGTTCATCGACGTTCCGGGCCTGCCGGCGGCTCTCATGTTGCTACTTTTTCAAAAGAAAATGAGGGTCCAGATATGCCAAAGGGTGTGAAAACCTTACTTTCCGGGTTACGACTCAAAGTTTCTGTCTTGGCAAACGGGCTGAGTCAGAGGAAATAGTTACCTCTTCTTCCACGGCCTGACTGGCCCCCGTGTCGTCCTGGCAATGGTCAGTGTTAATAAGATTGTTAAAAAGATGGCCAAGGGAGTTAAGGGCTACCTCCGACTCAGAAGTATCATCATCAAGCTTCAATAGGTTTTCAGCGGTGCTTTTCTTCTTCTTCTTAGATCTCCGGGTCATCTTCTTGGCGGTGGCTCTGGCTTTCTTGGCGGTTTCGTGATCGTACTTGGCTTTCCAGAAATCAGATTTGTCCTATAAACAAACAAGCAAGATGAAAGGTCATGCAAGTATTTAAAACAGCTTAGGAAAATGCAAAGAGGAAGAGGGAAGAGGTTCTTTACCTCTGGCACCCGGTTAAGCTTGCAGAAAGGCTTTAACCCGACTTTACTGCAGTCTTCGTATTTACCGTTCACCAGAAGAGTTGACATTGAAACAATATCTTCTTTCGTTAATTGAACAGAGCTGTGACGAAGAGAGTCATCTGGGCCTCCACCATATTCGTACATTAGTTTGGATCAGCGGCTTAGAGGGATGACCCACCACGCAACCCAGCAACGGGTTAAGTCAACTCTGGTTAATCCGTTCCCTAATAAAGTGTTAATCATTTTAATGGATGGTATCAGCTTCTTGCGTTCGGTGGCAGTGAGCTTGTCAGTGAGTGGAAATTTGGAGTCAAGACGCTCTGCGCGATAACTCGGCAGTGGATGCTCATTTGCTGGTGAAGTGTCTTGACAATAAAACCAAGTCTGATTCCAGTCCTTGGGATGACTCGGCAAGACTATTAGGGGGAAGACGGCGCCTTGTTGACGCTGAATCGAGATACCTCCAAGTTCTAGGCTAGGGCCATTGGTGCACTCATTCTGGCGGTTTAGATAAAAATACTCTCTAAAGACTTCCACAGTCAGTTCTTCTTGAAGGTACACCTCGTAGAGAACTTGGAAGTTGCAGATATTGGATATGGAATTAGGCCCGATGTCTTGAGGGTGGATTTTGAAAAAATGGAGGACATCTCTGAAGAACTTTGAGCCGGGTGGGGAAAAGCCATGGTTCATGTGATCAGAAAAGACGATAACTTCACCATCTTTTGGATTGGGCCGTTCCTCCTCCGGGTCAGGCGCACGATAGGACATAACATTCTTCCCTGGCAAAAAACCTATGGTAAAGAATTCCTTCAGATTGTCCTCAGTGACTGTTGAGGGAACCCAATTGCAGATAGTTGGTGCTTTGGATGGCATGATGTTCAAAAGACGAACTGAAAAGAAAGCAACATACCGGCTTAATTCAATGACAATGGTGAAAGTAAATGATGATGATACAGGGGAGTAATGGAAGCTTAAGTAAGGGCTAAGGTCATATAAGGAAAAGTAAGCCGGCACAATAAGCCGCCATGACTACAATTATTTGAGAAAGTAATTTCAGCTAAGGGTTGAGACAAACAAGTTTCCCAAATGGCTTGATATTATTCCAGATCAAATGGCTATTCAAAATGGAAAAAATTCTAGACCTAAAAGTTTAGCACAGATGAGTTTGAAGTCCTAATGAGGCCTTTATACCTGGAAAAGGGATCTGCTAATGTCAAGAGTAGGCACCAAACAGCTACCGCACAAGCATATATCTCTTTTTGGATCAAGAAGAGGCGGCAGTAGAAGAACTACGAAGAACCGCGAAGAACTACGAAGAACATGCAGGAAAACCTAGAAGCTGTAAATGCGGATCTGATGAATGGAGGGCAAATACTTACGGCCATGGATCCTCCACGGAAGATCGCCGTCGTTCTCTGAACCGATTCTGGTTGATGCAGCGGCCAAAGTCGACGACGACGAGATGCTCTGTGATGGCGGCGGGGCTCGAGTTGCAGTGGAGTTGCGAGAGGAAGAAGACGAAGAAGAGAGAGGAATGAGAAAAGACCGGGTCGTGTCTATTTATAAGGGGATAAGCCAATAGGCGGGCACGAAAATCGAGGAAGACCCGAATAATGGCTATCTAACTAAATGGATGCCTCGATTCTCGGAAAGCATTAAAAATGAAGATCCGTTGAGAAGATGACGTCATGAAAGTTTTTCATGTTTTCAAGAGATGGCGTCATGGCGGGTTACAAAAAACTTCTACGAGTATAAGAAGATGGATTTTGTTTAAATGTTGAAGATTGACAAAGAACAAAGTTCAAAGTCAACCTAGGGCCTAATGTTGGGGATATAGCTATCAGTTATAACCCGCCCAGGAGGGGCCGGGTCAGCCCCAATGGTGGGTCACAAAGGAAGCCCAGTAGACATTCAAGACAATAGTTTATTAAATCTTATAGAAGGCCTAAAGGCCTAGAGGCGGCTTAAGGCCCAATATTGTAAACCGCCATATGTAAGGAAAGACTTCTAAAGAAAGGCATGTAAAAGAAGTCACCGAGCCGGACATGCTTTATAAGCCGGTCGGGACTCTGTAGGCCGCCAGGCGTCAACCCGTGTATATAAGGGGACGACCTGGTGGCGGCTTAGGGCAAGAAAACAAGAGATCGATAACCAAGCCAGCGAACTAGCCTCTTGGTGATCGAAACCCCAGCAATATCAACACAACTAAACGTAGGCTTTTACCTTCATTGTAAGGGGCCGAACTAGTATAAAACCTCTCGTGTCCTTTGTCCTGATTAACCCCTTTAAGCTTCCTAGTTGCGATGGCCCTATGACTAAGTCCTTCTGATAGGACATCTGCCGTGACAATTCCATGACACAGGTAGTAGAGGTAAACTCTCTCTGTAGATTTGATGAAGCTAATATTCCTCATAATAAGTATGCTAGTCAATGCTTTGATGAGTTTTATAATTTTATTGTTAAACAACTAAATTTGAATGCTTACGTTAGTAGACAATTGAAACGTAATGCTTACATGCTTGATCACTCGAGCAATTATATGAATAGTACTGTTAATGATCTTAAGGTTATTAATAAACATGCTTCCATGGTTACAACTCAAGTAGAACAAGTACTTTAGGCTCAAGATGATTTGCTTATTGAGTTGAATAGTAAGAACAATGATAATGCTCTTAGGGTTATGACTAGAGGTGGTAAGATGACCCAGGAACCTTTGTATCCTGAGGGCCATCCTAAGAGAATTGAGCAGGATTCTCAGAGAATTAATACTGAAGCACCTAGTCCTCGTACTAAAAAGAAAAATAAATCTGATAGGACTTTGCATGCTAGTGAACCTGCTATAGATACACCTAAGAATCCCAATGATATTTATATTTCTGATGCTGAGACAAAATCTGGTAATGAACATGAACCTAGTGATAATGTTAATAATGATGTTCATGTTGATGCTCAACCTAGTAATGATAATGATGTAGAGATTGAACCTGTTGTTGATCTTGATAACTCACAATCAAAGAATCAACATTATGATAAGAGAGACTTTGTTGCTAGGAAACGCAGTAAAGAAAGAGAACCATGGGTTCAGAAATCCATGCCCTTTCCTCCTAAGCCATCCAAGAAAAAGGATGATGAGGATTTTGAGCGCTTTGCTGAAATGATTAGACCTATCTTTTTGCGTATACGTTTGACTGATATGCTTAAAATGCCTCCTTATGCTAAGTACATGAAAGAAATTGTTACTAATAAAAGAAAGATACCGGAAGCTGAGATTTCCACCATGCTTGCTAATTATACTTTTAAGGGTGTAACACCAAAGAAACTTGGAAATCCCGGAGTACCAACTATACCACGCTCCATTAAAAGAAACTATGTTAAAACTGCTTTATGTGATCTTGGAGCCAGTGTTAGTGTTATGCCTTTCTCTTTGTAAACTTGATTTGAATAAGTTGACACCTACTGAAATTTCTTTGCAAATGGCTGATAAATCATCTGCTATATCCATCAGTATTTGTGAAGATGTGCCTGTTGCGGTTGCAAACGTTACTATCTTAACGGACTTTGTTATTCTTGATATTCCCGAGGATGATAGTATGTTGATTATCCTTGCTAGACCCTTTTTGAATACTGCAGGGAGTGTTATTGATTGCAACAAAGGCAATGTCACTTTTCATGTCAATGGTAATGAGCATACGGTACACTTACCGAGGAAACAACCTCAAGTTCATAGTATCAATTCTATTGGAAAATTTTCAACTATTACCATTGGAGATTTTGAATTCCCTCTACCTACTGTCAAAAACAAATATGATATTATTATTGTTGGGGACATGCATATCCCCATTGAGGTAACCTAGTGTTATTTGAAAGTTCTCCGGTTTCATGTCACTCGTAAGAAGTTTATTAATAAGACTTGATCAACCTTGTTAATGGACTCCTTTTGATGAGCATGAGATGGATGAATTTAGAAGGCACAATTCTCTCTACCCATCTTTTACTTTCTATTATTTAGTTTAAGTAAAGCAAAAATAGTTTTTTTGTCTATTTTCTGAATTATTCATGCAATACAAATTGTCCCAAAATTAAAAGTTCTCCAAATGCCCTGAAAATTTGATATGATTTTTATATAATATTTAAGAATTTCTAGTGCAAGGAACACACCAGGGGGCCTCACCAGCTGGCCACAAGGGTGAAGGGCGCGCCCCCTGACATTGTGGGCCCCACGTGGCCCCCCTCCACTTATTCCAGCACCCATCCAATCATTCTTCTTCCAGAAAAAATCACTCCATTGCTCAAACTCATGTTCTTGCTCATCTTGCTGCCATTTTCGATCTCCTGCTCAAAGCCCCGTTCAGAAAACTGCTTTGGGGGATTGATCTTCGGTATGTGACTCCTCCAATTGTCCAAGTAGTTTTTGTTCTAGTGCTTTATTTATTGTAAATTCTTGCTGCTTTGGTGACCCCGTTCTTGAGGTTGCATGTCAAATTTATATGGTCCAAAGTAGTTTTGATGCATGATTTAGCTTCTAGGCACTTGCAGGAGTAGTTGCTATCAATTTTGTTGAGTTTGCTTCACTTTTATTTTGAGTTACTAAAAATTTCAGAAATTTTTTAGAGGAAGAAAAATGTCCAGGAAAATGTATCAAGGTGGTTCTTCGAGGAAGCAAGGACCAAGGCCTACGATTCATTAGCAAGACCTTGAACCGCCAAGGGAAGCTCAAGTGAAGCCATGTGAATGGCCGTCAGATGAATTTATGGATTGTGCAGGTTTCAAGGATGAATTCTATGCGTATGTACAAAATGCCGGCCTTGAGGAATTTTTATCAAACCATTGCTTACAGTATTATTATCTCATCGATTCCTTCATGCAGAGTTTGAGTTTTCATCCAAACGTAATACTCATACTGTCTTGTTTGATCTTTATGATGAATCTTATACTATGGACCTAGAAGACTTTTGTGATGCATGTAAAATTCCGCAATGGGGTAGTCTCAGTGAGCCTCAGAAATCTGAATATAATGATTTCCTTGCTAGTATCACTGTTGGAGAAACTAGAAATATCACATAAGCAACCGTAGGGAGCATTCACTTTCCTGCCATACATTATTTTGCTCTCTTTATCGGTAGGTGTATTAATGGTAAAGATGAGCTTTGCCATGTTTGCGTCCCAGACCTTAGTATCCTCAAGTGTGCGGTCTTAGGTGATAAACGGTATAATTTGGGAGCCATTATTGCTAGAAGGTTACACCTCAATTCTAAATATGGAGATTTATTTGGTGGGACTTATGCAACTCGTTTAGCTAACTATTTGAATGTACCTATTAGAAGTTATGATATTGAGTTGCCACCTGCATTTCTGGATTATGAGGCTATGATACGCCACCAGTTTCTTAAGAGGAATGAATAGATCCTCCAATATCGACCAATCTTTGATAGAGGGTGTGTCGTCCTTATTACCCTTCTTGCTCCTGCTTTCTTTAACATTCAGGAAAAGGGACGATATTTTATAACTAGAGAGGAGGCAGACGAGTATGAGAGAACAGCTGAGGCTGCTCGCCTCCATGCTACAGCCCTTCAGGCAGTAGCAGGTGCGTCTCAGTACAACCCCACCTACAACTTTGGATATCCACCAGGCCAGTGGCCTTAAACCAACTTAGGCCAAAAGCCTAAGCTTGGGGGAGTACGTATTTCTCACCGACATTATATTCATGTTCACACACTCATTTCAGTTGTCGGTGCTCATACTTTTTCATTGCAATATCCATGCTTATTTTTTCCGCTTTCTTCTTGTGTGTTTGATAAACCTTAAGAAAAACAAAAAAATTACTTGTAGTTAGTTTACTTTCTATGCATGCTTAGTAGTAATATTAAAAGAAAACCCAAAAAGATTTCCTGTTCTTCTTTTTCTTGTTGGGAGCTTTCCCATGTAAATAGTTTTCTTGTTCTTATTTTACTTTATTCAGTGTGTTTCTTTGAAATTCTTTTCTTTTCTTTGGGGGTCGGGAGGAGAAGACCACGATGAAAATGTCGAGTGGCTCTCATATGCATTATTGTTGATCTAACAAAGAGCCCATATTACCTTGTCTTCTCCTTTGAATAAATGTTTGCAGATTCCAGCTTAGTCCAATGCACGTGCACTATTATTATTTATCCACACCATTCGGTCGTGAAAGTGAAAGGCAATAATGACGATATATGATGAAATGATTGAGATGAGGAAAAGCTGGTATGAACTCGACTTATCTTGTTTTTGTAAATATGATTAGTTCATCGTTCCTGATTCAGCCTATTATGAATGAAACATGTTTGCAATAACAATTAGAGGTTATAGTTACTCATGCCATGCTTAATTAGCTAGGATTTTATAATGGTTTACCTTCCGTGCCAACATGGAAATTAAAATGGTTGCGATGTTGTGTGATAGGATGGTATCCTCCTTTGACTGATCCGAGTGGCTTGACTTGGCACATGTTCACACATGTAGTTGAAACAAAATCAACATAGCCTCTACGATATTTATGTTCATGGTGATTTATATCCTACTCATGCTTGCATTCAATGTTGGTTAATCTCAATGCATGTTTACGACTATTGTCGCTCTCTAGTTGGTCGCTCCCCAGTCTCTTTCTAGCTTTCACTTTTACAAGCGGGAATACTGCTTGTGCATCCACTTCTATAACCCAAAAGTTGTTCCATATGAGTCCACCATACCTACCTATATACGGTATCTACCTGCCATTCCAAGTAAATTTGCATGTGTCAAACTCTAAACCTTCAAATAATAATCTGTTTTGTATGCTCAAATCTCTCATGTATCAACTAGGGCTATCAATATCTTCCATGCTAGGTGGGTTATTCTCATGATGACTGGACTCTGCTCATCATTCACGAGAAAATGGCCGGTAACCGGGATGCCCAGTCCCTTGCTCAAAGCAAATCAAATCAAAATAATTGCAAACAAAACTCCCCCGGGATTGTTGTTAGTTGGACGGTACCCATTGTTTTGGACCAGCCATGGAGTGTGCTTGTTGGTGGTGGGGGAGTATAAACTTTACCATCCTGTTTGGGAACCGCCTATAATGTATGTAGCATGGCAGATACCGAGATCTCTTAGTTGTTATGTTGACAATGAAAACAGACCGCTCAAAATATTATTTATCTCTATTTGGAAACTCGAGCTTTGGCACCTCTACAAATCCCTGCCTCCCTCTGCGAAGGGCCTATCTATTTACTTTTATTGCTGAGTCAGCATCCTCTTATAAAAAGCACTAGTTAGAGAGCACCACTCTCATTTGTATGCATTGTTATTAATTTATATTGAGTATGACTGTGACTGGATCTCTTTTACCATGCATTACAATGTCTAGTCAGTCCTTGATCTTCAGGGGTGTCTCTACATTTATGTTTTGCAGTCTCATAAAGGGCTAGCGAGATACCATCTTGGTATATCATATCATGAGTGTTTTGAGATTTATTACTATTGCTCGCTAGTTGATTATGCCATTGATATGAGTAAATATGAGACCTAAATATTATTGTGAATACAGTTAGTTCATGATCTATGCTAAAAACTTGAATACTGGCTTTACATATTTGCAACAAGATCAAACCGAGTTTGTAAAAGTTTTTCTTTATCACTTTCAGTTTGTCAACTGAATTGCTTGAGGACAAGCCAAGGTTTAAGCTTCGGGGAGTTGATACATCTCCGTCGTATCTACTTTTCCAAACTCTTTTGCCCTTGTTTTGGACTCTAACTCGCATGATTTGAATGGAACTAACCCGGACTGACGCTTTTTCAGCAGAATTGCCATGGTGTTATTTTTGTGCAGAATAAAAAGTTCTCGGAATGAACCGAAACTTCACTGAGTCAAGTTTTGGAATTAATAAAAAATATTTGCAAAAGAATCAGCAGCAGGGGTCCACACCGTAGCCACAAGTGTGGGGGGCACGCCCACCCCCCTGGGGAGTGCCCTCCAACCTTGTGAGCCCCTTGGACCTCCATCGACCTCAACTCTAACTCCATATATTCTCTTTCGGGGAGAAAAAAATCAGAGAGAAGGATTCATCACGTTTTACGATACGGAGCCGCCACCAAGCCGCGTTCTTCCTCGGGAGGGCAGATCTGGAGTCCGTTCGGGGCTCCGGAGAGGGGAATCTGTCACCATCGTCATCATCAACCATCCTCCATCACCAATTTCATGATGCTCACCGCCGTGCGTGAGTAATTCCATCGTAGGCTTGCTGGACTGTGATGGTTTGGATGGGATTTACCATGTAATCGAGTTAGTTTTGTTAGGGTTTGATCCCTAGTATCCACTATGTTCTGAGATTGATGTTGCTATGACTTTGCTATGCTTAATGTTTGTCACTAGGGCCCGAGTGCCATGATTTCAGATCTGAACCTATTATGTTTTCATGAATATATTTGTGTTCTTGATCCGATGTTACAAGTTATAGTCACCTACTACGTGTTATGATCCGGCAACCCCGGAGTGACAATAGTCGGGACCACTCCCGGTAATGACCGTAGTTTGAGGAGTCCATGTATTCACGAAGTGCTAATGTTTTGGTCCGACACTCTATTAAAAGGATGCCTTAATATCCCTTAGTTTCCAATAGGACCCCGCTGCCACGGGAGGGTAGGACAAAAGGTGTCATGCGTGTTCTTTTCCATAAGCACGTATGACTATATTCGGAATACATTCCTACATTATATTGATGAACTGGAGCTAGTTCTATGTCACCCTATGGTACAACTGTTGCATGATGAATGCCATCCGACATAATCCCCCATCATGGATCCATTGCCTACGAGCTTTTCACATATTGATCTTTGCTTACTTACTTTTCCGTTGCCACTGTTACAACTGCTACAAAACTGCTATTGTTACTTCTGCCACTGTTATCATTACTTCCATACTACTTTGCTACTAAATACTTTGCTGCAGATATTAAGTCTTTCAGGTGTGGTTGATTTGACAACTCAGCTGCTAATACTCGAGAATATTCTTTGGCTTCCCTTGTGTAGTCGTTGGGCATTGAGTCTGACTCAACTTCACACCTTGCAAAATAGGCGAGAACCCCTTCTTGGACTGATCCATTTTGAACTTATTCAAAATCTTATCAAGGTAAGTGCTTTGTGAAAGTCCTATCAAGCGTCTTGATCTATCTCTATAGACCTTGATGCCTAATATGAAAGCAGCTTCTTCTGGGTCCTTCACTGAAAAACTCTTGTTAAAATATTCCTTCACATTTTCCAAAAGTTCTATATTGTTTCCAATCAGCAATATGTCATCCACATATAATATTAGAAACGTTATAGAGCTCCCACTCACTTTATTATAAATCCAAGATTCTCCAAAAACTTGTATAAACCCAAACGCTTTGATCACCTCATCAAAGCGAACATTCCAACTCCGAGATGCTTTCACCAGTCCATAAATGGATCGTCGGAGTTTGCGCACTTTGTTAGCATTCTCTGGATCGACAAAACCGCCTGGTTGCATCATATACAACTATTCCTTAAGGATACCATTAAGGAACGCTACTTTGACATCCATCTGCCAGATTTCATAATAAAAAATGTAGCTATTGCTAACATGATTCTGACGGACTTAAGCATCAAGTCTCATCGTAGTCAACTCCTTGAACTTGTGTAAACCCCTTTGCCACAAGTTGAGCTTTATAGGCGGTGACATTACCGTCCACGTCCATCTTCTTCTTGAAGATCCATTTATTCTGAATGGCCTTTCGCCCTTCAGGTAATACTTCCAAAGTCCATACATTGTTTTCATACATGGATCCCATCTCGGATTTCATGGCCTCTAACCATTTTTCAGAATCCAGGCCCACCACCGCTTCTACATAGCTCGTAGGTTCATCGTTGTCCAACAACATGGCATCTAATACAGGGTTGTTGTACCACTCAGGAGCTGTACGTACCCTTGTCGACCTACGAGGTTCGATAGTAACTTGATCCAAAACTTCATGATCACTATCATTGATTTCCTCTTCAAGTGACGTAGGTGTCACAAAAACATCTTTCTGTGCTGCTCTACTCACTGGTTGAGTTAGAGGTTCAACAACCTCATCAAGTTCTATCTTCCTCCCACTCAATTCTTTCGAGAGAAACTCTTTCTCGAGAAAGGACCCGTTCTTTAGCGACAAACACTTTGCCTTTGGATTTGAGATAGAAGGTATACCCAACCGTCACTTTTGGGTACCCTATGAAGACACATTTGTTCGCTTTGGGTTCGAGCTTTTCTGGCTGAAGCCTTTTGACGTAAGCATCGTAGCCCCAAACCTTAAGAAACGACAACTTAGGTTTCTTGCCAAACCACAATTCATATGGCGTCGTCTCCACGGACTTAGATGGTGCCCTATTTAAAGTGAATGCATCCGTCTCTAATGCATAACTCAAAAACGATAGTGGAAAATCGGCAAGAGACATCATAGAACGGACCATATCCATAAGGTATGATTACGATGTTCAGACACACAATTACGCTGTGGTGTTCCAGGTGGCGTCAACTGTGAAACAATTCCACATTGTCTTAAGTGATTGATAAACTCATAACTCAGATATTCTCCCCCTTGATAGGATCGTAGGAATTTAATCTTCTTGTTACGATGATTCTCAACTTCCCTCCGAAATTGCTTGAACTTTTCAAACGTTTCAAACTTATGCTTCATCAAGTAAATATACCCGTATCTACTCAAGTCATCGGTGAAGGTGAGAAAGTAACGATATCCACCATGCGCATCAACGCTCATTGCGCCGCACACATCAATATGTATGATTTCCAACAAGTCAGTTGCCCGTTCCATTGTTTCAGAAAATGGGGTCTTAGTCATCTTGCCCATGAGGCATGGTTCGCATGTGTCAAGTGATTCAAAATCAAGTGACTCCAAAAGTCCATCAGCATGGAGTTTCTTCATGCGCTTTATACCAATATGACTAGCGGAAGTGCCACAAGAAATTGGTACTATCAATATCAACTCTACATATTTTGGCATCAATGTTATGAACATGTGTATCATCACTATTGAGATTCAATAAGTATAAACCCCTCACAATGGGTGCATGACCATAAAAGATATTACCCATATAAATAGAACAACAATTATTCTCTGATCTAAATGAGTAACCGTCAAGCATTAAACAAGATCCAGATATAATGTTCATGCTCAACGCAGGCACTAAATAACAATTATTCATGTTCATTACTAATCCCGATGGTAATCAAAGAGCGAGCATGTCGATGGCGATCACATCAACCTTGGACCATTTCCCACGTGCACCGTCACTTCGTCCTTCGCGAGCCTCCGTTTATTCCGTAGTTCCTGCTTTGGGATGCAAATGTGAGCAACCGAACCGGTATCAAATACCCAGGCACTACAACGAGAGTTGGTAAGGTACACATCAATAACATGTATATCATATATACCTTTGTTGACGTTGGCCCCCTTCTTGTCGGCCAGATACTTGGGGCAGTTCCGCTTCCAATGGCCAGTTCCCTTGTAATAGAATCACTCAGTTTCTAGCTTGGGTCCAGCCTTGGGTTTCTTCACGGGAGGAGAAACTGCTTTGCCACCCTTCTTTCCCTTTCTCTTCTTGAAACTAGTGGCTTTATTCACCATTAACACTTGATGCTCCTTCTGGATGTCTGACTCACTGACTTTCAACATCGCGAACAGCTCGGAGACTGACTTGTTCATCCCTTGCATGTTATAGTTCAACACAAAGCTCTTGTAGCTAGGTGGTAGTGATTGAAGAACTCTGTCAGTGACAACCTCTGGCGGGAGCTCAATACCCAACTCAGCCAGATGGTTGTAGTACCCAGACATTCTGAGTATGTGCTCATCGACAAACCTGTTCTCCTCCATCTTGCACGCATAGAACTTATTGGAGGTCTCATACCTCTCGATCCGGGCATTCTTCTCCAAGATAAACTTCAACTCCAGGAACATCTCATATGCTCCATGACTTTCAAAACTCTTTTGAAGTCCTGGCTCTAAGTCATACAGCATGGCGCACTGAACTATTGAGTAGTCATCAACACGCGACAGCCAGGCGTTCACAACGTCCATAGTTGCTGGAGGGGGTGGCGCACCAAGCGGTGCATTAAGTACATAAGACTTATGGGAAGCCACGAGGATAATCCTCAGATTACGGGCCCATTCAATAAAGTTACTTCCATCATCTTTCAGCTTAGCTTTCTCAAGGAATACATTGAAATTCAGGGGAGCTACTGCGTGAGCCATAGATCTACAGCATAAATTTGCAAAGGCAACTTTAGACTATGGTTCATGATAATGAGTTCAATTAATCATATTACCTAAAAACTCCCACTCAAATCAACATCCCTCCGGTTGTCTGATGTCACTTGAAGCTACATCGGTATTTCCCCAAAGAGGAAGGGATGATGCAGCACAGCGGCGGTAGGTATTTCCCTCAGATATGAAACCAAGGTTTTCGAACCAGTAGGAGAACCAAGAAACACAACGTAAACAACCCCTACACATAGATAACAAATCCTCGCAACCCGACGTGTTAAAGGGGTTGTCAATCCCTTTCGGGTAATGGTGCTAGAAATTGGTGCGTGACGGGAGAAAGTTGTAATAGATTGAATAAATAGATCGCAAATAAAATAAAGTGCAGCAAAGTATTTTTGGGTTTTTGAATTAATAGATCTGAAAATAAAAGCAATTAAAAGTAGATCGTAAAGGCAAATAATAAGAGAAAGAGACCCGGGGGGGCCATAGGTTTTACTAGTGGCTTCTCACGAGAAAAATAGCAAGCGGTGGGTGAACAAATTACTATTGCTTCAAATACTCATGACGACATCCAGGCAATGATCCTTACATAGGCATCACATCCAAGATTAGTAGACCGATTCCTGCCTGCATCTACTACTATTACTCCACGCATCGACCGCTAGCAAGCATGCATCTAGTGTATTAAGTTCGTGGAGAAACGGAGTAATGCAATAAGAACGATGACATGATGTAGACAAGATCTATCTATGTAGAGATAGACCCCATCATTTTATCCTTAGTAGCAATGATACATATGTGTCGGTTCCCCTTCTATCACTGGGATCAAGCACCGTAAGATTGAACCCACTACAAAGCACCTCTTCCCATTGCAAGATAAATAGATCAAGTTGGACAAACAAAACCCAAATATCGGAGAAGAAATATGAGGCTATAAGCGATCATGCATAAAAGAGATCAGAGAAACTCAAATATTTTCATGGATATAAAAAGATAGATCTGATCATAAACTCAAAGTTCATCGATCCCAACAAACACATCAAAAAAGGTAACATCATATGGATCTCCAAGAGACCATTGTATTGAGAATCAAGAGAGAGAGAGAGAGATAGAGAGAGAGAGGAAGCCATCTAGCTACTAACTACGGACCCGAAGGTCTACAAAGAACTACTCACGCATCAACGGAGAGGCACCAATGAAGGTGGTGAACCCCATCCGGGATGGTGTCTGGATTGGATGTAGCGACCAGACCCGAATGGATCAAGTCTACTATGCTCCGGTGTCATCCCTGGATTAGTAATGCTGACACCACACAGTACATCGAAGGATTTATAGCAGAGTGGCAATCACACACTTATTACATCGATGTCTCCAAAGATAACTTATTACAATAATATGGCTTAAGGCCATCTAATATCAATAACAGCGGAAGACTTGGAAGGTAAATGGGTCCATCAACTCCAACGGCATCACTGAGTATAGAACCACGACCTAAAAGCACCTTAATCATCGTCTGTAAAGTCTGCAACATTAACGTTGCAGTCCGAAACGGGTCAGCACATGGAATATGCTGGCAAAGTAACACATAAAGAATGATGGAATGAAACAGCTATACTATATGCATATTTGGCTGGTGGAAAGCTCTATGGTTACTGTTTTGCGTAAAGCCAGTTTTTCCCTACTACAAAGGAATAAATTTTATTTAGCTATCATGGTGGTTGTTAAACATTGAGAATGGTTGACAGCATTCTCAATCCCAATTAAAAGTAATCATTAAAACCCAACAATATTAATTAGAAGTAACATGATGAGATTCACATGATATTCAAGTACTAGATACTCAAGATGTCCATAACCGGGGACATGGCTAATCATGATTAGTTTATTACACTCTGCAGAGGTTTGCGCACTTTTCCCCACAAGACTCGATCGCCTCCGTTGGATTTCTCGCACTACTGGTGTTTGAGAAACGAATGACCGAGACACAGTCTTTCAGAAGCGCTAGCACCTTACGATGGATAGACCGGTACACCTACTTTCCCCTACATCTGCTAGTCTACCCTGTAAGAGTTCGCACGACTTAGTCAACTATGCCAGAGCCCATAATGGCTTGTGGCTGCACACGTAAGTATTTAGCATGAAAGATCTTATGATCCCTTTGAGCCTGGGTGGCGGTCCAAAAGAAAACAGGCAAGTCCTGATAGACATCAGGTGCCTCAATCCACCCAGATGTGTGTTTAAGTTGCCACCTTAGATAAACCATTAAAATTACCAATCTCACATCTGTCATGGATATCACTCACCCAATCCACGTCTACTAGCATAGCATGGCATAATAAGCAAATGTAGAAGTAACTCCCAAAGGTTTCATAATAAACAGGTAATAGGTACTACCTCATCTACTTCCCATCCCACAATTTAATTAGATCCTAATCATGCAATGTGTGAGGATGGATCTAATGCAATAAAACTGGGTTGTAGAAAAGGTATGATCAAAGTGTTACTTGCCTTGCTGATGATCCGCGAGTCCTAGAGATTCGAAGTAACAGGCGACGCAATCCGGGTAATCTATCGCAGACAAACAACAAGCATACAATAAGTACTCATCTAATGCACAGTTAAAACTCAAACAAGAGATCGAACCTAATAGTTCAACTTAAGAACTCCACTAGCAAAGAGAGAAAGAACCGAACAAAGCAGCGGAAAACAAACGGCGGAAGAAAACAACTCGGTTCTAGCAAGTTGAATCTAGGTCAAATTTTACCGTAGCAAAAACTTGTTTAGGTTGATTAGTCGGAACGGCGGTTTCGAAACGAAACTCCAGGAGCTTGAATCACCTGATTCCGATAAACGAGCGAGAAGATAGACTAGAACGAAGATCGGGTCTGAGATCGCGATCGCAGAATAAATCCGACGAAAAGAAAAAAAACGGTTAAATGAACGGACATTCGTTAGCCGGGAATAATTCGGTGATCACGTTCGTTAGGACGAATGGTCCGGGAACGGTCTCGAGGCAACTAAACCGGAAAAGAGAAACGGAACCGATCTAGGGTTTCGGAAAAGAAAACCGACCGAAAAACCGATCTAGAAAACCGGAACGGTTTAGAGAAGAACCGAAAAGAAAACGAATCGGAAGAGAAGAAAAGAATTAGAACGGTTTAGAAGAAAAACCGAACCGAGGGGAGAAAAGAGACGCGGGGCAACCTCGGCGAGGCTCCGGCGAACGGGGCTCCGGCGGTGGCGGCGTTGGGCGGCGGCGGCGGCGTGCAAGTGCGGCGGCGGCGTGGCACTAGGGCGGCGGCGGGCAAGTGGCGCGGCGCGGGTGTGGGGCTTGGTGTTTGGTGGCGTGGGTTTTAGAGGGGGGGGTGAGTATTTATATAGGTGAGGGGAGGGTTTGCTTGAGGGAGGGGGCAAGAAATAAGAGAAGGAAAAAGAGAAGGAGAGGGAGATTGGAAAGAAGAGTCCTAGAAGGACTAGGATGGCGGCGGCGGCCTGCTACGCTGGGCGCGCGCGCGGCTTGGGAGCCGGCCTGGCCGGCGGCTTGGGCCTTGGCCCAGGCGCGCTGATTTTTTTAAACGGTTATGCGGACAGAAAAACACAGAAAAAGAGAACTAAATGAACTCCAAAACTTCTAAAGTAAATTTTCCCCGACTCCTAAAATTGAGTCGAACAAAATGAACTTTTCTCGGGACCTAGAATGCAATTTTTTGAAAACACGCATTTTTCCCTATCCAAAATAAAAGGCAAATGAAACTCCGACAAAACCAATGATCCACTTTTCGAAATTTGAGAAAACTCAGATATGAAAATGACGAAATCTCCAACTCTCTCCGTGGGTCCTTGAGTTGCGTGAAATTTCTAGGATCGGCAAAATGCAAGAAAATATGATATGCATGGATCTAGTGTATAACATCCCAAATTGAAAATTTAGGATGTTACAAACCTACCACCCTTAAGATGAATCTCGCCCTCGAGATTCGGGTTGGCTAGAAAATAGGTGAGGGTGGTCCTTGAGCAAATCTTCTTCTCTCTCCCAGGTGGCTTCATCTTCTGAGTGGTGGTTCCACTGAACTTTGCAAAACTTGATAACCTTGCTGCGGGTAACTCTGCTGGCATAATCGAGAATCTTGACTAGTTTCTCTTCATACGTTAAGTCGTCCTTCAACTGAATCGCTTCCAATGGCACTGTATCTCTTAACGGTACCTCCGCCATCTCGGCGTGACATTTCTTCAGATGAGAAACATGGAATACATCATGAACTCCTAACAGTCCCTCTAGTAATTCCAACTTATACGTGACTTCTCCCATATGTTGCAAGATCTTATACGGTCCAACGAAACGTGGTGCTAACTTTCCCTTAACTCCAAAGCGTTTAACTCCTCGAAGTGGGGATACTCGGAGATACACTCTGTCTCCGGTTTCGTAAACTGTCTCCTTGCGTTTAGAATCTGCGTAGCTCTTCTGCCTGGACTGGGCTACCTTGAGCCTATCGCGAATCAATTTAACTTTCCGTTCAGACTCCTTAATCAAATCTGGTCCTAAGAACTGACGGTCTCCAACTTCGTCCCATGACAATGGTGTCCTGCACCTCCTTCCGTACAAAGCTTCGAAAGGTGCCATCTTCAGACTGGTTTGGTAACTGTTGTTATAAGAAAACTCCGCATACGGCAAATTATCGTCCCAACTACATCCATAATCTAGTGCACAAGCTCTCAGCATATCTTCCAAAATCTGATTGACTCTCTCAGTCTGTCCATCTGTCTGCGGATGAAAAGCGGTGCTGAACTCTAGCCTGGTTCCCAAAGTTTCATGCAACTGATTCCAAAACTTTGAGGTAAATTGGGTTCCTCCGTCTGATACAATACTCCTCGGAACTCCATGCAAACAAATGATCCTCGTCTCCGTCTGATACAATACTCCTCGAAACTCCATGCAAACAAATGATCCTCGTCATGTATATCTTCGCCAACTTAGCACTGGTGTAAGTGGTCTTGACTGGAATGAAATGTGCTACCTTTGTCAAACGATCAACTAATACCCATATCGAGTCATATCCTGCTTTCGTCCTGGGTAGTCCTGTGATAAAATCCATGCCTATCTTATCCCACTTCCATTCGGGTATCGGCAATGGTTGCAACAATCCGGCTGGCTTCTGATGCTCTGCCTTTACTCTATGACATACATCACAGACTGCTACATATGCGGCAATATCCTTCTTCATTCCGGTCCACCAGAATGTCTCCTTCAAATACAAATACATCTTGGTATTTCCTGGGTGAATCGAATAGGGTGATTCATGTGCCTCTTGTAAAATCAACTTCCTGATCTCCGGGTCATTTGGCACATAAACACGGTCCTCAAACCATAGGGTATCGTGCTCATCCTCACGAAATCCCTTTGCTTTTCCTTTGCTTAGTTTCTCCTTTATGGCAGCAATCTCCTTGTTAGATTTCTGAGCCTCTCTGATTTTATCCATCAATGTTGACTGAATCTCCAATGCTGCTACATAGCCTTTCGGAACTATCTCTAAACTTAGTTCATGAAGGTTTTTTGCTAACTCCTTGGGAATTTCCTTCGTTATTAACGTATTGACGTGGCTCTTGCGGCTCAATGCGTCAGCTACTACATTAGCTTTACCGGGATGGTAGTGCAATCTCATATCATAATCCTTGATGAGCTGCAACCATCTCCTTTGTCTGAGATTCCACTCCTTCTGCGTGAAAATGTACTTCAAACTCTTATGATCCGTGTACACCTCACAATGATTTCCAATGAGGAAATGTCTCCATGTCTTCAATGCATGCACTACGACTGCTAACTCCAAATCATGCGTAGCATAATTCAATTCATGAGGCTTCAGTTGTCATGAAGCATATGAAACAACTCTACCTTCCTGCATAAGCACCGCTCCAAGTCCTCGACGTGAAGCGTCGCAATATACCTCATAATCCTTGGTCTGATCTGGCAAAATCAACACTGGTGAGGTAACCAATCGTTTCTTCAACTCCTGGAAACTAGCCTCACAATCCTCAGTCCATTTGAACTTGGTATCCTTCTTCAAAAACTCCGTCATAGGTTTCGCAATCTTTGAAAAGTTCTCAATGAATCTCCGGTAGTATCCTGCGAGTCCAAGAAAACTCCGGATCTCTCCAACTGTCGTTGGTGCTTCCCATTCGGTTACGGTCTCAACCTTTGCGGGGTCAACTGCTATCCCTTCTCCGGATATAACGTGTCCGAGGAATCCTACTTCTTTCAACCAAAACTCACATTTGCTAAATTTGGCATATAACTGATGTTCCCTTAGTTTCTCCAAAACCAAACGCAAATATTCCTTATGCTCTTCTTCATTCTTTGAATAAACCAGGATATTGTCAATGAACACTATGACAAACTTATCCAAAAACTCCATAAACACTTTGTTCATCAGGTTCATAAAATAGGCAGGCGCGTTAGTCAATCCAAATGACATAACGGTATACTCATACAGTCCATATCTTGTGGTGAATGCTGTCTTAGGTATGTCCTGCTCTCGAATCTTCAACTGGTGGTACCCTGATCGCAAATCGATCTTGGAAAACACTTTAGCTCCTTGCAAACGATCAAACAGATCATTTATCATTGGCAGTGGGTACTTGTTCTTGATGGTTACTCCATTCAATCCACGATAATCAACAACCATCCATAATGATCCATCCTTCTTCTCCACTAGAAGTACAGGTGATCCCCAAGGCGATGAACTTGGGCGTATGTAACCTTTCTCCAATAACTCCTTAATCTGATTCTTAATTTCTACCAAATCCTTTGCTGGCATCCGGTATGGTCTCTTTGATATTGGGCCTGTACCTGGCAATAACTCAATCAAAAACTCAATGTCTCTATCCGGTGGCATGCCTGGCAACTCTTCGGGAAATACATCAGGAAAATCCTTTACCACTAGTACTTCCTCCTGCACTACTCCTGTTAGGCAATTTACTTGTGTCCTATTTGGCACATGCCGGGATACATACTTGATCCTTCTTCCTTCTGGCGTTGTAAGCAAAATTGACTTACTAGCACAATCGATGTTTCCTCCATACATCGACAACCAATCCATACCGAGAATTACATCCAAACCTTGGGATTCCAGAATAATCAAATCTGTTGGGAAAACATGCCTTCCTATGCTTAATGGCACTTGAAAGCATCCTTGACTGGCCATGTATTCTGCTCCTGGCGAACTTACTAGCGTAGGTGTTTTAAGAATCCTAGTGGGCAGGCTATATTTTTCCACAAATCCCCTTGATATGTATGAATGCGATGCACCAGTATCGAAAAGAACGAGTGCGGTAAATGACTTAACCAAAAACTTACCGATTACTGCATCAGGCTGATCTTCAACCTCCTCCACGTTAACGTGGTTCACCTGTCCCCTATTGAAAGGGTTCGACTTCTTCCCTGAGCTTCCATTGCCATTTCCATTCTGGCCTTCAGGACATTCATTGGCATAATGTCCGGTCTTGGAACACTTGAAACAGGTGACTTGACTCAGGTCTCTCTTGGCTGGGGTTGATGGGGTGGTCCGGTTCTGGCCGTTGCTTCCTCCATTCCCATTACCATTCTTGTGGCCATTGTGGTTGTGCGAACTACTTCCTCCATGGGTATGTTGAAACTGAAATCCCGATTTAGGGGTAAAACGGGGCTTCTGCTCGGCTCCAGAGTTATACTTCCCCTGTCCATACTTCCTCTTGCGGTTCTCAATATGCTGTTGCTTCCCTTCAATCATGATGGCACGATCTACCAACTCCTGGTAGTTGTTGAAACTTCGTACCATCAGCTGCATACTCAACTCATCATTCAGTCCTTCCAGAAACTTCTCCTGCCTAGCTGCATCCGTAGCAACGTCATATGGGGCATAACGTGCTAGCTTGCTGAAGTCGTCAACGTACTGGCCAACTGTCCTTCCTCCTTGGCGTAAGTTGCGAAACTCACGCTTCTTCATGCCCATAGCTCCTGTTGAAACATGTGCAGTGCAGAAAGCTTGCTGAAACTGATCCCATGTGACAGTGTCAACTGGGAAAGTGGCTGTGAAATTCTCCCACCATGCTGCCGCGGGTCCTTCTAACTGATGTGCGGCAAACTTCACTTTCTCACCATCCGTGCATCCTGCAGTGGTCAACTCCCTTCCTATCTTGTGGAGCCAATCGTCTGCTACTATCGGCTCGATGCTACTAGAAAACACCGACGGATTTAGCCTAAGGAAACGGGCTAAGTGGTCAACAGGGGGTGGTGGTGGTGGTGGGTTGTTGTTGTTGTTGTTCTGCTGATTCTGAACTAACATCTGCATCAATTGATTCTGCTGCTGGATCAATTGAGTGAGCTCCGGTGGAAATCCGTTGTCATGTCTCGGAGGCATCTGAGGGTTTTTAGAAAAGAAGAGATATAAGAATAGAATGAGGTCTAAAGGGAATACACTACCCCAATGCTCATGAGGAAATTCACACAAAATAACTTCATTCAATCAAACAAGGGCTTACAATCGATCTAGCTATCGCAAAAGTGCTCGAACTATAGTGTTTACATGGGGGGAAATACTACTAATAGTTGGTGGTCATCTAGAAATTTGAACCGGGGGAAGACTCCATGATGTCCGCTCCAGCTTCGTCTTCAAATTCGGGTTCACTTGGATCCGAATCGGTGTCGTCGATGATGATGTAGTTGTCTGGACATGCGACGTACATGTCTTCCTTCCTGGATGCTAACTCCCTCTTGAGTTCTTCAATCTCCTGCTTAAGATCGACGTTGTGTCTTGCTAGAGCTACTATCTTGTCCATGTAGTCCTTGCGTGTAGCCTTCAGTTCTCCTTCTAGCTCGATGATCCTTGTCTTTGCATTCTTCAACTCTATCATATCATTGCACATCTGGTTCTCGTGGCATCGAATGTGCTGGTTTAACTCCTGGATAAATGCTGCAATGGATCTATCCTTCTTGGTGATGACTAACTCCCATTGTTCATCTCGGCGTCCGCAAATCTGGTAGATAGTGTCCTTGAGGTCTTCTTGATAAACTTCTCCAATGCGTCCTATGGTGATATGGGCTGCCATGCTCTTTCCTAGACTCCAAGTTGGTGCATTGAAAACACTATCTATGGGCTTCGTGATTGGCGCGAATGTTCTTCCCGGAACGTGAGCTTGAATCTTCCAGCGCTCCTCTTCAGGCAAAGTGGCGTTGAAAGTTCCCATGAAGCTTGGTAATACAATGTTTAGATACTTGGTGACTTCCTTCAGGTGAAATCCAAAAGGTGACAACCCCTACACATAGATAACAAATCCTCGCAACCCGACGTGTTAAAGGGGTTGTCAATCCCTTTCGGGTAATGGTGCTAGAAATTGGTGCGTGACGGGAGAAAGTTGTAATAGATTGAATAAATAGATCGCAAATAAAATAAAGTGCAGCAAAGTATTTTTGGGTTTTTGAATTAATAGATCTGAAAATAAAAGCAATTAAAAGTAGATCGTAAAGGCAAATAATAAGAGAAAGAGACCCGGGGGGCCATAGGTTTTACTAGTGGCTTCTCACGAGAAAAATAGCAAGCGGTGGGTGAACAAATTACTATTGCTTCAAATACTCATGACGACATCCAGGCAATGATCATTACATAGGCATCACATCCAAGATTAGTAGACCGATTCCTGCCTGCATCTACTACTATTACTCCACACATCGACCGCTAGCAAGCATGCATCTAGTGTATTAAGTTCGTGGAGAAACGGAGTAATGCAATAAGAACGATGACATGATGTAGACAAGATCTATCTATGTAGAGATAGACCCCATCATTTTATCCTTAGTAGCAATGATACATATGTGTCGGTTCCCCTTCTATCACTGGGATCAAGCACCGTAAGATTGAACCCACTACAAAGCACCTCTTCCCATTGCAAGATAAATAGATCAAGTTGGACAAACAAAACCCAAATATCGGAGAAGAAATATGACGCTATAAGCAATCATGCATAAAAGAGATCAGAGAAACTCAAATATTTTCATGGATATAAAAAGATAGATCTGATCATAAACTCAAAGTTCATCGTTCCCAACAAACACATCGAAAAAGGTAACATCATATGGATCTGCAAGAGACCATTGTATTGAGAATCAAGAGAGAGAGATAGAGAGAGAGAGGAAGCCATCTAGCTACTAACTACGGACCCGAAGGTCTACAAAGAACTACTCACGCATCATCGGAGAGGCACCAATGAAGGTGGTGAACCCCATCCGGGATGGTGTGTGGATTGGATGTAGCGACCAGACCCAAATGGATCAAGTCTACTGTGCTCCGGTGTCATCCTTGGATCAGTAATGCTGACACCACATAGTACATCAAAGGATTTATAGCAGAGTGGCAATCACACACTTATTACATCGATGTCTCCGAAGAGAACTTATTACAATAATATGGCTTAAGGCCATCTAATATCGATAACAGCGGAAGACTTGGAAGGTAAATGGGTCCATCAACTCCAACGGCATCACTGAGTATAGAACCACGACCTAAAAGCACCTTAATCGTCGTCTGAAAAGTCTGCAACATTAACGTTGCAGCCCGAAACGGGTCAGCACATGGAATATGCTGGCAAAGTAACACATAAAGAATGATGGAATGAAACAGCTATACTATATGCATATTTGGCTGGTGGAAAGCTCTATGGTTACTGTTTTGCGTAAAGCCAATTTTTCCCTACTGCAAAGGAATAAATTTTATTTAGCTATCATGGTGGTTGTTAAACATTGAGAATGGTTGACAGCATTCTCAATCCCAATTAAAAGTAATCATTAAAACCCAACAATATGAATTAGAAGTAACATGATGAGATTCACATGATATTCAAGTACTAGATACTCAAGATGTCCATAACCGGGGACACGGCTAATCATGATTAGTTTATTACACTCTACAGAGGTTTGCGCACTTTTACCCACAAGACTCGATCGCCTCCGTTGGATTTCTCGCACTACTGGTGTTTGAGAAACGGATGACCGAGACACAGTCTTTCAGAAGCGCTAGCACCTTATGATGGATAGACCAGTACACCTACTTTCCCCTACATCTGCTAGTCTACCCTATAAGAGTTCGCACGACTTAGTCAACTATGCCAGAGCCCATAATGGCTTGTGGCTGCACACGTAAGTATTTAGCATGAAAGATCTTATGATCCCTTTGAGCCTGGGTGGCGGTCCAAAAGAAAACAGGCAAGTCCTGATAGACATCAGGTGCCTCAGTCCACCCAGATGTGTGTTTAAGTTGCCACCTTAGATAAACCATTAAAATTATCAATCTCACATCTGTCATGGATATCACTCACCCAATCCACGTCTACAAGCATTGCATGGCATAATAAGCAAACGTAGAAGTAACTCCCGAAGGTTTCATAATAAATAGGTAATAGGTACTACCTCATCTACTTCCCATCCCACAATTTAATTAGATCCTAATCATGCAATGTGTGAGGATGGATCTAATGCAATATAACTGGGTTGTAGAAAAGGCATGATCAAAGTGTTACTTGCCTTGCAGATGATCCGCGAGTCCTAGAGATTCGAAGTAACAGGCGACGCAATCCGGGTAATCTATCGCAGACAAACAACAAGCATACAATAAGTACTCATCTAATGCACAGGTAAAACTCGAACAAGAGATCAAACCAGATAGTTCAACTTAAGAACTCCGGTTGCAAAGAGAGAAAGAACTGAACAAAGCAACGGAAAACAAACGGCGGAAGAAAACAACTCGGTTCTAGCAAGTTGAATCTAGGTCAAATTTTACCGTAGCAAAAACTTGTTTAGGTTGATTAGTCGGAACGGCGGTTTCGAATCGAAACTCCAGGCGCTTGAATCACCTGATTCCGATAAACGAGCAAGAAGATAGACTAGAACGAAGATCGAATCTAAGATCACGATCGCGGAATAAATCCGACGAAAAGAAAAAAACGGTTAAACGAACGGACGTTCATTAGCCGGGAATAATCCGGTGATCACATTCATTAGGACGAATGGTCCGGCGAACGGTCTCGAGGCAACTAAACCGAAAAAGAGAAACGGAACCGATCTAGGGTTTCGGAAAAGAAAACCGAACGAAAAACCGATCTAGAAAACCGGAACGGTTTAGAGAAGAACCGGAAAGAAAACGAATTGGAAGAGAAGAAAAGAATAGGAACGGTTTAGAAGAATAACCGAACCAAGGGGAGAAAAGAGACGCGGGGCAACCTCGGCGAGGCTCCGGTGAACGGGGCTCCGGCGGCGGCGGCGTTGGGCGGTGGCGGCGGCGTGCAAGTGCGGCGGCGGCGGCGGGCAAGTGTGGCGGCGGCGCGGCACTAGGGCAAGGGGCGCGGCGCGGGTGAGGGGCTCGGGGTTTGGTGGTGTGGGTTTTAGAGGGGGGGTGAGTATTTATATAGGTGAGGGGAGGGTTTGCTTGAGGGAGGGGGCAAGAAATAACAGAAGGAAAAAGAGAAGGAGAGGGAGATTCGAAAGAAGAGTCCTAGAAGGACTAGGACGGCGGCGGCGGCCTCCTGCGCTGGGCGCGCGCGCGGCTTGGGAGCCGGCCTGGCCAGCGGCTTGGGCCTTGGCCCAGGCGCGCTGATTTTTTTTACACGGTTACGCGTGCAGAAAAACACAGAAAAGGAGAACTAAATGAACACCAAAACTTCTAAAGTAAATTTTCCCCGACTCCTAAAATTGAGTCGAACAAAATGAACTTTTCTCGGGACCTAGAATGCAATTTTTTGAAAACACGCATTTTTCCCTATCCAAAATAAAAGGCAAATGAAACTCCAACAAAACCAATGATCCTCTTTTCGAAATTTGAGAAAACTCAAATATGAAAATGACGAAATCTCCAACTCTCTCCGTGGGTCCTTGAGTTGCGTGAAATTTCTAGGATCGGCAAAATGCAAGAAAATATGATATGCATGATGATCTAGTGTATAACATTCCAAATTGAAAATTTGGGATGTTACATTGGATCTGGTGGTTCTGGACTCTGCGGCGGCTGGATCAATATTCTGTCGACTCCCCTTGGGTTTTGGGAATATTGGAGTATTTATAGAGCAAAGAGGCGGTCCAGGGGCACCCGAGGTGGGCACAACCCACCAGGGAGCGCCTGGGCCTCCTGGCGCGCCCTGGTGGGTTGTGCTCCCGTTGGGTGACCCCCAGGCGCAGCCAGGGCCCATTGTATTCCTTCTGGCCCATAATAATTCTCTGCAAAGTTTCGTGGCATTTGGACTCCGTTTGATATTGATTTTCTGCGATGTAAAAAACATGGAAAAAATAGCAACTGGCACTTGGCACTATGTCAATAGGTTAGTACCAAAAAATGATATAAAATGATTATAAAACATCCAAGATTGATAATATAACAAGATGGAACAATCAAAAATTATAAATAAGTTGGAGACGTATCAGCATCCCCAAGCTTAACACCTACTCGTCCCCGAGTAGGAAAGTGATAATAACAGAATTTTTGATGGGGAATGTTGCCTAACATGTCATATCATATTTCTTTCTTTATAGCATGGACATTTGGACTTTTATATTGTTCAAAGCAATAGTCTAGTTTTGACATGATAATTTAAATACTCAAGCATATCAACAAGAAACCATGTCTTTCAAAATATCAACGCCAAAATAAGCTATCCCTAGCCCATCATGCTCAACCATTGGTCCATTCATGAAACACACTCGCATATTAGCTACATCCAATACTCAAGTGCAATCATATTGCCTCCTAGTTGGTTCTTTTATAAGAGAAGATGGAGACTCAAATTCAAAAATAAAAATTGCATAAAGTAAAAAAGAAAGGCCCTTCGCATAGGGAAGTAGGGATTTTTAGAGGTGCCAGAGCTCAAAGCGAAAAACTTAGAGAAAAAAACATTTTGGGAGGTGTATCCATCCCACCAACGAAAACGACTTAGAGTTACCAATACTTTCCATGCTTAGATATATCATAGGCGGTTCCCAAATAGAAAATAAAGTTTATTCCTTTTCCACCATACTTTCACTTTCCATGGCTAGCCATATCCACGGTTGCCCTCCATACCTACACTTTCCAAGGAATTTATTATTTGACAACATAAAGTAAAGTCATTTTTTTTTCATTTCGGGACTGGGCATCCCTAATACCTTTGCCTTACTCTTGTGCAATGTTAAGCGGATAAACACTCATATTGAGAATAACACATCTAGCATGGAAAACATTAGTCACCCCTCACCAGATGCTCCGTGTGCGAAACAGACACACAAAAGAGAAGTGGATATAGTGAAAATTAGAGATGGCACATGCAAATTTGCTTAGAACAGGAAAATAATACCACATATAGGTAGATATAATGGACTCATATGGCAAAACTGGTTTAATGGTTTTTGGATGCACAAGTAGTGATCATACTTAGTGCAAAATGAAGGCTAGCAAAAGATTACGAAGTGACCAACCAAGAAACAAAAAATCTCATAAGGGAGCATTAAGCATAACTAACACCGAATAATGCACCATAAGTAGGATATAATTTCATTGCATAACTATTGACTTTCATGCTTGCATAGGGAATCACAAACCTTAACACCAATATTCTTACTAAAGAATAATTACTCATCAAGATGACTCACATATCACATCATCATATCTTAGAACTATTACTAAGAATCAAGTTGATTTTGTCCAATGACATTCATGAAAGTTTTAATTATATCCTTCTTGGATATCTATCTCTTTGGGACTAATTTTCATGTGCTGCTTTTCACAAGCTCAAACAAATATAAGTGAAGATCATGAGCATAATTTTTCTTTATCTCAAATTAATTTAAGTGAAGCTTGAGAGAATTTCTTGAAAATTTTACTAACTCTCAAATAAATCTAAGTGAAGCAAGAGAGCATCAAAAATACTAAGCACACCGTGCTCAAAAAGATATAAGTGAAGCACTAGAGCAATTCCATAGCTCATAAAAAATCTTAGTGAAGCATAGAGAGCAATTCTAACAAGTCATGACATAATTTTGGCTCTCTCAAATAGGTGTGTCCAGAAAGGGATCAAGACTTAAAACACAAAATAAAACAAGCAAAGGCTCATATCATACAAGACGCTCCAAGCAAAACACATAGTATGTGGCGAATAAAAATATAGCTTCGAGTAAAATACTGATGGTCGTTAGAAGAAAGAGGGGATGCCACTCGGGGGGCATCCCCAAGCTTAGTTGTTTGCTCATTTTTGGATAACAGCTTGGATGTCGGGTCATCCCCAAGCTTAGGCTCCTTATTCCTTCATCCATCGTAAGAGAACCCAAAACTTGAAAACTTCGATCACACAAAACTCAACAAAACCTTCGTGAGATCCGTTAGTATAAGAATAATAAATCACTACTATAAGTGTTGTATCAAACCAATTCATATTTCGTTCTTTCATTATATCTACTGTATTCCAACTTGTCTATGGCAAAAACTCATCAAATAAAACCATAGAGCCATCAAAATAAGCACACAACACAAAGAAAACAGAATCTATCAAAACAGAACAGTGTGTAGCAATCTGACTATTTCGAATACTTCTGTAGCTCCAAAAATTCTGAAATATTAGGACAACCTAAGAAATTTGTATATTGATCTATTACAAGTGGAATGGGTATTTTATCGCTCTCAGGTTAAAATGAGAATTATTTTCGTGAGCGCAAAAGTCTCTGTTTTTTCAGCAAGATCAAACAACTATCACCCAAGAAGATCCTAAAGGCTTTACTTCGCACAAAAACTAATTAAAACATACAAAACACAATCATAATTGTGCTAAAACTCAAAAATAGGAAGCAAAAAGCAAAAATAAATTTTATTCATTGGGTTGCCTCCCAACAAGCGCTATAGTTTTACGCCCTTAGCTAGGCATAAAGCGAGGATCTAAGTTTTGTCATCTTTAGTTCGAGATCCATAAGATGCCCTCATGATTGATTTATATGGTGGCCTGATTATTGTTCTAGAGAAGTGTTACATACCCTTACTCAAAGGAAATTGGAACTTAATATTGCCTTCTTTCATATCAATCACGGCACTGATAGTGCGTAAAAACAGTCTACCAAGAATATTGGACAAGACGGATTGCAATCAATATCAAGAACAATAAAATCTATGGGAAAATAATTCCTATTTGCAAGAATAAGAACATCATTAATTCTTCCCTTAGGATTTTTAATAGTAGAATCCGCCAAGTGCAAATTCAAAGAACACTCTTCAAGATCGGTAAGACCAAGCACATCACATAAAGATTTCGGAATAGTAGAAACACTAGCACTCAAGTCACACAAAACACTCATAACTTTTAATCTTGACTTTGATAGTAGGTTCCCACTCATCATGCAATTTCCTAGGAATTGAAACTTCTAATTCCAACTTTTCTTCAAAAGCTTTCATCATAGCATCAACAATATGTTTAGTAAAAGCTTTATTTTGTTCATAAGCATGGGGTGAATTTATCATGGATTGCAACAAGGAAATACAATCAATCAAAGAGCAACTATCATAATTAATGTCTTTGTAATACAAAAGAGTGGGCACAAAGCTAGCTAAAGTTTTGACCTCTTCAATCCCACTTTTATCAATTTTCTCAACAAGATTTTCACCCTCCGAGTCATTGGGACGCCTTCTAGCTAAAGTTGACTCTTCTCCAGTCCCTTTTTCATCAATATTAACTTTACTAAACAAGGAATCAATAGAAGAAACACCAATCATTTTAAGATCTTCATCACTTTTGCGAAAGAAATCACTAGAAAATGCGTTTTCTAAAAAAAATCTCTTTTAGCTCTAAGCATAGCGGTTCTTTTCTTACTTTCACCCATAGAAACATAAAGAGCTTTAATTGATTCATCAACCTTAGGCACAAAAAATTTCATCTAGAGATTTTGCACATCATGAGCAATTCTATCAACACTTCTAGACAAATCATCAATCTTACTTAACATTTATTCTATGGAAGTGTTGAGAACTTTTTGTGTATTGATAAGTTCTTTAATATTGTTCTCAAGATCAGAGGTGTTCCTATTATTATTATAAGATTGATTTCCATAAGAATTACCATAATTATTAGAGGAATTACTAGGAAAAGGCCTAGGATTAAAATTACCTCTATAAGCATTGTTGTTGAAATTAGTTTGAGAAATAAAATTCACATCTATGGCATCACTCTTTTGCTCAATCAAAGTAGACAAAGGCATATCATGAAGATCAATAGTGTCGGTGTACTAAAGTAGGGGTACCTTAGTATCCCGAACTTGTGCACGGGCAGTCGCAGCGTCCCGCGGCAAGGCTTGCCGGGCGACCACCAAGATCCTCCGTGGTTCCTTTGGAGCCATTCAAGAACAAAGTATCCAAGACCCCGCCAAGAGGAGCTTGCCGGGAAGGAAACAAGACCCTGGCAAGAGGAGCTTGCCGGGAAGGCTAACCAAGGCATCTCAAGGAACTTGCCGCGACGCACCACGCGACCCGGCAAGGCACCGGTGACCGACAAGCTCCCGGACGCGACAAGAGAACAACCGCGGCAAGGCACTTGCCGCGACAAACCTCCACTCTATACCTGCGCTCCAGCACATCCACCAACGTGTCGCTCTGGGACCCTTCCAGGCGTACATGGCGGAAGGCTGTGCAGCCAGAGGTACATGGTGGCAAACGGCGTTGACAAGATCACCATCATGGCAAGCAGTGGCGTCCCTGGCGGTCCCTTTCTGCATCGTCTAGGCGACGCAGACAGGCATTTAATGCCTTTGTCCCCTGCCGTCAGGGTTAGGTATGATACAACTATAGTAGGCGGTGGTGCCAACCGCCACGTCTTTTCCATTTTTACCCCCATCTATGTTGCCACCTGTCGGTGACCCCTTTAACATATAAAAGGAGGCCCATGCGCAACGTAGAGGAGGGACGATCATTCTCACGCTCGGTCTGGCTAGCTGCTAGTGTGTACTGTAGCAATCAGCGCTCCCGAGCAAGAAATCAATACAACCACAAAGCAGGAGTAGGGTTTTACGCATCCGTGCGGCCCGAACCTGGGTAAACCGATCGTGTCGCTCGTGCACTTCGCCTCGATCTGCTCTTTGTGCTCTCTTCGCCCCCTGCCGAACCAAAAAAGGGGCCCGGTCCGCCATGGTCCCATAGGTGTCCGTGGGATTAGCACCCCCGACATCTTTGGCGCGCCAGGTAGGGGTGCGTCGAGGTTGTGTGAACCTGATCCGGCGTTCGCACGAGCCAAATCTTCATCGTCTTCATCGACATGCCGCCGAAGAAGAAGGCTTCGGAGGCGGCTGCTCCGTCCGCGTCAAACCCACCATCGCCAGAGCGAACGGCTGGTGGGGTAGACACCGGCGGAAGAACGGGCGTCAACGAGGGAGCACACGGTGCTGCCAGGTCCAAGGACAAGACTGCGCTGCACATCGGCGGCGCAGTCGGCTCCCACAACGACCGAGCGCACTCCAAGACCTCGGCGTCTATACACGCACCGCGCCCATCCCAGGAGGCGCGGGACCAGCAGCGTCATGGTACTCACGGTACCATACGTTTGCTGGGCCAAGATCAAGCTGGTGGATCCCGGAGTGCTCAAGACCAGCATGCACGCCAACATGCTGGCGCGAGCGTGGCACGGTCGCTTGGACGAGATACTGCTCCTTCTAACGTAGTTAGAAGTCCGAGCATATCCCGTTCCTCGCACCGTTCGCCGCCGCCGCCCGCCACTCCGGCAGAAGCTTTGGTGCGAGCTCAACTGCTCCTAGATTACCCTGCAGCGGCAGACAAGATTGACGACTGGAGGGCCACCATCCAGAGTCTCATCGGCTTCGCCAACGGCGACATCCCACGGCAGCCGAGTACTTCGCTGCCGCGGCAAGTCAGCCAGGCGCGAGCCGGTGGCAACAAGACCGGTGGGGGTGCAACCACCATGCACTCTCCACCCCGAAGGCCAAGATCGCTGACTCGCCGGATCCACCACGACAACGACTCCACTGATGAAGCCATGTACCTACGGTAGGGACATGGACCCGTCCTAAAGAGTCCTACCATAGGACATCCTAAGAAGAAGTCACCTTTCAAACAGCTTGAAGATATCCCACTCGACGGGTTGAAGACACTCGACCAAGAAGCTGTCACTCGACCAAGAAGCCAACCACTCGACTGCCAGAAGACCTCAAGTCACTCCGCGGGCAAACGGTCGGCTATTAAGTAGCCTTTATGATTATTATGGCACTTTATTAGGGACGTTATCAGTAACGCCCACCTTAAATGTACCTTAAACCCTGCATTACTGAGGGCAGGAGAGGGCTGGCGAACTCTATATAAGCCACCCCCCTCCTTAGTATCAAGGGTTCGCACCCCTGTCATTTTACACACGCATAATCCAGTCAACCGCCTCCGGGCACCGAGACGTAGGGCTGTTACTTCCTCAGAGAAGGGCCTGAACTCGTAAACCTTGCGTGCTTACAACATCCCAATAGCTAAGGTCTGGCCTCTCCATACACACCCCCTACCTCACTGTCAGGCTTAGAACCATGACATTTGGCGCCCACCATGGGGCATTAGTCTTAGCGCCTAATTGGAGAAGTTGCGATTTTTCCGATCCACTTGATCATGTTTTCCTGCGGAGCTTTGGCGGAGGGCCGTGAGATCCGTCTCGGCGGACTCACTTTCATCACCGACGACTCCGCCTGGCTCCAGGAGGCGTCGCTTGACGTCGACGCGCTCCCCGTCCGTGGTGCGACGCACTTCCGCGCGTGCGTCCGTGGCGTCCTCTTGAGGCAGCCGTCGACCCCATATCGGTCGACTCCCGTGTCATCTCCCCGTCCTGTCTCCCGCCAGCACAAGCACTCGGGTCGGTCGAGGCTCCAGCGGTGGATGAAGCACGCCGCGGCCCGCCAGTCGGCGACCCTGCAAGTCGCGGCAATCGAGCCTGATGAATCCCTCTGCGGCCTGTTCGATCTGTCGACTGGCTCCATGGAGACCGCTTCCGAGTGTGACAGCAGCGACCCTTTGGCGGAGGTTCTGGCGGTCGAGGGGACACGCAGTCCCCCTGGATTCCATCGCGCTGATGATGGTGCTGATAGGGGCGATCCGTCGCACCCTCACGATGAATACCTCCCCGAGCCTCTTACGTCATTGCAGCAGGAGGAGCTTCGTCGCCGGAACATGGACGCGCTCTACACCCCTATTATTGGAGAAACCCCCGAGGCCCGGGCCTTGGAGGATGCGCGCTTGGCTCATCTAGCCGAGCACACTCGACTGGAGAATCTACAGCGAGCTCTCGACGAGCGGGCGTGTCAGCGGGCTCCCGAGTCCAGTTGACGCCAGCAGGCTCCCGAGTCCAGTCGACGCCAGCAAGCTCCCGAACCCAGTCGACGTCAGCTCTTCCCACCGCCGCAGGTGTACCGAACTCCGGTTCAGAACTTGGCTGCCGCGGCCCGCATAGTGGAGTCAATCCAGCCCTCCTAGTCGGAGGCCGGCAGAGGATTGCTGCAGATCAGAGCATTGCTCCGAGCGGCGGGAAATCAGAATTCCGCCGTCTCTCAGTCGCGGGACAGGATCCATAGTCGATCTGTCGCAACGGAAACCGTCCAGTCGGCTCACAGCCCGAGATCGCCCCCGAGGCGTGAGGGGCGTGGAGACCGGCACGATCAGTATAGGAGGAATGAACAATATGATCGCCGACCCGACCATGATGATGGGCGTCGGGTGCCGTCCCCTCCCCCGAGGAGTGGATCATATGCACCTCGACATCGAGACGACAGGCGCCCCCATAACACTGGGCAGAGGATCCCAGTCGACCCCAGAGACCCAGGCTTTGACGCGAGATCCATCCTCGTTCAAGGTCTGGTGGACAGGAACAGGGCTCACCGAGAGGGCCACAACAGAGATACGCCCACCGGCAGCAGGACACACGCCTCGGGGCCTGAATGTTTCAGTCGAGCCATCAGAGCTGCGGTGATCCCTCCCAACTTCCGGCTGGCGACTGGAATCAGCAAGTTCACCGGTGAGTCCAAGCCTGACACGTGGCTCGAGGATTACCGAGTGGCGGTGCAGATTGGCGGCGGCAATGATGAGGTGGCCATGAAGCATTTACCCCTCATGTTGGAAGGCTCAGCTAGGGCGTGGCTGAATCAGTTGGCGCCCGGCAGCATTTACACTTGGGAGGATCTCTCCCGAGTGTTTATCACAACCTTCGAAGGGACATGCAAGCGCCCTGCAGGCCTTACGAAGCTGCGGTCTTGTGTGCAGAAGCCAAATGAAACTCTGAGAGAATACATCCAGAGGTGGATCACACTGCACCACTCGGTCGAGAATGTGCCAGACCATCAAGCAGTTTGCGCTTTCAAGGAAGGCGTCAAGTACAGGGAGTTGAATCTGAAGTTTGGCCGGACCGGAGAGATGTCCCTTAATCGGATGATGGAGATTGCCACCAAGTACGCTAATGGAGAAGACGAGGACCGACTCCGAAGTGGCAAACTCAAGTCAGTCGCCCAAGAAACCGGAGGAAACTCTAGTCGGAAGCAGAAGCGGAAGGCCGAGCCAGCCGCCCCTGGGGAGGCCCTGGCTGTGGCCCAGGGAAATTTCAAGGGAAAGCCCAAGGGCACATGGAAGCCCAAGAAGGTTAAAGATCAGGATGGGAATGATGTTCTGGACCTGCCATGTCACATCCATACCAAGAAAGATGAAGAAGGAAATTTTATTTTCCCGAAGCATACCACTCGACAGTGTCGGCTTCTGATTCAGCAGTTCCAGGGCAAGCAGCCCAAGGATAAGGAAAAAGAGCCAGACAGAGTTGAAGACAAGGAGGATAGTGACGATGGATACCCCCAAGTCAATTCCACCTTGATGATTTTTGCTGATGTCGAAAGCAAAAGTCGACTGAAAATCATTAACCGTGAGGTCAACATGGTTGCCCCGGCGACTCCCAGTTACCTGAAGTGGTCTCAGACTGCCATCACATTCGACCAGTCCGATCACCCAACGCACATTGCCACCCCTGGGAGGCAAGCTTTGGTGGTCGACCCAGTTGTCGAAGGCACTCGACTGACCAAAGTCCTGATGGACGGCGGCAGTGGCCTGAACATACTGTACGCTGAAACCTTGAAAGGAATGGGCATTCCGATGTCCAAACTCAGCACCAGTAACATGAGCTTCCATGGAGTCATTCCTGGGAAGAAAGCCGAGTCACTCGGCCAGATTGCTCTTGATGTGGTTTTCGGTGATTCAAAGAATTACCGCAAGGAAAAGTTAACGTTTGAAGTTGTGGACTTCCAGAGTGCTTATCACGCCATCTTGGGCAGGCCAGCTTACGCACGCTTCATGGCTCGACCATGCTACGTGTATCTTAAATTAAAGATGCCTGGCCCCAAAGGTGTGATCACTGTTACGGGCAACCGGAAGAAAGCAGAAGAATGTTTCCAAAAGGGATCAAAGATCGCCGACGCTCAGATGGCAGTTGTCGAGCTGAAAGAGTACCAAAAGACTGCCGACCCGAGTGAATTGCTGTGGGCTAAGAAGCCTGCCTCCGAGTCAGCTTTTCAGTCGGCTGGCGAAACGAAGACAGTCCACATTCACCCGACTGATCCCGACGCTGCTACGACTCACATCTCGACGACGCTCGACTCCAAATAGGAAGAAGCGCTCATCCAGCTCCTCCGTGAGAACTGGGACATCTTCGCATGGAAACCCTCTGACATGCCTGGAGTTCCCAGGGGGCTGGCTGAGCACCGCCTGCGAGTCGACTCAAAGTTCAAGCCCGTGAAGGAACATCTTCGACGGTCCGCCGTCCAGAAAAAACAAGCCATTGGCGAGGAAGTGGCTCGGCTCTTAGCAGCTGAGTTCATCCGAGAGATCTACCACTCCGAGTGGCTCGCCAATGTCGTCATGGTCCCCAAGAAGGACAAGTCACTCCGTATGTGCATTGATTTCAAGCATATCAATCGGGCCTGCCCGAAAGATCATTTTCCTCTCCCTCGCATCGACCAGATTGTCGACTCAACTGCGGGATGCGAGAGATTGTCTTTCCTCGATGCCTACTCCGGGTACCATCAGATCCGTCTGTATGGGCCCGACGAAATTAAAACAGCTTTCATCACTCCATTCGGATGCTTCTGTTATGTCACCATGCCATCCGGCCTCAAGAACGCCGGAGCCACATTCATGAGAATGATCCAGAAGTGTTTACTCACTCAAATCAGTCAGAATATGGAGGCGTACATGGACGATATCGTAGTCAAGTCCCGGAAAGGTTCCGACCTGCTGGCTGACCTTGCTGAAACCTTCGCCAACCTCAGGAGGTACGATATCAAGCTCAATCCGTCAAAGTGCACTTTCGGAGTTCCAGGTGGCAAGCTACTCGGTTTTCTCGTTTCCGAACGAGGAATCGACGCCAATCCTGAAAAAATTGGCACCATACTCTGGATGAAGCGTCCTGTACGTGTGCATGATGTCCAAAAACTTACAGGCTGCTTGGCCGCCTTAAGTCGATTCATTTCTCGACTCGGTGAAAAAGCGTTGCCTCTTTACCGACTGATGAAAAAGTCTGACAAGTTCGAGTGGACTCCAGAAGCTGATGCAGCGTTTGCAGAGCTCAAAGCTCTGCTCTCCACCCAGCCGGTGCTAGCTGCCCCAATCAGCGAAGAGCCTCTGCTGCTTTACATTGCAGCCACGGGACAAGTTGTTAGTACAGTACTTACGGTCGAGCGGGAAGAGGAAGGGAAGGCCTTCAAAGTTCAACGCCCGGTATATTATGTGTCTGAAGTTTTGACCCCTTCAAAACAAAGATACCCCCACTACCAGAAGCTTGTATATGGGATTTACATGACCACGAAGAAAGTTGCACATTATTTCTCTGACCACTCCATTACAGTCGTCAGCGACGCCCCATTATCGGAAATCCTACATAACAGAGATGCAACTGGTCGAGTGGCCAAGTGGGCGATTGAACTCCTTCCTTTAGATATCAAGTTTGAAGCAAAGAAAGCCATCAAGTCCCATGCAATCGCGGATTTCATCGCCGAGTGGATTGAACAGCAACTTCCGACTCAAGTTCACTCGGAACACTGGACTATGTTCTTCGATGGATCCAAGATGCTGAATGGTTCGGGCGCGGGGGTAGTTTTGGTCTCCCCCCGAGGAGATAAGCTCAGATACGTTCACCAGATTCACTTCAATTCCTCCAATAACGAAGCAGAGTATGAAGCACTTTTGTATGGGTTGCGCATGGCCATTTCGCTCGGCGTCCGTCGCCTCATGGTCTATGGCGACTCAGATCTGGTGGTTAATCAAGTGAAGAAGGAGTGGGACGTCAGGAGTCCGGCAATGACTGGATACTACAATGCAGTGCGGAAGCTAGAGAAGAAGTTCGAGGGGTTGGAACTCCACCACATCCCCCGACTAAAAAACCAGGTAGCTGACGACTTGGCAAAGATAGGCTCCAAGAGAGAAGCCATTCCAAGCAACGTGTTCTTGGAACACATTCACTCGCCGTCAGTCCAAGAAGATCCTTTCACAGAAGAAGCCCCGCAGCCGAAAAGTGCCACGGATCCGACTGAAGTTGAAGTGCCTGCAGTAGTCGACCTAATCATGGAAGTCTTGGCAGTCACCCCTGACTGGACAATACCGTACATTGCATATATCCTAAGGAAAGAACTCCCGGAGGACGAGGAGGAGGCTCGACAGATCGTCCGCCGATCTAAGGCCTTCACGGTCATAAGGGGACAGCTGTACAGAGAAAGTGCGACCGGAGTCGGCCAGAAATGCATAACGCCAGAAGAGGGTCAAATAATCCTCAACGATATCCACACGGGAACCTGCGGTCACCATGCGTCCTCTCGGACTATTGTGGCTAAATCATACCGAGCTGGATTTTACTGGCCAAGGGCGAATGAGATGGCGAAAGAGATAGTCGACAGGTGCGAGGGCTGCCAGTTCTACTCCAACATGTCACACAAGCCCGCGTCAGCCCTGAAAACCATTCCACTCGTCTGGCCCTTTGCCGTCTAGGGATTGGACATGGTTGGCCCCCTAAGAACGGGCAGGAGTGGATTCACTCATGTGCTTGTGGCAGTCGACAAGTTTACCAAATGGATCGAAGCTAAGCCCATAAAGGGTCTCGACGCTGGCACCGCTATCAGTTTCATCAGAGGATTGACATTCAGATATGGAGTCCCGCACAGCATCATCACTGATAACGGGTCAAACTTTGATTCGGACGAGTTCAGAGCATTTTGCGCTTCTCAAGGCACACGAGTCGACTATGCCTCAGTCGCTCATCCCCAGTCGAATGGACAGGCTGAGAGAGCAAATGGTCTGATTCTCAAAGGGCTAAAACCTCGGCTGATGCGCGATCTCAAGCACGCGGCAGGTGCTTGGGTCGACGAGCTTCCGTCAGTTCTGTGGGGATTAAGGACCACCCCTAACCGGTCCACTGGAAGGACCCCATTCTTTCTGGTTTATGGAGCCGAAGCTGTCCTGCCAAGCGATCTTCTTCATAATGCGACCCGAGTCGAACTTTACACCGAAGATGAAGCGGAGCAGGCCCGGCAAGACGCAGTCGACCTCTTGGAGGAAGAGAGGGAGATGGCAATGATCAGATCGACCATTTACCAGCAGGACTTACGTCGATTCCACGCCCGGAATGTGAAGAGTCGAGCCTTTCAGGAAGGAGATCTGGTCCTCCGAGTGGATCAACAGAAACCTCACAAGCTCGCTCCCACTTGGGAAGGCCCCTTCATCGTCACCAGAGTCCTCCGCAACGGAGCATATCACCTTTACAATGTTGATCGACAAATCAACGAACCTCGAGCTTGGAACGCGGAGCTTCTCCGCCCCTTTTACACTTGAGTCCGCTCTCAAACCAGATGTAATAAGAAAAACTCCTGAAGTTCATTTTTATCAGAAATAAGAATGTTCCAATAATTGCTGTCACTGTTGTATGTATCTAAAATCCCCCAGTGGTAGACTTAGCTGCGAATCCGATTCGCCTAAGTTTGAAAAATCCTACCGAGTGGAGAGCAAACCTCCCACTCGGGGGCTTAGCTGCAGTTCAGCACTCGCCTAAGTTCTCCATGAAGAGACTTAGCTGCAGTCAGACACTCGCCTAAGTTTGAAAAATCCTACCGAGTGGAGAGCAAACCTCCCACTCGGGGGCTTAGCTGCAGTTCAGCACTCGCCTAAGTTCTCCACGAAGAGACTTAGCTGCAGTCAGACACTAGCCTAAGTTTGAAAAATCCTACCGAGTGGAGAGCAAACCTCCCACTCGGGGGCTTAGCTGCAGTTCAGCACTCGCCTAAGTTCTCCACGAAGAGACTTAGCTGCAGTCAGACACTCGCCTAAGTTTGAAAAATCCTACCGAGTGGAGAGCAAACCTCCCACTCGGGGGCTTAGCTGCAGTTCAGCACTCGCCTAAGTTCTCCAGGAAGAGACTTAGCTGCAGTCAGACACTCGCCTAAGTTTGAAAAATCCTACCAAGTGGAGAGGAAACCTCCCACTCGGGGGCTTAGCTGCAGTTCGGCACTCGCCTAAGTTCTCCACAAAGAGACTTAGCTGCGGTCAGACACTCGCCTATGTTTGGAAAGTCCTACCGAGTGGAGAGCAAACCTCCCACTCGGAGGCTTAGCTGCAGTTCAGCACTCGCCTAAGCTCTCCACGAAGAGACTTAGCTGCAGTCAGATACTCTCCTAAGTTTGAAACCCACCTTCTCCTGAAGAGCTCTGCCACAAATACAATGTAAGCTTCATCCCACTCTACAGTAACAAGGCGTGGGTCGACTGCCACCTTTTCCCGAGAGCTCCGCCACAAATACAATGTACAACAACAGGGTGTGGGTGCCACATTTTCCTGAGAGCTCCGCCACAAATACAATGTACAACAACAGGGTGTGGGTCGGCCATCAAGCCCCACACGACAGTTCAAGACCACGAAGACATTCAGAAAAAAATTAAGTTCGGATAAAGCTTAAAATGCCCTGGGCCCCGAATCAAAGTACTCGAGCCCTCAGCTCGGCAGAGTTTAAACGACTACAAGTCCACTCGGCATTCCGAGGCTAATATAAGGGAAGGCATAAAAGTTCTCTCATTCTTCAAGAGGAGGACTGGCAGGAGCGATGAACTCATCCAGGTCAATTCCGTCCGCAATGCGAGTGGAAGCAGCAATGAAGGTCTCCATGAAGTCTTGGAAGCTGTGCCTCTTGGTATTGGTGACTTGGATGGCCGCCAGCTTTTCTTCTCACGCCTCCTTGCAGTGGACGCGGACTAAAGATAGAGCCACATCAGCGCCGCACCGGGCAGAAGACTTCTTCCACTCCTGCACCCGATCAGGGATTTTGTCAAGTCGGGCCATAAGAGACTCGAGATCGTTCTGGAGCGTGGACTCTGGCCAAAGCGTCGAGTCGATTCGCGACATGGCGACCTTCAGTCGAGCCAAGTAATCCACGGCGCCGTCGATTCGAGATTCCAGTCGGAGCAGGTTCATAGCAGTATCATCTTTCACCGGAGAATTGATTGGGTCCAGACCCGTTTCGATCCGCCCGGTCTCCTCTTTGAAGTTCTGACAGAATTCTGCACACAAGACCTAAAGATAAGCCAACGATCACAAGATTGAGTTGACACAAAAGTACAAAACAGTCAAAATTAGATGTGCACCTTCAAGTTTGATGTACAGCCTCTTGGCGAGGCTCCTCAGGTAGCTCTCCAGATCGTCCCTCCTACGAGCGATGCCTTCCATCTCCTCGCCCAAGAGGAGGTTCTTCTTCTTCCAATTGGCAGTCAGCCTATTGGCATCAGTCAGAGCGATCTGCAACCTGGTGTTCTCTTTTTCCAACTGGTCGACCGAAGGCAGCTTCTGTTCGGCCAGAGCCGTCTTGTCGTCAGTCTCCTTGCGGGCAGCAGCCAGGTCCTGGTCCTTCCTTGCCAAAGCTTTTTCCAATTCTCCTAAAAAGAAATGGTGATCGAATCGGAAACAGCAGAGGAATGCTCAAGCCTAAAAACAAAATCAGTCGACAAAGTCGCTTTACCTGCGGCGCCCTCCCTGACCTTCTGCAACTCCGTCCTGGCCAGCTCTAGATCAAGGTCCAGTTGAATCTTCTGTTTCTCCAATTCAGCATAACGAGCGGCAAGTTCGCAGGATCTCTGCAAAAAGAAAAACCAGTCGACAGACGTTCGAGATAAGTTGCTTCCAAGTAACTAAGGAACAATGGTGACATTTCTAAGACCACAGCCGAATCAAAAACATTCGACAGTAGTCTCGGGGACTACACCCAGTGGCTGCACTCAGCATGCCCCCACTGGTTCGACCAAAAAAATCGACTGCCCGCAGTCGATAGGACACGGTCCCACTCGACCTGGCCAGACCAAACCGAGTGAAGAAGTACAGATTCACAAATGCAATATACAGACTACAGTCGACTGCCAGCAGTCCACCGTAGTCTCGGGGACTACACCCAGTGGGTGCACTTAGCGTGCCCCCACTGGTCCAAGAAAGAGAAAACACACCCAGTGGGTGTACAGATACAGATCTTCAAAAAGAAAAAGAAAGAGGGAGAAAGACTCTTCAAACAAACAAGTATCAAGTCGACTGACCTGGACGTTGCTCTGAAGCGCCGAACTTGCGTCGTAAGCTGCCTGGCTGGCCTCTCGAGCCTTCTTCACCTGTTCCATCATGACCCCTGCCTGGTGTATGGCCTCCTTCGCAGCGGCCACTTCGTCTTCAGGGACAGAGTACGCGACAAAGAGCGAAGTCGGATTGGCAGTCGACGCTGAGGGCTGCGCACTCGACAGGGGATTGGCAAAGGACACAGAAGCCCGGGGGGCATCGCTGCCATCCCGAGCCACGGCCTCAGGCGCCGGAGCAGGCTAGGGAGCCCTGTCAGTCGACGGCCTCTTGGTCCTCCCTATCCTCAGCGGCTCGTTGCGTCATCATCCGGGAGGTCGATAACATGAGGAGGGGCTGTAGGAAGAACTTTCAATCGACCAGAATTGTAAGAAACGACCAAGCCAACTCAAAAACAGAACGTCAATAATCGTACCAGGGTTGGAGGTAGCAGTGTCCCCCATCTCTTGGTCGTCGTCTTTGGAAGAGACCTCGGAGGTAACAGCACTGCAAATTTCGAAGAATCAGCCAGTTAAGCATAACGAGTCGACCGAGGATCCGTCCTCCAATCGACGAAAGAAGACAAGACTTGTTACCCAGAAATAACAGGAACAGTTATCTTCATCTTGGGCAGAGTCTTGGGCGGCTTGGATTGCGTCGTACGTGGTTGCTTGGGGACCTTCCCAGTCGGTGTTGGAGAAGAAGTCCAGGGCGTTTTGACGATGGCCCGACGGAGGCAGTCGCCTGGCCACGTCCCTGCGCCGGGTCGTGTGCGAGCTTGGATCGCCTTTCCAGGCGGGGAGGTTCGGCCTCCTCCTCCTCCTCGCTGGAGAAGACGTCAGCGCCTCCCTCTCCTTCGCCGTCTGACTCCCACTCGCCCTAGTCGGCCCCGCTCTCACCTCCGCTCCCTCCTCCTTCCTCAGTCGACCCCTGTGCCCCGTTGGGCGTCGAATACATCTCAGTGGTCGCCTGAAAGACAGCAGACAAAATGGAAAGTCAGTCGACCTGCTCAAAAGAAGACCAATGCAGAAAACGAAGATTTCAGTCGGAAACATAAAGACGCACCTGGTCGACCTCATACGAGCTGTCGAGTGGAATGACCCTCCTAGCTCCTCGGGGGTTGTCCTTGTTCCCCGTGATGATTGACAGCCACCCCTCCAACATCTCATCGGTGACCTCCTCCGGGTGGATCCGAGTGGTGTCCTCGAGGCCGGAGTACAGCCACATCGGGTGGTCCCGAGCCTGGAGTGGTTGGATTCGCCTCTTGGGGAAGACTTCCGGCAGATCCATCCCCGTCACGCCCTCACGGACAAGTTCAACCACTCGACCCGCCAGTATCTTGACCTGGGCCTTTTCTTCGGGCGTCACCTCAGAGAAGCCAGCTTTTCGGCTCGGTCGAGGGTGAAGGGTGGAAGTCCAGTCGACTGCCCTGGGGTCACCAGATCCTGGCAGTAGAACCAAGTCGCCTGCCATCCTCGAACTGACTCCGGGAAGGTAATGGAGGGAAAACAGCTTTTCCCCCTCGTTTAGATCGCCAAACCCCCACACAGCTGTCACTCGACTTGGCCTTCTTAACCGACTGAGAGCGACAGGTGAAGATGTGCTTGAAAAGTCCCCAGTGTGGGCGGCACCCCAGGAACGCCTCACACATAGAAATAAAGGCGGCAAGATAGACTATGGAGTTTGGAGTAAAGTGATGGAGCTGCGCTCCAAAGAAGTTCAGGAAGTTGCGGAAGAAAGAGTGGGGCGGCAGAGAGAACCCACGGTCAATATGAGTCGCCAGGAGGACGCACTCACCGTCGCGTGGTTGGGGCTCGATTTCTCCCCCTGGAAGACGCGCAGCCTTGTGGGGGATGGCTCCTCCCTCGACCAGGTCATCGAGGTCCTCCTGACGGAGCATCGAGGGCATACAGTCGCCCTGGATCCACCCTTTCGGCAGGGCCGTCCGAGAGGAAGATCCGCCGCGCGCAAACTTCTTTCCCTTCCCCGCCGCCGCCGCCTTCTTCGCGCGCTCCAAAGCGGTCGTATTGCCCTTCACCATCGTTGCCGACGAGGTCTCGAGATGGTTTGTGGTGGCGGGGCGAGAGCGAAGGGAGCAGGGGAGGCAACAGAGAAACAGAGAAGGAAGAGGAAGAGATGAGCACGCGTACTAATGAAGGGCTCCGAGCCAACTACTTATAAGGGGCCGCTCCCGAGTGGCTGGCAGGTAGGCCCGAGCTATCCAGTCAAATCCCGTGGTAGGCGCGCGCGCTATACGTGGCGAAAAAGGCGGCACGGAGATCGAGGAGCCTTCGCACTGTCGCTCCCGATTACTGCGGCCGCCCCCGTTTCGCGCGCTTCCCAAAAATTCCGAATCCCGCGATCTCCGCTAGCTGCAGAACAACTTGATGAAACGAAAATCCCGCGCACGCCGGCGCTCGATGCCTCATAGGTAAAGAAATCCATTCGACGAAAGACCTGGAACGGATCAAGGCGACTGAAAGAGGTTAATGACGTCATCCGTGACAGTCGACCCAGAACGAAGCACCCATAATAACCCGAAGGGTCGGTTGGAAAGGTCCCTAACCCCTTTTCTCACTCCAGCCTCGATCCGTTCGGGGGCTAATGATGAAGCCATGTACCGACGGTAGGGACACGGACCCGTCCTAAAGAGTCCTACCGTAGGACATCCTAAGAAGAAGTCACCTTTCAAACAGCTTGAAGATATCCCACTCGACGGGTTGAAGACACTCGACCAAGAAGCTGTCACTCGACCAAGAAGCCAACCACTCGACTGCCAGAAGACCTCAAGTCACTCCGCAGGCAAACGGTCGGCTATTAAGTAGCCTTTATTATTATTATGGCACTTTATTAGGGACGTTATCAGTAACGCCCACCTTAAATGTACCTTAAACCCTGCATTACTGAGGGCAGGAGAGGGCTGGCGAACTCTATATAAGCCACCCCCCTCCTCAGTATCAAGGATTCGCACCCCTGTCATTTTACACACGCATAATCCAGTCGACCGCCTCCGGGCACCGAGACGTAGGGCTGTTACTTCCTCAGAGAAGGGCCTGAACTCGTAAACCTTGCGTGCTTACAACTTCCCAATAGCTAAGGTCTAGCTTCTCCATACACACCCCCCTACCTCACTGTCAGGCTTAGAACCACGACATCCACCACGTCATCAGATCCGCGAGCTCGTCGCGATCAGTGCCAAGTTCTTCATGAACGACAGCAAGAAGACGCTCGTACACGCATCGAGCACCGAAGAGAAGCGCGGCGTCAATCAGACCTGCGCGCTGGGCCCTCTGTCGATATGCATGCTTTAGGGGAACCAGGCAACTTGCCGTACGCAGTAGGTTGCCCTGCGTTTACCCGTGAGCTGCGGCAAGTCCAGTGGCCCAGCTTGAAGAACTTCAAGCCAGACGTACTAGAGAAGTACGATGGCAAGTCGCACCCGTCGGAGTTCCTCAGCATCTACACCATCGCGGTGCAAGCTGCCGGGGGGCGAGACGACAAGGTCCTTGCCAACTACTTCCCGCTGGTGCTCAAGCCCGAAGTCAGGTCCTGGCTCATGCACTTGCCGAACAACTCCATATCCTCTTGGGCAGACCTATGCCATCAGTTTGTCGGCGCCTTTACAGGCGGCCACAAACCTCATGGCCAAGAGAGTGACCTTCATCTGCTCGCCCAGAAGGAAGGAGAGCCCCTGCGCAAGTACATTCAGAGATTCAGCCGTGTACAGCGCAACATCCCAGATATCCACCCTGCCGCGGTCATCAGCGCGTTCCACCAGAACATGCGTAACCGCAGGATGCGGGAGGAGATGGCGATGTACAGGATCAGAGACGTCAGTGAGCTATATGCCCTGGCCGACAAGTGTGCACGTGCTGAGGAAGGGAGGAAACTCCCCGGAGAGAGTACAGGAGCAGGAGGATCTGACAGCGAGGATGCTGCCCCGGCAAAGAAAAACCGGCGGCGCAACAACAGGTAGAAGAAAGGTAAAGAGGTGCTAGTCGTTGAGCCGTCCGGCAACGAAGGTGGCGCCAAGAAAGCCAAAGTTGGTAGCTCCGGCAAGATGATTGCCGCATACACCAACTGCTAGGCTGTGGCGGCCGCCGACAAGCAGGACGGCTCCGACAAGCAGTACTTCAAGATCCATCGCACCAAGGGCCATGACCTCCAGAGCTGCAAGAAGGTCGAGCAGCTTGTCCAGCAACAGAAAGCTGAGTACGAGCGGCGCGACAAGGAGAGGGCCCAAGGAGGCGCTAGAGAAGCCGGCAAGAAGCATGCCGGTCGGGGAGGACGCCGCAGCAAGGCCAAGCAGCGACAAGGAGATAGACCTCCCCGCGGCCGCGACAAGGATGAAGACGAAGACGACGACGAAGACATGGATGATGTCGAGACCAGTGAGCATTTGTTCCAGAAAGCCACAGAAGTCTTGTGCGTTGACGGCAGTGCTTCTCTGCATACTTCCCACCGCCGACTCAAACAGTGTGCGCGGGAAGTCAATGCGGCAGAACCACCTGTCGAATCACGCAAACTTCTAAAATGGTCCAGCACGCCTATCATCTTTGACATTGAGGACCACCCTGATCGCACAACTGCGGTTGGGTGCTTGCCGTTGTTGGTTTCGCCAACAATCCACAACCTCAAGGTCACTAAGATGCTAGTCGACGGCGGAGCCGGCTTGAATCTGATCTCCTCCACTGTGCTCCAGAAACTCCAGATCCCTGACAGCGAGCTCGAAGAGACCGGCACATTCCAAGGAATTAACCCGGGAAGGAGCAAGCCGAAAGGGAAGGTCACGTTGCTGGTAACATTTGGCTGCGAGCTGAACTTCAGAACTGAGAGGGTCACTTTTGACGTTGCCGATTTTCCATTGCCTTACAATGGGATACTTAGCCGTCCAGCACTCGCCAAGTTCATGGCAGCCTCTCACTATGCATATAACGTGCTCAAGATGCCAGGCCCGATAAGCGTCATCTATGTCCCTGCCGACAAGAAGGATGCTCTTATCTGCGCCGACAAGATCTACCGGGAAGCAGCAGCCGCAACAGATCGCAAGACACTTGTCGCTGAAGCTCCCGGGGGAAAGAAGAAGACCAAGTCCGGCAAGAGCTCTGATGCCCACTCCGGCAAGCGCACCTCTTCAGAGTGCTGCGCTACCGTCGAGGACGCACCATCGAGCTCCACCGGCAAGTGTAAGAAGGCAATGGCAGCTCCGCCACATACTAAGAAGGTGTCCGCCAAGGAGGACGGCACTGGTGGTACCTTCACCATCAGTGCCATGCTTGACCCTAAATAGGAAAGCGCGCTCATTGCTTTCCTGCGGGCGAACGTCGACGTGTTTGCGTGGCAGCCGTCTGACATCCCCGGTGTTCCCAGGAAAGTAATTGAGCACCACCTTGCCGTTTGTCCTCATGCGTGGCCCGTCAAGCAGAAGGTCAGGAAGCAAGCAGTGGAGCGCCAAGAATTCATAGCAGAAGAAATCAAGAAATTGGAAGCAGCAGGCCTTGTCAGAGGAGTGCTCCATCCTACATGGTTGGCCAATCCTGTAGTCGTGCGCAAGGCAAACGGGAAATGGAGGCTTTGTATTGACTTTACTGATGTTAATAAAGCTTGTCCCAAAGACCCATTTCCCTTGCCGCGCATTGACCAGATTGTCGACTCCACGGCCGGATGTGATTTGCTTTCATTTCTTGACGCATACTCAGGATACCATCAGATCTTCATGGTAGAAGAGGATGAGGAGAAAACCGCATTCATTACTCCATGTGGCACGTACTGTTTCATACGGATGCCTTTTGGTTTAAAGAATGCTGGTTCAACATTTGCAAGAGTAGTCTATGTCGCTCTGGAGCCACAAATACACAGAAATGTGGAAGCCTACATGGATGATATAGTGGTCAAGAGCAATGACAGGGCAACTCTAATTCAAGATTTAGACGAGACCTTTGCAAATCTATGCAAGATCAACCTCAAGCTCAACCCCGAGAAGTGTGTGTTTGGAGTCCCCTCCGGCAAGCTTCTTGGGTTCTTTGTGTCTCAGAGGGGAATTGAAGCCAATCCCGACAAGATCAAGGCCATTGAGCAGATTGAAGCACCAAAGCGCGTCAAGGATGTACGAAAACTTGCTGGTTGCGTGGCTGCTCTCAGCAGGTTTATCTCTCGATCTGCTGAGCACGCCCTGCCGTTTTTCAAAATTTTGAAAAAGGCAGGTCCAATGAAATGGACTCCGGAAGCGGAGGCTGCGCCGCAGGACTTGAAGAGATACCTGTCCTCCAGTCCAACACTTGTCGCACCTAAGCCATAAGAGAAGTTGCTGCTGTATATAGCGGCAACCAATCAAGTGGTTAGTGCTGCGTTAGTGGTAGAGAGGGAGGCAGATGGCGAGCCAGCAACCGTGGCAAGTGCATCCAGCGACAAGCAGGGGGCTTCCCCGACAAGCTCTGGTCCCGACAAGGATGGATCTGCGCAGGTGCGCGAAGAGATGCAGAAGAGAATGGTGCAGCACCCAGTTTACTTTGTCAGTTCCCTTCTGCAGGGTGCTAGGTCAAGGTACTCTGGTGTGCAAAAGTTGCTTTTCAGCCTTCTCATGGCCTCGAGAAAGCTACGCCATTACTTCCAAGCACATGAGATCACAGTTGTCACTCGCTTTCTGCTGAAGAGGATACTGCAGAATCCAGAAGCGACAGACAGGATTGTCGAGTGGGCACTGGAACTGTCAAGCTTTGGCCTCAAGTTTGAGAGTACTTCAACTATCCAAAGCAGAGCATTGGCAGAATTCATAGCAGAGTGGACGCCAACACCAGATGAAGAAATTCCAGAAACGAGCATCCCCATCAAGGAGGCGAGCAAAGAGTGGGTCATGTACTTCTATGGTGCCTTCTCGCTGCAAGGCGCCGGCGCTGGTGTGCTGCTTGTCGCACCCACCGGAGAGCACCTCAAGTACGTAGTCCAGATGCACTTTCCCAAGGAGCAAGCGACAAACAATACTGCAGAGTATGAAGGCTTGCTTGCCAGTCTCAGGATCACGACAGACCTTGGGGTGACTCGCAGCTTATCGTCCGCCAAGTGAACAAGAGTTATCAGAGTCCGTTGATGGAAGCCTACGTTGACGAAGTAAGAAAGTTAGAAGAGCATTTTGACGGCCTACAGATGGAGCATGTCCCAAGAGCTCAAAACGACATCGCCGATGGCCTGTCAAAGTGCGCCACACTTAATTTACCTGTGGAACCAGGGATTTTTGTGCTCAAGCTGACTCAGCCGTCCATAACACCATCAACTAGACAGAGCAAGAAGAGGAAGTTGATTTCTGGCAACTATTTTTCGGCAGAACTTCCCGAAGCCGCCGCCAAGAAGATCCCCAAGATCAACACCAAGAGTGCCGAGGAGCAGTCTGCTCTGGCAAGCCCCAGGGTTTGTTCCGTTGAAGTAGACGCTCCCAACAAATTTTGCTCCGGCAAGCTTGCCGGGGAACGTCAAGCTCCGGCAGAGCCGCAGGCCCTTGCCGTAGAAGCGGACGTTCCCGCAGCAGCAGATATGCCTTTAGTCCTTGTTGTCGAGCCACAAGCTCCAGCATGGGCACAACAGATTGTTCGTTTCCTTCAGACAGGAGAACTTCCCGAAGAGCAAGAAGAAGCGAAAAGAGTAGCCCGACAATCTAGTATGTACCAGTTTGTCGATAACACACTGTGCAGAAGAAGACTCAACGATGTGAAATTGAAGTGTATTCCCCGGGAAGATGGACAAAAGTTGTTGGCAGAGATACATGGAGGCATATGTGGTCACCACATTGGCGCAAGAGCTCTTGCCAGCAAAGCATTCCGGCAAGGCTTCTTTTGGCCGACAGCCCTCCAGGATGCAACTGCACAAGTAACCAAGTGTGAAGCGTGCGAGTTCCATTCCAAGCAGATATACCAGCCAGCTCAAGCTCTCCAGACGATCCCTTTATCCTGGCCATTTTCGGTCTGGGGGCTCGACATCCTCGGCCCCTTTCCTTGAGCTGTTGGGGGCTTTGAGTACTTGTACGTTGCAATCGACAAGTTCACACAGTGGCTGGAAGTGGAACCAGTGAGGAAGGTGACAGCACAGTCAGCAGTCAAGTTCTTCAGGTCGATTGTTTGCCGTTTCGGGATCCCTAACAGGATAATCACCGACAATGGTACACAATTTACGAGCCGCACCTTCATGCAGTACGTCCAAGATCTTGGCGCCAAGGTCTGCTTCGCTTCTGTTGCTCACCCGAGAAGCAATGGTCAAGCGGAGAGGGCAAATGCTGAAGTGTTGCGCGGGCTCAAGACCAGAACTTTCGACAGGCTGCACAAGTGCGGAAGAAACTGGACCGAGGAGCTGCCGGTGGTTCTTTGGTCCATCAGGACAACGCCAAATCGAGCCACTGGCCAGACACCTTTTGCTCTAGTCTATGGAGCAGAGGCAGTTCTCCCCACAGAACTCGTATACGGGTCGCCTCGAGTGCTCGCTTACGATGAGCTTGAGCAAGAGCAGCTGCGACAAGATGACGCGCTGATCCTTGAGGAAGACCGTCTTCAGGCTGCTGTGCAAGCTGCTCGCTACTAGCAAGCTTTGTGCCGCTATCATAGCCGCAAAGTTAACGCCAGAAGTCTCAAGGAAGGCGACCTTGTTCTTCGGCGCGTTCAGTCCGCCAAGAATTCCAACAAGTTGACGCCAAAGTGGGAAGGCCCTTACCGGGTGAAACGAGTCACTAGGCCTGGCGCTGTCCGCCTGGAGACCGAAGATGGCATCCCAGTGAGCAACTCCTGGACTATTGAGCATCTTCGCAAGTTTTACCCGTAGGGCGCGGTTGCCGGAACCCGTTCCGGCAACCACCTTTTGTACAAGTCTTGCCGCTGTTGCATGTAATCCTTTGTACAAAGCCGGGCACAGACCCCGTGCATAAAGATCATGTGCTCAGCACATCTTGTCGATTTCGTGCTTTTTATATTTTACATGTGTTATCTGACACTTTGTGCAGCACTTACCCCGGTAAGCAACAACGAGCCATAAGGCTCCATATCTTTTTTTCCTTCTTCTTTTTTCTCTCAAGGAAAGGAAGGTTCTCTCGCGCACAAGTTTGCCGGGGGGGAAGGAGAAGATACGGTATGGACCAGGCGTCGTTCAAGAAGGTTTCGCCTTGCCGGCAAGCAAACAACAGAAAAGATAAGTTGCCAAAGTTTGAGCAATCATATTTTTAAAATTTTTAAGTTATCTTCCTTGAACGACCGTACTTTGTATGGAAAACCTATGCGCAGAGGAACCAACTCGTAGCTAGTTGCGCCCTTACTGTTGTTTCCAGTCCGCTCAACAACTTAAGTGAGCTGCGACTAGCTGCGACAAGGTTTCTTGTCGGCAGCGGGACCGCCAGCAGGTTGCTGACGTCCCGCACTCAGCGCTCGCGGCAAGGGTGCCTGTGCCGACAAGTTCCCTAAAAGCGTAGGGCAGAAACATACAAAGGAAGGGATCAAGTAGAGGAAATAACATTGCAATCATTGCACAGAATAAAGTTATATTACAAGATAAGCTTGTCGCGGCTCTAACAAATTGTTCTCATGACATGACCAGAAGCGACAAGAAAAGAAGAAAATAGGCGCCTAGTCTACGCGGTCGCCCTCGACCCTCTTGATCCCGCTCACCCTGTCCACAATGGGTGCGACAAGGGTCTTGAGCGCCTCCAGATCAGCATCTGGCGGCAAGGACCTGAGGACGTTGGTGAGGTTGAGGCCCGGATTGCGGAACGCCACCTTCATCGGCACCTTCTGAAGAGCTCCTGCGCAGATCTTGCGCGACTCGTCGGCAAGCTGCTTCGGGATCCCTTCTCGGAGTCGCCGGAGTGTTGTCACCATGCCCTTGAAGAATGAAGCGAGCTTGGCGCTGGGTTGGAGGTTCTCGTCAGAGGAATACCCGAGATCCTCCATTCCCAGCTGCGCCAACTCCTTGTCGATGTCGGCGGCAACATCCACGAGCCCCTTCGTCCAGTGCTCCACATTGTCCCGGAATGTGCTCTGGGCGGCAGCAGCGCTTGCCAGCAGCGCCTTGCCGGCCTTGACTTCCTCCTTCAGGGCCGTCTCTTGCTCCTTGGCGCTGTCCAGTGTCTTGGTCAAAGTGGCCAGCTTCGACTCAAGTTCCGCATTGGAATCCTTGGCGGCGTCAAGTTCCTTGCCCTTCTCGACGAGATGGGCCTGCAGCTCCGAGTAGCTGTTGGCGTCCTTCTCTCGCTCAAGCTTGAGCGCGGCAAGCTCGTCGCCGCTCGCCTTGAGATCCGCCTCCAGCTGCACTACCTTCATCTCCAGCTCTTTCTTGGCGGCCTCGGTAGCTGCGGCAGCGTCTTCGGCTTGTTTGAGAGCTCTGCCAACTGTTCGCTCGCGCGCGGCAAGCTCCTCCTCGTGGCTGTCGAGGTGGACCTTCCGCTGCACCAGCTCACCTTCTTGCACCGCCAACTTCTCAGCGGCAAGCCGCTGCTGCTCTTCGGCTTTGGCCTTCTCGAGAAGGAATGCCTCCCGCTCCTCGGCAAGTCGCGCCCGCTCTGCTGCCAAGGATCGGAGAGCTTCCTGATTGGCACCCCGGAGCTCCTCCGCGCGCTTCTCGATATCCTCTCCCGCCTTCGCGACAAGTGCTTCGCGGGATTCCAGCTTGGCCTGCCGGGCGCGGTAGAGTGATACCAGCTTCCGCAGCAGCCGCTCCTCCTCAGGCTCGCCGTTGCTGCTGCTTGACGCGTCAACCAGCGCCAGGCCGATGGATGCAAGCACTTCTTCGTCGAAGACCTCTCCTTCGACCGGCGCCCTGGAGCTTGACGCCCAGGGGAGGTTGATGAAGATGTCGTCGCCGGCCTTCAAGTAGACGCCAGGCTGGGGCTCTTCGGAGCCTGGCGCGGCGGCAACGACGGAGTGCTCGGTGGTCAGTGCAGCGCCTGGCGCTCCTGCGGCCTCCGGGTCGTCAGTACGATCGCCGGACTCCCCGCCTACTTCTGCGGCGGCAGCCCTAGCGGCCTCTTCGCCGGCGGGCTCGTCGGCGCCGGCTGCTTCCTCGGCGGCAACGGCGTCGTCGGCAGCAACTTCTGTCTCCATCGGCTCTGCAGCAGATGGATCTGACAGCCAGAAAAAGGGGAGAAGATTCAAGCAAATATCCAAGAAAGAAGAAGAACCCAAGGGAAGTTTTGAAGCAAGGAGAGTACCTGTGCCAGGATCTGCAGCCTTGGTCTCCGCCGCCGGGGGGCCGCTGGTGCTGTCCCTTGCCGGAGACCCCTCCCTTGCCGGGGGCTCGTCCCTTGCCAGAGCCTCCTCCCTTGCCGGAGAGCTCTCCCTTGCCGGGGACCTCTCCCTTGCCGGAGGACTCTCCCTTGGCGCTTCGGGGGCGGCCTTCGGGCTCTCTTGGTGGGGCCGCTCTGCTCCTACACAAGTCAGCAAACAAATAACAGCAAAGCAAGAATCTTCGTGCACGCCCAACAGCGGAAAGCAAACAAGATACTTACGCTGGGGGCTGCTCTGGAGATCAGTTGCTGGGTCCGGCAAGGTCATCTCGGGCGCATCCCCTGCTGACGCGGTAGGTTCGTCCTCGATGACAATCACCGGCGCCTTAGCTCTCTTTCCTGCCCTCTGAGCCAGAGTCCTGAAAAGGAGCAGGTTCGGAGTAAAACAAGTGAGATGCAAGACAAAAGCAGCAAGGATTGAAGAACTGCAAGTGCAACAAGTGAAACTTACTCTTCTTCTTCTTCCTCATCGGAACTGAACGCGGAGAAGTCAAAGTCTGGCTCGCATCCGGCGCGGGAAGGTGGAGGAGTAGGTTCCCTTGGCCGCTTGGCGGGAACAGAAGCAGTGGTCCGGGAAGACCCTGCTCTAGTTGCAGCAGCAGCGTGAGGCGCTCCCGCGGCAACAGTGCTTGCTGCGATGGAGCGTGTCGCACGGCGCGGCGACTGTCGACTCGCCTGCCGCCTCGCCACGTCCCCGGCCTTGTGAAGACGCCTTCTTGGTGGAGATGGAGGCTCTGCTGGCGGCGTGTTGTCCGAAGATGAGGAGGAAGAGGAGTCGATCTCCAACGAGCCGCTCGTATCCTCGGCGAGCTCGCTCGGCTCGGCGTCACGCCCGGCAAGCTCTTTCTTGCCGGCAGTCTCACCCTGCCCGGCAACCTCCTTCTTGCCGACGAGCTCCTTCTTGCCAGCAAGCTCTTCTCGCTCAGCACGGTTTGCCGCCTCTGCTGCCTCTGCCTCCTCCATGGTGAATCCAAACTCGCCTGTCGTTGCGGCTGCCGCTGCCTCTTCCAGCCTGGTGGCAATGCGCTTCAACTCCGCCTCGGTGGTGTCGCGAGTGAGGCCATCCTTCTCGTCTGGGCGGATCGGCACTTCTACCAAGTTGTCGAAGAACTGCTGCATGATGTCATCTGCAGGCTCTTGCCAAGTTGGCACAATTCCATGCGAGTCGCACAGCGGCATCATTGCCCTGATGCGGTCAAGCGCAGAATTGCTACACAGCGGGACGACGCCCTGCGGCAACCTAAAGACTTCTGGGTGATCTGGATCATACTTGAATAGCTCCTGAAGCATCGCATTCAGCTCCAAGACAGTGAAGTTGTAGTTGAGGCCCGGGCGCAGCTTCATGATATCCACCGCGTTCTTAAACTCCCAGGCGGGCCTCTTCCATTCCTGTAGGGGGGCGATGCGGCGGCGAAGGAAGTCTGTGCCAACGGCGCCTACAGTGAGTCCGGCAAGCCTGAGGCGTTGGATCCTGGTGACGGCAATCCTCAGCCTGCTGTCTTCCGGGGCCACGTCACTCCAGTCGCTGCCGCGTGCTGCTGCTACTTGGCGCCGGGCGGTAAATGGCTGCGGGTTCTCCTCAACTATCCAACACCAGTCCGCTCTCCACTCCTCCCACTTGCCGCGGAACTCGCCCTCCAGATACGAGTCTTTCTTGCCGGCCCTTGAGATCCAGGCGATTCCGCCGGATAGAGGCTCTCCTCTCTCTACTCGGGGCATGAAGAAATGGCGGAAAAGAGCTACGTTTGGGTGGACTCCGACAAAGTTTTCGCAAAGGTGTGCGAAAACTGCCATGGTCAGGACGGCGTTGGGGGTGAAATCAAGGAGGCAGAGGCCATAGGTGTTCATAATGTCACAGAAAAACTCCGAGAAGGGCGGGCAGAGCCCGCAGTAGAAGAACACGACGAAGAAGGGGTAGCCGTGTGGAGCCATTTTATGAGCGGAGGCCAGGAGTACCTTCGTGCTCGGGTGCACTCGCGTCTCCGTCGACCAGAAGAGGTAGTAGTACTCCCTCAACTCCTTCGCGGCAAGCTTGGGGGGGAGATGGACCGCTCCTTCCGCAGCGCTGCAAGCCGCTGCGCCTCGGTCGACTTCACGGCCTTCCCCTTGTCGGCTTTCGGAGCCATGACGGAGGTGGTGGAGGAGGCCGACGATGTTGGTGGTGCTGGTGGCGATGGGGGGGGGGGGGCAGGGCGCTGCTCTCTTGCTGCTTTGAGAAGACGGAGGCGTGGCGGAGGTTTCTGAGATTGGAGTGGAAAGGGGGCGAGTGGGCGCACTACCCCTGCTTTCCCTGCTTATAAAGGAGGAGGGAGCGGACGTTCCGCCTTTCCTAATAAAGAAACCACCCACGATCTCTCCCACGACGCCGCGTTCGACGCGTGCCGTGCGGGGAGGGCGCGGTGGATGCGGAGTGAGATACGGCGTAACCTAGGCCGCACGTGCCCGTGCCCTGTTTTGGGCCTGGCCCAACAGCGCTCGGCACCGTGTATGGCCCTGGCCCGAGGGCTCCTGTCGGTGTACTAAAGTAAGGGTACCTTAGTATCCCGAACTTGTGCACGGGCAGTCGCAGCATCCCGCGTCAAGGCTTGCCGGGCGACCGCCAAGATCCTCCGTGGTTCCTTTGGAGCCATTCAAGAACAAAGTATCCAAGACCCCGGCAAGAGGAGCTTGCCGGGAAGGAAACAAGACCCCGGCAAGAGGAGCTTGCCGGGAAGGCTAACCAAGGCATCTCAAGGAACTTGCCGCGAAGCACCACGCGACCCGGCAAGGCACCGGTGAGCGACAAGCTCCCAGACACGACAAGACAACAACCACGGCAAGGCACTTACCGCGACAAACCTCCACTCTGTACCTGTGCTCCAGCACATCCACCAACGTGTCGCTCTGGGACCCTTCCAGGCGTACATGGCGGAAGGCTGTGCAGCCAGAGGTACACGGTGGCAAACGGCGCTGACAAGATCACCATCGTGGCAAGCAGTGGCGTCCCTGGCGGTCCCTTTCTGCACCGTCTAGGCGACGCAGACAGACATTTAATGCCTTTGTCCCCTGCCGTCAGGGTTAGGTATGATACAACTGTAGTAGGCGGTGGTGCCAACTACCACGTCTTTTCCATTTTTACCCCCATCTATGTTGCGACCTGTTGGCGACCCCTTTAACATATAAAAGGAGGCCCATGCGCAACGTAGAGGAGGGATGATCATTTTCACGCTCGTTCTGGCTAGCTGCTGGTGTGTACTCTAGCAATCAGTGCTCCCGAGCAAGAAATCAATACAACCACAAAGCAGGAGTTGGGTTTTACGCATTCCGTGCGGCCCGAACCTGGGTAAACCGATCGTGTCGCTCGTGCGCTTCCCCTCGATCTGCTCTTCGTGCTCTCTCCGCCCCCTGCCGAACCAAAAAAGGGGCCCGGTCCGCCGTGGTCCCATAGGTGTCCGTGGGATTAGCACCCCCGACAAATAGGAGCACTTCTACTAGCAACCAATTTCACAAGAGCATCAACTTTTTCACTCAAAGAAGAAATTTCTTCAACCAAATTAACTTTTTTACTAGTATTAGCTCTTTCGGTATGCCATTGCGAATAATTTGCCATAATATTATCAAGGAATTTAGTGGCTTCACCCAAATTAATTTCCATAAAATTACCACCCGCGACGGAATCTAAAAGATCACGAGAAACAAAATTCAACCACGCGTAAATTTTTTGTATGATCATCCAAAGATTTAACCCATGAGTTGGGCAATTCCTTAGCATCATTTTCATCCTTTCCCAAGATTGTGCAACATGCTCATGTTCAAGTTTCTTGAAATTCATGATCTTGGTTCTAAGGGAAATAATTTTTGCTGGCAGAAAATACTTAGTAATAAAAGCATCTTTGCACTTATTCCAAGAATCGATACTATTACGCGGCAAAGAAGAGAACCAAAATTTTCTAGAATCACACAAAGAAAAGGGAAATAATTTCATCTTGACCACATCATTGTCCACATCTTTTTTATTTTGCATATCACATAATTCCACGAAGGTATTAAGATGGGACGCGACATCTAGGAGTACCAGAAAATTGGTCTTTCATAACAAGATTCCGCAGAGCAGTATTAATATCACAAGTCTCCGCACTAGCGGCGGGAGGAGCAAGCGGAGTGCCGATAAAATCATTGTTGTTGGTATTTGAGAAATCACATAACTTGGTGTTCTCTTGAGCCATGATGACTACACAACAAGATTGCACTCAAAAATAGATCCTGTAAGAAAACGGCAAACGGAAAAGAGGGGCGAATAAAACTGCAAATTGTTGTGAAGTGGGGGAGAGGAAAATGAGAGGCAAATGGAAAATAATGTAAATTGCAAGGAGATGAGATTTGTGATTAGGAACCTGGTATATGTTGAAAACCTTCCCCGGCAACGGCGCCAGAAATTCCTTTTGACGCCGCTTGAAGCCACGTCGGTATTTCCCCAAAGAGGAAGGGGTGATGCAGCACAGCGGCGGTAGGTATTTCCCTCAGATACGAAACCAAGGTTATCGAACCAGTAGGAGAACCAAGCAACACAACGTAAACAGCCCCTGCACACAGATAACAAATCCTCGCAACCCCATGTGTTAAAGGGGTTGTCAATCCCTTTCGGGTAACGGTGCCAGAAATTGGTGCGTGGCGGGAGAAAGTTGTAATCGATTGAATAAATAGATCGCAAATAAAATAAAGTGCAGCAAAGCATTTTTGGGTTTTTGGATTAGTAGATCTGAAAATAAAAGCAAATAAAAGTAGATCGCAAAGGAAAATAATAAGAGAAAGAGACCCGGGGGCCGTAGGTTTCACTAGTGGCTTCTCTCGAGAAAAATAGCAAACGGTGGGTGAACAAATTACTGTTGGGAAATTGATAGAACTTCAAATACTCATGACGATATCAAGGCAATGATCATTACATAGGTATCACGTCCAAGATTAGTAGACCGACTCATGCATGCATCTACTACAATTACTCCACACATCGACCGCTATCCAACATGCATCTAGTGTATTAATTTCATGGAGAAACGGAGTAATGCAATAAGAACGATGACATGATGTAGACAAGATCTATCTATGTAGAGATAGACCCCATCGTTTTATCCTTAGTAGCAATGATACATACGTGTCGGTTCCCCTTCTGTCACTGGGATCAAGCACCGTAAGATCGAACCCACTAGAAAGCACCTCTTCCGATTGCAAGATAAATAGATCAAATTGGCCAAACAAAACCCAAATATCGGAGAAGTAATATGAGGCTATAAGCAATCACGCATAAAAGAGATCAAAGGAACTCAAAGGTAGATCTGATCATAAACTCAAAGTTCATCGATCCCAACAAACACACCGGAAAAGAGTTACATCATATGGATCTCCAAGAGACCATTGTATTGAGAATCAAGAGAGAGAGGGGAAGCCATCTAGCTACTAACTACGGACCCGAAGGTCTAGAAAGAACTACTCACGCATCATCGGAGAGGCACCAATGGAGGTGGTGAACCCCATCCGAGATGGTGTCTAGATTTGATCTGGTGGTTCTGGACTTTGCGGTGGCTAGATCAACATTTCATAAACTCCCCTAGGGTTTTGAGAATATTGGGGTATTTATAGAGCAAAGAAGCGGTCCGGGGGGTGCCCGAGGTGGGCACAACCTACCAGGGCGCGCCAAGGCCTCCAGGCGCGCCTTGGTGGGTTGTGCTCCCCTCGGGGCACCCCCCAGGCGCAGCCAGGGCCCGTTGTGTTCCATTTCACCCATAAATATTCTCCGTAAAGTTTCGTGGCATTTGGAATCCGTTTGATATTGATTTTCTGTGATGTAAAAAACATGGAAAATAGCAACTGGCACTTGGCACTATGTCAATAGGTTAGTAGCAAAAAATGATACAAAATGACTATGAAATGATTATAAAACATCCAAGATTGATAATATAACAACATGGAACAATCAAAAATTATAGATACGTTGGAGACGTATCATTGTCTGAGTGTAACACGATCCAAATTCACCAACCCAAGTCCGATCGTCACGTGAGATGAGGTGGTTTCAATGGTGAACATCTCCATGTTGATCATATCTACTATATGACTCATGTTCGACCTGTCGGTCTCTTGTATTCCGAGGCCATGTATGTACATGCTAGGCTCGTCAAGTTTAACTCAAGTGTTCCGCATGTGCAAAACTAGCTTGCACCCGTTGTATGTGAACGTAGATTCTATCACACCCGATCATCATGTGGTGCTTTGAAACGATGAACTTTCGCAACGCTGCACACTTGGGGAGGACACAATTTTTATCTTGAAATTTTAGTGAGGGATCACCTTATAATGCTACCGTTGTCCTAAGAAAAATAAGATGCATAAAAGGATTAACATCACATGCAAATCATAAATGACATGATATGGCCATCAACTCGTGCTTTTGATCTCCATCTCGAAAGCAGCGGCATGATCTCCATCGTCACCGGCATGACACCATGATCTCCATCATCGTGTTGCCATCGGGGTTGTCATGCCTGCCGTGCTTCTACTACTATTGCTACCGCTTAGCGATAAACACTAAAAAATACACTTCTGTGATGATACGTGTTTGTCATAGTAGGTCACGTTTTCTGTCATGCATGTACATCCATGATGATTTTATGACAGAATCAAGATAGTCATACCTGTGCTATCATAGAAGTGTTCCATGACATTACCAAAATTATCATCATGGAAGTGTCCACTTCCATGACGATAAATCACGCGTCATAGAAGTGCTTTCGTCAAGGGTGACCGATATGTGGCATCCACCGCAATGGGTCGAGCTATCGGGTTCCGGTTTGGATCCGATAACCCGTTAACAGCCCGAACCAACGAGGATTTTCCACGTGTAAAATTATCATTGGCTGGAGGAAACACGCGTCAGCTCACCGTTGGGATAGATGTCATCCACTCATTGGACATAATGCACCAATGATACGTCGACATGTGGCACGGCCCAACAGAGGCCCATACCTGTGAAAAGGCTGACCCATTTGACTTGGTCAAAAGATAGCGGACCGACCCACAGAAAGCCTGTTAACGGCATGTTCGCACATAGCCCATTTACAACCCGCTAACCCAGGGCCTGTTATGGCCTATCCGAATTAGGCCTAGTAGCGTCATCTGGGCCATGCAATATGATTCCAGCCCATTGTAACTTCCGGCCCATGTCTGGCCCATGACGTATTTCGGCCCATATGAGGCACTTTGTAACTCTTGGCCCATTGACAGCCCGTGGTGAAACTGGCCCGTAATGAACAGTATATCGCTTTATACCCATCAATGGCCCATTATTCCATTGGTCCGTTTCAAGCCCATGTTATCTTTTGGCCTTCTGAGGGCCCATTTATTCTTGGGCTCATTTCCAGCATTCGGTTACTTACGGCATGTTACTGGCCTTTTCTGATTGTGGGCCAAATTCAGCCGGTGGTTACAGTTGGCCCATTTGTGGCCTGTTAATCCATTGGGCCATTTTCATAGCATCATCAAATATGACCGATTAACGACAGCCCATTATGGTCGGCCCATGAATGGACGATTCCAACTCTAGCCCGTTTAAGGCCCATGTTTGGCCAATCGTTCATACGGCCCGTAGAAGGCCCATTGATGCTACTCCCCGTAGAAGGCCCATTGTTTCTACGGCCTGTAGGAGGCCCAGGGTCACTACAGTAAATATGTTGCTCGTGGTTATTGTGGCCTTTATTGCGGCCACTAGCAAACCGCGGAACATGAACTGCACTGACTACAAGCAAAAAAATAAACAAGACATCAAGGAAATAAATAAATGAGCAAGCAACTTACGCTAGGCTATCACGACTATTACACATATTACATCCACTAGGCATCAAAGTTCGCCACCAGTGCAAATATAGGGAACAAAGCAACACATCACATACACTGGTTGTCAAAGTGGGCGACCAGTCCAAATAAATGCCGCAGCAAAATATGTCTAGAACAGAAACCACTTCAGAAGAGCTCAAGAAACAATATCCGGGTACCCATAATGCTGGCAGGATGCTTAGAAAGCTTATTAATTTTCTCTTGTTTGGCACTTAAATCCTCCAGCGCTTGCTGTTGCACAAGAAAGTATGCATTTGAATTCTCCAGGGACTTCCTCAGTCCTTCGGTTTCTTGCCGCAGCAAAATTGACTGATGCCTTTCAGCTTGTAGCTGAGATTGAAGAAGCCGAAGTGATTCGGGCAGCGAGTTTGAAGAGCTTGTGCTAACGGTACTGGCTAGTAACTCAAACACTACATCAACGCAGGACTGTGGGGTTTGCTCACTGTCTACAGGATCATTTTTATCACCTTTCTTGGAGACCAATAGGGTTGTCTCACTATCTTGAACCTTATCTCCATTACTTTCTCTACCATTGCATAGTGGGGTGCTCTTCTCCAATATTCTGTTCGCATACTACAAGAGAAACAAGCAGACACATCACAGGTTTAGCATGTAGTATACGAAAATCATTTTGGCAAACCGATTCAGTTGTAAGGTGGACAGGATAACAACATGAAACGAACATATATCTATGTATTATGGTCAGTGTATTGTCCATATCATTCTAGTTTATGTTGCCAAATCAAGATAGAGACATAGTTCAACTCATATATTTTTAAGACACAACATCATAGACAGAACATAAGTGTGAGAAACTACACAACATTGGCAACACTTGTAATGTGTATCACATGAGAACATAACTGTTTATACAACTGAAACTGAAATCAACATAGACTAAGAAGTTAGAACAACAATCCAATTAAAGAAATCTCTACCTAATAATAAAGCACGTAGGGTTTCTGGCCGTCCGTTGCTCGAATTTGCAAAAGCCCCCGCGTTTTCATGAAATCAACCCGCAGTCCAGATTTAAGTCACACTGAACCGTTATTTTACAGTTTTCAAACCCCCCTGACTTTTTAGGTATTCCATCCGCGGATCATATTTAAGTCAAACAAATGCTTTTCTAAACCATCCATATCTTTTAAACCGTAACTCAGATTTAAACATGTTATATATGAAATTTAATTAGAAAAATATGTAGAATATGAATATAAGATTATTTTAACCTGTTAAGTATTTATAAATATTATTTTGTAAGATATTTAATTCAAACAAATGGTTTTCTAAATTATACGTATCTTTTAAACCGTAACTCCAATTTTAATATGTTATATATGAAATTTGATTAGAAAAATGTGTGAAATCTGTATATGATGTTAATTTTACCTGTTAAATATTTTCTAAATATTGTTTTGGAAGCAAACTTATAACTATAATGCACGATCCATTTTTCTTTCATACAGGCGGTGATCCGGATTGCAAATAAACATCCATTATAATCATATAGGGAAAAGAAAACATCAAGAACTACACATGCATTCCTCTGAATGCGTCGTAGGGGAAAACAACAGATTTCTCATCGCGAGTGTGAGAGAAAGCGAGAGAGAGGGAGAGAGAGGAGAGAGGGAGAGAGAGACGTCTTAGGATTAACCACATTCTAACACATTTTGGTTTGTGTGAACACTAAGGCCACCGCCGACGAGGGTGAGAAGAAGGATAAGCGGCAACACAAATATGATGCGTCGCTAAAATAAAGGAGATGGACCTATTGTAGTCTTGAGTGATGGTTGTTCGGTTAAGAGTGTGTGTTGTGTGTTTTCTCCCGTTGCAATGCACGGGCTCTTTTGCTAGTAGGTTTAAAACATACATGTTGCGCCATTGGAGTTCCAATTGGATCCTTCAAATTCGAAAGTAGTTGGTATGAGTTAATACAGTGATGCAACAACAAAGGAGTATGGACCATAGCTACGAAATCTGACCTGAGAACAGTTGCTCTTTTGCTTTAAACGTGGAGCTTGGGTTCGCCGTGGTGGTCTTCATGCTTTGGGCACTGCAGTTGCTTTACAAACTACTCGTGTGGGGGTATTCTGTGGTGGACATGGTGCTTTGTCAACTATAAGTGGGTTACTATCCGTTGGGGTTGGGGTTAGATGGGTTGTAGCTGGTTCTCTGCCCAATGGTGCAAGTGTGCAATCTGGAAGAGTCTCGGTATGTGTGGTGGGGCTAGTTTATGGGCCAGTACAACCATGGTTCTATCTGCATCAACGGGTAGCACTGTCTTTTGTGAAGAACGGGTTTTTTCTCCCTTAGATACTGACATCACCCCCTCCAATTCAAATAGCTAATAAAAAGAAAAGAAATTGAACGTACAGACATTGTATGATAGGCAGATGTGGTAATTCACATATATGTTGTCTAACCAAATAGGACAGCATGACACAATTTCACATATATGATGCCTAACTAAATAGGATAGCATGACACAGTTTCAGATATATGATGGATAACTTAACAGGATATAATTACATAATTCAACATATGATGAGCATCTAAACAGGATGACATGACAATACTATATGATGTCCTTCTAAAATAGGTTGGGATGAAATAATTCACATACATGTTGTCTAAGTATACAGGATGGCATGATATAATTGACATAATTGATTCATATACTAAGCAGCTGGCACTCGCATGTATGATCTGTAAACTAAGCAGATGGAATTCAATATTGTGCATATGATGTCTAAACTAAGCAATGGAAGACACCATATGCATGATATGAGAAATATAAACATTGCAAATTAGAGCATACACCTCAGGTGGGATATAGGACTGGTCATCTGTCTCTAAATCGTCCTCCAAGGACCTCCCTGTAACCATCAAGATATATGCTTCAACAGGTACCATTGTCTGCTCTGAAGACATTGTTTTCACTCCTAATTTTTCCATAACCGGCTCAAATGGCTGATACACATGAAGATTAGTTCAATATACACATATTGTCGACAAATGGAATACGTAATGAAAAAAAAGATGGCATGAGATAATTCACATATATGATGCCTGTCTACATGGTGATGCATAATTCACATATATGATAACTAGCTGAAAAACATGACATTGCATAATTCACATATCTGATATAGAAAGCAAACAGGAGGCATTCACACAAAGCATGTCTAATCTAAGCAGATGGCATGCCAATGCAAGACACCATATGCATGATATGAGCAATATGACCCTGACAAGTTAGAGCATGCACCTCGGGGGGGGGGGATACGACTGGTTATCTGTCTCTGAATCCTCCTCCGAGGAGCTATCTATAACCAGCAAGAAACCTGCATCGACAGGTAGCACTGACTACTCAAAAGAACTTGTTTTCAGTCCAGATTTTCCCATGACCGACTCAAATGGCTGATGCACATGAAGAGTAGATGAATGTAAAAACATTATTGACAAATGGAATACATTATGAAAAAATATGGCACGATACAATTCACATATACGATGATTGGCTAAACAGGATGGCATTGCATGATTCACGTATATGATGCCTGGCTAAAGAAGGTGGCATTGCATAATTCCCATACACTCCCTCCGTTCCTAAATATTTGTCTTTTTAGAGATTTTAGAGTGCAGGTTCACTCATTTTGCTCCGTATGTAGTCACTTGTTGAAATCTCTAAAAAGACAAAGCTTTAGGAACGGTGGGAGTATGATATAGAAACCAAACAGGTTGCATTCACACAAAGAAAATCTAAAGTAAGCTGATGACATATAAGATGTATAATGTAAGCAATGTGGGGCGCCATATGCATGATATGACGAATACCAGCATGCCAGGTTAGAGAAAACACCTCAGGTGGTAAATAGGAGTGGTCGGCTCCCTCTGAATCCCCATCTGAACAGTTATCTTCCTCTGGAATACAATCTGGAATGGCGGGAGGGGTCCCACTTTGCCCACCATGGAGCGGCATCTGCATGACATTATATTCCCACGCAACGGTCTTCTCTTTTTCTCTTCATGCTCAATACAATTGTGTACAATAACTGTCATGCATAATAAAAAAATAGTTAGATTTTTTAAGGCCCAAGGGGTGCATGTAGAAATCAAGACTGATGGTAGCAAATGAGTGGATAGATCCAAAACTAATGATAGCAGGTAGATTATAGCTTCAGTTTTAAAAGATAGACAATGGATCATCTAATGTTTGTTGCCCACCCAACATGAACCAAATAGTAGACCCCAGATGAACCAAATAGTAGACATATACTATTCGTTGCTGCCTCGATATGTGCCCCATGGGCATTTTATAACTCTAGTTTGAACGATAAAGTAGCAAGTAATAATAACCGATGTATAACGTAAGGAAACACGAAAGAGTGTGACCTCTCTTCCGGAACTGTGTAGTCCTCAGGTTCATCTGCTTAGTTGATGATGGTAATGTAGTTGGCGTGGCTACCGGCAACGGGAAAGATGATTTGAGGCGGTGAAAGAAAGTCTGCAGTGGGAATCTCTGCTACAGTGAACACTTCTGTCGATGGTGCACCTCAGGTGGGGTGGATGACGGCACAACAGGAGCAGGACATAACACAGAGTTTTCTTTGACGCCTATCTGAAAATGAATTAAATCTGTAAGGGCTCCTTAGAATTGGTGGATTCTATAAACGCAGGGAGAGGAAAAACATAGGAATAGCATAGGAATGCACGTGCAAAACAGAGCATTTGGAAACATAGGATTTCTGAATTGGAAGAACACAAGAATGGAGAAACATGGTCAAATTAAAGACAAACCACGTGAAAATGAAAAAAAATAAGAATCTTATTATGCCAGTAATGCAATTAGTATTGTTCTTCATGCATATTAATTTGAGAAGGACGTCCAAGTGGATATTAAAATTCCAACATTTTTTCCTTCAACGAGACACCAAAGGAAAAAAATCCTCCAGTTTTGCTTTGCTCCACTCCTAAACAAATGCACGAGTAGTAGTACCATAGTAGTTCCGTAGCAAAGGATCCATGAGGGATCGACATGAATGGATAGTAACAAAGTGATGCGACGAGTGTACAACCTCTTTGGCATAGCCTTATCGACCTCAGCATCATTGGGTTGGAGATGGAGGATGGTGATGCTGGTGTGACTGTCGGAGGCGGGGAAGAAGATTTGAGGCCTCTAGAAACGGCACCGAGGGTACTGCTCCGCTGTGATGGACGGTTCTGTCATTGGAGCAGCTCCGGTGAGGTGTACGGTGGCGAGGCTAAAGCAGGACAAGACAGGCAACTTTAATCTGAAGTGGGACTCTAATATCATCTGCAGTAGATGCTGTAAAATATATCACCAAAAAGTGCTAGATGTAAAACGCATCAGCCGCACGACGGCCGCTCTGACAGATGATGTAAATACTGTTCACTCTGAACTTAACTGAAGAAACTGAACTTTGCAGTCGAAACTGAATTTTACAGTCGAAACTGATTGAACTAGTAGCAGAGCATTGCAATAGATGTTTAGGGCATTCGAGCACTAGTAGCAAAGAAGTAGTGATCTAAATCAGTAGAGGCTCGAGTAGGGAACGCACTAGCAGAGAGCAAGTCGTGCAGCAGCACTGCAAGCGAGTGCTAAAGCAGCAACTCCTGTAGCTACCGGAGGCCGTGCAGCAGCAGCGTGAGCAAGAGCAAGAGCAGAGCAGCAGCACCAATGAGAGCAAGAGCGGAGCAGCAGCGCAACCAATAGCAATAGCAGAGTAGAGCAGTAGCACGAACGAAAGCAAGAGCAATGCAACAGGGCGACCGACAGCTAGAACAGAGAAGCAGCATGAGCGAGAGCCGGAGCAGTTGCATCTAGTGTCGGTGTGGAAGTCGCCACCGAGGAAGCACTGACATGGGAGAGAGACGCCATGGATGAAGTGGCCGGCGACGGCGCCGTTGATGGAGACCCGTCATGGCTACTCGGTATCGAGCACCGGCAGCCCCATGAGATCGAATAAAAGATAAAATGTAGCGGTGAGTGCAGAACCTCCTTGGTGGCACCGAGTTGGCCTCGGCTTCATCGGAGGAATTGGTGAGGGTGTTGCGGTTCCGGTGGGGCAGGTCAAGACGACGATTTAAATGGAGGTGGCGCGATATACGAGGCGAACATCGGGGCATCTCCTTGGAGATGGAAGACGGGGCAGCTAATCCGGCGGGACGATGAGATCGACGATGGATCTTCATCCGGTGCAGTGGATGAGGGACGGTGAGCTGTTGCGGTGGATGGTGAGCTGTTCGGGGAAGAGTCTCCGGCTGGGCGCGCGAAAACTCCCCCCAACGGTTTTGACCACGCGACGTCGAGCCGGCATTTCCGGCTGAGGGATAGAAGGGGGATTTCGCTTGTCTGGGTTGCGGGACCGATTTCGGATGAGGAGGGAGTTTTCGCGCACGTTGAAATTTCGGGATAACAAGGCGTGGCGCAAGTTGATGAGGCAGGAGTTTCAAAGAAGATGAGACAAAAGATACTCGAGCTTGAAAATTTCGGGATAACAAGGCGCGGATTCCATGTTAGACAGAACAAACTTAACGTGTACAAAAAAACGATTCATACAAGACACAAGAGAGTCTTGTCCCCTTTTACTGTATTGTTATAAATGCCATTGAAAACACTACAAGAAAAATGTAAAAAAAACCGGGAGAACAAGATTACCCTGTACAGTACCAAATCGATTCGCACTTCCCTCAACAACAACAAAAAGCAAATCAATTCCCACCAAAAGAAAGAGTCATGTCCCTTTTTATATGATTACAAATGCCAGGATCTTGAATTTCAATTTTTGAATCCAAGTTATGTTGAATTCGAATATATCGTTAGGTGACCTTGCGGTTTATAATGGATGCGGTCCTACATTTTGATCTTCCATCATATATGAACATTTTACTCCACCCTATGAACATATATATTGTCATGTACCATATAGACTAAATTTGAATCAATTTTCCTTATTTGAATATGATTGTTGTCAAGTTATACCATCATTTAAATATTATCTTGATTACAAAAAACATGCATATAGCAGTAATCATATTTCACTATGAACTACATGTACCATATGATCTCCATTTCAAATATTTGTATCCAATTTATGTTGAATTCAAATCGGAGTACATTGGTCTAGGTAGCGAGATGTTCGGGATAATCTAAACCTTGTTTTCATATCTACAATTTTTGGCTGAATTGGGAGAAGTTTTGGTATAAGCTTCTTGCAAAACCGGAGATTCTCTCAACAAGCCTCGTGGTTCTAAGAGGGAATGTGTCACCTTTGTGTGCGAAACGATATACGCTGCCTCCCCCTGATTTTCTTTACAGAGGCCACATAGAACTAATGAGTGCCCTATTTAATTTAGGAATTATTCCAGGTTCGTTTAGCCTTTTTTATACATTAATTGAGTTTCTGGACATTTAATGTGCATAATTCAAATTTGAACTGCAAGCACATGCTCCGGTGCACCAAAGTTGGTTGAAAAATCGCATGTGTGTCCTTGGGTGAATTTCTAGGTCCCATGCAAGAAATGGGAATGAAATTCAAACATCTGGGTGTGGTGACTCGGCCGAGAACATCGAGAAACTTGGTTTTAAATTCCTGTAAATCCAAAACTTGACTGGAAATCATGAAACTTGGCATGGTGTCATGTCATGGCACTAACATGCTATGGTAAAAAATTGGGCCGAACTAGAACAAGTTTTGGTATAAGCTTCTTGCAAATCGGAGCTTCTCTCAAGAAAGCCCGTGGTTCTGAGAGGGAACCTGTCACCTTTGAGAGTGAAACGATATACGCTGCCCCCCCTTGAGTTTCTCTACAGAGGCAACATAGAACTACAAGAGTGCCCAGTTAAATTTTGGAATTATTTTGGGTTCGTTTGGCGTTTTTTATACATCAATTGAGTTTTTGGTCATTTAATGTGCGCAATTCAAATTTGAGCTGCAAGCACATGCTTCCGTGCACCAAAGTTGGTTGAAAAATCACATGTGTGTCCTCGGGTGAATTTCTAGGTCCCATGCAAGAAATGGGAATGAAATTCAAACATCTGGGCATCGTGGCTTGGCCGAGAACATTGAGAAACTTGGTTTTAAAATTCTTGTAAATCCAAAACACGCCTGAAAAACATGAAACTTGGCATGGTGTCATGTCATGGTACTACCATGCTGTCGTAAAAAAAGGCCGAATAGGAACAAGTTTTGGTATAAGCTTCTTGCAAACCGGAGCTTCACTCAAGAAGGCTCGTGGCTCTGAGAGGGAACGTGTCACCTTTGTGTGCATAATTCAAATTTGAAATGCAAGCACATGCTCCAGTGCACCAAAGCTGGTTCAAAAATCACATGTGTGTCCTCGAGTAAATTTCTAGGTCCCATGCAAGAAATGGGAATGAAATTCAAACATCAGGGCATTGTGGCTCGGCTGGACACATTGAGAAACTTGATTTTTTAATTCCTGTAAATCCAAAACACGCATGAAAATCATGAAACTTGGCTTGGTGTCATGACATGGCACCAACATGCTGTGGTAATTTTCCAGTCTGATTTGTGAAGGTGCACACATTAACAATCAACAAAGTCATTTTTGAACAAGTGTTGTCAGGTTACAATCGGAAACACAAATATTATTGAAACCGTGGGCGTTCTACTTACCATTTACGTGCTGCCACGCGTCCCCTTTTTTATTAGCTAGGAGGCACCGTGCAGGGTAGCTATTTGAGTGCGGGAGGCATGCGATCAGACCCTTGCGCATGCTTATCGGGAGGAGAGCCCTTTGATCTCTATCTATCACCCACCTCTCTCCCAAGGTCTCCATTAATGGCTCTCGAGCCTCTGTTTAATGGCATGTCTATGTCTCACTCGACTGAGATTTAAGAGAGAGAAAATAAAGTTTTGCACGAATCTTGGTGTAAGATCCGACGGACTTATATAAGATCTACTACGACTTATAGCAAGACTGATGAATATATAAGGACGACGACACTGGATAATAATTTCTTTCATAATTAGGAAGATAATTAAAAAGTCACATGCTGCTACGCCCGAAATACACAAGGGCAAAAGAAGAAGGAAGACAACGATTTGGCTCGCTGATCTCTACTTTCTTGATGCGTTGCTACAGGCCGCGGGAACTGGTCTCTGCGGCGAGCGGCGATGAGCTCTGTCGTGTCCTCAAGACGCTTCTTGAGAGCATCCATGGATTCCTCCACCAGCCTTTGGCGCTTGATGAGGAGTATGTCATTCTAGTCCATATGTTTCTTGACAATGATGCCGGTCCTCTTCAACAAGGCACTGGTCTCCTGCTGCTGCTCTGCACTTCAGGCGATTGTGACATCCGGATAATTAAGCTAAAGTAATCCCCTACTAATTATGCCAGGTCATCACTTTTACTATTGCTAAAATCACTTGATCCAAGTGACTATTCATATTCAAATACAAATTAAGATCCAAAATTCAAATTTCTCAAACATGCAAAATAAAATGTTCAAAGTGTGGCAAATATTCCATAACTAATTATGGTGGTGACCCAACACTTTTTCTAAAGTATTTTAGTGCCCCTTTGTGTGATTATAATAGTGGCTAAAATAATAATTTAATTGCTTTTAGATTATAAAAATACTACACTAATTTATTTGGCTACTAAACTAATTGTGGCAGTAGGTTAATTAATAATAATAATTTAAGGACTAGTGTTGCATTTTGTAAAACTAAAACAGAAATAAATAAAAATAAAAAAACTCTAACAAAAAATAAAGTAAGAATAAAAGCCCTGACATGCCCCCTCACTGGGCCTCGGCCCAGCTGGACCACCAGGGCAGCCGACCATCCCCGGTCCCTCCCTCCCCTCCCTCATGTTCGTGCGACCGAGTCGCTACAAGGGCAGGTCACCCCGGACCACCTCGCTGGCGCCGACGCTGGGAGGGGATAAGGACGCCACGCCCCGACCCCTCGATCCCATCCCCCCACTAGCTCACCACTCCACCCTCCTCTCCCTCATGTTCCACCTCTCCCTTCATATCCACCTCTCACCGACGCGCCCGTCGCCATCGTTGCTATGCTACCGCGTCACCGTCCTCTCTGCGTTTGTAGCTCGTGTCCACGGACCACGCCGGCCTCCGCCTCATCTTCTGGTGCCCTATGCTGGAGCCGGTAAGCACCGCTACGACCACAATGGCAACGTCTTCCTCCTCCGATTGCTGTCGCCTTCTTCAACTCCGGCCACCACTTTGCTGCTACTAACCTATCGTTGGCCTTTCTTGAGCTCCATGGTGAGCGTGCGGTCATATCCCCTCTGCCCCCTCCGTTTCCGTGTCTATATCCGTCATGGCCATTGATGCCCGAGCTTGTCGCCGCTGACCTTGTTGCCACCGCGGCCACTACCCGCAAAGCTCGTGTCCGTGCACATGGTCGAGCTCCTGGAGCTCGCAGGAACCCTACGCACTCACGAACTCCTCCCCATATGCTCTTTGTGCTCGATCCCAAGCACCACGAGCACCAGCCATCGCTGATGTCATCATCGTCATCACCACGCTACTCCACGGCGACTGCCGCGACCACCATCCGACGCGGCGCCTCCTGCGTGTTTGAACGGGCTCCATCGCACGTCTGCCCTTGCGCTGTGCCCCTGCTGCCACTGCGCGCCGCGCCGCACGGCGCTCGTCCCCCCCCCCCCCCCCCCCGTGCCGCCTCCCTTGCTTTTTGATGTGCTGATGTAGCTGATGCTTTGCTCATGCCGTCGTCAGGCCCTACAGCCGCTCGTGACGCTGCGCTTGGGCCTTGTCCTCCCTCGCCTCCGACCGCTGCCCTTGCGTGCCCTGCGCCGGCCGCGCGCCCGCACGCGCCCTCCCGCGCTTGGCCGCGCCCGCACCACGCCACTGCCCACTGTTGCTCTGCCTGTATTGCTGCTAGTAATGTAGCTAGTGCTAGCTAGCTTTTCTAAATCTACAATGACTAACACACTAGAAAGCCCCTAAACTGCAGGAAAATAACTACTAACAGGCCAAAACATATATGAGTAGACTTGACAAACTTCATTTTGTCCCTTTGGACCAAATCCATTTGATGTATGGTTTAAATGCAAAGAAAATCACAAATTTCTATGTTTTGTTAACAGAAAAGCAGAAACAGAAATGCTGCAGTAGCACTTTTCCGACAAAGTTTTGATCAAGCAAATGGATGCTAACATAGCTGCACTTGATATTGTCATGTAGATCACAGAAAATTGATCAAGTTTGATATAAGGCACTACTCCATTGGATGAGTAGAACACTAGGTATAGCCTTTGGAAAACAGCTAAATGATATTCAAAACCGAGGGATTCTTAGACTCGGCCAAATTTCACTAAATCCTAAAAATTGCTAAAACTTTAGAAATTCATATAAGTTAATCCGTAACTCGGATGAAAAAGTTTTCTACATGAAAGTTGCTCACAACGACGAGACGAATCCAAATACGCAGTTTGTTCATCTGTCACATGCTCCTAGCATAGCGAACATGCAACTGTCCCCCTCCGATTCATTTGTCCGAAAATGCCAAACTTCGGGAAAGCTTTCCCGGATGTTATCCCCCTTCGCCGATAGCGTGTAGCACCGCGTTAGAACATGTCTAGCTCTGCCTATTGTCCTGTTATGCATCTGTTTGCTCTGTATTTACTATTTCTTCCCCCTCTTCTCTCCGATAGACCCCGAGACCATTGCTAATGCCCCTGTGATCGACTACGTCACCGACGACACCTTCTTCTCGCCTGAGCAACCAGGCAAGCCCTCCTTTGATCATCCCAATATCGCCCATTCCGTTCTCTCATGCTTGCTTTAGATTTTTCTAGTATAATTGATTGCTCCTATTCTGATGCATAGCCTGCTTTTGTAACGTGCTTATTGTACCTTACCTGCTTATCCTAAACTGCTTAGTATAGGTTGGTTAGTGATCCATCAGTGACCCCCACCTTGTCCTTTGTCAGATGTGGGGTTCCGGCAAACCCTTAAGGTTCGAATACTAGGGTGCGCGCGAAGTCTTTCCCTCCTAACAATCTACGCCCTAGCTCGCTAAGATCTCGCAGACGAACTCGATGAACTCGCAACACAAAGAGACACATGATTTATACTAGTTCGGGCCACCGTTGTGGTGTAACACCCTACTCCAGTGTGGTGGTGGTGGATTGCCTCTTGGGCTGATGATGAACAATACAAGGGGAAGAACAGCCTCCCATGGTTGAGGTGTTCTTGTGTGTGAGTAACTTGTGCAGGTGAGAGAGTGATCTAAGATGCCGTCCTCGCCTCCCCTTTCTGTGGTGGTGGCTAGCCCTACTTATAGAGGCCCTGGTCCTCTTCCCAAATATTGAGCAGGAAGGGAGCCAACAACGGCGGGCTAATTTGAAGGGGTGTGGCACCCCGGCTCAGAGCAACCGGTTTACCCTGCATTTCCAGCCCAGAGACCATGTCTTCTGGCAACACACAACATCTTGGTACAGAAAACAACCACTTTATTGATGCTAGCGGGTCGGAGTTTATATTACAACAGATGTCGAGGCCGAGCAGCACACACGGTGCAGCTGAACAATATGTACATTATTTAGTGAACATAATGGGGCCTCGATCATATCAACTATGCGGCAGCAGAACAACGTCGTAGCGAAAACTCCATAGCACAGGGACACCAATGTGGACACGATCTAGACTCAATAGCGCTCCTTTCCAATGTGACTTTCCTGAAATCTGGCATGACACGCCAAGTCAGTACATTGAATGTACTTGCAAGCTCACAACAGGCACAATCATAATGACAAACAATATCATGATATTTAACCAATTAATAATGCAATAATGTTCCAACATGTTGTGCTCATGCTCTTGGGATAAACATCCCTCAGGACCAACTTACCAACCATGATCGTTCTCGGATCACAAAACAAACCACCATCGTGGTCTTAACCAGTGTAACTTGTGATCCTTACGGCGATCACAACCAAACCACCATCGTGGTCTTGACCAGAATAACTTGTGATCCTTACGGCGATCACCACCACACCACCATCATGGTCTTAACCAGAGTAACTCGTGATCCTTTTGGCGATCACCACCACGACCCATATTGGGTTTCGAACAGCTCGATGGCCTTTCGGCCATCACCATCAGTGCAATGATCATAACTTAGTGTGCATGTTTATTAAACGTTGACTCATGGTGGGACCTACTACGAGTTGTCTGTGACCGTGGACTCGCCTATTGATAGATTATACACTCTGCAGAGGTAGCACACTGTACCCACACCACGGAACACATGGCCTCGCACTCCCATTCGGGTGGACCAACGGCATTCCGACAAAACCCTTCCATTGCCATGACACTCTCCCGGCCACTCCGACCCAATCCCCAACGTGCTAGTCCAGGGTGGCCCCGTGTCTACCAAAGACACACCGACCACCATCGTGGCAAAAACAATCCCACTCGGGGACCCGGTACCAAAATCTCAACAACGGGCACACAAGGTTATGCCTAATTACCGGCACCATGACCCAGTTGGAGGCACCGACCAGAGACATGTCAATGGACCGAATCAAGGCCTTCCCACAAAGGCAAATGTGGTTGCACTGGGAAAATCTTGATTCAGCGGCACCATGATGTAGCGACCAGACCCGAATGGATCAAGTCTACTGTGCTCCGGTGTCATCCCTGGATCAGTAATGCTGACACCACACAGTACATCGAAGGATTTATAGCAGAGTGGCAATCACACACTTATTACATCGGTGTCTCAAAAGAGAACTTATTACAATAAATATGGCTTAAGACCATATAATATCGATAACAGCGGAAGACTTGGAAGGTAAATGGGTCCATCAACTCCAACGGCATCACTGAGTATAGAACCATGACCTAAAAGCACCTTAATCATCGTCTGAAAAGTCTACAACATTAACGTTGTAGCCCGAAATGGGTCAGCACATGGAATATGCTGGCAAGGTAACACATAGAGAGTAATGGAATGAAATAGCTATACTATATGCATATTTGGCTGGTGGAAAGCTCTATGGTTACTGTTTTGCGTAAAGCCAATTTTTCCCTACTGCAAAGGAATAAATTTATTTAACTATCATGGGGGTTGTGAAACATTGAGAATGGTTGACAGCATTCTCAATCCCAATTAAAAGTACAATTAAACCCAACAATATTAATTAGAAGTAACATGTTGAGATTCACATGATATTCAAGTACTAGATACTCAAGATGTCCATAACCGGGGACACGGCTAATCATGATTAGTTTATAACACTCTGCAGAGGTTTGCGCACTTTTCCCCACAAGACTCGATCGACTCCGTTGGATTTCTCGCACTACTGATGTTTGAGAAACGGATGACCGAGACACAGTCTTTCAGAAGCGCTAGCACCTTACGATGGATAGACCGGTGCACCTACTTTCCCCTACATCTGCTAGTCTACCCTGTAAGAGTTCGCACGACTTAGTCAACTATGATAGAGCCCATAATGGCTTGTGGCTGCACACGTAAGTTTCTAGCATGAAAGATCTTATGATCCCTTTGAGCCTGGGTGGCGGTCCAAAATAAAACAGGCAAGTCCTGATAGACATCAGGTGCCTCAATCCACCCAGATGTGTGTTTAAGTTGCCACCTTAGATAAACCCTTAAAATTATCAATCTCACATCTGTCATGGATATCACTCACCCAATCCACGTCTACTAGCATAGCATGGCATACTAAGAAAACGTAGAAGTAACTCCCAAAGGTTTCATAATAAACAGGTAATAGGTACTACCTCATCTACTTCCCATCCCACGAGTTAATTAGATCCTAATCATGCAATGTGTGAGGATGGATCTAATGCAATAAAACTGGGTTGTAGAAAAGGTATGATCAAAGTGTTACTTGCCTTGCTGATGATCCGCGAGTCCTAGGGATTCGAAGTAACAGGCGGCGCAATCCGGGTAATCTATCACAGACAAACAGCAAACATACAAAAAGTACTCATCTAATGCACAGGTAAAACTCGAACAAGAGATCAAACCAGATAGTTCAACTTAAGAACTCCAGTTGCAAAGAAAGAAAGAACTGAACAAAGAAACCGAAAACAAACGGCGGAAGAAAACAACTCGGTTCTAGCAAGTTGAATCTAGGTCAAATTTTACCGTAGCAAAAACTTGTTTAAGTTGATTAGTTGGAACGGCGGTTTCGAAATGAAACTCCAGGCGCTTGAATCACCTGATTCCGATAAACGAGCGAGAAAATAGACTAGAACGAAGATCGGATCTGAGATCTCGATCGCGGAATAAAGCCGACGAAAAGAAAAAGAAGAACGGTTAAACGAACGGACGTTCGTTAACCTAGAAAAATCCGGTGATCACGTTCGTTAAGACGAACGGTCCGGCGAACGGTCTCGAGGCAACTAAACCGGAAAAGAAAACGAATCCAATCTAGGGTTTCGAGAAAAGAAAACCGAACAAAAAACAGATCTAGAAAACCGGAACGGTTTAGAAAAGAACCGTAATGATTTAGAGAAAACCGATCTGAGGAAAGAGAAAGAGAGACGCGGCGCGGTACCTCGGCGAGGTCTCTGGCGAGGGGCTCCGGCGGCGGCGGCATTGGGCGGCGGCGGCGGCGGCTTGGGGAGGCTTGGGGCTTGGTGTGGGTTTAGAGGGGGGGTGTGGGGTATATAAAGAGGGGAGAGGAGAGGAGACTTGGGGGAGGGGGCAAGAAATAAGAGTAGGAGAGGGAGTCCTAAAAAATGGAGTCCAACTAGGACTCCTAGGCGGCGGCAGCGGCTTGGGCGCCTGCGCGGCTGCGCGAGCGCGATGGGGAAGGGCCGGCCTGGCCGGTGGCTTGGGCCTTGGCCCAGGCGCGCTAGAATTATTTTTAAATGGTTACGCGCGCAGAAAAACACAGAAAAAGAGAACTAAACAAACTCCAAAATTTCTAAAGTAAATTTTCCCCGACTCCTAAAAATGAGTCAAACAAAATGAACTTTTCTCGGGACCTAGAATGCAAATTTTGAAAATGCGCATTTTTCCCTATCCAAATAAAAGGCAAATAAACTCCGACAAAACCAATGATCCTCTTTTCAAAATTTGAGAAGAACTCAAATATGAAAATGACGAAATCTCCAACTCTCTCCGAGGGTCCTTGTGTTGCGTGAAATTTCTAGGATCGACAAAATGCAAGAAAATATGATATGGATGATGATCTAGTGTATAACATTCCAAATTGAAAATTTGGGATGTTACAAACCTACCCCCCTTAAGATGAATCTCGCCCTCGAGATTCGGGTTGGCTAGAAAATAGGTGAGGGTGGTCCTTGAGCAAATCTTCTTCTCTCTCCCAGGTGGCTTCATCCTCTGAGTGGTGGTTCCACTAAACTTTGCAAAACTTGATAACCTTGCTACGGGTAACTCTGTTGGCAAACTCAAGAATCTTGACTGGTTTCTCTTCATACGTTAGGTCGTCCTGCAACTGAATTGCTTCAAGTGGCACTGTATCTCTTAACGGTACCTTCGCCATCTCGGCGTGACATTTCTTCAGCTGAGAAACATGGAACACGTCATGAACTCCTCACAGTCCCTCTGGAAATTCCAACTTATACGCGACTTCTCCCATACGTTGCAAGATCTTATACGGTCCAATGTAACGCGGTGCTAATTTTCCCTTAACTCCAAAGCGCTTAACTCCTCGTAGTGGGGATACTCGGAGATACACCCTGTCTCCGGTTTCGTAAACTGTCTCCTTGCATTTAGAATCTGCGTAGTTCTTCTGCCTGGACTGGGCTACCTTGAGCCTATCGCGAATCAACTTAACTTTCCGTTCAGACTCCTTAATCAAATCTGGTCCAAAGAATTGACGGTCTCCAACTTCGTCCCATGAAAACGGTGTCCTGCACCTCCTTCCATATAAAGCTTCGAAAGGTGCCATCTTCAAACTGGTTTGGTAGCTGTTGTTATAGGAAAACTCTGCATATGGAAAGTTATCGTCCCAACTAGATCCATAATCTAGTGCACAAGCTCTCAGCATATCTTCCAAAATCCGATTGACCCTCTCAGTCTGTCCATCTGTCTGCGGATGAAAAGCGGTGCTGAACTCTAGCCTGGTTCCCAAAGTTTCCTGCAACTGATTCCAAAACTTTGAGGTAAATTGGGTTCCTCTATCTGATACTATACTCCTCGGAACTCCATGCAAACAAATGATCCTAGTCATGTATATCTTTGCCAACTTAGCACTGGTGTAAGTGGTCTTAACTGGAATGAAATGTGCTACCTTCGTCAAATGATCAACTACTACCCATATCGAGTCATATCCTGCCTTCGTCCTAGGTACTCCTATGATAAAATCCATGCCTATCTTCTCCCACTTCCATTCGGGTATCGGCAATGGCTGCAACAATCCGGCTGGCTTCTGATGCTCTGCCCTTACTCTATGGCATACGTCACAAACTGCTACATATGCTGCAATAGCCTTCTTCATTCCGGTCCACCAGAATGTCTCCTTCAAATCCAAATACATCTTAGTATTTCCTGGGTGAATCGAATAGGGTGAATCATGTGCCTCTTGTAGAATCAACTTCCTGATCTCCGGGTCATTTGGCACATAAACACGGTCCTCAAACCATAGGGTATCGTGCTTATCCTCATGAAATCCCTTTGCTTTTCCTTTGCTTAGTTTCTCCTTTATAGCAGCAATCTCCTTGTCAGATTTCTGTGCCTCTCAGATTTTATCCATCAATGTTGAATGAATCTCCAATGCTGCTACATAGCCTTTCGGAACTATCTCTAAACTTAGTTCACGAAGGTTTTCTGCTAACTCCTTGGGTATTTCTCCCGTCATTAACGTATTGACATGGCTCTTACGGCTCAATGCGTCAGCTACTACATTAGCTTTTCCGGGATGGTAATGCAATCTCATGTCATAATCCTTGATGAGCTCCAACCATCTCCTTTGTCTGAGATTCAACTCCTTCTGCGCGAAAATGTACTTCAAACTCTTGTGATCCGTGTACACCTCACAATGATTTCCAATGAGGAAATGTCTCCATGTCTTCAATGCATGCACTACGGCTGCTAACTCCAAATCATGCGTGGCATAATATAATTCATGAGGCTTCAGTTGTCGTGAAGCATACGAAACAACTCTACCTTCTTGCATAAGCACTGCTCCAAGTCCTCGACGTGAAGCGTCGCAAGACACCTCATAATCCTTGGTCTGATCTGGCAAAATCAACACTGGTGAGGTAACCAAACGTTTTTTCAACTCCTGGAAACTAGCCTCACCCTCCTCAGTCCATTTAAACTTAGTATCCTTCTTCAACAACTCCGTCATAGGCTTCGCAATCTTTGAAAAGTTCTCAATGAATCTCCGGTAGTATCCTGCGAGTCCAAGAAAACTCCAGATCTCTCCAACTGTCGTTGGTGCTTCCCATTCGGTTACGGTCACAACCTTGGCGGGGTGAACTACTATCCCTTCTCTGGATATAACGTGTCCGAGGAATCCTACTTCCTTCAACCAAAACTCACATTTGCTAAATTTGGCATATAACTGATGTTCCCTTAGTTTCTCCAAAACCAAACGCAAATGTTCCTTATGCTCTTCTTCATTCTTCGAATAAACCAGGATATCATCAATGAACACTACGACGAACTTATCCAAAAACTCCATAAACACTTTGTTCATCAGGTTCATAAAATAGGCAGGTGCGTTAGTCAATCCAAATGACATAACGGTATACTCATACAGTCCATATCTTGTAGTGAATGCTGTCTTAGGTATGTCCTGCTCTCGAATCTTCAACTGGTGGTACCCTGATCGCAAATCGATCTTGGAAAAAACTTTAGCTCCTTGCAAACGATCAAACAGATCATTTATCATTGGCAGTGGGTACTTGTTCTTGATGGTTACTTCATTCAATCCACGGTAATCAACAACCATCCTTAATGATCCATCCTTCTTCTCCACTAGAAGTACAGGTGATCCCCAAGGAGAAGAACGTGGGCGAATGTAACCTTTCTCCAATAACTCCTTAATCTGATTCTTTATTTCTACCAAATCCTTTGCTGGCATCCGGTATGGTCTCTTTGATATTGGGCCTGTACCTGGCAACAACTCAATCAAAAACTCAATGTCTCTATCCGGTGGCATGCCTGGCAACTCTTCAGGAAATACATCAGGAAAATCCTTTACCACTGGTACTTCCTCCTGCACGACTCCTGTCAGGCAATTTACTTGTGTCCTATTTGGCACATGCCGGGATACATACTTGATCCTTCTTCCTTCTGGCGTTGTGAGCAAAATTGTCTTACTGGCACAATCGATGTTTCCTCCATACATCGACAGCCAATCCATACCGAGAATTACATCCAGACCCTGGGATTCCAGAATAATCAAATCTTTTGGGAAAACATGCCTTCCTATGCTTAATGGCACTTGAAAGCATCCTTGACTGGCCATGTATTCTGCTCCTGGCGAACTTACTAGCATAGGTGTTTTAAGAATCCTAGTGGGCAGGCTATATTTTTCCACAAATCCCATTGATATGTATGAATGTGATGCACCAGTATCGAAAAGAACGAGTGCGGTAAATGACTTAACCAAAAACATACCGATTACTGCATCAGGCTGATCTTCAACCTCCTCCATGCTAACGTGGTTCACCTCTCCCCTATTGAAAGGGTTCGGCTGCTTCCCTGAGCTCCCATTGCCATTTCCATTCTGGCCTTCAGGACATTCATTGGCATAATGTCCGGTCTTGGAACACTTGAAACAGGTGACTTGACTCAGATCTCTCTTGGCTGGGGTTGATGGGGTGGTCCGGTTCTGGCCGTTGCTTCCTCCATTCCCATTACCATTCTTGTGGCCATTGTGGTTGTGCGAACTACCTCCTCCATGGGTATGCTGAAACTGAAATCCCGATTTAGGGGTAAAACGGGGCTTCTGCTGGGCTCCAGAGTTATACTTCCCCTGTCCATACTTCCTCTTGCGGTTCTCAACCTGCTGTTGCTTCCCTTCAATCATGATGGCACGATCTACCAACTCCTGGTAGTTGTTAAAACTTCCTACCATCAACTGCATACTTAACTCATCATTCCGTCCTTCCAGAAACTTCTCCTGCTTGGTTGCATCCGTAGCAACGTCATCTGGGGCATAACATGCTAGCTTGTTGAAGTCGTCAACGTACTGGCCAACTGTCCTTCCTCCTTGGCGTAAGTTGCGAAACTCATGCTTCTTCATGGCCATAGCTCCTGCTGAAACATGTGCAGTGCGGAAAGCTTGCTGGAACTGATCCCATGTGACAGTGTCAACTAGGAAAGTGGCTGTGAAATTCTCCCACCATGCTGTCGCGGGTCCGTCAAGCTGATGTGCGGCAAACTTCACTTTCTCACCATCCGTGCATCCTGCAGTGGTCAACTCCCTTCCTATCTTGCGGAGCCAATCGTCTGCTACTATCGGCTCGATGCTACTAGAAAACACCGGCGGATTTAGCCTAAGGAAACGGGCTAAGTGGTCAACAGGGGGTGGTGGTGGTGGTGGGTTGTTGTTGTTGTTGTTCTGCTGATTCTGAACTAACATCTGCATCAATTGATTCTGCTGTTGGATCAACTGAGTGAGCTCCGGTGGAAATCCATTGTCACGTCTCGGAGGCATCTGAGGGTTTAGAAAAGACGAGAGATAAGAATAGAGTGAGGTCTAAAGAGAAAACACTACCCCAATGGACATGAGCAAATTCACACAAAGTCACTTCATTCAAACAAACAAGGGCTTACAATCGATCTAGCTATCGCAAAAGTGCTCGAACTATAGTGTTTACATGGGGAAAATACTATTAATATTTGGTGGTCATCTAGAAATTTGAACTGGTGGAAGACTCCATGATGTCCGCTCCAGCTTCGTCTTCAAAGTCGGGTTCACTTGGATCCGAATCGGTGTCGTCGATGATGATGTAATTGTCCGGACATGCGACGTACATGTCTTCCTTCCTGGATGCTAACTCCCTCTTGAGTTCTTCAATCTCTTGCTTAAGATCGACGTTGTGCCTTGCTAGAGCTACGATCTCGTCCATGTAGTCCTTGCGTGTAGCCTTCAGTTCTCCTTCTAGCTCGATGATCCTTGTCTTCGCATTCTTCAACTCCATCATATCATTGCGCATCTGGTTCTCGCGGCGTCGGATGTGCTGGTTTAACTCTTGGATAAATGCTGCAATGGATTTATCCTTCTTGGTGGTGACTAACTCCCATTGTTCATCTCGGCGTCCGCAAATCTGGTAGATAGTGTCTTTGAGGTCTTCTTGATAAACTTCTCCAATGCGTCCTATGGTGATATGGGCTGCCATGCTCCTTCCTAGACTCCAGGTTGGTGCATTGAAAACACTATCTATGGGCTTCAAGATTGGCGCGAATGTCCTTCCCGGAACGTGAGCTTGAATCTTCCAGCGCTCCTCTTTAGGCAGAGTGGCGTTGAAGGTTCCCGTGAAACTTGGTAATCCAATGTTTAAGTACTTGGTGACTTCCTTCAAGTGAAATCCAAAAGGTGTGCCTTCATCTGGTTAAGCGTACTTAATCTTCGCGTCCTTCATCCTAAAGAGTCGAAAAGATGAGGAGTTAGAAAATGAGGAGAGAATAGTGATCTATGGCTTTAACTTACTGGTCGTGTCCTACAGTCAGCGTGTGCTCTGATACCATCTCTGTAGCGACCAGACCCGAATGGATCAAGTCTACTGTGCTCCGGTGTCATCCCTGGATCAGTAATGCTGACATAACACAGTACATCGAAGGATTTATAGCAGAGTGGCAATCACACACTTATTACATCGGTGTCTCAAAAGAGAACTTATTACAATAAATATGGCTTAAGGCCATCTAATATCGATAACAGCGGAAGACTTGGAAGGTAAATGGGTCCATCAACTCCAACGGCATCATTGAGTATAGAACCACGACCTAAAAGCACCTTAATCATCGTCTGAAAAGTCTACAACATTAACGTTGCAGCCCGAAACGGGTCAGCACATGGAATATGCTGGCAAGGTAACACATAGAGAGTAATGGAATGAAACAGCTATACTATATGCATATTTGGCTGGTGGAAAGCTCTATGGTTACTATTTTGCGTAAAGCCAATTTTTCCCTACTGCAAAGGAATAAATTTATTTAACTATCATGGTGGTTGTTAAACATTGAGAATGGTTGACAGCATTCTCAATCCCAATTAAAAGTACAATTAAACCCAACAATATTAATTAGAAGTAACATGTTGAGATTCACATGATATTCAAGTACTAGATACTCAAGATGTCCATAACCGGGGACACGGCTAATCATGATTAGTTTATTACACTCTGCAGAGGTTTGCGCACTTTTCCCTACAAGACTCGATCGCCTCCGTTGGATTTCTCGCACTACTGATGTTTGAGAAATGGATGACCAAGACACAGTCTTTTAGAAGCGCTAGCACCTTACAATGGATAGACCGGTACACCTACTTTCCCCTACATCTGCTAGTCTACCCTGTAAGAGTTCGCGCGACTTAGTCAACTATGCCAGAGCCCATAATGGCTTGTGGCTGCACACGTAAGTTTCTAGCATGAAAGATCTTATGATCCCTTTGAGCCTGGGTGGCGGTCCAAAATAAAACAGGCAAGTCCTGATAGACATCAGGTGCCTCAATCCACCTAGATGTGTGTTTAAGTTGCCACCTTAGATAAACCCTTAAAATTATCAATCCCACATCTGTCATGGATATCACTCACCCAATCCATGTCTACTAGCATAGCATGGCATAATAAGCAAACGTAGAAGTAACTCCCAAAGGTTTCATAATAAACAGGTAATAGGTACTACCTCATCTACTTCCCATCCCACAATTTAATTAGATCCTAATCATGCAATGTGTGAGGATGGATCTAATGCAATAAAACTGGGTTGTAGAAAAGGTATGATCAAAGTGTTACTTGCCTTGCTGATGATCCGCGAGTCCTAGGGATTCGGAGTAACAGGCAGCGCAATCCGGGTAATCTATCGCAGACAAACAACAAGCATACAATAAGTACTCATCTAATGCACAGGTAAAACTCGAACAAGAGATCTAACCAGATAGTTCAACTTAAGAACTCCGGTTGCAAAGAAAGAAAGAACCGAACAAAGAAACCGAAAACAAATGACGGAAGAAACCAAATCGGTTCTAGCAAGTTGAATCTAGGTCAAATTTTACCGTAGCAAAAACTTGTTTAAGTTGATTAGTTGGAACGGCGGTTTCGAAACGAAACTCCAGGCGCTTGAATCACCTGATTCCGATAAACGAGCGAGAAAATAGACTAGAACGAACATCGGATCTGAGATCGCGATCGCGGAATAAATCTGACGAAAAAAAAAGAAGAACGGTTAAACGAATGGACGTTCGTTAACCTAGAATAATCCGGTGATCACATTCGTTAAGTCGAACGGTCCTGCGAACGGTCTCGAGGCAACTAAACCGGAAAAGAAAACGAATCCGATCTACGGTTTCGAGAAAAGAAAACCGAACGAAAAACCGATCTAGAAAACCGGAACGGTTTAGAAAAGAACCGGAACGATTTAGAGAAAACCGATCCGAGGAAAAAGAAAGAGAGACGTGGCGCGGTACCTCGGTGAGGTCTCCGGCGAGGGGCTCCGGCGGCGGCGGCGTTGGGCGGCGGCGGCGGTGCACAAGCGCGGGGGCGGCGGGGCGCTAGGGGCGGCGGCGGCGCGTGACGCAGGGCGGCGCGACGCGGGCAAGGGCGCGGGGTGGGGCGCGGCTTGGGGAGGCTTGGGGCTTGGTGTGGGTTTAGAGGGGGGTGTGGGGTATATAAAGAGGGGAGAGGAGAGGAGACTTGGGGGAGGGGGCAAGAAATAAGAGTAGGAGAGGGAGTCCTAAAAAAATGGAGTCCAACTAGGACTCCTAGGCGGCGGCAGCGGCTTGGGCGCCTGCGCGGCTGCGCGAGCGCGATGGGGAAGGGCCGGCCTGGCCGGTGGCTTGGGCCTTGGCCCAGGCGCGCTAGAATTATTTTTAAATGGTTACGCGCGCAGAAAAACACAGAAAAAGAGAACTAAACAAACTCCAAAATTTCTAAAGTAAATTTTCCCCGACTCCTAAAAATGAGTCGAACAAAATGAACTTTTCTCGGGACCTAGAATGCAAATTTTGAAAACGCGTATTTTTCCCTATCCAAATAAAAGGCAAATAAACTCCGACAAAACCAATGATCCTCTTTTCAAAATTTGAGAAGAACTCAAATATGAAAATGACGAAATCTCCAACTCTCTCCGAGGGTCCTTGAGTTGCGTGAAATTTCTAGGATCAACAAAATGCAAGAAAATATGATATGCATGATGATCTAGTGTATAACATTCCAAATTGAAAATTTGGGACGTTACACATGACCCAGTCAACGATATATTCAAGTTGAGTTATATTTAGGTTCAACTTAAAATGAAAATGACCGGTGTCATAGCATGCCATGGAATGCAATACTACACATGCATCATATAATACGAAAATGACTGCCATCAACCATATCCACACTAAGCATAAGCATCAACAACTTATCTTACTTTCCTGGTCTCACTTTAACAATATATTTTTCAGCAAGTAACATTATTTTCTTATGCAATAAAATAACTTCAATTAATTCCTCATATGCATAGCAAAGATTCTACTGTCATCACCTCAAGCAAATCCTAATTTCTTTGCCAAAAAAGATAGGTTCAAACATTCTGGAAATTAAGTAAAATGGCTACACCAGCACTAAACATGATGTATTCTAGCAAATTTAATTATTTATTTTTGCAAGAAAATAACTTTAAGCAATTATTCATACACATAACAAATCATTTTATCATTACCATAATTCGATCTTAGCCTCTTTACCAACTAAACTAGTTTCAAGGTTCTGTAAATCAAGCATAATACCAGCACACACTTTAACAACATATAAATAACATAATAGTTATTTAAAATGCATGGATTAATCATTCAATGCAAGTAAGAAATTCATCAATATTGAAATGGCAGCATGAAAGTGTTGTTGTGGCTTGCCTTAGTGCAGATGAGGTTCACAAGCCTTCTGGTGATCCTCAAGACAAGCCTCACCCTCTGAAAATAATTTTAAACACAAGAATAAAATATCAAGAACTCTTCTGAAAATCACCAGAAATTCTAGACAACTCAAAAAAATCTCGTTTTTGGTGAGCTGCTAGATTTCCTTGCAAAGAACATAATGCAAAAAGAATCAATTCATTTGGACTTATGGTAGAAAAGTTATGGCTGTTTGAACCTCTCTGGAATTGAATGAAATTTGATTTTAAATAAATAGACTAGGGGGTGACGTCAAAGGCATAAAGCCTCAGGGCGCCACCACTCGTACCTCTTTGTGCGCATACAGAGTGGCTGACTAGTGGGCCCGGTAGTCAGGTGAGATGGAGGGGAGAAGGAAACAGAGGAAGGTCGCGACTTTGTCGGAGCTCTTGCCGGCGACGAGGGCTCCTTGGCGAAAACCATAGGGAGGGATCGAGAGAGGGGATTGAGGCACACCTTCCCGTACCCGTAGCGTAGCTAGGGGCGGTCTGACGGCATCGGATCTTCCTCGCAAACGGAGGCAGAGGGTGGGGGTCGCCGGAGATGAAGAAGACGGCGAGCAGAGGAAGCTCCAGGGGCTCCGGGGGGAAAGGATGGCTTCACCAGAGAGAGGCGGAGGCCCTGGAAGGATCGCCCTGGCCTGGGAGGTTCTCGAGCTACAGCGGCGACCAGAGGGGATCGCCGACGAGCTCGAGCTCGAGGGCGGAGGCCCGCGGCCTGCCCGGCCGGGCTACGGCTCCCTATGCTTTTGTGGGGTGTGTGGGAGTGGTGGATGGTGCTCGAGGAGGCTGGGGGCGGCTCCATTTATAGGAGAGTGAAGAGGGGGTTCGGGCTCCGCCGGTGGACACCTGTCCACGGCGCCTGGCGACGAGCGACATCATTGAGAGGGGGAGATGGTGACGCAGCTCACGCGGGAACTGTGGGCGAGCGGGGACGAGCACAAGAACGAGGAGATGGAGGCGAGCATAATGCGCACCGCACTAGCGGGTTGGCCGGACCGTGCCCGTGCTCACTGCGGCGAGCTCCGGCGTCGGCGAGCAACAGGGAGGAGTAAATGGCGTTGAGACGATGATGGTGGCGAGGTTTGGCACGCTTAGGCAAGCCGGGAAGCGAGCACGCGAGCAACAGAGGCTCGGGCGCGTTGCAGAGCGCGTCGGCTGCATGCCAGCAAGCCTGGACGAACGCGGTCACCGCGTGAACTATGACCTCATGCCGACCTAAGCCCGAACTCCATGTCTGGCACGTTGTTCCTGGTAGTTTTGAATGTTACCACGCCTTTGTTTGGCTCCAGGTGCAGTAGAGAAGATTTGACACGCCAGGTAAGTTTCTGATCAGTAACTTTGAGGTGTTACTGAGGTTAAATGGCTGGGAGTTGGGGGTTGTGCTTTGGAGGCTAGCCATCATCTACTAAGGTGATGATGCACAAGAAAATTCAGGCACAGGGGAGCAAGTAAAATGGTAGTTGCTGTGGAAACCACCATTTCTGTCCAGAACAGAAAATATTTTCTGTAGCAAAAATATTCCAAAAAGTGATGAAATATTTTTGCTCGGGAAGGTGCCCTAGGGTTGAAAGAATATTTGGGAATTTTCTCAGATTTTTATGGGCCATAAAAATGAGGGTTGCTTTGGAGCTCATTGAACTAGCTTGGGTTTTAGTGAAGAAAATGAATATTTTTCCTTTAAGAAAAATATTCCCAAGATTATTTTGAGATGGATCAGAATGAGAATGATGATTAGAGAGGGGAATGATGCACTTGGGTGAAATTCAATGGTACCCAAGTGTTTAAGTCCATATGAGAAGATTCTGAAACCCCAACTTTCAATAAATCCAAATGAAAATCAGGCTGTCACAAGGAGGACAGCTAGTACAAGCCATCCTGATAAAAGGTGGTCTGCGCCTGCGAAAGGCTCTGGTGGTGACGCCGTGTTGGGCTCCATGATGACCTCCGTCTTGTCGTCCTTCTAATCTTGGTCTTGTTGCACCAAAATGGCAACCTTTGCCTGATACCTCGGTACTCCTCGCCTGCGCTAGTTTCCTTTGCATCATAGAGGAAATAAGGATGCTGCGCGCGCTGGCGCCCGCCTGGTGTCGATCGTCATGGCTCACGTCATGAGAGCCTTATGAGGTTCGCCTCGCCTTGATATCTCCGCTCCTCGTGAGCCTGCCTGACTAGGCCGCTCCAGAGGAGGTCTCGTGTTGTCCGCCTCGTGAGGTTTGGCCCCTCACGATGGTCTTGGGTGCATTGTTGGTGAAGATGGGCCGTACGGCCTACTGGCTCAGCCACGCAGTGGGCTGCAGGCAGGCAAGTCTGGGGACCCCCGTTCCCAGGATGCCGACAGTAGCCCCGGGCGCAAGGTGCGCTCGGGCTTGGCTTCGCGGCGAAGCCAAGGGCCAAGCACGGAGCACCGCGAGCCCCCAAAGCCTGTGGCCTTGGTTGACGCATGGCGATTGATTGGTCTTGGGCATCTCTGCTTCCCCACGCTGCCTCGGCAACTACTCGCCCTGAAAAAATGCTGGCGCAGGCAGCACTTACCTTCATTGCTTCTTCCTCTCCTTGCTCCAGATCCCCTTCCTTGCTCTCCACCACCGCTATCTCCAGATCCACTTCGATCTTATTCCGAAGCTGCGATCCATGGCGCCATGCAAGGCCAAGGCTTCCTCAGCGCCGGCTTGGTATGAGCCGGCCCTTGAGGTGCCCACCATCATGGAGAAGAGCCTCGCCTCCATGCGCCTGCCGACGGCGGGCGAGAGCAATGAGTGGGGGAAGACCGAGCTCCGGCTTGCCTCCGATGCGCCGGAGCCCGAGGAAAGCACCTTCTTCCCCTTCTTCTCGAGAAGCGTCGCCGTTGGGTTGCTTCCACCCTTCTTTGATTTCTTTTATGAAGTCCTCGACCACTATGGGCTGCAGGCGCTGCATCTCCATCCCAACTCTGTCCTCCTCCTTTCCATCTTCACCTACTATTGTGAGGCATACCTGGGCGTGATGCCGTTCGTGGCGCTCCTACGCCATTTCTTCTTCCTCCGTGTCAGTGAGGGTAACATCTCTGGATGCGCTAACTTTGTTGCATCCGGTAAGGCCAACTCGATCTCAAGCACCGGGAAGAGGGCCGATAACATTTGATCCAAATGGGTCATGATGGGCACCAAGTGCACCGATCTGCGTCTGGCATTTCCCATGGCGGCGCCCTCTTTCCACTTGGGATGGCCCAGGGCGGAGCTTGCTGATGAGCGGGCGTCATTGGTGTTGGGGCAGATGGTGACCGACCTGAAGCCGGGCAACGTGAGGGCGGAAAAGGTGATGGGGGTCATGCTTCTGAGGAGTTCTTGACCCTGCGAGTAGCTCCACTCCAGGCGCGTGCAAGCCCGTTGTGGGAGCTTGAAGAACAGGGGGACATGACCCGCCTGAGGCCAAGGGCCCTGCCTGACGATGAATTGGCTACTGTCTTGCGCCTCATAGTTGGGGACAATCAGGAGTACCCACCAAGCACCTTTGTCCCCCTGTTCCAGAGCAAGGATCGGGAGGAATTCATCGTCTCCAGGCCGTCCTTTGATGCGCGTGGGCTGGTGCCGCCGGCGCTCCTTGGAGCCCCCGCAGCACCGAAACTGGTGGAGGTGTCTTCTGGCGAGCCCCGCGGGGAGGGGGAAGAGGAGGTGGACCCGGAGAAGACTCTAGAAGAGGTGGGGGAGACTTCCCCTCTGAGCAAGGCCGAGATCCTCCGCGCCCTTCCTGACAATGCCGAGGCCGACGCCCGCCAAGGGGAGAGGGAGCAGCCCCCCGTCCGGATGAGGGGCAGGTCGTCGTTGGTGCCTCGCGATGCCGTCTCCGGCCCGATGCTGTCGGGCTTCAGGCTTCCTAAGCGGAAGTATGTCGCGGTGGATCAGTAAGTGTCTCGAGCTTCGCCTTGACCCTATTTGCACTCTTCATTTCCTGATGCTGGCCCTTGGTTGGTCAGGCCGACGTCTTCTATGAAGAAGGTGAAGGAAGATGTGGTGCCCGTGCCTCCTTCCTCAGGGAAAGGTGGGAGCGCCCGCATCTCCCCAGCTCGGTCATCCTTACGGGGCCAAGAGGAGCATCGCCACGTGGAACCAGCTCGCCACGTGGGAGCGCCCGCATCTCCCCAGCTCGGTCATCCTTACGGGGCCAAGAGGAGCATCGCCACGTGGAACCAGCAGGTCGGCGGGCGCGCCGCTGCTCCGCTTCGCCTACTCCGCGCCTGCAAGCCAGTGGCTCCGCCCGCATCGCCGCCTCCGAGTCCTGCCTCGCCCGGGCCGGCTCTGCGTCCCGCCTCCGCGCGCTGGCCTTGGTCGGCCTGCCCCGCGCCTGCGCCACCTGGCCGCAGCGCGCCCGCCGACCTGCCGTCTCCGCGCCCCCCCCCCCCCCGAGCCGCCTGCTCGACGGCCCGCCCCGGGCCTCCTGCGCGTCCGCGCCCATCGCACTGCACCTCGCACGCCGGCTCCCCTGCAAGCCCCGTGCCGAGCCGCCACCGTCTCTCCCGACTCTGCCTGGCTGCCGACTCCGGATCCGGCCGCGCCGGCTGCCGCTGTCCCGGGCCGGCCACCGCCCCTCTCAGCCCCGGCCGCGACCCTGCCGCCTGGCGCCTCCCTCACGCCCGTGCCGCGCGGCTCCGCCGCCTGCCGGCTCCCTCGCTCCCGCACCGCGCTGCTCCGCCGCCTGTGGGCTCCCCCGCTCCAGCACCTTGCTCCGCCCAGGGCCGCGCGGCCACTCCCCTCTGCACCGTCTCGCTCCGGCCAGGCCGTGTCGCCCTGCACGCTGCTCCGCTCGCGAGCTCACGTGCGCTCTACCGCCTCACGCCCGGCCCCGGCGCCGGCTTCTCCAAATCCCGCGCCGGCTTCGGGTGGCCGCCCCCGCGCGCTGCCGCGTCCCGCGCCGGCTTCGGGTGGCCGCCCCGCGCGCTGCCGCGCCCCGCGCCGGCTTCGGGTGGCCGCCCCCGCGCGCTGCCGCGTCCCTCGCCGGCTTCGGGTGGCCGCCCCGCGAGCTGCCGCGTCCCGCGCCGGCTTCGGGTGGCCGCCCCGCGCGCTGCCGCGTCCCTCGCCGGCTTCGGGTGGCCGCCCCGCGCGCTGCCGTGTCCCGCGCCGGCTTCGGGTGGCCTCCCCACGCGCTGCCGCGTCCCGCCTCGGGCCGACGCCTTCCGCGCTCGCCGGCTTCCGCCCTCCCGGCCAGCTCCCGCTCGTCCCGTGGATGGCTCGCGGCTTGTCGGCTGCCGCCCGCTCTGCTCCAGCCCCTGCCGGCTTCCCCATCACCCGCCTGCCGGCTCGCCACAGCCGGCTGCGCCCCGCGCGCCCCTGACAGCTCCCGCTGTTCGGCTGCTCGTGCCCGGCTGGAGGCGAGAAGAAGAACGAAAGAAAGAAGAGAAACAGGGCCGGGTTAAAAAAAATGGAGGCCTGCGGGCCGGCCAGAAAAGAAAGCGAGAGGTCAACTGCCCATGGCCGGCTCGGCAAAAAAAATGGAGGCCTGCGAGCCGGCCAGAAAAGAAAGCGAGAGGTCAACTGCCCACGGCCGGCTCGGCAAAAAAAAGTGTGTCCGACTACCAAATATGCGTCCGACCGCGGACTGCCTGGCCGGCTGCAAAGAGTCCGACTGCTATGTCGGGGTCCGCCCGCCCAACCGCCTGAAGAAGAAAAAGAAGAAGACAAAGTAGTTGCCGGAAGATCCGGCCCGACTGCTCAGCAGTCGGCCTGAATCTCGGGGGCTACACCCAGCAGGTGCGCTGACGCGCCCCCACGAGAGAAGAGAAGACAAAGTAGTTGCCGGAAGATCCGGCCCGACTGCTCAGCAGTCGGCCCGAATCTCGGGGGCTACACCCAACGGGTGCGCTGACGCACCCCCGTGAGAGAGAAGACAAAGTAGTTGCCAGAAGATCCGGCCCGACTGCTCAGCAGTCGGCCCGAATCTCGGGGGCTACACCCAGCGGGTGCGCTGACGCGCCCCCATGAGAGAAGAGAAGACAAAGTAGTTGCCGGAAGATCCGGCCCGACTGCTCAGCAGTCGGCCCGAATCTCGGGGGCTACACCCAGCGGGTGCGCTGACGCGCCCCCGTGAGAAAGAAGACAAAATAGCTGCCGGAAGACCCGGCCCGACTGCTCAGCAGTCGGCCCTACACCCAGCGGGTGCGCCGGCACACTCCGCGAGCGCCGAGTCGCGCCGGCTATCTTCGACGACCACGACTACACGAAAAACAATGTGAGCTCCTCACCCACATATTTTTGCACTACGCAAACACGGATAACCCCGAGCGTTGCTCGGGGCCTGCCTCCGCATTTTATTACAGTAGCATCACTGTTTGCCCCGGCGCCAGCCAGAGTTGGCCCCGGGGGCTGGCGGCTTGGCCTGAGACGTTAGTTCCCGCAGACGGCTTAGTACCGTGCGCGGTACCAAAGGCCCACTCTTAGTCACAGACCGCAGAGCGGCTGCCGACTAGCAAGAGTGAACGCTGGAGGCCACCCACGCGAAAAACGTCCGGGAAGAAAAACGTTCGGGCGACCCGACCGTTTTCCTTTACAAGTATCTACTCGGTTGAATCTGCTCCCAGACTCTGAGTACTGTACACTCCACTTCGCGGCCCACTCTCAGCCACAGACCGCAGAGCGGCTGTCCGGCAAGCAAGAGCCCGGGCCAAAAAGTGGAGGGAACATGAAAAAGATTTAAGGGGGCTCAGACGAAACCGAGTCGGCACCCTCCGCATAAAACTTGCAATGATAAAAGCAAGCATTCGATATATCTGCATGGACTAACTTTGTCCTTTTTTATGATTATTTTCATGAACATTTGCCAAAAAAACCTCCGCCCAACTTTGCCAAGTTGCCCGGAGGCTTGGGGGCTACTGTCGGCGTAATGGGACACGGATACCCCGAAGACGGCAAGATGATATTTCAAGACATCGGGGCTAGCAAAGCCCCTCAGTCCGACTGCCCGGCCGCTCCTGCCGGCTCCCTGTCCGACTGCGCTACCCGGCCGGCTGCCGACTGCCGACTACGCCAACCAGTCGGCTACTGACTGCAGCCCGGCCCGACATCGACGAGACAACCGTACCGCGATGCCGTCATTACCATGTACCGTGTCCCCTGGGTACTAATTTATAAAGTATCCCAGGGGACAAGCATGACATGTGCCATGCCTACCTGGCTTGGCATGTAAGCTACCCAAGGTAGCTTACATCCAAAGCCACTAGCTAGCTTACATACTAAGCCACCCACATAGCTTACACACCAAGCTACCTGACACTATATATACCACTACACATCCATCCATCCAGGAGGATGGACACTCACGCACACACAAGCTAGCAAGCAAGCTAGCTTTCCATCCATCCATCCACATGAGCACGTATGCTCACGGCCATGAGCATGGCCGGCCACTAGCACGCCTCATCCAGGCATATATAAAGCCAGATGCCTACGGCACTGAGCTGAGATACAGCTCTAGGAGCGATCCTGTACCAGATATACCAGATATACTCAGACATGCAGGAGTAGGGGTATTATCTCTCCGGAGAGCCCCGAACCTGGGTAAACTACCGCGTGCTACTCGCATACCCGTTCCCGGTCCTATCAGCCGCAGTCCTACCCACACACTAAGCCCTTGTGGCATCTGTCGACTCGCAAGCCCCCCGTGAGAAATACCACGACACTCGCCTCGATCTGCTCTTCGTGCGATCCCCGAAAGGGGCTCGGTCCGCCGGTCCCATAGGTGTTCGTGGATTAGTCCCCCGACAGATCCATGTATGAAAATGAAGTATGGACTTTAACTAACTTGCCCGATGATCGGCGAGCCATAGAAAATAAATGGATCTTTAAGAAGAAGACAGACGCGGATGGTAATGTGACCATCTATAAAGCTAGGCTTGTCGCTAAGGGTTATCGACAAGTTCAAGGGGTTGACTACGATGAGACTTTCTCACCTGTAGCGAAGCTGAAGTCTGTCTGAATCATGTTAGCAATTGCCGCATTCTATGATTATGAGATATGGCAAATGGACGTCAATACGGCATTCCTTAATGGTTTCCTTAAGGAAGAATTGTATATGATGCAGCCGGAAGGTTTTGTCGATCCTAAGAATCCTGACAAGGTGTGCAAGCTCCAACGCTTGATTTATGGGCTGGTGCAAGCATCTCGGAGTTCGAACATTCGCTTTGATGAGATAATCAAAGCGTTCGGGTTTACGCAGACTTATGGAGAAGCCTGCGTTTACAAGAAAGTGAGTGGGAGCTCTGTAGCATTTCTCATATTATATGTAGATGACATACTTTTGATGGGAAACGATATAGAACTCTTCGACAGCATTAAGGCCTACTTGAATAAGAGTTTTTCAATGAAGGACCTTGGAGAAGCTGCTTATATATTAGGCATCAAGATCTATAGAGATAGATCAAGACACCTCATAGGTCTTTCACAAAGCACATACCTTGATAAGATATTGAAGAAGTTCAATATGGATCAGTCTAAGAAGGGGTTGTTGCCTGTGTTGCAAGGTGTGAAATTGAGCTCAGCTCAATGTCCGACCACGGCGGAAGATATAGAAGAGATGAGTGTCATCCCCTATGCCTCAGCCATAGGGTCTATTATGTATGCCATGCTGTGTACCAGACCTGATGTAAACCTTGCCGTAAGTTTGGTAGGAAGGTACCAAAGTAATCCCGGCAAGGAACACTGGATGCGAGCCAACGTGGCTATGGCCACGACGGCGACGTGCGATGGCGGCGGCGGGTGCGACCAAGCTTGGTGCGGTCGCTGCGGTGCTCAAGAAGGCAAACGGAGAGGATGGGGAGGTAGCTGAGCTCACGACGATCACGGCAGAGCATACGGCGAGGTCGGGGATGAGCTGGTGCGGTGGTGATGGTGAAGGGTGTTGAAAATATGCCCTAGAGGCAATAATAAAAGCATTATTATTATAGTTCCTTGTTCATGATAATTGTCTTTTATTCATGCTATAATTGTGTTATCCGGAAATCGTAATACATGTGTGAATTCATAGACACCAACATGTCCCTAGTAAGCCTCTAGTTGACTAGCTCGTTGATCAACAGATAGTCATGGTTTCCTGCCTATGGACATTGGATGTGATAATGAGATCACATCATTAGGAGAATGATGTGATGGACAAGACCCAATCCTAAACATAGCACAAGATCGTATAGTTCGTTTGCTAGAGTTTTTCCAATGTCCAGTATCTTTTCCTTAGACCATGAGATCGTGTAACTCCCGGATACCGTAGGAGTGCTTTGGGTGTGCCAAACGTCACAACGTAACTGGGTGACTATAAAGGTACATTACAGGTATCTCCGAAAGTGTCTGTTGGGTTAGCACGAATCGAGACTGGGATTTGTCACTCCGTATGACGGAGAGGTATCTCTGGGCCCACTCGGTAATGCATCATCATAATGAGCTCAAAGTGACCAAGTGTCTGGTCGCGGGATCATGCATTATGGTACGTGTAAAGTGACTTGCCGGTAACGAGATTGAACGAGGTATTGGGATACCGACGATCGAATCTCGGGCAAGTAACGTACCGATTGACAAAGGGAATTGTATACGGGGTTGCTTGAATCCTCGACATTGTGGTTCATCCGATGAGATCATCGAGGAGCATGTGGGAGCCAACATGGGTATCCAGATCCTGCTGTTGGTTATTGACCGGAGAGCCATCTCGGTCATGTCTACATGTCTCCCGAACCCGTAGGGTCTACACACTTAAGGTTCGGTGACGCTAGGGTTGTAGAGATATGAATATGCAGTAACCCGAAAGTTGTTCAGAGTCCCGGATGACATCCTAGACGTCACGAGGAGTTCCGGAATGGTTCGGAGGTGAAGAATTATTTATAGGAAGTGCAGTTTCGACCATCGGGAGAGTTTCGGGGGTCACCGGTATTGTACCGGGACCACCGGATGGGTCCCAGGGGTCCACCGGGTGGGGCCACCCATCCCGGAGGGCCCCATGGGCTGAAGTGGGGAGGGGAACCAGCCCATAGTGGGCTGGTGCGCCCCCCTTGGCCCACTCCCTGCGCCTAGGGTTGGAAACCCTAGGGGGGCGCCCCACTTGCCTTGGGGGCCACTCCACCCTTGGCTGCCGCCCCCCTAGGAGATCCCATCTCCTAGGGCCCGCGCCCCCCTTGGGGAGCCTATATAAAGGGGGGAGGGAGCGGTAGCCGCACCCTTGACTCTTGGCGCCTCCCTCTCCCCTGCTACACCTCTCCCTCTCGCAGAAGAACGGCGAAGCCCTGCTGCGGTGACTGCTGCATCCACCACCACGCCGTCGTGCTGCTAGATCTTCATCAACCTCTCCTTCCCCCTTGCTGGATCAAGAAGGTGGAGACGTCACGCTGACCGTACGTGTGTTGAACACGGAGGTGCCGTCCGTTCGGCACTAGGATCTCCGGTGATTTGGATCACGTCGAGTACGACTCCCTCATCCCCGTTCTCTTGAACGCTTCCGCTCGCGATCTATAAAGGTATGTAGATGCAATATGATCACTTGTTGCTAGATGAACTCATAGATGGATCTTGGTGAAACCCTAGGAAAATTTTTGTTTTCTGCAACGTTCCCCAAGAAAGGGGATCTCCGGCGACGGCGAGGTCGGGCGAGGCTGTTGCGGTGGCTCCAGGGCAGGCGAGCTCTCAGGCCTCGGTCTCCTCAACGGAGAGGAGGACGGCGAAGCTCTTGGACATGGCAGCATGGCGCGGGGACGACGGTGGATGCAAGAACTATGGCGGCGCGGGCGAGGCAACGTCGGCCATGGCGAGGAGATGGCAAGAGAGAGAGAGAGAGAAAGAGAGAGAGACAGAGAGAGAGAGAGAGAGAGAATTAGAGAGAGAGAGATAGAGGAGTGAGCGAGGTGCCTGCGGGGTCGAAGCGGCGACGTGCAGCTCGCCCAGGTGTCCAGGGGCGAGGCGGCAAGAAGGTGGCGAGCTCTCATGCGCCAGCGACACCTCCTGCCTGCCTGCCTGGCGGGAGGAAGCAGCTGGCTGGCTCGGGCCAACACAATGCTAGGCTGCCAGCTAGGTAAGTGGCCTCTGGCCTTTCTCTCTCTCTCTCTCTCTCTCTCGCTCTCTCTCTCTCTCTTTTATTTAATGTTTTGTTTTATTTCCTGCAAGTTTGTGGCATTACTAAAAATAGCTAGGCATTTTCAAAATTCACCAAACTTCACATGGCCACTGTTTGAAATAAATCCAACAGGGAACATTTTAGTTTAGGATTATTTGAGCATCTAAAATATTTATTAGCATTTAAATGCCCAAATGCAAATAGCTAATGATTTAATCCAGTGACCTTAGGATGACCTAGAAATTTGTGCATCATTTTTGTCAGAGGTTTAGGACCAAGGCCAAGATGATGAACATTTTGGAAGGGCATTTCAGGTTCATTGAAAATATTTTTAGTAAACCCTAGTTGTTATCAGGGGGCGTGGTGGGGGTTCTGTCATCCCCATTTTCTAGTTTCTGATAATTGAACATGATGCAAGCACTCTAATGTATGAGCTAGCTAGGGTGTGACAGCAACCCCCGTGCCCAGCCCCCTCGCGCGGCTCTCCCGAGGGGAGGCATTGCGTTGAGGCCGGACGCTGAGCTTTGGGCTCCCTGAGGTTGGTACGCCCGTGGGGCCACCCTCAGTTGTTTATCAGCAGCGTGGAGCATAGTTCTTCCGCTTGCGCATGGGCATAGCCGCTCCTCGGCAGTGTCGACGGCCAACGCGGACCATGGTGCTTCCACTTGTGCGTGGGGTGGGGCCCCCCTCCAGGAGGAGCCCCCGGGGTGTGTACAGCCCCGCCCAGACACGTGGCTTGCACGGCAGGGCAGCGAAGTGTATCTGGGCACTCGTGAGCCAGCGCGGGACTCACGAGGCCTTAACCTCAAGGCAGGTTGCGCCTGGTCTTGAGTCTTGGTTACTGTGTGTTCCTACAAGGCAGTCAGGTGCAAGCACTCTACGTCCTCAGGTCCCGACCCTCGAGCGAGCTCAGCCGCCGCTGGTATGCCAGGTCGCGATGCCGTGGTCAAGGCCAGGGGGTGAGGGCTGGAGAGCCAGTAAGAGCTCCTGAGTCGCGATGCTCAGGAGCCCCCCTTTTAATGCACAAGCGAACTGCACGGGGTGAATGTATTCACGGCGGGTGGCAATCGGGCAGGCGATAACCGTAGGCAGGTTAAGCAGGGGAAGGCAAATTAGCTTGAGTAAATGCAGGAAGATACATGACACTGGGTCCGGCCCGAGCGGTTTGAGGATGATGCAGCCCGAGGGGCACCCCCAGCATGGTAAGCTAAAGACATAAGCAAATGGGATACATGTCGTAGGGATGGACCCACATGGCCAGGGAAAAATGCCGCCCAAGGGGCGCTCCCAGCTTAACGAGCTTGGAAGATGTCACATAGTTCTGTAGACGAAGCGGAGTTGATGCGGCTGAAGGCATGCGTCGAAGAAACGACTCCTCATGAGCCACCAGAGCCCTGAGCCTCGGGAGGCTCTGGGGGCTCAGGAGGCTCCCCGAAGACCATCTCCTTGAGGTGTTCTTGTGTGTGGCTAACTTGTGCGGGTGAGAGAGTGATCTAAGATGCCGTCCTCTCGTCCTCGCCTCCCCTTTTTTGTGGTGGTGGCTACCCCTACTTATAGAGGCCCTGGTCCTCTTCCCAAATATTGAGTGGGAAGGGAGCCAACAATGGCGGGCTAATTTGAAGGGGGGCAACTAGTAAAAGCCATCCTGACAAAAGGTGGTCTGCGCCTCCGAAAGGCTTTGGCGGTGACGCCGTCTTGGGCTCCACGATGACCTCCGTCTTGCCATCCTTCTGGTCTTGGTCTTGTTGCACCAAAATGGCAACCTTTGCCTGATGCCTCGGTACTCCTCACCTGCGCTAGTTTCCTTAGCATCAAAGAGGTAATAAGGACGCTGCGCGCTGGCGCCCGCCTGGTGTCGATTATCATGGCTCACGTCACGAGAGCCTCGTGAGGTTCGCCTTGCCTTGATATCTCTACTCCTCATGAGCCTGCCTGACTAGGCCGCTCCAGAGGAGGTCTCGTGCCATCCGCCTTGCGAGGCTTGGCCCCTCGCGAGGGTCTTGGGTGCCTTGTTGGTGAAGATGGGCCGTATGGCCTGCTGGCTCAGCCACGCAGCGGGCTGCAGGCAGGCAAGTCTGGGGACCCCTATTCCCAGGACGCCGACATCCTTGTTGCCCCTGCTTCATCATCGACGACTCGATCAATGTGAGCGACGACCAGAGCCCCGCACCTCACATCACATCATGCCCCTTTTGTTGCTCGGCTCTGTAGAGCCACTATCGAGTGCCGAGGCTGATACCTCATAACGCACTCCTGATGATAACTTTGTAGTGTAGCTATTCGGTTGTGGTCATCGAGGGTGATTCCTCCTTGACCACTCCCGATACGACTCTGTCGTGCAACCCCTCAAGTGTAAACCTCGAGGGTGGTTCCTCTTACATTCACCTTGATGATTACATCGAGTGGAATCCACCAAGGGTGATTCCTCGGGTTTTCCGCTTGATGTTTGGACACACGGTTACCTTGACTTTACTTGAGACCTTTGTTGAAGTTGGGTCGGCCCTGAGGGGTACCCGCGAGTTGATGTGAAAGTCGGGCGGGTCCATAGAGCACCCGCGAGTTTTCTATGAGGCATGGCCTGGCATTCTGGGCCCTTGCCATATGTCCACGAGACGGGGCGATGGGGTCACATTATCGTGAGTCTCTGCTCGTATCCGCGAGCCCCCAATGCACTAATAGTTTTGGGTATTTGTTTTGAGTTGGTCTTTGGCCCTTACACACTAACCACCATGCGAGAATAGATATGGGATGTCGCAGTATCAGCCAAAAATTTGTCAGACGTCCAGTTCACCATTGCGGCACGGTCGGATCATGATGACCATCCGAGGCGGTGCTAGTATCCACCCTGCTCGCAACAACCCGGAGTGCAACGGGCAATGGGCCCAAGACCCCGGAGTGCTTAGGATGTAGACCGACGGGGAACTCTCTACTGAGCCTAGGTAGGGCTGCAACATGTTGATCTTCCGAGGCCGGTCATTGACCCCAGAAAGGTGTGTCCGGCCAGAGTAATGAAGCGTGTTGGGTAAAATGGTGCACGCCTATAGGGAATATATATATATATATATTCGAATACCATGTACACAATAATGGATGTTCAGACTTCTATCCCGATCTTATATAACTAGAAATGGATACTCGAGACATGTGGCTCCGAGATTGCTTTCTCGCAGGGTGTCGAGGAAGGATCTTTGGGTGTTAGTGTTACAACATGCTTGTTAATTAAACTGATATTCTATACTCTTCTACATGCTGCAAGAAGCTTGGAGCTGCTTGAAGATGCTAGACTTTGATGGGCTAGGTGAGGGAGTCCTGGATTAGGGGGTCTCTGGACAGCCGGACTATCTCCGTTGGCCGGACTATTGGACTATGAAGATACAAGATTGAAGACTTCATCTCGTGTCCGGATGGGACTCTACTTGGCGTGGAAGGCAAGCTAGGCAATACGGATATGGGTATCTCCTCATTTGTAGACGACCTTGTGTAAACCTAACCCTCTCCAGTGTGTATATAAACCGAAGGGTTTTTAGTCCGTAGGAGAACAATCATAACATACAATCATACCATAGGCTAGCTTCTAGGGTTTAGCCTCTCTGATCTCATGGTAGATCTACTCTTGTACTACCCATATCATCAATATTAATCAATCAGGACGTAGGGTTTTACCTCCATCAAGAGGGCCCGAACCTGGGTAAAACATCGTGTTCCCTGCCTCATGTTACCATCCGGCCTAGACGCACAGTTCAGGACCCCCTACCCGAGATCCGCCGGTTTTGACACCGACATTCGTGCTTTCATTGAGAGTTCCGCTGTGCCGTCGCCACCAGGAAGGATGTCTCATCCCATCTTTAGAGACGGCACTATTGCTGAGGGAGCTTTGGCTGTCGGCCAAACTCTCCGGCTAGGTGGTTTTCTTGTGACCGCCTGTTCGGCCACTGCGCCGACGATGACTTCTCGGGTCATCGAAAGCAATCTTCATGTCAACTCGGAACTCGCCGAGCAGTTAGATCCAATGGAGCTCTCTTCCCTGAACGAGCTCTTGGATCGCATCGCCGCCCTAGGAGTCGCCACAGACTACGATCAGATTGGGCCTAAACCCGATCTGAGAGAGATCAACTCTCCCCAGGTCACCCATCACGTTGAAGTGGTGGAGGAAAAATGCGGCAACCCTTCATCTATCTTAAGGACTAGCTATGTCCGGATTCCCGATCCCTCCAAGCCGGATACCCACGGAGGGGAGGACGTCACTCAAGGCCTGAACCTAGAGTCAGGCAGCGGGCCAGATTTATTGGAAAACATCCAAGAATCCAAACTTCCGAGTTCGGAAACTCCTTGGCCCCTGAGTCTCAGATTGGGTGAGGATTCGGACGCAATTCCACCCACCCACCAAAACATACGCGATCTATCACAAATTAGGCAAGAGCCCGAAGAAACAGTACACCATTACTGGGCCAGATTCCTCCTGGTTATGAACAGGTTAAGGGCTGCCGTGAGGAAGACGCAATTTCATTCTTCTGCACTAATGGCATGGACAAGGGAATCCTCAACGCCATAAGTCGTCGCGAAATTACACGCTTTGCCAACTTGGTGTCCATAGTACGAAAGTACTGTGCGATGGAAAGCGCCTGGAAAACCGAAATAAAATTTTGGGATAATCCAGCCCTAAATACAAACCCAGTCTGAAATAAAAGGGTGCGTTATCACAATACACCTGGGTTAACTACCAAAAAGCAAAAGCCCTCGACGGGGCAAGGAACCGTACTGGAGGGATGGCTCAACGGACCCTACAAAATTCATAGTACAGCAGATACAATACCAACGCACAACCTTAGAGCATGTTGGATACTCCGGCAGGTGGCCAAAAGTGGTGAGGATCTACTCCTCCCAAAGACCACAGAGCACCATCCCGTGGCCAACAATACTGTGTTAACGGTCTTTGGGACCTTCGCGTCAAATAATAGACGCAAGCGAACACTCCGCAACATGGCCGAAATCTACCACATAGCAGAATTAAATACTTGGAGTGACACGGCTATTACCTTCAATGCCAGTGACGAACCAAAATTCCGAACAGCCCGAGCACCAGCCGCACTGGTCCTCAGTCCAATCGTGGACGGCTTTCGACTCACCAAGGTACTCATGGACGGCGGCAGCTGATTAAACCTCATCTATGAGGAAACTCTTCAAAATATGGAAATAGACTGGAGCCGCATTAAGCAAAGTAGCACAACCTTTAGAGGAATCATCCCTAGTCGGGAAGCACGCTGTGCTGGAAAAATCACACTAGACATGGTATTCGGCACGCCGAATAATTACAGGTCCGAAGAAATTACATTCCAAGTGGCCCCGTTCAGCAGCGGATACCACGCTCTGTTAGGGCGGGAGGCATTTACAATCTTCCAAGCCATACCCCATTACGGGTACATGAAGCTCAAAATGCCCGGGCCCAACGGAATCATCACTCTTGCTAGTGATCCGGACATAGCACTCCGTGCCGAAAATAAGACAGCTGCACTGGCCCTTGAGGCACTATCCGAAGCCCTAGCGGCCGAGGAACAAACTGCGCTGCGCTCCATGGTGAACAGGGACGACGTGATACTCGATAAAAGATCCAAATCCACCTCCTTTAAACCGGCGGACGAAATAGTCAAATTCCAAGTCCATCCAACGGACCCTACAAAAACAGCTTCCATCGCGGCACAATTAAACCCTAATGTCGACGTCGCACTGCGAGAGTTCCTACGCGAGAACTGGGACATCTTTGCCTGGCACCCTTCAGACATGCCAGGAATCCCACGCAGGCTGGCTGAGCACAACATAAATATCCTAAAAGGATTCAAGCCAGTCAAGTAGGCTCTTCGACGTTTCTCCGAACCCAAGAGACAAGCCATGGGAAAGGAACTAGCCAAGCTATTGGAGGCTGGATTCATCAGAGACATAAAACATCCGGACTGGCCAGCAAACCTGGTGATGGTACCAAAGAAGGACAAATCCTAGCGCTTGTGCGTCGATTTTGAGGACCTTAACAAGGCCTGCCCAAAGGATCCCTTCCGCCTCCCCCGCATCGATCAAATCATCGATGCTACCGCAGGACACGACTCATTGTGTTTCCTCGACGCATACTCCGGCTACCATCAAATTAAAATGGCAGAGCCAGACGAAGCCGCAACGGCATTCATCACACCATACGACCCATTCTGCTTCAACACGGTGCCCTTCGGGCTCAAAAACGCCGGCGCAACATATCAGCGCATGATTCAGACATGTTTGGCAAACCAGATCGGCAAAACAGTGGAGGCATACGTAGATGATGTGGTCGTTAAAACCAAGCATGTTGAAACCCTAGTAGACGACTTGAGGCTCACATTCGACAACCTCCGAACATATGACATCAAGCTCAATCCGGAAAAATACGTTTTTGGCGTACCAGCCGGAAAACTCCTAGGATTCATTGTCTCCAGTAGAGGTATTGAAGCTAATCCAGCCAAAATCCGAGCGTTGTCATAGTTGTCTACCCCAATAGACCTCAAACAAATACAAAAATTGATGGGATGCGTGGCGGCTCCAAGCCGCTTTATCTCCCGCTTGGGAGAAAAGGCATTACCCCCTTATCGCCTCCTCCAGCGTACTGAACACTTCGAGTGGACGGATGCCACCACGGCCGGACTCAACGAAATAAGAGCGATATTGGCAACAAACCCAGTCCTGGCCGCTCCAAACATTGGCGAACAATTGCTATTATACATTGCGGCAACTCATCAAGTCGTAAGCGCAGTGCTCGTCGTCGAGCGAGAAGTGGACGAACACAAATTCCCCCTTCAAAAGCCGGTTTACTATGTGTCCACTGTCCTTACTCCATGCAAATCACGGTACCAACATTATCAAAATATAGCATACGCGGTATTTATGGCATCCCAGAAGCTGCGACACTACTTTCAAGAGTGTTCGATAACCGTAGCCTCGGAAGTGCCACTTAACGATATTATAAACAACCGCGACACGGCGGGACGGATTGCCAAATGGGCCATTGAGCTCCTCCCATTCGACATAACTTACAAGCCACGGCGAGCTATCAAGTCACAAGTTTTGGCTGACTTCTTCACTGAATGGACGGAAGCCGAACTCCCTAAAGAGTACGGCACATATTCACACTGGATCATGCACTTCGACGGCTCCAAAATGATAGCTGGTCTTGGGGCTGGCGTCGTTTTGACGTCCCCAACAAGAGACACCGTTCAATACATACTACAGATAATGTATATGGACTCCAACAATGCAGCTGAATATGAGGCCCTTCTACATGGTCTCCGGACGGCGGTATCCATGGGCATACAACGCCTAGAGGTGCGTGGGGATTCGAACCTTGCAATATCCCAAATAAATGAAGACTTCGATGCCAAGGATCCGAAAATGGCAGCTTATCGCAATGCCGTCCTAAAAATATCAGCTCTGTTCGAGGGGCTCTAATTTCACCATGTGGCTCGGGAAAACAATCAGGCGACGGATATCCTCGCCCGGATCGGTGCAAAACGCGACGCGGTCCCTCCCAACATATTTCTGGAAAGGCTTTTTAAGCCATCCATAGCATGGGAAGGGGATACCGGTAACAACAGTCCGGACCTGGCCAAAATACCCGATACCGAACTCTTTGACACAATCGGAGGCTCCGCCACCGAAATAACACAATCAGCCCACGAAATAATGGCCATTATTGCCCCGTGGACAGAACCATTCCTGGCCTACCTAACTAGACAGGAACTTCCGGAGGACCAAAATGAGGCACGCTGCATAGTGCGGCGATCCAAGGCCTACAGGGTCCATGAGGGAGAATTGTACAAAAAAAGCGCTACAGGAGTCCTTCAAAGGTGCATCTCCGAAGAGGAAGGGCGGAACCTTTTGGCAGAAATTCACGCCGGACTCGGTGGTCATCACGCCGCCCCGGGCTCTTGTAAGCAAGGCCTTCCGTATAGGATTCTATTGGCCAACGGCCCAGGCAGATGCACAGGACTTGGTCCAACGTTGCGCCGGTTGCCAGCTCTTTGCAAATCAAAGCCACATGCCACCCACCGCCCTCCAAACAATCCCCATTACATGGCCCTTCGCGGTTTGGGGGCTTGACATGGTTGGACCCCTTAAAGGGGGAACCGACAAGAAAAAATACTTATTGGTCATGGTAGATAAATTCACCAAATGGATAGAGGCTAAACCAGTTAAAACAGCCAAATCCGGACCGATGATAGATTTCATATCCAGGGTTGTACACCATTACGGCGTCCCCCACAGCATCATCGCTGATAACGGCACGAACTTCACGGCCGACGAGGTAAAACTCTGGTGCAGCAAAATGGGCATCAAGCTCGATTATGCTTCAGTCTATCACCCACAAACCAACGGTCAAGTCGAACGAGCAAATTGTCTTATAATGAGCGGCATTAAACCCAGATTAGTGCGCTCCTTAACGGAGTCTGATACGCACTGGGTAGGGGAGCTCGACTCCGTACTCTGGGGGCTGCGGACCACGTCGAATCGTAGTACCAGATATACACCGTTTTTATGGTGTACGGCGCAGAGGCAGTCCTGCCCAGTGACATAATTCATGACTCACCTCGAGTGCGCATGTACGAAGAAAAAGAAGCCGAGCTCGATCGGCAAGACAATCTGGACACCTTGGAGGAAGAGCGTGACGTAGCCAAAGCCCGTTCTGCATTTTACCAGCAACAGGCTTGCAGATACCAAAGCAGAGAAGTACGGGCCAAAACTTATAACGTTGGAGAACTAGTTCTACGGCTGCCGGATAAGAAAAAGAACAAGCTCAAGCCCAAATGGGAAGGTCCCTTCATTATCGACCAAGTTCTGACCGGTGGAGCGTACCGACTACGGGATGCATCGACTAGTCGACTCGAGCCGAACCCATGGAACGCAGCCAGGCTCCGAAGATTCTATGCCTAGCACCGGACTTTATGTTAGTCCCCTCCCTTTGTCCATTTTCAGCATATGCATCATCTGTCGTGTTTCCCTTTCTTTCTTTTATTTCTCTAGGCCTTCAAGGGTCACCTTGTGCCTCACTCATACATTACGGATGCGCTAGCCGCACTCTTCATACCTGGGGTCTTCTTTCATAGAAGCTTAAATTATTTACCTGGGCCTCACGCCCAACACATGTGTTATACTTCCGCATGTACCTTTTTTCACCATTATATGCATCGATATGACTGAAGTTTCGGCCAAGCTGGATTGCCTGGCTCTTGTATTTATGCCCTACGTTCCCGTTAATTCGGCTAGGGCATAAGGGGAGCACCTCTGCGATTGTTACCGTCGGGTCAGCCGGACGTGTACCTCAGACTAGGTGAAGCCGAAAGCTAGTGTTCTTAAGGGAATATTCAGTCGGTGAAAAAAAGATGACTTTTATTTATTATCCATATCTGCCCCCAGATGCTTTTTCTGCGCTTCTTGTCGCAGTCCAGACATGCACTTTAGGGCATGCTTACCCAGGGAAAGGAACCCTTAACGGAACTATTCTCCCTGGAAGATGTTTCTTACTACCCATGTAATATAACATAACTAGTTGGGCACTTGTCTGATAAAGCACTAATGACCCATACGCCTGGTCTCCATGCATGCCCCGGTTCTTACATAACTGAGAGGGTATTCGGATACACTCCGGACTATCTATCGGCGTTCTGGGAACGGGGGTCCCCAGACTTGCCTGCCTGTGGCCTGCGGCGTGGCTCAAAGGGGGGCCCAGCACAGCCCATCTTCATCAACACAGACTCAAGACCCTCGCGAGGGGCCAAGCCTCGCGGGGCGGACAACATGGAGCTTCCTCAGGTGCGGCCTCATCAGGCTGGCTCGCGAGGAGGCGGAGAGATCAAGGAGGGGTACCTCACAAGGTGCCAGTGACGCAAGCCATGACGACCAAAGGCGCCAGGCGGGCGCCAGCCGCGCAGTGTCCTCCTTTCCTCTTTGGTGCGAAGGGGGCAAGCGTAGCCACGGAGTACCGAGGCATCAGGCAAAGGTTTCCATTTCGGTGCAACAAGACCAAGACCAGGAGGACTACAAGACGGAGGTCATCGTGGAGCCCAAGACGGTGTCACCACCAGAGCTTTGTGCAGGCGAAGACTACTTTTGTCAGGATAGCTGGTACTAGCTGTCCCCCTTCAAATTAGCCCACCATTGGTGGCTCCCTTCCTGCTCGATATTTGGGAAGAGGACCAGGGCCTCTATAAATAGGACTAGCCACCATAGTAGGGAGGAGAGAGAAGATCGAATCAGAGAGAGAGAAAGAGAGAGAAGGGTGATTGAACTCCTCCCAGCAGTTCATCGCCCTAGCCAAGAACAGACCCTCGCGAGGCTGTTCTTCCCTGTATTGCTCATCATCATCAGCCCAAGAGGCAATCCACCACACCACACATTGGAGTAGGGTATTACACCACAATGGTGTCCCGAACCAGTATAAACCCTGTGTTCATGTGCTGTTCTTTCCTTAGCTCAGATCTTAGCGAGGCGGAGGGGTGCAGGTAGGTAGGAGGCGAAATCTCCGCGCGCACCCCAGTGTTCGAACCTCAAGGGTCTGCCGGAACCCGAAATCCGACATTTGGTGCGCCAGGTAGGGGTGCGCCGGAATCCACCTTCTACCACTTCGTGCCCTGTCGCGTCGTCATCACCATGTCCGGTGACCAGGCGGGCGACCCAGATCCATGGGGGGCGTGGCCCGCCCGCGCAGAGCCGCTCGCCTCGGGCAACCCCGTGCCCCAGGCAGCTCGTGGTCCGCAGGGCGCTGTGGGCCGCGAGGGACGCGGACAGGCTTCGACAGCTCTCACACCGCGGTAGGCGCGGTCGGCAGCAAGGGCCTCCAATCACGCCGCGACCACGACACCGTACACCCGCCGGGAGCAGGCGAACTCGAGGGCCGCGCTCACGGTGGCCCGAGAGCTGCTGAAGTGCAGGCTGCTAGTGGGCGGCCGCGACATGCTGCTGGAGCGGGTGGCAGAGCTCCTGGGCTTCGCCGCCTCGGGGGGCTCACCCCTTCTGCACCCAGCTCTCATCTCAAGCCCAGGGCGGCCCGCGCGGGGGCTCCGTGCGCGCCCGCGGGCTCCAACGCTACTCCAACGCCAGCGAAGCTCTCGGCACCAGACCGGCGGCGGTGCCACCCTTGCTCCCGGTCCATGAAGAAGGACTCAATGCGACCCACGGCCCCAGTGGACAGCCGTGCTACCACCCCACGGTGGGCGCGTCAAGTAGAGCTGCGTGGCACGCGGAGCACTACGGCATGGCCTGCGGGATGACGGCGCCAGAAGAATACGTGCCCCTCATGATGGACCAAGGACACCTTCACGAGGGCGAACAAGGCTCGCTCCTCAGCCCAAGCTGGGGGGACGAGGCGCCAGAAGCTGAGCCCTTCCAAGAGTCCCGGGATGGTCCCACGGGACACGCTGGAGGCAAAGATTATCGGGTACTGCTAATTCCTCAGGAGCAGGCATACGCTAATCATGGATCGCAGGAGGTGCAGGTCACCACAGCGAGCAGCTGCCCCGCTCCCACAGTGTCCTACCCCTCAGGAGGAGGGCGTAGGGGGCTGCAGAAGAGGGGCCGAGATCCGACATCACCACCGCGGCGTTCGGAGCAAGGTGTTCTCAGGAGGTAGGCCCTCTGGTGGGGAGGTGCCTCAGGGCCTGCCCCTGGCGGAGGACCCGTGGTCGTTTGGGGAACCGCTGGCGACCGCTCTACCCCATCGGCGGCGTCCTGGTTTCCGCTCGTTGATGGCACTAGATTGTGGCGCAAGGCGGGCCCCTCGTCTGGCGATATGAAGCAAGGCCGGTACCTGTGAAGAAGGCCCAGTGCCTGTGAAGCTCGCCGCCCCGTGACACTCTCACGTAATAATGAGTGGGGCTGTACACGCCCCAGAGTCTCAGGGGTGCCGGCCTCAGGCCCTGGGGCTCCCTCCCACGCCCAGTGGAAGCACTTAGCGCCGCGCTGGTGAGAAGACGTCCAAGACTAGATTAGCTACCGGACGCGGCCTTTTGTCTAATTTCGTTGCTTTTCCCTTTGGTTGTCGCTTTCCCCCGCTGGATTCAAGTTGGATTCGAATTTGAGATTTGCGTGTGTTCGGGGAAGGGTTGCTTAGTCTCGTTCGAGCAATTTCTCGCGTTTTTGTTACCACTTCGCCTCAGCTGCCTCCCCTTGTGAGCCCCTCGCGAGCCGGGTTAGGCCTAGCTTGCGCGCAGCCCAGACTGCCGCCGCCGCGTCCTCTCAGGAGGGTGTTTTACTGCAGGTCCTACGGATTCAATCAGGGAACACTCAGGACACCACAGCCTCCCACAGGCTACCTCAGGGCCAGCACGGGACAAAGGTAAACTAGCCGACCAGCGCGTCGCTTAAGCCAACCACTTGGCGCGGGCGCATGGGCAATGTAGCGTCTACTAATACGATGAACGCCAGTTTTACATGAGGGGCCCCCTCCAAAATGCTCTCACAGCCATCAGGCCAAAACCTGAGTTCTATTCATGCAGGGTAAGGAAGCAGGAACGATGCACAATCAGTCGGATAAATCCCCCAAGGTGTCCTCAGGAGCACCACCCAAGCCGTTGCTGGCGTCACTGAACTCGCCATTGCTGTCTGCGTCGCCGCCAGCGGCGTCAGGGCCATTCACCACACCGGCCTCGTCGGCAGCCACGATCACGCCGTCATTGTCTGAAGCGAAGGCCCTGATAAGAGCATCCAAATTGTCTTCCACCCAGTGCGCCAGGTCATTTCGGATGGCCTCGGGGACTGGGGCGATGGCGGCGTCGAAATCAAAGTGGGGATCCATGTTCCGGAGATGGCTGAAGACGCAAGAAAAGGCGCGCCCGAGCAGGGCGCGGCTCCTCTCCTCCACCAACCTGTCAGCCCTGACCGACCGCACCTCCAGCTGCGTCACCACGTCGGTGAAGAACTGAAGATTGCTGGCGTAGTTGACTGCGTGTGGCTCGCCAACAGCCGCCTCGCAGATGTTGCACAAGGCTGTGTTGGCTCTCTCCCGGAGCGTGGTGAGCATGGGGCCGTGCTCATGCTCTAGGATCCGCCGCTGACATATCTCGTCCGCATTCTAGCGCGCGACGACCTCAACCTCTTCCACCCGCTGGCGAAGAAGGAGCACCTCGGCCTGGGAGGTGGTTAACTCACCTTGCGCCACCTCAAGGGCGGCCCGGAAAGCATCAGCCCGCCGCGTCGCCTCCTCCAGCTTGGCCCTCAAGGCAGCAGTCTTGCCTTCAGCCTCGGCCCAGATCAACCCCAGCTTCTCCTCGAACTCGTGCTCGAGGTTCAAACGCGCCATCGCCATCTGACGTCCAACCTCCTCCAGGACGCGGGCTTCCTATGCAACGACATCATCCTCCGCCTGCGTCACCAAGCGCTCCCTCATCTCCAGACGCTCGTACTCGCGGGTACGTTCAGCGGCTTCGAGCGTCAGCGCCTCCTCACGCTTCTGGAGCTCTGCTGAGTCGCCAGAGGCCACCCTCATCGACGCGAGGGCTGCCTCGTGCAGCTCCACCTGCTCCTCCAGTGAGTGGCACCAGGCCAGGAGCTCCCGAGCCCGCTCCTCCGCCGCCGTTCGCCATCGATCAACTTCCCGGGCCTCCTCGGCGGCCCAAGATCGGGCCTCCCGAGAGGCCACCAGCGACGCCTTGGCCTCTGCGTCATCAAGATCGCACTGACGGCGCGCAAGGGCGATGGTGCCCTCCAGCTCGCGCCTCTCTGTAGTCAGGCGCAGGCCCTCGGCCTCAAGGCGCGCGTCTTCATCAGCAAGCTCCTCACCAAGCAGGCTCACCGCGTCAGCCGCCCTTCGAAGGAATCCTTGGCGGAGAGCGCGACGCTCCCGAGCGCGCTCGAGCACGTCTTCCACACCATCATCTGCCCCAAGCAAGCGCCGGGGGCCACGAATCAGCACTCCCCTTCCGGGCAGGGGGCTGGGGGCTGGCACCCTCACGACGGCCGGGCACGCCCCGACAGAAGCCCGGCCTTGAGCCAGCCCGTCCCCAGATGAAGAGCGCAGGGAGCGCCTCAGCCAATCGCAGTCCACGACCAGGCGAGAAGCCCGGCCTTGAGCCAGCCCGTCCCCAGATGAAGAGCGCAGGGAGCGCCTCAGCCAATCGCAGTCCACGACCAGGCGAGAAGCCCACGGCAGGCTGGCTATGAGACGAGAAGGCCCGCGAAGGAGGATCGCGAGGTGCACAGGGCCACGAAGCGCCTCAGGACGGTTCGCCTCTCCGATCGCCCTCACCAGAAGGGCTCTGCTGCTCGGAGTGCTTGAGGGCGGTGGAGGGGGCAAAGCCAAGGGGGACGGCACCTCAGCCGTCTCCGCGAGCTCGGCTGGAAGGGCCTGCGGAGCAAGGATCAGTAAAAGCAACAGAAGGATCGGGAGCCGGGAAAGGAGAAGGCTTACTCATCAGAGGGCCTCAAAGTAATTGTCACCCAGGGCCTCCCTTCTCTTCCAGAGGGCCTCAAAGTCCACGCGGAAGTGGCACAGGAGTTGAGCGCAGGGATCAACCTGTGACGAAGATGGAGCGTCAAGGCAATCCGCATCAGGGGCGCCTACCTGATGCGCGCTGCCAATCGCCTCGCCAAGAGAAGCGGCTGGAGCCTCAGGGGCCTCAGTCGCAGGCGCTGAGGGCAGCTGCTTGCCACCCTCAGCCTCAGCGGCACGGGCCCCAGGAGCTGCTCCCTCCCGAGCATCACCCGGCGCTGTCACCCCACCGGGAGCCCCCTCGGCCTCTGGCGCCTCATGCCTCCCTGCTCCGCCACTTGAGGAAGAGTCGCCTTGGCCGACTGGAAGGGCAGTCACCATCACTGGGTTATCACGAGGCCCCTGGAGGCCGGCGGGGCGCGGCCCCCACTCATCAAAGATAGGGATCTGATTCACAAAATCGCCCCTGCTCTGGCAGAGGTACAGCAAGGCCCCTCCCTGCTAGATGCTGCCAGGGTTGGGGTCCCCAGTCAGGGTCAAGAGCGTTGTCCTCGGCACTTCAGGCGTCAGGTCCTCTTCGTGGAGCCTTATACGATCATCGCGCTCGCTGAAGGACCACATCCGGCGGGAGTGGCGTTGGAGAGGAGCAATGCGTCGTAGCAGGAACTCCCTCACCACCTTGGGCGCTGTCACGCCAAGCGACCTCAAGAACGCGAAGCGGTGCCAGACGAAGACGAGCCGGGGGCTCTCAAGCGTCTCCTGGCCCCAGCCCGAATTGGGGACAGCAGGCGAAGTTGGCTCCGATAGCAGGGGGCTGCGCACCCCTGCATCCACATACAGCCACCGATCGCGGAACCCAGGTGTGGGCAGAGGGAGCTTGAAGTCAATCCCAGAGGCCGCTGTCTCAAACGTGGCAACGAAGCTCACGCACGCCCAGCATTGGGTAGGGTCGACAAGGCGCAGTGAGAAGAAGTGGCGCAGCAAGGCAACCGAAGGAAGGATGCCCATCATAGCCTCCCAAACAAAGGCGAAGACTAAAAGGAGGGTGATGGATTCAGGACCCAGATGCATCATGTGGATCTGATAGTGGGAAAGCATGGCATTGAAGAAATCAGAAAAGGGAGGAACCAGACCCGCCCATAGGGCGTCGGCAAAATACGAGACCTCGGTGACTATCCTGTCGCTGGAGAAGTGGGACGCGGGCCAGGCCGTCGTCCTCCCGCATTCGTTGAAGATAGTGGCCAGAGCCGAGCTGACCTTGCCCAAGCCCTCGGCGGGGGGCGCCAACAGCGGTGGGCAAGGCGGAGGCACGGGTTTCTTCCCTCTTCCCTTCTTCGTCGGAGCCATGGCGATGGGAAGGGGGGAAAAGTTCGAGATTGGGTTGAAAACAGAAGCCGGAGTTCGAGCGGAGGAAGGACAAAGGGCGCTCGAGCAACAGAAAGGGGAGCGGCTAGGTACAACTACGAGTCCGCCTAGCATGGCGCAAAATAAGGGGGCGTGGGGGAACAGTGCCGCCCACGTCCAATCAACCGCCACGCGGCGCCCAAGGCCGTAGGCTGTTAGGGCCCGCGGCGCTTCGCTCTTGCCCTTCCGCCTCCATGCACGGCCAGGTCCGGGCGCGCCTTGGGCTCGAGTGCTACTGTCGGCGTTCTGGGAACGGGGGTCCCCAGACTTGCCTGGCTGCGGCCTACGGCGTGGCTCAAAGGGGGGCACAGCACGGCCCATCTTCATCAACATAGACCCAAGACCCTCGCAAGGGGCCAAGCCTCATGGGGCGGATGGCACGGAGCTTCCTCAGGCGCGGCCTCATCAGGCTGGCTCGCGAGGAGGCGGAGAGATCAAGGCGGGGTACCTCACGAGGTGCCCGTGACGCAAGCCATGACGACCAAAGGCGCCAGGCAGGCGCCAGCCGCGCAGTGTCCTCCTTTCCTCTTTGGTGCGAAGGGGGCAAGCGCAGCCGCGGAGTACTGAGGCATCAAGTAAAGGTTGCCATTTCGGTGCAACAAGACCAAGACCAGGAGGACTGCAAGACAGAGGTCATCGTGCAGCCCAAGACGGCGTCACCACCAGAGCTTTGTGCAAGCGAAGACTACTTTTGTCAGGATAGCTGGTACTAGCTGTCCCCCTTCAAATTAGCCCGCCATTGTTGGCTCCCTTCCCTCTCGATATTTGGGAAGAGGACCAGGGCCTCTATAAATAGGACTAGCCACCATAGTAGGGAGGAGAGAGAAGATCGAATCAGAGAGAGAGAGAAAGAGAGAGAAGGGTGATTGAACTCCTTCCAGCAGTTCATCACCCCAGCCAAGAACAGACCCTCGTGAGGCTGTTCTTCCCTGTATTGCTGATCATCATCAGCCCAAGAGGCAATCCACCACACCACACACTGTAGTAGGGTATTACACCACAACGGTGGCCCGAACCAGTATAAACCCTGTGTTTCTTGTGCTGTTCTTTCCTTAGCTCAGATCTTAGCGAGGCGGAGGGGTGCAGGTAGGTAGGAGGCGAAATCTCCGCGCGCACCCCAGTGTTTGAACCTCAAGGGTCTGCCGGAACCCGAAATCTGACACTGTCGGGTTCCGAGGTTGAAGCGAAAAGGTCCGCCATGACAAACGATCTACAATCCGGCTAGAAGGCATTATACATGTCACTTTAAAATTACATAGTCAATTTGACTGGTTGAATTCCTTTTCAATACCATCCAATAGGTTGTCTAGTCCACATTCCTATTGGGAATACTTGGCGGCCAACTCTACTTGGCCGTACACTAAGCTCATAGAGATCTCCTTCCCATCGGGCCCCACAGGTCCGACTTCGGCCATGTGGTTCGGGTCAGCCTTCGTGTATGGTTTCTTCACCATTGCCCAGGCTTCCCTAGCGCCCTGACGGCAGGCCAATATCTTCCATAATCGGAAGCGCCGCCGCGCGCCCTTTAGCTTTTCTACAAGCTCTCCAAGGCCTTTGGGTATGGAGATGGATGGCCACAAGGCCTGGGTGACGCCTTGCATCACCTGCCGAACTCGTTCGTGCAGCTATGAGAGCTCGGGAAGAAGGTCACCCATTGAACCGGGCATTTCCTCGACAGGACGACCTGTTAGCATACCTACAGACATAACTCTGTCAGCCAGCTTCCTCGCCGAACACTTTTTCAAAGTTCGTTCAAGCACTTACTAAATATGCCGCGTTGAAGCCGTCGATTTTCCTTAACACAGTCCGACAGTTGGGCACGAGCATCTTGTAGTTCCACGCCCAGCTTGGTGTTGGCAACTTGGAGATCACTTTTCTCCTGCCTCACCCTCGTAAGCACGTTCTCACCGGCCTTCAGCTGGCGTTGGAGCTGTTGCTTATCCGGATTTACTCCAGTGTCATCTACAATTTTATCGTCAGATCTGCATACACGCCGCATTCTATATGATACTTATCATTTGAAGGATATGTTACCAGAGGGGGTCTCTTTGGGCTCCCCTGTTGCGGCCAGTGCGGCCTGAAGTTGGGCTTTGCACTCTTCCAGCTCCTGGGACAATTGAGTATTCTTTTCTGTAAGAACCTGCATAACAAATGATCCTTAAATCAGTTATCCTAACTGTTTCAAGTCTCAGGGGCTACTGATATATATAATCACCAAATTTTCTCACCCGTATGTCTTTTACATACTGCTCCGTGGCTCTGGCTAGACCATTCTGAGTAGCACGGAGGTGCGCATCTCCCGAGTTGAAGGCATCTAATGCCTCTTGGGAGAAACAAGCATCATGAAGAACAGTCCGGCGACGCATGTGGTTCATGGCACTTTCCACCTCGGAATGGGTGGCGGACATTTTATCCGCATCCTCTGTCGGAGGAGCACCCGCCGCACGCCTCGTATTCATTCCCGCCTCCGAGTCCGGCCTTGGAGCCTGGCTTGTGGAGGCGCGATTGGTAGCCTCTCCGGGTATAGTCCGGCGAGCACTCTTTTTCCTGAAAAGAAGGCATGGGCGTTAATAAGCCTCCGAGAATAATGTCTTACAATAAAGACAGCGCGCCGTACCACTGCGCTGGTGTCTCAATCCGGACTGCGGGTCTTTTCAGCCCGCCTGGCCTCACGGCCCCTTGTTGGCTAGTTGCCACAGGCGCGGCCTTCTGCCTCAAGGACCCCCCTTGCAAAACATGGCTGTTATACGGCAATCAAAAAAGCGCAAGGACAAATCCCTTTTTTAAAGTGTTGGGACTTCGGTCTCAGTCACCTGTGAGGCTGGAACTAGCCCAGGGTAATCGGCCGTAATGGCCACCAAAGCGTTGTCATTGCTCAATTGGTAAAATACCCCATCGATCAGCTCCACAGATATGTCCGGATCCTCCTCCGAGGCCGGGTCAAGGGACCGTCCAGGGTCCTCGGGTTGTGGAGGAGGGCTGTTTATCTCCTTTACAGCCTGGCGCAGCTCCTGCGATGGAATCACTAGAATGAATACTTAACTACGGGAATACGAAATGGAGGGGCGATAAAAAGTCTCCACTTACCCAACTCGGAGGATTGTACATAGAAAATCCGCCATGCGGGTTGACACAAAGGAATTCCTCCTCTTCTCCCTTGTACAAAGTGGATAAGATCTTTATTAGATCAGCAACCGATCCCGGCCCTTTACGGCCGTAGCGGGTGGCGTCATCCTCCCCGTTGAAATGCCACATGGGGTGGCCTCTATACTGAAGCGGCTGCACCCCCCGCATGATGCATATGGCCATGACCTCGATCATGGTCAATCCGGATCGAGCTAAAAAAACTTATCCAGCTCATCAGGTAAAGAATGTCCCTATCATCTTCCTCCAGGGAGCTCCGTGGACGCCAGCTCTGGCGCTTCTTCAAAGGGGCGTTGTCGAACTCAGGAAGGCCGATCCAAATAGGATCCGAGAGGGGGACGTATTCTATATAAAACCATTCTGAAGGCCATTCTTTGGACGACTTCTTTGGGGTTCCGGACAGGTATCCGGTCCTGGCAACACGCCACACTACGGCTCCGCCCACTTGATATATTGACCCCTTCTGAGAACGGGGCACAAGGCAGAACATCTTCTTCCATAGAGCGAAATGAGCCTCACAACCCAAAAACAACTCGCAAAGGGCTAGGAATCCAGCGATATGCAGCATGGAGGCAGGCATAAGGTTGTGCAACTGGAGGCCATAGAACTCCAGGAACCCCGGAGAAATGGATGAATTGGGAATCCGAGCCCCCTTACCAAATAAGGGACAAGGCATACCCACTTTCCCTTGGAGGGATTGGGAAGGCTCTCCGCTTGCTCTCCGCCATTATAGGTGGCAAGACCAGCTCGAACCGGGACCAGGCATGCTGGGGGAAGAAATCCCTTTTTCTGAAGCGTCACTAATTTGCTGTGCGGGACGAAACATCTCTCCCAATCTCCAGGCTTGGAGCTAGGGGGGCGAGAGGAGGAGCTACGTCGACCGGCCATGATGGAATGGATCTCTGTCGGGTGCGCTCTGATGAAGGCTCGCCAAGAGAGGATGGTGTGATTTGGATCTGAATCCTCGTCTTTTTAATAGGCGGCAACATTCGCTCGACACGTGGAAAGTGGCCATTATTGGGTGTGGAAGCCAAGGAGTGCAACATTCACAAGAAACCGGACACTATTTCAACAGGTACACAGAATTTGGAGAGGAACCCGCCTTGCAATGCCGAAGACAATACTGCGTGCCGGACTCATCGTCATTGAAGCTTGGTTCGGGGGCTACTGAGGGAGTCCTGGATTAGGGGGTCTCCGGATAGCTGGACTATCTCCATTGGCCGGACTATTGGACTATGAAGATACAAGATTGAAGACTTCGTCTCTTGTCCGGATGGGACTCTACTTGGCGTGGAAGGCAAGCTAGGCAATGCGGATATGGATATCTCCTCCTTTGTAACCGACCTTGTGTAACCCTAACCCTCTCCGGTGTCTATATAAACCGAAGGGTTTTTAGTCCGTAGGACAACAATCATAACATACAATCATACCATAGGCTAGCTTCTAGGGTTTAGCCTCTCCGATCTCGTGGTAGATCTACTCTTGTACTACCCATATCATCAATATTAATCAAGCAGGATGTAGGGTTTTACCTCCATCAAGAGGGCCCGAACCTAGGTAAAACATCGTGTCCCCTGCCTCCTATTACCATCCGGCCTAGACGCACAGTTCGGGACCCCCTACCCGAGATCCGTCGGTTTTGACACCGACACTAGGCCTTCCCCTCTATTCTGGTATTCTGCAGTTTAGTCCATAGATACAACCCTTCCATTTGATACCAATGCATTCTTAGTATAGATCTGATGCTCGCGAGTACTTTGGATGAGTACTCACGGTTGCCTTGCTACCAATTTTCCTCCTTTCTTCTTCCCATTTGTTGCAACCAGTTAGTGGAGCCCAGGAGTCAGATGCCACAGCAGATGTCTACTACTACCCCCGAGGATGCCTACTATGTGGAGACCGCCGACGACCAGGAGTAGTTAGGAGGTCCTAGGCAAGAGGCCTTGCCTCTCCGATCGTTGTTGCTTTTGTGCTAGCCTTCTTACGGCAGTCCTGTTTAATTTATGTCTATACTCAGATATTGTTGCTTCCGCTCAAGCTTGTGTATCGAGCTTGTATTCGAGCTCTCGAGGCCACTGGCTTGTAATATAAAGCTTGTATTATTTTGATTTGTGTCTAGAGTTGTGTTGTGATATCTTCCCGTGAGTCCCTAATCTTGATCATACACATTTGCGTGTATGATTAGTGTAAGATTGAATCGGGGGCGTCACAAGTTGCTATCAGAGCCGACTACCTGTAGGATCCCCCTTTCCAACTCCTTGGCCGAAGTTGAGTCTAGTCTTGGAAAAACTTGTGTACTAACATGGCTGTGTGGCTTACGGTCCCACATCACCATTGGGTGGTATTAGAATCTTTTACTCCTTGACCTTTACTCTAGGACTCTGATCTCTCTTCTATTTGGGTTAAATGATTTTGCTAACTCTATCCTAGGTTCTTGTTATCACATCCACCCGGAGATTTGTAATATGCCTTTCTTGAATTGAGGGACAAGTTCGGCTTCACAATATTCACTAACCGCGGGATCCTCTTATCGAGGGCACCCTGCATCATCACTTGCAAATCTCTCGCTCCAGAGGTTATCCCTGGCGTTGATGTAGCCTTTTCTATGTCCCTTTGTGGTATCCTTCCATCGCGTGCATGCGTGCCGCCTAGTATGTCTATGATATTTCTCTTGTCCAAACTCATACGAACAATGTGTAATTGGCTCTGTATATGTGTCGGTATGTCTCCAATGACTACTTCTTTGTACATATTGCGCCTTTGTTCGTTGTTCTGATTACATCGTGAATGACTCCATACACTTGCTCCACCCCTTTCTGAACTACCCCCCTGTTGCATTTAAGCAGGATGGTTAGACCCGCTGGTCATGGTCGTGCTGGTAACAATCCACACTAGTGCAGAACCGGGCAATAGCACCGGTTCGTAAGGCCCTTTAGTGCCAGTTCGGTAACCGGCACTAAATTGTAGGCACTAAAGGCCCCCCCCTTTAGTACCGGTTCAGCACGAACCGGTGCTAAAGGGCAACCACGTGGTACGAGCCAGCTCCATGGGCGCGCAGGACATTAGTACCGGTTGGTAACACCAACTAGTACTAAATGTTTGGGTGTGTTTTGGTATTATTTTTTATTTTTACTTTAATTTTGTGTTTTCAATTCAATTTAGTGATTGTTTTACATTATAATGAGTTGTTAAATCATTAGGTGAATGTACCGCAAATTAGTTTGACCGGATGCATGGATCCTAGCTAAGTCATCAAGTATATGTCATATCCATATTATATATACTTGATCACCTACTTAAGTGATCGAGGTAATATGGATATGGCATATACTTGATCACTTAGCTAGAATCCATCCAGTTGAAACTAATATGCAGTTTCTTTCATAAATGATATAATAACTCATCATCATCATCATATTAATATAAAAACTCTTGCATCATATATATCTCATCATCAACGGTTTTCATAGCAAAGATATCATCAAGTTCAACATTGTAATGATATTATAAGCGTTCATAACACCACAAAAGCATATCACTCTTTGAGATTAAGTTCAGGACGAAGAACACGGACATGAGAGGACAAGTACTAAGAGCATGAACTAGCTAATTAATCACTCCTGCTGCTCTTTCTCAGGTAAAATAGCATAGAACATGTATAGCTTTGCTGATTCATCATATTAGAGCATGCAGATGAACCTGTCTTCTAATTGTTGGTTGCGCTTCTGATTGCTGCCCCCTAGTACTTCTCTGTGATTGTTCACAATTTTGCTCCAGTCTTTTACTATTAAGCATTCCTCGCTATTAGAAATCCTGAATGCACTAAAGTGCATTGTAGGATATCTTGGCCGTAAGCTAACAATATTCATGGTACCTTTAGCCTCGATCCAATCAGGCACAACATTCATCGGGAGTCCCTGTTGAAGAACATCGTATAGTAACATACTTAGCAATGAAGTTTAACTTAAAAAAATAATGTATGCAAAAGATGCACTGAGGAGAAATAGTAGAAATCTTACCATCTTTCCTAAATATATGTGACCGTAGTTCAATACGAACACTATTGGTCGCATGTTTTGAGTACTAACATTTCTAAGTGCAGGAAAGAAATTTGTCTTGACATCATCAAGATCCTCAAGCCATGAAACATATGACTTGTCTCCTCGCAGTTTAGTTCAGTCCCGGGACAGTGGACGGTCCTATCTACCAAGCCCCGCACATGTTTGCTTGATTGGAAGTAAGCTGTCAATATAAATTGAGATCTATTAATTATTCAACTGGTTCAAATAATCTCATATCGAAGACATAAATATGGTTGAGAAACTCACATAATGGTAGAACTGGAGGCGTCTGCACATCGACCCAGATGTCTCTATTACCTTCAATATCATCTTCCGGACGAATATCAAAGGTGATAACCATATCAGGCTCAAATGCATAAGCCTTGCATAGTGCTTGCCAAGTTTTGCATTCAAAATAGGTGTATGTGTCTGCATTGTATAATTTGACATTGAAGGTATAACCATGCTCGGTCTTCAAGTAAACTCTTTTTACCTCCATTGTTTCGTTAGGACTTAAACTTATCTTATCCAAGACAAAAATTCTTGCATGGCAGGGGATACGCTAGTAGAATAGTGAAAAATTAAAATTAAAAGTTGAAGCAAATGAAGCATAATTCATGCTTAGTTACGAAAAAAGACTTGTTGTTGTGACTTACTCTATCCACTTTGAAATTCTCATCCAGCTTGATGCTGAAGCGTCTATCATCAACTAGAAAATTTCTGCCGCACAGGCCGCCCTGGTCTTCGCAGTATTCGCACATAATGAAATCGTGTTCGTCGTCAGACGACATTCCTATGTTCATAGGTGAAACATTAAACACTTATTAGTTCTATTAATTCAACTAATTCTATTAATTCAGCTAGTTCAACTAATTAATTGAACTAATTCAACTAAGCACTTACGAAAAATATACCTAATTAATTAAACTAATTCAACTAACTAGTTCAACTAATTAATTCAACTAATTCAACTAAACTAGTTCTATTAATTTTCTTACTAAAAATAAGGTAGCTAGTTCTATATAATAAAATGTTAATTAGATAATGAAATCTCATATAACTAAATTAAATATATATCTAACATATAATTTATATCTAATTCATCTAACATTTGACATTAATATCTAACATATGTTCATATATAGGTGAAACATTAAACACTTACTAGTTCTATTAATTCAACTAAATAAACTAGTTCTATTAATTCAACTAAGCATTTACTAAAAATAAACTAGTTCTATTAATTTCTTACTAAAATAAAGTAGGTAGTTCTATATAGTAATATTTTGATTAGATCATCAAATCTCGTATACCTAAATTTTCTTACTAAAAATAAACTTGTTCTATTAATTTCATACTAAAAATAAACTAGTTATATTAATTCAACTAGTTCAAATCTCATATATATACCTAATTAATATCTAGCTATACTAATTCAACTAGTTCAACTTGTTCTAATTCATGTAAAATATATTTGACATTAATATTTAACATCTTTTCCACATAATTCATCTAACATTAACATTCTAACATTATTATCCACGTAATTTATCTAACATTAATCTAAACAACAACAAATAGAAAATAAGTAAAAACAATGTGTGTGTATGTGTGTGTGTGTACGAGCGGGGGGCGGCGGCGTACGGGCGGCGGCGGACGACGACGGGGATGGGCGGCGGGCGAGGCGGCGGCGACGGGCGCGGCGGGGGTGACGGCGGTGACGGCGACGACGGATGGCGGGGGCGACGGCGGTGACGGCGACGACGGGTGGCGGAGGCGACGACGGGCGGCGAGGGCGGCGCGCGATGGGCGATGGGCGCGGCGAAGAAGTTCGATCGAGAAGAAGTGGTGGTCGATGAAACTGATATTTTCGTAAGTGCCATATATATAGGAGGGGTCTTTAGTACCGGTTGGAGCCACCAACCGGTACTAAAGGCCAATTTTCGCCAGGCCAAGGGGCGGAAAACGGCCCCTCTAGTACCGGTCTGTGCCACGAACCGATACTAAAGGCCCAATCATTAGTACCGGTTGGAGCCACCAACCGGTACTAATGGTTGTGCGCTGCCACCGGTGGTGCACAATGTTTAGTCTCACCTTGCCGAGCGAAGGGCAGCTGTAGTGGTTTATAAACCCAGTCGTGGCTGCTCCTTCGAGCTTCTCTATATATCTGTCTTCTGGGCCTAACTAGGGCGCGCTGCCCTGTGAGTCTATTGGCCCTTCTGGGCCTGCATTTGCACACCCTAGGTCTGGCAGGCCCACTAGGCAGCGCCCGAACAAATTTTTATAGTTTTTTCTCTTCTGCATTATTTATTTTCTTCTATTTATTTTTGAGTAATTTTTTATATAGTTTTTTTCTTTTCTGCATTATTTATTTTCTTCTATTTATTTTTGAGTAATTTTTTTGTATAGTTTTATTCTTTTCTGCTTTATTTATTTTCTTCTATTTATTTCTGAGTAGTTTTTTTGTGACCCTCCCTATTCTGATACTCCGAAATGATAATACCATTGCAAGTTTCAACATATTCATAGTTCATTTTGTAGTGATTTTCAATTCCACGGTCATTTAGCTCTCTAAACAATTAGGTAAATGACCGAAAAGCAAGAAATGATGTCAGAACATGTTGGAAATTGATGGCGTCGCTTTGAATATTGCATACTGAACACAAAAGAAGTCCGGAGTTCAAATAAGTTTAAAAAACATTGAAGTGCCCGTGTAACAGATGAGTTCTCGTCCGAAACCCTGATACTCCCAAAGAGTTTGTCCAGTTTGTACACGAAGTGCGTCCAATTTTTGCCGTGACCCTCTCTACTCTTTCGCACATGCTATGCGGGTGAAATGATGATACCATGCCAAGTTTCAACATTTTCAGAGTTCATTTTGTAGTGATTTTCAATTTCACGGTCATTTAGCTCTCTAAACAATTAGGTAAATGACCGAAAAACAACAAATGATGTTAGAACATGTTGGAAATTGATGACATCGCTTTGAATGCTGCATACTGAACACAAAAGAAGTCCGGAGTTCAAATAAGTTTTAAAAACATTGAAGTGCCCGTGTAACAGATGAGTTTCTCGTCCGAAATCCTGATACTCCGAAAGAGTTTGTCCAGTTTATACACAAAGTGCGTCCAGTTTTTGCCGTGACCCTCTCTACTCTTTCGCACATACTATGCGGGTGAAATGATGATACCATGCCAAGTTTCAACATTTTCAGAGTTCATTTTGTAGTGATTTTCAATTTCACGGTCATTTAGCTCTCTAAACATTAGGTAAATTACCGAAAAACAACAAATGATGTCAGAACATGTTGGAAATTGATGATGTTGCTTTGAATGCTGCATACTGAACACAAAAGAAGTCCGGGGTTCAAATAAGTTTAAAAACATTAAAGTGTCCGTGTAACAGATGAGTTCTCGTCCGAAACCCTGATACTCCGAAAGAGTTTGCCAGTTTGTACATGAAGTGCGTCCAGTTTTTGCCGTGACCCTCTCTACTCTTTCGCACATGCTATGCGGGTGAAATGATGATACCATGCCAAGTTTCAACATTTTCAGAATTCATTTTGTAGTGATTTTCAATTTCACGGTCATTTAGCTCTCTAAACAATTAGGTAAATGACCGAAAAACAACAAATGATGTCAGAACATGTTGGAAATTGATGATGTCGCTTTGAATGCTGCATACTGAACACAAAAGAACTCCGGAGTTCAAATAAGTTTAAAAAACATTGAAGTGCCCGTGTAACAGATGAGTTCTCGTCTGAAACCCTGATACTCCGAAAGAGTTTGTCCAGTTTGTACACGAAGTGCATCCAGTTTTTACCGTGACCCTCTCTACTCTTTCGCACATGCTATGCGGGTGAAATGATGATACCATGCCAAGTTTCAACATTTTCAGTATTCATTTTGTAGTGATTTTCAATTTCACGGTCATTTAGCTCTCTAAACAATTAGGTAAATGACCAAAAAAACAAATGATGTTAGAACATGTTGGAAATTGATGACGTCGCTTTGAATGCTGCATACTGAACACAAAAGAAGTCCGGAGTTCAAATAAGTTATTAAAAATAAAAAAGAGGTGCAATGTTGGTTAATTTGCTTCAAGCCTTTCAGAATAGTGTAGACTGCACTACACATAGCTTAGTGCAATCTATGCTATTCCAAAAGGCTTGAAGCTAATCAACGTGCAGGTGAGCATTGCGCCTCTTCGTCATTGTCTCTGCACTCACGGCTTATAAACCGCTCATACTACCTCTCTCTTGGTGAGGTGGGACTAAAAATCAGCTTACTAAGAAACTCTAGTACCGGTTCATGCCATGAACCGGTACTAAAGGTCTTGGTGGGGGCCCCAGCCTAACCACAGTCGCACTGGCCTCATTAGTACTGGTTCGTGGCATGAACCGGTACTAAAGGTTTCCCACGAACCGGTACTAATGATGCCCGCCCGCCTAGCCGTTGGAACCGGCACTAATGGTCACATTAGTGCCGGCTCAAATTCAAACTGGCACTAATGTGCTTCACATTTGACCCTTTTTCTACCAGTGCCACCACCTCATGAATACATGTCCGGAATGAAACAACAGTTTAATGTTGAATCACCTGTTCATAAAAGGAGTCATGCCTCAGTTCCCGTGCCCCAATATGAATCAGCAACCAACTCTAGTAACTCCGCAAGACTTTGCGCGTCTTAACCCTGTCATCTACCGCAGCTCATCTCAGCCCCTTGATGCTGATGACTAGCTCCATGACATCACTTTCAAGCTAGAGTCTGCTGATGTATCCCCTTTCAACTATGTCACCTTCACGGCTTATTACTTGAAAGGTCCCGCTGCTCCATGGTGGGATAGCCACATGTGTTCCTTACCTGTTGGAACCACAATCACTTGGCCGAAATACCAAGCTGCATTCCGTGGGCCAATGTCGAACCACCATGGTTAGTCACAACGTCCCCGTTGAACTTGAAGGATTGGAATTCCATGTTTCCCCCATTGGTTTGAAGTCATCCAATATCGACCTCATTCTGGGAATGGAATGGTTGAAAACACATACCGCTTCTATCATTTGCGCCACTTAAACCGTCCATCTACTACATCCTTCAAATGATATTGTAAGCTACCATGCTCATCTTGTTCGAATTGCCGAAGCATAGATTTATTCCTTGCATGCATTAAAATGTTTCTCCTCTTTTGAGAATTGAAAACGCTCCTTCACCAATGTTTGCACTGAATTTTTGGCGGCATTATCTTCCTGGTAATCGTTGCAAGATCTTGATCGATCATCAAAGTCTAAAGTAATTGTTTACTCAGTTAGATCTGGATCTTCGTCAGTAGCGATGTATGAAAGCAATCACAGGCTATGACTATGGTATTCCTTATACCCTTGACAAGGCTAATGTCATGGCCGATGCCCTGAGTTGCAAGTCTTATTGCAATAACCCCTTGGCTTATAAAGCTGAACCCCAGCATGATGATCTCCCTTATAGAGAGCATCCGATCCGTGATCTCGTTCAAGCTGAACATCGCACCCATCTGAGGGATATCCAATTTCTTAAAGTTCAGTGGTCAAATCATTCTAAAGATGAAGCCACTGGGGAACTCGAGGATCGTCTTCAAGATGAATACCCCGTTTTGTTTCCTTCTACTTCCTAAAATCTCGGGACGAGATTTCTTGTAGTGGAGGAGAATTGTGACATCCGGATAATTAAGCTAAAGTAATCTCCTACTAATTATGCCAGGTCATCACTTTTACTGTTGCTAAAACCACTTGATCCAAGTCACTATTCAAATTCAAATTCAAATTAAGGTCCAAAATTCAAATTTCTCAAACATGCAAAATAAAATGTTGAAAGTGTGGCAAATATTCCATAACTAATTATGGTGGTGACCCAACACGTTTTGTAAAGTATTTTAGTGCGTCTTTATGTGATTATAACAATGGCTAAAATCTTATATTTACTAATTGGAGGCATCATACGAGCCTCCACGTTAATCCTCATAACCAAAGAAAATTAGCCGTATGATCTTTGAATTAATTATCGTGCACCATTGGATGTGATGTGTCAAGAGTCCTCATCGAATGTCCCACCTTAAAGTATCTTCAGCAAAAAAATAACCATCCTACGAGAGTCTCCTTCCTCATCTAATCCAACCCCTCCAAGGCACCACTTCCCATCGAATCTATTGTTTCTCAGCTACCAATGAACCCACGGGTGCATCGAACCCTCGCGCTGCTCTTCCTCATCCCGTTCTGTACCTATGGCAGATTAATGACGCCATGGCTTACCAACCATACACTAGAGTTGTTCGTCAACCACTACTATCCTCACAAAGCAAGCAGGTAAGCCATGATTCCATGATCTCTATAGCATGTTTAATTAATCAAAGAACTCCCCTACCCATATACTCTGATTAATCCATAACGTACAATCAAGAAAAAATTGTTATTGTTGATGTCGATCTATCAACACAGTTCGTGACTAGATCAGGAACTCTTGGGAACGAGGGAAACCAGCAGGGGTGGTCTGCATCTTCTCCAGAAGCACGCATAGGTCTAACGTACAAAGCCTAAAGTAGCTAGATTTCATACTTTGACTCTCCCAACTTTCCAAGATCTGAACACACATCAGTCTAATGTATTCAGTTGATGAATTCTCCCCTGATGGTTGATGCAGTTGATCAATCTCCATGCCATAATCAGCTTCAATATTACATCAAAATTGGATCTGATTGTGTAAAAGGTATGATCCACTCCAGCCTCTTCAGGTCTCTGTAATTCCCTTCATCAATACCCTTTGGATTCCCATGGCCATATATTTTTGGTCAGCAGACGAATCGGATCTAACAGGAGGAACAGATTACAAGGACAGTTCAAAGCACATCAGGCAGCAGCTGTTCATCGGCTGTCCATGAGGCCGCGAAGCAAAGGAGCTATTGTGTACCGATGGCGCAGCTATTCAAAAAACAAGAAGAGATACACAACAATGCTCCTGTCCTATGTAAGACAACTAGCTTTTCTGCCAAATTGAACTCAGGTTTTGTCTTCTATCTTCATGATTTTAGTACATATACAGAACTGGTGTAATTTAATTGAATGTGTCATGTTGCTGGAGGGACTAGAATTGTTAGGGACAATTTTGCAGCTATACAGAATTTCAATGATTTGTAGACATCTTCCTGAGTACTGATTAACTGCTATTTCATATGACAATTATGTTTTCTACATGCACAATTTCTTTTACAAATCGTCCATTCAATCTTTGTTTTAGTTATTACAACAGTTGGATTAAATACATAGTGAGTTGTCTTCCACACAAAGATCATAGACTTCTTTCATGTGTATACAGAAAAGAAACAGCTCCCTTGAAGATTTGTTGATTCCTCAAGAGAACCCTAGCATTGTAAATTTGTAATTCGTGACGTTGTCCTGAATTTTGGAGTTCCGTTCACAGAACACGGTCCTTAGATGTCCTTAACACAGACGTACAGCATGGAGGCGTGGACTAGATGGCCATGGCCATTGGATTGGACACCAACCTTTCCCATCGCATGCATGCACTGCAGCTCTCAACGCAGACGTGGGAGTGGATGGAGTTGATATAACGCGGACATGCAACAGCAGGACTGCACGGGCTACTCAATGACTCTGGCCTCGCGGACATGGGCGTGCGGAGGGACGTGATGCGAGACTGCACTCCAGCGTCGCGTGCGGGCGTTCAGAGGACAGGGCGCCGTCCAGGATGCCAACGTCTGCCAGCGACGCCTGGACTGACCAGACCCCAGGCTCCTTGCTGGCCTTGGGCTCGGATGATCTCCCTGGCCCATACAACGAAAGAACTGGTGCCCATGGCCACCGAATCCTGCCTCCACCACCTATAATCTACTACTGATGAACACACATACACGCCATGTAATCTACTCATGAACACACCCACAGCTATGTGGACACATCATCCAATCACCTACATACTCCATGGTACGAGCACGACCTCTCCAATTAGCTTTCTCCTCCAGCCCAAGCTCCTTTTCTTATTCTCCAAAAAAGTTCTTAATTAGAAGATAATCATGAGATGTCATCTTAGTTCACAAAAGCTTCTCTGAATTTAATATTTTTCATATGAGACATTAATATATATATAGGATAGAATATGACGTGATTGGTATTGCCTATCTATGGCCAATGAATACCTTTGGGTTAAGTAGACCAATGGACAAATATTTCAAAATGAATTTTCTCTCATTCGATGGCTCTATGAAATATAAATAAGTTCAGTTATTTGTCTAATGTGATCCATACAATGCGTGACATAGGGCTTTTGGTATTTTTTTGGCATTTACAAACGAATGTTGACACTATATATTGGGAATAAACAGGTTCATACAAAAAATATATGAAGAAATTGGAGCAACATGTTTATGCGTTATTATAAATGAATAGGTAGGTTTTGTGCATCCTGCTGGTGTAAAGGTCACATAGCAACTGATGTATCCAACACTTTCAGGTTAGTACTCGCTACTTGGATGCTATACACACACACAAGAGGATTCATATGTACATAAACAATGAGGTCATTGGTTTCTACTTTAACCATTTAATGCGTCTATTTTGGATAATTAATTTTTTCTCAATTATTTTTTCATCCATGGTTTGTTCAATATTTGAATTTACAGTTCCTTATCCATATATAAGATGAAAATTGAACTTCAGATTGATTAAAAAACGTGCATATATACATGAGTAAAACTCATATACTTCGGTTCTCCCATCAAGGTGCTACAACTATTAATTTATCCTTACTTTATGTAACAATACTCACAAATCCCTCAGTTGTAAGTGGATGTGTATCTTATCTTCTATATCTATCTATCTATCTATCTATCTATCTATCTATACCTATACTAATTCTAGACTCCCTAAAAATTACATCAAGATTACGGTGTCACTTTGGTGTGACAATGAAAGTGCCATCAAGATTTCTCTCAACCCGATGCAACACTTCCAGACGAAGCATATTGAGATTCGGTATCACTTCATCCGGGATCACATTAGGCGAGGAGAGATCGAGCTCAACTATGTCAACACTCATGACAACCTTGCGGATATTTTCACGAAGCCCTTGGATGAAGCAAGATTTCGCGAGATAAGGCATGAGCTAAATATCATTGATTCGAACAATGTGGCTTGAACCCTTGCACACCCTACCACCGCTCAATTTGTTGTCTAGTTTAGGTGTAGGCATGGACATAGGGGGAGTGTTGTTCTCTCAATGAACTCTCCCTCCCCCCATTATGCATAAATTGATCAAGTCCTTCACTTTAGCCATTGTTGATGGCACTTGTGCTTCAAAGACGAGTTTTGAGTCATGGGCCCAAGGTTAAAATCTTCACGGTGCCATACCTTTTGACTCAAACATAGGTGGCCTCGGCCACAGCCCCCTTTTGAAGAGGTGTGTCTTGGTCGTTTGCTGATGTGCTTTTTCTCTTGCCATTTTTTTTGTTTTGTTTTTTTTGTTTCGTCGAGCAAAAGTCGTGTCTGTTTAGTTGCCGTGGCTTGCTGGGCGGTACTACCGCCCCAGCGCGGTACTACCGCTGAGGGACGGGAGCAGGGGGTTAAGTCGGGGCAGGGGGAGGTTTCTTCTCCCCCATACCCATTCACTTCGCCCCTCTTTTCTCTTCCTCTCTCTCCAGCCTCCCCTCGCCGCGGGGGGCTCCAGCGGATCTTCGTCTCCGGGGCGTCCCTCTCCATTCCCTTTGGTGGAATCGATCCCCACCTTGTTCTCTTGCCGTGGATGCCGGTATTGCCCCCGTTCTTTCTTTCGTTTTGTCTCTTTTTCAGTTCTTGTTTCTTAGGGGCAATGGTGGTTGCATCTCTAGATTTTTGGCTAAATCTAGGCTTGAGTTGGTTGGAGAAGGCAACTAGCCTATCTAGATTAGAGTTTGGTGGGATTATTTTTGAATTTGGTAGGCCGGTAGTGCCGGATCTGACCACGGTAGTAGGAAACCGCTGTTTCACCGCCTCGTGCTAGGAAACTGCTGTTTATCCGCCTCAAGCAGTACTACCGCTCCCTTTGGAGCGGTACTACCGCTTGACCTAGAGCGGTACTACCGCTCCCTTTGGGGTGGTACTACCGCTTGGGGTGGTACTACCGCGGACAGGTCACGGTACTACCGCTGCATGCCAATTTCCATCATTTTCCTACCTCACCTTGATCTTTTTGTTGTGTTTGTTGGCTTATGCTCGTTCTTTCTGGTTGTTTTGCGTGTTCTTATGTTTGGCTCCAGGTGATGACCATTCTGAGCAGCAAGGTCGCCGTATCAACCCCGGGCGTGCTACATCAAAACGCTACCGCACCTCAGAGCCAGCCGGTGGTTCCTCGAGCACCCAACCGCCTCAAGCAAGTGCATCTGCAAGTGTTCCTCCACCTCCTCAGCAATCGAAGCAAGCCGCCCACAAACCCAAAGGGAAGACTGTGACTAAGATGACCAACAAGGAGTTTTGGGAGAAGCGTCGCCGCAACCCCTATGCGGTGGCCCAAGAACCCACTTTGGTCAACCGCCCGTTCTGGAACCGTTTTCAGTTTGCCATCTACTTTGATGTGATCAAGGCCAAGAAGAATCTTTTTGTTAATGTTTGCTCCATTGATACTGATGCTATGGAGAAGGACCCAGAGTACTTTGGCGAAGCCCTTCAGATGTGCACTCAGTTGAACATTCTCAGGGTCATGCAATTCAACAAGGATTTCGATGCGTATTTGGTGGCTCAATTCTATGCCACCGTCCATCTTGGGACGGATGTCGACAGGACTCTGACATGGATGACCAATGGCAAGCTGCTTTCTGTCAAGTGGCAGGCGTTCATGGGGTTACTTGATGTGGTGGACAACGGGCTTGAGACTCCTGTCGGTTTCCGTCCTCACCGAAATGCTACATCCAGCCACAAGCAAGCCCTTTGGCCCTACTGCACTGTGAAGGTTCACCCAGTAACTGAGAAGAAGACCTATGAGCTGTCTCCTTATCTGGACATTCTTCATCGCATATTCCATGAGACTCTCTTCCCTCAGATCAGGAATCTGGATATGGTCCACTCTTACCTCATGGACATGCTCCTTTTCTGTCAGCATGAGAAGGAAGCAAGCACTGGAGAGAGTCTGGATATCTCTCATGTCATGTGGTCTGAACTTCTGTCTGCCGTGTCTGAGCGCAACTGTCCTATCTATGGTCCATTCATCATGAGGCTCATTGAGAGGGCTTGGGCACAGACTTATCCCAGAGTGTTGCTAGAGACTGGAGACTTGGTGTCTCATGAGATCAAGCGTCTGAGGAAGAAGGACAACTAGACAGCGCCTCACACAGGAGGTCCATCTGCTACTGCTGCCACAGGGGGACCGTCTGCTGATGCTGCTACTGCTGCTGCCATGGGGACCGAGGGTGAGGTTGCTACTGATGATCATGAGGAGAACTTTGGCCCCTCTAGTGCAGAACCGTCGTGAGCACAAACGCTTAAGCGCAAGATGAAGAAGCTTTTCTGCATGGAGTCTCATGGTCAGTACATGACTCATGTGGCGGAGAAGCATGCCAGGATGCGCCACAAGGAGCTCATGCGTCAGATGGGAGCAACAGTTGCCAGTGGGTCTGAGGGTCAGATCACTGAAGAGGAGGACTGGATTCATCAGAATTGCCACTGGACCGACTCCGATGCTGAGCAGTTTTCCACCCACGATGAAGATGCAGAGATGTGATGTTCGAGCTCTTCCACCTCCCATCACCTGGAGTCATAGTGTCACTCTATGCCCCTTTTTGGTGTCTCGCTGCCAACGGGGGAGAGAGTATAGGGATTTGCTTCTTGTGTCGTGTTTTGAGTCGTCTTGTGGTTTCTTGTGTGTTTCTTTTGGTTTGGTTTGGTGTGAGACCTAAGTTCTAGACATATGGTGTGAGACATATGCTCCCTATCGCTACCTTATTACTTATGTCATTTCAGAGTACTATAGTTTATTATGAGATGCATGCTTGTCCTATCTATTCACTTCTCTCATATATCTTGTGCTTAGTATTGTTGGACTATAAAATATAGGGGAGTGTTGATCCGAATGTGTGTGTCGTGCCCTATCTTGGTGCACACATTCTGGGGGAGCCCGTCTATATTTTGTAGTTCTTAGTTTTCTTCGTTTTATTTCTTTTCCTTGCGGAAATCCCTAGTTGTCATCAATCCACCAAAAAGGGGGGGATTGTTAGGGCATATCTCTCTCAAGGTAGTTTTGGTGATTGATGACAACATGTTTGCGGACTAATCTTGTGCTTTGATTAATTCACAGATTCTCCCCTAGCACGAGACGCTTTCTTCCCCTCGGAGTGTACTTCAAGACGGTGTAGCTCTTTCATTTCTTTCTCGGTGGACTAGTTGCGTAGAGAGCACCGTACTATCAAGAGGGGGTCCACTGGGGTATTGCATGGGTGGAATCATCACGTACACATCAGCTTCTCACCCTCCGAGCATTTCCTTTACATTGAAGAGATCTCTCCTCTCTTCCTTGTCCTGTCTGGGTCAAAGCGGTAGTACCGCGCACCCAGCGGTAGTACCGCTGAGGAGCCAAGCAGCAGTACCGCTCCACAGCGGTAGTACCGCCCGTGGCTCCGTAGCAATAGTACCGCTGGGGGCCTGGCACCTCCGCCTTGTCCTCAGCATCTTTTGAGAGATTCCTTCTCTCTCGCGCGCCCCAGCGGTAGTACCGCACTGCCTGCGGTACTACGGCCGAAGGATCACAAGCGGCAGCACCGCTCCACAGCGGTACTACCGCCCTTGACCCCACTGCCGTAGTACCGCTGGGTAGTCTGGCTCCTACCGCCTCGATTCGAGAGGTCTTTTTCTCGTGTCGGGTTTTGCGGCACTAGTCACGATTGTAGAGGCGGTAGTACCATTCCAGGAGCGGCAGTACCGCCCTACCACCGCGGTAGTACCGCATTTGGGTCTTTTCCCTTCTAGTCTCCTCAGCACGGCAGTACCGCTGTCCTGGCGGTAGTACCGCCCCCTCTCAGCGGTAGTACTGCCCTGTGCGGGGCTGGTTGGTGGGGGGCAACGGGATTGTTGCCCCCACTATAAAAGGGAGACCCCTTCTTCCTTCTCACCCATCTCTTCCTCCCCCAAGCTCCATTTATTGCTCAAGCTCATTTTGCCCGATCTATCTCCCTAGCCAATCAAACTTGTTGATTTTCTCGGGAGTGGTTGAGAAGGCTCCGATCTACACTTCCACCAAGGGATTTTCGATTCCCCCACTCATCCCTAGCGGATCTTGTTACTCTTGGGTGTTTGAGCACCCTAGACGGTTGAGGTCACCTCGGAGCCATATTCCATTGTGGTGAAGCTTCGTGGTCTTGTTGGGAGCCTCCGATTAAGTTGTGGAGATTGCCCCAACCTTGTTTGTAAAGGTTCGGTCGCCGCCTTCAAGGGCACCAATAGTGGAATCACGGCATCTTGCATTGTGTGAGGGCGTGAGGAGAATACGGTGGCCCTAGTGGCTTCTTGGGGAGCATTGTGCCTCCACACCGCTCTAACGGAGACGTACTTCCCCTCAAAAGGAAGGAACTTCGGTAACACATCCTCGTCTTCACCGGATCCACTCTTGGTTATCTCTTACCTTTACTTGTGCAAGCTCTCTAGTGTTTGTTCCCTTGCTTGCTTGTATGCTTGTTGTTATTGCATCATATAGGTTGCTCACCTAGTTGCACATCTAGACAACCTATTTTGATGCAAAGTTTAATTTGGTAAAGAAAAGCTAAAAATTGGTAGTTGCCTATTCACCCCCCCCCCCTCTAGTCAACCATATTGATCCTTTCAGTAGGTTCACATTTTTAGTCCTATATGTGGATGATATTCTATTGGCTTGCAGCGATAAAGATATGTTGCATGAGACCAAGAGATTTCTGTCCTCAAAATTTGACATGAAGGATCTCGGTGAAGCCTCGTATGTCCTTGGCATCGAGATTCATCGAGATAGGTCCAAAGGAACATTAGGACTATCGCAAAAGGCATACTTTGAGAGAGTACTAAAGAAATTCAGTATGCATAAGTGCTCTTCCTCACCTGCCCCCATAGTTAAGGGCGATAAGTTTGGGACTTTCCAATGTCCGAGGAACCAAAATGAAACTGATCAGATGAAGTCAGTTCCTTATGCTTCAGCTGTCGGAAGCATCATGTATGCTCAAGTATGTACACGCCCTGACTTAGCTTTAGTAACCGGGATGCTTGGCAGATTTCAATCTAATCAAGGACCGGACCACTGGAAGGCCGCAAAGAAAGTCTTGCGTTATATGCAAGGTACTAAAAATTTCATGCTTACAAATAGAAAGTCCGATAACCTGGAAGTTATTGGTTATTCAGACTCTGATCTTGCCGGGTGTGTGGATAGTATGAAATCCACGTCAGGTTATATATTCACACTCGCTGGAGGAGCCATATCGTGGAAAAGCTCCAAGCAAAAGATAGTTGCCTCATCTACGATGATGGCAGAATATCTAGCATGTTTTAAGGCCACCGGGCAGGCTGTATTCCTAAAGAATTTCATTCCCGGACTTAAAGTGGTTGACAGCATTTCCAAACCACTGACATTGTACTGCGATAATGAACCCGCAGTTTTCTATGCGAATAACAACAAGTCAAGTGGTGCTGCCAGGCACATTGACCTAAAGTACCATGTTGTTCAACATAGAATCCAGGATCAAACTATTAATGTTAAGCATATCAGTACGACACGTATGCTTGCGGATTCGCTTACTAAAGGCTTACCACCCAATATATTTCGTGAGCATGTAGCCGGCATGGGATTATTGGAAGCCTCTTGATTCTGGAATTATGGGACCGCTAATATAAACCACTCCCAATAAGAAGAATGTTTCCTTTTCGAAATAGGATGTGTGTTATGAATATTGAGGTTCAATGGCTTTTCATCGGTTGTTGTAACACCTTGCTCTGGTATATTATTCCTACGGAGAATGGACAAAAGTCATTGAGCCTAACGATCAAGGGGGAGAATGTTGGTATTGTTCTAGAGGCCCAATGGGCCAAAACGAAAATAAAAGACCAGAAATAAAGTTACGTTAAAGAGAGAAACAGGGAGGCCACGAACCAATGTTCGTACCCCTCGATCTCAACTTACGCGCCCTGATCGGGGGCACCCTAACCAACTATGGTTTTGGTCCCCTGTCGCCAGCGCACATAAAAAGATGGGGGAGCAGCCGACGCCTAGGCTAGACCAGTTCTCGCACAGTTTACTCCTGCTCCCCACATCCGTAAACCCTAACCGATCTGGGGGAGCACTGCACGATGGGAAGATCATCTCCAAGCTCTGCCCCTATCCCAGGGCAGTGCCAGTGGTGCCCGGAGGGACACCGCTACCTGCAACGAGCAACTTCACCCAGCCTGCATCAAGCCTGCATCGAGCAGGCACGGGACTTCGCACCGTTGACACCAATGGCTGCTTCCATTGGTGGTAAGAACCAAATCCATCCCTCTGATCTGTGCTATTAGGTGATCTAATGCCTGGCTTACGATCTGTCAAGTAGATCCTACGGGATTATAAATCCAACAATTAGTAGGCTCATAACAGATAATGTCACAATCATTCACTTAATTGTCTTTTTTCTGCTATATATCTTTTTTCTATGGGAATGATTTTCTTCAGCTCTAAACATTCTGTCTTTACTTATAGGAGGCTCATTCCTAGCATCCATGACCTTACGGGTTTTTGCTACTAATTCTTGGGGCATCCAATTACAATTAATATTTTACAACGCAATTTTTTGTCGCACTGTTAGTTCACCTATCCCCACCATACTATGCCTAGATATCTCTGAACCCCCTTGGTCTCCTCAATTGTGTCTAGCTCCACCATATCTGCCACTGGCACCCATGATGCATCTGTCCTCCTCAATTGTACAGCTTCATCATTAAGGCGTCCTCCTCTTTGCTAAGGTTCTCTGCTTTCATCGCAGCCATGCCTGGGTGACAGAGTATTATCAATGTTGTTCTCTCCTCAGGCTGATGAACAAGACTATGCATCATATCAAAAATTCAACATCCTCACCCCTAGCATCCAACTCAGCCAAGAATATATACGTAATTAATTTGAATCCCTAGCTGTCCGCCGTCTTGACACCATGGGATGACTGTATGCGGAGTTCTCCCATCGTGAGCGAGTGCGGCTGCACGATCTGAGCGTCTATTCGACGGCCACCAATTAAGACAGCACGTGTAGCTCCACAACACGTACATGCTTGGGTTGAATCTGCTGAGACATACAAGTATATGATCTAGCTTTAGATGCAGGCTTCTGGTCGATTCCAGTCAAGGCTAGCTAATTTTCAATTGGCCGGAAACACACGCACGCTACATCCCAGGTTAATGAATTTCGAGGAGCAGCTCGGCCGATGCTTTTGTACGGAAGCAAAATGCACGAGCGCCAACATGTCAGATGACTATGCATTGGTCTGCACTCCGTTGTGGGCCAGGTGCGCTCGAGAGTTAATATACCGGCCTCGGCCTCGGGCATGCTCTCGGTGTACTGCAAGCACCTGTGCAAATTCAGAGTATGTTCTTTATTTTCTCATCTTCGATTCCTTTGTGTTGCTTCCAGTGCCATATGTGTAAATTGCTAACTGCATGTACATGGGATAGATATCTACAATAAGCTGCAAAAGAATTACTCGCATATAGGCTGCCACATCGGTAATGACATGAATGTTCCTCTGTCATGATCTATTTGTAATACCTTGATTTTGTTTCCAAATGTTTTCAGAGTACTTTCATCATTACAGACTAAAACAAAATTTTGTTGTTGTTGTTGTGGCTGCTTGATTTCTCCATCGTAGGAAGAATTGGAAGTGAACAATTGTTCCATTCAGGTTTATGCATTGATGTGTGTGATATGTAAGCAAACATATTATTATATATTTGTCTAATGGTTGATTGCATGTTTTTAAATAAAAAATAAATATGCAATGAAATTACATGACATAGCAATCATAACTTATAGGACGTTGTCAAATCTTCTCTTACATTGCAGATGGTAGAGGAATAAACTTGCCTATATCAACAAAATTACACAATAATGTTTTTGGCGACCATGCACTTGATCTGCATGTTTTGTTGTATACCCGTTCCTTCGAAGGCCTTTTGTTGAGCTAGAAAAAAATATAGCAAACTACAATATCAACTTCACCCAACTAGGTCACAAATTTATGTCTTGGATTTCAGATGATTTCAGTTTGAACTGAAGCATCAATAGTTAATGCAATGCTTAATGTTATTGTTACCATGGAACAACTTGATTCCAGTGTAATTTTTTAATCTTCTTTATTTTTCAGGGAAGAACCATCAAATTTGTGTGGCAACACTGACAAGTGTAGGTTTTTATTCAATAGTATGGATATGTTTAATAATTGGTTTTACAAGGCATATTGCTTGGAGACAAGTGAGATGCTTCAAGTGCATGAGCCGTAAGGATCCCTTAATTATGTACATGTCAAAAAACTGCAATTCTACCTGCCTGCACTAATTAATTCTATTGTAATTCTCATAGATGATTTTTACTATTTTATTTAGAGGTATAATCAAATCCTTTGACGTATTTTAGGAATACCTGAGGTCTAAGTGTCATATCTACCTAGGAAATGGAGAAGAGTAATAGGGGTCAAAGCTTCTCTAATTTGATGTCGATAAACTTCCCTGCTATTAGTTAGACCAACACGATTAAGCCTGGGTTTGGCATTTGCCTTGCAATTTTTTGTCTATGTTATTGTTATTTGACCGGCTTTTTCGTACTTTCACTGTCAGTTTTCCATGGTCGATTTTAAAGTAACTACAAGACATCACTATTTATCAACTAAAAATGTCACAGCCCTAGAGTTTGATTGCACTTAGTTTCATAAGCATCTATGCATCATGTTTAAATTTCTGAAACTTGAATTGAGGATTGTTGAAACCTCAGAAAACTGATTAAAATAAGGGCAAGCACCCTTTAAATAGCATTCTATGAATCCAAAATGCCCTAAAAATAGTTTTCTGAATTTTGGCAAGAGTTATATATCAAACCAAAATTCTGGAACATTTTTAAGGAATTATTTTGGCACTGAATTTAAATCATTATTGTATTTGAATTTGGAATTATATTCATAATATATGGGATATATTTTCAAACAACTTTGAAATGTTTTATGTGCTGTTGGAAAAGTCCATCTAGCAACATAAAATTATTCAAAGGGTTTTGTCACTATTTTAAAATTCTTTTGAATTTGAATTAGTGGCAAAATGATTAAATAAATAGGAAAACAGAACAAAAACTAAAACAGAGCAGAAAACCCACCTGGGCCGCTTACCTGGCGTGGCCAGCTGGACGGCCCAGCCCACTGGCCCTCCCCCTGTCGTCTTCCTCGCGACAGAAGGACGATGAGCGTGTGGCCACCGTGCGCGCACACGCGCCACGACCACCTCCTGCTTGTCGTCTCCCCTCGTCGCCCTGGACCTTCCTCGCGACGCCACACAGCCCCGACCGCTCCCTCACTCTCTCTCGTGCTTCTCCCCTCCTCTGTTTCTCTCGCGCACAGCCACCCGAACGCGCCGTCGCCGTCGCTTGCTGTTAACACGGCCACCGGTCCTCCCTCGCCCTTCCAACGTGCTCGAGAACTCTGCCTCGACCCCCTCTTTCTTCCACCCTGAGCCACACCACCGCGGGAGCCCCACATCGCCGCCACGAGTCGTCTTCCCCGAGCACGGCCGCCGGACTCCATCGACGGATTCATCCCCTTCCGGTCGTCCCCAAGCCAGCTGAGCTCCGCTTCGACCTCGCCGTGAGCTCCTCTACCAAACCCCTCTCTCCCTGCCGTCTATTTCCTCCTCTAGCCTCACTAACCACCGCGGCCGAAGCTCGCCGCCGTTGTGCCTCATCGCCGCCACGGCAACAGCTGCCGCCACCCACGCCCGAGCTTTGCCCCGTGCTCAGCACTCTCCCAGGAGCCGGGCGTGCCCACCAGCTTGACCTGTTGTGCCTCCTAGCGCCAACCCCGACCTCGCCCGAACTCCGGCCACCGCCGCGAGCCTCGCCCCGGCGAGCTCGGGCCATCTCAACCCGTCCCAACCGCACAGAAAGACGCGGGGCACTCCCAGCTTCACGCTGATACCTCCGCCGTCCCTTTTGGTCGTCGGAACAGGAAACCCGAGGCTCGCTGCCGCGACCGGCCTCGCCGGCGTCAAGTCGCCGGCAGGTTTGACCTCGTCTGACCAGGGTTTGACCACCCTGGGTCACTGACGCGTGGGGCTAGCCCTGCTAATTAACCTAGGTTAGTGTTAATTCATTTGGTTAGTTTTAATTAGCCTCTGACATGTGGGCCCCGCCCTGCTAACAGCCTGGTTAGGGTTAGTTTAGCACTAACAAATTCAGTTAGTTGGCTGAGTCACTGACCAGTGGGTCCCACTGGTCAGGTTTGACCTGGAGGCGCCCAGTTGACCAGCTGACGTCACCTTGATGTCATGCTGACGCAATAATTATTTACTGGAATTATTTTTTTATACAGGAAATTCCAGAAAATAGTTAAAACTTCCAAAAATAATAGAAATTCAACCGTAACTCCAAATGAAATAATTTATATATGAAAAATTATCAGAAAAATTCAAGGAATCCATCTGTACCATTTTCATGCATGTTTGAGCAATGTTTGTCCTCTGTTTTGGACAAAACAAATAAAGGGCATTTAAATAATCATATATGGGGTTGGAATTTGAATCTTGTACTCAAACCAACTTCATTTAAATCATAGCTAGATGCATTAGCTCAAATCATAGCATATTGCCATGTCATGATCATGCATCATATTTTTGCATTGCATTGATTGTGTCCTTCTCTGTTTGCCGGTAACCGTCCCCTCTCAGTCGACGATGTTTCCGACGATGTGATCGATGACACCGATGAAGAGCTATATTATCTTCAGAAGTGCCAGGCAAGCAAAACCCCCTTGTTCATTCTGATACAATCCCACCCTCTCACTCCTGCTCTCTTTTACTGCATTAGGACAACAACGATTCAACTGTTACCTGCTGCGGTAGCTGAACCCCTTTCCTCTGCATGACCTGTCATTGCCACAGTAAATAGATGAAACCCACTAGCATGAGTAGGAGTTGTTTGAGCCCTGATGTGCCTACTCATTCATGCTTGTTTGTCATGCCTGCTACTGCTTAGAGTTGAGTCTGGTCTGATTCATCGGGAATGAATTGGAACGTGGCAAACATGTCCTACCATTGAGAGCTAAGTGTGTGAACACGATTTGGTAAAGGTAGCGGTGAGAGGCCATGTAGGAGTAAATGGTGGGTTGTCTCATTGCAGCTGTCCCCAGGAACTGAGTCCTGTGTTTGTGATCCATGAACAGTTACTACCACACATTGGGTTTCGGTAACTCAGCCCCTCTCGGCTTATTAATCAACTCGATCTCTGTCCAGGAGTTGCAACTAGTTTCTGGTGTTTGTAGGTAGTGTTACTAGTCTACCAAGTGGCACCCGGTACAGGTGGGCTTGGGACAGACTAGGCACACTGGCACGGTGTACCAAGTGGCACCCGGATGGTGGGCTTGGGAACCCTGCACACATCGTTTGGGGCCGTGAGCGACACCCCGGCCGGATCTGCTTGCGGATGGAACCCGAATAGGCGATAAACCTGGACTAGAGACTTGTTGGTTAGTCAGGTCGTGGCCGACTCCCTCGCCCGGCTTCCGCTTGAAGGTTGCCGAGGTACATGACGTGTACAGGGCGATAAGTGGCGAGAGCGTGTGTGAAGAAGTACACCCCTGCAGGGTTATCATTATCTATTCAAATAGTCGGACTCCTCGGATATGGAAACTTGGACCCCTTGTACAGTTCATAGACAAGTGAAAGTGGATACTCTAAAACTCGCAAGATAAGCGTGAGTGCTATGGATGGCCTTCTCGTAGGGAGACGGGAGCGGATCCATAGTGGTGTATTGATATGGTGAACATGTGGACTCGTGTGCGCCACCTCAAAAGAGTTACTTGCAGTCGTAGTTCAGGTTAGCCACTGAGTCAAAGCTGGCTTGCTGCAGTTAAACTCCACCACCCCCTTTATTGATTCCGATGCATATGTAGATAGTTCTGATGTAAGTCTTGCTGGGTACATTTGTACTCATGTTTGCTTATTTTATGTTTTGCAGAGAGACGTTAGTCTCGCTAGTAGTTCCACATGGACTTCGACGTTTAGCTTGTTACCTCAGCTACGATCTTGTGCCCTCGGTAGGATCTGGTAGATAGTCAGGCTTCTCAGCCTTTTCATTTATAGATGTCTGTACTCAGACATGTTAAGCTTCCGCATGTGCTTCGACTTGTATGCTCTGAATGTTGGGTCATGAGACCCATGCTTGTAATATCTTGCTCCTCGGAGCCTAATGAATAATACTTGAGTCGTAGAGTCTTGTTGTGATGCCATGTTGTATTTGCACATATCGAGTATATTGTGTGTATGATTGAAATGCTTGGTATGTGTGGGATCCGACAATCTAGTTGTTTATCCTTGGCAACCTCTCTTATGGGGAAATGTAGTCTAGTGCTTCCTTGAGCCATACTAGTCTGCTACAGCTCGGTTCACCGGAGTCCTGCTAGCCCAGCACTACTGCTCAGGACATTTGAATGGCCGGCATGTGTTTCACCTCGTTCCTGTGTCTGTCCCTTCGGGGAAATGTCACGCGGTGACATCCGGAGTCCTGCCTAGCCTGCTACAGCTCGGGTTACCGGAGTCCTGTTAGCCCAGTGCTACAGCCCGGACTCACACGCTGTTGACCGACATGCTCGAGGTTGATTCATGTATGCCTGTCCCCATGGGTTAGTGCCGCTTTGGTTTCATGACTAGCCATGTCGACCCGGGTTCTTTGTCATATGGATGCTAGCGACACTATCATATACGTGAGCCAAAAGGCGCAAACGGTCCCGGGCCAGGTAAGGTGGCACCCGTGGAATACCGTGCGTGAGGCCGCAAAGTGATATGATGTGTTACATGCTAGATCGGTGTGACTTAGGATCGGGGTCCTGACAGCTTTGGTATCAGAGCCTGACTGCCTGTAGGATTACCAAGCCAAACTGGTCGAAGTCGTGTCTAGAAATGCTTTAGTTATTTAAGGGAATTGATTGTGGAAGGGAACGTAAGGCTCTTTTTACTCCTTGCCCTCATGACCTTCTGATCTGAGTCACCTTATCTTTTCTACGGGGTTAAGAACTAGGCTTCTCTTCTATCTCTCAGGATGACGTGCTACTAATCCGTAGACTTATAGGATTGATGGATTTAAGTCTCAGTTCAGTTTCTATTACTTCCGTATGCTCATAGCTAGCCTCAGAACCTTGATATTGTGCTTCTGAGTGGTTATGCCCCCAATTTGCAGGATGTCCCAAAACTTTTTGAGCATTTACAACCGTTATGCTGTCCGAGTCATCCCAGGTTTCTAAACAATCTGATGCATTTGCAAATCTCTTTCTCCTGTGTTCGATGTTGTCACATCCTTAGTTCTGGTATGACCTAGGCTAGCCCTTCATGCTTGCATCATGTTTAAACTCCATTTAAATTTGAAATGGGGAGTTGTGAACCCTCAGAAATCATTATTGAAAATGACCCAGATAAAAAGTACTCCAAAAGGGTCCAAGAAAATGTTCATGCCTCTCTCTGAAAATATTGGTGAGAGGTAAAATTCAAACCAATATTTTTAGGGGCTCATAAATATTTATTTTGGCCATTTGGAATTAATGCATAATTATTTGTATTGGATTTATATTTGTTATATATTCAAATATACTCCAATAATTCTGATTTTTAATGGGGGGTTTTGGAATAATCCAACTAGTTCCTACAATAAATTTCAGAACAATATAAAAATGATTTGGTATTTTTATCAAATCAAAACAAATGTCAGAAAAATAGAAAAGAAAAACAAAAATGGAAAAACCCACCTGGCGCTTACCTGCCTGGCAGCCCAGCTGGCGGCCCAGCTCCTGTGCCGGCCCAACACTGTTGGCCCAGGCCAGGTCATCGCCTACCTCCTGCCAGGAGGACGGCGCTCGTGTGCTCGCCGCGCGCGAGCACGCACCGGCCACCTCCTGCTTCCTCGCTCGTCGCTGGAGGCCGCTGCGAGCGCCACGCACCACCTCGACTCCTTCACTCTCTCCCCCGTGCCCTCCCCTTTCCTCTGTCTCTCTCCCTCGCCCTCCCCCTCACGCGGCCGAGCGCTGCTGTCGCCGCCGTTTGCCATTGCCGCGGCCACTGCCTCCCCCTCGCCCTCTCCTCGAGTCCAGGAGTACCGCCGCCCTCGACTACGCCTCCTCGTCGAGCTGGACGATGCTAGGAGCACTGCAGCATCGCCACCGCCATCATCCCCTTCGTCGGAGCCGCGGATCGCCGCCGCTAAATTCGCCGCCGACTGGTCCTCCCCGAGCCCGCTGACCATCCCGTCGCCTCCGCTGTGAGCTTCCGCGCCGAACCCCTCTCCTCCTCCTCGCGTTTGCGCCGCCTAGGCCTCAGCTCCGCCATGGCCGAAGCTCGCCTCCGCTCGAGCTTGTCGCCGGCGTTGCTCCGGCGACCCTTTGGCCACGCCAGTGCACCTAGCACTCTCGCCGCACCTCGTAGTGCCCCGTTAGTGCTTTAGTTGGCGCGTTTGCATGCTGCAGCCGCGTCCCCGAACACAGCCGAACTCCGGCGGCCGCCAACGTGGTCGCCGATGTCGTTCCTGGCCACCCCAGCTCCGGCCGAGGGCACTGCTCGACGCGCCGCATCGCCAGCTCTTCGACGAGCCTAATCACGCCTCGAACGGAGCCCTATGGACGATTTCCGCGGCGCTCCGCCGTCTCGGGCCTCGCCGGCGGCTTAACGCCGGTGGGGTTTGACCCTTTGACCTCGCCGGCCTGACGTGCGGGCCCGACCGGCCAGGTGATTAGCTTAAGGCTAATCACCATTTTTGCTAACCCCCTGACACTGACAGTGGGCCCAGAGCCACTAATCTAAATTAGATTAGGCATAACCCCTTATGTTAACTAACCAGTCACTGACGTATGGACCCCACACGTCAGGTTTGACTCGGTCAGCTCCGTTGACTGCTGACGCAGGCATGACGTCATGCTGACGCAATATCTCATTTTCTGGTTTAAAATTAATCAGGAAATTCTAGAATATTTTCAAAACTTCAAAAATTCATAGAAATTCAACCGTAGCTCAGATTGAAATAATTTATATATGAAAAATTATCAGAAAAATTCAATCTATCCATCTGTACCATTTTCATGCATGACAAACCAACCTATACATGCTGTATATGTGAAAACACACTTATGGCATATATAAAGAGCTTATTTGGAGATGCATTTGAATCTTTGGTTCAAATGGACTTCATGCAAATGAATACTAGTTGCATTAGCCCAAACAGCATCACATCTTCATGCCATGTTCATGCATCATAATGTTGCATATGCTTGTGTTTGATTGCCGACACCGTTCCTTCTCGATAGGTCCTGCTCCGGAGACCGTTCCAGAGTACCTGTCTGAGGAGCAGTGCCTTCCTTGTTGTTCTACCAGGCAAGCAACCCCCCCTTGTTCATTCCGATACAATCCCACTCTCTCGCTCCTGCTCTCTTTTATTGCATTAGGACAACCACGATTCAACTGCTACTTTATGCTGCGGTAGTTGAACCCATTCCTCTGCATGACCTGTCATTGCCACAGTAAATAGTTGAAACCCACTAGCATGTGTAGGGGTTGATTGAGCCATGTTGTGTTCTTACCATGCCATGCCTGCTATTGCTTAGAGTTGTGTCAGGTCTGATTCATCGGGAATGAATTGGAGTGTTATGATATGTTCTGGTGCTGAGAGTTAAACGTGTGAACACGATTTGGTAAAGGTAGCGATGAGAGGCCATGTAGGAGTACATGGTGGGTTGTCTCATTGGGACCGTCCTTAAGAACCGAGTTCTGTGTTAGTTGTCCAATGACTAGCTACTACCACACATTGGGCTCCGGGCGCTCCAAGTTCTCTCGACTTATTAACCGCCTTGAGCTCTGTCCAGGAGTTGCAAATAGTTTCTGGTGTTTGTAGGTAGTGCTATTTTTCTAGCGAGTGGCACCCGGCAGGGTGGACTTGGGACAGACTAGGCACACGTGGCCCGGTGTACCGAGTGGCACCCGGATGGTGGGCTCGGGAACCCTGTACACATCATTCGGGGCCGTGAGCGAAACCTCGGCCGGATCTCCTTGCGGATGGAACCCGAATAGGCGATAAACCTAGACTAGAGTCTTGCGTGGTTAGTCAGGTCGTGGCCGACACCCTCGCCAGGCTTCCGCTTGAAGGTTGCCGAGGTACATAACGTGTACATGGCGGTAAGTGGCGAGAGCATGTGTGAAGAAGTACCCCCTGTAGGGTTATCATGATCTATTCGAATAGCCGTGTCCTCGGTTATGGACTTCTTGGATGCTTACGTGGTACATAGACAACTTAAAGTGGATACTCTAAAATGCTCAAGACAAGTGTGAGTGCTATGGATGGCCTCCTCGTAGGGAGACGAGGATGAATCCTTAGTGGTGTATTGATGTGGTGATTAGTGGACTCGTGTGCGCTGCCTCATCTCAAAGAAGTTTCTCGTTGTCGTAGAACAGGATAGCCACTGAGTCAAAGCTGGCTTGCTGCAACTAAACCCCACATTACCTTCTTGATACTAATGCATATATGATAGGATCTGATGTAAGTCTTGCTGAGTACCTTCGTACTCACGTTTGCTTTAATTATGTTTTGCAGATGAGACATCTGTCTTACTAGTAGTTCCGCTTGGACTTCGACGAGTAGCTTGTTACCTCAGCTACGATCTTGTACCCTTGGGAGGGTCTTGTAGATAGTCAGGTTTTCCAGCTCTTTTCTTTTGTAGTTGTCAGTACTTAGACATGTAATGCTTCCGTTGCTTGTATGCTCTGAATGTTGGGTCATGTGACCCCTGCTTGTATTTATGCTATGTGGCTCTTCTGAGCCTTTATCTATATGAGTTTGCGTTATGTTGTGATGCCATGTTGTACAGCACATACCTGCATGTTATGCGTACGTGTAGCGTGTATTGCTATGTGTGGGATCCGACAATCTGGTTGTTTATCCTTGGCAGCCTATCATATGGGGAAATGTAGTCTAGTGTTTTTTGAGCGATAGTAGTCCGCTACAGCCCGGTCCACCGGAGTCCTGCTAGCCCAGCACTACTGCTCGGAACACCTGACTGGCCGGCATGTGTTTCACTTCGTTCCTGTGTCTGTCGCTTTGGGGAAATGTCAAGCGGTGACGACCGGAGTCCTGCCTAGCCTGCTACAGCCCGGGTTACCGGAGTCCTGTTAGCCTTGTGCTACAGCCCGGATTCACACGCTATTGACCGACATGCTCGAGGTTGATTCATGTATGCCTGTCCCCATGGGTTAGTGCTGCTTTGGGTTCACGACTAGCCATGTCGGCCCGGGTTCTTTGTCATATGGATGCTAGCGACACTATCATATACGTGAGCCAAAAGGCGCAAACGGTCTCGGGCCAGGTAAGGTGGCACCCGTGGGAATACTGTGCGTGAGGCCACAAAGTGATATGATGTGTTACATGCTAGATTGGTGTGACCTAGGATCGGGGTCCCGACAGCCTTGGCATCAGAGCCTGACTGCCTGTAGGATTTCCAAGCCAACCTGGTCGAAGTTGTGTCTAGAAATTCTTTAGTTATGTAAGGGAATTGATTGTGGAAGGGAACGTAAGGCTCTTTTTACTCCTTATACCTCATGCCTTCTGATCTGAGTCATCCTATCCTTCCTACGGGGTTAAGGAACTAGGTTTCCTCTTTTGTCTATCAGGATCACGTGTTACTACTTCGTAGTCTCTTAGGATTGGTTGATCAGAGTCATATCCCAGTTTGAGTACCTCTGGTGTAGCCTGTTTAGTAATATCTCAGAACCTTGAGTAATGATGCTGAGCATGGTGCTACCCCATCTTTTGCAGAATGTCTCATTTTGAGCAGTTTGCTGCCGTTATGCTGCCGGATTTGTCCTAGGAGTTCAAGAGATAGTATTTTTCTCGTACTATAATCTACATCCTTATGATGATGCTGAATCCATCCTTGTTTCCTTGTTTGGCTCTTCAGGATGTTGCCGGTTAACCGAAGTTCTGTTGCTCATATTCGGAACCACGGAGATGGTAGGGATGAGGATCCTCCTGACCAGTCTTCATTGGCAGAGTTCATGTTAGAAATGGAGAAGAACAAGCGAGAGTCTAACCACTTGTTAGCACGTATTGAGGAGAACACCTCCCGCCAGCACAAAGAGGTGGTGTCCATCCATGACTTCATCCGTCTGAAACCACCCACCTTCCATCATTCCATTGAGCCACTCGATGCAGATGACTGGCTCCGTAGTATTACACACAAGATGCGTTCTGCGAACGTAGCTGAAAGTGACAAGGTCACCTATGGTGCTTATCACCTGGAAGGTCCTGCTAGTATTTGGTGGCAGAACTACGAGGCTATGCTTCCAGCTGGCCAGATAATCACCTGGAGAGATTTCACCGAGGCTTTCCGTGAGCATCACATTCCTCAGGCTCTCGTTGATCGCAAGAGAGAAGAGTTTTGTAGTTTCACCCAGAGTAAGATGGCGGTTGATGCCTACAGTAGAGAATTTGAGAACCTCGCCCGCTATGCTACAGAAGAAGTGTCCACAGACACCAAGAAGCAGGATAGGTTCCGGAAGGGTCTCAACCCCAAGTTGCATCGTGATCTCCACCTGCACCATTGCAATACATTCCAGGCTCTTGTGAACAAGGCCATTAATGCGGAGACAGCTCAGCTCACTTACGAGGAGTCTCGTAAGCACACCCGTGATTTGGTTTCTTCCTCCGGCTCTACCTTGCAGAAGCGCCGGTTTTGGGTTCCGAACTCCGCTCTTCCACCCGGTTACTCACCGAGGCCCTCTTATGTGGAACCTCACCCAGTTCAGTTACATGCTCCGCCCAGGCCTATTGGTAGACCGCTTGTCAAGGCGGGCCCATGTCCTACTTCAGGGACTTGCTTCACATGCAGAGAGCCAGGACACTATGCACGTGACTGCTCTCAAACCAGCTATGCCCCACCCCAGCCTGAGAAGTCTGTTGGCCGTGATAAGCCATCACGCAAGATGAGTAGTGTCAAGTCAGCTCCCCCTGAACGTGGATGTGTGCATCACGTCTCAGCTAAAGACACTCGTGATGATCCGGATGTCGTTCTTGGTACCCTCCTTGTCAATTGCCATCCAGCTTCGGTTTTTTTTGATACCGGAGCATCTCACTCCTTCATCTCTGAAGGCTATGCTCGTTTGCACGACATGTCATTTTGTGATATGCCAACTCCACTTGAAATCCAAACCCCAGGGTCTAGATGGCAAACTACCAGAATAAGCCATGGTAATGAAATCCTTGTTGACAGACTTGTATTCCTTGCATCACTTATAGCCCTCAAGTCTACAGATATTAACATCATCTTGGGTATGGACTGGATGAAAGCTCATCATGCCAAGATTGATTGTTACACAAGGTCTGTTCAGCTTACACACCCATCTGGCAAGATAGTCACCGTCTCCACTAGAGTTGCAAAGCGTCAACTCTATTCTCTTAATGCCAACCCTCTTCCAGACCTTGAAGATATCCCGGTAGTCCGTGACTTTCCGGATGTCTTTCCAGAGGAACTGCCAGGTATTCCACCCGACCGAGATGTAGAATTTGTCATAGATCTTATCCCAGGAACCGCTCCAATCTCTAGGAGACCTTACAAGATGGCACCCTTAGAACTAGCTGAGCTTAAGAAACAACTCGATGAATCCTTGCAAAAGGGTTTCATCCGTCCCAGTTCTTCTCCCTGGGCTTGCCCCGTTCTCTTCGTCAAGAAGAAGGATGGTACGTACCGGATGGTTGTAGATTATCGTCCCATTAATTTGGTCACGATAAAGAACAAGTATCCACTCCCCAGGATCAACGACCTGTATGATCAGCTCGCTGGATCCTCAGTCTTTTCCAAGATGGATTTGAGGTTAGGCTACCACCAGATCAAGATCAGAAATGGGGACATTCCTAAGACGGCTTTTGTCACTCGTTATGGTCAGTAGGAGTACACCGTCATGTCCTTTGGTCTAACCAACGCTCCAGCTACTTTCTCTCGCTTGATGAACTCGATCTTCATGGAGTACCTAGACAAGTTTGTCGTGGTTTACCTCGATGATATCCTTATTTACTCGAAGAACGAGGAAGAGCATGCCGAACATCTTAGACTTGTGCTAGAAAAACTCAGAGCACACCGCCTTTACGCCAAGTTCTCCAAGTGCGAGTTTTGGTTACCAGAAGTGACCTATCTCGGCCACGTAATCTCTGGTAAGGGCATTGCTGTCAATCCCGAAAGAGTTCAGGCCGTTCTTGATTGGACTCCGCCTGAAACAGTTAAGCAAGTTAGGAGTTTCCTTGGTCTAGCCAGTTATTGTCGCCGCTTCATTGAGAACTTCTCCAAAGTGGCCAAACCTCTCACAGAACTTCTCAAGAAAGATAAAAAGTTTGAGTGGTCCCCACAGTGTGAACACAGTTTTCAGGAACTGAAAAGACGTCTTACTTCTGCTCCCGTACTTGTGCCACCGGACTTCACTAAAGACTTTGTTATCTACTGTGACGCCTCACGACAGGGACTAGGTTGCATTCTTATGCAAGATCGCCATGTGATTGCCTATGGATCTCGACAGTCGCATCCACATGAGGAGAATTATCCTACCCATGATCTAGAGCTTGCAGCCGTAGTCTATGCACTTAAGACCTGGCGACATTACCTTCTCGGTAAACGTTGCGAGATTTACACCGATCACCAGAGTCTCAAGTATATCTTCACCCAACCAGATTTGAACCTTAGGCAAAGACGTTGGCTGGAGTTGATCTCAGATTACGACTTAGGGATTACCTACACCCCGGGCAAGGGGAATGTCATGGCTGATGCGCTAAGTCGTAAGTCCTATTGCAACAATCTCATGTTGCAGCAGGGCCAACCACTTCTCCATGAGGAATTATGTAAGCTTAACCTTCACATTGCTCCTCACGGATTCCTTTCTACCTTGGTGGCGAAGCCTACTCTTGTGGAACAGATCATCTCTGCTCAGAAGCAGGATACGGGAATTTCCCGGATCAAGAGAAACATTAAGAAGGGAGTTGGTGGTAGTTTTTCTATAGATGGTCGCGGTGTTGTTTTCTTTGAGAATCGCTTGGTGGTTCCCAAGAATCAACATCTTCGACAATTAATCCTTAAGGAGGCGCATGAATCTCCTCTCACGATTCATCCCGGTAGTACTAAGATGTATCAGGACCTACGCCAGAGGTTCTGGCGGACTAGGATGAAGAGAGAAATTGCTCAGTTTATTGCTAACTGTGATGTTTGTCGTCGCGTTAAGGCAGAGCACCAAAGACCTGCTGGCACTCTTCAGCCCTTAGCTATTCCTGAATGGAAATGGGATAAAGTTGGCATGGACTTCATCACCGGTTTTCCCAGGACCAAGAAAGGGAATAACGCTATCTTCGTAGTCATTGATCGTCTTTCCAAAGTGGCTCACTTCCTACCTGTTCGAGAGAGTATCACTGCTAGTCAGCTCGCTGACTTATATATTTCTCGAATAGTGTCTCTTCATGGTGTTCCACTAGAGATCAATTCAGACCGTGGTAGTCTTTTCACCTCTCATTTCTGGGAGAGTTTCCAAACTGCCATGGGCACCCATCTTTCTTTCAGTACCGCTTTCCACCCTCAATCAAGTGGTCAGGTGGAAAGGGTCAACCAGATTCTTGAAGACATGCTTAGAGCTTGTGTTATCTCATTCGGTATGGATTGGGAGAAGTGTCTTCCTTTTGCCGAGTTTGCTTATAACAATAGCTATCAATCCAGCCTCAAAAAAGCTCCTTTTGAGGTTCTGTATGGATGAAGATGTCGAACACCTTTGAACTGGTCAGAAACCGGTGAATGGCAATTCTTTGGACCGGATATGATCCAGGAGGCAGAAGAGCAAGTTCGCATCATTGGTGAGAATTTGAAAACAGCCCAATCTCGTCAAAAGAGCCAGTATGACCGTAGTCATAAGGAAGTGGCTTATGAAGTTGGCGATAAGGCTTATCTTCGGGTTACTCCTCTAAAGGGTACCCATCGATTCGGTATCAAGGGCAAGTTGGCTCCTCGTTACATTGGTCCCTTTCTCATTCTCGCTAAACGAGGAGAGGTTGCCTACCAGTTGGAACTACCACCACATCTTTCTCGAGTTCATGATGTCTTCCACGTCTCTCAACTCAGGCGTTGCTTCTCGGATCCCATCCGCGAAGTGGACCACGAAACGCTTGATCTCCAAGATAACCTCACCTATCGAGAGTACCCTGTATGCATCCTTGATCAAGCGGAGCGTGTCACCCGACGTCATAACATCAAGTTCCTCAAGGTTCAGTGGTCTCATCATTCTGAGAGAGAAGCCACTTGGGAGCATGAAGATCGTCTTCGACTTGAGTACCCCGCTTTCTTCCCGCCGACTCCTGAATCTCGGGACGAGATTTCTTCGAGTGGGGGCGAGTTGTCACATCCCTAGTTCTGGTATGACCTAGGCTAGCCCTTCATGCTTGCATCATGTTTAAACTCCATTTAAATTTGAAATGGGGAGTTGTGAACCCTCAGAAATCATTATTGAAAATGACCCAGATAAAAAGTACTCCAAAAGGGTCCAAGAAAATGTTCATGTCTCTCTCTGAAAATATTGGTGAGAGGTAAAATTCAAACCAATATTTTTAGGGGCTCATAAATATTTATTTTGGCCATTTGGAATTAATGCATAATTATTTGTATTGGATTTATATTTGTTATATATTCAAATATACTCCAATAATTCTGATTTTTAATGGGGGGTTTTGGAATAATCCAACTAGTTCCTACAATAAATTTCAGAACAATATAAAAATGATTTGGTATTTTTATCAAATCAAAACAAATGTCAGAAAAATAGAAAAGAAAAACAAAAATGGAAAAACCCACCTGGCGCTTACCTGCCTGGCGGCCCAGCTCCTATGCCGGCCCAACACTGTTGGCCCAGGCCAGGTCATCGCCTACCTCCTGCCAGGAGGACGGCGCGCGTGTGCTCGCCGCGCGCGAGCACGCACCGGCCACCTCCTGCTTCCTCGCTCGTCGCTGGAGGCCGCTGCGAGCGCCACGCACCACCCCGACTCCTTCACTCTCTCCCCCGTGCCCTCCCCTTTCCTCTGTCTCTCTCCCTCGCCCTCCCCCTCACACGGCCGAGCGCTGCTGTCGCCGCCGTTTGCCATTGCCGCGGCCACTGCCTCCCCCTCGCCCTCTCCTCGAGTCCAGGAGTACCGCCGCCCTCGACTACGCCTCCTCGTCAAGCTGGACGACGCCAGGAGCACTGCAGCATCGCCACCGCCATCATCCCCTTCGTCGGAGCCGCGGATCGCCGCCGCTAAATTCGCCGCCGACTGGTCCTCCCCGAGCCCGCTGACCATCCCGTCGCCTCCGCTGTGAGCTTCCGCGCCGAACCCCTCTCCTCCTCCTCGCGTTTGCACCGTCTAGGCCTCAGCTCCGCCATGGCCGAAGCTCGCCTCCGCTCGAGCTTGTCGCCGGCGTTGCTCCGGTGACCCTTTGGCCACGCCAGTGCACCTAGCACTCTCGCCGCACCTCGTAGTGCCCCGTTAGTGCTTTAGTTGGCGCGTTTGCACGCTGCAGCCGCGTCCCCGAACACAGCCGAACTCCGGCGGCCGCCAACGTGGTCACCGACGTCCTTCCCGGCCACCCCAGCTCTGGCCGAGGGCACTGCTCGACGTGCCGCATCGCCAGCTCTTCGAAGAGCCTAATCACGCCTCGAACGGAGCCCTATGGACGATTTCCGCGGCGCTCCACCGTCTCGGGCCTCGCCGGCGGCTTAACGCCGGTGGGGTTTGACCCTTTGACCTCGCCGGCCTGACGTGCGGGCCCGACCGGCCAGGTGATTAGCTTAAGGCTAATCACCATTTTTGCTAACCCCCTGACACTGACAGTGGGCCCCAGAGCCACTAATCTAAATTAGATTAGGCATAACCCCTTATGTTAACTAACCAGTCACTGACGTGTGGACCCCACACGTCAGGTTTGACTCGGTCAGCTCCGTTGACTGCTGACGCAGGCATGACGTCATGCTGACGCAATATCTCATTTTCTGGTTTAAAATTAATCAGGAAATTCCAGAATATTTTCAAAACTTCAAAAATTCATAGAAATTCAACCGTAGCTCAGATTGAAATAATTTATATATGAAAAATTATCAGAAAAATTCAATCTATCCATCTGTACCATTTTCATACATGAAAAACCAACCTATACATGCTGTATATGTGAAAACACACTTATGGCATATATAAAGAGCTTATTTGGAGATGCATTTGAATCTTTGGTTCAAATGGACTTCATGCAAATGAATACTAGTTGCATTAGCCCAAACAGCATCACATCTTCATGCCATGTTCATGCATCATAATGTTGCATATGCTTGTGTTTGATTGCCGACACCGTTCCTTCTCGATAGGTCCTGCTCCGGAGACCGTTCCAGAGTACCTGTCTGAGGAGCAGTGCCTTCCTTGTTGTTCTACCAGGCAAGCAACCCCCCCCCCTTGTTCATTCCGATACAATCCCACTCTCTCGCTCCTGCTCTCTTTTATTGCATTAGGACAACCACGATTCAACTGCTACTTTATGCTGCGGTAGTTGAACCCATTCCTCTGCATGACCTGTCATTGCAACAGTAAATAGTTGAAACCCACTAGCATGTGTAGGGGTTGATTGAGCCATGTTGTGTTCTTACCATGCCATGCCTGCTATTGCTTAGAGTTGTGTCAGGTCTGATTCATCGGGAATGAATTGGAGTGTTATGATATGTTCTGGTGCTGAGAGTTAAACGTGTGAACACGATTTGGTAAAGGTAGCGATGAGAGGCCATGTAGGAGTACATGGTGGGTTGCCTCATTGGGACCGTCCTTAAGAACCAAGTTCTGTGTAAGTTGTCCAATGACTAGCTACTACCACACATTGGGCTCCGGGCGCTCCAAGCTCTCTCGACTTATTAACCGCCTTGAGCTCTGTCCAGGAGTTGCAAATAGTTTCTGGTGTTTGTAGGTAGTGCTATTTTTCTACCGAGTGGCACCCGGCAGGGTGGACTTGGGACAGACTAGGCACACGTGGCCCGGTGTACCGAGTGGCACCCGGATGGTGGGCTCGGGAACCCTGTACACATCGTTTGGGGCCGTGAGCGAAACCTCGGCCGGATCTCCTTGCGGATGGAACCCGAATAGGCGATAAACCTGGACTAGAGTCTTGCGTGGTTAGTCAGGTCGTGGCCGACACCCTCGCCAGGCTTCTGCTTGAAGGTTGCCGAGATACATGACGTGTACATGGCGGTAAGTGGCGAGAGCGTGTGTGAAGAAGTACCCCCTGCAGGGTTATCATGATCTATTCGAATAGCCGTGTCCTCGGTTATGGACTTCTTGGATGCTTACGTGGTACATAGACAACTTAAAGTGGATACTCTAAAATGCTCAAGACAAGTGTGAGTGCTATGGATGGCCTCCTCGTAGGGAGACGAGGATGAATCCTTAGTGGTGTATTGATGTGGTGATTAGTGGACTCGTGTGCGCTGCCTCATCTCAAAGAAGTTTCTCGTTGTCGTAGAACAGGATAGCCACTGAGTCAAAGCTGGCTTGCTGCAACTAAACCCCACATTACCTTCTTGATACTAATGTATATATGATAGGATCTGATGTAAGTCTTGCTGAGTACCTTCGTACTCACGTTTGCTTTAATTATGTTTTGCAGATGAGACATCTGTCTTACTAGTAGTTCCGCTTGGACTTCGACGAGTAGCTTGTTACCTCAGCTACGATCTTGTACCCTTGGGAGGGTCTTGTAGATAGTCAGGTTTTCCAGCTCTTTTCTTTTGTAGTTGTCAGTACTCAGACATGTAATGCTTCCGTTGCTTGTATGCTCTGAATGTTGGGTCATGTGACCCCTGCTTGTATTTATGCTATGTGGCTCTTCTGAGCCTTTATCTATATGAGTTTGCGTTATGTTGTGATGCCATGTTGTACAACACATACCTGCATGTTATGCGTACGTGTAGCGTGTATTGCTATGTGTGGGATCCGACAATCTGGTTGTTTATCCTTGGTAGCCTATCATATGGGGAAATGTAGTCTAGTGTTTTCTGGGCGATAGTAGTCCGCTACAGCCCGGTCCACCGGAGTCCTGCTAGCCCAGCACTACTGCTCGGAACACCTGACTGGCCGGCATGTGTTTCACTTCGTTCCTGTGTCTGTCGCTTTGGGGAAATGTCACGCGGTGACGACCGGAGTCCTGCCTAGCCTGCTACAGCCCGGGTTACCGGAGTCCTGTTAGCCTAGTGCTACAGCCCGTATTCACACGCTGTTGACCGACATGCTCGAGGTTGATTCATGTATGCCTGTCCCCATGGGTTAGTGCTGCTTTGGGTTCACGACTAGCCATGTCGGCCCGGGTTTTTTGTCATATGGATGCTAGCGACACTATCATATACGTGAGCCAAAAGGCGCAAACGGTCCCGGGCCAGGTAAGGTGGCACCCGTGGGAATACCGTGCGTGAGGCCACAAAGTGATATGATGTGTTACATGCTAGATCGGTGTGACCTAGGATCGGGGTCCCGACAGATGTCTTTTGGGCCAGTCTAACCACACTATCCGGTGCGTTGAGGTAAATTTTTTTGCCTCGACATTTAAGTTGGAGTTATTATTACGACCCTAAGTGTCTTAGAAGATTACCTAGTAATCTAGCCATGATTTGTGTTCCGGTGTGATGATTCTGGCCACCATTCTCGAAAGCATCCCGTGATGCCATTTAGTAGTAGGTATTCTTCTCCTGGGTTCTTGAACCCGAGATTCACCCTACTTACCTCATGTTGATAGTGTTGCTAGTTCCTTTAGGATATTAGTAACCCTTGCGATAGTCCTCGAGGTCCGTGGTATTTCCTTCTTCCAAATACTATGAACCATCCTTGGCAGAAATTCGTTTGAACCAAAAATATCACAACCGGAGTGCTTTTAATGAGTTCTCGATCCTATGTTGTGACTCTACTAGTTCTACCTTTCTGCATGGGTTATCCGGAAGAAATATGTTGAGCATTGTTCAACATACTAATGTATGCATCCACTACTCAAAGTGCTATGTCCCCTTGAGTTGTCGCTCTTCATTTGTATTCCGACCATCGTCTATCAATTGATAGTCAGGAGAATCATGCATCCATGTCATCGATGGCTATTATTCTTGTGGTCCGTCCAGCCGTTCTGGTTCAGCATGACTAGGAGAAACAAACTCCAGAACCTCATCCATATCTAGGATTGGGTCAAAACAATGATATTCCGCAGATCAAAATGCCAATCCAGCTTTTGCTTTGCTCTACCTTGGAGTGTTACCATCTTTATGTTAGGAGTGTCATGAGAATTGCACCACCTCTTATGAATTCTTGACGCAGTAATACTTCTTGCCATCATTGTTCATTCCTCGGTTCTATGTTATTGTAATCGGAATGCCGACGAGTGAACCATGATGTGTGAAATCAATACTCCTAGCAACTGTGTTGCTTAGTAGTTAATGGACAATACCCTCATTCTTAGCGTGCTGGTTATTGAATCATCACCCTAAGATTGATCGTGCTACCTAGTCCTTATTTCCCGCACTCTTCATTCTTTGTGTTAGGATTCAATCCCTTGCTCTTATGATCATGTCGTCTTGCCTTGAGAAGCAGGATTGTTCCCGAGCTTAATAACATATCGGTGGTTCGTGATGTTCTGAATATCTTCTCGGAAGTATTACCAGGTTGTCACCTGACCGCTATGTTGAGTTCGTGATCTGGTTGGTTTTCCTCCAAACCACCCATTCTCCAGCAGTCTGTGTTGGATACCCCTGAGCTAGTTGGTTAAGCTAAACGACAACTTGGAGAGTTGGAAGATGAAAGCTTGTCCGACTTAGTTCATCACTAAGGGTTATCCTTGTGTGTGTGTGTTGAAGAAAGATGAAATCTTCATCGATTGGTCCTCGTGATCAGTTGTTGGATCTATTGCCTTGTCAAAACCTAGACTTGAGTATGGGCTATCGTCAAGTCAAATCAGAACCAACGATGTTCGTAATGTTGTCTTACTCATGGTTGATCCCTCGAGCATACACCATTATATCTTTTGGTCTGACCAATGCTATCACCGTGTTCACATGATGGTGGAAGTCCAGTGATATGGAAATTCCGATGAGTTGTTGTTGAGCCCATCAGCAGCATTTTGTCTCCCCCATGATTCATGTTGAACCTCCAACTAGTATTGGAAACTTTTTAAGCATTATCTTCATGTTCCGTTCATGAAGCATATGTTCAGATGAAAGAAGTGACTTCCTTTAATTCATGTGCATTTGATGCAAGTTGCCGCCGTGAATTAGAGAAAGTTTGTTTTGCCTCCTCTGGAATCATCCCAAATCATTCATGCATATGTGCGATGGATTCTGTGGTTTGGAGACTTCCAACCTTCATTCTATATGTGTCCCTAGCACACCAAGCCACTGATTGATCTGTTCAAGGAGAAGAAGTTCCTTTTTAAGAGCTAACCCGAGCTTAATCAAGGACTTCGTTATCCGCAATGATGGTTTCCCACCTGAACTCGGTAGTATTTTATTATAAGACTACTATGTGGTCATTCTTGTCTTGGACAACATGCTCACATGTGTGTAGCAGAACCAGCTCATGTTTTGGAGCTTGCTATCGTAGTTCATCTCCCGAGAGTCTCGCAAAGTTATCTCGTCGACTTGTGTTGCTACCCTTCTTTTCTAGACATGTTGTCAAAAAAACATGTTACCAGTCAGATCTGAATCTCAGGCAGATATGATGGTTGGAACATCTCCAAGATCTATCATGTAGGTCCCGACGAGGTTGATGCTCTGGCCGACACACCTAGCCGGAAGATCTATCGTTGTAGAATCTTGATTGAGCTATTTTCCCATCTTCTCCATGAGGATTTAGTGCAACTTATTCTAGAAGTTGTTCCTCAGGTGTCGTTGTGCTCTTGGTTCCCTCGATTATGCTAGAACCATTTAAACAGTGGAATCACTCTCTACTGTTGAGTTCTTCCCCAGTTACCAGAATCATTCGCAACATTTGCATTTTGTTCCCAGCTTGCACCTCAGTAGTTGTTGTTCAGGATCATCTTCAAAAGTGGACTTACCATGGGTCCCATCCATTTCCAATGATAAGCTAGAAATCATCCATTGCGTTGTTTTCAACAAGGTAGTCCACATCATCCATTCTAGTGTGAGTATGCCATTCTTTCGAATTCGTTCAAACGATCATTTGTGATTGCCTTAGGACGGTATAGAGAGTTGCAATGATCTTTGAATCAAAAGTAATTCTTTTTGTCACTTAAGGGAATAGCTCTATGAGTCACCTTCACTAAGGTGCCTCGTTATGGTATTATGGGCAACATAACTTCTCGCTACTTTGAAAACCCCCTCACCATCTATCTAGGCGTGGAATTGTTGCCCACCAAATCAAACCTTGTCGTTGTTCTTCCATCCCTCTCGATGTGTTTTGTGTCTCAACTCGAGATGTTTCAACATCTCATTCCGCGAGTTGATATTGTTTAGCTCGATCTTCGAGAAGATCAATCCTAGTTGAGTTTCTTTCCGTCGTCATCGCGTGGATGAAGACCTCAAAAGCAAGGATGTCAAGATCGACATGATGCAATGAATCAACATCTTTGAGAAGGGTAATCGGATCATGAAGATTCTTTATTGGTGTTCCCTCTGTCTTCTTACTCCACTTCTTGAATCTCGGGACGAGATCCTTGTTTAGTGGGGGTGAGTTGTCACAGCCCTAGAGTTTGATTGCACTTAGTTTCATAAGCATCTATGCATCATGTTTAAATTTCTGAAACTTGAATTGAGGATTGTTGAAACCTCAGAAAATTGATTAAAATAAGGGCAAGCACCCTTTAAATAGCATTCTGTGAATCCAAAATGCCCTAAAAATAGTTTGTGAATTTTGGCAAGAGTTATATATCAAACCAAAATTCTGGAACATTTTTAAGGAATTATTTTGGCACTGAATTTAAATCATTATTGTATTTGAATTTGGAATTATATTCATAATATATGGGATATATTTTCAAATAACTTTGAAATGTTTTATGTGCTGTTGGAAAAGTCCATCTAGCAACATAAAATTATTCAAAGGGTTTTGCACTATTTTGAAATTCTTTTGAATTTGAATCAGTGGCAAAATGATTAAATAAATAGGAAAACAGAACAAAAACTAAAACAGAGCAGAAAACCCACCTGGGCCACATACCTGGCGTGGCCAGCTGGACGGCCCAGCCCACTGGCCCTCCCCCTGTCGTCTTCCTTGCGACAGAAGGACGATGAGCGTGTGGCCACCGTGCGCGCACACACGCCACGGCCACCTCCTGCTTGCCATCTCCCCTCGTCGCCCTGGACCTTCCTCGCGACGCCATGCAACCCCGACCGCTCCCTCACTCTCTCTCTCGTGCTTCTTCCCTCCTCTGTTTCTCTCACGCACAGCCACCCAAACGCGCCGTCGCCGCCGCTTGCTGTTGCCACGGCCACCGGTCCTCCCTCGCCCATCCAACGTGCTCGAGAGCTCCGCCTCGATCCCCTCTTTCTTCCACCCCGAGCCACGCCACCGCGGGAGCCCCACATCGCCGCCACGAGTCGTCTTCCCCGAGCACGGCCGCCGGACTCCATCGACGGATTCGTCGCCTTCCGGTCGTCCCCGAGCCAGCTGAGCTCCGCTTCGACCTCACCGTGAGCTCCTCTACCAAACCCCTCTCTCCCCGCCGTCTATTTCCTCCTCTAGCCTCACTAACCACCGCGGCCGAAGCTCGCCGCCGCCGTGCCTCATCGCCGCCACGGCCAGAGCTGCCGCCACCTGTGCTCAGCACTCTCCCAGGAGCCGGGCGCGCCCACCCGTTCGACCTGTTGTGCCCCCTAGCGCCAACCCCGACCTTGCCCGAACTCCGGCCACCGCCGCGAGCCTCGCCCCGGCGAGCTTGGGCCGTCTCAACCCGTCCCAACCGCACAAAAAGACGCGGGGCACTCCCAGCTTCACGCTGATACCTCCGCCGTCCCTTTTGGTCGTCGGAACAGGAAACCCAAGGCTCGCCGCCGCGACCGGCCTCGCCGGCGTCAAGTCGCTGGCAGGTTTGACCCCGTCTAACCAGGGTTTGACCACCCTGGGTCACTGACGCGTGGGGCTAGCCCTGCTAATTAACCTAGGTTAGTGTTAATTCATTTAGTTAGTTTTAATTAGCCTCTGACATGTGGGCCCCGCCCTGCTAACAGCCTGGTTAGGGTTAGTTTAGCACTAACTAACTCAGTTAGTTGGCTGAGTCACTGACCAGTGGGTCCCACTGGTCAGGTTTGACCTGGAGGCGCCTAGTTGACCAGCTGACATCACCTTGATGTCATGCTGACGCAATAATTATTTACTGGAATTATTTTTTTTATACAGGAAATTCCAGAAAATAGTTAAAACTTCTAAAAATCATAGAAATTCAACCGTAACTCCAAATGAAATAATTTATATATGAAAAATTATCAGAAAAATTCAAGGAATCCATCTGTACCATTTTCATGCATGTTTGAACAATGTTTGTTCTCTGTTTTGGACAAAACAAATAAAGGGCATTTAAATAATCATATATGGGGTTGGAATTTGAATCTTGTACTCAAACCAACTTCATTTAAATCATAGCTAGATGCATTAGCTCAAATCATAGCATATTGCCATGTCATGATCATGCATCATATTGTTGCATTGCATTGATTGTGTCCTTCTCTGTTTGCCGGTAACCGTCCCCTCTTAGTCGACGATGTTTCCGACGATGTGATCGATGACACCGATGAAGAGCTATATTATGTTCAAAAGTGCCAGGCAAGCAAAACCCCCTTGTTCATTCCGATAAAATCCCACTCTCTCGCTCCGGCTCTCTTTTACTTCATTAGGACAACAACAATTCAACTGTTACCTGCTGCGGTAGCTGAACCCCTTTCCTCTGCATGACCTGTCATTGCCACAGTAAATAGATGAAACCCACTAGCATGAGTAGGAGTTGTTTGAGCCCTGATGTGCCTACTCATTCATGCTTGTTTGTCATGCCTGCTACTGCTTAGAGTTGAGTCTGGTTAGATTCATCGGGAATGAATTGGAACGTGGTGAACATGTCCTACCGTTGAGAGCTAAGTGTGTGAACACGATTTGGTAAAGGTAGCGGTGAGAGGCCATGTAGGAGTACATGGTGGGTTGTCTCATTGCAGCCGTCCCCAGGAACCGAGTCCTGTGTTTGTGATCCATGAACAATTACTACCACACATTGGGTTCCGGTAACTCGGCCCCTCTCGGCTTATTAATCAACTCGATCTCTGTCCAGGAGTTGCAACTAGTTTCTGGTGTTTGTAGGTAGTGTTAGTAGTCTACCAAGTGGCACCCGGTACAGGTGGGCTTGGGACAGACTAGGCACACTAGCACGGTGTACCAAGTGGCACCCGGATGGTGGGCTTGGGAACCCTGCACACATCGTTTGGGGCCGTGAGCGACACCCCGGCCGGATCTCCTTGCGGATGGAACCCGAATAGGAGATAAACCAGGACTAGAGACTTGTTGGTTAGTCAGGTCGTGGCCGACTCCCTCGCCCGGCTTCCGCTTGAAGGTTGCCGAGGTACATGACGTGTACAGGGCGATAAGTGGCGAGAGCGTGTGTGAAGAAGTACACCCCTGCAGGGTTATCATTATCTATTCGAATAGCCGGATTCCTCGGATATGGAAACTTGGACCCCTTATACAGTTCATAGACAAGTGAAAGTGGATACTCTAAAACTCGCAAGATAAGCGTGAGTGCTATGGATGGCCTTCTCATAGGGAGACGGGAGCGGATCCATAGTGGTGTATTGATATGGTGAACATGTGGACTCATGTGCGCCACCTCAAAAGAGTTACTTGCAGTCGTAGTTCAGGTTAGCCACTGAGTCAAAGCTGGCTTGCTGCAGTTAAACTCCACCACCCCCTTTATTGATTCCGATGCATATGTAGATAGTTCTGATGTAAGTCTTGCTGGGTACATTTGTACTCACGTTTGCTTATTTTATGTTTTGCAGAGAGACGTCAGTCTCGCTAGTAGTTCCATGTGGACTTCGACGTTTAGCTTGTTACCTCAGCTACGATCTTGTGCCCTCGGCAGGATCTGGTAGATAGTCAGGCTTCTCAGCCTTTTCATTTATAAATGTCTGTACTCAGACATGTTAAGATTCCGCGTGTGCTTCGACTTGTATGCTCTGAATGTTGGGTCATGAGACCCATGCTTGTAATATCTTGCTCCTTGGAGCCTAATGAATAATACTTGAGTCATAGAGTCTTGTTGTGATGCCATGTTGTATTTGCACATATCGAGTATATTGTGTGTATGAGTGAAATGCTTGGTATGTGTGGGATCCGACAATCTAGTTGTTTATCCTTGGCAGCCTCTCTTATGGGGAAATGTAGTCTAGTGCTTCCTTGAGCCATACTAGTCCGCTACAGCCCGGTTCACCGGAGTCCTGCTAGCCCAGCACTACTGCTCAAGACACTTGACTGGCCGGCATGTGTTTCACCTCGTTCCCGTGTCTGTCCCTTCGGGGAAATGTCACGCGGTGACATCTGGAGTCCTGCCTAGCCTGCTATAGCTCGGGTTACCGAAGTCCTATTAGCCCAGTGCTACAGCCCGGACTCACACGTTGTTGACCGCCATGCTCGAGGTTGATTCATGTATGCCTGTCCCCATGGGTTAGTGCCGCTTTGGTTTCACGACTAGCCATGTCGGCCCGGGTTCTTTGTCATATGGATGCTAGCGACACTATCATATACGTGAGCCAAAAGGCGCAAACGGTCCCGGGCCAGGTAAGGTGGCACCCGTGGAATACCGTGCGTGAGGCCGCAAAGTGATATGATGTGTTACATGCTAGATCGGTGTGACTTAGGATCGGGGTCCTGACAAAAAACATGAGCCTAAAAGATTACAAGAAAGATTCAAATTATATGCATGCATTTTATTGCAGAATTACGAACAACTTGTGGAGTATTATTTATGTTTGCTACATATGATGAAGTCTATTACACAACATAAAAAATTTCATGTACACTTCAATTTTCTATGCATATGTATAATGCTAGCCCGTGCTAATGCACGGGTTGACGACTAGTGCTTGTTAATTAAACTGCTATTCTGTACTCTTCTACATGCTGCAAGATGCTTGGACCTGCTTGAAGATGCTAGATTTAGATAGGCTAGGCCGCCCCCTCTATTCTGGTATTCTGTAGTTCAGTCCACAAATACAACCCTTCCATTTGATACCAATGCATACTTAGTATAGATCTGATGCTCGCGAATACTTTGGATGAGTACTCACGGTTGCCTTGCTACCTCTTTTCCCCCTTCTTTCTTCTTTCCGGTTGTTGCAACCAGCTGGTGGAGCCCAGGAGTCAGATGCCACTGCAGATGTCTACTACTACCTGAGGGAGTCCTAGAGTAAGGGGTCCTCGGGCGTCCGACCTGTTATCTATTGGGCCGGACTGATGGGCTGTGAAGACATGAAGGCCAATGACTATACCTGAGTCCGGATTGGGCTCTCCTTGGCGTGGAAGGCAAGCTTGGTGACCGACTATGAAGATTCCTTCTTATGTAACCGACTCTATGTAAACCCTAGACACCCCGGTGTCTATATAAACCAGATGGGATAGTCCGGAAAGGACACATTCATTACCATAGTCATATAGGCTAGGATTTTAGGGTTTAGCCATCACGATCTCGTGGTAGATCAACTCTTGTAACACCCATATTCATCAATATCAATCAACCAGGACGTAGGGTATTACCTCCGTAGAGAGGGCCCGAACCTGGGTAAACATTGTGTCCCCTGTCTCCTATTACCATCGATCCTAGATGCACAGTTCGGGACCCCCCTACCCGAGATCCGCCGGTTTTGACACCGACATTGGTGCTTTCATTGAGAGTTCCACTGTGTCGTCGACAAAAGGCTCGATGGATCGCCTTGTCCTTAAAGACAACATCACCTCTGGAGGAGCTCTGGCCCCGGGACAAACCCTCCGGTTGGGCGGCTTTACTATGATCCCCCATTCGGCCATTAAGCCGATGATGACCGCTCGGGCCATCGAAAACCCCCTTCGCATCAATTCCGAGCACTCCAAGCAGATGGATCCAGCAGAGTTTTCGTCTTTGAACGAACTCCTAGATCGCATGCCGCTTTGGGAATAGCCACAGACTACGACCGGATCGGGCTTAAAATCGATCAAGGAGAAATCGAGACCCTACTGGTCACCCACCAGATTGCGGTAGTCGTGGAGCAGGACGACGAGTTTTCTTCTATACCGAAGATGGACTATGTCCGGATCGCGGATCAGGAAAAGTCGGATACCCACCCGCGAAAGGATGCAACCAGCCCTTCGAACATAGCATCGGACGACGGTCCTAAACAACCAGAAGCTATTCCGAAACCCGGACCGTTAAGGCCGGAAGATCATCAGACTCTGAATAATCGGTCGGGTCGGGGTTCGGATTAATTCCACCCACCCACCCGGATTTAGACACTCTCGTGAGCATAAAATAGCAGTCTTAGGAAACAATCCACCACTTTTGGGCCAGATTCCTCCTTTTCAAGGACAAGGTAAAAGATTGTCGTGACGAAGACGCAATATCAGTGTTCTGCAACAATTGCACAGACGAAGGAATCTTCAACGCCATCAATCGCCGCCGCATACTAAAATTTGCTGACTTAGCAACCATCATACAAAAATACAGTGTGATGGAGAGCACCTGGAAAACTCATGCAGCTCGCTGGGAACTGTCAGTCCCAACTCAACTTCCCTTACAGGCAAAAAGGGCGCACCCTCACGGCACGCCCAGTCCAATAGTCAAGAAACACAAAACCGCTATGCGACACGACACCATTCTAACCGGGTGGCCCGTTGGCCCATGCAAAATACATACAACACAAGATAACGTGGCAACCCACAGCCTTAGAGCGTGTTGGATACTACGACAGGTAGCCAAAAGTGGCGAGCATATCCTTATCAAGGACAACTCAGAATGGCATCCCCCAGTGGACGATGACTCAAGAGTATTGACGGTCTTTGAGACATTCGCTTCAAATAGCAAGCGCAAAAGGTCGCTCCACGAGCTCGCCGAAGTCTGCCAAATTGCTGCAATAAACCGCTGGAATGACACAGCTATAACATTCAACACCGGTGACGAACCAAAGTATAGAACAGTGCGAGCGCCAGCTGCGGTAGTCCTCAGTCCCATCGTGGATGGGTTTCGACTTACCATGGTCCTCATGGACGGCGGCAGCGGACTAAACCTCATTTACGAGGACACACTTCATAAAATGGAAATAGATAGGATCCGCGTAATGCAAAGCAACACAACCTTCTGAGGAATTATTCCTAGTCGGGAGGCGCGGTGCGCGGGCAAAATCACACTTGACGTAGTATTCGGCACATCGGAGAACTATCGGTCCGAAGAAATAACTTTCCAAGTGGCCCCTTTCAGGAGCGGATATCACGCCCCATTGGGCGGGATGCTTTTACACGCTTTCAGGCCATACCCCATTACAGGTATATGAAGCTCAAGATGCCCGGACCAAACGGTATAATCACTCTCGTTAGTGATTTGGAGATAGCACTCCGTGCCGAAATAAAAACCGCTTCCCTGGCCCTGGAGGAGCTATCTGAAGCCCTCGCAGCCGACGAATTAAGTGCACTATGCTCCATGGTGGACAGGGACATCGTAATCCTCGACAAACACCCTAAATCCACATCCTTTAAACTAGCAGAAGAAATAGTCAAATTGCAGGTCCACCCAACGGACCCCAAGAAGAAAGCATCTATCGGAGCTCAACTGAACCCAATAGTTGACATCGCACTACGAGAATTCTTGTGCGAAAACTGGGACATATTCGCCTGACACCCTTCAGATACGCCAGGGATCCCATGCGAGCTGGCCGAACATAGCCTCAATATATTAAAGGGGTTCAAACCGGCCAAGCAATCACTGCGGCGCTTTTCTGAACCTAAGCGACGAGCCATGGGGGAAGAGTTGGCCAAACTCATCGAGGCCGGATTCATTAGAGAAATCAAACACCCGGACTGGCTGGCAAACCTGGTGATGGTACCAAAGAAGGACAAATCCTAGCACCTATGCGTCAGTTTCAAAGACCTCAATAAGGCTTGCCCTAAGGATCCCTCCCCCCTCCCCCGCATTGATCAAATCATCGACGCCATCGCAGGACATGACTCATTGTGTTTCCTTGGTGCATATTCCGGATACCATCAAATCAAAATGAAGGAGTCCGATCAAGCCGCAACAACATTTATCACCCCATACGGGCCATTCTGCTTCAACACCATGCCCTTCGGGCTCAAGAATGCAGGCGCCACGTACCAACGCATGATTCAAACATGCTTGGAGAAACAGATCGGCAAAACAGTAGAAGCTTATGTCGATGACGTCGTCATAAAAACCAGGCACATCGAAACACTAATAGACGACTTATGTCTTACATTCGACAACCTCCGGGCATATGACATTAAGCTCAACCCAGAAAAGTGTGTCTTCGGCATCCCCGCTGGAAAACTACTGGGCTTCATCGTCTCCAATAGAGGAATCGATGCAAACCCAGCCAAAATCCGAGCTTTGTCACAACTTGCTAAGCCAACAAATCTTAAACAAGTTCAAAAGCTTGCGGGTTGCGTAGCAGCTCTAAGCCGCTTTATCTCCAGAATGGGTGAAAAGGCACTACCACTCTATCGCCTTCTATGGCGAACCGACCACTTCGAGTGGAAGGATGCGGCAACAGTAGGATTGGAGGAAATAAAAGCTCTTCTTGCGAGCAATCCAATACTGGCTGCACCAAATGTTGGTGAACCGATGTTATTATACATATCGGCAACACACCAGGTAGTGAGCGCCATACTCATCGTCGAACGAGAACAGGACGGACATAAATTCCCGCTTCAGAAGCCACTATACTACGTATCCACTGTCCTTACACCATGCAAATCCAGGTACCCTCATTATCAAAGAATAGCATATGCAGTCTTCATGGCATCCCGAAAGCTCCTTCACTACTTCCAGGAGTGTTCGATCATGGTGACCTCCGAAGTACCCTTGAATGACATCAATATCAACCGCGATGCTACAGGTCGGATTGCCAAATGGGCCATTGAACTCCTCCCATTTGATATTACATATAAACCACGTCGAGCCATCAAGTCCCAAGTACTGGCCGACTTCGTCGCCGAATGGACAGAGGCCAAACTCCCTAAAGAGTACTGCACATACTCCAATTGCGTCATGTACATCGACGGCTCCAAAATGCTGGCAGGATTAGGAGCGGGGGTCGTTTTAACATCCCCTACGAGAGACATCGTCTAGTACGTGCTCCAAATACTATACACAGACTCCAATAATTCAGCCGAATATGAGGCCTTATTACATGGTCTCCGGATGGCTGTCTCCATGGGCATACGACGCCTAGAGGTATGCGGGGACTCGAACCTCGCAATGTCTCAAATAAACGGAGATTTTGACGCTAAAGATTCAAAGATGGCAGGGCATCGTAATGCAGTCATCAAAATGTCAGACCAGTTTGAAGGACTCGAGTTCCATCATGTGGCTCGAGAAAGTAATCAAGCAGCAGACATTCTTGCTCGTATCGGCGCTAAGCGCGAACCCGTCCCACCTAATATTTTTCCTGGAAAGGCTCTTTAAGCCATCTGTGGTGTGGCAGGGGGAAAACGGCAATACAAGTCCGGAATCAAACATAATCCAAGATCCCGGAAACGTGGACGTCGTCGGGGGCTCAGCCATTGAAATAACACCATCGGCGCATCTCATCATGGCAGTCATTGCCCCATGGACCGAACCCTTCGTAGCCTACCTCAACAGGAAAGAGCTTCCCGAGGACCAGAATGAGGCCCGCTGCATTGTTCGGCGTTCAAAAGCCTACAAGGTTCATGATGGAGAGCTCTACAAGAAAAGTGCCACCGAAGTGCTACAACGATGTGTATCTGAGGAGGAGGGGCGGCAGCTCTTGGCTGAAATCCATGCCGGACTCGGCGGTCACCACACCTCAGCTCGGGCCCTTGTTAGCTAGGCCTTCCGTACATGATTTTATTGGCCAACGGCCCGAGCAGCTGCACAGGACCTTGGCCAATGTTGCATCCGATGCCAGCTCTTTGCCAATCAAAGCCATATGTCCCCCACAGCCCTACAAACAATCCCCATCACTTGGCCTTTTGCGGTCTGGGGACTCTATATGGTTGGACCGCTTAAAGGGGGAAGCCATAAGAAAAAAATATCTGCTGGTTATGGTGGACAAATTCACTAAGTGGATAGAGGCTAAGCCAGTCAAAACGGCCGAATCCGACCCGATGATAGACTTCATATCCGGTGTTGTGCACCGTTATGGTATTCCACACAGCATCATCACTAACAACGGCTCTAATTTCACAGCCGACGAGGTAAAAACTTGGTGTACTAATTTGGGTATTAAACTCGATTACGCCTCCGTCTACCACCCACAAACCAACGGTCAAGTCGACGGGCCAACAGTCTTATTATGAGTGGCATCAAGCCCAGACTAGTGTGGTCCTTGAAGGAATCAGACAAGCACTGGGTTGAGGAGCTCGACTCCATACTCTGGGTGCTGCGGACCATGCCCAACCACACTACCAGATACACACCTTTCTTCATGGTGTACAGCGCAGAGGCCATATTGCCCTGCGATATTATTCATGACTCACCTCGAGTGTGTATGTACGAAGAGAGAGAAGCCGAGCTTGATCGGCAGGATGGCCTAGATGCCCCGGAGGAGGAAATTGATGTCGCAAAAGCCCGTTCAATGTTTTACCAACAGCAGGCTCGAAGATATCAAAGCAGAGAAGTACGGGCCAAGACTTACAACGTTGGCGAACACGTTCTACGCCTGCTGGAGAAGAAAAAGGACAAACTCAAGCCCAAATGGGAGGGTCCCTTCATAATTGACGAAGTACTCACTGGAGGGGCGTACCGTCTTCGCGATGCATCAGACAATCGCCTCGAGCCGAACCCCTGGAACGCGGCCGGACTCTGAAGATTCTATGCCTAACGCCAAACCCCGTGTTCGTCTCCTCCTCCCCTGTAGCTTCCATTATTTTTTTTCTCTTTGTCGGTTATTTTCTTCTTTCTTGCTTTAAAGCTCCGGTACGGCTAGACCGCACAACATCGACACATACATCTTTAAACATGTACGTTACTTGTACCTGGGGGCTTCTCGGACAGAAGTTCTTGTCATTTCTTGAGCATTAAGCTCCTCAGATATGAGTTTTTCCATATGTACCTTTTCTTCGCCATTACATGCATCGATATGACTTAAGTTTTGGCCAAGCTGGGTTGCCTGGCTCCTGTGCTTATGCCCTACATTCTCGTTAGTTCGGCTAGGGCATAAAGGGAGCACCTCTGCGATTGTTACTGTCGGGTCATCCAGATGTGTACCTCAGACTCAGTGAAGCCGAAAGCTAGCGTTCTTAAGGTAATATTCGCTCAGTGAATTAAAGATGTTTTCTAAACTCACTCCATTGTGCACCCCTAGAAGTTATACAAATTGTGGTGCTTGCATCACAATTCGGACATGTACATTAAATGCATGCACACCCAGGGAAAGGAGCCCTTAACGGAACTATTCTCTCTGGAAGATGTTTCTTATGATCTTAATGTAATATAACATAATTAGTCGGATACAACTTGTCTATTCAAGCAACTATGACCCCTACGCCTAGTTTTCCAAGCATACCCCGACCTATTCGGCCGCGACGGTATTCGGAAACACTCCACACCTTAGAGTCCGGAGGTCGAAGCGAAAAGGTCTGCCATGACAAATGATATACAATTCAGCTAGATGAGGAAAGTACACAATCATTTGAACTCGAACACCTCTTCCTCTACACCTTCCAATAGGCAATCTAACTTACAATCCTGTTGGGAATATTTGGCGGCCACCTCTACTTGGTCATATACTATACTAACGGGAATTTCTTCCCCATTCGGCCCTACCGGCCCAACACGAGCCATGTGATTAGGATCCATCTTGGTATAGCACGTATTCACCATGGCCCAGGACTCTCGCACACCCTCTCGGCAGGCAGATATCTTCCATAGCCGGATACGCCGCCGCGCTCCCTTGAACAACTCTACCAGCTTTTCCATGCTTCTTGGAGGGGAGTCGGGTGGCCATAAAGCCTTGGCTACACTCTGCATAGCCTGCCGAGCTTGCTCGTGCAACTGCGACAGCTCCTGCAGAAGATCATTTGATGATCCGGACACTTCCTCTTCGGGGCAGTTCGTCAACACACCTGCAATTACAGCTATATCAGCTACCGCCACCTCCAAATTGTTATAAGATAAAAGCGGCCACCTACTGAATATGCCGCCTCGGAGATTCTTGTTGTCGTTCACAGAGTCGGCTAGTTGCGCTCGCACATCTTTCAGTTCTTCGCGTAGGTTGATGTTTGAATCCTGGAGTTTATTTTTCTCTTCAACGACCTTTGTCAATACACGCTCGCCCGCTGCTAGCAGCTTTTTGGCTCCGTGTTCTTCGCCTCGAGCGGCGTCAAGCTTCTCTTGAACTTGGTCTAAATGACCCAACACAAAGATTAGAACCCAGATTCACACTATCGGTGTAGCCTTATGAATTTCGATGGAGGAAAATATTACCTGGAGATGCCTTATATTTCTCCAGTTCGGCATTAGCAGCAAGTAGTTGGCGCCGACACTTTTCTAGTTCCTGAGCCAGACGGGTATTCTTCTCCGTAAGCACATGGTTGTACATTGATCATTAAATCAGTTGTTTCAAATCCTTAAATCTCGGCGGCTACTGGCATATGGTTATCATAGTCAGACAAAGCGAATTTACCTGCACATCTTTCAAATGTTGCTTTGCAGCCCTGCTAGTCCCATCTCGAGCAGCCCGGATGTATGCATCGGCTGCATTCAAGGCGTTAAACGACCCTTCCGAAAAGCCATGATCTTGTAAAATGGCCCGGGGGTGCCGATGATTCATAGAACTCTCCACTTCCGAGTTGGTGATGGATACATCGTCCGAGTCCTCGGCTGGAGGACAGTCAGGCGTCGCCCCTGCATTAGCCCCCGTCTTCATGGCAGGATTTGAATCCTGGCTATGGGAAGTACGGCCGCTCGGACCCCCGGATATAGTCCGACACATCTTCCTCCTGGCAAATCGAAAACGGGAAGGTCACGGCTGGACGTGACTGCTCAGGGGCAGGTTGGCGAATTCATACCTCTTCGATGAAGGCATGGCTGTATCTTCATTTGCTTTCCTCTTGGAAGGATTATCCGGCGCGGGAGCCGATCTCTTTGAAATCGCCGAACTTCTCCCTCGTGAAGCACGATACAGCGCGATGGGTGAGACGGAATAAGAGCACTCTTTCATTATTTATGTGAGAAGCAGGAAGAAGGCCATGATAGTCTGCGGTGATGGCCACTTCTGTGCCGTCAGATCTAGTTCCCGATTGTGGGTCTCCGGTTGTGGGGCAAGACTATGAAGTCCTTCGGTGACCTTCCGCCAGTGCTGCCATAACAAACAGACTTGAAATTTATCAAAAGTAATCTGGAAGGGGAATGAGTAGAATCGAAGGGTCGAAGCTTACCCAACTGGGAGGATTATACATAGAATATCCATCTCTGTGCTTAATGCAGAGAAACTCCTCTTCTTCCCCTTTAAAAAGCTCGGCCAATATTTTGGCCAGAGTGGCAGGGGTATCCGGACCCTTCTGGCCATAACGGGAAGCGTCATCCTCTCCATTATAATGCCACATGGGCAGCCCTCTGTATTGTAGCGGCTGAACCCCACGCACTATGGAGATCGCCATTACCTTGATTATTGTAAGTCCAGACTGGGCGAGCATCTTTATCTTGCTCATAAGCTGGTGGACTTCTTCCCTGTCCTCCTCTTCCACACTCTGAGGATGCCAACTGTGGCGTTTCTTCAGTGGAACGCTTGCAAATTCAGGAAGACCCTTTTGAACTAGGCCGGGAAGCGCGACGTCCTCAATATAGAACCATTCGGAAGGCCATTCTTCGGATGCCTTCCTTGGTGTACCGGACAGATATCCGGTATCAGTGATGCGCCATACTTCGGCTCCCCCCACTTCAAATATGGACCCCTCATGATTACGTGGGACAAGGAAGAACAACTTCCTCCATAGCTCAAAGTGAGCCTCGATACCCAGGAATAATTCACATAAAGCGATGTAACCTGCGATGTGTAGAACGGAGGCAGGGGTGAAGTTGTGCAACCAGAGGCGATAGTGTTCTTGAAGCCCTTGGAGGAACGGATGAATGGGAAATCCAACGCCCCTCGGCAGGTAGGGGACGAAGCATACTCACTCTCCCCCGGATGGATTGGGGAAGTCCTCTTCTTGAATCTCACTGTTGAAGGAATCTAGCCCCACTCGAACAGGAACTAGATCTGCGGGGGGAAGAAATCCCTACGTCTGCAGCTCCGTCAATGACTGTGGGACACTGAACACCTCTCTCACTGGCCTTTCTCTACGCCATAACGGGTGGAGGAGCTGGGGACACTAGCCATGCTGGAATGCTTTCTCCCATGCAGTTTCTAGGGATTTCCTCTGTATGGTGCCGAATGGATCTAGGATCCGATCTCTTTAATAGGCGCTCCCCCTTGCATAGGCAGGGTGTTATTTGCAAATTTACCTTGACCTTCCGCATTCGCTTGACGCATGGGAGGCAAAGTTATTTAACGCGCAGAAGCCGAGGGGAGTGACATGGAACCGATGGCCGAATACATCACTTGGAGATAATTAAAGGAGGAACCCGCCTTGCAATGCTGAAGACAATTTGTGTGCCGAACACCTCGCTATTGAAGACTGGTTCGAGGGCTACTGAGGGAGTCCTGGACTAAGGGGTCCTCGGGCGTCCGGCCTATTATCTATTGGGCCGGACTGATGGGCTGTGAAGACATGAAGGCCGAAGACTATACCTGAGTCCAGATTGGGCTCTCCTTGCTGTGGAAGTTAAGCTTGGCGACCGACTATGAAGATTCCTTCTTATGTAACCGACTCTATGTAAACCCTAGATCCCCCCGATGTCTATATAAACCGAAGGGGATAGTTCGGAAAGGACACATTCATTACCATAGTCATATAGGCTAGGCTTTTAGGGTTTAGCCATCACGATCTCGTGGTAGATCAACTCTTGTAACACCCATATTCAGCAATATCAATCAAGCAGGACGTAGGGTATTACCTCCGTAGAGAGGGCCCGAACCTGGGTAAACATTGTTTCCCCTGTCTCCTGTTACCATCGATCCTAGACGCACAGTTCGGGACCCCCTACCCGAGATCCGCCGGTTTTGACACCGACACTACCCCCGAGGATGCCTACTACTATGTGGAGACCGTCGGCAACTAGGAGTAGTTAGGAGGTCCGAGGTAGGAAGCCTTGCCTCTTCGATCGTTGTTGCTTTTGTGCTAGCCTTCTTAAGGTAGTCTTGTTTAATTCATGTCTGTACTCAGATATTGTGGCTTCCACTGACACTTGCGTATCGAGCATATATTCGAGCCCTCGAGGCTCTTGGCTTGTAATATAAAGCTTGTATTATTTTATTTTTGTCTAGAGTTGTGTTCTGATATGTTCCGGTGAGTCCCTGATCTTGATCGTACACATTTGCATGTATGATTAGTGTAAGATTGAATCGGGGGCGTCACAATGATCTTCGCCCTTAGTAGGTCGCGCTCGGCTCGGAGCCTCTCATTGCCCACCCTTAGTTGTCGGATGACGTCGGTAGCCTATTCAAACGACGCTTTCATGTCATCCTGCAACCTCTCCCAACTGGAGATCTGATCCATCTGGCTATCAACGATCACATGCATGCGCCTGTAAGCGTCGTCGCCTACCCGCGAGACATTTTCCTAGGCCGCTGCGGCGCGGCGGGACATCTCTGCTGCATTTGTGATGCGGCGGGACATCTCTGCTGCTTCCGTGGCGCGGCCAGACCAGTCTGCTGCATCGACGGCGCGGCGGGACCTCCGTACTGCTTCGGCGGCGCGGCAGGACCTCTGTGCTGCTACTTCCACGCGGCGGGACATGTCGGCTTCTTTCGCGGTGAGGTGAAACATCTCTCGTGCTTTCGCTTCCATGCTCGCCTCTCCCTGGTGGCAATCTCTCGACCCAGAACTCACGATGGGAAGGATGCTGAATGACTTGTTTGTTTTTGTGGATGAGGAGTTGAGGAGGAATGTGCAGTCATCTTGGCATAGTAGTATTTATAACCGAGTACTAATACGCTCCTAAGTGAGAAACCATTTAGGTTGTGAATGGTGTGAACAGGTTTGCAATTAAATATAGCGTGGTAGTAGTAATTTGGAATGTGACGAGACGCAAGCTCAAAATTTATTGACGGTTCTAGTTTCGAAGTGCGGCACTATTCCCGGATGGCGTAACATGGGCACGTGTTCTCGGTCGTGGTGTAGCATATGGCATGGTAGTTATTTTTCTACTGCTGTGTACATGCAACAACGGGCACTGTCGGATACATATCTTAGGTTATTGGGGCATTCGACACGAATAGCCTCGTGGCGAGCTATAGACTAGTCTTTTTTCAGACGAATTACACCTATCTCTCCAAACTTCTCGCACGCACCATCTCTAGCTCCCTAGGTCGGTGCCACGCACATACACTTGTACTCTGAGTTTAGTACGTTATACAAGAAGAGCATAGGTGCACGCACCCACTCATCCTCTCTCACTCACGGATCTGTAGCTACGAGTGTTCTCAACCATCCGATTGGCTCTATCATAGGTGTCACATTGCTCCTTGGCCTTGAGATCGAGAAGTTTAAAACGTGGAGGCTAAGCTAGATGCGCGAGGTTTTGGTTAATGTGCGGGCTGCACACGGCACCAACACGACACGAGTTTCATCTGCCTGGTGCGCAGTCGGGTGAGTTGTCCAAGTATAGACACAACCATACCCTCCTTGGTATCTGCGCCTCGACTTATGCGCAGAGAAATTAGGATCGGAGGGAGTACTACTAGTAGTAATACTACTTTGATGTGTCGCGTCAACTCGCACAAGTATGCAACACTTCCTGAACAAACAAGCATATAAGTTGTTATACTTCTTACCCGAAGGATCTTTATATCCAACAGACACAAAATATCTGTTCGACTGTTGGAAATTACTTTAACTATTGATCTGATGTCGAAGTAATTTTTGCATCGCCACCAAAACCCACCATCTCTTAAGCTAAAGTAGACCTAGCTAACCCCTATATTAGCATATTACTAATACAAACAGAAGGCACTGTAGAATCATTTAGGAGGTGAGCTTGTCAGTCTGAATGTGGAGGGACACCGTCCTCGACAACCCAGCCCCGGCCAGCAGCTTGGGCAGAACTTTGAAGAAGGTCAGCTCCTGCATGGCGACGTCACCGATATCCTTACTGCTTGTCACCTCCATTTCCACCTTGACGGTGTCGGTCCTGCCTTTGGGCTCCCTTGGCGGGCCGTTCGCCCACAGCTTGGCCATGTTGTGCGGAAGTGGGGACGCCCCCGCTCTGATGCAGACGACTGACATGGCGATAGGTGTGCCAATGTCGAGCACACCGCCGAGCAAGAAAAACACGCGATCGTCCTCCTCGGCGAACAGCATGAGCCGTGGCTCCGACAATGGCACTTGCAGCTGGAGCACCTTGCCGTACTAGATCCTGTGCAAGGGCATGGGATGCACGGTGATGATGTGGTGGGAGAGCGCCGGTGGTGGGCCTTCGTAGCCACATACGGGCACGGGGCATTTGTAGGGCGCGAGCAGACACACACTCTGGTGATCGGCGATCTTGTGGTAAGTGACGTAGAGCCCACAACATTCGTGCGGGCACTCCACCCTCATCGAGGAGAGGATGGCATCCACCGCTGTGTTGCGCACGTTGAAGCCACCGCCGTGCTCGCACTTCTGGCACTGCCGCTGGTTCCCTTGGTGCTCGACGCGGCAATCCATGCACGCCAGGTGCCCTCCCTTGCACTACACAAATCAATCAAATAGCACATCAATCAAGAAACTTGCACCTTGCTCGATCAGCCGAACGGACGAGGTGTATTCGAACCTCATACACTGGAGGCTTCAAGTGGCGGAGGCACAAGGGGTAGTGGAGCAAGGTGAGGTCCATTGAGACCATAGAGATCTCCATCGCCGGGTCCTATTCCGTCTACATGATCTCGCCCTCCTCGTGCACAACCATCTCTCGCTTAAGGGCCAGGGCATTACAAAGCTTTACTGTCACATATTCATACTACTTCAAGGTGCATTAGATCAACACATGCAAATATGAAAAGAAGAGCAATGGCATGCATGCATGCATTGTAATTAATGCATCAATAAATGCAAATTATTGAAATATATCGAGTGGAGTGCTTTGATGTGTCGCGTCAACTCGTATAACAATGAGAAGTCTGATTACAACGCCCTCTCCCTCGCAGACTGAGCTACGGTGCCTTAACTGCACCTGCCTTTGGTTGTATGACAGGTGGGCCACCCACCTGTTGGACCCACCTGTCATACACGCAAAGGCAGGAGCATTAAGTCAATGAAGTTGCGTCCCTCCCTCGCCCATGAGCGTGGTGGCTAGCAGGACTAGGAGAAGCTTTCGCTACACGCTCTCCCTCCCACATGCGGTGGACATCCAGCAGTTCATTTGATGTCAGATGGCCAGAAGCATACTATAGTACTCCACTGCAGTAGTACTCCATCATTGTTCGACTTCCCGAAGAGGCAAAGAGCCAAGCCCTGCCCGGACGCTCGTGTGGCAGTTTCATGTGTAGAGTAGTCTAGGATAGCATGTACCATGCCTGTAAGCTTACAATCGTTGGGGTCAGCTCCATGCTATGAGGCCATCTCAAAGCATTTTTATGAAAATAATCTTCTGGCCCTACCTGCCATCCTGGTGATTATAGTTTGCACTCTCATCTGGTCAAGACAGGAATATATATTTTAATTTGTGGTGGGATAAATGTTAGAGGTTGCAGCAAATATATTGAACACTGCAGGTCTTTTAGCCAAGTTTAGAGGCAAGCATGTGGGGCCAGTGCTATGATATGTCGCGTCAACTCATACAACAAGGAGAAGCTTGATTTTACTACTACACGCCTTCTCCCTCGCCATGCGCGCAGTGGCTCACAGAAAATAACAGGCTTTTGCTTATACTACAACAAGCTATCCCTCCCACACTCGGTGGATGGACATGCAGCAGTGGATTCGATACTGTAGAAGTAGTAGTAGTAGTAGTAGTAGTAACATCATTGTTCATGTTCTCGAAGAGGCAAAGAGCCAACCACAACCCGAACATGGCAGTTGCGAACGCTCGCGTGGCAGTCCTTGTGTAGGGGTGGGGCGTGGTGCGGAGCCTTGGAGCACACATATAGCCGGGCTCTTGCATGAGACAACATTACTATGTGAGCTCACTATAGTAGTACTACTTGCCAGTATAGCCCTGTAAACCGGAAAGGAGTACAATATTTTCCTTTCTAGAGATTTCAACAAGTGACTAGACTACACCCTAAATGAGTACATATGGAGCAAAATAAGTGAATCTACACGTAAATAAATATGTAGTTCTCTCATTTTCCTCTTCGCCTTGGTCGTGATGCACAATATTGAATATACTAGTACTGACTTGTCTCTTTTTGACACACATTTACATTTTTTAACACAGTATAGATGCAAGCGCTCATATACACGCACATACACTCACCCTTATAAATGCACACACACACACACCCTACCCCTATGAGAACCTCCGAAAGACTGAGCTAGCATATCATCTTGAAATTTATGAAGTCACCATAGGCACCCCGTCATCGATGGGAACATCTCCTGACACACATTTACGTTGATACGGCTTGAATGCCAACGACGCAGAGGGTAGCGATTCCCGAAACGTTGAACGGTCAATGATGCCTCCGCATTTAAGTACCATGTAGAGGTAGGAGTAAGTAATTGGAGAAGCAGAATGGAGCATGTGAATGCAACGCAGTTTGGACTGTCATGTAAAGGCACCACACCACTCCCATCCATCTACTCCTAGTCTCTGCACAACACTGTCCACTCCAATCCAAGACCAAGACCAAGTGACTAGAAGCCACAAGCACCCATGGCGTCAATGGACGCGTGCAGCAGTCGGCTGTGCCAGGTTCTTCAAGACGCCGACCAATGGCCCCGCACCGCGGGGCGTTTCCAGACGGTGCTGGCGACCGCTGGCGTCATAGCCCTTGTCGACACCGACTTCGCCATTCGCATGCGCCAGATGATGGTCGAGCGGGTTCACCGCAGTCAAGAAGCGCGTGAACGACCTTGCCGTACTGCTCTAGCCCGCGCACCCAGGCTCCTTGTTGCCTGCCACCCTCATCGGCCTCCCATGTGACAAACTCTTTGAAGCACTGGTGACCTGATGTTGCTTGAAGCTACATCGTTGTTTCCCCAAAGAGGAAGGGATGATGCAGCACGGCGGCGGTAGGTATTTCCCTCAGATATGAAACCAAGGTTATCGAACTAGTAGGAGAACCAAGCAACACAACGTAAACAACCCCTGCACACAAATAACAACCACTCGCAACCCGACATGTCAAAGGGGTTGTCAATCCCTTTCGGGTAACGGCGCCAGAAATTGGTGCGCGGACGGGAGAAAGTTGTAATAGATTGAATAAATAGATCGCGAATAAAATAAAGTGCAGCAAAGTATTTTTTTCATATTTGGGATTAATAGATCTGAAAATAAATGCAAAGGAAAAGTAGATAGCAAAGGAAAATATATGAGAAAGAGACCCGGGGGCCGTAGGTTTCACTAGTGGCTTCCCTCGAGAAAAATAGCAAACGGTGGGTGAACAAATTACTGTTGGGCAATTGATAGAACTTCAAATAATCATGACGATATCTAGGCAATGATCATTATATAGGCATCACGTCCAAGATTAGTAGACCGACTCCTGCCTGCATCCACTACTATTACTCCACACATCGACCGCTATCCAGCATGCATCTAGTGTATTAAGTTCATGGAGAAACGGAGTAATGCAATAAGAATGATGACATGATGTAGACAAGATCTATCTATGTAGAGATAAACCCCATCGTTTTATCCTTAGTAGCAACGATACATACATGTCGGTTCCCCTTCTGTCACTCGGATCAAGCACCGTAAGATCGAACCCACTACAAAGCACCTCTTCCCATTCCAAAATAAATAGATCAAGCTGGCCAAACTAAACCCAAATATCAGAGAAGAAATGCAAGGCTATAAGCAATCATTTATAAAAGAGATCAAAGAAACTCAAATAATTTCATGGATATAAAAAGATAGATCTGATCATAAACTCAAAGTTCATCTGATCCCAACAAACACACCCCAAAAAGAGTTACATCAATAGATCTCCAAGAGACCATTGTATTGAGAATCAAGAGAGAGAGGAAGCCATCTAGCTACTAACTACGGACCCAAAGGTCTACAAAGAACTACTCATGCATCATTGGAGAGGCACCAATGGAGGTAGTGAACCCCATCCGAGATGGTGTCTAGATTGGATCTGGTGGTTTTGGACTCTGCGGTGGCTATATCAATATTTTGTCGACTCCCCTATGGTTTTGGGAATCTTCGGGGTATTTATAGAGCAAAGAGGCGGTCCAGGGGGCACCCGAGGTGGGCACAACCCACCAGGGCGTGCCCTGGTCGGTTGTGCTCTCCTCGGAGCACCACCAGACGCAGCCAGGGCCCATTACATGTCTTCTGGTCCATAAAAAATCTTATTAATGTTTTGTAGCATTTGGACTCCGTTTGGTATTGATTTTCTGCGACGTAAAAAACATGGAAAAACAGCAGCTGGCACTTGGCACTATGTCAACAGGTTAGTGCCAAAAAATGATATAAAACGACTATAAAATGATTATAAAACATCCAAGATTGATAAATAACAACATGGAACAATCAAAAATTATAAATACGTTGGAGACATATCAACATCCCCAAGCTTAACTCCTACTCGTCCTCGAGTAGGTAAGTGATAAAAACAGAATTATTGATGTGGAATGCTGCCTATCATGTCATATCATATTTCTTTTCTTTATAGCACGGACATTTGGACTTTTATATTGTTCAAAGCAATAGTCTAGTTTTGACATGATAACTTAAATACTCAAGCATATCAACAAGCAACCATGTCTTTCAAAATATCAACGCTAAAATAATTTATCCCTAGCCCATCATGCTCAATCATTGATCCATTCGTGAAACCCAATCACATATTAACTACACCCAATGCTCAAGTACGGTCATATTGCCTCCTAGTTGATGCTTTTATAAGAGAAGATGGAGACTCAAATTCAAAATAAAAATTGTAGAAAGTAAAAGAAAGGCCCTTCGCAGAGGGAAGTACGGATTTGTAGAGGTGCCAGAGCTCAAAGCCAAAAACTTAGAGATAAAAACATTTTGGGAGGTGTATCCATCCCACCAACGAAAACGACTTAGAGTTCCCAACACTTTCCATGCTAGATATATCATAGGTGGTTCCCAAACAGAAAATAAAGTTCATTCCTTTTTCAACCATACTTTCACTTTCCATGGCTAGCCATATCCACGGTTGCCCTCCATACCAACACTTTCCAAGGAATTTATTATTTGACAACATAAAGTAAATTCATTTTTCATTTCGGGACTGGGCATCCCTAATACATTTACCTTACTCATGTGCAATGACAAGTGAATAAACACTCATCGTGAGAATAACACATCTAGCATGGAAAATATTAGCCACCCCTCACCGCTCCGCGAGCGAAACAAACACACAAAAGAGAACGTTATTTTGAAAACTAGAGATGGCACATACAAATTTTCTTAGAATGGCAAGAGAATACGGCATATAGGTAGATATAGTGGACTCATGTGGCAAAACTAGTTTAAAGGTTTTAGGATCCACAAGTAGAGATCATACTTAGTGCAAAATGAAGGCTAGCAAAAGATTGCGAAGCGACCAACCAAGAAACGAATAATCTCATAAGCGAGCATAGCATAAGTAACACCGAATAATGCACCGCATGTAGGATATAATTTCATTGTATAATTATTGACTTTCGTGCTTTCATGGGGAATCACAAACCATAACATGAATATTCTTACTAAAGCATAATTACTCATTAACATAACTCACATATCACATCATCATATCTCAAAACTATTACTAAGAATCAAGTTTATTTTGTCCAATGATCTTCATGAAAGTTTTTATTATGTCCTTCTTGGATATCTATCACTTCGGAAGTAATTTTCATGTGTTGCTTTTGACAAGCTCAAGTAAATATAAGTGAAGATCATGAGCATAATTTTTTTTCTTTCTCCCAAATTAATTTAGGTGAAGCAAGAGAGAATTTCTTGAAAATTTTACCAACTCTCAAATAAATCTAAGTGAAGCAAGAGAGCATTTCTTCAAAAATACTAAAGCACACCGTGCTCAAAAAGATATAAGTGAAGCACTAGAGCAAGTTCATAGCTCATAAAAGATTTAAGTGAAGCATAGAGAGCAATTATGGGTCATGACATAATTTTGGGTCTCTCAAATAGTGTGTCCAGCAAGGAATTGAGACATAAAACACAAAATAAAATAAGAAAAGGCTCATATCATACAAGACGCTCCAAGAAAAACACATAGTATGTGATGAATAAAAATATAGTTTCGAGTAAAATAACGATGGTCGTTAGAAGAAAGAGGGGATGCCACTCGGGGGGCATCCCCAAGCTTAGTTGCTTGCTCTCTTTTGGATAATAGCGGGGGATGCTGGGGCGTCCCCAAGCTTAGGCTCTTCTTACTCCTTATTTCTTCATCCATCTTGAGATAACCCAAAAACTTGAAAACTTCAATCACACAAAACTCAACAAAACCTTCGTGAGATCCGTTAGTATAAGAAAATAAATCACTACTATAAGTGTTGTATAAAACCAATTCATATTTTGTTATTGCATTATATCTACTGTATTCCAACTTTTCTATGGCAAAAACTCATTAAAGAAAATCATATAGCCATCAAAACAAGCACACAACGCAAAGAAAACAAAATCTGTCAAAAACATAACAGTATGAAGCAATCTGGAGCTTTCGAATACTTCTGTAACTCCAAACATTCTCAAAAAATTAGGCCGACCTGAGAAATTTGAATATTGATATACTGCAAAAGGAATGGGCATTTTATCTCTCTCTAGTTAAAAATGAGAATTATTTTCGCGAGCGCAAAAGTTTCTATTTTTTCAGCAAGATCAAACAATATCACCCAAGAAGATCCTAAAGGCTTTACCTGGCACAAACACTAACTAAAACACAAAAACACAATTATACAGTAGCATAATTGTGTTAATAACTTAAAAACAGGAAGCAAAAATCAGAAATAAATTTTATTCATTGGGTTGCCTCCCAAGAAGCGCTATAGTTTTACGCCCTTAGCTAGGCATAAAGCAAGGATCTATGTTTTGTCTTCTAAAGTTTTGGTAACTTTTGTAAGGATTTTCTCAAACCCGGGAGGCTCATTACGCTTCCCCAAATTCTCCGTAAAAGAAACCATCTTTAGATCCAAAATATCCAATCGCTTGTTGTAAAGAGTAATCAAGGTATTCGTGCGATTGGTACTACCATTGAGGTGTTTGAGGGGTTCATTATATTTCTGTATTTCAACCATATGTTTATGTAAATCACCAAGTTTGTCCAACATCTGAACTCCCTTAGGGGTGAAATAAAACCCCTTCTTTTGAGGTGGAACTCCCAAAATTACTTCTAAAATTTTATAGGCATCATTGGCATTAAGCTCAATAAAATTCCCTTTGGCGGCAAAATCTAGGAGTTGTCTATGATGCAAAGCCAATCCTATGTAAAAATTACGAAGCAAGATCTTAGCGTCCCCCTTTAAATTGCAAATACGATAAGATTCCATAAGCCTATACCAAGCATCTTTCAAATTTTCTCCTTGTCTTTGCTTGAAGTAAAGAACTTCAAAATCTGGTGACAAAGGAGGAGTAGGCACGCTAGCCATTATGACTAGGAAGCGAAAACACGGATAGATCTGACGAGAAAACGACAAACAGAGAAGAGGGGCGAATAAAACGGCAATTTTTTGTGAAGTGGGGTAGAGGAAAATGAGAGGCCAATGGTAAATATTGTAAATTGCAAGGAGATGAGATTTGTGATTAGGAACCTAGTATATGTTGAAGATCCTCCCCGGCAATAGCGCCAAAAATTCCTATTGATGTCGCTTGAAGCTACGACGGTATTTCCCCAAAGAGGACTCGATGATGCAGCACAGCGACGGTAGGTATTTCCCTCGGATATGAAAGCAAGGTTATCGAACCAGTAGGAGAACCAAGCAACACAACGTAAACATCCCTTGCACACAAATAACAACCACTTGCAACCCGACGTGTTAAAAGGGTTGTCAATCCCTTTCGAGTAACGGCACCGAAAATTGGTGCGCGAACGGGAGAAAGTTGTAATAGATTGAATAAATAGATCGTGAATAAAATAAAGTGCAGCAAAGTATTTTTGTATTTTTGGGATTAATAGATCTGAAAATAAATGCAAAGGAAAAGTAGATCGCAAAGGCAAATATATGCGAAAGAGACCCGGGAGCCGTAGGTTTCACTAGTGACTTCTCTCGAGAAAAATAGCAAACGGTGGGTGAACAAATTACTGTTGGGAAATTAACAGAACTTCAAATAATCATGACGATATCCAGGCAATGATCATTGTATAGGCATCACGTTCAAGGTTAGTAGACCAACTCCTGCTTGCATCTACTACTATTACTCCACACATCGACCGCTATCTAGCATGCATCTAGTGTATTAAGTTCATGGAGAAACGTAGTAATGCAATAAGAACGATGACATGATGTAGACAATATCTATCTATGTAGAGATAAACCCCAACATTTTTTCCTTAGTAGAAGCGATACATACGTGTCGGTTCCCCTTTTGTCACTGGGATCAAGCACCGTAAGATCGAATCCACTACAAAGCACCTCTTCCCATTGCAAGATAAATAGATCAAGTTGGCCAAACAAAACACAAATATCAGAGAAGAAATACGAGGCTATAGGCAATCATGCATAAAAGAGATCAAAGAAACTCAAATACTTTCATGGATATAAAAAGATAGATCTGATCATAAATTCAAAGTTCATCCGATCCCAACAAACACACTGCAAAAAGAGTTACGTCGTATGGATCTCCAAGAGACCATTGTATTGAAAATCAAGAGAGAGAGAGAGAGGAAGCCATCTAGCTACTAAATGCGGACCCGAAGGTCTACAAAGAACTACTCACGCATCATTAGAGAGGCACTAATCGAGGTGGCGAACCCCATCCGAGATGGTGTCTAGATTGGATCTGGTGCTTCGGGACTCTGCAGCGGCTGGATCAATATTTCGTCGACTCCCCTGGGGTTTTGGGAATATTGGGGTATTTATATGGCAAATAGGCGGTTCAGGGGGCACCCGAGGTGGGCACAACCCACTAGGGCGTGCCTGGGCCTCCTGGCGCGCCCTGGTTGGTTGTGCTCTCCTTGGAGCACCCCCCCCCCAGGCGCAGCCAGGGCCCATTATGTGTCTTCTGGTCCATTAAAAATCTCTGTAAATTTTCATGGAATTTGGACTCCGTTTGGTATTGATTTACTGCGATGTAAAAAACATTGAAAAAACAGTAACTGGCACTTGGCACTATGTCAATAGGTTAGTACGAAAAAATGACTATAAAATGATTATAAAACATCCAAGATTGATAATCTAACAGCACGAAACAATAAAAATTATAGATACGTTGGAGACGTATCATGGCCCTGCAGTTGCCGGAGGTCGCGACGAAGAATGTGCACCTCGAGGCCGCGCTCACCGCGCAGCGCCTATCCATGCAAGAAATCATCGATATGCACATCCACGTCTAGGAGGAAATCGTCTACATAGGACACTACAAGGCTAGCGAGGACAGAAAGACGTTGGCCTTCTTCCAGCGGCTGGAATATTTGGACGCCATTGTTCAGAACACATCGACCTGGCCATGAAAGTCGCTGCTACTTAGCCGTTGTTCAGTGGGTCAGCACCCTGAGTCGAGGAGGTGGATGTCATCGATGGATGGATCTTTCTTCTTGCCTCCTATAACCAGCACTGCATCGCCTTGTGGCCTTAATGTTTTATTAGTGTATGGCATTTTTATTCCAGTCGTAAATTACATGTGTGACCCCTTGCTCTTATTAGGCGTTAATTATTTATAGTATCACTATCTTCGACCTGGTGTACTACTACCGAGGTCCTGGTTTATTAGTCCCTTTTTGTAATTTGTGCTAAATTTTGACCAAAGATTTAACTGACAAAATGTTAGTGCATGTCAACAAAAATCATATCATTTGATTTGTATTTGAACATAGTTTTCAATGATATATTTTTGGTGACATGCATGAACCTTTTGTTAGTCAAATTTATGGTCAAAATTTGGCATAGATTATGAGGGGAGCAATAGACCAGGACGGAGGTAGACTGGTCCGTCATGAAGGAAATATGCCCTAGAGGCAATAATAAAGTTGTTATTTATATTTCCTTATATCATGATAAATGTTTATTATTCATGCTAGAATTGTATTAACCGGAAACTTAGTACATGTGTGAATACATAGACAAACAGAGTGTCACTAGTATGCCTCTACTTGACTAGCTCGTTAATCAAAGATGGTTAAGTTTCCTAACCATAGACATGTGTTGTTATTTGATGAACGGGATCACATCATTAGAGAATGATGTGGTGGACAAGACCCATCCGTTAGCACTATGAACGTTTAGTTTATTGCTATTGCTTTCTTCATGACTTATACATGTTCCTATGACTATGAGATTATGCATCTTCCGAATACCGGAGGAACACTTAGTGTGCTATCAAACATGGCAACATATCTGGGTGATTATAAAGATGCTCTAGAGGTGTATCCGATGGTGTTTGTTGAGTTGGCATAGATCGAGATTAGGATTTGCCACTCCGATTGTCAGAGAGGTATCTCTCGGCCCTATCGGTAATGCACATCACTATAAGCCTTGCAAGCAATGTAACTAATGAGTTAGTTGCGGGTGCACTACGGAACGAGTAAAGAGACTTGCCGGTAACGAGATTGAACTAGGTATGATGATACCGACGATCGAATCTCAGGCAAGTAACATACCGATGGCAAAGGGAACAACGTGTGTTGTTGTGCGGTTTGACCGATAAAGATCTTCGTAAAATATATAGGAAAAAATATGAGAATCCAGGTTCCGCTATTGGTTATTTACCGGAGATGTTCCTCAGTCATGTCTACATAGTTCTTGAACCCGTAGGGTCCGCACGCTTAACGTTCAATGACGATTTGTATTATGAGTTATGTGATTTGATGTACCGAAGGTTGTTCGGAGTCCCGAATGAGATCACGAACATGGCGAGGAGTCTCAGAATGGTCGAGATGTAATGATCAATATATTGGAAGGCTATATTCGGACGTCGGAAAGGTTCTTAGTGGTTCGGGTATTTTTTGGAGTACTGGAGAGTTACGAGTATTCGCCGAGGGAAGTATTGGGCCTTCATGGGCCTTAGTGGAAAGGAGAGAAGGGCCACAAGGGGAGTCCTCACGCCCCCCCCCCCATGGGCTGGTCCGAATTGGAATAGGGAGGGGGCGGTGCCCCCCTCTTTCCTTCTCCCTCTCCTCTCCTTCCGTCTTCTCCTACATGGACTAGGAAAGCGGGAAACCTACTCATACTAGGAGTAGGAATCCCCCTTGGGAGCGCCCCTTGTGGCCGGCCCTCCTCCTCCTTCCCTCCTTTATATACGGGGGAGGGGCACCCCATAGACACACAAATTGACAATTGTTTTTGCCATGTGCGGTGCCCCCCTCCACAGATACACACCTCGGTCATATCGTCATAGTGCTTAGGCGAAGCCCTGCGTCGGTAACTTCATCATCAGCATCAACACATCGTTGTGCTGATGAAACTCTCCCTCGGCCTCAACTGGATCATGAGTGCAAGGAATGTCACCGAGCTGAATGTGTGCAGATCGTAGAGGTGTCGTTCGTTCGGTACTTGATCGGTTGGATCGCGAAGACGTTCGACTACATCAACCGTGTTTCTTAACACTTCCGCTTTCAGTCTACGAGGGTACATAGACATACTCTCCCCTCTCGTTGCTATGCATCCCTAGATAGATCTTGCGTGATCGTAGGAATTTTTTTGAAATACTGCGTTCCCCAATAGTGGCATCCGAGCCAGGTCTATGTGTAGATGTTATATGCATGAGTAGAACACAAAGGAGTTGTGGGCGTGGGTATATACATATTGCTTGCCGTCACTAGTTTTTTCTTGATTCGGTGGTATTGTTGGATGAAGCGGCCCGGACCGACATTACATGACCGCATTCATGAGACTGGTTCTACTGATGTGCTTTGCACATAGGTGGCTGGCGGGTGTCAGTTTCTCCAACTTTAGTTGAATCGGATTCAATGAACTTGGTTCTTTCTGAAGATCAAAAAGCAATCACTATACCACATTGTGGTTTTGATGCGTAGGTAAGAACGGTTCTTGCTAAGCCCGTAGCAGCCACGTAAAACTTGCAACAACAAAGTAGAGGACGTCTAACTTGTTTTTGCAGGGCATGTTGTGATGTGATATGGTCAAGACAGGACGAGATATAAATTGTTGTATGAGATGATCATGTTTTTTGTTGAAGTTGTGGGCAACTGGCAGAAGCCTTATGATTGTCTCTTTATTGCATAAGATGCAAGCACCATATAATTGCTTTACTTTATCGCTATGCGATAGCAATAGTTGCAAAAAGCAATAGTTGGCGAGACGACCATGTGACGACACATTGATAGAGATCAAGATAATGGATATCATGGTGTCATGCCGGTGACGATGGAGATAATGACAGTACCTTGGAGATGGAGTTCAAAGGCACAAGATGATGATGGCCATATCATGTCACATATTTTTATTGCATGTGATGTTTATCCTTTATACATCTTATTTTGCTTAGTACGTCGGTAGCATTATAAGATGATCTCTCACTAAATTTCAAGGTATAAGTGTTCTCCCTGAGTATGCACCGTTGCGACAGTTCGTCATGCTGAGACACCATGTAATGATCAGGTGTGATAAGCTCTACGTTCACATACAATGGGTGCAAGCCAGTTTTGCACACGCAGAATACTCGGGTTAAACTTGACAAGCCTAGCATATGCAGAACACTGAGACCGAAAGGTCGAGCGTGAATCATAGAATAGATATGATCCACATAGTGATGTTCACCATTGAAAACTACTCCATCTCACGTGATGATCGGACATGGTTTAGTTCATATGGATCACATGATCACTTACATGATTAGAGGGATGTATATCTAAGTGAGAGTTCTTAAGTAATATGATTAATTGAACTTAAATTTATCTTGAACTTAGTCCTGATAGTATTTGCATATCTATGTTGTAGATCAATTGCTCGCGTATAGCTTCCCCGTTTTATTTATGATATGTTCCTAGAGAAAACTATGTTCAAAGATGTTAGAAGCAATGATGTGGACTAGCTCCGTGATCTGAGGATTATCCTCATTGCTGCACAGAAGAATTATGTCCTTGATGCACCGCTAGGTGACAGACCTATTCCAGGAGCAGATGCAGACATTATAAATGTTTGACAAGCTCGATATGATGACTACTTGATAGTTTAGTGCACCATGCTTTACGGCTTAGAACCGGTATTTCAAAAATGTTTTGAACGCCACAGAGCATATGAGATGTTCCAAGAGCTGAAATTGGTATTTCAGGCTCATACCCATGTAAAGAGGTATAAGACCTCTGACAAAGTACTTTGCCTACAAGATGGAGGAGAATAGCTCAGCTAGTGAGCATGTGCTCAGAATGTATGGGTACTACAATCACCTGAATCAAGTGGGAGTTAATCTTCCAGATAAAATAGTGATTGACAGAGTTCTCTAGTCACTATCACCAAGTTACTGGAACTTTGTGATGAACTATAATATGCAAGGGATAACAAAAACGATTCCCGAGCTCTTCGCGATGCTGAAATCGGTGAAGGTAGAAATCAAGAAAAGCATCAAGTGTTTATGGTTGACAATACCACTAGTTTCAAGTAAAAGGGCAAAGGAAAGAAAGGGAACTTCAAGAAGAATGGCAAGCAAGTTGCCACTCCCATGAAGAAGCCCAAAGCTAGACCCAAGCCTGAAACTGAGTGCTTCTACTGCAAAGGAAATGGTCACTCGAAGCGTAACTGCCCCAAATACTTGGCAGATAAGAAGGATGGCAAAGTGACCAAATAGTATATATGATATACATGTTATTGATGTGTACCCTACTATTGTTCATAGTAGCCCCTGGGTATTTGATACTGGTTCAGTTGCTATGGTTAGTAACTTGAAACAGGAGTTACAAAATGAACAGAGACTAGTTAAGGGTGAGGTGATGATGTGTGTTGGAAGTGATTCCAAGGTTGATAAGATCACCATCGCATACTCCCTCTACCTTCGGGATTAGTATTGGAACTAAATAAATGTTATTTGGTGTTTGCGTTGAGCATAAATATGATTGGATCATGTTTACTGCGATACAGCTATTCATTTAAGTCGGAGAATAATTGTTGTTCTGTTCACATGAATAAAACCTTCTATGGTCTTACATCCAATGTAAATGGTTTAGTGAACCTTGACCATGGTGATACACATAATATTGATGCCAAAAGATGCAAAGTTAATAATGATAGTGCAACTTATTTGTGGCAATGTCGTTTAAGTCATATTAGTGTAAAGCGCATGAAGAACTCCATGCTGATGGGCTTTTGGAATCACTTGATTATGAATCTCTTGATTCTTGCGAACCATACCTCATGGGCAAGATGACTAAGACTCCGTTCTCCAGAACAATAGAGCAAGCCACTGACTTATTGGAAATAATACATACCGATGTACGCGGTCCGATGAGTGGTGAGGCTCGCGGCGGGTATCGTTATTTTCTGACCTTCACAAATGATTTAAGCATATATGGGTATATCTACTTGCTGAAACATAAGTCTGCAGCATTTGAAAAGTTTAAAGAATTTCAGAGTGAAGTGGAAAATCATTGTAACAAGAAAAAACATTATACGATCTGATCATGGAGGTGAATATTTGAGTTATGAGTTTGGTCTTCATTCGAAACAATGTGGAATAGTTTCACAACTCACGCCACCTGGAACACCACAGCGTAACAGTGTGTCCGAATGTCGTAACCGCACTTTATTAGATATGGTGCGATCTATGATGTCTCTTACTGATTTACCGCTATCATTTTGGGGTTATGCATTAGAGACAGTTGAATTCACATTAAAAAGGGCACCATCTAAATCCGTTGAGACAACACCGTGGTTTAGCAAGAAACCGAAGCTGTCATTTCTTAAAGTTTGGGGTTGCGATGCTTATGTGAAAAAGTTTTTAGCCTGATAAGCTCAAACCCAAATCGGACAAGTGCGTCTTCATAGGATACCCAAAAGAAACTGTTGGGTACACCTTCTATCACAGATCCGAAGGCAAGATCTTTGTTGCTAAGAGTGGATCCTTTCTAGAGAAGGAGTTTCTCTCGAAAGAAGTGAGTGGGAGGAAAGTATAACTTGATGAGGTAATTGTACCTTCTCCCGAATTGTAAAGTAGTTCATCACAGAAATCAGTTCCAGTGATGCCTAGACCAATTAGTGAGGAAGTTAATGATGATGATCATGAAACTTCAGATCAAGTTACTACCAAACCTCGTAGGTCAACCAGAGTATGTTCCGCACCAGAGTGGTACGGTAATCCTATTCTGGAAGTCATGTTACTTTACCATGACGAACCTACGAACTATGAGGAAGTGATGATGAGCCCAGATTCCGCAAAATGGCTTGAGGCCATGAAATCTGGGATGGGATCCATGTATGAGAACAAAGTGTGGACTTTGTTGACTTCTCGATGATCGGCAAGCCATAGAGAATAAATGGATCTTCAAGAAGAAGACTGATGCTGATGGTAATGTTACTGTCTACAAAGCTCGACTTGTTGTGAAAGGTTTTCGACAAGTTCAAGGAGTTGACTACGATGAGACCTTCTCACCCATAGCGATGCTTAAGTCCATCCGAATCATGTTAGCAATTTCCACATTTTATGATTATGAAATTTGGCAAATGGATGTCAAAACTGCATTCCTTAATGGATATCTTAAAGAAGAGTTGTATATGATGCAACCTGAAAGGTTTTGTCGATCCAAAAGGTGCTAACAAAGTGTGTAAGCTCTAGCAATCCATTTATAGACTGGTGCAAGCATCTCGGAGTTGGAATATACGCTTTCATAGTGTGATCAAAGCATATGGTTTTATACAGACTTTTGGAGAAGCCTGTATTTACAAGAAAGTGAGTGGGAGCACTACAGCCTTTCTGATAATTATATGTGAATGACATATTGTTGACTGGAAATAATGTTTAATTTTCTGGAAAGCATAAAGGAGTATTTGAAAGGAGTTTTTCAAAGAAATACCTCGGTGAAGCTGCTTACATATTGAGGATCAAGATCTATAGAGATAGATCAAGACGCTTGATAAATTTTTTCAATGAGTACATACCTTGACAAGTTTTTGAAGTAGTTTAAAATGGAATAGTCAAAGAAGGAGTTCTTACCTGTGTTGCAAGGTATGAAGTTGAGTAAAGACTCAAAACCCGACCGCGGCAGAAAATAGAAAGAGAATGAAAAGTCATTCCCTATGCCTCAGTCATAGGTTCTATAAAGTATGCTATATTGTGTACCAGACCTATTATGTACCTCACCATGAGTTTGGCAAGTGGGTACAATAGTGATCCAGGAGCGGATCATTGGACATCAGTCAAAATTATCCTTAGTGGAATAAGGAAATGTTTCTCGGTTATGGAGGTCACAAAGAGTTCGTCGTAAATAGTTACGTCAATGCAAGCTTTGACACCGATCTAGATGACTCTAAGTCTCGATCTAGATACATATTGAAAGTGGGAGCAATTAGCTAGAGTAGCTCCATGCAGAGCATTGTAGACATAGAAATTTGTAAAATACATACGGATCTGAATGTGGCAGACCCGTTGACTAAACTTCTCTCACAAGCAAAACATGATCACACCTTAGTACTCTTTGGGTGTTAATCACATGGCGATGTGAACTAGATTATTGACTCTAGTAAACCTATTGGGTATTGGTCACATAGCAATGTGAACTATATAGAGTGTTAAATCACATGACGATGTGAACTATTGGTGTTAAATCACATGGCGATGTGAACTAGATTATTGACTCTACTTCAAGTGAGAGACTGAAGGAAATATGCCCTAGAGGTAATAATAAAGTTGTTATTTATATTTCCTTATATCATGATAAATTTTTATTATTCATGCTAGAATTGTATTAACCGGAAACTTAGTACATGTGTGAATACATAGACAAACAAAGTGTCCCTAGTATGCCTCTACTTGACTAGCTCATTAATCAAAGATGGTTAAGCTTCCTAACCATAGACATGTGTTATAATTTGATGAACGTGATCACATCATTAGAGAATGGTGTGCTGGACAAGACCCATCCGTTAGCTTAGCACTATGATCGTTTATTTTATTGCAATTGATTTCTTCATTACTTATACATGTTCCTATGACTATGAGATTATGCAACTCCCGAATACCAGAGGAACACTTAGTGTGCTATCAAACGTCACAACGTAACTAGGTGATTATAAAGATGCTCTACGGGTGTCTTCGATGGTGTTTGTTGAGTTGGCATAGATCGAGATTAGGATTTGTCACTCCGATTGTCGGAGAGGTATCTCTGGGCCCTCTCCGTAATGCACACCACTATAAGCCTTGCAAGAAATGTAACTAATGAGTTAGTTGCGGGATGATGCACTACGGAATGAGTAAAGAGACTTGCCGGTAACAAGATTGAACTAGGTCTAATGATACCGACGATCGAAACTCGGGCAAGTAACATACCGATGGCAAAGGGAACAACGTATGTTGTTGTGAGGCTTGAGCGATAAAGATCTTCGTAGAATATGTAAGTACCAATATGAGCATACAGGTTATGCTATTGGTTATTGACCGGAGATGTGTCTCGGTCATGTCTACTTAGTTCTCGAACCCGTAGGGTCTGCACGCTTAACTTTCGATGACGATTTGAATTATGAGTTATGTGATTTGATGTACCAAAGGTTATTAGGAGTCCCGGATGAGATCACGGAGATGACGCGTAGTCTCGAAATGGTCGAGACATAAAGATCGATATATTGGAAGGCTATTTTCAGACATCGGAATGGTTTTGAGTGGTTCGGGTATTTTTCGGAGTACCGGAGAGTTACGGGAATTCACCGGGGGAAGTATTGGGCCTTCATGGGCCTTAGCGGAAAGGAGAGAAGGGCCACAAGGGGAGGCCTCGCGCCCCCATGGGCTGGTTCGAATTGGACTAGGGAGGGGGCGGCACCCCCCCTCTTTCCTTCTCCCTCTCCTCTCCTTCCTTCTTCTCCTACATGGACTAGGAAAGGGGGAAACCTACTCCTACTAGGAGTAGGAATCCCCCCTTGGGCACGCCCCTTGTGGCCGGCTGTCGGTGTCAAAACCGGCGGATCTCGGGTAGGGGGTCCCAAACTGTGCGTCTAAGGCGGATGGTAACAGGAGGCAGGGGACACGATGTTTACCCGGGTTCAGGCCCTCTTGATGGAGGTAATACCCTACGTCCTGCTTGATTGTTCTTGATGATATGAGTAGTACAAGAGTTGATCTACCACGAGATCAAAGAGGCTAAACCCTAGAAGGTAGCCTATGGTATGATTGTATGTTGTCCTACGGACTAAAACCCTCCGGTTTATATAGACACCGGAGGGGGCTAGGGTTACACAAGGTCGGTTACAAAGGAGGAGATATACATATCCGTATTGCCTAGCTTGCCTTCCACGCCAAGTAGAGTCCCAGTCGGACACGAGACGAAGTCTTCAATCTTGTATCTTCATAGTCCAAGAGTCCGGCCAAAGGATATAGTCTGGCTGTCCGGAGACCCCCTAATCCAGGACTCCCCCAGTAGCCCCTGAACCAGGCTTCAATGACAATGAGTCCGGCGCGCAGTGTTGTCTTCGGCATTGCAAGGCGGGTTCCTCCTCCCAATACACCATTGAAGATTTTGAATACAAGGATAGTGTCCGACCCTACGAAATAAGTTCCACATACCACCGTAGAGAGAATAATATTTCCACGAATCTAATCTGTCGACACGTTTTGACAGCATGACATCATGCCATGGCCCGGTTATTATTCGAACCGCTTTTCTTAACCAGCTCCACACATATCGCGAGGCGGTTTTCTTGACACGTCTTGTCAAAGCAGAGATCGTGTTCCCCTTATCACGGGATTCTCATCAATACAGACGTGGGTAACCCAACCGCGCCATCAATTACGGCGCCTGGGGAATAAGTGGTTTTGCTAGGCAAGTGGAGAGGCACATCGCCTCTTCCGCCCTTCTAAAAGGGACAAAGATTTAATTTTTCACCCACGCCTTCTTCCTCCTCGCTTACGCATTCCTGCACACTTGAGCTCTAGCGCCCAAGCTTGCGTTCTTCTTCTCGGACCACTCCAAGCATGTTTGGAGCAGGAGGCAAGTGGATGGTCTCCTCCATCACGGAGGAGAACATCAAAGAGTTATGGGAAGCCGGATACCTGGCTGCGGATATCGCGCACCGGCTGCCGAATGTGGGGCAGATCATCCCAACGCCCGAACCCCATGAAAGGGTAGTTTTTTTACCCATTTTGTCCGCGGACTGGGATTCCCTCTCCACCCGTTTGTCCGCAGGCTCATGTTCTACTACGGGATGGATTTTCATGATCTGGCCCCCAGTTTCATCCTCAACATCTCGGCGTTTATCGTCGTGTGCGAGGCCTTCCTCTGCATCAGGCCCCACTTCGGCCTATGGCTAAAAACCTTCAATGTCAAACCGAAGGTGGTGGGAGGCCATCAAGCAGAGTGCGGAGGCGACATGGTGGGCAAGATGCCTAATGTCACCTGGCTCGAGGGCACCTATGTGGATACAATAAAGGGGTGGCAATCGGGGTGGTTCTACATCACCGAGCAATGCGACTCCAACTGGGTGGCGGCCCCCAAATTTCGATCCGGAATCCCACGCGGCTCACCTCCTGGAAAAAGAAGGGCATGTCCTGGGGTTCTTCGGTAGAGCTGATCGGACTCCAGACCTGCATCTAGAACATGACGAGCAGAAAAATCAAGCTTGTCAATGTGGTCCAGGTTATGCTCTTCCGCCGGATCCTTCCATGCCAAAGATGGGCATTCAATTTGTGGGAGTTCGACTCGACCAAGCACCAGACGCTGCGAGAGCTCTATGACACGACGCACGAGGATGTTTGGAGGGTGCAGTTCAAGAGCGCCGAGATGCCTCCCTCCCTCACCGAGGACCACGGACCCAGCGCAAAGCGCCGCGCCAATCCGTTAGGTTTTTTATCTCTCAAGGTATTTATTTGCCCCGGTTTAGTTGTGTGCAGGATCTGAACTTCCATGTCATTAATCAGGACTGGATAGAGACGGCAGAGCAGCTTGATAGCCCAGCCTCACTGCCCGAAGATCCTGTAGACGCTCTTCTGACGAAGATGCTGACTCCGGCACCCTATGAGGTGCCGAAAAAGAAGACGAAGAAGAAGGCCGCGGGGACCCGATAGGGTCTCTGGCGCAAGGTTGTATCGGAGTCATCAGACGATGACTCCAATGCGTACTCCTCCCACGGAAATGAGGAGGAGGAGAAAAGTTCTCCCCCCCAGCCGGGGGAGACAAGAAAAGGAAGGTCGACCCATCCGGGGAGGCCGAAGGGTCCAAGAAGGGAAGGACCCTCCCTCCGGACTGCGCCACGATGGCCATCGACTGCAGTGATGAGTGGCTACCCAGGGTCAAGCCCCTGGCGAAATCATAAGTGTCCAGACACCATAGTACTTCATGGTATGTTTTATTGCACTGCCTCTCCTCATGCCGAACATTATTATGCAGTCCGTCCCGAGCTCATCTAGACGTACCCTCGTCGAGTGGCTCTTTGGACTCGTCGGATATGAACAGCTGTTCTCTTCCGACCACTTCCACCCCTCGCCCTACGGACAACGCTGAGGTGTTGTCTCAAAAGTCACTGAGCCAAGGGGAGGTGGTCCTGGGGGCGCCTGGCGGCGACTTCCCGGACCCTGGGTACCAAGGGAGCAAGGCTCCTATGGGCTTCGAGTTCGGGCCCCAGTCGGACATTGCACTGGAACCATCGATGGTTCCGGACTCTGGCAGGCGGTCCCCCGTCAAGGGGGGCCAACCATCCGTGCCGGTGTCCTCTGTCCAACCAGACGCACTGGACAACCTGCTGGAAGCGCTTCCATCGAAGAAGAGCACCGCACTATCATGAGTGCGGTGGTCGAGAAGGTTCAGGCCGCCAAAAATGGACTGACCGAAGCTTGCCCCAGCCTCCTCACATGCTTTGAGGTAAGCAATCAAAATATAAGAAAATATTGCCGCATAGATAGTAGCCCCTGATGCTTTGTTCAGCGTTCGCGAAGAAAAATCGAATAGAGGATCAAATGATAACACAGGAGTCTAATTAGAGTATGTCTATGTGTATGTGCAGGCTTCACTGCTGGCTGCTGCCGCACATACTGCGGAGGTCTCTGCGTTGAAGCAGGACCTTGATGTCTACTACACAACCTTCTTCTTGTAGATGTTGTTGGGCCTCCAAGTGCAGTGGTTGGTAGGATAGTAGCAAATTTCCCTCAAGTGGATGACCTAAGGTTTATTAATCCGTAGGAGGCATAGGATGAAGACGGTCTCTCTCAAGCAACCCAGCAACCAAATAACAAAGAGTCTCTTGTGTCCCCAACACACCAAATACAATGGTAAATTTTATAGGTGCACTAGTTTGGCGAAGAGATGGTGATACAAGTGGTATATGGATAGTAGATAATAGTTTTTGTAATCTGAAATAATAAAAACAGCAAGGTAGCAAGTGATAAAAGTGAGCGTAAACGGTATTGCAATGATAGGAAACAAGGCCTAGGGTTCATACTTTCGCTAGTGCATGTCCTCTCAACAATAATATCATAATTGGATCATAAAACTATCCCTCAACATGCAACAAAGAGTCACTCCAAAGTCACTAATAGCGGAGAATGAACGAAGAGATTATGGTAGGGTACGAAACCATCTCAAAGTTATTCTTTCCAATCAATCCGTTGGGCTATTCCTATAAGTGTCACAAACAGCCCTAGAGTTCATACTAGAATAACACCTTAAGACACAAATCAACCAAAAACCTAATGTCACCTAGGTACTCCAATGTCACCTCAAGTATCCGTGGGTATGATTATACGGGGCGATTTGATAATTTGCCACCCCTTACTTCCCCCTTTCACAATTTGGCACCCATTGTCTCAATGACGGGCGGGCCCGGGCCCCACCTGTCATTCTCAGGGGGGCAAATTATGAAAGGGGGAGGTAAGGGGTGGCAAATTATCAAATTTGCCGATTATATGATATGCATCACACAATCTCAGATTCATCTATTCAACCAACACAAAGGACCTCAAAGAGTGCCCCAAAGTTCTACCGGAGAATCACGACGAAAACGTGTGCCAACCCCTATGCGTAGGTTCCCAATGTCACGAAACCCGCAAGTTGATCACCTTAACATACATCAAGTGGCACGCGGTATCCCGTTGTCACCACAGATATCCACGGCAAGACATACATCAAGTGTTCTCAAATCTTTAAAGACTCAAGCCGATAAGATTACTTCAAGGGGAAAACTCAATTCATTACAAGAGAGAAGAGGGGGGAAGAAACATCATAGGATCCAAATATAATAGCAAAGCTCGCGATACATCAAGATCGTATCATCTCAAGAACACGAGAGAGAGAGAGAGATCAAACACATAGCTACTGGTACATAATATCAGCCCCGAGGGAGAATTACTCCCTCCTTATCATGGAGAGCGCCGGGATGATGAAGATGGCCACCGGTGAGGGTTCCCCCCTCCGGCAGGGTGCCGGAACAGGGTCCCGATTGACTTTTGGTGGCTACGGAGGCTTCTGGCGGCGGAACTCCTGATCTATCTTGCGTTCTGGAAGTTTTAGGGTATATGGAGTTATATAGGTAGAAGAAGCACGTTAGGGGAGCCACGAGGGCCCCACGAGGCAGGGGGCGCGCCCCCTACCCTCGTGAGCTCCTCCTTCCTTCCTTGACGTGGGGTCCAAGTCCATCGGGTGGCTTTCGTTCCAAAAATAACTTCTCTAGTTGATTTCGTTCCGTTTCGACTCCGTCTGATATTCCTTTTCTTTGAAACACTAAAATAGGCATAAAACAACAAATCTGGGCTGGGCCTCCGGTTAATAGGTTAGTCCCAAAAATAGTATAAAAGTGGAAAATAAAGCCTAATATTTCCCAAAACAGTAGATAATATAGCATGGAGCAATCAAAAATTATAGATACGTTGGAGACGTATCAAGCATCCCCAAGCTTAATTCCTGCTCGTCCTCGAGTAGGTAAATGATAAAAAGATAATTTTTGATGTGGAATGCTAGTTGGCATAGTTTCAATGTAATTCTTCTTAATTGTGGTATGAATATTCAGATCCATAAGATTCAAGAAAAAAGTTTATATTGACATAAAAATAATAATACTTCAAGCATACTAACAAAGCAATCATGTCTTCTCAAAATAACATGGCCAAAGAGAGCTATCCCTACAAAATCATATAGTCTGGCTATGCTCCATCTTCACAACACAAAATATTTAAATCATGCACAATCTCGATGACAAGCCAAGCAATTGTTTCATACTTTTGATGTTCTCAAACTTTTTCAATCTTCACGCAATACATGAGCGTGAGCCATGGATATCGCACTATAGGTGGAATAGAGTGGTGGTTGTGGAGAAGACAAAAAGGGAGAAGATAGTCTCACATCGACTAGGCGTATCAATGGGCTATGGAGATGCCCATCAATAGATATCAATGTGAGTGAGTAGGGATTGCCATGCAACGGATGCACTAGAGCTATAAATGTATGAAAGCTCAACAAAAGAAACTAGTGGGTGTGCATCCAACTTGCTTGCTCACGAAGACCTAGGGCACTTGAGGAGGCCCATTATTGGAATATACAAGCCAAGTTCTATAATGAAATATTCCCACTAGTATATGAAAATGACAAAACAAGAGACTCTCTATATGAAGAACATGGTGCTACTTTGAAGCACAAGTGTGGAAAAAGGATAGTAGCATTGTCCCTTTTATTTTTATTTTTATATATTTTTTTTATTTGGCCTTTCCCTTTTTTTATAGCCTTTCTCTTTTTTTAGCCTTCCTTTTTTTATTTGGCCTTTCTTTTTTTTATTTGGGACAATGCTCTACTAATGATGATCATCACACTTCTATTTTTTTACAACTCAATAATACAACTCGATACTAGAATAAAGTATGACTCTATATGAATGCCTCCGGCGGTGTACCGGGATATGCAATGAATCAAGAGTGACAAGTATGAAAAAATTATGAACGGTAGCTTTGACACAAATACTATGTCAACTACATGATCATGCAAAGCAATATGACAATGATGAAGCGTGTCATAATAATGGAATGGTGGAAATTTGCATGGCAATATATCTCGGAATGGCTATGGAAATGCCATAATAGGTAGGTATGGTGGCTGTTTTGAGGAAGGTATATGGTAGGTGTATGATACCGGCGAAAGGTGCACGGTATTAGAGAGGCTAGCAAAGGTGGAAGGGTGAGAGTGCGTATGATTCATGGACTCAACATTAGTCATAAAGAACTCATATGCTTATTGCAAAAATCTAGAAGTTATCAAAGCAAAGTATTACGCGCATGCTCCTAGGGGGATAGATTGGTAGGAAAAGACCATCGCTCGTCCCCGACCGCCACTCATAAGGAAGACAATCAATAGATAAATCATGCTCCGACTTCATCACATAACGGTTCACCATACGTGCATGCTACGGGAATCACAAACTTTAACACAAGTATCTTTCAAATTCACAACTACTCAACTAGCATGACTCTAATATCACCATCTCCATATCGCAAAACAATTATCAAGTATCAAACTTCTCATAGTATTCAACACACTCATAAGAGAATTTTATTATTCTTGAATACCTAGCATATTAGGATTTTAAGCAAATTACCATGCTATTTAAGACTCTCAAAATAATCTAAGTGAAGCACTAGAGCAAATGACAAACTACTCCGAAAGATTTAAGTGAAGATCAATGAGTAGTTTAATAATTATGCAACTATGTGAAGACTCTCTAACATTTAATAATTTCAGATCTTGGTATTCTATTTAAACAGCAAGCAAAGCAAAATAAAATGACATCTAATAATAGCAAACATCATGTGAAGAAGCAAAAACTTAGGATCAACCGATACTAACCGATAGTTGTTGAAGAAGAAAGGTGGGATGCCAACCGGGGCATCCCCAAGCTTATACGCTTGAGACTTCTTGAAATATTATCTTGGGATGCCTTGGGCATCCCCAAGCTTGAGCTTTTGTGTCTCCTTAATTCCTCTCATATCAAGGTCTCCCTAAATCTCAAAAACTTCATCCACACAAAACTCAACAAGGACTCGTGAGATAAGTTAGTATAAACCATTGCAGAAACCTTATCATACTCTACTGTAGCAAATAACTAAAATTATTATTCTACATTGCATACTAAATGCCTCTGCATATTTAATAGTCCTATCCTCAAATAGAATCACTAAAGAAGAAAACATATGCAAACAATGCAAACATAACAGCAATCTGCCTAAACAGGATAGTCTGTAAAGAATGCTGCAACATCCATACCTCCCTGGCTCCAAAAATTATGAAAGAAAATTCCCACTGTAGTAAATTTATCTGAGCTTAATATGCAAAAGGTTTCAACATTTTATCACATTATGACTTTTCTAGGGAATTATTTCAACAGCGGTAAACTTTCTGTTTTCAAACAGCAACATGAAGACTTGTAACATAGGCATAGTAAAGACTATCAATGCCACTTTTATTGGAATAAAAGGTGCAAAACATTTTTCTAAATAACAGCAAGCAAATGCTAGCAAAATAAATTGACGCTCCAAGCAAAACACATATCATGTGGTAAATAAAAATATAGCTCCAAGTAAAGTTACCGATGAACGAAGACGAAAGAGGGGATGCCATCCGGGGCATCCCCAAGCTTAGGCTCTTGGCTATCCTTGAATATTACCTTGGGGTGACTTGTGAATCCCCAAGCTTAGGCACTTGCCAATCCTTATTCCATAGTCCATCGAATCCTTACCCAAAACTTGAAAACTTCACAACACAAAACTTAAAGTAGAAAACTCGTAAGCTCTGTTAGTATAAGAAAATAAATCACCACTTAAAGGTACTGTAATGAACTCATTCTTTATTTATATTGGTGTTAAACCTAATGTATTCCAACTTCTCTATGGTTTATAAACTATTTTACTAGCCATAGATTCATCAAAATAAGCAAACAACACATCGTAAACAGAATCTGTCAAAAACAGAACAGTGTGTAGTAATCTAGATCAAACGTATACTTATGTAACTCATAAAATTCTCAAATAAATTTCTGGACCTTTGTAATTTATCTATTAATCATCTGCAAAAAGAATTAACTAAATATCACTCTCCAAATAAAAATGGCAGCAATTCTCGTGAGCGCTAAAGTTTCTGTTTTTTACAGCATGATCAACAGGACTTTCCCCAAGTCTTCCCAAAGGTTCTACTTAGCACAAACACTAATTAAAACAATAAAAACACATCTAAACAGAGGCTAGATGAGTTATTTATTACTAAACAGGAACAAAAATCAAGGAATAAAAATAAAGTTGGGTTGCCTCCCAACAAGCGCTATCGTTTAATGCCCCTAGCTAGGCATGATGATTTCAATGATGCTCATATAAAGGATAAGAATTGAAACATAAAGAGAGCATCATGAAGAATATGACTAGAACATTTAAGTCTAACATACTTCCTATGCATAGGGATTTTGTGAGCAAACCACTTGTGGGAACAAGGATCAACTTGCATAGGAAGGTAAAGCAAGCAAAACTTCAAAATTTTAAGCACATAGAGAGGAAACTTGATATTATTGCAATTCCTACAAGCATATATTCCTCCCTCATAATAATTTTCAGTAGCATCATGAATGAATTCAACAATATAACCAGCACCTAAAGCATTATTTTCATGATCTACAAGCATAGAAAATTTACTACTCTCCACATAAGCAAAATTCTTCTCATGAATAATAGTGGGAGCAAACTAAACAAAATAACTACCATGTGATCGAAAATTAAGATCAAGATGACAAGTTTCATGGTTATCATTATTCTTTAAAGCATACGTGTCATCACAATAATCATCATAGATAGGAGGCATGCTTTCATCATAATAAATTTTCTTATCAAAACTTGGGGGACAAAAAATATCATACTCATCAAACATAGCTTCCCCAAGATTGTGGCTTTGCATATCATTAGCATCATGCATATTCAAGGAATTCATACTAACAACATTGCAATCATGCTCATCATTCAAATATTTAGTGCCAAATATTTTATAGATTTCTTCTTCTAGCACTTGAGCACAATTTTCCTTTCCATCATACTCACAAAAGATATTAAAAAGGTGAAGTGTATGAGACAAATTCAATTCCATTTTTATAGCTTTCTTTTATAAACTAAACTAGTGATAAAACAAGAAACTAAAAGACTCGATTGCAAGATCTAAAGATATACCTTCAAGCGCTAACTTCCCCGGCAACGGCGCCAGAAAAGAGCTTGATGTCTACTACACAACCTTCTTCTTGTAGACCTTGTTGGGCCTCCAAGTGCAGAGGTTTGTAGGACAGTAGCAAATTTCCCTCAAGTGGATGACCTAAGGTTTATCAATCCGTAGGAGCGTAGGATGAAGATGGTCTCTCTCAAGCAACCCTGCAACCAAATAACAAAGAGTCTCTTGTGTCCCCAACACACCCAATACAATGGTAAATTTTATAGGTGCACTAGTTCGGCGAAGAGATGGTGATACAAGTGGTATATGGATAGTAGATAATAGCTTTTGTAATCTGAAATAATAAAAACAGCAAGGTAGCAAGTGATAAAAGTGAGCGTAAACGGTATTGCAATGATAGGAAACAAGGCCTAGGGTTCATACTTTCGCTAGTGCAACTCCTCTCAACAATAATATCACAATTGGATCATAAAACTATCCCTCAACATGCAACAAAGAGTCACTCCAAAGTCACTAATAGCGGAGAACGAACGAAGAGATTATGGTAGGGTACGAAACCACCTCAAAGTTATTCTTTCCAATCAATCCTTTGGGCTATTCCTATAAGTGTCACAAACAGCCCTAGAGTTCGTACTAGAATAACACCTTAAGACACAAATTACCCAAAACCCTAATGTCACCTAGATACTCCAATGTCACCTCAAGTATCCATGGGTATGATTATACGATATGCATCACACAATCTCAGATTCATCCATTCAACCAACACAAAGGACCTTAAAGAGTGCCCCGAAGTTCTACCGGAGAATCACGACGAAAACGTGTGCCAACCCCTATGCATAGGTTCCCAATGTCACGAAACCCGCAAGTTGATCACCTTAACATACATCAAGTGGCACGCGGTATTCCATTGTCAGCACAGATATCCACAGCAAGACATACATCAAGTGTTCTCAAATCTTTAAAGACTCAATCCGATAAGATTACTTCAAGGGGAAAACTCAATTCATTACAAGAGAGGAGAGGGGGGAAGAAACATCATAGGATCCAAATATAATAGCAAAGCTCGCGATACATCAAGATCGTATCATCTCAAGAACACGAGAGAGAGAGAGAGATCAAACACATAGCTATTGGTACATACCCTCAGCCCCGAGGGATAACTACTCCATCCTCATCATGGAGAGCGCCGAGATGATGAAGATGGCCACCGGTGAGGGTTCCCCCCTCCGGCAGGGTGCCGGAACAGGGTCTTGATTGACTTTTGGTGGCTACGGAGGCTTCTGGCGGCGGAACTCCCGATCTATCTTGCGTTCTGGATGTTTTAGGGTATATGGAGTTATATAGGCAGAAGAAGCACGTCAGGGAGCCACGAGGGCCCCACGAGGCAGGGGGCGCACCCCAGAGGGGTGGGCGCCCCCCCTACCCTTGTGAGCTCCTCCTTCCTTCCTTGACGTGGGGTCCAAGTCCATCGGGTGGCTTTCGTTCCAAAAATAACTTCTCTAGTTGATTTCGTTCCGTTTCGACTCCGTCTGATATTCCTTTTCTTCGAAACACTGAAATAGGCATAAAACAGCAAATCTGGGCTGGGCCTCCGGTTAATATGTTAGTCCCAAAAATAGTATAAAAGTGGAAAATAAAGCCCAATATTGCCCAAAACAGTAGATAATATAGCATGGAGCAATCAAAAATTATAGATATATTGGAGACGTATCAGACCTGAAGCGGTCCGAGGATGAGCTCGGTCTTACCAAGAGGCAGCTCGAAGAGAGCAAAGGTAAGATATACCCCTGTCTATATAGTTAAAAAGAAGTTTGGGTGTAAAGTAATAGGATCATCATGAATTTGTCAGGGGCCACGACCGAGGTGGAGACCCTGAGGAAGGCGTTGTCCGAGGCCGAAGACAAAGCGGCCAAAGAACGCATTGAACGGGAGAAGCAAGAAGCCCGAGTAGGCAAGGTGCAGCAAGAGCTCGAGGCTCTCGCCAAAAAGCGCTAGTCCTTGGAGCTTGACTCTAAGACGCGAGAGTCCGAGGTCGCGCATGCGCTTGAAAGCGTCCGGAGCGCCAAGGCTGAAGCCCATAAGGCCCTCCAGGAAATTGATGCGGTGAAGAAGATAGCAGTGGGTAAGGCATTCATTATGCAAAGCAAGCACATGAAGGCGACTTTCCTTTTTCTTACCCGAGTTCGGAGCTCTCCAGGAGCGTTTGCAGATCTTCCCCGCGGTGTACTGGATGCCGCGGAGTTTTACCGGGCTGAGGAGGGGAGCTCAACGGAGAAGTTGTTCTGGTCTCAGTATACTGGGACCGAACACCCCGTGCCCTTGAGCGACGAGCTGAAGCAGTTGGTCGAGCTTCACAAGGCGGCCGAACAGGCCATGAGGGGCCTTATAGTCCGGACGTGGCCTGGCGAGCCCCAGTCCGGTAGCTACTTCGGCCTGGTGAGGCGGCTAGTGGAAGCCTGCCCACGGCTTGAAATCATCAAGCGGTCCATCTACATCGATGGTGCACGCAGGGCTTTTGCCCGGGCGAAGGTGCACTAGGCGAAGCTGGACGCCGTGAAGCTGGTGAAGGAGGGGCCGCCGAAGGGCAAGGAGCATCACTGCCCCAAGAATTATTATGAGAGTGTCCTGAAGGGTTCCCACTTAGTGGCAGATGAGTGTGCCAAGGATGTAATTTTTGAATGAACATGCCCATGTGATCCTGCAATATTAAACGGGTTCGTTTGCGCCATGCGACGCTTTTTAATTTAAAATATTACCTTCTGTGCGGCTGTTTATAAAATCAGAGAGTTGGCCAGTCGTCGGCTTCTACCCCCATGTAACTAGTACTAGGGTGTTCGGGATAAATCTGAACACTCTTTACCCCAATTTTGGGTCCCTCGAGGGAGGTGTTCAGCGCAACGAACCAGACAATCGAACTATAATGCTTTATCACTCTCACTTAGCCATAGAAGTCTATGACTTTAAATTTTTGGCGAAGCCCCTGGTATACGGAGGGCCGAATTTGGGGCGCTATGCATGCCTAAGCCGGACAAGGCCCACTCCTCGCCCGAAGCAGAAAAAGTCTTTAAGGACTTGAGACCTCTCTAACAGCGACTAGTCTCTCGCCATATATGACATTCAGTTTTTGGCTTTCTCTACTGAGGTTCTCGTCCGAAAGAACCGGGACTCAATTGCAGTAGTTCTCCCACCGCTACCTTAGCCGATATAGCGGAACATAAGGTACCAAAGCGTGGGAGCCGGGCAACCCAACATTTGACCAAAGACATGATTCGGAGCTGATGCATATAATGTTATAAGTTCGGGGTGCCGCACTGTCGAAAGTGTTCGGACTTCTTGCACCGTATTATGGGGTAAACGAGGACCCCTGGCGAACTGACCGTACCCGCACATGCGGGTGCGGATTGTCGTAAACGGACATATATAAGAGAAAGAGAAAAACTTAAATAATGCAATGACAGATTAATGATATGCATTGTTATTTAAATAATACGTCGAAGCGTACTTGGTACAAGTAGTGCAATAAGCATAAAGGAGGACATTTCAAAATGTCCTATCCCAGGGCAAGCTATGCATAACATAGTGAAAAGCGGGTATATCAATTATTACTAGAGACCACCTGGCGGTTCCCGTGTTCATCTTAGCTTCTTGCCACCTTGGTTGTTGCTTCCGGAATGTGTCCGGCAATCGTACTGCCGGAAAGGGCTTCCAAAGAGTTAGGCCCTGAAAGAGAAAAGGAATGTCGAAGGTATACATCCCCTAGTGTGGTTAAGCCGCAATGCGGGGCGTGTCCTGTTCGTGCCCCCGCCTATGTCCATGGTATTTTTAAAGCGTAGTTATGTACACGCGACACGGATTTCGTCACTTCACTGGGACTGGGACGGGGGCCGAATTGGTAGGCGAGCTCTGATCGTGCCAGGCGATCGTGTTGCAGCTTGTTCCGGACTCGCTTGAAGGTGTCCGGGGGCCATGACGCCGAATGAGTGGTCTTCCTGAACAGGCTGCTTTGTGCCTCTACTGCAAGGGCCGCAGTGTGCTCTTTCGTACGGAGCGAGCATTCTGTGTTTCCATTTACTGTTATGACCCCGCGAGGTCCTGGCATCTTGAGCTTGAGGTATGCGTAATGTGTCACTGCATTGAATTTTGCAAATGATGTCCGTCTGAGCAGTGCATGATAGCCACTGCGAAACAGGACGATGTCGAAGATTAACTCTTCGCTTCGGAAGTTATCCGGTGATCCGAAGACCACTTCCAGTGTGATTGAGCCTGTGCAATGGGCCTCTATACCTGGGATGACGCCTTTAAAGGTGGTTTTGCTGGGTTTGATCCTCGAGGGATCAATACCCATTTTTTGCACTGTATCATGATAAAGCAGGTTCAGGCTGCAGCCGCCGTCCATAGGGACTCGAGTGTGGTGAAATCCGTCAATGATGGGGTCTAGGACCTATGCGGCGGATCCTCCATGACGAATGCTAGTGGGGTGATCCCTGCGATCGAAGGTGATCGGGCAAGCAGACCATGGGTTGAACTTTAGGGCGACGGGCTCCATCGCATAGACGTCCCTTAGTGCACGCTTCCGCTCCCTCTTGGGAATTTGGGTTGCGTATATCATGTTCATCGTCTTTACTTGTGGGGGAAACCCTTTCTGTCCTCCTGTGTTCAGCGGCCAGGGCTCCTCCTCATCATCGCTATGCAGCCCCTTGTCCTTGTTTTCGGCATTTAACTTGCCGGCCTGCTTGAACACCCAGCATTCTCTGTTGGTGTGATTGGCTGGCTTGTCGGGGGTGCCGTGGATTTGACACGAGCGATCCAGTATGCGGTCCAGACTGGACGGAGCCGGAGTATATCTTTTGAATGGCTTTTTCCGCTGACCGGATCTAGAGCCCCTGAATCCGGCATTGACTGCTGTATCTTCCGTGTTATCGTCGTTATTGCGGCGCTTTGGTCTATTACGACGCTGCCTACCGTTAATATCTTTGGTATCTGAGGTATCTGGCCAGCCAGCTAGCTATCCTCGCCCGCGCAAAAGCGGTTCATGAGTGTCGTGAGGGCTGCCATAGATTTCGGCTTCTCCTGGCCAAGGTGGCGGGCGAGCCACTCATCACGGATGTTATGCTTGAATGCCGTGAGGGCCTCTGTGTCCGACATTCTACAATTTGATTTTTCTTAGTCAGGAACCATGTCCAGAATTTTCTGGCTTATTCCCCTGGCTGCTGGGTTATGTGGCTTAAGTCATTAGCATCCGGTGGCCACACATAAGTGCCCTGGAAGTTGTCAAGAAATGCGTCTTCCAGAACCTCCCAACTGCCGACGGAATCTGCTGGCAAGCTATTCAACCAATGTCGAGCTGGTCCTTTGAGCTTTAGTGGGAGGTACTTGATGGCATGTAGATCATCACCGCGAGCCATGTGGATCTGAAGGAGGAAATCCTTAATCCATACAACGGGATCTGTTGTGCCATCGAATGATTCAATATTTACGGATTTGAAACCCTCTAGGAATTCATGATTCATAACTTCATCAGTGAAGCGTAAGGGGTGTGCGGCACCTCTGCGCCGGGCTATATCCCGACGTAGTTCGTAGGAGTCTTGTCTGGTGTATTCAGCCCGGCCAGATTTACTCTTGGTGTATCCGACGCGACGATCGTCGTCTCGTGTGGGCGCACATGCCCGTGTCCCGTATATTGACCTTACGATTTTTGCCTTATTTTCCAAGATGTCACGTAGGTCCTCTGTGTTGCCCCTGGCCTTAATATTTTTGACTGAGTGGCGACGCGGTGCGTTTTGAACTTTAGGCTGAAAGGCCTCTCTAGCTCTGCTGCGTAGTGGCTGGTCAGCCGCATCGTACACTGGTGAATGAGGTTTCAATGCTTCCTCCTCGAGGTGAGGTAGCAACCTGTGTTTTGGGTAACTCTTGGGCGGGCGCTCGACTTCATGCTCCTCGGACGCAAGGACTTCGTTCCAACTGGCTGCTAGCAGGTCTTGATCAGCTTGAAGTTGTTGCTGTTTTTTCTTAAGGCTATTTGCTGTGGCCATAAGCCAGTGCTTGAAGCGCTCTTGCTCGACGGGGTCCTCAGGCACGATAAACTCTTCGTCACCGAGGCTCGCCTCATCTTCGGAGGGAGGCATGTAATTGTCCTCCTCTGGTTCTCCATCTGCTATCTGCTCTGGAGGGCTAGCTTGTTCGTCCTCTAGCTCTACACCGTGCTGGAGGGGATTGTTGTTGTCTTCGGCGCTATCCGGAGTGTTATTATCTCCTGTGCCGGTATCACTGCTCTTGCTGTGGCGGAACTTAGAGCGGCGCCGCTGACGTCGGCGCTTGGGTTGCTTCTTGGAGGGGCCATCCTCCGCTGTATCGTCGCCATTGCCTTCTTTGGGGGTGTCCACCATGTATATATCATATGATGAGGTGGCGGTCCAGCACCCTGAGGGCGGTGGTTCCTGTTCGTCTTCAGCTTCGTCGTCCATACCGTCGAAGTCTTCGGAGTCGAAGTCGAGCATGTCGGTTAAGTCGTCGACAGTGGCTACTAAGTGGGTGGTGGGTGGGCAGCGAATTTCTTCGTCGTCTGCATCCCATTCTAGCCGGACATAGTTCGGCCAAGGTTCTCCTAACAGGGAGAGAGACCTTAATGAATTTAGCACATCTCCAAAAGGTGAGTGCTGAAAGATATCCGCGGAGGTGAACTCCATGATCGGCGCCCAGTCGGACTCGACAGGCATGGATGTGAGCGGCTCGGAGTCCATGGCCGGAGATGAATCCAGTGGTTCGACGACTCGGCTCACGTAAGGGGTGAAGTCAGTATCCGGCTCTATCACCATTGAGAGTGTGGCCTCCATGGCGGGGTCTATCCCTCCGCTCTCGGATGGCGCGACTTGCTCCGGATTGAAGGACGGAGTGGTTGCGGATGCGATCTCCCGAACATTGTCCGACGACATAGTTACGTCATGCTCGTCGTGACTGTGCGGCGCGTCCGACATGGGCTCCAATCCGTTGAAGATCAAGTCTCCGCGGATGTCGGCTGTGTAGTTCAAGTCTACAAATCTAACCTGATGGCCAGGGGCATAGCTCTCGATCTGCTCCAGATGGCCAAGCGAATTGGCTGGCAGTGCGAAGCCACCGAATACGAAGATCTCTCCGGGGAGAAAAACCTCACCCTGGACCACATCTCTAGCGATGATCGAAGGAGCCATCGAGCCTTATGGTGACGGCACAGTGGAACTCTCAATGGAAGCACCAATGTCGGTGTCAAAACCGGCAGATCTCGGGTAGGGTGTCCCGAACTGTGCGTCTAAGGCGGATGGTAACAGGAGGCAGGGGACTCGATGTTTACCCAGGTTCGGGCCCTCTTGATGGAGGTAATACCCTACGTCCTGCTTGATTGTTCTTGATGATATGAGTAGTACAAGAGTTGATCTACCACGAGATCAAAACAGGCTAAACCCTAGAAGCTAGCCTATGGTATGATTGTATGTTGTCCTACGGACTAAAACCCTCCGGTTTATATAGACACCGGAGGGGGCTAGGGTTACACAAGGTCGGTTACAAAGGAGGAGATATACATATCCGTATTGCCTAGATTGCCTTCCACGCCAAGTAGAGTCCCAGCCGGACACGAGACGAAGTCTTCAATCTTGTATCTTCATAGTCCAACAGTCCGGCCAAAGGATATAGTCCGGCTGTCCGGAGACCCCCTAATCCAGGACTCCCTCGCCGGCCCTCCTATTCCTTCCATCCCTTATATACGGGGGAGGGGGCACCCCTTAGACACACAAGTTGACAATTGTTTTAGCCATGTGCGGTGCTCCCCTCCATAGATACACACCTCGGTCATATCGTCGTAGTGCTTAGGCGAAGCCCTGCGCCGGTAACTTCATTATCACCGTCAACACTCCGTCGTGCAGACAAAACTCTCCCTCGGCCTGAACTGCATCAAGAGTATGAGGAACGTCACCGAGCTGAACGTGTGCATATCGTGGAGGTGCCGTGCGTTTGGTACTTGATCGGTTGGATCACGAAGACGTTCGACTACATCAACCGTGTTTCTTAACCTTCCGCTTTTGGTCTATGAGGGTACTTGGACATACTCTCCCCTCTCGTTGCTATGCATCCCTAGATAGATCTTGCGTGATCGTAGGAATTTTTTTGAAATACTGCCTTCCCCAACACGTCACCATCCTGTTTTCTGTCTAATTTTGACTTCAGTGACCCAACCTACATGGAGGGAGTGCTGTATATATTGGCGCAACAACCAAACTTATAAAGTACATTCAAAACTAAGCGTTACTACAAGTCACGAGTTCAAAACGAGAAAGTGGAACAAGCACAACATGTCTGTGTCGGTGTCCTGGGAACGGGGGTCCCCAGGCTTGCCTGCCTGCGGCCCACGGCGTCGCTGAGCTAGCAGGCCTGTACGACCCATCTTCATCGACAAGGCATTCAAGACCATCGCGAGGGGCCAAGCCTCGTGAGGCGGACGATGCAAGACCTCCTCGGGAGTGGCCTCGCCAGGCAGGCTCACGAGGGACGAAGAGATCAAGGCTAGGCAAACCTCGCGAGGTCCTCATGACATGAGCCATGACGATCGAGACCAGGCGGGCGCCAGCGTAGAGTCCTTGCTTCCTCTTTGGTGCCAAGGGGGCAAGTGCAAGCACGGAGTACCGAGGCATCAAGCAAATGTTTCCATATTGGTGCAACGAGACCAAGACTAGAAGGACGGCAAGACGGAGGTCACCATGGAGCCCAAGACGGCGTCATCACCAGAACCTTTGGCAGGCGAAGACCACCTTTTATCAGGATAACTTGTACTAGTTGTCCCCTTTCGAATTGGCTTTTGTTGGCTCCCTTCCCGCTCAATATTTGGGAGAGGACCAGGGCCTATATAAGTAGAACTAGCCACCACAGTAGAGGGGGGATCGACCTCACAACAACAACGAAAAGAGAGGACAAGAGCACCTCAATCTCAGGAGGCTGCTCTTCCCCTTGTACTGTTCATCATTAGCTCAAGAGGCAATACGCCACCACCACACTAGAGTAGGGTATTACACCACAACGGTGGCCCGAACCAGTATAAATCTTGTGTCTTTGTCTTGTGAGTTTGTTGAGTTCGTCTGCGAGATCTTAGAGAGCTAGGGCGTGGATCGATAGGGAGAAAGCCTTCACGCGCACCCTAGTGTTCGAACCTCAAGGGTTTGCCGGAACCCGTGATCTGACATTTGGCGCGCCAGGTAGGGGTGCACCGAAGCCTCCGTCTGTCGCTCCACGTCTCGTCGCTCCATCGTCTCCATGGCAGACGCACGCCGCGCTCGTGCAGAGCGCCGAGCTGCCCTCGCCGCCCACGTCGCTCAGACGGCTCCAGTCAGCGGGCCACCTCGTTGTTCCCCATCGCCTGCCGCCAACACCGCCATCGGCCCGGCGGGGAACGAGCAGCGAGCATCCTCACAGCACCCCTCGGTGCGGCGGGACGGCCGCACCGCCACTCCATCGCTGACCCTAGCCGGTTCTTCTTCCCATGCACGTCGCCCTCCCATGGATGCACGGGGCTGCACTCCTCATGGAACACGAGCTCATGCACTATCGCCCGGTCGACGACCTCTACGAGGACTGGCTCGACCGCATCGCCGAGCTTGTCCGCACCGCAGGGGGCTCCCCTGCTCCGTCCCCCTCTCCGCCTCGCGCTCCGCTAGCTACGGGCGACATAGCCCACGGAGCGCCTCCACCACCTCTACCCCAAGACGGCGCCCTGGCGCCAAGACGCGCGACTCCGCGACGCGACCCGCCACGTCCCGCGCCCGCGCGTGAGGAAAGAAGTTGTCAAGAATTCCCTCGGCCGCAAGAAAACGCTCCTCCGCTCCTCGCGCCACCGCACCAGGACTGGATGTTGCAGCAAGCCCGCGCACCACCTGTAGCGGCAGGGAACGGACCCCATCAAGACCAAGCTCCACACCCAAGGCGGGTCTCGATGACCACAACTGGCTGCCGTTCTTTCACCCCTGAGTTGCGTAGCATCGCCTGGCCGGGCAAGTTCAAGCCAGATCTGCCTCCTCGCTACGATGGCCCCCCGACCTCCTCCTTGAAACTCTATGAGCTGAGCATCGATGCAGCCAACGGCGACGAGAAAGTCATGGCGAACTGGTTTCCCATGGATCTCAAGGAAGGCGCTCGCTCCTGGCTCCTGAACCTGCCTTCGGGCACAATCTCCTCCTGGGATGAAATGCACACCCGCTTCATCGCCAACTTTCAGGGCACTCGCGACCGCCCCCCGGTCGCGGGCGACCTGCACCGCATCAAGCAACAACCAGGAGAGACCCTACAAAAGTACATTCAGCGCTTCAATAGCGCACGGATCAAGATCCCCAAGGTGGCCAACAAAGCCATCATCTCTGCGTTCTCTGATGGCGTCCGCGACGTCAAGATGAAGGAGGAGCTCGCCATCCATGAAGAGATGTGCATGACCCTGGAGCTGTTCAACATCGCGACCAAATGTGGTAGAGCTGAGGAGGGGCGCCTCTCCCTCCTCGAGCTCCCTGCTGCGGACCCAGAGGAGAAGAAGACCAAGGCCAAGGACGTGAAGCACAAGGGAGCAGTCGTGCTCACAGCGGAACCAGACACCAAGCGTGGCAGAGACCAACCAGAGTCATCCAAGGGCAGCCATCCGTTCGACGCCTTCCATAACCTGAACACCCACAACACCAGTGATTGTCAAGAGCTCAGAGCCATTTGCGAAGGACACTTCAGTCGGCGCCCCGAGCACAGCGACCGGGGCTACGGCCGAGGAGGAGGACGTGGTGGCGGACGCTGGGACGACCGTGGCCCGTGCCAGGAGTGGCGCGACCGGCCTCGCGAGGACCGCTGGCAGGATCAGCCTCGCGAGGGCGCCTGGAGGGATCCGCCTCGTGAGGATCGTCCTCAAGGCAATGCCGGACTCCCTCCGTTGCCGCCACCACCAAGAAGGAATGACGAACACCATCAAGACGAGGGGGCTGGGGGCTTCCAGCAACCGCATGCTAGCGCCTGCATCTTGGGCAGAGCCCAGGCCCAGCCTCGCAGCATATCTTCAAGTAGTTTGCTCGTGAAGTGAATGTCTTCCTCACCAAGCTCGAAGCCATGCGCCCGCTCAGATGGCCCCAGTGCCCCATCACATTCAACATGGCAGACCAGCTCAGGTGCACAGCTACCGCTGGCACCCTCCCAATGCTTTGCTCCCCAGTCATCAGCAACGTGCAAGTTACCAAGACCCTCATTGACGGCGGCGCATGGCTCAACGTCCTGTCCGTTGACACGTTCGACAGCCGCCATGTGCCGTATGACTAGCTTCAGCCCGTCAAGGCTTTCTCAGGAGTGACCGACGGTTCCGCCACAGCGATAGGGCAGGTCCGCCTCCCTGTTACCTTCGGGGAACGCATGAACTACCGCACTGAGCTCATCGACTTCGACGTTGCTCACATCCGCCTGCCGTACAATGCCATCCTCGGGTATCCAGCCCTGGCCAAGTTTATGGCAGTAACCCATCATGGCTACAACGTCCTCAAGATGCCGGGAACCAGCGGGATCATCACGGTTCCATGTGAAGAAAGAGATGCGGTGTGCTCCCTTGAGCGTGCCTTCCAAGCTGCAGCAATCGACGACCCCGACATCAAGGACGAGGGCCCTCCTGAGGCCATCCCCAAGAAGAAGAAGCTACAACGCGCAGGACATCAGGAGGGTGACGCCGCAGCTGGAGTCTCATCAGGATCAGCGCCTGCTCCAGGGGCGTCTCCCTCCAGCGCATAGGAAGGCGTGACTAGCGCCCTTCTCTGGCAGGGCTCGGGGGATTTCTTCTGGAAAGGCCTCAGACCTTGCCCACTTCACGAGGGAGGCGCTTGGGCACCACTTGGAGATGTGCTTCGCAGCAAGTTTCCCTCAGCAGGGCACAGGGCAAGGATTGCCCACTGTTCAGGAGTTCATCACCAAGACAACCCAGGAATTGCAAGACGCAAGGGCCATGCGCGGCGACCACCGCTCATGAGACGCAGCTTCTCATCCAGGCAAGGATGTCGGGCTGCATGTCTGCATCGATGTTCCAGGGCTCAACAGGGTTGCTTCTCAGGAGCCTTTCTGGCCTTCGCGCGTGGGACACTGCGAGGGCCCATCGCACAGCTATGTCTGCATGCCCTTTGGCCTGCCGAGTGTATCATCCTCCTACCAGTGCAACTTGCGGCGCATCCTAGCGGCTCAGGAGGCCAAGCACTACGCTGTCCTGATGGAGATGGAGACGGTCCTCAAGGAACCACCTGAGCCCCTAGGGCCTCCTGAGGCCCAGGGCCCCGGTGGCTCACGAGGAGCAACCCCTTCGCCGTGCACCTTCAGCTGCCCCAACTCTCCTTCGTCAACATGACCAGGTGACATCTTTTCGAGTTCATTTAGTTGGGAGCGCCCCTTGGGCTGCACCATTCCCAGGTCGCGTGGGTCTGTCCCTGTGGCATGTATCCCTTTTTATGTCTTTAGCTTACCTTGTTGGGAGTGCCCCTCGGGCTGCATCATCCCTAAACCGCTCGGGCCTGACCCAGTGGCACGTATCTCTCATGCACTTAATCAAGCCTGCTACTCTCATGTTTGATCTACCTATGATTACTACCTGCTCAATCGTCGCCTCCCATGGGGCCTCCGCACGCTGGCACGACGCTGGTGCATGGTCCGTCCCTACCACGTCGATAAACCTGAGTGGTCGAGCTCTGGCTCGCGGCACGCCCCGCGCACGTCACCTCACTAGGCCCTCAGTGCCTTTCACCCCCTCGCGGAGCAACCAACGGCAGGCTGGCAACCATAATGGCAGATCGTGTTCTTCCTTGTGCTGGCTCGCAGGAATCTCATGAGGATAGCACCAAGAGGCACCGCAAGCTCCCACCTCTTCCAAGTAATCGACTTGCACGTTAAAAGGGGGCTCCTGAGCATCACGACTCAGGATCTCTTACTGGCTCTCCAACCCTCACCCCCTAGCCTTTACCACAGCACGCGACCTGGCATACCAGCGGCGGCTGAGCTCGCTCGAGGTCCGGGACCTGAGACGTAGAGCACAAAGGACAGCATTGAAAGGGGGAGCACTCATATGGGCCTGACCTAGCTACGCTGCGGATGTTCGCGCACAGGTCTGGCGCATCGCGAAGAACCGACCCGGACCGCCAAGATAAGTCATGAGCTCAGATCAACCAATCGTTGGGACCTAGGGGACACGCTCGCTGTAGCCCTGTTGCGGCAACGTCGCCTCCCTTGCTTATCTTACCTCAGCTGCTTGAGTGCTAAACAGGACCCCCTGAGCATCGCGCCTCAGGGGCTCTTATTGGACCTCGGGCCGCTCACCTCCTGGCCTTGACCACGGCACGCGACCTGGCATACCAGAGACGGCTGAAGCTTGCCTGGGGATCGGGACCTGTCAGTGTAGAGCAACAAGCTGTCGCGAGGTTGGAAAGGGAAGACCGAGCCTAAACAGGACACTGATACGTCCATTTTGCATCATGCTTTTATATCAATACTTATTGCATTATGGGCTGTTATTACACATTATGTCACAATACTTATGCCTATTCTCTCTTATTTTACAAGGTTTACATAAAGAGGGAGAATGCCGGCAGCTGGGATTCTGGGCTGGAAAAGGAGCAAATATTAGAGACCTATTCTGCACAGCTCCAAAAGTCCTGAAACTTCATGGAAGATGTTTTCCAAATATATAAAAAATACTGAGAGCAAGAACTTCACCAGGGGCCACACCCTGCCCATGAGGGTGGGGGCGCGCCCTACCCCCCTAGGCGCGCCCCCTACCTCATGGCCCCCCTGGTGGCCCTTCGGTGGCCATCTTCTGCTATATGGAGTCTTTCGATGGGAAAAAATCATAAGCCATCTTCTCGGACAAAACTCCGCCGCCACGAGGCGGAACCAATCTAGGGCTCTGGCGGAGCTGTTCTGCCGAGGAAACTTCCCTCTCGGAGGGAGAAATCATAGCCATCGTCATCACCAACGCTCCTCTCATCGGGAGAGGGCAATCTCCATCAACATCTTCATCAGCACCATCTCATCTCAAAACCCTAGTTCATCTCTTGTATCCAATTCTTGTCTCTAAGTCCGGGATTTGTGCTAGTAGGTTGCTAGTAGTGTTAATTACTCCTTGTAGTTGATGCTAGTTGGTTTAATTGGTGGAAGATCGTATGTTCAGATCCTATATGCATATTAATACCCCTATGATTATGAACATGTTTATGCTTTGTGAGTAGTTACTTTTGTTCCTGAGGACATGGGAGAAGTCTTGCTATTAGTAGTCATGTGAATTTGGTATTCGTTCGATATTTTGATGAGATGTATGTTGTCTCTCCTCTAGTGGTGTTATGTGAACGTCGACTACATGACACTTCACCATTATTTGGGCCTAGAGGAAGGCATTGGGAAGTAATAAGTAGATGATGGGTTGCTAGAGTGACAGAAGCTTAAACCCTAGTTTATGCGTTTCTTCGTAAGGGGCTGATTTGGATCCATATGTTTCATGCTATGGTTAGGTTTACCTTAATACTTTTGTTGTAGTTGTGGATGCTTGCATTTGAGGTTAATCATAAATGGGATGCTTGTCCAAGTAAGGTCAGCAACCAAGCACAGGTCCACCCACATACCAAATTCTCAAAGTACCGAACGCGAATCATATGAACGTGATGAAAACTAGCTTGACGATATTCCCATGTGTCCTCAGGAGCGCTTTACATCATATAAGAGTTTGTCCAGGCTTGTCCTTTGCTACAAAAAGGATTGGTCCACCTTGCTGCACCTTATTTACTTTTGTTACTTGTTGCTCATTACAAATTATCTTATCACAAAACTATATGTTACCACTTATTTCAGTACTTGCAGAGAATACCTTGCTGGAAACCGCTTATCATTTCCTTCTGCTCCTCGTTGGGTTTGACACTCTTACTTATCAAAATGACTACGATAGATCCCCTATACTTGTGGGTCATCAAGACTCTTTTCTGGCGCCGTTGCCGGGGAGTGAAGCGCCTTTGGTAGGTGGAATTTGGTAAGGAAAAATTTGTATAGTGTGCTGAAATTTACTGTCACTTGTTACTATGGAAAGTAATCCTCTGAGGGGCTTGTTCGGGGTATCTTCACCCCGACCAGTAGAGCAAAGAGTTGCTCCTCAACCTACTAAGCCTACTGAAAATGAAAATGAAAATGAAAATGCTTGCTTTGAAGTTCCTGCGGGTATGATAGAAAAACTACTAGCTAATCCTGTTTTAGGAGATGGAACAAAACATCCTGATGAACATCTGATATATGTGGACGAAGTTTGTGGATTATTTAAGCTTGCAGGTGTACCCGGAGATGTTGTTAAGAAGAAGGTCTTCCCTTTATCTTTGAGGGGAGATGCATCGACATGGTATAGGCTATGTGATGATATGAGGTCTTGGAATTACAAACGATTGAAATTGGAATTTCATCAGAAGTTTTATCCTATGCATCTTGTTCATTGTGATCGCAATTATATATATAATTTTTGGCCTCGCGAAGGAGAAGGCATCGCTCAAGCTTGGGGGAGGCTTAAATCAATGTTATATTCATGCCCCAATCATGAGCTCTCAAGAGAAATGATTATTCAAAAATTTTATGCTCAGCTTTCTGGTAACAATCGCACCATGCTTGATACTTCTTGTGATGGATCTTTTATGATGAAGACTATTGAATTCAAATGGGATTTATTGGAAAGAATTAAACGCAACTCTGAAGATTGGGGCCTCGACAATGGTAAGGAGTCGGGTATGACACCTAGTTTTGATTGTGTTAAATCTTTTATGGATACTGATATTTTTCGTAAATTTAGCACTAAATATGGACTTGACTCTGAGATAGTAGCTTCTTTATGTGAATCTTTTGCTGCCTATGTTGATCTCCCCGAGGAGAAGTGGTTTAAATATCATCCTCCCATAGAAATAAAAGTAGCTCCACCTATTAAAGTTGAGTAAAAGACTATCATTTATAATGATCCTATTGTTCCTACTTCTTACGTTGAGAACCCACCTTTCCCTGTTAGGATAAAGGATCATGCTAAAGCTTCAACTATAGTTCGTAAAAGCAATATTAAAACATATACACCTCCTGAGCAAGTTAAAGTTGAACCTAATATTGCTATTGTTAAAGATCTCTTGTCTGATAATATTGATGGGCATGTTATTTATTTCTGTGATGAAACTGCTAGAATTGCTAAACCCCGTGATAAAGATAAACCTAGACTTGTGGTAGGCACGCCTGTTATTTCTGTTAAAATAGGAGATCATTGTTATCATGGCTTATGTGATATGGGTGCTAGTTCTAGTGCAATACCTCATTCCTTATACAAAGAAATTATGCATGAGATTGCAGCTGCTGAAATAGAAGATATTGATGTCACAATTAAACTTGCCAATAGAGATACTATTTCACCAATGGGAATTGTTAGAGATGTTGAAGTCTTGTGTGGGAAAACTAAATATCCTGCTGATTTTCTTGTTCCTGGTTCCCCACAAGATAGCTTTTGTCCCATTATATTTGGTAGATCCTTCTTAAATACTATTAATGCTACCATAGATTGCAAAAGAGATGTTGTTACTATCGGTTTAGATGATATGGCTCATGAATTTCATTTTTCTAAATTTAGTAGACAACACCGTGAAGAAGAATTACCTAGTAAGGATGAAATTATTGGTCTTGCTTCTATGGCAGTACCTCCTAGTGATCCTTTAGAACAATACTTGCTAGACCATGAAAATGATATGTTTATGATTGAAAGAAGGGAATTAGATGAAGTATTCTTTAAACAGGAACCTATTCTGAAAAACAATTTACCTGTTGAAATCCTAGGGCATCCTCCTCCACCCAAGGGTGATCCCGTGTTTGAGCTTAAACCGTTACCTGATAATCTTAAATATGCTTATCTTGATGAGAAAAAAGATATATCCTGTTATTATTAGTGCTAACCTTTTAGAGCATGAGGAAGAGAGATTATTGAAAACTCTGAAGAAGCAATGCACTGCTATTGGGTATACTCTTGATGATCTTAAGGGCATTAGTCCCACTCTATGTCAACATAAAATTAATTTGGAAGAAGATGCTAAACCAGTTCATGATCATCAACGCCGGCTGAATCCTAAAAGGAAAGAAGTGGTAAGAAAGGAGATACTAAAGGTCCTTGAGGCAGGTATAACTTATCCCGTTGCTGAAAGTAAATGGGTAAGCCCTATCCATTGTGTCCCTAAGAAGGGAGGTATTACTGTTGTTCCTAATGATAAAGATGAATTGATTCCTCAAAGAATTATTACAGGTTAAAGGATGGTAATTGATTTCCGCAAATTAAATAAGGCTACTAAAAAAGATCATTACCCCTTACCTTTTATCGATCAAATGCTAGAAAGATTGTCCAAACATAAACATTTTTTCTTTCTAGATGGTTATTCCGGTTTCTCTCAAATACCTGTGTCAGCCAAAGATCAATCAGAGACTACTTTTACATGCCCTTTTGGTACTTTTGCTTATAAACGTGTGCCTTTTGGTTTATGTAATGCACCTGCTACCTTTTAAAGATGCATGATGGCTATATTCTCTGACTTTTGTGAAAAGATTTGTGAGGTTTTCATGGACGATTTCTCCATCTATGGATCTTCTTTTGATGACTGCCTATAGAACTGCATATAAAACTCCTATGGGTATGTCTCTGTATAAAATGGTCTATGGAAAAGCATGTCACTTACCTCTCGAACTAGAACACAAGGCTTATTGGGCTATTAAAGAACTTAATTATGATTTTAAACTTGCCAGTGAGAAGAGGTTATTTGATATTAGCTCACTTGATGAATGGAGTACCCAATCCTACGAAAATGCCAAGTTGTTTAAGGAAAAACTTAAAAGATGGCATGACAAAAGGATACAAAAGCGTGAGTTCAATGTAGGTGATTATGTATTGCTATACAACTCTTGTTTAAGATTTTTTTGCAGGAAAACTTCTCTCTAAATGGGAAGGTCCTTATGTTATCGAGGAGGTCTACCGTTCCGGTGCCATAAAAATCAACAACTTCGAAGGCACAAATCCGAAGGTGATGAACGGTCAAAGAATCAAACACTATATCTCAGGTAATCCCATAAATGTTGAAACCAATGTTATTGAAACCGTAACCCTGGAGGAATTCATAAGGGACACTTTCTGGAACGTTTCAGACTCTGAAAAGGAATAGTTATGTGGTACGGTAAGTAAACCGACTCCAAAACAGTTTTTAAGGCAATATTTCTCCGTTTTGGTATATTTAGAAAAACAGAAAAATAAGCAGCAGTCCGGGAAGGACACGAGGGCTCCACGAGGGTGGAGGGCGCGCCCTACCCTACTGGGCACACCCCCTACCTCTTGGGCACCTCGTGTGCTCTCCGGACTCCGTTTTCGTACACGACACGTATTTTGGTCGGTAAAAATTCATTATATAATCTCGCAGGGGTTTTGACTCATGTATCATGCAAAAATCTCTAGTCTTTGTTTTGAGCTGTCCTACTGCAGATAGAGCAACATGTCGTCCCAGGATTCGGAAGGAGAAAGCTACGTGGCTGATTACCTTGCAGATCCTAAGGTCTATGGGGATGTGGAGCATTGCGGTTGGACTACGGAAGAAGAGGACTATGAACCCAAGGGAAAGGAGGAGACGAACTCAGATGAAGATGAAGTCCCACTACCTCAACCTGGGGACATGCATGTGGAGTTCAAAAAGTCAAGCCTCTCGGATAGGGTAAAGAAACCTAAGATCGAGTTTATCCCTTTTCGCCTCTTGCAGGAGAACAAGCAGGAACTATGCAAAAAGATACTGAGCTTGGAGCAGGAGATCGAGGACCTAAGGGACCAAAATTCTGTCCTCAAGCGCAAACTAAGGAAGAAGCCTATGCCATCAACAAAATCACCACCGTCTCCACCAACAAATAATAATTGAGTATCTGGTATGGGCACTCCACTTGGCAACTGCCAAGCTTGGGGGAGTGCCCCGGTATCGTAACACCATCACTTTTATCTTTACCGTTTTTCTTAGTTCGATCCTTTTGGTAATATCTTGATCTAGTAGAATAAAAGTTCTTACTATGATCTAGTTGTGATTTTTGCTTTATTATCCTTCTATATAATCGAGTCCGTGAGCTATATAATAAAGATTAGTGTTGAGTCAAGGGCTTGATTTTTTTGCCATGGTCCTAAGTGAATAAAAGAAAAGAGAAAGAAATAAAAAGAAACAAAGAGATCATGTGAGTCTTATGGAGAGTAATGAGCTCACATAGAAAGAGTATGATGAATAAAAGTTATTGAGGGTTGACAAACACAGTTTTGGTCATCGTTGCAATTAATAGGAAGTAATAAAGAAAGAGAGGGCTTCACATATAAATATACTATCTTGGACATCTTTTATGATTGTGAGAACTCATTAAAATATGACATGCTAAAGAGCTGACATTGGACAAGGAAGACAACGTAATGGGTTATGTTTTCTTACATCTGAAAAAACTTATATTGTCTTGGATCTTCCAACATGATGAGCTTGCTTTTCCCCCTCATGCTAGCCAAATTCATTGCACCAAGTAGAGATACTACTTATGCTTCCAAATACCCTTAAACCAGTCTTGCCATAAGAGTACACCATATCTACCTATGGATTGAGTAAGATCCATCAAGTAAGTTGTCATCGGTGCAAGCAATAAAAATTGCTCTCTAAATATGTATGATTGATTGGTGTGGAGGAAATAAGCTTTATACGATCGTGTGATATGGAAGTAATAAAAGCGACAGACTGCATAATAAAGCTCCATATCTGTAACGCCCCGAGACCGATGTGCCAGGTGTCTGCCAGTTATTCGCTGTTGTTGCGTTGTCTTTGCTTGCGTGTCATGCATTGCATATCATGCCATCATGTGCATTGCATCACCATGTTTTCAAAACTTGCATCCGTCCCGGCCTCCTCGTTCTCTCTGTTGTCCGTTCTGAGCCCAGGCACACTTGCACGTGCCCGCGGCATGTCCGAAATATTATTTTATAAGTGGCTGGAAAATGTTCTCGGATTGGGTTGAAATTTGGTGTGCGGTCTTATTATAGTGTAGACAGACCGCCTATCAAGTTTCATCGCAATCGGTGTTCGTTTGATGCCCCAACGGATAATTATAGCGGCAATAGTAGCCGGTCTAACGTCGGACGTTTTCGGTCTCCGGAAATAGTCGCCGGGCCTCCCTCTCTTCTCTTCTCTCAGCTCGAGACCGTCTACACAGCCCATTACTCACCGCCAGGCCCTACCTAACCTCTCTCGTCAGCCCGCGACCCTCCTCGCGTGCGCCCGAAAGCTGTCCCAGACCCGACCCGAACAGTCGTTACCGCTGTGTCCGGAACATCCCCAAATGTCTACAAAACGTCACCGTTTTCTCATTTGGTCTCCCTAAGCTTTTATTTCGCTACCGCCCGTTTTAGATCGGAGGGTCCTAATAGCCCCTATCCAAATAATCCTATTGCTATATATAGACCCAGGCAGCAACCCTAAACTCTAGGGGGCTTGTCCCATCGCCGCCCCCACCTACCATATCCCCATCTGGATTCTCCTATTCCTCCTCCCACCAACCAAAAACTCGCCCGAGGCATCCAGCCTCGTCCCCGCGCCGATCTGCCGGAGTGCGCCTCTCCTTGAAGCCGACCCCGCCTCCTCTGCTTGCCCCCCCCCATCCGCCCGAGCACCGCCACGCCGGCTGGCGAGCCGACGCAGACGAGCACCAGCGGGACGCCCTCGTCGCCCCTGTCCTCCTTCTTCCCCTTCTCCTTTTCCGCCTCCCCTCACTTGCCTCTCTCTCTCTCTCTGTGTGTGTGACTTGCTGCAGCAGGGAACCACCGCCGCCCGAGGTTCCTCGACCCCGTCGCCGACCTGATCCGTGACTGCCTTTGCCGCCGATGACCAAGCAGCGCCGCCCCGCCTGCATCACGCCTCTCCCATGCGTGGATCCGCCGCCGCACGCACCTGGGCCGCCTCCTCTTCCTCCGTTGACCGCGGCCCCCGCACCCCTCGCTCGATCCAGGCGGGATCGAGGAGCGGGACGAGCCCAGGCCTCAAACGCCTCCAGGCCCAGCGTCGCCCTGCTGCCTGGGCCTCTCCAGCCGTAGCACTCCAAGGCCCAGCCTGCCGGCCTGCTTCCCCTCCGACCAGGCCAAGAGCCCAAAGTGAGCAGCCCCTCCAGCGCCCCCTTTCCTGTGCACTGTTGGGCCAGCCAGCAGATTCGGCCCAGTGTGATTTTTTTTCAGATCTGTGTACTTTCCTATTTATCCAGTGACTGCAGTTTTTCAGAAAAACCCTTGCACTTCATGCATATCCTAACTAATTAACCGTGCATCGGATTAAAATAAGTTATATATGAAAATTGCTCAGAATTTTGTGTAGATTAATAATATCCAACTTTCACCTATGTTTGAAATGTTTAAAATGTTGTTTGCATTAATTTGCCCCTATGCCATGCTAAAATGAATTAATTCATAACTAAATAACCGTAGCTCCGATTTAAATAAACTTTATATGTAAATGGGGTAGAATTTTGCCTAGTTTGTCATGGTGACCTTACTTTGCATGTTAAACAACTCTAAAATATGTTTTAGGACAGAACAGGACCTAATCTAAAATATGCTATGAGGATTTACCGTAATTGTTGTTCGTTGCTTCCGGCCTCATTTAAACTTGCCTAGATAGATAGTTTTGTTGTGCTTCACCTCTTGCCATGTTAATCAACATTTAATAGTGTTGGGGTACATAAACGAGATCGAACTAAACAACTGATATGGTGTTCCGTCAATATGCAACCCGTTGCATATTGAGCTCCACTTAATTCGTAGGATTGCTTGTGCTCTTTGCCATGCCATGCATACTTAAACTGGACATGCATCATAATTGATTGTGCATCATGCCATGATTATGTGATGGTTGTTTACCATGATTGTTTGCTTCTTTCCGGTGTTGTTTCTTCGGATTGGTTCCGATAACGTCGTGTTGTGAGGACCCGTTCGACTACGTCCGTTTGTCTTCTTCATGGACTCGTTCTTCTTCCTTGCGGGATTTCAGGCAAGATGATCATACCCTCGAAATCACTACTATCTTTGCTATGCTAGTGTGCTCACTCTTTTGCTATGCCAATGCTATGATGCCTACCACTTGCTTGTCAGCCTCCCAAATTGCCATGTTCAGCCTCTAACCCACCAATGTCCTAGCAAACCGTTGATTGGCTATGTTACCGCTTTGCTCAGCCCCTCTTATAGCGTTGTTAGTTGCAGGTGAAGATCGAAGTTTGTTCCTTGTTGGAACATGGAGATCGTTCCTTGTTGGAACATTGGTTACTTATTGGGATATCACAATATATCTTATTTAATTAATGCATCTATATACTTGGTAAAGGGTGGAAGGCTCGGCCTTATGCCTGGTGTTTGGTTCCACTCTTGCCGCCTTAGTTTCCGTCATATCGGTGTTATGTTCCCGGATTTTGCGTCCCTTACGTGGTTGGGCTATAATGGGAACCCATTGACAGTTCGCCTTAAGTAAAGCTTCTCCAGCAATTCCCAACATTGGTTTTACCATTCGCCACCTAGCCTTTTCTTTTCCCTTGGGAGTCGCGCTCCCGAGGGTCATCGCTATTTTACCCCCCCCCCCCCAGGCCAGTGCTCCTCTGAGTGTTGGTCCGAACTAGAGTCCTGTGCAGCGCCCCCTCGGGGATACTTGAGGTTTGGTTTTAGTTGTATGGAGCGCTCATCTGAGTGTGCCCTGAGAAAGAGATATGTGCAGCTCCTATCGGGATTTGTCAGCACATTCAGGCGGTGTTGCTGGTTTAGTTTTACCCTGTCGAAATGTCTTGTTGTACCGGGATACCGAGTCTGATCGGAATGTCTCGGGTGGAGGTCTATTCCTTCGTTGACCGTGAGAGCTTGTGATGGGCTAAGTTGGGACACCCCTGCAGGGATTTGAACTTTCGAAAGCCGTGCCCGCGGTTATGGGCAGATGGGAATTTGTTAACGTCCGGTTGTAGAAAACCTGAAGTCGACCTTAATTAAAAATGAATCAACTGCGTGTGTAACCGTGATGGTCTCTTTCCGGCGGAGTCCGGGAAGTGAACACGGTTGTTGGAGTTATGCTTGACGTAGGTAGTCCAGGATCACTTCTTGATCATACTTTTATCGACCATGCTTTGCCTTCTCTTCTCGCTCTCATTTGCGTATGTTAGCCACCATATATGCTAGTCGCTTGCTGCAGCTCCACCTCATACCTTTTACCTTACCCATAAGCTTAAATAGTCTTGATTGCGAGGGTGCGAGATTGCTGAGTCCCTGTGGCTCACAGATACTTCCAAAACCAGTTTGCAGGTGCCGATGAGTCCGTGCATATGACACAACCAAGCTCAGGAGGAGCTCGATGAAGATCTTGTCCTTTGTGTTGTTTCGTTCCAGTTGATCAGTAGTGGAGCCCAGTTGGGGTCGATCGGGGACCTTTGTCGCATTTGGGGTTCTTCTCTTATTTTGGTTCCGTAGTCGGACCATGAGTGTATTTGATTTATGTAATGTTTATTCATGTAATTGTGTGAAGTGGCGATTGTAAGCCAACTATGTATCTTATTCCTTATTATATTACATGGGTTGTGTGAAGATTACCTCACTTGCGACATATGCCTTCAATGCGATTATGCCTCTAAGCCGTGCCTCGACACGTGGGAGATATAGTCGCATCGAGGGTGTTACAAGTTGGTATCAGAGCCTTCCCCGACCTTAGGAGCCCCATTGTTTGATCGTTTTTAGCAGCCGAGTTGTGTCTAGAAAAATGTTTTGAGTCATTAGGAATTATGTATCGGAGAGTTTAGGAATTCTTTTTACTCCCCAGTCCCTTCGTCGCTCTGGTGAGGCATCCTGACGTAGAGTTTTGACTCTTCTCTTCTCAAGTTTCACTAAAAAAAATTTAGGATCACGCGAGTATCTTGGATTTGTTCCGATGGCTTATGATGAGAATATTGTCTTGGTGCCTCCTGTCAGGGGTTTAGTGGAAGTGTCCCGGGGAGTTGAGCTCTGAGGTGTTGTCGTCATAATTTTATCGTTGCAATTCTGGAATACTTGAGATATGTTCGCGACATCGAAAATCTCCTTTATGCAGTTCCTTGGTGAGATAACCTCGACGCCACCCAGTACTGGGGCGGGAGTTCGGGAGTATCGCCATAACTTGTATAACGGATGCTTTTTGAAGGTTGAGGTAGATGGTTTCCGAAGGTTTCTTGGTTATGTGTTGAAGGATGGATACAGCTGGATGTAGGATTTGCTAGTTTGGGTGAGATATTTTGCTTCCCCTGTATCCCCAACACCTGATTGCATAACTAGGAAAGTTTTGGGAGTTTCATAGGTGGGAATTCAAGTAGCTCTTAGGATATCCTTTCGACAAATGTATGATATGAAATTGGGGTTCGACGTCTAGTGGTTCGCCTATTCACGGTCGATTTTACAGTGGTCTCGTTGTGTCTTAAAGAGTCCTTGGCTATGCTGACTCGGGGACGCTTCGTATGTCATGTGCACTGCCTTGTACATGATGGTGTTGTACGATCGAGCCCGTGTAGGTCCCACCACGAAAACTTCGGACGAAATCTCTATCATATGTTTGTTCCGGCTTATTCTGCAAGCCACCCCTTTGTTTTTGTTTTGAGTTGTGGTATTCGAGTTGCTTCAAAGTCAAATGTTGATCCCATACCTTTTCCTAAGTGGTGTTCTCATATTGCTATGTGATTACCAATCCTTCATGATAATCGAGATTGTCATGTTAATTCATTTCAACCGGTGTGTTTCTTGTCAAGTGGATCCGTTCATTTTCAACATCCGCAAGATCAATTCTAAGTTCCTCAACAGTGTTCGTTTCTTCCATTCCAAATTGTCTTTGTTTTTCCCACCCTCCCTCCCTTTGTTTTTCTCCAAGGATTCAGATCTCTTAATCGAGTATCCATCTTATTGATGTGAAGTCTCTCCATTCTTTTCCCTCAATGTCGTATCTGGTGATTCTCATGAAGATTCTAATGGAGCTTCAAGTTCATCATCTTTCATTCTTTTCTTCTCCGGTGGAACCAATTCAAGCTTTCGGTGTTGATCATACTCTTTTCCGTATTTCAATGTTTTCTCATGCCGGTGTAATTCTTTATCATTCTACTTCTCGCTATTTATTATTCCGGAGTGCTCAAGATATCTCAAAGATTCGTGTATCCACTCTTCCTTCATTCAAGCTATTTCGAGGATGTTATATCATTCAAGCCTTTTTATTCAACCGGTGCATTCTCCTTTTCAAGTAATCGTTCAACGGTGTTTCTTTTTAGTGGGCCCTAACCCACAGGTCTATTCCCAGGATCTTACCTGACTCTTCCATTCTTTCCGGAGTTATAATCAAATTCTTTCGAAGTTTGACGTAAGAATGAGTTTTCATCTATCAGATGTATTCTCCAAGATCTCCCAATTTCTTATCGTCGTTGGCTTAACCTTTCCATTATTCTTTCCAGAGTGCCCCAACAATTCACGGTGGTGTTTCTCGTTGTCATTTGAAGATCGAAGAAGAGTTTTACCTCCATATCTTACCCGTTCTCTCAGGGATTCGTGGTGCTAGCTTGTTGCCATCCTCTCATAATTGTTTTCGATTGTGAGAATCCTTTTCACCCATCAGGAGATATTCAGAAGTCTTTTCAGTTTCTTCATCTGGAGCCCATCATCTCATAATTATTCATTCCCAGCTTTCAGTTATCGTTCTCCTAATTTTACCGGTGCATCGATCAAATATCCTCTAATCAGTGCATGACCTTTTCGTTCTCTTGTATCTAATTTCTCTCAAGCATCTTCATTCATTTGCTAATTTTTCCCGGTGTTTCTTTATCTTCTCCTCATTCATTTTTAATTCTTACGGTGGTTTGTTCAAGAGTCCCTTTCCTTGGTTATCATATCAATTCATTCGTTGTTTTCCAAATCCCACCGGTGGTTCATGGAAGACCTTTCCAAGTTGATGTTATATCTCTCTTAATCCTTTCTACGAGAATGAGTAGTGTGCCAAATCCGTTGATTGTCATCAATTTAAATTGGTGCAGGATAAGCATAACATAATTCTTATTCTTGTTCATTCAAGTGATTAATTTCCTATTCCGGAGGTTCATCAAGATTTTGACCTCAATTGCTCATCTTATCATTTCTTTCCGGAGTTCTTACCTTTTCTGCATTATCTCGTCGCGAAGCTCCTTATAAATCATTACAAGGTTTCACCTTGTGTTTTCAACTTCTTTTGCTTTTATCATCCTTTCGTTACCGGAGTTCTTCATGGAGGTTCTACATAATGGTCCATCAAGGATTTAATTCCTTCTCCAACTTTTTAATCGAGATTCTTTTCTAAGAAGCTCAAGCCTTCGTCATCCTACTATCCGGAGTGCTATTCTTTCAAACTTATCTTTTGAGGTGGTGTTATGTCATTGTTGACAATTTCCCTTCATGTTTCATGATTCACAAGTTGTCCGTAATGACATATTCTAAACCCATCATTTTCAATTTGTTCATGAGTTCCTTGGTAACCCATCAATCTCTTCATTGGAGTTATCTTGGGTTATATTTCACCTAAAGCCTTCCCTAAGGATTGTCGCTATTTATGTTGCTTATATATGATCCAAGTTTCTTCATTTATCCTCCCGGTGATATAAGTTCTCGTCTCCTTGTTCATTCTAACCCAATTCTTTTCCTGCAAGTGGCAGGTTGTCACCTCATATTTTGAGATGTATTCCTTAAGCCCATATCAAGCTACTCTTTTCGTTGTTGGTTTTCCAACAATTCCGTTCGACCTTTCTCCTAAGAATGCCTTCTCAAGCTCTTTTGTGGCAGAAGTTGGCATTTTCTTCTCCATTCTTCTATCTCAATTATCTATATTCTATTCTTTCGTTCCGGAGGCATTTTGATGTTGCTCTCTTCAACCCATCTTCTTGTTTTATCAAGATCATGATCTTTCCATGCCTATCCTTTTAATCTGAGTGTTGTGTCCTCTTTTCAAGTATCCTCTCATCTTGTCAAGTTCAATTCCTTCCATTTACAGACGGAGTGCTGTCCAAATGATATCACTCTTATTCCTTCCCTATCTTTCTTAACCGGAGTATTGTGCCCCTTTGTTCAAGTTCTTTTCGCCTTATCAAGTCTTGCATCCCTTTCTCAACCAGAGTGTCGTGTTTTCATTTGAGCTCTCTCATCTTATCAAATTTTGACTCCCTTCTCAACCGGAGTACTGTCTGAGATCTTTCTTACCCCTTGTTCCATTCATTCAATAGTTCCGGTGGCAATGTGTTGTGATTTCATCAAGTATTTTCTCATCTTATCAAGACCTTATTCAATTCCTTTTCTTTTCAACCAGAGTGCTGCCGAATTTTGGTCTTTCTTGATCCCCTTCTTTACCCGGAGTGTTTTCGACTTTGTTCACCTTCGTTGTATTCTTTTCTCGATTTGTTCAACCTCGCAAGGTTCTTTGGTTTCACTCATTTGTCAAAGAAGCAATTTGTTTTACCTCTTCTCTTTCTCTTCCGTTTCTTTCCCTCCGGTGCCATTCTAGATCTCGGGACGAGATCCTCTCGTAGTGGTGGAGTGTTGTAACGCCCCGAGACCGATGTGCCAGGTGTCTGCCAGTTATTCGCTGTTGTTGCGTTGTCTTTGCTTGCGTGTCATGCATTGCATATCATGTCATCATGTGCATTGCATCACCATGTTTTCAAAACTTGCATCCGTCCCGGCCTCCTCGTTCTCTCCGTTGTCCGTTCTGAGCCCAGACACACTTGCACGCGCCCGCGGCATGTCCGAAATATTATTTTATAAGTGGCCGGAAAATGTTCTCAGGTTGGGTTGAAATTTGGTGTGCGGTCTTATTATAGTGTAGAAAGACCGCCTGTCAAGTTTCATCGCAATCGGAGTTCGTTTGACGCCCCAACGGATAATTATAGCGGCAATAGTAGCCGGTCTAACGTCGGACGTTTTCGGTCTCCGGAAATAGTCGCCGGGCCTCCCTCTCTTCTCCTATCTCAGCTCGAGACCGTCTACACAGCCCATTACTCACCGCCAGGCCCTACCTAACCTCTCTCGTCAGCCCGCGACCCTCCTCGCGCGCGCCCGAAAGCTGTCCCGGACCCGACCCGAACAGTCGTTACCGCTGTGTCCGGAACATCCCCAAACGTCTACAAAACGTCACCGTTTTCTCATTTGGTCTCCCTAAGCTTTTATTTCGCGACCGCCCGTTTTAGATCGGAGGGTCCTAATAGCCCCTATCCAAATAATCCTATTGCTATATATAGACCCAGGCAGCAACCCTAAACTCTAGGGGGCTTGTCCCATCGCCGCCCCCACCTACCATATCCCCATCGGGTTCCTCCCATTCCTCCTCCCACCAACCAAAAACTCGCCCGAGGCATCCAGCCTCGTCCCCGCGCCGATCTGCCGGAGCGCGCCTCTCCTTGAAGCCGACCCCGCCTCCTCTGCTTGCCCCCCCATCCGCCCGAGCACCGCCGCGCCGGCTGGCGAGCCGACGCAGACGAGCACCAGCGGGACGCCCTCGTCGCCCCTGTCCTCCTTCTTCCCCTTCTCCTTTTCCTCCTCCCCTCACTTGCCTCTCTCTCTCTATCTGAGACTTGCCACAGCAGGGAACCACCGCCGCCCGAGGTTCCTTGACCCCGTCGCCGACCTGATCCGTGACTGCCTTCGCCGCCGATGACCAAGCAGCGCCGCCCCGCCTGCATCATGCCTCTCCCCATTGCCTGGATCCGCCGCCGCACGCACCTGGGCCACCTCCTCTTCCTCCATTGACCGCGGCCCCCGCACCCCTCGCTCGATCCAGGCTGGATCGAGGAGCGGGACGAGCCCAGGCCTCAAACGCCTCCAGGCCCAGCGTCGCCCTGCTGCCTGGGCCTCTCCAGCCGCAGCACTCCAAGGCCCAGCCTGCCGGCCTGCTTCCCCTCCGACCAGGCCAAGAGCCCAAAGTGAGCAGCCCCTCCAGCGCCCCCTTTCCTGTGCACTGTTGGGCCAGCCAGCAGATTCGGCCCAGTGTGATTTTTTTCAGATCTGTGTATTTTCCTATTTATCCAGTGACTGCAGTTTTTCAGAAAAACCCTTGCACTTCATGCATATCCTAACTAATTAACCGTGCATCGGATTAAAATAAGTTATATATGAAAATTGCTCAGAATTTTGTGTAGATTAATAATATCCAACTTTCACCTATGTTTGAAATGTTTAAAATGTTGTTTGCATTAATTTGCCCCTATGCCATGCTAAAATGAATTAATTCATAACTAAATAACCGTAGCTCCGATTTAAATAAACTTTATATGTAAATGGGGTAGAATTTTGCCTAGTTTGTCATGGTGACCTTACTTTGCATGTTAAACAACTCTAAAATATGTTTTAGGACAGAACAGGACCTAATCTAAAATATGCTATGAGGATTTACCGGAATTGTTGTTCGTTGCTTCCGGCCTCATTTAAACTTGCCTAGATAGATAGTTTTGTTGTGCTTCACCTCTTGCCATGTTAATCAACATTTAATAGTGTTGGGGTACATAAACGAGATCGAACTAAACAACTGCTGTGGTGTTCCATCAATATGCAACCCGTTGCATATTGAGCTCCACTTAATTCGTAGGATTGCTTGTGCTCTTTGCCATGCCATGCATACTTAAACCGGACATGCATCATACTTGATTGTGCATCATGCCATGATTATGTGATGGTTGTTTACCATGATTGTTTGCTTCTTTCCGGTGTTGTTTCTTCGGGTTGGTTCCGATAACATCGTGTTGTGAGGACCCGTTCGACTACGTCCATTTGTCTTCTTCATGGACTCGTTCTTCTTCCTTGCGGGATTTCAGGCAAGATGATCATACCCTCGAAATCACTACTATCTTTGCTATGCTAGTTTGCTCGCTCTTTTGCTATGCCAATGCTACGATGCCTACCACTTGCTTGTCAGCCTCCCAAATTGCCATGTTCAGCCTCTAACCCACCAATGTCCTAGCAAACCGTTGATTGGCTATGTTACCGCTTTGCTCAGCCCCTCTTATAGCGTTGTTAGTTGCAGGTGAAGATCGAAGTTTGTTCCTTGTTGGAACATGGAGATCGTTCCTTGTTGGAACATTGCTTACTTGTTGGGATATCACAATATATCTTATTTAATTAATGCATCTATATACTTGGTAAAGGGTGGAAGGCTCGGCCTTATGCCTGGTGTTTTGTTCCACTCTTGCCGCCCTAGTTTCCGTCATATCGGTGTTATGTTCCCGGATTTTGCGTCCCTTACGCGGTTGGGCTATAATGGGAACCCCTTGACAGTTCGCCTTAAGTAAAGCTTCTCCAGCAATGCCCAACATTGGTTTTACCATTCGCCACCTAGCCTTTTCTTTTCCCTTGGGAGTCGCGCTCCCGAGGGTCATCGCTATTTTACCCCCCCCCCCCCCCCGGGCCAGTGCTCCTCTGAGTGTTGGTCCGAACTAGAGTCCTGTGCAGCGCCCCCTCGGGGAAACTCGAGGTTTGGTTTTAGTTGTATGGAGCGCTCATCTGAGTGTGCCCTGAGAAAGAGATATGTGCAGCTCCTATCGGGATTTGTCAGCACATTCGGGCGGTGTTGCTGGTTTAGTTTTACCCTATCGAAATGTCTTGTTGTATCGGGATACCGAGTCTGATCGGAATGTCTCGGGTGGAGGTCTATTCCTTCATTGACCGTGAGAGCTTGTGATGGGCTAAGTTGGGACACCCCTGCAGGGATTTGAACTTTCGAAAGCCGTGCCCGCGGTTATGGGAAGATGGGAATTTGTTAACGTCAGGTTGTAGAAAACCTGAAGTCGACCTTAATTAAAAATGAATCAACTGCGTGTGTAACCGTGATGGTCTCTTTCCGGCGGAGTCCGGGAAGTGAACACGGTTGTTGGAGTTATGCTTGACGTAGGTAGTCCAGGATCACTTCTTGATCATACTTTTATCGACCGTGCTTTGCCTTCTCTTCTCGCTCTCATTTGCGTATGTTAGCCACCATATATGCTAGTCGCTTGCTGTAGCTCCACCTCATACCTTTTACCTTACCCATATGCTTAAATAGTCTTGATCGTGAGGGTGCGAGATTGCTGAGTCCCTGTGGCTCACAGATACTTCCAAAACCAGTTTGCAGGTGCCGATGATTCCGTGCAGATGACGCAACCAAGCTCAGGAGGAGCTCGATGAAGATCTTGTCCTTTGTGTTGTTTCGTTCCAGTTGATCAGTAGTGGAGCCCAGTTGGGGTCGATCGGGGACCTTTGTCGCATTTGGGGTTCTTCTCTTATTTTGGTTCCGTAGTCGGACCATGAGTGTATTTGATTTATGTAATGTTTATTCATGTAATTGTGTGAAGTGGCGATTGTAAGCCAACTATGTATCTTATTCCTTATTATATTACATGGGTTGTGTGAAGATTACCTCACTTGCGACATATGCCTTCAATGCGATTATGCCTCTAAGCCGTGCCTCGACACGTGGGAGATATAGTCGCATCGAGGGTGTTACAATATCACAAGTGGCAATATAAAGTGATGTTCTTTCGCATTAAGATTTTGTGCATCCAACCATAAAAGCGCAAGACAACCTCTGCTTCCCTCTACGAAGGGCATATCTTTTACTTTTATCTCCTACATATTGCATAAGAGTCATGGTGATTTTCACCCTTCCTTTTTACACTTTATCCTTTGGCAAGCACAATATGTTGGAAAGATCCTGGTATATATAACTAATTGGATGTGAGTTTTCATGCACTATTACTGTTGACATTACCCTTGAGGTAAAATGTTGGGAGGCAAAATTATAAGCCCCTATCTTTCTCTGTGTCCGATTAAAACTGCATACCCATAAGTATTGCGTGAGTGTCAACAATTGTGAAAGATTATATGATAGTTCAGTACGTGGACTTGCTGAAAAGCTCTTATACATTGACTCTTTCCTATGTTATGATAAATTGCAATTGCTTCATGACTGAGATTGTAGTTTGTTAGTTTTCAATGAAGTTTACGATTCATACTTGATATTGTGATTGAATTATTACAATAACATTAGAGATTATATGACAAAGAATTATATGAGATGTTGTTCTAAGAATGATCCTGATGCCCTCATGTCCGTATTTTATTTTTATTGACACCTCTATCTCTAAACAAGTGGACATATTTTTCGATTTCGGCTTTTCGCTTTAGGACAAGCGAGGTCTAAGCTTGGGGCAGTTGATACGTCCATTTTGCATCATGCTTTTATATCAATATTTATTGCATTATGGGCTGTTATTACACATTATGTCACAATACTTATGCCTACTCTCTCTTATTTTACAAGGATTCCGGCAGCTGGGATTCTGGGCTGGAAAAGGAGCAAATATTAGAGACCTATTCTGCACTCCAAAAGTCCTGAAACTTCACGGAAGATGTTTTCCAAATATATAAAAAATACTAAGAGCAAGAACTTCACCAGGGGGCACACCCTGCACACGAGGGTGGGGGTGCGCCCTACCCCCCTGGGCACGCCCCCTACCTCGTGGGCCCCCTGGTGGCCCTCCGATGGCCATCTTCTGCTATATGGAGTCTTTCGATGGGGAAAAACCGTAAGCCATCTTCTCGGACAAAACTTCATCGCCACGAGGCGAAACCTTGGCGGAACCAATCTAGGGCTCTGGCGGAGCTGTTCTACCGGGGAAGCTTCCCTCCCGGAGGGGGAAATCATCACCATCGTCATCACCAACACTCCTCTCATTAGGAGAGGGCAATCTCCATCAACATCTTCATCAGCACCATCTCATCTCAAAACCCTAGTTCATCTCTTGTATCCAATTCTTGTCTCTAAGTCCGGGATTGGTGCTAGTAGGTTGCTAGTAGTGTTAATTACTCCTTATAGTTGATGCTAGTTGGTTTAATTGGTAGAAGATCATATGTTCAGATCCTATATGCATATTAATACCCCTCTGATTATGAACATGTTTATGCTTTGTGAGTAGTTACTTTTGTTCCTGAGGACATGGGAGAAGTCTTGCTATTAGTAGTCATGTGAATTTGGTATTCGTTCGATATTTTGATGAGATGTATGTTGTCTCTCCTCTAGTGGTGTTATGTGAACGTCGACTACATGACACTTCACCATTATTTGGGCCTAGAGGAAGGCATTGGGAAGTAATAAGTAGATGCTGGGTTGCTAGAGTGACAGAAGCTTAAACCCTAGTTTATGCGTTGCTTCGTAAGGGGCTGATTTGGATCCATATGTTTCATGCTATGGTTAGGTTTACCTTAATACTTTTGTTGTAGTTGTGGATGCTTGCAATAGAGGTTAATCATAAGTGGGATGCTTGTCCAAGTAAGGGCAACACCCAAGCACCAGTCCACCGACATACCAAATTATCAAAGTACCGAACGCGAATCATATGAACGTGATGAAAACTAGCTTGACGATATTCCCATGTGTCCTCGGGAGCACTTTACATCATATTAGAGTTTGTCCAGGCTTGTCCTTTGCTACAAAAAGGATTGGGCCACCTTGCTGCGGACTCGTGCTCACAAGGCTTCCTTAATTAGGATAATATCAGCGAAAGACATTGCAAACTCTTTACAGGCCCCCACGGGGTACTTCTTGATTCCTTGTAGGGAACAAAAGACGAGAACTTAAGAGAATCCTATCTAAACACCCCCGCGGCCGACGCCATCATCAAAAGTGGGCCGTGGGAGGCCGGTGCCAACCCCATTCAGATCAGCGACGGTGCGGCCGGACGTTGCGGCCTTGCTCTGGGCGCGGCGAGAGCTCAGTGGCACATAGCTGTCGTTGCTCGTCTCCGGAGTCTCGTAGAGCTCGGGAGAACCACTGGACTCCCAAGAGTCACTGCTGCTGAAGCAGCCGCGAGCGAGGTGTGCCTCATCCTGGCGCTCCCCTTCGGGGAAACACTCCAAGCGGCGGCCCTCCGTGTCGAAGACCTTGAAGAACAGCGTGGAGGTACCGTCGTACTCGAAGTGGATCGCGAGGGCGCCCTCCGCACGGCAAACCCGCGCGACCTCGCCCCAGCCGCGGGTCATGAAGATCTTGCCAGTGGAGACTGCTTCAACCTCTGCTCCGATCGCTGGAGCGTCGCAGTCGACATGCTGCAACCAAAGCTCAAGAGGCCCCCTCGGTGGCATCATGTCAGAGAAGAAGTGCAGGAAGCGGATCCAGGAGCTTGGGGGCATCGCCGCCCACAACACGAGCTCACGTGAAAGTCCGCGGCATGGACTCCTGGAGCGACGGCGCTCATTGCTGCAGCTCATGGACCTTGGCCGCGGTGCGCGCGCTGGCGCTCATTGCTCCTTCCTCCCGAGCCCCCGGCTTGGGCGTACAAGGGCAGTGGATACCCAGGAGGAGGCCACTCGCACCAAGGCCTCGTCACCACCTGCATCTCCGCGGCGTCGCGGTGGTGGACCGACCTCTTCTACGGCGGGAGCAGCGCTGGCACGTCGAGGGGAACCATTCCCTTCTCCTTAGCCGAAAACCTACGGATCGGCGCCATTGAAGTTGCTGCTAGCGGTGGAGCAGAAGGAAGAAGAAGCGAGCGGAATGGGAAGAGATGGGTGACGGGGGCTCTACCCCCCTCTCCATTTATAGTAGGAGAAGGCCAACCAGCACCAACACGATCATAGGTAATGATGGTTTTCCTCGCATGTCGCAGGGACTTGTCAAGTCGGGCAGTTGCCGAGGAAGCATGGGGAAGCGGAGATGCCCATGTCCAATCAGCCGCCACGTGTCACCCGAGACCGCAGGCTTTTGGGGCCCGCGGCGCTCCGTGCTTGACCTTCTGGCTTCGCCTCGAAGCCAAGCCTGAGCGTGCCTTGGGCCCGGGGGCTACTGTCGTCGTCCTGGGAACGGGGGTCCCCAGACTTGCCTGCCTGCGGCCCACGGCGTCGCTGAGCTAGCAGGCCTGTACGACCCATCTTCATCGACAAGGCATTCAAGACCCTCTCAAGGGGCCAAGCCTCACGAGGCGGACGACGCAAGACCTTCTCAGGAGCGGCCTCGCGAGGCAGGCTCATGAGGGGCGGAGAGATCAAGGCTAGGCAAACCTCGCAAGGTCCTCGTGACGTGAGCCATGACGATCGAGACCAGGCAGGCGCCAGCATGCGCAGAGTCCTTGCTTCCTCTTTGGTGCCAAGGGGGCAAGCGTAGGCGTGGAGTACCGATGCATTAAGCAAAGGTTTCCATATTGATGAAACGAGACCAAGACCAGAAGGACAGCAAGACGGAGGTCACCATGGAGCCCAAGACGGTGTAATCACCAAAACCATTGGCAGGCAAAGACCACTGATGTCTACTACACAACCTTCTTCTTGTAGACGTTGTTGGACCTCCAAGTGCAGAGGTTTGTAGGACAGTAGCAAATTTCCCTCAAGTGGATGACCTAAGGTTTATCAATCCGTAGGAGGCGTAGGATGAAGATGGTCTCCCTCAAGCAACCCTGCAACCAAATAACAAAGAGTCTCTTGTGTCCCCAACACACCCAATACAATGGTAAATTGTATAGGTGCACTAGTTCGGCGAAGAGATGGTGATACAAGTGGTATACGGATGGTAGATAAAGGTTTTTGTAATCTGAAAATATAAAAACAGCAAGGTAACTAATGATAAAAGTGAGCACAAACGGTATTGCAATGCGTTGAAACAAGGCCTAGGGTTCATACTTTCACTAGTGCAAGTTCTCTCAACAATAATAACATAATTGGATCACATAACTATCCCTCAACGTGCAACAAAGAGTCACTCCAAAGCCACTAATAGCGTAGAACAAATGAAGATATTATGGTAGGGTACGAAACCACCTCAAAGTTATTCTTTCCAATCAATCCGTTGGGCTATTCCTATAAGTGTCACAAACAGCCCTACAGTTCATACTAGAATAACACCTTAAGACACAAAATCAACAAAAACCCTAATGTCACCTAGATACTCCAATGTCACCTCAAGTATCCGTGGGTATGATTATACGATATGCATCACACAATCTCAGATTCATCTATTCAACAAACACAAAGTACTTCAAAGAGTGCCCCAAAGATTCTACCGAAGAGTAAAGACGAAAACGTGTAACAACCCCTATGCATAGGTTCATGGGCGGAACCCGCAAGTTGATCACCAAAACATACATCAAGTGGATCAATAGAATACCCCATTGTCACCACAGGTATCCCACGCAAGACATACATCAAGTGTTCTTAAATCCTTAAAGACTCAATCTGATAAGATAACTTCAAAGGGGAAAACTCAATCGAGTACAAGAGAGTAGAGGGGGGGAAACATCATAAGATCCAACTATAATAGCAAAGCTCACGATACATCAAGATTGTACCACCTCAAGAACACGAGAGAGGGACAGAGAGAGAGAGAGAGAGAGAGATCAAACACATAGGTACTGGTACATACCCTCGGCCCTGAGGGAGAACTACTCCCTCCTCGTCATGGAGAGCACCGGGATGATGAAGATGGCCACTAGAGAGGGATTCCCCCTCCGGCAGGGTGCCGTAACGGGTCTAGATTGGTTTTCGGTGGCTACGGAGGCTTCTGGCGGCGGAACTCCCGATCTATTGTGCTCTCGATAGTTTTAGGGCATATGGATATATATAGGCGGAAGAAATACATCAGGGGAGCCACGAGGGGCCCACGAGGGTGGAGGGCGCGCCCCCCTGCCACGTGGCTTCCTCGTTGATCCCCTGACGTGCACTCCAAGTCTCCTGTATTGCTTTCTTTCCAAAAATAACTTTTTCGAAGGTTTCATTCGGTTTGGACTCCGTTTGATATTCCTTTTCTGGGAAACACTAAAACAAGGGGAAAACATAAACTGGCACTGGGCTCTGGGTTAATAGGTTAGTCCCAAAAATCATATAAAATAGCATATAAATGCATATAAAACATCCAAGGTTGATAATATAATAGCATGGAACAATCAAAAATTATAGATACGTTGGAGACGTATCAGCATCCCCAAGCTTAATTCCTGCTCGTCCTCGAGTAGGTAAATGATAAAAACAGAATTTTTGATGTGGAATGCTACCTAACATATTTATCCATGTAGTTATCTTTATTGTGGCAAGAATATTCAGATCCATAACATTCAAGACAAAAGTTTGATTTGACATAAAAATAATAATACTTCAACATACTAACAAAGCAATTATGTCTTCTCAAAATAACATGGCCAAAGAAAGCTATCCCTACAAAATCATATAGTCTGGCTATGCTCTATCTTCACCACACAAAATATTTAAATCATGCGCAACCCTGATGACGAGCCAAGCAATTGTTTCATACTTTTGATGTTCTCAAACTTTTTCAATCTTCACGCATTATATGAGCGTGAGCCATGGACATAGCACTATAGGTGGAATAGAAGGTAGTTGTGGAGAAGACAAAAAGGAGAAGATAGTCTCACATCAACTAGGCGTATCAACGGGCTATGGAGATGCCCATTAATAGATCTCGATGTGAGTGAGTAGGGATTGCCATGCAACGGATGCACTAGAGCTATAAGTGTATGAAAGTTGAACAAAAGAAACTAGTGGGTGTGCATCCAACTCGCTTGCTCACATAGACCTAGGGCATTTTGAGGAAGCCCATCATTGGAATATACAAGCCGAGTTCTATAATGAAAGATTCCCACTAGTATATGAAAGTGACAACATAGGAGACTCTTTATCATGAAGATCATGGTGCTACTTTGAAGCACAAGTGTGGTAAAAGGATAGTAGCATTGCCCCTTCTCTCTTTTTCTCTCATTTTATTTATTTAATTTTTTTTATTTGGGCCTTCTCTTTTTTTATGGCCTCTTTTTTTGGGGCTTCTTTTGCCACTTTTTTTCGTCCGGAGTCTCATCCCGACTTGTGGGGTAATCATAGTCTCCATCATCCTTTCCTCACTGGGACAATGCTCTAATAATGATGATCATCGCACTTTTATTTGCTTACAACTCAAAAATTACAACTCGATACCTAGAACAAGATATGACTCTATATGAATGCCTCCGGCGGTGTACCGGGATGTGAAATGACTCAAGAGTGACATGTATGGAACAATTATGAATGGTGGCTTTGCCACAAATGCGATGTCAACTACATGATCATGCAAAGCAATATGACAATGATGAAGCGTGTCATAATAACAGAACGGTGGAAAGTTGCATGGCACTATATCTCGGAATGGCTATGGAAATGCCATAATAGGTAGGTATGGTGGCTGTTTTGAGGAAGGTATATGGTGGGTTTATGGTACCGGTGAAAGTTGCGTGGTACTAGAGAGGCTAGCAATGGTGGAAGGGTGAGAGTGTGTATAATCCATGGACTCAACATTAGTCATAAAGAACTCACATACTCATTGCAAAAATCTATTAGTTATCGAAACAAAGTACTATGCGCATGCTCCTAGGGGGTATATTGGTAGGAAAAGACAATCGCTCGTCCCCGACCGCCATTCATAAGGAAGACTGTCAATAAATAAATCATGCTCCGACTTCATCACATAACGGTTCACCATACGTGCATGCTACAGGAATCACAAACTTCAACACAAGTATTTCTCAAATTCACAATTACTCAACTAGCATGACTCTAATATCACCATCTCCATATCTCAAAACAATTATCAAGTATCAAACTTCTCATAGTATTCAATGCACTTCATATGAAAGTTTTTCTTATATCCCTCTTGGATGCCCATCATATTAGGACTAAATTCATAATCAAAGAAAATTACCAAGTTAAGCATGAGAGTTCATCTATTTCAATAAAATAAAACCACCACCGTGCTCTAAAAAGATATAAGTGAAGCACTAGAGCAACAACAAACTACTCCAGAATATATAAGTGAAGATCAATGAGTAGTCAAACAATTATGCAACTATATGAAGATTCTCTAACATTTAATAATTTCAGATCTTGGTATTTTATTGAAACAGCAAGCAAAGCAAAAGAAAATAAAATGACGCTCCAAGCAAAACACATATCATGTGGCGAATAAAAATATAGCTCCAAGTAAAGTTACCGATGAACGAAGATGAAAGAGGGGGTGCCATCTGGGGCATCCCCAAGCTTAGGCTCTTGGTTGTCCTTGAATATTGCCTGGGGTGCCTTGGGTATCCCCAATCTTAGGCTCTTGCCACTCCTTATTCCATAGTCCATCGAATCTTTACCCAAAACTTGAAAACTTCAACACAAAACTTAACAGAAAACTCGTAATCTCTGTTAGCGAAAGAAAAAAAACACCACTTCAAGGTACTGTAATTAACTCATTCTTTATTTATATTGGTGTAATATCTACTGTATTACAACTTCTCTATGGTTTATAAACTCTTTTACTAGCCATAGATTCATCAAAAGAAGCAAACAACACACGAAAAACAGAATCTGTCAAAAACAGAACAGTCTGTAGTAATATGTAGCTAACGCAAACTTCTGGAACCCAAAAAATTATAAAATAAATTGCTGGACCTGAGGAATTTATATATTAATCATATGAAAAAATACTTCACTAAATATCACTTTCCAAATAAAAATGGCAGCAATTCTCGTGAGCGCTAAAGTTTCTGTTTTTTACAGCAAGATTCAACAAGACTCTCCCCAAGTCTTCCCAACGGTTCTACTTGGCGCAAACACTAATTAAAACATAAAAACTCAATAATAAAATAGGCTAGATAAATTATTTATTGCTAAACAGGATCAAAAAAAGGAACCAAAAATAAAGTTGGGTTGCCTCCCAACAAGCGCTATCGTTTGACGCCCCTAGCTAGGCATGATGATTTCAATGATGCTCATATAAAAGATAAGAATTGAAACATAAAGAGAGCATCATAAAGAATATAACTAGCACATTTAAGTCTAACCCACTTCCTATGCATAGGGATTTTGTGAGCAAACAACTTATGGGAACAAGAATCAACTTGCATAGGAAGGTAAAGCAAGCAAAACTTCAAAATTTTAAGCACATAGAGAGGAAACTTGATATTATTGCAATTCCTACAAGCATATATTCCTCCCTCATAATAATTTTCAGTAGCATCATGAATGAATTCAACAATATAACCAGCACCTAAAGAATTATTTTCATGATCTACTTGCATAGAAATTTTACTACTCTCCACATAAGCAAAATTCTTCTCTTTTGGAATAGTGGGAGTATCATAAGAGACTCGAATACTATAAATTGTTTCCACATTAAAAGAGTAATGTTCATAAAAAGGGTAATCATAATCATGACAAGTTTTATAAATATAATCATCACTACTTTTTATAGCATAGGTGTCATCACAATAATCATCATAAGTAGGAGGCATGCTATCATCATAACAAATTTGCTCCTCAAAACTTGGGAGACTAAAAATATCATCTTCATTAAACGTAGCATCCCCAAGCTTTGGACAAACATTAATTGCAGCAAATATATTCTCAAAAACATCATCTTCATCAAACATAGCATCCCCAAGCTTGGGCCTTTTCATATCATAAGCATAATCACTCTCATCATTAATAGTATGGATAGAACCAATAGTATAGCAATTATCATATTCTTCCAAACAAGTGCCAAAAAGATTTTCAAGATCATAAGAAGTATCATTATCTTCCACAATTATATTTTCATGAGGCACAATAGTAATAGGAGCAGCATTATTTGGGGGAGATATCTTTTTACCTCTCTTCCTTTTTCTTTTCTTCTTCTTCACCACATCATGTGTGGGTTCAATCCTATTTTTGGAGCTCCTTATTAATGAGATTGGTTGAATAGAAGGCTCCTCCTCATTACTTGATTCATCATAAGAAATAATAGGATGATATTGGGAAGTCTCTTCCCTTTCGTTAGTATTCTCTTCATCTTCTATTTGTTTTCTTTTCTTTATGTAATTGGCAATATAAGGATTTTCAATGCAATTCACCACACAATACATATAAATTTCTTCTAGATCAAAATCAAGAAGTTTATAACGGGAAAATTCTGGAAGATGCTTAGTTATACGTTTCATTTCATCATAACCCATAAGAAAACTAAGTTCATTATAATGTGCAAGGGAAATCAAGTCATCACAATTTTTGGACACGATTAGATCATGAAACAATTTGCATCGGATAGTTAGATGACCCCGTTCATTGCAAAGTTCACAAGTATGGCCAAGGAAATTTAAATTTTCAGCACAAACATCTAGCCTTTCTTGCAACAATTTAGTTTCTAAATGCTTATGCCTTTTGCAATATCTATCTTCCCTATTTGGTGTGTACTTGCAAACCCAATGCACTCCACAAAAATTGACATGTTTATTGGAGACATTTTCATCATAACGAGTGCAATCATCATTAGTACTATGGATATTCAAGGAGTTTATACTAACAACATTGCAATCATTCTCATCATTTAAAGATTTAGTGCCAAACATTTTAATGCATTCTTCTTCTAACACTTTGGCACAATTTTCCTTTCCATCATACTCACGAAAGATACTGAAAAGATGAAGCGTATGAGGCAAACTTAATTCCATTTTTTGTTGTTTTCTTTTATAAACTAAACTAGTACTAAAACAAGAAACAAAAAGATTCAATTTCAAGATCTAAAGATATACCTTCAAGCGCTAACCTCCCCGGCAACGGCGCCAGAAAAGAGCTTGATGTCTACTACACAACCTTCTTCTTGTAGACGTTGTTGGGCCTCCAAGTGCAGAGGTTTGTAGGACAGTAGCAAATTTCCCTCAAGTGGATGACCTAAGGTTTATCAATCTGTAGGAGGCGTAGGATGAAGGTGGTCTCTCTCAAGAAACCCTACAACCAAATAACAAAGAGACTCTTGTGACCCAACACACCCAATACAATGGTAAATTGTATAGGTGCACTAGTTCGGCAAAGAGATGGTGATACAAGTGGTATATGGATGGTAGATAAAGGTTTTTGTAATATGAAAATATAAAAACAGCAAGGTAACTAATGATAAAAGTGAGCACAAACCGTATTGCAATGCATTGAAACAAGGCATATGGTTCATACTTTCACTAGTGCAAGTTCTCTCAACAATAATAACATAATTGGATCACATAACTATCCCTCAACATGCAACAAAGAGTCACTCCAAAGCCACTAATAGCGGAGAACAAATGAAGAGATTATGGTAGGGTATGAAACCACCTCAAAGTTATTCTTTCCAATCAATCCGTTGGGCTATTCCTATAAGTGTCATAAACAGCCCTATAGTTCGTACTAGAATAACACCTTAAGACACAAATCAACCAAAACCCTAATGTCACGTACATACTCCAATGTCACCTCAAGTATCCGTGGGTATGATTATACGATATGCATCACACAATCTCAGATTCATCTATTCAACCAACACAAAGTACTTCAAAGAGTGCCCCAAAGATTCTACCGGAGAGTCAAGACGAAAACGTGTGCCAACCCCTATGCATAGGTTCATGGGAGGAACCCGCAAGTTGATCATCAAAACATACATCAAGTGGATCAATAGAATACCCCATTGTCACCACGGGTATCCCACGCAAGACATACATCAAGTGTTCTCAAATCCTTAAAGACTCAATCTGATAAGTGTCGGGGGTTGGGTGCGACATATGCCAAGGGATGGCTTATCATGGTGGGGGCGAGTAGGACGTCGCCGGTGCCTGGAAACGGGATGAGGCGTAGACATGCACGCCGGCAAATCTTTCCCAGCTTCAGGGCTCTCCGGGGAGATAATACCCCTACTGCTGCTCTGCGGGGTCTCCGCATGATCACTATGGCAAAGTGTTTACACGATCGCTCCTTGAGCTGTTTTCTGGAGGTAGGAGAGGGCAAGGCTAGCTCTCTCCCTCCTATATGGTCTGGTCTAGAGCTAATGGGTTCCAACCCTTTGCATGGGTGCCCTGGGGGGTTTAAATAGGCCTACCCCCCAAGGGTACAATGGTAATCCGGCTGGGCGCGCGCCCAGCCGTCAGTGCCTCCGGCCTCCGTCTTCTCCGCCGACTACTGGGGCCCGCTGACTGGTGGGCCCCGCCGATTGGCTAGGTACGGAGCCGACAGGCCGCGTCCGCCACGGGCGGGTCTTGCCGGCTGCTGATTAATGTAGCCATGCTTCCCATGACGCGGGCTTCATCATGGAGTCATGGCAACAGCTCCGCCGCCTGGCGGGCGATCACTATTGCCACTCTCCGTCACATCTGGTTTAATGGCGCGTGGGCCCCGGGGGAGGAGCTGGCCGACTCCCGGGGGCCGACTCCCAGCGAGTCCGACTGGTGGTGTACTTGCCGTCTTCTGGGGTCCCGCTGGCGGGTGGGACCCGCTGCCCCAAGGTCGTACGGACAAGCCGTCGTGGGCACAGGATTCGGTCCGCCGGTGCTGATGGCAGGGTTGGCATGGCAACAGTGCCACGCCGCACGGAGATCTCCATGAGTACGGCGTACTGTAGCCATGCCTGCCTCGGGAAAGGGGTGGGAGCAGTCTTCACTGTAGCCACTCCCCTGTCCCGTCCCTCTTGATGAGACATGGGGTTTGTTGGAGTCGCGGGCCGACTTCCCAAAGCCGGCTTCTCTGGAAGTCGCTAGTCAGGAGTCGGCTTATCCTGAAGTCGTCCCTAGGACTCGGCCACAAGTGGGCAGCCAGTCGCCTTGCCGCCGACTTCTCAGAAGGCGGCTCTTCGTCCTGGGGTCTTAAGGGGCGCAGCCTGCCCTGATGTCTTGAAAGGCTCTCGGGCTCGGGTTAGCCTACCCGTGGCCCATTCCTCCGACAGTAGTCCCCGAAGCTGGTGAGGCGCCGCGGACGATCTGCCGAGAAGCCTCAGCAGTTTCTCTTTCCGGGTGCTCGACATATGGTTCTTGCTTGATTTCCGCCGGGCCGACTGGAAGGAGTCGGACCCGCCCAACTCTGACTTGCATAGTATTTCGAACGTTGCGGCAGGATCCAAGTTGCGTGTAGGCTAAGCTTCCTGGCCGCCGCCCGTTCCGGGCCTATCATGTGGCAATGCGCGGCTGGGCCAGTCTGCCAGCCTACATGCATGACGAGACAGGCCCATAGGCGGGGCCCGCCACTACCGCACATCGGCGCCCACGTGGATCCGCTGTGGCCCAGGCGGACGGTTGGGATTCCCATGGAGTTACTGCGCACAGTAATTTTGTCGTGGAAACGTGGGGGTCGTGGGCACAGTAAATCCCACGACCGCCCCCTCGGCTTCGCAGCCCATGAGGCTATAAGTAGGGGGAGGAGGCGGCGCGGAAGAGCACGCGCGCCCCTCCTTCCCACTACTCCTTGCTCTTCTCCTTCTTCTTCTTCCTCGCCCCGCCGTGTGCCCAGGCTTTGACGAACGCCGCGGGGATCAGCTCACGATGAGTTCTTCTTCTGCCGCCGCGCCTCCCTTGGTGCGCTCCAGCACCTGGGACGGCTCAGAAGTTCACGACGACCATATCGAGTTCCTTCCCAAGACTCGTCGGCTCCCCGGTGAAAACTACGTGCGGGTGCGTCTTGCGCCGAGGGGGGAGATTTCCCCAGCGCCTGAGGAGGGCGAGCGGGTCATCTTCCGCTTGCACTGCCTGCGCGGATTGGGGCTGCCGGCGAGCAGTTTCTTCCGCTCTTTTCTGGAGTTCTACGGCCTCCAGCCGCACCACCTCACGCCCAACACGGTGGTGCTGCTGTCCGCCATCGTGGCCTTGTGCGAAGGCTTCCTCGGAGTCCTCCCCACCCTCGAGCTCTGGGGGGAGTTCTTGTACTGCAAGCTCGGCACCCAAGCTGCAAGCGTGCCGGCTCAGTGCGGCGCGTTCATCGCCGGGCGGAGATCGGGAGCCGACAACCCCTTCCCCACCATCAAGCTGATAAATTCGGTGAAGATGTGGCAGCGATCATACTTCTACATGAAGAGCGTCTTCGCGGGGGGCGATTGGGTCAACCTGCCGGCTTTCGAAGCCGGCCCGCCGGCTGGGAGACTGCCCAACTGGTCGTACCGGGCCAAGTCCCTGACGCTTGTGGGAGCCGGCGCCGTCACACGACTCCGAGTGCTGACTCAGTCGGAGGGCCTGACTGGTTCGGACCTGCTGGTCGCCTTCGTGGCGCGCCGAGTTCTCCCGCTCCAAAGCCGCCCCCACATGATATGCCAAATGAGCGGGTGTCGTGACCCGAGTCGGATGTGCACCAAGGACATGCCTCACGAGGAGGTGGCCTACATGATGAAGTACATCTCGGACAGCAAGCTCCTGGAGGACTGGCGGTTTGGCAAGGAGCCGTACTCCCGTGCCAACCCCCCACCCATGGTGAGTTGCCTTTTCTTTCTTTCTTTGGATTGTCTTCTTTCTTGTGGAGTTTGTTTTGTGCTACCTGACCAGTCGGCTTTGGTCAGAATCCCCTCCTCCATCCACCAGCTGGCACCTCGGGGCCGGCCCGCGAGTTCCTTGCCGACCGGGCGGAGAGCGACGTCGACGACCCCGATCTAGGGGCGGCGGCTTTGGAAGACGACGCCGAAGGAGGAGGCGGCCCGCGGCTCGGGGCCAGCCTAGAGGACTGGCCTGACGATGATGAGGAGGTCGCCCCCCGCCCCCGGCCAGGAGCCAGCCATCTCGGCGCGGGCCCTTCTACCGTGCCGGGTGCTCCAGGCGGCGGGAAGAAGCACAGGGCCGGGCCGACTTTGTTCGGCAGTCGACCGAACAAGCCCAAGAGTTCAGCTGCGGCGACCCGGCGGGACGAGGCGGCTCCGAAGGCCATCTGCTTCCATAAGGAAGTGAAGAAGCCGCCACTGGTCTCCGCGTGAGTATTCCCTCTTGACGCTTTATTCTTTTTCTGTACCTTTGTCTGGGTCTTTTACTTGCTTCCCTCGCTTCAGGGCTCCCCTCACTCTTGAGAGGGTTGCCGCCGCCTCCATCATGGGGTCAGCGGAGACGTCCGCCACCACTCGGCGGATTGACCCCACTTATGACCTCTGGGAGGCGATGGAGCGGAATGCACAGGAGAAGCGCAACAAGGAAGAGGCCGCCCGCCTGGAGAAGGTGGAGGCTGATAAGGCGGAGGCCTTCGCCGAGAAGAAAATGGCCGAGGCCGAAGCCGCCGCCGCGACGAAGCGCCAGGCTGAGGAGGCCACGCACCGCCAATCGGCGGTGTTCGTCACCCTGCTGAACTCTGCGCCGCCGCCTCCGGAGTTCACGGGGCAGACTGGGGAAGCCGATGGCGAGAACCACATCCTGGAGAGGGAAGGCGGTGGCTCCTCCACGCCGGACATGATCGTTCCGCCGCCACCTCCGTCGCCGTCTGGGAGCGTGCAAGGCGGACAGCCGGCGGATCCGCCGGTGCCGCCGACTGAAGACGAGGCCGTGGCGAGGCTACTCCTTCAAGTCGGCTCGCCAACGCGCCACCGTCTTGAGAAGGCGACTTCAGCGCCACACCCCCTGGAGACCGGCACCGCCAGCTCGGCGATCCCAAACGCCGAAGCGACGAGCGCCGCGCCCATTGGGTGGGTGCGAGGAGGCGGCACGGGGCCGCTGAACCAGGCGCTTCTGGACGTCCAGACGAAGCTGCAAGCTGAGAGCGACGCCATCCAAAACTGCACCAAGGCGCACCTAGCGTCGCGGACAGCTATCTCGGTATGCTTTCTCTTTGGTCCTCTCTTCTTTTTCCTTGTTTCTCTCTGTGGGGGCGCGCTAGCGCACCCACTGGGTGTAGTACCCGAGTTTTGGGCCGGCTGCTGAGTAGGCGGCCCAGAACTCCACTTGGTGAGTTCCGAGTACTAACTTTTGTCTAAAACATTTGTCGCCGGACTACCACAATCTCCGCGTTACTGCCTTCAACCACAACATTGAAGAGCTGGGCAAGCGGACTGCCGACCTGTCAGAGAGCCGGAGTGAGTCCTTTTCCTTCCTTGTGGGGGCGCGCTGGCACACCTGCAGGCTGTAGTCCCCGAGATTCGGGCCGACTGCTGAGCAGTCGGGCCGGATCTCCCCGGCGACCTTCTTTACTGATGACTGAACGCCTTCTTTCTTCCTTCTCTTCAGAAGCCAACGCTGTTCTTCAACAGCAGCTAAGCGAAGCCAACTCCGTGTTGCGCGCCAAGGGGGAGGAGTGTAGCAAGCTGGCCACAGAGCGCGATCTGCTGGCCACTCAATTGGCAGAGCTGAGGGAGCTACTTGCGAAGACACAGAAGGAGGCAGAAGAGGCGGAAACCGCCCTCCTGGTCGAGTTCGTGAGCGAGCGCTCCTCCTGGACTGACAGAGAGGCAATGCTGGCCTCCGGCTTCCATGAGATTGAAGACATTGTTGATGGTGAGTTTCTTTACTTTCTTTCTTCGAGCTACCGATTATAAATCGTGCCGACTCCTGATTTTTGACAGGTTTCTTCGTTTCTTCCGTCTTGGTAGACTTCTTCCCTGGGCACTCACAGGCCGCCATCCAAGCCATCGAGGCTGACCATGAAGGTCGGAGGGCGAAAGGTGCAGAGATCGGCGCCGACGCCCCCCGAACCCTTGATGAGCATATCCTGAGCATCGAGGCTCGCCTTCAGCCGACTCATCGGATGCTGTGCCGGCTTCAATGTGTCGGTGCCCAGGTGATTGCCGCCTTGTGGCCGGACATGCAGGCTCCGTGCACCCCCAGCCTGACTGCCGACTGGCTAGAGGTCGCGGGTAGTCGTCTTGAGGCCTGGAAGGGTTCCTCGGCCCGAGCAGGAGTGCGCCGGGCCTTGGAGTTCGTTAAGGCGTGGTATCCGGGGCTGGATCTAGACCGGCTGGCCACACTCCGGTCAGAGGCCTAGCCGGAGCTAGCAGCTGCGGAAGATGCCCTCGTTAAGCGTGCGGCGGCGATCGCCGAGTACACCGACACCAGTATCTTCGTCCCCGAGCGGTCTGAAAACGGCGAGGAGGTACCGCCGGAGTGGTTGGGGATGAACCCAGACTATGGCGAGGACTCGGCAGAGGTGATCGGTTCCAGCGCCGAGGAGGAAGGCGAAGCGGAGGACGGAGGAGAGGCGGAAGAACCAGAAGACGGAGCGAACGGCCAGCCTCAGCTCGACCGTGCCTCCAGCAATGAGCCGTGTGCGACCGAGCCGACTGCCGCCGGAGGCGATCAAGCCGAGACTGCCCAGCCGGCCGCCCCAACACCTAACGCTGCCGCCTCCTCCGACCCTCCGAATCCGTCTGCCGCTTCCTAAGCTGCCACCTTATCTTTATTTTATCTGCTTTAGTAGCCTTGAAGAACTTGTTAATTCGCACAATTCCACCCGCGGGGTGTATTTTGAACTTCTGCTCGAAGATTCGGCCAAGGGCCTATGCTATGTAAATATTTATCCGAATTCTATCTTTTCTTGCTCATTGCTCTTTTGGCTTTTTTTCCTTTGTCGCTTTCCCTTAGTTGCCTGTCTTGCCAATCGGGCAGTCGCTCTGCGGGCTGCTGTTGGATCAAATGCTTGGCTACTTTGGGAAGGCAAGTACTTAGCCGTTTTAGAGTTTTTTAGCAAGTTGAATAGAAGGCGGTGAGCCAACTGCTTAATAGTCGGTTTGCGAAAAGAAAAAGGAAGGCTGGAAGCCGGCTTAAGCTATGTTTTATGCTTTGAGTCCTTAGCCATTTTTCATGCGAACGCCCATTCTACCTTTCTCCTGCCCCCTGTACAGTCGCTCTGCGAGCTGCGGCTTCTGACAGGAGATGGCTTAGGCGCCACACACTACTTCTCCAGCTGCAGGAAGCATTTCATAGTGCAAGGCGGCAAGTCCCCGGGCCGACCTGTCGAGCCCGGTGCCAAGCGGCATAACAAAGAGTAACATACTCGTAGGCATAATTTTTATCATATAGACAAACGAGGGTAGTCCCCGAGCTCGTCTCGGGGGGCCCAAAGTCTTGGTACTTTAATACAAAAGGTAGCGTGGTACATACTGCATCAACTGTAAAATCTTCGGAGGAGATTTGCATTCCATGGCCGCTCTGTCTCTTTGCCGCAGTCGTCCATCTTGCGTGCTCGGGGCTTCTGAGCGTCAATCAGGTAGTAGGAGTCGTTGCCCAGCACTTTGCTGATGATGAAAGGGCCTTCCCAAGGTGCCGACAGCTTGTGCTGGCCGGCTGTTTGCCGGATCAGCCGGAGCACAAGGTCGCCTTCTTGGAAAGATCTTGGCTTGACCTTCCTGTTGTAGTATCGGCGCAGGCTCTGCTGGTAGATGCTGGACCGGTTGAGTGCCAACAACTGGCCCTCTTCCAGCAGATCGACGTCGTCTTGACATGCTTCTTCTGCTTCCTCCTCGGTGTACATGGTGACTCGCGGGGAGTCGAACTCTATGTCCGTTGGGATGACGGCTTCAGCATTGTAGACGAGGAAGAAAGGCATGAAGCCAGTTGACTTGTTTGGAGTCGTGCGCAGACTCCAGAGGACGGCTGGCAACTCATCGAGCCAGCAGCCAGCCGAGCACTCCAGAGGCTCGACCAGCCTGGGCTTGATGCCGGACAGGATGAGGCCGTTTGCTCACTCCACCTGGCCGTTTGACTGTGGATGGGCGACGGATGCTAGGTCCAGTCGGATGCCCTGTGTTGCGCAAAAACGGGCCAAGGCGCCTTTGGAAAAATTCGTGCCATTGTCGGTGATGATGCTATGTGGTATGCCGTACCGAATTGTGATATCGGAGATGAAAGTCACGGCAGTCGGACCGTTCAGTTTCTTGATTGGCTTCGCTTCTATCCACTTGGTGAACTTGTCCACTACGACAAGTAAGTGAGTTAAGCCACCTTGTGCCGTCTTGAATGGTCCCATCATGTCTAGACCCCAAACTGCGAAGGGCCGGGTAATGGGGATGGTCTTGAGTGCAGAAGCCGGCTGGTGCGGCTTGGAACTGAACTTTTGGCACCCTTTGCATTTTTGGACCAATTCCTTGGCTTCTTCTAAGGCAGATGGCCAGAAGAAACCGTGTCGAAAGGCTTTTGCGACGAGTGCTCTTGAGGCGGCATGGTGGCCGCACTCGCCTTGATGGATGTCTTTGAGAATTGCTTGGCCTTGCTCTGGCTCTACGCAGTGCTGGTAAACACCAGTGACGCTGCGCTTGACCAGCTCTCTGTTGACTATGGTGTAGGCTGCCGCTCGGCGTTGTACTTGCAGAGCTGAGGTCTCATCAGTCGGCAGCTCTTTGCTCACCAGGAATTTAAGGATGGGCTGGGCCCATGAGGGTGCTGCTATTTCTTCGACTGCCAGAACTACGACTTGGACGAGGGCGGTTGGGCTGGGAGGCGGCAGGTTGGAGTCGACAACCGCTTGCTGGGTTAATGAAGTCCCCAGGCCGACTAGCGCGGCTCTTGGGCCGAGTTCTGGAGTCTTCGAGCCCGCTGCCGCAGTCCCCGGGCCGGGTACCGCAGTCCCTGGGCCGGCTTTTACTGTGGCGCCTTTGGAGCCATCTGCCAAAATCCTCGTACCATCTGCTGGGGCTCTGGAGTCGGATCTGACTTCTTCGGGGGGAGCCGGCACAAAGATGGAGTCTGATTCTGGTGACGGCTTGACAGACAGCTTGAGGAGGCGTTGTAGGGCGACGCCGGACGGTATTGCTTGGCGGGTAGAGCCGATTCGTGCCAAGGCGTCTGCTTGGTCGTTGTCGTTTCTTGGCACATGGAGGAACTCGCACCCCTCGAAATACCCACTGAGTTGATGTACAAGGAAGCGGTAACTCGCCATATTTGCATCTTTGGCGTCCCAGTCGCCAGACGACTGCTGGACCACTAAGTCAGAGTCGCCATAACATAGGATCCGGTGAATGCCAAGCTCTTTGGCAAGCCAGAGCCCGTGAATAAGCGCCTTGTCGGATTTCGGGTTCCGACAGACCCTTAAGGTTCGAACACTCGGGTGCGCGCGGAAATCACGTCCTCAACCTCCCGCATTTCGGGTTCCGGCAGACCCTTAAGGTTCGAACACTGGGGTGCCTGCGGAAATCATGTCCTCAACCTCCCCGTCTCACAAGGATCTAACTACTAAAAGAATCACACAAGAGACACAAGATTTATACTGGTTCGGGCCACCATTGTGGTGTAACACCCTACTCCGGTGTGTGGTGGATGGATTGCCTCCTGGGGCTGGTGATGAAGAACAATACAAGGAAGAACAGCCTCGCGAGGGTCTGTTCTCGGCTGGTGTGATGAACTGCTGGGAGGAGTTCGGTCACCTCTCTCTCTCTCTCTCTTTCTCTACTCTGTGTGCCTTCTCATCAAAACCGGGCCCTTTGCTACGTGGGTGGCCGGTCCCTATTTATAGAGGCCCTGGTCCTCTTCCCAAATATCGAGCGGGAAGGGAGCCAACAATGGCGGGCTAATTTGAAGGGGGACAGCAAGTACTCTTATCCTGACTAAAGGTGGTCTTCGCCTGCGAAAGACTCTGCGGTGACGCCGTGCTGGGCTCCATGGTGACCTCCGTCTCGTAGTCCGCTTGGTCCTGGTCTTGTTGCACCGAAACGGCAACCTTTGCCTGATGCCTCAGTACTCCGCGGCTGCGCTTGCCCCCTTTGCACCAAAGAGGAAAGAAGGACGCTGCGTGCGCTGGCACCCGCCTGGTGCCCTCGATCATCATGGCTTGCGTCACGGGCACCTCGCGAGGCACCCCGCCTTGATATCTCCGTCTCCTGGCGAGCCAGCCTGAGGAGGCTGCCTGAGGATGCGCCGCGTCACTCGCCTCGCGAGGCTTGGCCCCTCGCGACGGTCTTGAGTCTTGTGTTGATGAAGATGGGCCATGTTGGGCCCCCATTCGAGCCACGCCGCAGGCAGGCATGTCTGGGGACCCCCGTTCCCAGAACGCCGACAGTAGCCCCCGGGCCCGTGGCACGCATGGGCTTGGCCATGCTGAGAGGCAAAAGGGCAAGGGCGAAGCGCCACAGGCCCTAACAGCCTGCGGCCTTGGGCGCCGCATGGCGGTTGATGGGACGTGGGCGGCACTGGTCCCCCCAGGCCCCCTTATTCTGCGCCTTGTCAGGCGGACTTGTGGTTGCACACAGCCGCTCCCCTCCTTGTTGCTCGTGCGTCTCCTGCTCTTCCTTCCTTCGCACGCCGGCTCCCGCCTCCAGTCCAATCTCAAATCCTCCCCCTCCTTCCCATCGCCATGACTCCGATGAGGAAGGAGAGAGGGGAGAAATCCACGCCTCCGTCTTGTGTGCCACCATCGGTGGCCCCCACCGTCGGCCAGTCGACCGTACTCAACCAAGAGTGCCTGGGCAGGGACAGCTTGGCCCTGGCCTCCGTCTTCAACGAGTGCGGGAGGACGATGGCTTGGCCCGCGTCCCACTTCTCCATCAACAGGATAGCAACCGAGGTTCCATGTTTCACCGTCGCCTTGTGGGCGGGTCTGGTTCCCCCCTTCTCCTATTTCTTCAATGCCGTGCTCTCCCATTATCAGATCCACTTGATGCATCTTAGTCCTGAGTCCATCACCCTTCTTTCGGTCTTCGCCTTCGTTTGCGAAGCCATGGTGGGCATCCCTCCTTTGGTGGCCTTGCTGCGCCACTTCTTCTCGCTGCATCTTGTCGACCCTTCCCAGCACTGGGCATGCGTGAGCTTTGCTACCGAGCCTGCGACCGAGGCCTCTGGGATTGACTTCAAACTCCCCCAGCCCGCGGTTGGGTTCCGCGAGCGGTGGTTGTATGTGGACGCAGGCGTACCCAGCCCCCTGCTATTGGAGCCAACCTCGCCTGCTGTCCCCAATTCGGGTTGGGGCTAGGAGATGCTCAAGAGCCCCCGGCTCGTCTTCGTCTGGAGCTGCTTCACGCTCCTGAGGAAGCTCAGCGTGACAGCGCCCAAAGTGGTGAAGGAGTTTCTATTGTGCCGCGTCGCTCCCCTGCAGCGCCACTTTCGCCCGATGTGGGCTTTCTGTGGAAGCGAGGATAACATGAGGCTCCAGGAGGAGGACCTGGCTCCGGCGGTGTTGAAGTCGACGCTCTTGACCTTAGCCGGTGACCTCAATCCCGGCAACATCCGGCAGGGAGGGGCCCTGCTGTACCTCTGCTAGAGTAGGGCCGACTTCGTGAAGTAGATGCCTGTCTTTGATGAATGGGGGCCACGCCCGGCCGGCCTCCAGGGACCTCGCGAGAACCCGGTGGTAGTGACTGCCCTTCCAACCGGCCATGGCGGCTCCTCCTCAGGTGGCGGAGCAGGGAGGCAGGAGGCGCCTGAGGCCGAGGGCGCCCCTGATGAGGTGGCGGCGCCGGGTGGCGCTCGCGAGGGGACAGCTCCTGAGGCCCGCGCCGCTGCGGCTGAAGGTGGCAAGCAGCCGCTCCCGGCGCCTGGGGCTGAGGCCTCGGAGGCCCAGTCGCGTCTTCTGGCGAGGCAATGGAAGGCAGGCGCCAGGCAGGCGCCCCTGACGCGGACCGCTCTGATGCCCCGCCCCCGCGGCGGGATGACCTTTGTGCTCTTCGCTTGGTCCGCTTCCGCGTGGACTTTGAGGCCCTCCGGAGGAAGAGGGAGGCCCTAGGTGATGACTTCCCTTGTCGCGCGCTGAAGCGCAGGAAGTACTTCGCCACTGACGAGTAAGTCCTCTTTCTCTCTGGCTCCTGATCCCCTTGTTGCTTTCGCTGATTCTTGCTCTGCAGGCCCCTTCCGACTGAGATCACGGAAGTCGCCGAGGTACCACCTCCCTCGGTCTTGCCTTCCCCGCCATCCTCAAATGCTCCGAGTAGCTCTACCCTCGTGGTGAGGGCGTCTGATGGGGAGGATCATCCCGAGGTGCGCCTCGGCCCTTCATTCCCCGTGCTTCTCCTTCGCGGGCCTTCTCAGGGGATAGCCAGTCTGTCGGGTGCCTCCCGTCTGATCTCGGACTGCGACTGGTTGAGGCACCTCCTACGCTCCTCATCTGGAGGCGGGCTGGCCCTTGGTCGGGCTTCTGGTGTGGCGCGTCCGACCGTCGCGAGGGCGCTAGCCCCCAGCCCCCTGCCCGGAGGAGGGACGACGACTCGCAGCCCCCGGCGCTTGCTTGGGGCGGATGATGGCGTGGAAGATGTGCTTGAGCGCGCCCGGGAGCGCCGCACTCGCCGCCAAGGGTTCCTTCGAAGAGCGGCCGACGCGGTGAACTTGCTTGGGGAGGAGCTCGCTGATGAAGACGCACGCCTGGAGGCCGAGGGCCTGCGCCTGGCTGTGGGGAGGCGCGAGCTGGAGGCCACCGTCACCCTCGCGCGTCGCCAACGTGACCTTGATGATGAAGAGGCGAAGGCGTCGTTGGAGGCCTCTCGAGTGGCCCGCTCCCAGGCCATCGAGGAGGCCCGGAGAGCTGACGGGTGGCGAGAGGCAGCGGAGGAGCGGGCTCACGAGCTCCTGGCCCGATGCCACTCACTGGAGGAGCAGGCGGAGCTGCGCGAGGCGGCCCTTGCGTCGATGGAGGTGGCCTCCGGTGACCCAGCCGAGCTCCAGAGACGCGAAGAAGCATCGACGCTGGAAGCCGATGAACGCACTCGCAAGTACGAGCGGCTGGAGACGACGGAGCGCCTAGTGACGCAGGCGGAAGACGATGTTGCTGCGCGGGAAGCGCGTGTCCTGGAGGAGGTCTTGCCATCGGGTGGCGGCGGCGCGCCAAGGCCTCGAACGAGAGTTCGAGGGGAAGCTGGGGATGATCCGGGTCGAAGCCGAGGGCAGAATCGCAGCCCTGAGGGTCCAACGCGATGAGGTGACGCGGCAGGCCGATGCCTCCCGAGCCGCCCTTGAGGCAGCTCAAAAGGAGTTGGCTGCCTCCCAGGCCGAGGTGCTCCGTCTTCGCCGGCGGTTGGAAGAGGCCGAGGCCGTTGAGCGCCAGAACGCCGATGAAATATGCCAGCGGCGACTCCTGGAGCATGCGCATGGCCCCATGCTCGCCACGCTCAGGGAGAGGGCTAACATGGCCTTAGGCAACATCTGCGAGGCATCCGTCGGCGAACCACACACGATCAATTATGCCGGTAACTTGCAGTTCTTCACCGTCGTGGTGACGCAGCTGGAGGCACGGTCGGTCAGGGCCGACAGGTTGGTGGAGGAGAGGAGCCGCGCCTTGCTCAAGCGTGCCTTTTCCCGTGTCTTCAGCCATCTCCAGAACATGAATCCCCGCTTTGATTTTGACGCTATCATCGCCCAAGTCTCCCAGGCCGTCCGAGATGACTTAGCGCGCTGGGTGGAGGATAACGTGGACGCCCTTGTCAGGGCCTTCGCTTCGGACGATAGTGACGTGGTCGTGGGTGCTGACGAGGACGGCGCGGCGAGCGGCCCTGACGCCACCGGCAGCGACGCAGGCGGCGATGGCGAGCTCGGCGACTCCGGCGAAGGCTCAAGAGGTGCCTCCGGGGACGCATTGGGGGATTGGTCCGACTGAGTGCGTATCGCTCCTGTCTTTTTCACCCTACATGAATAGAACTCAGGCTTTCGACCTGGTGGCTTGTGAGAGCATTTTGGGAGGGGAAGCCCCTCTGTAAAAACCTGTGTCCACCATATCAGTTGTAATCAAATTGCGCTCGTGCCTGACAGTGGGCTGGTTTACCTTTGCCTCACACTGGTTCAGAGGCGGCCTCCAGGGGGGCGCGACGCCTTGGGCGCTTTCTAGTTGGGTCCTCAGGATGTGAGATCGTTGCTAATGAAAAGCTTCTCATGCGTTGGCCTTCTCCCGAGCGCAATGACTTCACAGGCACTCGCCCTGCTTCACAGGCTCTGGGCCTTTTCCTCGAGCGCGAGAACTTCACAGGCGCTCGCCTTGCTTCACAGGCTCTGGGCCTTTTCCTCGAGCACGAGAGCTTCACAGGCGCTCGCCTTGCTTCACAGGCTCTGGGCCTTTTCCTCGAGCGCGAGAGCTTCACAGGCGCTCGCCTTGCTTCATAGGCTCTGGGCCTTTTCCTCGAGTGCGAGAGCTTCACAGGCGCTCGCCTTGCTTCACAGGCTCTGGGCCTTTTCCTCGAGTGCGAGAGCTTCACAGGCGCTCGCCTTGCTTCACAGGCTCTGGGCCTTTTCCTCGAGCGCGAGAGCTTCACAGGCACTCGCCTTGCTTCACAGGCTCTGGGCCTTTTCCTTAGCGCGAGAGCTTCACAGGCACTCGCCTTGCTTCACAGGCTCTGGGCCATTTCCTTAGCGCGAGAGCTTCACAGGCACTCGCCTTGCTTCACAAGCTCTGGGCCTTTTCCTTAGCGCGAGAGCTTCACAGGCACTTGCCTTGCTTCACAGGCTCTGGGCCTTTTTTAACAGGGCAACCTCCGCAGGCACCCAAAAATCCTCCCAAGGGGAAGTAACAGCGGCAGTCTGGGTTGCGCACGAGCCAGGCCTGACCCGACTCGCGAGGGGCTCGCGAGGGGAGGCAGCTATGATGGAGCGGTAACCAGAATGCGAGAAATGGCTCGAGCGAGAATAAGCACCCCTTCCCCGAACACACGCAAATCTCAAATTCGAATCAAAATTAAATCCAGCGAGGGAAAGCAACAGCCAAAGGGAAAGGCAACAAAAAGCAGACAAAAAGCCGCGTCCGGCACCTAATCTAGTCTTCGACGTCTTCTCACTAGCGCGGAGCTAAGTGCTGTCCACTGGGCGTGGGAGGGAGCCCCAGGGCCTGAGGCCGGCACCCCTGAGACTCCGCGGCATGTACAGCCCCACTCATTATTACGTGAGAGTGTCACGAGGCGGCGAGCTTCACAGGCACTGGGCCTTCTTCACAGGTACTGGCCTTGCTTCATATCGCCAGACGAGGGCCCCGCCTTGCGCCACACTCTAGTGCCATCAGCAACGACCGGAACCCAGGACGCCGCCCGATGGGGTAGAGCGGTCGCCAGCGGTTCCCCCGACGACCACGGGTCCTCTGCCAGGGGCAGGCCCTGAGGCACCTCCCCAGCAGAGGGCCTACCTCCTGAGAACGCCTTGCTTCGAACGCCGCGGTGGTGGTGTCGGATCCCGGCCCCTCCCCTGCAGCCCCCTGCACCCTCCTCCCGAGGGGTGGGAGACTGTAGGAGCGGGGAAGCCGCTCACCGCGGCGACCTGCACCTCCTGCGATCCATGGTTAGCGTATACTTGCCCCTGAAGAGTTAGCGGCGCCCGGTGATCGCTGCCTCCAGCGTGGCCAGCGGGCTCATCCCGGAGCTCCTGGAAGGGCTTGGCTTCTGTTGCCTCGTCCCCCCAGCTTGGGCCGAGGAGCGAGCCTTGCCTGCTCTCGCGAGGGTGTCCTTGGTCCAGCATGAGGGGCATGTATTCCTCCGTCGTCGTCATCCCGAACGCCACGCCATGATGCCCCGCACGCCACGCGGTCCCACCGGCCATGCCTACCGCGGGGTGGCAGCGCGGCAGCCCTTCAAGGCCGCGGGTCGTGTCGAGTCCTTCTTCTTCGCGGGCCGGGGGCGGTGGCAGCACCACCACCGGTCCGGTGCTGACAGCTTCGCTGGCGTCGGAGTAGCCTTGGAGCCCGCGGGCGCGCGCGGAGCCCCTGTGCGGGTCGCTCTAGGCTTGAGATGGGAGCTGGGTGGAGAAGGGGTGAGCCCCGAGGCGGCGAAGCCCAGGAGTTCCGCCACTCGCTCCAGCAGCACATCGTGGCCGCCCTCCAGCAGCCTGCACCGCAGCAGCTCCCGGGCCACCGTGAGCGCCGCCCTCGAGTTCGCCTGCTCCCGGCGGGTGTATGTTGTCGTTGTCGCGGCGTGATTGCAGTCACTTGCTGCCGACCGAGCCTGCCGTGGCGTAAGAGTTGCCGAAGTCTGTCCGTGTCGCCCGCGGCCCGCAGCGCCCTGCAGACCGCGAGCTGCCTGGGGCGCGGGGTCGCCCGAGGCAGGAGGTTCCGCGCGTTTGGGCCACGCAGCCCACGGGCCGGGGTTGCCCTCCTGGTCGCCGGGCATGGTGATGAAGACGCGACGGGGCACGGAGTGGTGGAAGACGAACTCCGGCGCACCCCTACCTGGCGCGCCAAATGTTGGATTTCGGGTTCCGGCAGACCCTTAAGGTTTGAACACTGGGGTGCGCGCGGAAATCACGTCCTCAACCTCCCGCATTTCGGGTTCCGGTAGACCCTTAAGGTTCGAACACTGGGGTGCGCACGGAAATCACGTCCTCAACCTCCCCGTCTCACAAGGATCTAAACTACTAAAAGAATCACACAAGAGACACAAGATTTATACTGGCTCGGGCCACCATTGTGGTGTAACACCCTACTCCAGTGTGTGGTGGATGGATTGCCTCCTGGGGCTGGTGATGAAGAACAATACAAGGAAGAACAGCCTCACGAGGGTCTGTTCTTGGCTGGGGTGATGAACTGCTGGGAGGAGTTCGGTCACCTCTCTCTCTCTCTTTCTCTACTCTGTGTGCCTTCTCATCAAAACCGGGCACTTTGCTATGTGGTTGGCCGGTCCCTATTTATAGAGGCCCTGGTCCTCTTCCCAAATATCGAGCGAGAAGGGAGCCAACAATGGCGGGCTAATTTGAAGGGGGACAGCAAGTACTCTTATCCTGACTAAAGGTGGTCTTCACCTGCGAAAGACTCTGCGGTGACGCCGTGCTGGGCTCCATGGTGACCTCTGTCTCGTAGTCTGCTTGGTCCTGGTCTTGTTGCACCGAAACAACAACCTTTGCCTGATGCCTCGGTACTCCATGGCTGCGCTTGCCCCCTTTGCACCAAAGAGGAAAGAAGGACGCTGCGTGCGCTGGCACCCGCCTGGTGCCCTCGATCGTCATGGCTTGCATCACGGGCACCTCGCAAGGCGCCCCGCCTTGATATCTCCGTCTCCTCGCGAGCCAGCCTGAGGAGGCTGCATGAGGATGCGCCGCGTCGTCCGCCTCGCGAGGCTTGGCCCCTCACGAGGGTCTTGAGTCTTGTGTTGATGAAGATGGGCCATGTTGGGCCCCCATTCGAGCCACGCCGCAGGCAGGCAAGTCTGGGGACCCCCGTTCCCAGAACGCCGACACGCCTCGTACTCGGCGACGTTGTTGGAGGCGGCAAAATGGATTTGCCGTGCGTATTTGAGCTTGTCGCCTTTAGGGGAAGTGAGGACGACACCAACTCCCAAGCCGGTGCGCATCTTGGAGCCGTCGAAATGCATTCGCCAATGGGTGGAGTCGGGCGCTGGAGGTAGGTACTGGGTCTCGGCCCAGTCGACGAGGAAGTCGGCCAGTGCTTGTGACTTGATGGCGGTGCAGGGCTGGTAGTGGATGGTGTAGGGAGCCAGCTCTATGGCCCACTTTGCCACTCGGCCAGAAGCATCTCGGCTTTCGATGATCTCGGCAAGTGGGGCCGTGCAGACCATGGTGATTGGATGCTCTTGAAAGTAAGGCTTCAACTTCTTGGCGGTAAAGTGCACGCCATAGCACATCTTCTGGTAGTGGGGGTAGTTTTGCTTGGAGGCCGACAGTACTTCGCTCAGGTAATATACTGGTCTCTGGACAGGTAGTGTCTTGCCTTCCTCCTTGCGTTCCACTACAATGACCGTGCTGACTACCCGGCTTGTGCCGGCGATGTACAGGAGTATAGGTTCCTTAGGAGTCGGAGCCGCCAGAACAGGTGGAGTAGTCAGCATCTTTTTCAGCTGGAGAAAAGCTTCATCCGCCTTGTGGTTCCACTTGAAAAAAGTGGTCTTCTTCATGAGTTGGTATAAGGGGAGAGCTTTCTCGCCCAACTGATTGATGAATCGCCTGATGGATGCCAAGCAGCCAGTGAACTTTTGCACATCCAGCAGTCGGCTGGGTACCTCCATCATCTCAATGGCCTTGATCTTTACAGGGTTGCATTCTATGCCGCGTTCAGAGACCAGGAAGCCAAGGAGCTGGCCGGCTGGTACTCCGAAGATGCACTTCTCGGGGTTGAACTTGATCTGGAATCGGCGCAGGTTCTCAAAGGTCTCCTTGAGGTCTTCCAGCAATGTTCCATGCTTTTCCGTCTTCACCACCACATCGTCCACGTAGACGTGGGTGTTTTTGCCGAGCTGCTTGAGGAGGAACTTCTGCATGCAACGTTGGAAGGTGGCGCCGGCATTCCTCAAGCCGAACATCATGGTGAGGTAACAGAAAGCTCCAAACGGCGTGATGAAGGCGGTCATCGGTCTGTCGGCTGGGTTCAGCTTGATCTTGTGATATCCTGAATATGCATCCAAAAAACTCAGCAGCTCGCATCCGGCGGTGGAGTCTATCACCTGATCAATTCTTGGCAGAGCAAACGGGTCCTTGGGGCAGGCCTTGTTGAGGCTCGTGTAGTCAATACACATTCGCCACTGCTTGTTTTTCTTTAGTACCAGGACCACGTTGGCCAGCCACTCAAGAAAGAATACTTCCATAATGAAGCCGGCTCCCAAGAGTCGGGCTATCTCTTCTCCGACAACTCTTCTCTTCTCTTCTGACAGGCGGCGCAGGGGCTGCCTGACCGACTTTGCATCAGATCGGACATGTAACTTGTGCTCGGCGAATTCCGTCGGTACACCTGGCATGTCTTTGGGGGACCATGCGAAGATGTCTCGATTCTCACGGAGGAAATCGACGAGCTCGCCTTCCTATTTGTTGTCGAGGTTTGCACCTACGACAGCGTACCTCTCCGGGTGCTCCGGATCCAAGGGTATCTTCTTTGCCTCCTTGGACGGCTTGAACGAGCCCTCAGCCTCCGTCTCCTTTGGGTTGGGCGACACCTCTGGCTGCTTGCCGGCCATCGCCACAACCCGTTCCAGGAGCCGCTTCTCGGCTGCGATCACCAGGGACTCGGCTAGCCGAATGCTCTCAGTTGCACAGGCGGACGACTTCCGGTAGTCGCCGGCTATAGTAAGAATTCCCCTGGAGCTGGGCATCTTCATTTTGAGGTAGGCGTAGTGGGGGACCGCCATGAACTTGGCCAAGGCGGGTCGGCCAAGTAGTGCATGGTATGGGCTATCAAGGTCCACTACCTCAAACCAAACTGACTCTCGGCGGAAGTGATCTTTGTCTCCAAAGAGGACGTCCATCAGGATCTTGCCGATTGGTGAGCAGGAAAGCCCAGGAACAATGCCGTGGAACACAGTCCGGCTATTCTGAAGCTGTCTTTGCTTGATTCTTAACTTCTCCATGGTGTCCTTATACAGGATGTTGATGTTGCTGCCTCCGTCTATCAGAACTCGCAAGAAACGCGTGGCTCGTCTATCCGTGGCAAAGGTGGCATCCAAGACCAAGGCATAGGAGCCTGGACTCGGCATCACCTCTGGGTGATCAGCCCTACTCCAGCTGATAGGCTTCTCAGACCAGTGCATGAACTCTGGCGTCTCTGATGCTACTGCATTCACCTCTTGTCGCTGCAGCCGCCTTCTGCGTCGATCATCAGCCATACTGGTAAACACTACGTAGGCTCCATGTTCTTCGGGGTATTCGTCTTGTACTGCGCCGATTGGCCTGACAGCCGGCTGCTGGGGCGGAGGCGGAGGCGGCTGCCCAGCAGGCGGGGGACGTAGGAGGCCATCTCCCTTGGCGATCCTGGTGAGCCAGTGGCACTTCCGGGTGGTGTGATTCGACGGCTTCGCGCCACTATGGAACTTGCAAGGTCCATCCAGAGTCTGCTCGTAGGAGAAGGCCGGCAACCAGTTGGGCTTGCCGCCTTTCTGTCGCTTGGGCAGAGGCTGCCCATCTGGCTGCTGGGCTTCAACTGTCGTGACCTGCCGGCTGCTGGAAGCCGGCTGCGGGGCCTTGCGCTTGTGGTCGCTCTACTATTGTCGCCGACTGGCGTCTCCCGCCGAAGTTCTTGGAGCTTGAGGGGCCACTTTGCCAGTTGCGCTGACTTGAATCTCCGCCTTCATGGAGGAGTCGGCCGTGGCGTACTTTTCTGCTATGATCAGCAGCTCATCGAGGGTTTTTGGCTCGTCGCAGATGAGCTTGTGCTTGAGGAGGGTGCCTTCTCTGCACCCGGCGGTGAAGTACTCGATAGCCTGTACCTCGTGCACGCCCTCGCAGGAGTTCCGAAGCTCGGCCCAACGTGTGAGGTAGTCACGAGTCGACTCGTCGGGGCCTTGCATGCACAAAGAGAGCTGACGTGGCTTGGGAGGACGCTTGTACGTGCTGGTGAAGTTGCGGACGAATGCTTCGGTGAAGTCGACCCAGTTGTTGATGCTGCGGGGCTTCAGGCTGTTCAACCATGTCCGGGCCGTGCCCTGGAGCATGAGCGGAACATATTTTACGGCGACACGCTTGTTGTCATTCTCTATACTGACAGCCGTGAAGTAGTCGACTAGCCAGTCTTCCGGCTTCATGGATCCGGTGTACTTGGGCGTGTCTCTTGGGAGCGTGAACCCTTTGGGAAAGGGCTTGTCTCGAATACGGGGCCCGAAACAAGGCGGACCCAACTCGTCTTCTTCTTCCAGCGCCAAGGATCAGTGAAGTTGGTCGATCCGGTGGCGGGCATCGTTTTCCCCGACTCCCTCTCGGCGGCCAAGGCGGTCGCCAAGAGTCGGATGATCAACAGGCGGCGGGGAGACTCGCCTTTCCTTGCGAGGAGGAGGAGGCGGACAGTTGTCCCGTCATTCCACTACTCTCGGGCGGCCGTCTTGATCGCGCTCTATGGTAATGCGAGTCCGACTATGACTGACAGTCGGATCCTTGTCCTTTCTTCCTCGGGCGCAGCCAGTTGGCGTCCGAGACGTCGTGCCTTGCTCTCAGCGAAGGTCGTCGTTTTGCCGCTGCGGCGCCTCTGTGTGGCAGCCGGCCTCGTTCTACGCGGCAGCCGCGTCGAGGAGCCACTGGACTCGCTCCATCATCAGGCGGTGCTCTTCGCCCTCGAAATTGTCCAGCTCGTCCGCCGCCGCCTGGGCGGCTCGAATGTTCTCTGCAGGTGTGGTGTACACAGGGCGTCTTGCCCCGAACAGGTCGGCAATGGCTACGCCACGCTGCTGGACCGTGCCAAGGCGGTTGGGCCCAGTTGGGGCTGGCGAGCCACCAACAGCGCGATCCATCTCTCGCTGGTAGGCCTCTGACAAGCGTCTCATGCTAGCCAGCTTCTTTGCACCTTCGACGAGCTGAAGGCGGCGCGCCTCCAACGTCTCCGCGTCAGCGTCTTCCGGAATGGGCGCAGTCAGGTCTTGTAGTGCCGCGCCAAGTGGGTCATGCGCTCCTCCGCCGGGGAGCTCGTCATGACTGATGACGAGCACCTCAGTGATGGTGCTTCCGTCGCTCTCCGCGCGAGGGAGAGGCTCGTAGTAGACCACCACATTAGTGGGGAATGCGTCGAGCGACGCGGTGTCGGAGTCGACCAGCATCGGGTCGGTGGAGCCTACGGACTCCAAGTCCACGGCAGGCTCGCCGGCGACGTGGAGTTGATCGAGGAGGACCGCGAGGAGGCTCTCAGAGCCGCCCGTGCCTGCATCGAATGCAGGTTCATCAGAGATGCGAACCTCAGCGACAAGTTCGGCGAGGCGGCTAGCTGCGCAGGCGATCTCAACGCCGTGCAGCGTGTCGGCGCAAACTCCGTCTGGCATGCCTGCCTGGCTGCGCTCGCCAGGGTGGAAAAGGGTTCCCGTCCAGAACAGGTCTCCGGATGATGGTGCACCAGGCCCCACTGTGGGCGCCAAATGTCGGGGGTTGGGTGCGACATATGCCAAGGGATGTCTTATCATGGTGGGGGCAAGTAGGACGTCGCCGGTGCCTGGAAACGGGATGAGGCGTAGACATGCACGCCGGCGAATCTTACCCAGCTTCAGGGCTCTCCGGGGAGATAATACCCCTACTGCTGCTATGCGGGGTCTCCGCATGATCACTATGGCAAAGTGTTTACACGATCGCTCCTTGAGCTGTTTTCTGGAGGTAGGAGAGGGCAAGGCTAGCTCTCTCCCTCCTATATGGTTTGGTCTAGAGCTAATGGGTTCCAACCCTTTGCATGGGTGCCCTGGGGGGTTTATATAGGCCTACCCCCCAGGGGTACAATGGTAATCCGGCTGGGCGCGAGCCCAGCCGTCAATGCCTCCAGCCTCCGTCTTCTCCGCCGACTGCTGGGGCCCACCGACTGGCTAGGTACGGAGCCGACAGGCCGCGTCCGCCGCGGGCGGGTCTTACCGGCTGCTGATTACTGTAGCCGTGCTTCTAATGACGCGGGCTTCGTCATGGAGTCGTGGCAACAGCTCCGCCGCCTGGCGGGCGATCACTATTGCCACTCTCCGTCACATTTGGTTTAATGGCGCGTGGGCCCCGAGGGAGGAGCTGGCCGACTCCCGGGGGCCGACTCCCAACGAGTCCGACTGGTGGCGTACTTGCCGTCTTCTGGGGTCCCGTTGGCGGGTGGGACCCGCTGCCCCAAGGTCATACGGACAAGCCGTCGTGGGCGCAGGGTTCGGTCTGCCGGTGCTGATGGCAGGGCTGGCATGGCAACAGTGCCACGCCGCACGGAGATCTCCGTGAGTACGGTGTACTGTAGCCATGCCTGCCTCGGGAAAGGGGTGGGAGCAGTCTTCACTATAGCCACTCCCCTGTCCCGTCCCTCTTGATGAGGACAGGGGGTTTGTTGGAGTCGCGGGCCGACTTCCCAAAGCCGGCTTCTCTGGAAGTCGCTAGTCAGGAGTCGGCTTATCCTAAAGTCGTACCCGGGACTCGGCCACAAGTGGGCAGTCGGTCGCCTTGCCGCCGACTTCTCAGAAGGCGGCTCTTCGTCGTGGGGTCTTGAGGGGCGCAGCCTGCCCCGATGTCTTGAAAGGCTCTGGGGCTCGGGTTAGCCTACCCGTGACCCATTCCTCTGACAATAAGATAACTTCAAAGGGGAAAACGCAATCCATTACAAGAGAGTAGAGGGGGAGAAACATCATAAGATCCAACTATAATAGCAAAGCTCGCGATACATCAAGATCGTACCACCTCAAGAACACAAGAGAGAGAGAGAGAGATCAAACACATAGCTACTGGTACTGAAGGAAATATGCCCTAGAGGCAATAATAAAGTTATTATTTATTTCCTTGTATCATGATAAATGTTTATTATTCATGCTAGAATTGTATTAACCGGAAACATAATACATGTGTGAATACATAGACCAACAGAGTGTCACTAGTATGCCTCTACTAGACTAGCTCGTTAATCAAAGATGGTTATGTTTCCTAACCATGAACAAAGAGTTGTTATTTGATTAACGAGGTCACATCATTAGTTGAATGATCTGATTGACATGACCCATTCCATTAGCTTAGCACCCGATCGTTTAGTATGTTGCTATTGCTATCTTCATGACTTATACATGTTCCTATAACTATGAGATTATGCAACTCCCGTTTACCGGAGGAACACTTTGGGTACTACCAAACGTCACAACGTAACTGGGTGATTATAAAGGAGTACTACAGGTGTCTCCAATGGCAGATGTTGGGTTGGCGTATTTCGAGATTAGGGTTTGTCACTCCAATTGTCGGAGAGGTATCTCTGGGCCCTCTCGGTAATACACATCACATAAGCCTTGCAAGCACTGCAACTAAATAGTTAGTTGTGACATGATGTATTACGGAACGAGTAAAGAGACTTGCCGGTAACGAGATTGAACTAGGTATTGGATACCGACGATCGAATCTCGGGCAAGTAACATACCGATGACAAAGGGAACAACGTATGTTGTTATGCGGTCTGACCGATAAAAGATCTTCGTAGAATATGTAGGAGCCAATATGGGCATCCAGGTCCCGCTATTGGTTATTGACCGGAGACGTGTCTCGGTCATGTCTACATTGTTCTCGAACCGTAGGGTCCGCACGCTTAACGTTACGATGACAGTTATTATGAGTTTATGCATTTTGATGTACCGAAGGTTGTTCGGAATCCCGGATGAGATTACGGACATGACGAGGAGTCTCGAAATGGTCGAGACGTAAAGATTGGTATATTGGAAGCCTATGTTTAGACACCGGAAGCGTTCCGGGTGAAATCGGGATTTTACCGGATTACCGGGAGGGTTACCGGAACCCCCGGGAGGCTAATGGGCCTATTGGGCCTAAGTGGAAAAGAGAAAAGAGGCAGCCCTCTAGCTGGCCGGCGCCCCCTAGAGTCCTATTAGGAATAGGACAAGGGGCCGGCCCCCCTTCTCTCTCTTTCTCCCCTTGAGTCCTAATTGGAATAGGATTGGGGGGGGAGTCCTACTCCCGGTGGGAGTAGGACTCCTCCTGCGCCCTCTCCCCCTAGCCGGCCGAACCCCCACCCCCTGGCCTTTATATACGGGGGCAGGGGGCACCCCAAGACACACAATTTAATCGTTCCTTAGCCGTGTGCGGTGCCCCCTGCCACCAAATTCCACCTCGATCATACCATTACAGTGCTTAAGCGAAGCCCTGCGTCGGTAGTACATCAAGATCGTCACCACGCCGTCGTGCTGACGGAACTCTTCCTCGACGCTTTGCTGGATCGGAGCCCGAGGAACGTCATCGAGCTGAACGTGTGCTAAGAACTCGGAGGTGCCGGAGTAACGGTGCTTGGATCGGTCGGATCGGGAAGAAGACGTACGACTACTTCCTCTACGTTGTGTGATCGCTTCCGCAGTCGGTCTGCGTTGGTACGTAGACAACACTCTCCCCTCTCGTTGCTGTGCATCACCATGATCTTGCGTGTGCGTAGGAAAATTTTGAAATTACTGCGTTCCCCAACAGTGGTATCAGAGCCAGGTTTTATGGTTTGATGTTATATGCACGAGTAGAACACAAGTGAGTTGTGGGCGATACAAGTCATACTGCCTACCAGCATGTCATACTTTGGTTCGGCGGTATTGTTGGTTGAGATGATCCGGACCAACCTTACGCATACTCTTATGCGAGACCGGTTCCCTCGACGTGCTTTGCACATAGATGGCTTGCGGAAGACTATCTCTCCAACTTTAGTTGAACCAAGTGTGACTACGCCCGGTCCTTGAGAAGGTTAAAACGGAGTCGATTTGACGAACTATCGTTGTGGTTTTGATGCGTAGGTGAGATGTGTTCTTACTTAAGCCCGTAGCAGCCACGTAAAACTTGCAACAACAAAGTAGAAGACGTCTAACTTGTTTTTGCAGGGCATGTTGTGATGTGATATGGTCAAGGCATGATGCTGATTTTATTGTATGAGATGATCATGTTTTGTAACCGAGTTATCGGCAACTGGCAGGAGCCATATGGTTGTCGCTTTATTGTATGCAATACAATCGCGATGTAATGCTTTACTAGATTACTAAACGGTAGTAATAGTCGTGGAAGCATAAGATTGGCGAGACGACAACGTTGCTACGATGGAGATCAAGGTGGCGCGGCGGTGACGATGGTGATCATGACGATGCTTCGGAGATGGAGATCACAAAGCACAAGATGATGATGGCCATATCATATCACTTATATTTGATTGCATGTGATGTTTATCCTTTTATGCATCTTATCTTGCTTTGATTGACGGTAGCATTATAAGATGATCTCTCACTAAATTATCAAGGAGTGTTCTCCCTGAGTATGCACCGTTGCAAAAGTTCTTCGTGCTGAGACACCACGTGATGATCGGGTGTGATAGGCTCTACGTTCAAATACAACGGGTGCAAAACAGTTGCACACGCAGAATACTCAGGTTATACTTGACGAGCCAAGCATATACAGATATGGCCTCGGAACACGGAGACCGAAAGGTCGAGCGTGAATCATATAGTAGATATGATCAACATATTGATGTTCACCATTGAAAACTACTCCATCTCACGTGATGATCGGTTATGGTTTAGTTGATTTGGATCACGTAATCACTTAGAGGATTAGAGGGATGTCTGTCTAAGTGGGAGTTCTTAAGTAAATTAACTGAACTTAAAAATTATCATGAACTTAGTACCTGATAGTATCTTGCTTGTTTATGTTGTAGATAGATGGCTCGTGCTGTTGTTCCGTTGAATTTTAATGCGTTCCTTGAGAAAGCTAAGTTGAAAGATGATGGTAGCAATTACACGGACTGGGTCCGTAACCTGAGGATTATCCTCATTGCTGCACAGAAGAATTACGTCCTGGAAGCACCGCTAAGTGCCAGGCCTGCTGCAAGAGCAACACCAGAAGTTATGAACGTCTGGCAGAGCAAAGCTGATGACTACTCAATAGTTCAGTGTGCCATGCTTTACGGCTTAGAACCGGGACTTCAACGACGTTTTGAACGTCATGGAGCATATGAGATGTTCCAGGAGTTGAAGTTAATATTTCAAGCAAATGCCCGGATTGAGAGATATGAAGTCTCCAATAAGTTCTATAGCTGCAAGATGGAGGAGAACAGTTCTGTCAGTGAGCATATACTCAAAATGTCTGGGTATAATAATCACTTGATTCAATTGGGAGTTACACTTCCGGATGATTGCGTCATTGACAGAATTCTCCAATCACTGCCACCAAGCTACAAGAGCTTTGTGATGAACTATAATATGCAAGGGATGAACAAGACTATTCCCGAGCTCTTCGCTATGCTGAAAGCTGCGGAGGTAGAAATCAAAAAGGAGCATCAAGTGTTGATGGTTAACAAAACCACTAGTTTCAAGAAAAAGGGCAAAGGGAAGAAGAAAGGGAACTCCAAGAAGAACGGCAAGCAAGTTGCTGCTCAAGAGAAGAAACCCAAGCCTGGACCTAAGCCTGAAACTGAGTGCTTCTACTGCAAGCAGACTGGTCACTGGAAGCGGAACTGCCCCAAGTATTTGGCGGATAAGAAGGATGGCAAGGTGAACAAAGGTATATGTGATATACATGTTATTGATGTGTACCTTACTAATGCTCGCAGTAGCACCTGGGTATTTGATACTGGTTCTGTTGCTAATATTTGCAACTCGAAACAGGGACTACAGAATAAGCGGACACTAGCAAAGGACGAGGTGACGATGCGCGTGGGAAACGGTTCCAAAGTCGATGTGATCGCGGTCAGCACGCTACCTCTACATCTACCTTCGGGATTAATATTAGACCTAAATAATTGTTATTTGGTGCCAGCGTTGAGCATGAACATTATATCTGGATCTTGTTTGATGCGAGACGGATATTCATTTAAATCAGAGAATAATGGTTGTTCTATTTATATGAGTAATATCTTTTATGGTCATGCACACTTGAAAAGTGGTCTATTCTTATTAAATCTCGATAGTAGTAATACACATATTCATAATGTTGAAGCCAAAAGATGCAGAGTTGATAATGATAGTGCAACTTATTTGTGGCACTGCCGTTTAGGTCATATCGGTATAAAGCGCATGAAGAAACTCCATACTGATGGGCTTTTGGAACCACTTGATTATGAATCACTTGGTGTTTGCGAACCGTGCCTCATGGGCAAGATGACTAAAACACCGTTCTCCGGCACTATGGAGAGAGCAACAGATTTATTGGAAATCATACATACCGATGTATGTGGTCCGATGAATATTGAGGCTCGTGGCGGATATCGTTATTTTCTCACCTTCACAGATGATTTAAGCAGATATGGGTATATCTACTTAATGAAACATAAGTCTGAAACATTTGAAAAGTTCAAGGAATTTCAGAGTGAAGTTGAAAATCATCGTAACAAGAAAATAAAGTTCCTACGATCTGATCGTGGAGGAGAATATTTGAGTTACGAGTTTGGTGTACATTTGAAAAATTGTGGAATAGTTTCGCAACTCACGCCACCCGGAACACCACAACGTAATGGTGTGTCCGAACGTCGTAATCGTACTTTACTAGATATGGTGCGATCTATGATGTCTCTTACTGAATTACCGCTATCATTTTGGGGTTATGCTTTAGAGACGGCCGCATTCACGTTAAATAGGGCACCATCTAAATCCGTTGAGACGACGCCTTATGAACTATGGTTTGGCAAGAAACCAAAGTTGTCGTTTCTTAAAGTTTGGGGCTGCGATGCTTATGTGAAAAAGCTTCAACCTGATAAGCTCGAACCCAAATCGGAGAAGTGTGTCTTCATAGGATATCCAAAGGAAACTATTGGATACACCTTCTATCACAGATCCGAAGGCAAGACTTTTGTTGCTAAATTCAGAAACTTTCTTGAGAAGGAGTTTCTCTCGAAAGAAGTGAGTGGGAGGAAAGTAGAACTTGACGAGGAAACTATACCTACTCCATTATTGGGAAATAGTACATCACAGAAAACTGTTTCTATGAGAACTACACCAATAAGAGAGGAAGTTAATGATGATGATCATGAAACTTTAGATCAAGATACTACTGTACCTCGTAGATCAACCAGAGCAAGATCCGCACCAGAGTGGTACGGTAATCCTGTTCTGGAAGTCATGCTACTAGATCATGATGAACCTGTGAACTATGAAGAAGCGATGGTGAGCCCAGATTCCGCAAAGTGGCTTGAAGCCATGAAATCTGAGATGGGATCCATGTATGAAAACAAAGTATGGACTTTGGTTGACTTGCCCGATGATCGGCAAGCAATTGAGAATAAATGGATCTTTAAGAAAAAGACTGACGCTGATGGTAATGTTACTGTCTACAAAGCTCGACTTGTCGCAAAAGGTTTTCGACAAGTTCAAGGAGTTGACTACGATGAGACTTTCTCACCCGTAGCGATGCTTAAGTCTGTCAGAATCATGTTAGCAATTGCCGCATTTTATGATTATGAAATTTGGCAAATGGATGTAAAAACCGCATTCCTGAATGGATTTCTGGAAGAAGAGTTGTATATGATGCAACCAGAAGGTTTTGTCGATCCAAAGGGAGCTAACAAAGTGTGCAAACTCCAGCGATCCATCTATGGACTGGTGCAAGCATCTCGGAGTTGGAATAAACGCTTTGATAGTGTGATCAAAGCATTTGGGTTTATACAGACTTTTGGAGAAGCCTGTATTTACAAAAAGGTGAGTGGGAGCTCTGTAGCATTTCTGATATTATATGTGGATGACATATTACTCATTGGAAATGATATAGAATTTCTGGATAGCATAAAGGGATACTTGAATAAAAGTTTTTCGATGAAAGACCTTGGGGAAGCTGCTTACATATTAGGCATAAAGATCTATAGAGATAGATCAAAACGCTTAATTGGACTTTCACAAAGCACATACCTTGACAAGATTTTGAAGAAGTTCAAAATGGATCAAGCAAAGAAAGGGTTCTTGCCTGTATTGCAAGGTGTGAAGTTGAGCCAGACTCAATGCCCGACCACTGCAGAAGATAGAGAGAATATGAAAGATGTTCCCTATGCTTCAGCCATAGGCTCTATCATGTATGCAATGCTGTGTACCAGACCTGATGTGTGCCTTGCCATAAGTTTAGCAGGGAGGTACCAAAGTAATCCAGGGGTGGATCACTGGACAGCGGTCAAGAACATCCTGAAATACCTGAAAAGGACTAAGGATATGTTTCTCGTATATGGAGGTGACAAAGAGCTCACCGTAAGAGGTTACGTTGATGCAAGCTTTGACACTGATCCGGACGATTCTAAATCGCAAACCGGATACGTGTTTACTTTAAACGGTGGAGCTGTCAGTTGGTGCAGTTCTAAACAAAGCGTCGTAGCGGGATCTACATGTGAAGCGGAGTACATAGCTGCTTCGGAAGCAGCAAACGAAGGAGTCTGGATGAAGGAGTTCATATCCGATCTAGGTGTCATACCTAGTGCATCGGGTCCAATGAAAATCTTCTGTGACAATACTGGTGCAATTGCCTTGGCAAAGGAATCCAGATTTCACAAAAGAACCAAGCACATCAAAAGACGCTTCAACTCCATCCGGGATTTAGTCCAGGTGGGAGACATAGAGATTTGCAAGATACATACGGATCTGAATGTTGCAGACCCGTTGACTAAGCCTCTTCCACGAGCAAAACATGATCAGCACCAAGGCTCCATGGGTGTTAGAATCATTACAGTGTAATCTAGATTATTGACTCTAGTGCAAGTGGGAGACTGAAGGAAATATGCCCTAGAGGCAATAATAAAGTTATTATTTATTTCCTTGTATCATGATAAATGTTTATTATTCATGCTAGAATTGTATTAACCGGAAACATAATACATGTGTGAATACATAGACCAACAGAGTGTCACTAGTATGCCTCTACTAGACTAGCTCGTTAATCAAAGATGGTTATGTTTCCTAACCATGAACAAAGAGTTGTTATTTGATTAACGAGGTCACATCATTAGTTGAATGATCTGATTGACATGACCCATTCCATTAGCTTAGCACCCGATCGTTTAGTATGTTGCTATTGCTATCTTCATGACTTATACATGTTCCTATAACTATGAGATTATGCAACTCCCGTTTACCGGAGGAACACTTTGGGTACTACCAAACGTCACAACATAACTGGGTGATTATAAAGGAGTACTACAGGTGTCTCCAATGGCAGATGTTGGGTTGGCGTATTTCGAGATTAGGGTTTGTCACTCCAATTGTCGGAGAGGTATCTCTGGGCCCTCTCGGTAATACACATCACATAAGCCTTGCAAGCACTGCAACTAAATAGTTAGTTGTGACATGATGTATTATGGAACGAGTAAAGAGACTTGCCGGTAATGAGATTGAACTAGGTATTGGATACCGACAATCGAATCTCGGGCAAGTAACATACCGATGACAAAGGGAACAACGTATGTTGTTATGCGGTCTGACCGATAAAAGATCTTCGTAGAATATGTAGGAGCCAATATGGGCATCCAGGTCCCGCTATTGGTTATTGACCGGAGACGTGTCTCGGTCATGTCTACATTGTTCTCGAACCGTAGGGTCCGCACGCTTAACGTTACGATGACAGTTATTATGAGTTTATGCATTTTGATGTACTGAAGGTTGTTCGGAATCCCGGATGAGATTACGGACATGACGAGGAGTCTCGAAATGGTCGAGACGTAAAGATTGGTATATTGGAAGCCTATGTTTAGACACCGGAAGCGTTCCGGGTGAAATCGGGATTTTACCGGATTACCGGGAGGGTTACCGGAACCCCCGGGAGGCTAATGGGCCTATTGGGCCTAAGTGGAAAAGAGAAAAGAGGCAGCCCTCTAGCTGGCCGGCGCCCCCTAGAGTCCTATTAGGAATAGGACAAGGGGCCGGCCCCCCTTCTCTCTCTTTCTCCCCTTGAGTCCTAATTGGAATAGGATTGGGGGGGGGGGAGTCCTACTCCCGGTGGGAGTAGGACTCCTCCTGCGCCCTCTCCCCCTAGCCGGCCGAACCCCCTCCCCCTGGCCTTTATATACGGGGGCAAGGGGCACCCCAAGACACACAAGTTAATCGTTCCTTAGCCGTGTGCGGTGCCCCCTGCCACCAAATTCCACCTCGATCATACCATTACAGTGCTTAGGCGAAGCCCTGCGTCGGTAGTACATCAAGATCATCACCACGCCGTCGTGCTGACGGAACTCTTCCTCGACGCTTTGCTGGATCGGAGCCCGAGGAACGTCATCGAGCTGAACGTGTGCTAAGAACTCGGAGGTGCCGGAGTAACGGTGCTTGGATCGGTCGGATCGGGAAGAAGACGTACGACTACTTCCTCTACGTTGTGTGATCGCTTCCGCAGTCGGTCTGCGTTGGTACGTAGACAACACTCTCCCCTCTCGTTGCTGTGCATCACCATGATCTTGCGTGTGCGTAGGAAAATTTTGAAATTACTGCGTTCCCCAACAGGTACATACCCTCAGCCCCGAGGGAGAACTACTCCCTCCTCGTCATGGAGAGCACCGGGATGATGAAGATGGCCACCGGAGAGGGATTCCCCCTCTGGCAGGGTGCCGGAACGGGTCTAGATTGGTTTTCGGTGGCTACGGAGGCTTCTGGCAGTGGAACTCCCGATCTATTGTGCTTCCTGATAGTTTTAGGGTATATGGATATATATATAGGTGGAAGAAATACACCAAGGGATCCACGAGGGGCCCACGAGGGTGGAGGGCGCGCCCAGGGGGTGGGCACGCCCCCTTCCTCATGGCTTCCTTGTTGATCCCCTGACGTGCACTCCAAGTCTCCTGTATTGCTTTCTTTCCAAAAATAACTTTTCTGAAGGTTTCATTCCGTTTGGACTCCGTTTGATATTCCTTTTCTGCGAAACACTGAAACAAGGGGAAAACAGAAACTGGCACTGGGCTCTGGGTTAATGGGTTAGTCCCAAAAATCATATAAAATAGCATATAAATGCATATAAAACATCCAAGGTTGATAATATAATAGCATGGGACAATCAAAAATTATAGATGCGTTGGAGACGTATCAACCACCTTTTGTCAGGATAACTTGTACTAGTTGTCCCCTTTTGAATTGGCCATTGTTGGCTCCCTTCCCTCTCAATATTTGGGGAGAGGACCATGGCCTATATAAGTAGAACTAGCCACCACAGTAGAGGGGGGGTCGACCTCACAACAACAACGAAAAGAGAGCACAAGAGCACCTCAATCTTAGGAGGCTGCTCTTCCCCTTGTACTGTTCATCATTAGCCCAAGAGGAAATCCACCACCACCACACTGGAGTAGGGTATTACACCACAACGGTGGCCCGAACCAGTATAAATCTTGTGTCTTTGTCTTGTGAGTTCGTTGAGTTCGTCTGTGAGATCTTAGAGAGCTAGGGCGTGGATCGCTAGGGAGAAAGCCTTCGCGCGCACCCAAGTGTTCGAACCTCAAGGGTTTGCCGGAAGCTGTGATCCGACAGCTTGTGTCATTCGCCTCGCACCCCCACACGGTCGCGGTGCACAATGTAGTAACTAGTCTCTTCTTGACCCGCATTTACATTGATACGGCTTGAATGCCACGGAGGGAGAGGGTAGCGGTTCCTGAGACGTTGAACGGTTAATGATGCATCCTCAATTAGCATGCAGAGGGAAGTAATTTGAGAAGCAGAATAAAACCAGCACAATGTGAATGCAACAGAGTTTGTACTCTCATATAAAGGTGCCCAATCACTCGAATCCATGTACTTCTAGTCTCTGCGCAACACTACTCACTCCAATCCAAGACCAAGTGACCAGAACCACAAGCACCTATGTAGGCGATGGACGCAAACGGCAGTCGGCTATGCCAAATCATCCAATACGCTGGCCTGCGGCCCCGCACCTCGCAACGTTTCCAGACAGTGCTGGCAACTGCCGGCGTCGTAGCCCTCGCCGATGCCGGCTTCACCTCTCGCATGGACGACATGATGGTTCACTCCATCCGCAAGCTCACCGCCGTCAAGAAGCGCGCGGACGACCTTGCGATACTGCTCCAGCCCATGCACCCAGGCTCCTCATTGCCTTCCACCCTCATCGGCCTCGATGGTGATGAACTCTTTCAAGGCCTGGTGGCCCTGCAGGTGCCAGAGGTCACGACGAAGAATGTGCACCTCGAGGTCGCGCTCGCTACGCAGCGCCTTGCCATGCAAGAAACCGTCAACCTACACATCCACGTCCACGAGGAAATCATCTACATAGGCCACTACAAGGCCAGCGAGGACAGAAAGACGTTGGCCTTCTTCCAGCGGCTAGAATCTTTGGACGCATTTGTTCAGAAGCATGTTGACCTGGCCACGAAAGTCGTTGCTACTTAGCCGCTGTTTGGTGGGCCGGCGCCCTGAGTCGAGGAGGTGGATGTCGTCGATGGATGCATCTCTTCTTCTTGCCTCATGTAAGCTGCACTGCATCGCCTCGTGGCCTTAATGTTTTATTAGTATAGTACTCCCTCCGTTCCCAAATATAAGTCTTTCTATAGATTCCAGCAAGTGACTACATATGGAGCAAAAGAGTGAATTTACACTCTAAAATATGTCTACATACATCTGTATGTTGTATTCCATTTGAAATATCTAAAAAGACTTATATTTAGGAACCGAGGGAGTATATGGCATTTTTATTCCAGTCATAACATTTTCACTATGAGGTGGGGCCAAAGTTGATCAAACCGACCATCGGCAAATCCCCACCCCACCCATCACGCGTCGGCTGAGTTTAGAATTAGAAGAGAGAAACAAGGGAGAAGAGCTTGCTTTACTAGGGTTGCTCTCTTCATTCTCTCATCCTCTCTGGATCTAAACAAGACAGCGGTAGTGACATTTTCTCTCTGCTCACCGCTGGTCATAGATCCGAACGGATCCCTTCGTCTGATGTGTGTAGAGGACTAAGGTGCATCGTTCACGCGGTCATCGCCAGCGAGGGAGGAAACCCACAGCTGCCGGCGGGGCTCAATCCTCTGCCCGTGCCGTTCTCTCCGACACAGTGCCGGCTTAGGAGGTCCTCCGACCCTTCTTCCTCCCCATCGTATTGTGCGTAGATCTGACCTGCCGATATCGACATCCTGACGACCCTCGGCTACAAGTTCTTCGAAAGCGTCCTTGCTCTACTGCCCCAGCTCCCCACGTGTCTACATGTGCATCTTTTTCTACTTCCATCAGCTCTTCCAAATCCACCTAAATTTTTAGTATTATTAGAGGTAAAGCTACTTCATGCATTCGAATCTAGGACTTGGTTCAAACAACGAAGAAAGGGGGGAAAGTCGTAGCATGAATCTAGGACTTGATTCAAAGAGGAAATAACATGGGGAAAGTAGTAGAGACCGGATACCCAACCAGTATCTTGGTTGAAAATGGAAATAATGGGAAAATACAGTACAAATTGGATAATGAACAGATCTATTATTGGTTGAAAAAAGGATAGAAAGTGGCAGCTAGTGGACAAGTCAACAGAGTATGTCGAGGATTAGATTAGCTGCCCTCACATAGTAAAAGGTCTCCAAGATTAGATTTGCTGCCCTCACATAGTAAAAGGTCTCCGGGATTAGATTTTCTGCCCTCACAAAGTAAAAGGTCTCCAGGATTAGATTTGCTGCTCTCACATAGTAAAAGGTCTCCAGGATTAGATTTGCTGCCCTCACAGAGCATGAACAAACTCGGCATCACCACTTTATGCCTCCTTGTAGGTACATTGTGCTGATGCGTCCACTATCGCATGTCCTTATACCAACTTTTTGCTATTGTTAATATAAGTGCACATGTAAAGTGAAGAGATCACACTGTTACCTTAAGGACATGTCTAACTAGTGTTATTGTTAATCTAATGCCTCCAGTGATATGATGCAATTAAATTGTGTTACAAATGGTACTCCTGCTGTTTTCCCTAGTATGATAAGTAAGTTGCTTCTTTACGCTGCTGAGTGACCTGGTGTCCCCATGCTCCCATGCCCTTAAACCAACTCTTTAGCTGCTATTGATTTACTGTATCTGGTAAACAAGCAATGCCACCATTAAAGTAATCCCATATTTGACGAATGTCATTGTTGATCGTAATGCTTCCGGTAACATGAAGCATTGTTGGCATTTTAAAATTTCTACCGTCCTTGCGTGATTACCATGAACATAATTAAGATGCTTCTTTTCATTTCATGTATGTTCCGTATATTCTTATTGACCAACAACTGTTTACTCTCTATCTTTTTGTGCAGATAGGGATATCCATTTCACCTTGTTGCTATTGTGACCTTTGGGTGAACTACACAAAACACTTTTTTTGGAATGAGTGTCTTGTGTAGTTCAACTAAAATTTCACGTGGGCAACTCAATTTTGGTGGAACTGCACAAATTGGTGATTGGAGTTTCCAAAATCTCCATCAAATTCTGCTGGTAATCTCGTTCAACATTTTATTAGCCTTTGCAAGATGAGCCGTCACTGTCACCACAATGGCACTTTATTTTAGTGGAACTGCACAAAAGGATAAGCACATTATAGTTACACCTTACATGAGCAGGACAGCCAACCTTAATGTTGCTGAATTTTAGTGCAACTAGTAAAGAAGAACCTGCCGGCTCACAAGAGCAAGTAGTTCTTGCTAGCTGAATGATGCAATATTTGCTTCATTTCAGGTGAACTGCAGAAAAAAGGCGCATGAATTGAATCGTGGATCTCCAGGCTGGCCTCATCTGAATGGAGTTACAGGTTCACCACATCGAGTCATGGCGGCATAGGGCCCCTCACACCGGTCAGTACTGTCCTTTATCAACATGATTGTGCTTTGTCATATTGTGCTAATGTTCTATTTTTTGAATAAAGCTATTCTATCACAATGTTTTCTTGTTTTGGAAATAAAGTTTTCTTCAACTAGTACCACTATTATAGTAATCATGCTCTTTCTTATTCGTGCAAACATGAATACTCAATTACGGATGTTGTGATGGTCAAGAACATTTGCCAAGTTCTTGGGTTGTATGACACGGCTAGCCAAGATGGATTTAATCCCGATATTCAGTTTATCAAAAGGCTCCAATGGGTTGGTTCTGAATCTTGCAAGTTGGGAATCAATGAGATGTGTAGGCATCTTTGTTGTACTTATAGTTTGAATCTTATTTGTTAGTTCTAAATCTTGCAAGCTGGGAATCAATGAGATGTGTAGGCATCTTTGATGTACTTATTATTTGAATCTTATTTGTTGGTTCTGGATCTTGCAAGATGGGAAACACGGCATGATGATGCAGAGGACAGCAACCATAACAAACATTTCAAACTTGGTAGTATTATTTGTGTGAAAGTGCGACAAATGTGTTGATCGTGTGCGTCCTGAGAATAATAATTCGAATTGTTGTGCATGTTGATCATGTGGCACTAATAGAACGAGCCAATGCATTGCGTGTTTTAAGAATAAATTTCTATTAAAGCTAATTAAGTTTAAGTAAAGTGACCACTAACACTTGTTACTACAGTACCAATACAGACCCACTCGTGAACCGACGTGTGGCCGGAATAGGTTTCTTAATGGAGGCATTTGAATGCGCCGAGGGTGCATGTTCTGTCGGGCGTGCAGCGGGCGAGGGAGAGGTAGTAACTGTTGTCACCTGTACACACTCAGTTTACTATTGAATCCAGTTCCCCAAGAGCTGAAAAACAAACTATTGCCGCCTATCCACTTGTTCACTTGAGGAGACTCCAATGGCGATCCGAGGGGTGAGCCTGCTAGATATGGACTTCAGCAAGGAGTTCACCTTTGAGTTCGCCATTAAGTCCCATGGTTGCACCTAGTTGGATGTGGTGTACATCAATGATCCGGACTTGGTGAAGCTCTGCCTCACCGAGTTCCAGCAGTACTTACGGGACGAGAAAGCACAAGGTTGCGGGACTAGACCTTGTGCCCATCCATTCGTCTCCTGACAGGGACCAGCGGATCGTGGTCACCCAAGTATGCGTGCGGGATGAGGTTCTTGTCTACCACTGTTGAAGGGCCATCAGAGGTTCTGTAGCATTCGCCTGTTTCATCGGCAACGCCGACTGCACCTTCGCTACGGTGGAGAGAAGGAACACTATTACAGGATGCTGCTAACACGACACTACGATTAGAGACCCCTTGATGAAACTGTGTGATCCATTAATCAGAAACGGGGATGTAAAAAACCGTCTGAAAGCACAAGTGCTCCTTGGGTGATTTTGGTAATTAATGTCAACATATCTCTTGTTGGACTAATGTTTCTACCAAGCATGTTTCAAACAAGTTCAACAATGGAGTGGCATGGACTAGAGGATGTGGAACCCCTTCAATATGCTAAGGACAAAGGATTGGCTCAAGCTCAAAGCTCAGGACTCTACATTTTCTATTTTAGTGATCCAAGATCACATTGAGTCCATAGGAAAGCCAATACTATTAAGAAGGGATGAGGTGTTGCTTAATGGCTTGCTTGCTCAAAGTGCTTAGTGATATGCTCCAAAGCCCTCAACCACTTTCTCACTTCCAAATTTGTCCCAAACCAAAAGTCAAACTCGGCCCCACCGATTCTTTCTATCCGGAGCCACCGAGTTCAGTTGACATAGCCACTGCCAGAAACCCTAATCAGTTCGATCTCACCGATGGGATCTCGGTCTCACCGAGATGCGCTTGCAAACTCTCTGTTACCTATTGCAATATTTTCTATCCCACCGAGATATGCAATCGGCCCCATTGAGTTTGCTTGGCCAACTCTCTTTTTCGCTTATTACCCAAATTGGTCCCACCGAGTTTGAGCAATTGGTCAAACCGAGTTTTGGATTTACCATAACCCTAGCACATTGGTCCCACCGAGTTGATCCAATCAGTCCCACCGAAACACCTAACAGTCACATTATGAATCAAATCGGTCTGACCGAGTTCTCTGAATCGGTCCCACCGAGTTTGGTGATTTGTGTGTAATAGTTAGATTTTGTGTGGAGGCTATAAATACCCCTCCACCCACTCTTCACTTGTGGAGAGAGCCATCAGAGCATGCCTACACTTCCAATACATATTTTCTGAGATAGAACCACCTACACTTGTGTTGAGGTTAAGATATTCCATTCCAACCACATAAATCTTGATCCCTAGCCTTCCCAAAGTTGCTTTCCACTCAAATCTTCTTTCTACCAAATCCAATCCTATGAGAGAGAGTTGAGTGTTGGGGAGACTATCATTTGAAGCACAAGAGCAAGGAGTTCATCATCAACACACCATTTGTTACTTCTTGGAGAGTGGTGTCTCCTAGATTGGCTAGGTGTCACTTCGGAGCCTTCGACAAGATTGTGGAGTTGAACCAAGGAGTTTGTAAGGGCAAGGAGATCGCCTACTTTGTGAAGATCTACTCTAGTGAGGCAAGTCCTTCGTGAGCGACGGCCATGGTGGGATAGATAAGGTTGCTTCTTCGTGGACCCTTCGTGGGTGGAGCCCTCCGTGGACTCGCGCAACCGTTACCCTTCATGGGTTGAAGTCTCCATCAACGTGGATGTACGATAGCACCACCTATTGGAACCACGGATAAAAATCACCGTGTCTCCAAATTGCGTTTGCACACTCCAATCCCTTCTCTTTACATTATTGCAACTTGCATGCTTTACTTTCCGCTGCTCATATATTATGTGTATGCTTGCATTCTTGCTTGATATGTATTGTGAATGTTTAAACTTGTGCTAATACTCCACATGAACCTAAAGAATTAAAAACTGTAACTTTTCTTGATTAGAGTCTATTCACGCCCATCTAGACACCTCTTCTCAATCCTTTCACCGTCAAAAAAGGTGCAACACATTTGCGATGGCGAAGCCATCAAACACGGTTCAGATTTTAGTTGTGTGTGTGATTCAGGGCACACGGTGAACCCATTCGAACTATTTGCGATGAGGCGGAACAACAGAAACGGGAAGCCATATCAATGTGTGTGCGATATACGCCATACAGTTTGCTTTGATGAACTGTTTGCTGTTAGGGAGTGCAACAGAAACGGTTAGCCAGATCAAGGTGTGTGTGATATAGGGCATACGGTTTACTCGGACGAACTATGTTTGATTAGCGAACACAACAGAAACGGTTCAACTTAATAAGATGTGTGTGATACGTGACAAACAGCCGACTCGGATCAACTTTTTGCGATGAGAAATTACAGCACAGATGGTTAATACAGTTAGTTTGTGTGTGATTTTGTGTGTACAAAAAACTTTGAAAAATGCAAACTAGTTGCTTGCGGTGGCTAGGAGTATGGCACACGATGCGTCTGCGAGTACTCGTGTGCGATGATTAGTAAGTTACACATACGTTCCTTATGTTAACACTTGTGTGATAAATAAGACATGGCACCGGATACGGTATTTGGGTTCTGTGTGTGCTCCACTTAGTCTTCCTGCGCTCCAGCGAATGCTTCCCGTGCTCCACATGGGTGAATTGTAAAATCCACGCCTCTTCCCTCACCTGTTTCCCGCAACCAGCTAACGGCTTGCTACATATAACCAAGGCGGCAATGCACCGCCGCGACACTTTGCGCGGATCTAGTCCTCACCCATTTACCATTAGTTATTCCAAGCATGCCAGACAACGACCAATGCTTTGACGTCGATGCCTACCTGCGTTACATATTCGGTGAGGAGAACGAGCTGGAGCAGGTTGGGGAGCAAGAGATTCATCAGCCGATGCAGGCACCATGGCCCATCGGCAATGATATAAGCGTGATAGTCCTTGGGAGCACAATCGACATATTGTAGAGGTGTGATGAGCAGTTTGCCATCCACCGTGCAAAAGATCCAGAGCTGCTCGGCGGCATGATCGACGACCCACCCGAAGAGCCGCCATCACCAGTGCTCATCGAGAGCCTGATGCCCCGCAAGGAATGGGCAGAGGACCTCTGTGATTCAGTCAAGACAAAGGCAGCATGTTCCTTCATCATTGCCCATGTCGGCCATGTCAACCTCAATCCCAATGATGTGGTGGCCAGGCTTGAGCGCATCCTTGGCGGAGTTGACGTCCCCGATGAAGTAGAACATCGCCAACATGATATCTTGAGGATGTGGGTGATGGATGGAATTTGCTACCAGGCCAGAGACATGGAAATGGAGCGATTCCGTGGAGTTGTCATGCGCGTGATTGCATGCTGTCAAGCTCTTCTGGAAGAGGCCCAGCAGCCCCAAGAGCCTCCCAGCGCCAGCAGCTCCGTAGGTAGAGGCGGGTCGGGACACTTGGAGTGAACGGTCGCAAGTGTGCCATGCTGATCATGGAGCCCGAGAAGACCATCGTCAGAAGACCGCCAACTCAGCCTTTTAGCTTATATTTTATTATAATTGTATGTATATGTAGGTCATGAGTGTTCTGGGCCTTGCCGCATGTGGTATTTTAAATTATCCTGAATATGTAAGACAATTATTAAAAATTATTAACCGTTGCCATTGTAAAGTTGCCTCAACGGCGAGCAGAGCGCGCGCAGAGATGCCAGAGTGGAGCGCGTTGCGGCCGCCTCAACAACGAGCAACCATGTGGTCAACCTTCTGCCATCAATAAATTTTGACCCTATTTCTTGTCATATTGCAGATTACAACGCAATAAGTAATTGCAAATTGGATCACATCTATCAAACTAATATGTGTTCACACTTAGCATCGGGCTATAAAAACTACCCACTCGAAAATTACTTCATAGTTCCTCTCCTCATCACCCACAAAACTGGTCTTTCCTGTCAAGTCGTTCAAACATGACCGGTAGGAGGAGTTTAGGGTGGACATATAACCGTGCAGCAAAGACCAAGGCCACGGAAGCACTAGAGAGGTCCCGCCGCGAAGCCGCAGCCGCATCAGAGATGTCCCGGCGCGCCGCGGAGCCCTCGAATGAGCTCTCACGGGCACATGAGGGCTCTCACAAGCGCATTCGTGGCGTCAGCCATCGCGGCGAGTCGGCGTTCCTGAAGTCCTTCGCCGGCGACGACGATATTCTTGCTAGCGTCACTATGCAGCAGGAGCTGGTCGATGGCTTGATGAAGTTGCTCAAGATCAGCGATGCCTCGGTTGACAAGGTGACCAGCCTCGTCGAGCAACTCATGGGTGACAATGCGAAGCTCCTCAAGTTTCTCGCTGAGAAGGAGGAGGAGGCAGCTGGCTGGAAGATGTTGCATGAGCAGAGCAGTGCCTCGGAGATGATGCTGAAAGCGGTCATCAAGGAACTGATGGGTGACTTGAGGAAGCTCCGGATCGAGCATGAGCAGGAGGTGGAGGAATCCATGGCTACTTTCAAGCAAAGTCGTGAGGAATTGAATAAGGAGCTGGAGGATTTCATCGCCCGGCGATCCATCGATGAGTAGAGACAGTAGCGACCCGGGTCATTGTCTGTAATTTCCTTCTTCTCTTGTCCCCGTGTCTTCCGGGCTTTGCTGCATGTGGCATTTTAAATTATCCAGAATATGTAAGAGAATTATTATCTGCACCATTGTAAATTTGTCGTCGTATTATCCGTTGCCATTATACTTGTGGGCGTATTATCTGTTGCCCTATGTGGCAATTTAAATTAGGGCAGAATACGAGTTGAAAACACGAACAAAGAAAATGCTGCCATGGGATCACAGGCAAACACCCTCCGTCCAGGTGCTTTAATTATTGTGAGCGAGGCGGGCGGCGGCTGTGCATGGAGGTCAAATAGCTCGCTTCCCGGTGAGCATGGGTGGCCTTGCTGTTCGCACGTGTCCCGTGGAGCCTACGAGGTGGACAAAATGCACGCGTCCCGTCAAGCCTGCGCGGCGAACTGCTCGCGCGCATCCCGTCGAGCCTGCACGGCGGACTTCTCGTGCTCGTCCCGTCTAATCAAACAGTTGCACGCACGCCACCAAGTATGGTTAAATTTTGACACGGTTAATATAATACAGCCGTTTGCGATATTAACGTGTCAGCTTTTTGTTTCAAAAAGGACTTCGTTGGCTACTAATGTGTGCGCCTCTTCTCAAACTGGAAGATTTTTTACCATGGCATATATGTGCCATGTCATGAAACCATGACAAGTTTCATGTTTTTTGGGTGAGTTTTTGATTTACTGGGATTTAAAAACCGAGATTCTCAATGTTTCAGGACGACGGCAAGTTTGTAATTCATTCCCATTCCTTAAATGAGACCTAAACATGCACCCAAGACACATGTACAATTTCTCACCCATTTTGCCTCATTGGAGCAAGTGCTTGTAGTTCAAATTTGAATTATGGACTACATTAAATGCGTAGAAAACTAAGTAATTAGCAATATATATATATATATATATATATATATAATGGCCAAATGAACCCTGAACAGTTTCAAATTTCAGCCCCACACTCCTGTTATTCAATGTTGCCTATGGAAAACAAAGTTCAAGGCGAGAAGAGGCAGCGATTATCGTTTCTCCCACAAGAGGGGCATGTTTCCCTACCGAAACCACGAGGGTTGCGACAGGCTCTGGTTTGTAATGGGATTGTAATATGGCTTCGCCCAAATTGGACAATTATATGTACCATGTAGTGACACCATGCCAAGTTTCATGATTTCCTAGTTAGTTTTGGATTTACAGAGATTTAAAAACCGAGATTCACAATGTTTGTGGCCAAGCCAGGACGTGGCGAGATGGTTGAATTCATTCCCATTCATTCCATGGGACCTAAACATGCACCCCAAGGAAACATGTACATTTTTTCTAGCCATTTTGGTGCACTGGAGCATGTATTTGTAGTTCGGATTTGAATTATGGACATTAAATTGCCTAGAAAACTCAAATAATGAATAAAAAAAGGTCAAACGGACCTTGAATAATTTCAAAGTTTAGCGTGAATCTCCCATTTTTCCGTGTCGCGTCTAGAAGAAAATACGAGGCTGGAAGAGGGAGTGATTATCATTTGGCCCATAAGGGGACACGTTTCCCTATCGAAACCACGAGGGTTCTTGCGACAAGCTCTGGTTTGTAAGAGGTTTGTAATAAAGCTTGGCCCAAATTGGCAATGTTTTTACCATGACATATATGTTCCATGACATGACACCATGCCACCTTTGATGCCTTTCTGGTGAGTTTTGGATTTATGCGGACTTAAAAACCGAGATTCGAAATGTTTGAGGATGAGCTAGGACATCGGTACGGTTGTAATTCGTTCACATTCCCGCCATGGGACCTAAACATGCACCCAAGGACACAAGTATAATTTTTCTAGCCATTTTGGTGAACTGGAGCATGTATTTGTAGTTCAGATTTGAATTATGGACATTCAATGCCTAGGAAACTCAATTAGTATATATATAAAAAGGCCAAACGAACCATGAATACGATTAAATTTCAGCACGGATATCATGTCGTTCCATGTTGCCCGTGGAAGAAAATACAAGGCGAAAAGAGACAGTGATTACGTTTCGCCCACAAGGGGAACACGTTTCCCTATCGGAACCACGAGGCTTCTTTGAGAGAAGCTTCGGTTTTGTAAGAGGTTTCTAATAAAGCTTGGCCCAAATTGGACAATGTTTTACCATGACATATATGTGCCTATGTGACACCCATGCCACCTTTGATGACTTTCTGGTGAGTTTAGGATTTACGGGGATTTAGAAACTGAGATTCCAAATGTTTGAGGACGAGCCAAGACGCGGGTACGGTTTTAATTTGTTCCCATTCCTAGCATGGGACCTAAACATGCACCCAAGGACACATGTATAAATTTTCTAGCCATTTTGGTGAACTGGAGCATGTATTTGAAGTTCAGATTTGAATTATGGACATTAAATGCCTAGGAAACTCAATTAGTGTATAAAAAGGCCAAGCGAACCCTGAATAAGTTTAAATTTCAGCGTGGATATCATGTCGTTCCATGTTTCCTGTAGAAGAAAATACAAGGCAAAAAGAGGCAGTGATTACGTTTCGCCCACAAGGGGGACACGTCTCCCCATCAGAACCACGAGGCTTCTTTGAGAGAAGCTCCGGTTTGTAAAAGGCTTGTAATAAAACTTGCACGACAATGGACGAAATAAATTGCTCGACATATAAGTGCCATGTCGTGACACCATGCCAGGTTTCACGACTTTCGGCTTAGTTTTGGATTTACGGGGATTTAAAAATCGAGATTCTTCTCACAAAATGTTTTCAAAAAGCACACAGTTCACTCACGAAAGCCGATATTCAATGGAAACTTTGTGGAAACCATACTTTAAAGTTTCATAAAAATCTGAAAAAAAAATGTGGGATGTTAAGAAGGTGATGTTTTATTGCGACACAAAATTTCAAGTTGAAAAACATTACGAGATGTGAGCTATGAAAAAGACAAATTCAGCCCTAAATAGTGACATTACTATTCGGCAGTATTCAACGCTGATTTTGTCTTTTTCATAGCTCACATCTCGTTATGTGTTTCAACTTGAAATTTTATGTGGCAATAAAACATCATCCTCTTAACATCCCGCATTTTTTTCAAAAAAATTTGAAACTTCAAAACATCTTTTTCTCATGGTTTTCACCGGTTTCCACCAAATGTTGGTTTCTGTATGATATTCCCCTACTACGTGCGCGATTTGGGTCATGTGTTCTGATTGGCCAGAACCCAAACCCCACGGATCATACGTGTGCACCGTTGGATGCTCCTAGATCGAACGGCAACCCTGAGCCCTTTCGACAACACATGCAGTACATGGATAAGCACTGTGCGCATGCGTCGTGCTAGCTCATGCTTCCTTCTCTACTAGGTTTTCAAAACAGGCTACCGTTTCTCACCACTCCTCTTGTCGGTTTCCCACCTCTTCTCCCATCGTTTTCCCGCTACCAGTGTCAGTGCTCATTGAAGGTTTGAGTCATATATACATGATGTAGATGTTCATTTAATTCTTATAGTTCATCTCATCCAAAATCAATTAGTTTTATAATAAATCTATTTTAAGATTCATTGAATTGTGCATTGTAAATTTAAAAACAAAAAGTGACAGTTCATTTAGAAAAAAATTGGGCAATTAAGATATGGAAGATTCTACAGAAGAAAGGACAAGTGCTTGTGTTTTGAGGTTTGTGCATTATGCTTAAGTTCAACCATGGAGTCTTCTAGATTGTACATGTGGTAGAATCTGATGGAATGTAGATGATTTCCAACGGCCAGTAGTGCTCGGATTTGCCATCTATGTACCGTCGGATTGGCTGCATCCAACGACCAACTTTCAAAGTTATTCGCACACTATATAGGTGTATAGATGTATATATATGTGTGTGTGTGTGTGTGTGTGTGTGTGTGTGTGTGTGTGTGTGTGTAACATGCTAGACCAAATAAAGTTTAAGCGCATGCGTGGGACGACTCCCCACCCCCCACCGTCGTCGGCTCAAAGTTGGGAAACTGACATCGTACGTATTGAACCAGGCTTGGAGTCGGGTACGGTGTTCGGTTTGTAATGTAGTTGGTGGCCCATCGAAGTTGTGCATTTGACATTTAAACACATCACACACCACCGTACCCATACATATTTTCGAGCCTCATGCAGTGTATTATGGGGTCTTCTGATCGACCACGTCTCCCTTGTGCGGTTTTTTGTGATGACACGCATATCTGTGGGCTCCCCGAGTGTATATATATCATCCCTTTGACCGATAATGAGGGGTATGTGTCGGCCATGAATGGATTCATCCTAGTTTGTGTTAGGGCCGGTCACCATCACATGTCGCTCAACCAAAGCTCGAGCTCATGCGTTGTCAGGATTCCCTCCCACATGCTCGGATTGCTGGGTTTGACCTACATCAAACCCTACGTATCTCGTCCTTAACTACCTTGCCTTCATGGTTGTTGTCTGTATCGAGAGGCAGGCACCACATCTAAATTGTACATTATTCTATATTGAAAACACACATCACCCCTTCCCAACGTACATCATTTTGGGCCGCATGTAAGAGGTGCTGGTTTTGTGGTCCCTCTCGTGCAATTTTTATGATGGTTCAATCTATTGGCCCAAGCGGTTTATAGACAACAACAACAACAACAACAACAACAACAACAACAACAACAACAACAACAACAACTGTCGTTTGACCAAATGATAGATTCGTTGGTCCATCTTATGGTAGGTCACGGCGACATGCATGTATGACCAAAGTATCGATCATTACGTGCATCCGCCCCGCTGACACGAAGTGGGAGGTGGTGGGCCAAGCATCCTAGCTAGGTACGATATCTATATATATATATATATATATATATATATATATATATATATCCAAGGGTGCTTTCGGGTTCACGAGGCTAGTGCCACCAAAGTTATGCATTGTGTATTTAAAGTTTTAAACATCCCCAATATTTCTACATATATTTGGCCACTTCTAGGTGGTTCTTGACTTCTGACCCTCCTCATCAATCTTCGACGACCCGCCCAACCGTGGGCCCGCGCGGTCAAAGTTGTGCATTGGAATTTTGAACATCACACACTACCATTTTCACTCATATATATTTGGGCCACATGCTGGTGTGGCTGGCTTCTGACCCTCTCTAACGTTATTTTTTGCTGCAAAGACTGTGATGACGCTCAGCGGACACGGGTATAATATCTTAACCGTGTGCGATACAAGTGCATTGTGAATCACCATGCCTGCGCAAGCGCGAGCAAAGGTGGAGTTACTGGCTCAACTGTGTGCGATGCAAGTGCGCTATAAAATCACCACGACCGCGCAAGCGCGAGCAAAGGGTGGAGCCGTGGAGGTACTGGCTTAATCGTGTGCGATGCAAGTGCGCTGTAAAACCACCACCTCTGCAAGCTAAAGGCGGGTAAGTTTATTTGGAAATTAGGACAAACCGTGTGTGATAAACCAGCTAGCTAGAAATATAAAAACAAACTACCCGGCTTGAGCGTTGCAAAATCTGCGGTTCCGCGCCACTTTTCCTTATTATCATACACGCATATTGTTATTGGATCGTGTGTGATCTTGGGCACTCCCGCCCCACATCAATTCCTTTACCCAAATTTTAGTAGCCACCGTACTTCAACCGTCGCCCACACTCCTCCAGCACTGACCTTATAGTAAAATTGCAGTAGCCGAGGCATTTGAACTATCGTCCTCCCTCGTCCACCACCATCTCCACCCACCATTACTAAAAATTTCAGTAGTCACGGCATATCCTCAAACACCAACCCCCACCCCCCCCCCCCCACCCCTCCATAGCCCCCCTCCCCCCTTGAACCCTAGCTCGCGGTCGCCGCGGGCGCCGCCGCTAACCCCTGCCGGTCTGCCCGATCCTCCTAGCTTAGATAATAAAGTTTAGGTTACCCAGCAATTCCCATACCGTCACCCCACTCCCTTGAGTTTTTTGATGAGGTCTGCGGTGTCCCTCCCCACCAGATCCACATCCCCTGCTCCAGAATGTCACAGCCTAAGCTCGACCACGTATCCCGGGGAGCCCGACGAGCGTTCGGCCAAGAAGAGGTTGTCGGTGGGAACGACACTCATGGGATCACTGGGATCCCTTCTACGGTCGGCGGGCGCGGGGTCGTGAGAAGAGCAGGTCCAAGAGCAAGCACACGGATCGTTTACCCACGTTCGGGCCGCAAGGATGCGTAAAACTCTAGTCCTGCTTTGGTGGATGTATTGATTGTTCTTGAGCTTTCTGAACTAGCTACGGTGGCCGTCCCGTTCCAAAAAGTCGAATCCTTCTCCTGGTCGCCTTGGGCCTCCTTTTATAGAAAAAAGGGGCTGCCAAAGTGGCACACAGGAGGTGGAAAGGCCTACAGTGCGCGAGCTTATCGCACAGCATTACGGGACAAAGCACATTAAATGCGCTACGTAGGTGTCCATTAACTTTATCGGGGACGGGAACGAGGCACGTCCCGTCCGTCGCCGCTTCGCCTCGCTTCGACAAGCGCCTAGGCTGGCGATGCATGCAGTGCCATGTAGGCAGGCAGGCAGCTGAGGTGGCGCGGCGGTAGGGCCTTCATGAAGATCTGCATGCAGCCACGCAGGCACTTACTAAGTTGGTCTGGAAGCTGCATGTTGCCACACAGGTGCCTGCCCAGCTGGTTGGGCTGGCAGCTGCATGCGAACGGCGGCGGGGTCTTGGCTGGTGCAGACCTGGCAGTGGCCCTGCTGATGCCCTCAGCAAGGGTCTTGCTGGGGGCTCGGCAAGGGTCTTGCCATGGCGTTGCTGTCATCCTCGGCAAGGGTCTTGCCGGGGGTCTTGTGGATTTCCTTGGCTAGGATCCTGCCGAGGGTCGTCGTCTCCTAGTCCTCATCTGAACTCATATATTTATGAGCTTGACGAAGATTTTCATGCCACCACATAGGCGCCTCCCGAGCCTTGGTTCCAACGTAGTTGGTTAGGTTGGAGCCGGTGGGCTCAATGGTGGTTCACCCCGCTGGCATCGGGCAAGTTGCCCCGGCAAGGCTCTTGCCGAGGCTGCGGGGGGCCGCCTCGGCAAGAATCTTGCCAATGGAGTCCACCTTGCCCTCTCGCCCTCCTGTGCTTCCGTTCTTGGCGTCGCCTTGGTCGTCTCGTGCTTCGGCTTCTCGCCGGCTTCCCTCCTCTGCCCTGCTAAGTGTGGCCGCGGCGCGTGGCTCTGACTGCCCGTGCACAAGTAAAGGGGTCAAAAGGAGAGCCCCTACTTTTGTACACCGACAGGAGCCCCTGGACCTGGGCCATATATAAGCGTGACGCATTGTTGGGCTAGGCCCAGAACGGTGTGTGTAACAACCTGGATTTTGGCCCTTTTCTTTATCTTTTTGATTTATTGGTTTTTGCTCTGTTTTTCTTTTTGGAGTGGTTCTGTGGCCTTGTCACCTGGGAAATCATCTTCATTTCCTCTCCCAAGTGGCTCATTATCCTGAAAACTTTTCCTAGATCTTGTCACTCCACTGCTTGACCAAACCCTAATTTCTTTTCTAGGGAAAATTCATTTTCCTATTAATGGAATAACCCTATTTGCCCTAGGTTGTGAAGCAACTTATGTTTCTGTCCATCCAAAAATCCCCAAATAATTCTTATAAATTTTTTGAGTTATATCTTAATCAAATATGGCAAAATATTTCATTGGCCATATTTTCCATCATGCTCAATAAATTCATTTCCTATTTTGTCCTAAATGGCACATTGTGAAGCAAGTGCTATTTATCCTTTCCCATTTGCCCCTAAACTTTTTGGGCATGATATATCATCCAAATAATTGTCCTGTGCCAAAATTCAACTTTATTTGCCTAGCCAAACTTCCTCAGTGATGTTTTCAAAGTTCCTGTCTGAGGGAAGCCTTTGTGAAGGAAGTGCTAGCTAGTTTTATCCAGTTGAGTTGAAATTTTGCATGCCTCTTCTTGTGCTCATATCATTTCTTGCCTCCAAAGTTCAGCTCCATCCCTTCATCTATGAGAGCACAACATCAAATCTTTGATTCTGTCAATATTTTCAGGTTGTGAAGCAAGTATATTTTATATTGCTTCATTTTGCCTGAACATTTACCAGAGCATTATCCTACCCAAATGACTTCTATCCACCAAATTTGGCATCAATTCATCTAGCCAATATTGCTCTAGAAGTTTTGCAAGATTCTGGACAGAGGGAATAGCTGTGAAGGAAGTACCATTTTGATAAAACCAATTGGTATGAAATTTTTACAGCACCTTTATATGGCCAAGTCACTAAGTCCTGCCAAGTTTTACCTCAATTGGTTACTCCATGTGAGTGCATCATCCAAAACTTGATTCTGGACACATAATGTGAGTTACAAAGCAACTATGTTAGTTTGTGCTCTATTATGCCTCAAAACCTCCAGGATTATAGTCCTTCCTTAATTAATCACTCCAGACAAACCCTTTGGCACCAGTAAAATTCCTGTTGATCACAAGTGTTCATCCAAGTTTACTGCAGTAAACTTCAAAGGATGATTCTCAGTTAACCATAGCAGTTTTCACCGAACTACCATCGCGATTGTAACCTACCCTGGATGAACTACCCACTAGACAACATGGTCAAGCCCCTCTCCCTCGCTACCTGCCAGTGCGTGCAGTGACCACCGACTTGGCATGCAGTGCGCGCGTCCAGAATGGCTTCTTGCTCGGGCCCCTCCTCTGCTCGGCGTCTCAGCGAGCACGAGCATGTCTAGCAGTTTTACCGCGTCGTCTCCGTCCTCCTGGACCTCTCTCCCTCTGCGTAAAACCACTCACCGACGCTCGTCGATGCTCGCCCACGGGAGCACAGTGCCCCGACATGTTTTAATGGTGCTCGGATTCTTCCTCTGCTCCCTGACGTCGTCTACCCCTCCGTGAGCTCTGAATCAATAGCTCGTCGTGATCCCGCACCTCCCCGTGATCGCTGGCCGTCGCCAGAGCGTGGCCGGACGCGAGTGGCGACACCCAAGCCATGGCCACGCGTCCACGGCCTCCCCTCCTCGCCCCGCCTATATATAGCCTACCCCGGTCTCGTTCGAGCTCACCACCAGCCTCACACCACTCGTCCAGCCTCTCATTCGAGCTTGAGAGCTCCTCCTCGTCTCAGATGGCAACCATGGCGGCCGTGGCCATCTGCCTAAATCCCCTCGAGGCCGAGCCCATCCCTCCTCCTCTCCACCTCCAAAAGAGGTCCTCAGCCCCGGAGAACCCCTCCCGAACCCTGCCTCTCCTTGCCCTCCACCGTAGCCTCGATTCCATCTTCGCCGTCGCCGCCGTCCATCTCTGGAGCCGGAGCTCTGCTCCCTCTGCTGCTTCTCGGTGGGAAAGAACCCTCCAGGCGGATGCGGCCCTTCTTCCTGGTCACTCCGGTGGCCGGAGTGTCCCGGAGGTGGCCGGTGGCCCCGGGACGGGCGCCGGCAGCCGCGGTCGTCCTCTGCCTTCGCGGGCGAGCGGGAGGTAGGAGAAGGAGACGAGGCCAGGCGGGCCCCCTCCTTTCCCCGACCCCACCTGGCAGCCACTCCGCCACTGACCCCGCCCTATCCATGTGGATAAGTGGCGGGCCCCGCCTGTAAGTCCCCGCGTTGACTTGAATTGCTGAGGTGGATAAGTGAAAGCGTATTCTAGCTAATATGTGTTCCTACACCAAAAGTGCATTCTGTTTCTTCTTCAACCCAGATTACGTTTTCAATTCAGTGAAAGCATATTTCTCTAATTGTGTTTGTGTTTTCCGTTTTTCTGTCCAGGCCCTATTTGAAAGTATTTTCATTACAGATAGGCCCCTGGCAGTCAAACACTCATATCTTTTTAACCACAACTCCAAATGAGGTGATTCCAAAGCCCACTTCTTCGTTTCGTCGAGCCCGTTCCGATGGAACCATTTTCACCATGTTTTGACATTCTGAAAATGACCATTTTGCCCCTGCCCTTATTCAGCCCCCTCCGCGAGTGAAGATTTCCGGCGATTCGTTCCGCGAGCTTCTCGCATTCCTTCTCGATGATTTCTTCCACCCCAGGCAAGCCACACCCTCCATTTGCATGATTGCAATGAAGTGACATTGTTTATTTATTTGAACTTGTTTAAAACATTGCATTAGCTATGTATGATCTGTTCATGGCATGTCTCGGAGTGTTGTTTTGATGATTGATATTGCCATGATATTGCTTGGAGTTCTAGGAATTACATTTTGAGGATTATGTGGATGGCATGTGCCTTTGGATTCTTAGTGGCTATTATGATTATGTTCATGATGGTAATATGCTTTGGAGTATTACTTTGGATGACATGTTGCCTTTGGATTCTTAGTGGCTAGTATGATTATTGTCATGATGGTATCTGTTATTATCTTGGAGCACTACTTCGAACATCATGTTGCCTATGGATTATTAGTTGCTAGTGTTATTTTCATCATAATGCTAGTTGATATTATGTTATGGAATATGATGATGGAGATGATGCTTGCATGTGGATCATAGCTTGATAGTTATTTGAGTAGTAGTATTATCGTTCTTGGGTTCATCATGATAGTAGTGTTTTACTGTCCTCGGAGTATCTTGGTATGATGATATTAAGCTTTGGATTATTTGTTGGATTTTGCTATGACTTGGATTATAGGTTGATAGATGATATTGGAGTATCAGTCCTTACTATTATATTTTGGGGATAAATTACGTCATTAAGTTGGTCAGGTGCCACCGAACCGGGCTTTTCCAGTGCAACCACATTTGCCTTTATGGGAAGGCCCTAATGCAGTCTATTGTCGTGCCTCTCGCCGGTGCCTCCAACTAGGGAAGCTTATGGGCGTGCACTACCCTAATCAGGTATGCGGACATAAGCCTTGTGTGCCTGTTGTTATTGTTATGTGCACGGTCCCCGTGAGGGACGTTTTGGCCATGCGGTGGTCATTGTGTCTTTGGTAGACACGGGGCCACCCAGGACTAGCCCAGTTGGGAGTGGGTCGGAGTGGCCGGGAGAGTGTCATGGCAGTAGATCGGTTTTGTCGGAACGCCGTTGGTCCACCCGAATGGGAGTGCGAGGCCATAGGTTCCGTGGTGTGAGTAAAGTGTGCTACCTCTGTAGAGTGTGTATTTAAATCTATCGATAGTCGCGTCCTCGGTCATGGGCAAGGGTTCGTACTAGGTTACACCGTTCGATCAACACTCACATGACAGAATGACTTATAGGAGATATACTTATATGTTGATATGTTGAGCAGTTCAGATTGGCAGGATGTTGATGATGATGTTGGGGACCAAGTGTTGGTCATGGTAGTGATTGCCGGAAGGATCACGGTTGAGACCAAGTGTTGGTCATGGTAGTGATCGCCGGAAGGATCACGGTTGAGACCAAGTGTTGGTCGTGGTAGTGATCGCCGGAATGATCACCGTTTGGTTTTGATCACGAGGTGATCGAGATGGTATATTGCTTGGCCGGTTAGCCAAGAGAGATATGGTCATGGAGATCTGAGATGGTGATTTATTAGTATTGTATCAGTTTCATACCATTCTTAGTAGTTGTTTCGTCATGGTAGTTGTTAAGTAATTAACCTACTTAATTGTATGTTATTATCTTGCCTTGATGTTTATGGTTGTTGTGAGCTTGCAAGTATATTCAATGTACTGACCTGGCGTATCATGCCAGATTGCAGGTGATGCCATGATTGCTTGATTGCTTGTCGATGGTTGTCGTGCGTGCGAGCTAGATCGTGTCCCAGCCAGAGTCCTTGCGGAGTGGAGTTCACCACCTTCGTCGTTGTTCTGCTGCTAGAAGTATTCCGCTGCCACGAGTTGTTTCGCTGCTAGCATAGAACAATTGTAGTATCGCAGGCGTAGGTTCGCGGTGCTGATGTGCTTCTTTGTGACATCAGACCCTTGTATTATTATTCTTGTAATAAGAGCTGATTTGTTCTATGTCAAGGAGTGTCGTATTCTGGAGACTTCTCCTCGATCTCTGGGCTGGAATACGGGGCGTTCCGGTTTCTCTGAGCCGGGGTGCCACAGTGCGCGGGCAGGTGGGGCGGATTTTTCCTTGGTAATTTCTCGTCCGCTGCGCTTCCCCACGACCCGCGTTGAACGTGCAACGTGGAGGGTCGTGCGTGATGTGGGGGTCATGCGTGGGGCGGTTCCCGCACGCATGCGTCACTTCGTGGTTAAGAGGTGGCTCGCGCCTTCCCCGTAAAAGGAGGGAGGCACAGAGGCACAGCCCATTTACTCAGTGGACTCGGGTCATGGCCTTCAAGGCGCCCGCGCCCCACGATCACGGGGTGGGGAGCGGTCGCTTCGCCTGTTCCTTCAATGTTGCTCGCTCGCCGCATGTCCCTCATGCAGGTGGCAGGAGGTGGAGGCAGGAAACCGGGTCGTCGCTGATTGGGGCAGCGGGCTGGTCCTGATTCCCTGTGCCCCCGATGACCGAATTGGTCGAGTGGGGCGGCCCAGCCCCAACTCCGCCCCTTTATAAGGAAGGGAGGGGGCGGCATTCCACACTCTTCCATCATCCGTCTCCTTCCACATCTGCTTCTTCCTTCCATCCACCATGGCGAGAGGAAGTGTTGGCCCTTCGACGGTGGCGGCGAGGGCCGCTGCTCGCCAGCGCATTCCTCCTTCCCAAGAGCTCATGGCGGCGGGACCGGCCATGAGAGGAAGGGGGAGGGGCGAGGTCGAGGTCACTGTGGCGCCCAGGGGAGAGGATGACGGGGCGGCGCATCGGCCTCGCCTCCGCCAGCGATGCCTCCCTCGACGGAGCACCACGTCGGGGACCAGCCTCGTGAATTCTTCTTCAGGCTGCGCCGGCCACCGCGTCGCAGCCTTCGTCTCCCTACTGCCTTTGCTCAGAAGATGGAGCTCGATCCTCCCCAGACCCTCTGGTTGCACATGAAGGGCCGCGGGAACGGCGACACGTGGGTCGATGTCAACTTCCCTGCCCCTCGTGTCATGTACCTCCGCCATGGATGGAAGACGCTCACACGCAACCATAGCCTGACGGCAGGGCTTGTCCTCTACTTCAAGTTAACGGAGGGCAACCTGCTCTCCGTCAAGGTCTTCAGATATCTCGGAACTCGCTTTAAGTGCTGCGTTGAGAGCTCCTCCGACGATGAAGATTCCTCCTCAAGCGGGAGTGACGAGGAAGACAAAGAGAGCGACGGCGAGGGAGTCGGGTGGCAGGATGCCGACTCTAACTTTGATTGACCGCGCCGCCCCTCCCTCGGCCACGCACCTTGCCGAGGGCCATCCTCGCCAAGCTCTCCATCGGGGTCTTCCCCATCGCCTCCTTGGGCGGCTGGCGTAGGAGGGCCGGAGAGGACGAATAAGGCGGGTGGCGGCCGTCAAGTCGGAGTACGTGGGCACCAAAGCTTTCGTCACGTATTGCCGGCCCGCTGCCTCATCTTCCAGCTTCCCTCCCGGCACCGGTACATTCTCTTGGCGCCTTCTGCTCCTCGCACCTCACCTAGGCGCTCTTTTCGCCCTCCTGCCCTCTTGTTCCACCTTATGAGGAGAGGGACAAGAAAGGGATTACGGGCATCTTATCTTTTTTTAGTTTGTAGGCCTGTGGGCACTTGTTTATTTTAAGACGTGTTACCCCTTGCTCATGTTTCTAATTCCGTATGAACTGTACCTGTATGGGATGTTTTTAATGGAAAAGGGTGCTTGCTGGGTTCTTTGTGCGTGAACGAGGCCCATGCCAAGGATGAATCCTTGTTATTTTTAATATAAACATGTCGCCCGGCAACAGGCCTTGCCGTATCCCCACTTCGGTCGACCATTCTCGCGCTCTTGGCGGAGGCAGGGTGAAGTAGAGTTAGGCCCTTCATTCATCTCCTCGCCACCGCGACTACTACCAAATTCCGACCCACGAGGTAACTCTTGGGTACAAGAAAGGGGGAGCACGGCGGTTTCAAGAACATAAACGATGTTTCACATGTCCCGGTTCTATACGGAAACGCATAACAGGGGATGAAAGACTTATCTGAATCTGCAGCCCCCGGCAACCTTGGCTTGCCGTGGTTGGATCCTTGTATCTTTAGCCCTCGGTAGTCTTGGCTTGCTAGGACCGGAGCGCTGGTTCATTATCTTTTTCCCAAGCGGCTCAGCAGAAGTGTCCGCGTGCCCTACTAACCAAAGAGAACAGGAAGACGCACACTCGACCTCTAGGCTAGGGGTTAGTCACCGCTAAGCACTATCAACCCTAACCGAGGAAAAGACTTGACCTAGCATGCATGCTATAACTTAGGGCGCCAGCGCTTTGTTTATTTATGCTTAGGGTCTACGCCTGGCTTTGTACGGAGGGTTACATGCCTTGCCGGCAAGGCTCGTACAAAAGGTGGTTCGCCGGGAGGCCCGGCAACTGCGCCTTATGGGTAAAACTTGCGAAGATGTTCGATGTTCCAGGAATTGCTTACTGGGACAGCATCTTCGGTCTCCAGGCGGACTGCACCGAGCCTGGTGACTCGTATTACCCGATAAGGGCCTTCCCACTTTGGTGTTAACTTGTTGGAATTCTTGGCCGACTGAACGCGCCGAAGAACAAGGTCGCCTTCCTCAAAGCTCCGGGCATGGACCTTGCGGCTATGGTAGCGGCGCAAGGCTTGCTGGTAGCGTGCTGCTCTCACAGCCGCCCGAAGACGATCTTCCTCAAGGAGCATTGTGTCATATTGTCGCAATCGCTCTTGCTCAAGCTCGTCATAAGTGAGCACTCGAGGTGACCCATATATGAGTTCTGTGGGGAGAATTGCTTCTACCCCATATACCAGGGCAAATGGTGTCTGGCCGGTGGCTTGATTTGGCGTCGTCCTGATCGACCAAAGAACTGCTGGCAACTCATCAATCCAGCGCCTTCCGCTTTTGTGCATCTTGTCAAAAGTCTTTGTTCTCAGGCCTTGCAGTACTTCAGCATTTGCCCGCTCCGCTTGGTCGTTGCTCCGTGGGTGTGCCACGGAAGCAAAACAGACCTTGCTATCGAGGTCGTGGATGTACTGCATGAAGGCGTGGCTTGTGAACTGCGTGCCGTTGTCGGTGATGATTTGGTTTGGCACACCAAAACGGCAGACTAGTCCCTTGAAGAACTTGATGGCTGACTGTGTTGTCACCTTCCTCACTACTTCCAGTTCCGGCCACTTTGTGAACTTGTCGATTGCAACGTGCAAGTACTCAAAGCCCCCAACAGCACGAGGGAAGGGGCCCAGTATGTCGAGCCCCCAGACTGAAAACGGCCAGGAGAGAGGAATTGTTTGAAGGGCTTGAGCTGGTTGATGAAGCTTCTTTGAATGGAACTGGCACGCTTCACACCTGGTTACTAGTGTCGTTGCATCCTGGAGGGCGGTGGGCCAGAAGAAGCCTTGCCGGAACGCTTTGCCGGCAAGGGCCCTCGACCCTATGTGGGAGCCACATATGCCTCCATGTATCTCTGCCAACAGCTCCAGTCCTTCCACGCGGGGGATGCACTTCAATTTCACACCGTTCGGCCTTTTTCTGTACAGGACGTCATCGACGAACTGGTACGAGGCAGATCGACGAGCTACTTTTTCCGCTTCTTCCTGCTCCTCAAGAAGTTCCCCTGTCTGGAGGAAACGGACGGTATGTTGTGCCCATGCTGGAGCCTGGGGCTCGACGGCAAGGACCAAAGGCATTTCTTCTGCAATGGGGGCGGCCGCCTCTACGGCCGGGGCTTGGCGCCCTGCCGGAGCCAGCTGCCCCTTGGCAGGCTCGGAATCTGCGGCAACACTCTCACCGGCGGCCCCTGGGGGCTCGGCGGGAAAGTACTTGTTGGGGCCCGATTTCCTCTGCTTGTTCCGCTCCGTTGACGGTTCGACGGATGGTTGAGTTAGCCGAAGCAAAAAGGTACCTGGTTCCACATGTGGCTTTGACAGGTAGTCAGCAATGCCGTTCTCTTCCCGGGGAATGTGCTCCGCTTGAATACCTTCGAAGCGCTCCTCCAGCTTCCTAACCTCATCTACATAGGCCTCCATCAATGGGCTCTGGTAATCTTTGTTGATATGTCTGACGACAAGCTGCGAATCACCCCTGACGATGAGCTTCTTCACCTCGAGGTCTGCTCTGATCCTGAGACCGGCGAGCAGCCCCTCGTACTCAGCAGTGTTGTTTGTGGAAATATCCCTGGGAAAGTGCATCTGGATCACATACTTGAGGTGCTCTTCGGTGGGTGCGATGAGCAGCACACCGGCACCGGCGCCTTGCAGCGAGAAATCCCCATCAAAGTACATGATCCAGTCGTGACTTGCCTCCTTGCCGGGGAGAGCGTTCTCCTGGATTTCCATGTCGGGTTTTGAGGTCCATTTTGCAATGAACTCCGCCAAGACTCTACTCTGGATTGTCGAAGTACTTTCAAACTTCAACCCAAAGCTTGACAACTCCAAGGCCCACTCTACAATCCTTCCGGTTGCATCTGGGTTATGCAGTATCCATTGCAACGAGAGGCGGGTGACGACGGTGATCTCATGGGCTTGGAAGTAATGACGCAGCTTCCTCGAGGCCATAAGGAGGCCGAAGAGAAATTTCTGCACACCGGAGTACCTTGACATGCCCCCTGCAAGAGGGAGCTGACAAAGTAAACCGGGTGCTGCATCATCTTCTTCTTCTGCACCACTTAACTTGGCTGTGAGGGCCCTGCCCCGATGGCGTCGGACTCTGCCGGGGGCCTTGCCTTGCCGGCACCAGGCCCTGCTGGGGGAATCTTTGACTTGCCATCCACCGGTCCTACCGTGGCCACTGCCTTTTCGCCGACCTCCCTCTGTGCCACTAGTGCGGCGATGACCACTTGATTCGTTGCCGCCAGATACAGCAGCAACGACTCTTGTGGTTTAGACGCAACCAGTATTGGCGTGGAGGAGAGGTATTTCTTCAGATCCTGCAACGTCGCCTCGGCCCCTGGGGTCCACTCCATTGGGCCTGCCTTCTTCAAGATTTTGGAAAAGGGAAGGGCACGTTCAGCGGACTTGGAGATGAACCTGCTCATGGCGGCAACGCAGCCAGTGAGCCGGCGCACATCATTGATCCGCTTGGGTGCCTCAATCTGCTCAATGGCCTTGATCTTGTCTGGGTTTGCCTCGATCCCACGTTGCGACACAAAGAACCCGAGAAGTTTTCCTGGCGGGAAGCCAAAGACACACTTCTCAGGGTTCAGCTTGAGGTTGATCTTGCGTAGGTTGGCAAACGTCTCTCCTAGGTCTTGTACAAGGGTCGCCTTGTCCTTGGTTTTGACCACTATGTCATCCATATATGCTTCCATATTTCTATGTAGTTGGGGCTCAAAACCAATCTAGACCGCCCTTGCGAATGTCGAGCCAGCACTCTTCAACCCGAAGGGCATCCGTAAAAAGCAATACGTACCACATGGGGTGATAAAGGTTGTCTTCTCTTCATCTTCTCTTGCCATGAAGATCTGGTGGTAGCCCGAGTAGGCGTCGAGGAATGACAACAGATCACACCCGGTCGTGGAGTCAACAATCTGGTGTGCGGCAACGGGAAGGGGTCCTTAGGACAAGCCTTATTGACATCTCTGTAGTCAATACACAGCCTCCACTTCCCATTTGCCTTGCGCACCACCACCGGATTGGCAAACCACATCGGATGGAGCACTCCTCTCACCAAACTTGCTGCTTCCAATTTCCTGATCTCCTCTGTGATGAACTCCTATCGTTCCAAAGCTTGCCTGACCTTCTGCTTGACGGGCCACGCATGGGGACAGACAACAAGGTGGTGCTCAATCACTTCCCTGGGAACGCCAGGGATGTCGGATGCTTGCCACACAAACACATCGGCATTCGCCCGCAGGAAAGTGACGAGCGCACTTTCCTATTTGCCGTTGAGGGTGGAGCTTATGGTGAAAGCCCCTCCCGTGCCATCCTCCTTGACGGACACCCTCTTGGTCTCTGGTGGTGCAGCTCTGGATTTCTTGCTCTTGTCGGTAGAGCTCTCGGGCACATCCTCGACGGTAGCACAGCACTCTGAAGAGATGCGCTTGCTGGAGTGGGTGCGAGAGGTCTTGCCGGTCTTCTTCTTCCCTCCCGGGGCCTCAACGGCAGGAGCAGGTGTCTTGGTGGCAGCTGCTACAACTGCTTCTCGATAGAGTTGGTCAGCGCAGATCAGCACATCCTTCTTGTCGGAGGGGACGGTGATGACAGTCATTGGCCCAGGTATCTTCAGCGTATTGTAGGCGTAGTGCGACGCCGCCATGAACTTGGCTAGTGTCGGGCGGCCAAGGATCCCGTTGTAGGGCAAGGGGATCTCGGCCACATCAAAGACGATCCTCTCCGTCATCTAGTTTAGCTCACCTCCAAACGTCACGGGCAATGTGACCTTCCCCTTGGGCTGGCTCCTTCCCGGACTGACCCCTTGAAATGTACCTATTTCCTCAAGGTCTCCATCAGGAATTTACAGCCTTTTGATTACGACGGGCGAGATCAAGTTCAGGCCGGCCCCGCCATCAACCAGCATCTTATTCACCTTGAGGTTGTGTATCGTTGGTGAGACCAACAATGGCAAACACCCGACCGCAGTCGTGCGGTCAGGGTGGTCCTCGGTGTCAAAGATGAGGGGCGTGCTGGACCACTTCAGTGGCTTCTGAGCATCGAACAATGGCTCTGCTGCTGTAATCTCACGCGCCCACTACTTGAGATGGCGGTGAGAAGTATGCAGCGAGGTGCCACCATCGACGCACATGGCCTTCGTAGCCTTCTGGAACTCATGCTCACCGTACTCGTCGTCCTCCTCACGATCATCATCTTCCTGCTTCTTGTCGCGGCCCCAGGCGGGCCTCTCTTGCTGGTTATCCTTGCCGCGGCGACCTCCTTGGCCGCCACGCTTCTTGCCGGATCCTTCGGCACCATCCCGACCCTTCTCCTTGTCCCGCCTCTCATATTCGGCCTTTTGCTTTTCAACAAGCAGCTCAACTTGTCGGCAGTTCTGGAGGTCGTGGCCCTTGGTGCGGTGGATCTTGCAGTACTGCTTGTCGGAGCCCCCTGGCTTCTCGGCAGCCGCCAAGGCTCGGTAAGCAGCGCACCCGGCAATCTCCTTGCCGGGGTCATCTGCCTTGGCCTTCTTGGCGGCGCTGGTGTCCCCGGATCCCTCAACGGCAAGCACGGTCTTGTCCTTGCGTTTCCTGTTGTGACGACGGCCCTTCTTCGTCGGGGCGGCAGTGTCTTTGTCGGTAGAGTCAGTTTCCGCACCGGCATCTTCGCCAGGGTACTTCCTTCCCTCTTCAGCCCGCGTGCATCTATCGTCCAGAACGTAAAGTTTGGCCACGTCCTTGACCTTGTTCATCGCCAGCTCTTCACGCATCTTGCGGTTACGCACATTCTGATGGAATGCGCTGATCACAGCAGCAGGATGAACATCCGGGATGTTGTATTGCACTCGGCTGAACCTCTGTATGTACTTGCGCAGGTTTTCACCTTCCTTTTGGCGAATGATATGCAAATCACTCGCCTGGTCATGAGCTTGGTGGCCTCCGGTGAAGGCACCAATGAACTCGTGGCACAGATCTGACCAAGAAGAAATAGAATCCGCCGGCAAGTGCATCAACCAAGACATGACGTTGGGTTTCAGGGCCAACGGGAAGTAATTGGGAAGCACCTTGTCATCACGAGCTCCAGCGGCCTGCATTGCGATGGTGTAGATGCTGAGGAACTCTCACGGGTGGGTCTTGTCGTCGTACTTCTCGCTGACGTCGGGCTTGAACATGCGGTGGGACGGCCACTGGAACTGTCGTAGCTCACGGGTAAAAGCTGGGCAACCCACCTCATAAGGTAGGCCGCCGGAGCCTCCCGGTGCTAGGTGGTCCATAGCGGGCCCCGCCTGCCTGTCTGACTAGTGGCGCGTATCGCGCTGGCGCTCGATGGTAGTTCGAGCGTCTTCATGGGCTCGTTCCTGAAGAACCTGGCGTTGATCATGGCAGGTCTGTGGGTCAGACGACGCTATGGAAATGTCATCACAAGCATCATCATGATGGACCGACATCCGCGGTGGCTGGCATGGAGGAGGAGAGTGCACCATGGCCGCGGCGCCTCTGGCCCCTCCACCGCCAGCATGCAGTGGCTCGATGGAGCGCCGGCCTGAGGGCCCCGCCGGCCGTGGCTCGTCTTTTTTGGCGATGCCAACGAGGCTCCGGATAGTGTCTCTCCACTAGTCGAGCTTCTCCGCGGCGGGAGGGAAGTCGAGGAACAGCTGCGCGCGCGCCAAGGCTTCTGCTGACGTGGGCGGCGGCGAAAGCTGCGTGGACCGTGGCACGCTTCGACTTCTAACCACGTTAGAAGGAGCTCCGTCACGGCCCAGCGGTTGTGCACCATCCTCGCCAGCACTTCGGCGGGCATGTCGGCCTCCTTTGTCCCGCAGATGACGCACAAGACTATTCCCACGGCAGCGTCCAGGGTCACCGGCGTGATGACGCTGCTCGTCGCGCGCAACATGGGAAGAGCGCGCTGTGGGCACCGGAGTGGGCATCTTGGAGGTCGCCGCGCCGCCCGCGGGTGGTACGGCGACGCCCTCGGAGGGTCCCGCACCGTCTACAGGAGGCCCAGCTCCATCTCTGGATTTCGCGGCGTGTGGCCCGTCGCCTTGCGCATGAACGACGCCGCTTGCGAGGCTCTGACTACCAGAGTGATGTTCGTGCTCGCGGGTTGCGCCTCAAGTTCTGTCCGCGACCAGCCCGCTGCTCGCCCGCACCGGCACGGGCCATCCGGCTCCCAACGAACCGACCGCCGTGGCCGCCTTCTTCTTGGGAGCCATGGTGACGAAGAACTGCTAGGCTAACTGCTAGACCATATTCCCACAACTGCGCCCCCTACCTGGCGCGTCAAAGATGTCGGTGGGAACGACACCTATGGGATCACAGGGATCCCTTCTATGGTCGATGGGCGCGGGGTCGTGAGAAGAGCAGGTCCAAGAGCAACCACACGGATCGTTTACCCAGGTTCGGGCCGCAAGGATGCATAAAACCCTAGTCCTTCTTTGGTGGATGTATTGAGTGTTCTTGAGCTTTCTGAACTAGCTATGGTGGTCGTCCCGTTCCAAAAAGCCAAATCCTTTTCCTGGTCGCCTTGGGCCTCCTTTTATAGGAAAAAGGGGCTGCCATAGTGGCACACAGGAGGTGGACAGGCCTATAGTGCGCGAGCTTATCGCACGGCATTACGGGACAAAGCGCATTAAATGCGCTACGTAGTTGTCCATTAGCTTTATCGGGGACGGGAACGAGGCTCGTCCCGTCCGTCGCCGCTTCACCTCGCTTCAACACACGCCCAGACTGGCGATGCATGCAGCGCCATGTAGGCAGGTAGGCAACTGAGGTGGCGTGGTGGTAGGGCCTTCATGAAGATCTATATGCCGCCACACAGGCGCTTGCTGAGTTGGCCTGGAAGCTGCATGTTGCCACGCAGGTGCCTGCCCAGCTGGATTGGGCTGGCAGCTGCATGCGAACGGCAGCGGGGTCTTGGCTGGTGCAGGCCTGGCAGTGGCCCCGCTGACGCCCTCGGCAAGGGTCTTCCCGGGGGATCGGCAAGGGTCTTGCCATGGCGTTGCTGTCATCCTCGACAAAGGTCTTGCCGGGGGTCTTGTGGATTTCCTTGGCTAGGATCCTGCCGAGGGTCGCCGTCTCCTAGTCCTCATCTGAACTCATATATTTATGAGCTTGACGAAGATTTGCATGCCACAACAGAGGTGCCTCCCGATCCTTGGTTCCAACGCAGTTGGTTAGGTTGGAGCCGGTTGGCTCAAGGGTGGTTCACTCCGCTGGCATCGGGCAAGTTGCCACGGCAAGGCTCTTGCCGGAGCTGCGGGGGGCCGCCTCGGCAAGAATCTTGCCGATGGAGTCCACCTCGCCCTCTCTCCCTCTTGTGCTTCCGGTCTTGGCGTCGCCTTGGTTGTCTCGTGCTTCGGCTTCTCTCCGGCTTCCCTCCTCTGCCCTGCTAAGTGTGGCCGTGGCGCGTGGCTCTGACTGCCCGTGCACAAGTAAAGGGGTCAAAAGGAGAGCCCCTACTTTTGTACAACGACAGAGGTTTATCATGGCCTCTCCGACGGACATTGGCGAGGTGGCCTTCATTCGCTCCGACCTGTCAATCCCAGAGAAACATGTCGCCACGGAAGCCGGCGAAGACGTTGACTATGTTGTCATGCCGAAGGCTTCATGTCAGCGGGCTAGCGTATTACTGTATCTCGGGAAAGCTGGCTACGACATCAAGCTCGTCCACAGCGGCGGCTTCATGTGGGCCATGTCACAGGTTAAGTGGTCATCCACAACCCCTCTGGTTCAACCGTCGTCGATCTCTTCGACAACCCTGCCGCTGATCTCCTCCGCCAAGCGGTTAAGGATTTGCGAGCTTTATACACCATCGAGCCCATTTTGTCATTTCTGAAGGACACGTTCTACGATGGCGGCTTGGGATCCTCAATTGCCAAGTCAGATCTCATCGCCACGACCATGAGGAGGGAACCCATGAAGGTTCTTCCAAGGTGAAACAGCCCATATGTGACATTAGAGAGCGCACCATGGGTCTGTGCTCTTCCAACTAGAAGGATCACGTACATGAAATGTGAGGCAACATTCTATCGGCAAATCTTACCTTTTCTAGCTTGCCAACCAGTACCCTTTGTTGTAGTAGCATTTGTCATGCGGTGCTTTAATTGTGGCATGTTTAATTATTTCAGTTATGCAAAAATGTATTGTTCAATAGGGCTATGTGATGTTTAAGTATGAATTGTCCACTTTAGTTTCACGAATGGCTATATTTGGTTGTTTATAGTGAGTAGATGTCTTGTTTATCTGTATTTGGTTGTTAGGTTGGTTGGAGTGAGCATTTTTCCAGTTATCGAGCAGATGCCTTGTTCATATGTATTTGGTTCTTAGTTTGGTTGCAGTGAGCATTTGTCCAGTTATCAAGCAGATGCCTTGTTTATCTGTATTTGGTTGTTAGGTTGCTTTTTTAGCATTTGTCCAGTTATCAAGCAGATGCCTTGTTTATCTGTATTTTGTTTTTAGGTTGCTTTTTTTAGCATTTGTCTAGTTTTCAAGCAGATGCCTTGTTTATCTTTATCTGCTTGTTAGGTTGGTTGCACTGAGCATTTGTCCAGTTTTCAAGCATATGCCATGTTTATCTGTATTTGCTTGTTAGGTTGGTTGAAGTGAGACTCTGTCCAGTTTTCAATGGCTATATTTGGTTGCTATACTGGTCATTTATGCCTTGTTTATTCCAGTCATTCACAATGTGTTGTTCATTATGTGCAAGTCGGAACTGTGTCGCTCGACTACATCAATACCAGTTTGAACGGCTATATTTGGTTCCAGTTATTCCTGGTGTAGTTAACACATGCCCTTTATTTCAGTTTTACACATTTATCCAGTGTGATGTTTAAGCATTATCTACATTCTATTCATTTTCAACAATACCAGTTTTAATTGCAATATTTGATGGCTGTTAAGCCTGCTGTCGGTAACACTACCTTCCATTTTATATCTACTTTAACAGCATGCTGAAACCAACACATTCAAGCTATCATTTGGAGATGATGTTGTTTATCTTTGCTATATTTGTTTGATGTTAAGGTTGTTGTACTTATCATGCCTTTCCACTAATGCAGGACAACAACGGGAGTGGCCACCATTTTCCGCCGAGGTTAGCTTCATCCCTCGGCTTGTACTCCCCTCGTCATTCCATAATGTACTGCATATAGATCCAGGCCTGGACACTTGTTAGCTTCTAATATTGACTTGTTGCTTGTAGGTACATATGCCCTTGGCAAGGATCCACACATCGACCTGTTTTGCGTATGGGGCAATGAGATATTCATGAACAAGCATCAAGTGAGGAAACTAATAAGGATTATTAGCAAAAAAAATACAAATGGTGGCAAGCAAATTATTTGTTTATGCTCTATCCAACACAACTGAGCTGTAGGATGGTAACTACAAACTCTGCAGCCTTCTCTTTTTATTGCCCATAATGAGTTGTTAGACAACAATGTCTGAATCTTTTTTGTTCCCAGTGGTTCCCGAAGCAGTTCACTCAAGATTACCTCGCAAAGTACATGATTGGTGGACACACAATGAAGGTTAAAGTATTTCATCCAGACTACAATGAGCATCGAGAAGTCATAATAAAGATAGTGAAGGATGGACGGGCAGCCATCACAAGGGGTTGGCCTAGAGTCATGTGCGCATTACACATGGAGGAGGGCACAATATGGACATTCCGCGTCACCTTCTCCAGCAACTAGAATATCTTTCGCCTCTCTCTTTACAGTCTTTAGTACAACTGTGGTTCATCATTCTTTACTTGGTGCTTCTATAGTTCTTCAGTATATGTACCTGTGCATCGAATTATGCATTCGTGGTTGAACCTATATTTGTAATAAACATGGTTGGATATGAAATAAATGATTTCCTACTTTCAGATTCAAAACATATGATTTTAAATTAGGGATTACACTGCACACAGTTTGCAAAAGCGAAACGTCTACGATAGACGTTGAGATCATAAATGTTTCTAGGATCCACTACGTGTGCGATCAATCTCCACTGCACACACGACATCCTCTTGAAAACTGTTTGCGTTAGGCCACCTTGCGCAAATGTTTATGACATAAAAATTATGTGTGATGGACAGCCTTTGCCACACAGTTTCTTCTACGGACTGTGTGTGATGCATTCAATAACGCAAACGATAAAATTGTTAATATCGTGTGCAATGGCAATGCTATCACAAACGATTTAACGGGAAAAATTGTGTGTGATGTACCTGTGAACGGAAACGTTTTCCTTGGAGCGACTGTGTGGGATGTACATACGAATGGAAACATTTAGCGGGGACTGACTGTGTGGGATGTACTTGCGACCGGAAACAATTTCGCATGTATAATTGTATTTTTTTAGCTCTACTGTACATATTTCCATATTTGAGCGCTCGCTGGTCGCACACAAACTCATTTTGTTGAGCGTGTGTGCTAGGAGGGCCATAACCCCGACGGTTTCTGTGTCCTGTGGGAAGGACCCCCTATCGCCCACAATCACTAGGCGACGGTTGCAAATGCCGTCACAGAAAGGGGTTTAAAACCATTTGTATAGCACCGACGCGTACCAGAACGCGACGATTCGGCCATCTAGTGCAACAAGCTTGTCGACATCCAGAAGCAATACAAGATCATCGACAACGGGCAGGAGAAGGACTCCGTGGTTGACCTCGTCGAGACCATCATCGACCCCTGCTACGCTAACATGAAAGAAGACAACGATACCAAGGACCTGAACACGTGGGAGGTACCTCTGAATCTAGCCTACATAACCTACACGGCCAAGGACACATACGCATGCTACGACATGTACATGCCACTACTAGGAAAAGGGCTACTAATGGTGCACCAGTTTTGCCTACTAATGGCGCGTCACTGGTGCGCCATTAGTATCACGCCACTAGTATTTTTTACTAATGGCACACCACTGGTGCGCCATTAGTATAGGCCACGGTGCGCCATTAGTATAGGCCACTGGTGCGCCATTAGTATAGGCCACTGGTGCGGCATTAGTACTTTTGAATTTTGAAGGCGGGAAAATAGTAGTGGCGCACCGTCTAACCCCCATCGTGCGCCATTGCTATTTTTGAATTTTGAATTTGGATCTGGATCGTGATTTTTTTGCCCATTTTTTGCTCGTTTTTTCCTCGTTTTTTCCTCATTTTTGGCACGATATTATTTCAAATTGTGTTCCTATTTTTGGATCTTGTATGTTCTTTTGCCGTGTTCTTTTGCCGGAGAGGAGTTCGCCGGAGAGGAGGAGGAGGAGGTCACCGGAGAGGCGCTCGCCTACATCGCCGGAGAGGAGGAGGAGGAGGAGTTCGCCGGAGAGGAGGAGGAGGAGTTCGCCGGAGAGGAGGAGGAGGAGGTCGCCGGAGAGGAGTTCACCGGAGCATCGAAGAGGAGGAAGGAGAAACCATGAGGGGATGGGAGGAGAGGAGGGAGGAGGAGCTCACCGGAGAGGAGGGAGGAGAAACCGTGAGGGGAGGGAAGGGGAGGAGAGGAGGGAGGAGGAGGTCGCCGGAGAGGAGGAGGGTAGTATGGTGGAGGAGAGAAGGGAAGATGGAGTGGAGAAGAGGAGGAGATGGAGTGGAGGAGAAGAATGAAGAGGTAAGGAGGAGAGGACCACGCCCAACCATATATATACGGCATAGTAATGGCGCACCGCAGGCAGGTGCGCCATTACTAACTTTTTTTTTATTTTTTTATTTTTTTTGAATTTTGAAGGCGGGAAGATACTAATGGCGCACCATGGGCAGGTGCACCATTAGTAAATTTTTTTTATTTTTTTGACTTATTCTGAATTTTGAAGGCGGGAAGATAGTAATGGCGCACCATGGGTAGGTGCGCCATTAGTAAGTTTGAATTTTTTGAATTTTTTGCCTCTCTAGATGTTAAAAGCCCCGTAACTTTTTTCTGTTAGGTTTTTGAGGATTTTGAAAATGTTTAACGGGGTTCCCCCAGTTAAATTCGGATGTAACTTTTCGAGTAGATGATTTTTCATATAAAAAACTTTTTCATCCGAGTTCGTACGCAAAAGTTATGCCCATTTTACAAATTCTCGAGAGATTTCGCAAATAAAGTCGAAATTCATATTCGTAAATTTTCACAACAACTAGATCACATATCACATGGGAAACTTATTTTCTTTTATTTTTTTGACATTTCCATCATTTTTTATTTTTTTTAAACTGAAAAGGCGGTCCATAGGGGGGGTGCATTCGGTGGAAGTGGTGGCCAAGTTACTAATGGCGCACCGTGGCATGGTGCGCCATTACTAGTTCAACTAGTAATGGCGCACCAGTCCCACGGTGCGCCATTAGTAGTTTTGAAAAAAAAATTACTAATGGTGCACCGTGGATGTGGTGCGCCATTAGTATTTGGACACTAATGGCGCACCAACACATGGTGCGCCATTAGTATATAGTAATGGCGCACCACATGTCTGGTGCGCCATTAGTGTCAATTCCATCTATAGCCCTTTTCCTAGTTGTGGGCGGATCTTGGACATGAGGGTGTGTCTACTTCCTGTAACCGACAAATACACGGAGAGCCGCAGCGTCATGATCAAGCGTGCCAGGAAGGTCTAGATGTTGTACTTATCTGTTTAACCATCTTTATCATCTGAGTGTTTCATGCATTATCCTATGTGTCGTAATTATCTGTTTTGTCCGAAATATTTCTTCTAAGAACAAATTAACCTGTTTGCTTTTTCTTAGTGGCTATTTGCTTATGTATGTAACTAGTTCACTCAGTTGTCGTGCTTTGAATCTCCTTCCTCCCAACATATTCCCCTTCTCAAGTGGACCCAGCAGGTCTCGTACACAGACATATGGGTCCAACAACCTATCCATTTGTATTGCTTTATTTTGTTCAATCTTTCGTCCTCTTCCTATACAGTGGCTGGCCATCATAGCCTGTGGCGTTGGCCAGGCCATCCCTCTACTCCCACACATTGTCCGGTGGCGGTAGCTCCATCGGCACACCCTGCACCCAAACAAGTCAACCCTCGTACCCCCCCCCTCCGCATGCGTCTTCCCCCGCTCTGGTTCGTCCGGTCCGAGGTCTCAACGTCATCCTCCGCCTTGGTTCTCTCGCCGCGGCACCGCCATCTGTCGTTACCAACATGGTCAGCAAAACAAGAGGAATCGGGATACAACTGTTCGTCGAGAGGCCGACAGTCCCGGGCCCACCCTAGGTTTTGTTGTTTAACATGGGCAGCCCACGACATGTTTAAATGTTTTTTGGATCCAGCAGGTATCAAGCGGCCTCTGGGCCTCCCAACCTAGCTTGTCTATAACATCAACAGCCCAAGTTATGTTTGTTTTTTCAAGACAACGCACATATCAGTTCTATTTTTCTATAAGAATGCAAAACTGAACGTATGCTTTCCCTTCTACAATAGTATATATATATATATATATATATATATCTTATTTTATTACATATATATAATAGAAACAACATAAGGTTCCGTTAAATCTATGATTCATCCCACCATTTTATAGACCTTCCCACTTCCTTTATTTTTCGTTTTCATTAATCCTATATCTGAATTTTCTCCCACTTTCTTTTTCGATGTAAACTGAGTTTTCTCCCAGTACTTTTCCCTAGAACCAACTCAATTGTCCCACAACTAGCCTAAAAATAATAATACCCCACGTCCTATTAAATCATCAAATTAAAATGATATTTTATTTTGTAAATTGAAAGTTCTTACAAAATAATAATAATATTTTTATATATAACTTGGCAAGTTAACTCCTAGTGATTTCGTACATAAGCTTGCAAAGATTTTACTGACCAATGCAGTGATAGACGTGCAATCATGTGTTTATGTTTTTATAACATTTCTCTGTCCAGCCTAACATGATATTTTCACCCAGTCCAGCAAGTCCGCGGATTTCGAGAAAAATGGAAATGGGCTTTAAATTCTACCATAATATATAAACGGGCTGCATAGATGCTACATCATTGTTTGACCCAGCCCACCAAATGGACTGGCTGACATGTGGGCCAGTAGGTCGAAGCCTAAGCAAGGCGTTGGATTTACATCCAACGGCCGGCATTCTTCTTCAGTCTCTTGTCTTCTTCCCCAGCGCTGTGGGGACCGCCTGCTCCAGCCTCCGTCGTCCAACGGCGCTGTTTTGCGTGCCTCGCAGTGAAACGCTACCCCGCCGATGGCCAGGCCATCCCTCCATTCCGCACCTCCTGTTATTCTCTGCCGAGTCTAGGCCCACCCCGCACTCAAACCAGTCAAGTTTCCCACTCCTCTCCGTCTGCGACTCCACTGTCGCGTCTTTCCCATCTTCGGGTCATTCCAGTCTGGGGCCTCGCTGTCGTCCACCGCCTCGCTGCGCTCGGCGTGGCGTGGTCAACAAACAAGAGTCATCGAAAGAGGATTGTACGCGGAGAGCCTGACGGCTGGGACCCACGAGGTCCATGGTCGCATGCAAGGAAAGTTCCTCCTTATTAAGATGTTTCCTCCCCCTGACAGGTGGGACCCACCGGCTGTATCTTCACACGGAAGGAAGTGCATCCTTGTTATGCGAAAAAAACTATTCCTCCCGATGACAGCTGGGACTCGGCAGATTTGGTGGCTGACTTGTGGGCCTACTAAGCAGATGTATACGCAGGGCTTTGTCAACTTAATCAACGAATGATTCTAGTAGCTCGACCATTGGGTGTTAATCCAACAGCCGTGCTCCTTCTTCAACCTCTGTTCTTGCTCCTGTCTCCCATGGGCGGTAGTGTTGCCGCGCACCCGAACCAGTCAAGTTTCCCACTCCTCTCATCTGTGACTCCACTGTCGCGTCTTCCCCATCTCCGGGTCATTCCAGTCTGGGGCCTCGCCGTCATCCACCAGCCTTGGTGCACTCAGCATGGTGTGGTCAACGTGGTCAACAAAGAGAGTCATCGGAAGATGACTGTAAGTGAGAGGCTGACAATGGGGACGCACTACGCCCATGGACCCATGCATGCAACTGCATCCTTTTTACCCTGAAAAATAATGTTTTCTCCCCCTGACTGTTGGGACCCACCAGCTACATCTTCGCACGCAAGGAAGTGTGTCCATATTATGGGCAAACAAATGATTTGCCCCTGACTGCTGGGATCCACCAGCTACATCTTCGCACACAAGGAAGTGCCTGACAGTCGGGACCCACCTGGTCGAAGCGTATGTAGCGTTGTCATTTTGATCACGAACGTGTACGTACATACTAGTCAATGGGTCTGTCTACAGGCTGCAGCGACGAATCATGGCTGAGTAAGGAAGGGCACGTGTCGTAGTAGAGGCGTGGGCATAGCATGTACACGTACGTACAGCCAGGGTGCATGAAAGTAAATACGGCCACGTACGTACATACTGGCGGGGTCTCGAACACCTACTCGCACATACATATGGCCAGGGCTCGTGTACATGACTGGATCAGAACGTAGAAACTGCGTCGTCATGTTCATCGGGAGCCAACCGGCTTGGACGGAACAGTCGATCAAAACGAGGCCTGGCATACTGCAGAACGGAGGAAACAGCCTTGTGTTCGACCGGCCACGGTCGAAATGGGATCCTGTTCATCAGGAGGGGTCTGGCGTACCGCAAAACGGAGGAAACAGACTTCTCTTGGACCTCCTACAGTCGAAATGGGGTCCTGTTGATCAGGAGGGGTGTGGCATACCGCAAAACGGAGGAAACAGACTTGTGTTGGAGCTCTATGGTTGAAACGGGGGTCCTGTTCATCGGGAGCGGTGTGGCGTACCGCAAAACGAGACTCCACGAGATACTGTTCATCTCCACCGTGACTGCCTCCATAGGCTACTGTTCATCCACCGTCGACCTCCTCCAGCCTCCACCTGTGACTGTCATCCACAGCATCTCCCCTCCTGCCTCCACCAGCCACTGTTCACCCATGGGCTCATGTTCATCCAGCCTCCACCGCTCCTCCACCGGCTAATGTTCAACCAGCCCTCTCCACGGGGTCCTGTTCAACCACCCCTCCACGGGCTACTGTTCATCCTGCCCTCCACTGGCTACTGCTCAACCAGCCCTCCATGGGGTCCTGTTCATCCAGCCCTCCACGGGATCCTATTCATCCACCCCCAACCGGCTCGATCGGGGTCCTGTTCATCCAGCAGCAACGGCCTCTACTACCACGGGGTCCTGTTCATCCAACCCCCCACTAGGAACTATTCATCCACCCCCCCCCCCAACAATGCTCACTGTTCATCAAGGGAAGGAGGCAGCAGGGTTCGATCAGCTTCAGTTAGCAGCAATAGCGAAGGAATCACTCGGGTTCAGTTAACAGCAAGGGATCGATCAGGGTTCAGTAACATAGCTAGTGCAATCGCTCGAGTTCAGTTAGAGCCAAACGCCTCGCTCGTTTCAGTTAGAGCGCAACGCCTCGCACACACGGGTGTACGTGTATGAGAGAAACACGCAAACCTCCATGCATCACTCGGCCCCGACCACCCACCATAACCAGGAACTCCCCGATATTTTCCTCGCCCTCGCTTCTACCACGGTTTTTTCTGTTATGGACGGCCCAAAGAATGTCATGGAGTTGCGTCTCCGGTCCGCCTAGGACGAAAAGCCCATTTTATGTCATGATTTTTTGTCATAGAAGTAGGAGCCCACCACATCTATGATGATATCGGGTTTGTCACAATTATCGTCATAGAAGTGTCATAAGCATGACAAAAAAATTTCGTTCGGCCCAAAATGTCACAAATGTGGCTTTTTTGTAGTGAAAGTAAAGCGTTACATAGCGCTTAATGATTGACACGCAGGTCATACAATAATTAAAGACAACCCTATGGCTCATGTTGGTTGCGGTATGCATCGACATGCAAGTCGATATAAACTATTACAAACATGATCATATCATACATCAAATATATTTCACCGTGTCTTTGGCCATATCATATCACAACATACCTTGCAAAAACAAGTTAGACGTCCTCTAATTGTTGTTGCATGTTTTACGTGGCTACTATAGGTATATAGCAAGAACGATTCTTACCTAGGCAAAGCCACACTGGTGATATGAAAGTTGCTATTTAACCTTCTACAAGGACCGCCTTTGTCAAATCCGATTCAACTAAGGCGGGACAGAAAGACACCCGCCAGCCATCTTTATGCAACAAAGTCACATGTCTATCGATGGAACCGGTCTCAAGTACATGGACATGTAAAGTTGGTCCGAGCCGCTTCATCCCACAATGCCGCTGAATCAAGAAAAGACAAAGGAAGGAAGCAACCTGAATATCAACGCCCAAAAACTCCTTTGTGTTCTACTCGTGATGTCATCTATGCATAGACCTAGCTCATGATGCCACTGTTGGGGAATGTTGCATGGGAACAAAAAAAGTTCCTACGCTCACCAAGATCCAATATAGGAGATGACCATCTACGAGAGGAGAGATTGGATCTACATACCCTTGTAGATCGCTAAGCGGGAGCGTTAAGAAACGCGGTTGATGTAGTCTAACATCTTCGCGATCCAATCACAATCCATCCCACGAACTCTCGATCCAAGTGCCGAACGAACGACACCTCCGCGTTCAACACATGTACGGCTTGATGACACCTTCACCTCCTCGATCCAGCGAGCGATGGTGAAGTAGTAGCTCGAGTCCTCCGGCAACATGACGGCATGGTGGCAGTGGTGGTTGAGGGAGTCCTGGACTAAGGGGTCCTCGGGCGTCCGACCTATTAGACATGGGCCGGACTGATGGGCTGTGAAGATACGAAGACCAAAGACTCTACCCGTGTCCGGATGGGACTCTCCTTGGCGTGGAAGGAAAGCTTGGCGTCCAAATATGAAGATTCCTTTCTCTGTAACCGACCTTATGTAACCCTAGATCCCTCCGGTGTCTATATAAACCGGAGGGCTAGGTCCATAGACATATATCCTCATAATCATAGTCAGACAGGCTAGAATTTTAGGGTTTGGCCATTACGATCTCGTGGTAGATCAACTCTTGTAATACTCATATTCATCAAGATCAATCAAGCAGGAAGTAGGGTATTACCTCCATAGAGAGGGCCCGAACCTGGGTAAACATTGTGTCCCCTGTCTCCTGTTACCATCGACCTTAGACGCATAGTTCGGGACCCCCTACCCAAGATCCGCCAGTTTTGACACCGACATTGGTGCTTTCATTTAGAGTTCCACTGTGCCATCGTCAGAAGGTTTGATGGCTCCTTCAATCATCTACAATGATGCTGTCCAAGGGGAAGTCTTCCTTCCCGGACAGATCTTCATGTTCGGCGGCTTCGCACTGCGGGCCAACTCGCTTGGCCATCTGGAGCAGATCAAAAGCTACGCCCCTGGCCATCAGGTCAGATTTGGAAGCTTGAACTACATCGCAGATATCCGTGGGGACTTGATCTTCGACGGATTCGAGACCACGGCAGCCGCTCCCTGCCACCACGATGAACATGACGTAAATCTGTCACCGGTTCATACCCAGGAGATAGTACCTATAGCTGCCCTGGCCCTAGATCCAGAGCAGATCGCGACATCCGAAGACAGGAAGCTCAACCCAGTCGCGGAAGCCACAGACTCAGCGGCGTTGGAGCCGCACACAGACCTAACTTCAAGTGACATCTGTGCTGCCGGGACCATGGACTCGTCTCCGGCTACAGGATCCGAACCTTGTGCTTCCGCATACGTCGAGCTTGATTGGTCATCGATCATCAAATTCAGCTCTGCGGACATCTTCCGGCACTCGCCTTTGGGCGACGTGTTAAACTCGTTAAGAGCCCTATCCTTAGCGGGGGGCTCACAGCTGAATTATACCCGGTTCAAATTCGAGGCTGATGACGGAGAATTTCGCTTCCCACCCACCGCCCACTTCATAGCCACTGTCGAAGACTTAACCGACATGCTCGATTACGACTCCGACGACATCGATGGTATGGACGACGATGCTAGAGAAGAAGAGGCCCAAAACCCGCCGTTCACCGGACACTGGACGGCCACTTCCTTGTATGACATATACATGGTGGATGCACCAAAAGAGAATAGCGGCGATGACAAGGAGCATCTGGTTGAGGATAAACCTCCCGAGATACAACCAAAGCACAGGCGTCAGTGGCGCCGCTCTAAGTCATGCCGCAGCAAAGACAGCAACACCGGCACAGGAGAAGACAACGAAGACCCCATGACAGCAACACCGGCACATGCCACGCACGAAGACTGGGAGGACAGCAATTATCTTCCGCTCTCCAAGGACGAGGCAAGCCTCGGCACCAAGGATTTTATTGTGCCTGAGGAACCTCTCGAACAGGAGTGCTTCAAGCACCAGCTAATAGCCACCGCAAGGGGCCTGAAAAAGAAACAGCAGCAGCTTCAAGCTGATCAAGATCTGCTCAACGATAGATGGACTGATGTCCTGGCAGCCGAGGAACACGGCCTCAAGCGACCACTCAAAAGTTACCCGAAGCGCAAATTGCTACCTCAATTCGATGACGAGGCGTTGGAGCCCAGGTCGTCAGTACACAATGCGGCTGACCGACCACCACGTGGTCGGGACAAAGCGGCACAAGCCGAACACCAACCCGCCTACCTTGCCGTAAAGGCAGAGATGAAACTGCTCAGGGATACATGTATGATCTCTGGCAGGGCCTGAAGAATAAAACGGGCCCGACCAGATTGATCCATGGATCACGGGGGCATGCCTCGACGCGCGATGATGGCTATCAAGCCGAGCATGACAAGCCTAGTCATACGCGGGCCGAAAACCGCAGACGGACTCCATCGGAGCCGCACACCCTCTTTGCTTCACTGATGAAGTAATGGAGCATGAATTCCCAGAAGGGTTTAAACCCGTGAATATTAAATCATATGATGGAACAACTGATCCCGTGGTGTGGATTGAGGATTTTCTTCTCCATATCCATATGGCCCACGGAGATGACCTCCACGCCATTAAATACCTCTCATTAAAACTCAAAGGGCCAGCTCGGCACTGGTTAAATAGTCTGCCCAAAAACTCTATAGGCAGCTGGGAGGATTTGGAAGACGCCTTCCGCGACAACTTCCACGGTACATATGTCCGGCCACTAGACGTCGATGACTTAAGCCATATAGTTCAACAGCCCGGAGAGAGCCAGGAAATTCTGGACTAGGTTCCTAACTAAAAATAACCAGATCGTCGACTATCCGGATGCTGAAGCCCTAGCGGCCTTTAAACACAGCATTTGCGATGAATGGCTCGCCCACCACCTTGGCCAAGAAAAGCCAAAGTCCATGGCAACCCTCACGGCACTCATGACCCGCTTTTGTGCGGGTGAAGATAGTTGGCTGGCCCGTGGCAAAAACAATGCAAGCAACGCCGGCACCTCTAACGCCAAAAATAGTAATGACAAGTCTCGAGGCAACAGACACAAGCGTCGAAACAACAATGACAACACCGATGATACGGCGGTCAATGCCAGATTCAGTGGCTCTAAGTCCGGTCAGTGGAAGAAGCCGTTCAAAAAGAACAATTCGGGCTCATCCAGCTTGGACCGCATACTCGATCGTCCGTGCCAGATCCATGGCACCCCAGACAAACCACCCAATCATACCAACAGAGATTGTTGGGTTTTCAAATAGGCTGGCAAGTTAAATGCTGAAAGTAAGGAGAAGGGATCGCAAAGCGAGGATGACGACGAGGAGCCCCAACCACCGAACACAGGGGGACAGAGAAGTTTCCCCCTCAGGTCAAAACGGTGAACATGATATACGCTACCCACATCCCCAAGAGGGAGCGCAAGCGCGCGCTCAGGGACGTCTATGTGATAGAGCCAGTCGCCCCAAAATTTAATCCATGGTCGTCATGCCTGATCACTTTCGAACGTCGGGATCATCCGACCAATATCCGTCACGCCGGTTCAGCCGCACTGGTCCTGGACCCAATAATTGATGAGTTCCACCTGACGCGAGTCCTGATGGACGGTGGCAGCAGCCTCAACCTGCTCTATCAGGATACAGTGCGCAAAATGGGCATTAATCCATCACAGATCAAGCCCACAAAGACCACCTTTAAAGGAGTCATAACAGGTGTAGAGGCCCGCTGTACGGGCTCAATCACACTAGAGGTTGTCTTTGGATCTCCGGACAACTCCGAAGCGAGGAATTAATCTTTGGTATCGTCCCCTTTCGCAGCGGCTATCACGCACTGCTTGGACGAACCGCATTTGCTCGATTCAACACAGTGCCACACTACGCTTATCTCAAGCTCAAGATGCCTGGACCACGCGGTGTCATAATATTTAATCGAAACACGGAACGCTCCCTCCGCACCGAGGAGCACACCGCTGCCTTAGCAGCAGAAGTACAGAGCGGCCTTTCCAAGAAGAACCTTAATTCAACGGTCGAGCTCTCGGACACTGTTAAGAGAGTTCAGACTATTCTGCAGTAGGACAGCTCGGCTCGTCAAGAGCTTGACTAGCAATTCGTCCGCCGTCCCAGTCTCGACCAAGTGGCGGCAATTGTATCGCGCGTACATAACTACGCACTCAAAATACCATGGGCATGGATGAGCATAACTAGCTTGTGATCCGCAATACGGCTCGACCGCCCCTGGACACACATACTTTCACTGTTTCCATTTTCCCTCCTTTTCAGGTTTCTTTTTCACAGGCCTTCCCTGATGGCTTGACCATCGATTCTTTTTGAAGGATAAATACACCAAGACGACAAGAACCATGGACGTACTGGGGAATTTTTAGGTGGTTTCTTTAACGATCCCTTTACCTGTTTTCCGGACCCACACGTAGCTCTCCCTTGGTTAAGGCATATCAAATAGCCTTCTGCTTATTGCACTACTTGCATAAATGCACTTTAACGCACCAATGAAATTATAATGGTAACAGTTTGCGGCCCAAATTTTATAGCTCTAGCTTACTACCTTTTCTTATTTCTCTTTTTGATAACTTTATCAAATAGCACCCGTACACTCTGGTACGTTTCGAATTGCCAGGGGCTTCATAGCGCCCCACAACATGGCAACAAAGTCCGAACACTTTTTAAAATATAGCTCGGCACCCCGAATTTAGCACTATATGCATTGGCTCCTAATCATGTCTTTGGTCAATAGTTGGGTTGCCCGGCTCCTGTGCTTGCTACCTTACGTTCCGCTATATCGGCTAGGGTAGTAAAGGGAGAACTACTGGGATTGTGCCCTAGTTTACCCAGATGAGAACCTCAGTAGAGAAAGCCGAAAACTAACTATCATGATACAGCGAGAGCCGGTCAGCTCTTCGGAGGTCTCAAATCCTTAAAGATGTTTTCCGCGTTACGTGAGGGATTGGTATTTACCCGATTAGGTGTTTACAGCATCCTAGTCCGGATACTAGGGGTTGCGCCTATATTTTTATTGTCAAACTCCTATGGCTAAGTGAGGGTGCGAAAGTCGTATAGTATGATTGCCTGGTTCGTCGCGCTAAACACCTCCTTCAAGGACCAAACAATTGGATCAAGAGTGTTTAAATTACATCCCTAACAACCTCATACTACCTACGTGGGGGCAGAAGCCAACGACTGGCCAACTCTCAGATTTCACACAACACGGCCGAAGAGGAGGTGAAATTTTTTAAGTAGAAAAACATTATATTACATAACGACTTTGTTTCATCATACAAGGCAGAGACAACATGAATGCATTCATTCAAAAATAATGTCTTGTGAACATTGTGTTGCCACAATACGAGACCCCTCCAGGACGTCTTCAAAGTACCGCTCGGGCGTGTGGTGCTCCTTGCCCTCTGGTGGTCCCCCGTTTGTTAGCTTGACGGCGTCCATCTTCGCCCACCACACCTTGACGCGGGCGAAGGCCATGCACGCGCCCTCGATGCAGACCGACCGCTTTACAACGTCTAGCCGAGGGCAGGCATTCACCAACCGCATCACGAGCCCGAAGTAGCTGTCGGGCATAGCTTCGGCATGCCACAGCCGGATTATTAAATCCTTCATGGCCAGTTCGGCCACCCTATGCAGCTCGACCACCGGTTTTAGCTAATCACTGAAGGGCACTAGAAGTTCTGGCGCAAGATATTGCGACCAGAACAGCTTCTCCATAGAGCTCCCTTCTTCGGCTCGGAAGAACTCTGCAGCATCAGACACACTGCTTGGTAGATCCGCAAACGCCCCTGGAGAACTCCGAATCCGGGTTAGTAAGAGATACTTCTTCTCCACATATTTGCTTTGCATACTAAACGCCTTACACGCCGCGATTTTCTTGGCCTCCTGGATCTCCTGGAGGGTGCTCCGGGCCTCAATCCGGGCCTCTTCCGCGCTTTGATGGGCCGTAGCGAGTTCGGTCTCTCGAGCCGAAACATCGCGCTCCAAGGATTCACATTTCTTCACCGCATCCTGGAGCTCTTGCTGGACCTCATCCAGCCGGGCCTCGTGCTTCTCACGGGCGGCTTTTTCCTTGGCCGCTTTCTCCTCGGCCTGGGCCAGGGCCTGTTTAAGGACCTCGACCTCGGTCGCCGCTCCTACACATATCATGGCACTACAGTCAATACGCATTATTTATTCTTTCTGAATATACATCCAGTCAGCACATACTTTGCTGGTCTTCTAGCTGCTTCCTCGCTTGGCCGAGCTCCTCCTCGGCCCGCTCCAGTCTCTGCTTTAGTCCGGAGACTTCGCCAGTGTGTGAGGTCGCGGCCAGCAACGACACCTGCTTATTCATATAAGACATATTTTGGTTAGTTTCCTGCGAAAATAAATTGATCCTTTGTCCGGCTCTTCTTTCCGAACACCGGACAGTGTCTCAGGGGCTACTGTCTACATTGGGATTTTCTCTTTTGCGTTGCTTACCTCAAAGCCTGTCAGCAGGCTGTCGCAGGCTTCAGTCAGTCCGCTTTTGACGGACTGAACCTTCTCAATCACCGTACCCATAAGGATATGGTGTTCATCCACAATGGAAGCGCATCGTAGCGCTTCCAACAGATTATCCGGTGCCTCTAGTTGGACAGAGGTCACCAGCGGAATAGACACGCCCCCTTCTTTCGAAGGAGATTGCCCGCAAAATTCCGGAGCCGTATAGGTCACCAGACTTGTATTCGGATGAGGGCCGAACTGAGCAAAGCCCTCATTCCCAGTCTCGCCATGGGGGGCTGCTCCCCCATGTGTCCGGCAGCCGAGGTTTCGCCCTCTGGCGCCATCCTGGCGGCCTCCTGAACCTCTCTGGCCTGGGAAGGTGCTTTGGGACAGCACCTCATCGTCCCCCTTGGCCGTGGGGGAGTGAGCGGTCGACGGTGACTCGCTGGCCATCGCCTTCGAATCCAGCGAACCTCTTGATGAGGATCGCTGGGAGCTGTCGTGGGCCGGACTGCAATGACATCATTTAAAACGTATTAATATCATGAAGCAAGAGAGGCCGGATGTAGGGACGTATGAGGGTTTTAGTACTTATGACGTGGCCAGGGGCTTGTTTCGGGGGCGTCGCTCTGGGCTGCTGTCGACATCCCATGCGGTGTTATCCGCAAGGGGACCCTTCCCCCTCTTGGGCGCCTCCGCCTCCAAATTTGTGGAGGCCTCCCTCTTCTTCCTCTTCCCCCCATCAGGGGGAGAGGTGCTTTCTTCCTCCTCGTCGTCATCGTCTTCGGCGGTGGAGGACTGAGTCTTGTCTTCAGACGATACGTCCGAAGCTCCCTTGCAGCGGGGGCCACTCCGGACCCCCTTGGCCTTCTTCTAGGCCTTCTTCTCTGGTGCCTTATATGGCACCGGTATCAGCATCTTCGCCAGGAGCGGGATGACTGGTTCCTCGGGCAGTGGAGCCAAACATCAAATCTGCTCCGCTCTCTCCGTCCATACCTGAAATAATAAAGTTTAGACATCCTCCTTGAAACAAGCAAGTAGAGTATGCGTCTGGAGACGTAAAAGGCTTACCTCATTGGCGGAATGGGTAATGTCGTGCCCGCGGTCCGAGTCTATGGTTGGCGGCGTCTCGTTGCCCTTAAAGAGAAACTTCCAGGCATCTTCATCAGTGGTTCCGAAGAGCCTTTCCAAGGTTTGGTGCTTCTTCGGGTCGAATTCCCATAAGGGGAAGCTTCGGCTTTGGCATGGGAGAATCCGGCGAACCAGCATCACCTGGATTACATCGACGAGCTTGATGTTTTTATCCACCATGCTTTGAATGCGCGTTTGCAGCATTATCAACTCGTCTGACGAAGACCAATTTGGGCCCTTCTCCATCCAGGAGGTGAGCCGCACTGGAGCTCCGGACTTGAATTCGAAAGTCGTGACCCAAGTGGCGTCGTGGGGATTTGTGATATAGAACCATGTTTTCTGTCATTCCTTGACGGTCTCCACAAAAGTACCCTTGGGCCATGTCACGTTGGGCAGCTTGCTCACCATGGCGCCTCCGCACTCCGCATGCTGGCCATCCACCACCTTCGGCTTCACGTTGAAAATCTTGAGCCATAGTCTGAAGTGGGGTTGGATGCGGAGGGAGGCCTCGCACACGACAATGAATGCCGAGATGTTGAGGAAAGAGTTCGGGGCTAGATCATGGAAATCTAACCCGTAATAGAACATAAGCCTGCGGACGAAAGGGTGGAGAGGAAACCCTAACCCGTGGACGAAATGGGGGAGGAAGACCACCCTCTCGTTGGGCTTCAGGGTGGGGACGGTTTGTCCCTTGGCTGGAAGCCAGTGGGCAATTTCTTTCGCCAGATACCCGGCCTCCCGAAGCTTGGTGATGTCCTTCTCCCTAACGGAGGAGGCCATCCACTTGCCTTGCCCTCCAGAACCGGACATGGTTGAGTGCTTCCTTGGGGCGAAAAGAATGAGGACTTGGGCGCTGGAGCTCGAGAATGGAAGGGCAGAAGAAGACAGAAGGTGTGGGTGAAGAAAGGGGAATCCTTATCTCCTTATAAAGGAAGTGAATATCAAGTGCCTCCCCACTCGCCTTAAAACTCGTCTATTCCTAAGGGCTGTGTAATCGGCACGGTTATATTACCCATGCCCGTATTGACGAGAATCCCGCAATGAGGGGACACGATCTCTGCTTCAACAAGACGTGCCTATTAAAACCGTGTCTCGAAACGTAGAACGGCAGATGGAAAATGGTTTGAAATGATGACCAAGCAGACGTGATATCACATTACAAAAAGTTGTTAGTGGATTGGACTCGTGTAATATTATATTCTCTACAGTTGTGTGTGGTAGTTGTGTTGCAGATCCGGACACGTTCATTATGACCGAAGACTATCTTGGAGTATTCGGAAAGGGGAACCCACCTTGCAATGTCGAAGACAATCTGCGCGCCAGACACCTTGTCATTGAAGCCTGGTTCAGGGGCTACTGAGGGAGTCCTGAACTAAGGGGTCCTCGGGCATCCGACCTATTGGATATGGGCCGGGCTGATGGGCTGTGAAGATACGAAGACAAAAGACTCTACTCGTGTCCGGATGGGACTCTCCTTGGCGTGGAAGGCAAGCTTGGCGTCCAAATATGAAGATTCCTCTCTCTGTAACCGACCTTATGTAACCCTAGGTCCCTCCGGTGTCTATATAAATTGGAGGGCTAGGTCCATAGACATATATCCTCATAATCATAGTCAGACAGGCCAGACTTTCAGGGTTTAGCCATTACGATCTCATGGTAGATCAACTCTTGTAATACTCATATTCATCAAGATCAATCAAGCAGGAAGTAGGGTATTACCTCCATAGAGAGGGCCCGAACCTGGGTAAACATTGTGTCCCTAGTCTCCTGTTATGATCGACCTTAGACGCATAGTTTGGGACCCCCTACCCGAGATCCGCCGGTTTTGACACCGACAGTGGTGGCAGAATCTCAGCAGAGCTTCGCTAAGCGCTACAGTGAGGAAGAGGGATGCATGGTAGAGGAGAGGCAGCGCCATGGCGTGGAGATGTGCTCTTGGGTGCGGCTGCCCTCTCTCTACCTCTATATATATAGGGGAAGGGGGGAGGGGGTGGCGCCCCTAGGGTTTCCCCTAAGGGGCGGCGGCCAGGGCAGATGGGATCTCCCCTAGGGTGACTTGCCCCCCCCCCAAGCCGGGAGGTGGGAAGCCCTAGGGGGGCACCCCAACCCTCCTGGTTATGTGAGATGGGGTGAGGGGGGCGCTCAGCTCCTTAGTGGGCTGGTTTCCCCCCTCCCCCAACACTTGTCGGGGCCCCCCGAAACCCCTTTCAATGACGCTGGTCATCACTCGGTACCCCCGGAACAATTTCGGACTCCAATACCCTTCGTCCAATATATCAATCTTCACCTCTGGACCATTACGGAGTTCCTCTTCATGCCCGGGATCTCATCCGAGATTCCGAACAACCTTCGGTAACCACCATAATGACTCAATTATACTTATCCCACCAAACGTTAAGTGTGTAGGCCCTGCGGGTTCAAGAACTATGCAGACATGACCGAGACACCTCTACGGTCAATAACCAATAGCGGGACCTAGATTCCCATATTGGTTCCTACATATTCTGCAAAGATCTTATCGGTCGAACCTCGATGTCAAGGATTCAGCTAATCCCGTATGCAGTTCCCTTTGTATATGGTATGTTACTTGCCTGAGATTCGATCGTCGGTATCTCCATACCTAGTTCAATCTCGTTACCCGCAAGTCTCTTTACTCGTTCTGTAATACAAGATCTCGTGACTAACTCATTGGTCACATTGCTTGCAAGCTCATTGTGATGTTGTATTACCGAGTGGGCCCTGAGATACCTCTCCGCATGACAAATCCCAGTCTTGATCCATCCCAACTCAACAGACACCCTCGGAGATACCTGTAGAGCACCTTTATAGTCATCAAGTTACGTTGCGACATTTGGTACACACAAAGCACTCCTCCGATGTCAGTGAGTTGCATGATCTCATGGTCATAGGAACATATACTTGACATGCAGAAAACGATAGCAATAATCTTAACACAATCATATGCTACATTCTTAGTTTGGGTCTTTTCCATCACATCATTCTCCTAATGATGTGACCCCGTTATCAAATGATAACTCATGTCCATGGCATGGAAACCATAGCCATCTTTGACCAACAAGCTAGTCCAGTAGAGGCTTACTAGGGACATGTTGTTGTCTATGTATCCACACATGTATTTGAGTTTCCGGTCAATACAATTATAGCATGGATAATAAACAATTATCATGAACAAGGAAATATAATAATAACCACTTTATTATTGCCTCTAGGGCATATTTCCAACACGTTAAACGTAGAAAAAAATTGAAGGTCGTAAGAGGAAGTTATCTCCCGTTCGTCATCAAACATGCATTGTTCCCTCTCGGAACCACGAGCCTTCTAGTGAGTTGCTCCGGTTTGTGAGGGGCTGTGTCCAAACTTTCTTCAAACAGGCCAATTTTTTTTACCACATCATCCTGGTGGCATGACATTACATCAAGCAAGGTTTCATGTTTTTCAGATAATTTTTATTTTTTGGAATTTAAATCCCATGGCACTCCATGCATTTGTCCATGCCGTGAGACCAATATGTTTGAAAATTCCTTCTAATTTACTGCACATGGAATTAACTCGCACACAAGTACACAAATATGATTTTTCAAATCGTTATGGTTAGCTGTTGCATGTAGATGTAGTTCAAATTAGAATTACGGTCGTTAAATGGCTAGAAAATCACCGAAATTCCTTTAAAAGGTCAATGACCCCTGAAATTTTCCAAATTTTCACATGACAGTTGTATTAGTGGACGTTAAATGTAGAAAAAATTTGAAGGTCGTAAGGGGAAGCTATCTCCTGTTCGTCATCAAACACGCATTGTTCCCTCTTGGAAACACGAGCCTTCTAGTGAGTTGATTCGGTTTGTGAGGGGGATGTGTCCAAACTTTCGTCAAACAGGCCAATTTTTTACCACATCATCTTGGTGGCATGACATTAAATCAAGCAAGGTTTCATGTTTTTCTGATCATTTTTAAATTTTTTGGAATTAAAATGCCATGGCACTCCATGCGTGTGTCCATGCCGTGAGACCAATATGTTTGAAAGTTCTTTCTAATTTACTGCACATGGAATTAACTCGGACACAAGTACACAAATATGATTTTTCAAACTGTTATGGTTAGCGTTGCATGTAGATGTAGTTCAAATTTGAATTGTGGTCATTAAATGACTAGAAAATCACTTAAATGTCTTTAAAAGGTCAAATTACCCCTCAAATTTTCCAAATTTTCACATGATAGTTGTATTAGTGCACGTTAAACGTAGAAAAAACTGAAGGCCATAAGAGGAAGTTATCTCCCGTTCGTCATCAAACATGCACTGTTCCCTCTCGGAACCACGAGCCTTCTAGTGAGTTGCTCCGGTTTGTGAGGGGTGTGTGTCCAAACTTTCGTCAAATAGGCTAATTTTTTTACCACATGATCTTGGTGGCATGACATTACATCAAGCAAGGTTTCATGTTTTTTTGATCATTTTTTTATTTTTTGGAATTTAAATGTCATGGAACTCCATGCATGTGTCCATGCCGTGAGACCAATATGTTTGAAAATTCCTTCTAATTTACTACACATTGAACTAACTCACACACAAGTACACAAATATGATTTTTCAAACCGTTATGGTTAGCTGTTGCATGTAGATGTAGTTCAAATTTGAATTACGGTCATTAAATGGCTATAAAATCACTTAAGTGTCTTTAAAAGGACAATGACCCCTAGAATTTTCCAAATTTTCACACGACAGTTGTATTAGTGCACACTAAATGTAGAAAAAAAATTGAAGGCCGTAAGGGGAAGCTATCTCCCGTTTGTCATCAAACATGCATTGTTCCCTCTCGGAAACACAAGCCTTCTAGTGAGTTGCTTCGGTTTGTGAGGGGTGTGTGCCCAAACTTTCGTCAAACATGCCAAATTTTTTACCACATCATCTTGGTGGCATGATATTACATCAAGAAAGGTTTCATATGTTTCTGATATTTTTTTAAATTTTTTGGAATTTAAATGCCATGGCACTTCATGCCTAATTGTGTCATAGCCGTTAGACCAATATGTTTGAAAATTCCTTCCAATTTACTGCACATGGAATTAAATCGCACACGAGTACACAAAATATGACTTTTCAAATTGTTATGGTTAGCTGTTACATGTACATGTAGTTCAAATTTGAATTACGGTCATTAAATGGCTAGAAAATCACTTAAATGTCTTAAAAGGTCAAATCCCCTGGAATTTTTCCAAAATTTGACATGACAGTTGTATAGTACTACAAATTTTCTCGTACATTTAAAACACCATCCGTTTCCACTTACTCCAAATTCTTATTTCACAGCTAATAAAAAATATCCACAACATCACACACAATTTTTTTGTAGGAACCGTTTGCGATGAAAATTTCTGGGTCTATTTAAGTCTTCCTCCTTAACCTTCGCCGGCTCGTCTGCTCCAGTGTCGGCAACCCGCGAATCCACGAATCCCGATCCCCATTCCCGCACCCCCTTCTTGCAAAGATAACACCGTGGAAATGCTTCGTGAAGGCCTGTACGATGGCCGCGTCCTCCCCGAGTGCCACCGCCTGTGCCGAGAGCGCGACCGTTTACGCCGAGAGTGCTGCCGCATTCGCATTGAGCGCGGCCGCATCCGCTGAGAGGGCGTTTGCGGCAGCTGGCAGGGTAGCTGCAGTAGTCGAGACGGCTGCACCTGCTGCTGCGACGGCGGCTGCAAACATGGAGAGCGCTCGAGCTGCTGTCCGTGCCGCCGATGTCGCCCTGGCCCGGGTCAAGGCCATCCACGCCAAGATCGAGGACGCACACGCCAAGATATTCCAGGCCACCTCAGACTCCAGCATGCAACCCACATACGAAAAGGCGACGGTGGCCATGGAGCACCTGCTTCCTCATGAGATCGCTGGGCGGGAGCTCGAGATGGAGGAGGCGGCGGAGATCGAGGAGCACCAAGAGGAGGAGTTGCACGTGGCCTAGGTCGAGGTAGAGAAGAGTCTGTCCGTCGAGGAATCGGCGTTGGAGTACCAACGCGAGCTCTAGCGCGGCCACTACTACGAGTACTAAAACCTTGAGGACAAGGACGAGGACGCGGTCGACTTTAGCAAGGGGGATGCAGAGTCCACCAACGGCGGCATTTCACCAGGACAAGTCATCGACGTCTCATCTCACACCAGCGATGCATAGGCCAGCGCGGTGGTGGATTTGTTAAAATTATGCGTACATAGGCTTTGTTTTAAATACTGGTCTTTTGTTAGAGCAATGTTTAGGTCAACTAGCTCTGTTTAATTACTAAAATTGCTCGATTCCGTAAGTGTGGTCTGTGTGCTGTACGCTCTTTTGTGTGCCCAAATTAGCAAGCGATGTTAAATTATGCAATGACGTACCAGGGGAAATTTCCACCGAAATTTGAATTATCAAACTCATCCCATGAGCATAAAGTAGAAGAATCGTTTCCGTTGCACACAATCGTTCAAAGTGAATGGTGATCGGCGGCACCACGCGTAAAGTTTCCCTCCACATTTCCAAATTTTTGGCCTACCGACAAAATATCTACCCCCGCCCCCTCCCCCTTCCCCACCCCCTTTTCTCCCCGACCACAAGTAACATTTCCCCTGTTTCCTCCTTCGTTCCTTCCTTCCCTAATCTATAACCACTTCCTCGCTCTCGCCGTCTCGCATCCTACCGCCGGGGTCGCCATGGTCTTCTTCAATGACCTCTCCAGCAGTTCCACCTTCGATGATGACTCCTTCACCACCCGAGTATGCATCTCTTCTCTCTCTCTCGGGCTATGACTTGGAATGGAGGATTTTAACCCGGCAGTCGATTTGAGTCATTTCTTTCTCTTGTAGCTCCCTAGGACCATCAGTTGCAACGAATGGAGCGGTGTGGCTAAAGATATGTCTGCTCGTTGTCACCATCAATCTCCATGTGTGAGGCTAGTTGCGTTTGAATCTATGGACAGTGGGATGAAGTTTCTGGCATGTGCAGAGAAGGTTAGACCCTCTTTTGTTGTTACAAATTATTTGTTAGATGTGATTCAGACACTGTCATGGTCCCAACCCATTCATACCACACCTTCAACCAAATGCATCCTAAGACAGTGTCACAGTTTGTATCTAGTATCTAAAAATGTTGCCATCTCATCAGCGGTGCCATTAGAAAATTATTTGGCACCACTTCAGCAATTTGTGCAACCAACTTTGGTTCACACATCCGAGCAAACAAGCAGTAAAATACTAAATCTTTATGGTACGAAGGAACTGGGCATCGGGAGCAACTAGGTGCTCCGGAGTCTGGGTCCCTGAAGTTTTTCCGCTGCATCGGCTCGCCAATCTAGGGCATCGGTGCGAGATGTAGCCATAGTTGTCTTTACACCGGTTTTGGCATACATAGTGGACGGATTTAGTGCTATTAGTTATATGTTACTAAATTTGTGCATGTATACACCTGTTAGTATCAATTTGCTATCATCCAAACACTGTCGCTATGCTGTTGCAGTTATATTTACCTTCGTCATAAAATGTTCAATTTGTTATTTATAGTACATGAGTAAGAACTTGTAGCGTTGTTGTAGTTAATTACATCTTCTGATGTTTCAGAATTTGGTTGTTGTCTCAGTAGCAATTAATTCATTTGCACATTGATCTTTTTGAGAAGATATGTCATAATTAACCTGTTTCTTCAGTTTTTCAAAATAAGTATTGGTGATTTTCTATGTTGCTATAAACCCATTTCCCCTACAATTGTTACTGATCTAGTTTTAAATATTATAGGATGAACAGAAGTGTTCTTACTTGGAGTGGGTTGATCAAGAGTGGCCACAGTCTTTGAAGATGTGCCTAGCAAAGCTCCGGAGCATGTATGAGGAAGAGAACAGAGGTAGACTTAGAGAAAGTGTTGTTAACGCTGAAAAATGTCTGAAGATACAGGATAAAAGGAGGAAGGTGGAAAATGAGCTTAGATTTTTTTTTAAACCAGACTTTGCTAAGATGGTATTGGCGAAGGAGGAGGCATTTTCCTAGTTGGACAGTGCAATATAGGTTCTTGCTGAACTGAAAGCAGAGGTGGATAAGACGTGCCTGGATGATCTCGATTAGGAAAATGTATATATTGTTCTTATGAAGTTGAACTAGCTATATATTGTACTGTGATGTTTTCAGGTAGCTATCGTACTGTGATGTTAAAATATATTTATGTGCCTGATATGAAATTAGCAAACAGCTGATCGATATGAAATATGAATTTGTGTCATACTAGAATTATTAATTGTAAACTAATAAACCTGCTAAATGGGTCATGCAAGTTTGCAAACGATTCTAGCAGTAAAAGCGCTTGTGATGGATAGCACAATGCCACATAGTTTTCTTCATCAAATCATGTGTGATGTAGTTGATAAAAGCAAACGGTTAACCAAGACAGAGCGTGTGTGATAGTTACACCTTTCACACACGAGCCTATACATAAAACTGTGTGGTATGTACATACGAACGGAAACGTTTTCCCTGGATTGACTGTGTGGGATGTACATAAGAACAGAAACATATTCCTTGGATTGGTTGTGTGTGATATACATACGAACGGAAATGTTTTTCTGAGATTTACCGTGTGGGATGTACATACGAACGAAAACGATTGGGTTTCGATGCCTCGCCCGATCGCACACGAGCTCATTTTGCCCCAGCCAGTGTGCCAGGAGGGCCTATCCCCGACAGTTTTTGGATCGTGTGGGAAGGATCCCCCTATCGCCCACACTCACTTGGCAAGGTTCCAAATGTTGTCCGAAAAGGGGTTAAAAACCATTTGTATAGCACCGACGCGTACCAGTGTGTCCTTAATGCTTGTCACTAGGGCCTGAGTGCCATGATTTCAGATCTGAACCTATTATGTTTTCATGAATATAAGTGAGTTCTTGATCCTATCTTGCAAGTTGTAGGCACCTATTACGAGTTATGATCCGTATACCGCAAGGTGACAATAATTGTGATTCTTTCTGATGATTGTCGTAGTTTGAGGAGTTCATATATTCACTAAGTGCTAATGCTTTGTTTCGGTTCTATATTAAAAGGAGACCTTAATATCCCTTAGTTTTCATTAGGACTTCGCTGCCACGGAAGGGTAAGACAAAAGATATCATGCTAGTTCTTTTCCATAAGCACGTATGACTATATACGGAATACATGCCTACGTTATATTGATGATTTGGAGCTAGTTCTCTGTCATCCTAGGTTGTGACTGCTACATGATGAATATCATCCGACACAATTATCATTGCCGATCCATTGCCTACGAGCTTTTCACATATTGATCTTTACTAAGTTACTTTCACGTTGCCACTGTTACAATCACTACAAAACTGCTACCGTTACTTTTGCCACCGTTACTATTACTTCTATACTACTTTGCTACTAAAAACTTTGCTGCAGATAATAAGTCTTTCAGGTGTGGTTGAATTGACAACTCAGCTGCTAATACTCCTGAATATTCTTTGACTCCCTTTGTGTCGAATAAATAATTTTGGGTTGAATACTCTACACTCAAAAACTGTTGCGATCATCTATACTTGTGGGTTATCATGTAGTGACGTGGCATCATTAGCAGAGGGTTACTGTAGCTTAATTATCTGGGTGTCACAGGGACTGTCCTTTGTTCGCCGACCTTGTCTGTTGGACTCCCTGCTGCGGTGGGCAATGCTGGTCCGGACACGCTCGCCTTGGTTGGAGAGAGCGGCACCGCGAGCCTAGAGGTCGCCCCTGGACTATCTGCACCTTCAGAGATGCTCGCTACTCCATCTACGCCTGTTGTCTGGGGTGCAGGGAAAGTGCTGGATGATCGGGCGACATTCCAGTTGTTCCTTCTGCTTTAGGGGAGGGCTAAGGTGGGAGGGCCTACTAGCATGGCTCTCACTGTCACGTCATTGGACACCATTAGCTTTGCTTTGATGACGACGGCTCCAACATCTCTTCGGAGAGCTAGCAAAAGCAAGGCGCTAGTGGGACGAAGGGCGGTCCACGGGCTGGCCATCATCGACATCGAGGCCGTTGTGCGTGCGATGGAGGGGAAGTTCGCGTCGGGGGAGCCGGGCCGGCCCAGTCGCGTGGGATGCCACGACCTGTTTTGTTTTTAATTATTTTTCCTATTTTTGTTCTGATTGTTTGCTTTATTTTTGTACTTTTCTTTATACTTGAAAATATTCTACATATATACACGAAAAACACTCTTGAAAAACACATTTGGAAAATGTTGAACAGCTATTTAAAAAATGTTGAATAAGTATTAAAAAATGTTGAACAAGTATTCGAAAAATGTTTAACAAATATTTGAAAATGTTGAATAAGTATTGAAAATTTTGGAAAAGATCCTGGAAAATGTCGAATAAGTATTAAAAAAATTTGAACAAGTATTTGAAAAATGTTGCACAAGTACTTTGAAATGTTGAATAAGTATTAAAAAATGTTGAAAAAGTATTTGAAAATGTTCAATAAGTATTAAAAATGTTGATTGGGTATTTAAATAATGGTGTACATGTATTTAAAAATATTGAATAAGTATTAAAGTGTTGAACAAGTACATAAAAATATTGAATAAGCTTTCAGAGAATATTGGACGTGTATACAAAAAATGTTGATCACTTATTAATTTTTCTTGACATATATGAAAATGTAGAGTGAAATCAAAAACAAACATAAGAAAAAACAAAAAATGGAGAAGAAATGTTACACATGTATTTGAAAAATATTGTTGACATATACGAAAAATGTAGAATCATAACAAAAACAAACATAAAAAACAACAGAAAAACCAAAAATGGAGAAGAAAAAACCAAACAAAAATATAGAGAAGAAATAAGAAAACCAAGCGAAAAATGAATAAGAAAAAGGAAAACCAACAAAAAAAACAAGAAAACCCTGTCAGAAAACAAAAACATAAAAACCGTGAAAACCAATGGAAAATAGGTGAAATGGAGAAAGAAACAGAGAAAAATCGGTGAAAACCCAGAAAAAACAAAAACGAAAACCTAAAAGTCCGGTTTTAAATACTTCATCTAGTTTGCGTCCTATGTTCCTAACATGAGCAGAGCGATGGCTTAGTAGCAGGGCAACCAAGCAACGAAGAGATCTTTGGATCACGCCCCACGTGTGACCTTTTCTCCTCTCCTTTATTTCCTTTTATTGCGCTAACGGGCCGGCCCATTACTCTAGACCTCGACATGAGAAATCCCATACGTCCCGCTTAAAGCGAGAAATAGTCATCACGCAAATTACTAGTGGATTACTGTTGTCTTGTTGGCTACACTATTTTATTTGTGTGAAGTGCAAAAGAAAAAGACAACATGTAATGTAGGATAACATATTTATTTAATTACTAACATTAATCTGGTGACCCATCGGATTACTCCTGGGTATAAAATTATACACATACCTTACCACAACTAATCGGGTTAGCCATAAGTAAGACCCATAGGCGAAGTCTATGATCCATATCCTACTCATTCGGGTCTGATGCCCATAGGCGCATGGACCCATAAGTCAGATTGCCAGGTTGAATTGGGACAGACTGACTTCCAGAGTGTGCGTCACCTATGAGTGCACAACATAAATAAACAAAAAACAGGATCGGCTGGGATTAAAACCGGCGACCTAGTAAAGTATGCATCTCGGTTTTACCTACACTAAAAAGCTCGTGGAGTTCAATGGGCTGCAGTCAGTGCGGCCCATTTTCCACATGTTAGTTTTTTTAGAAATTATAAAAAATATGTAAACTATATTCAAAATAATATAAAAATCATGCATTTTAAAATATTACGTAATTAAATTAATACTTAAGAATTATCAAATGTTTTCATAATTTTTAGAATCATTCACATATTTAATAAATAACAAATTTTGAATTTTTTTACATTTTAAAAGGTTAATCTAATTTTCAAATTCTTCATGTTTTTAAATAAAATTTACGTGGTCCTTTTTAAGAGTTTTACTTTTTTCTTTTTGTTTGGCCCTTCCATATGTGAGTTCTTTTTTCAGAAATTTGTAAAATTATGTGTAATTGTAATAAAAATGAAGTTAGAGTGTTCTTGTCTTATAAATAATATGTTGACAAAAATAAATTAATTTCAAAACATGTTAATGTAATTTTTTATAAATATTTGCATATTATTTTAAAAATCATGTAAATAAAATAATTTTGCAATTATAAAAATGTATTGTAAAATTTTAAAAGTGCTCATTTGAGGATCTATATAATCCTCATGGTACACTAGGCTATTAATTATTATTTTTCACACATATTTTATTCAAAAATATATCTTTTGACAAATAGATAAACTTTAGAAAAATACTTGTGCAGTAGTGTTGATAAAGAATTGTGATCCTTATTGAAGAACAAATTAACCTTGGTGAAGTGGTTAGCGCAGGTCACGCGATGTCGCGAGCTCGATGGTTTGAAACCCAGTCGTGCCTTTTTTTTTGTTTATTTCCCCACAAATAAGTTTTTCTCAACACTAGAAGTGGGTCATGCGCCATGCTAGCATGTCTAGTCAGCAATGCATACGTAAATTTTTTGAATACTTTGGATTGTTTACCACATGTGTCACATGGTGAATACATACGTATCTGGACGTGATTTGAACCGTACTGCCAAGTTTTATGACCGGTTCAGTGTATTTTTTAAGTTTAGATAGCAAAGACATCGATGGCAAGTTTAAGCACCACTAGTGTTATTACCTCCTCTAAGAATGCCCAAAAGTCTAAGAAAATCTTCTTTACTTGCCTTACAATTTAATGGTAAGCCAAGGTGGGTTATTGCCATATGCGAAAGCATGCACCCGATGTGATTGCAACAGTATGGTAGCAAAGAAGTCATCACAATTGATAGGGCGAGATGGAGCTCTTGAAAAGATTACAACTCAGTCCCAACACACCTATGAAAATCTCCAACAGAGAGACGACCACCTACACATGAGCCGATGAAGTGCGAAGGAAGACAACAGTGGCGGAGTTTGACAGAAATGCCAGGGGGGCAAAAAACAAACTATACATGTTTGGGGGGGCTAATAAGAATACTTTGTCCAAATCATATCCACCTAAAAAAATTCCTTCAAGGATTTGTGTTGGGCTGGGGGGCCACAACCCCCTCAGCTATACATATAGCTCCGCCATTGAAAGACAATAACATCGTCGACGTAAGTTGAAAGCCTTTATGACACAGTGTCCGGAGTAAAGACATCTAAAAGACCCACCAGCGATGAAAGAGCATCTCCCTGGGGAAGACCATGACCATGCCAAATAGGCAGACCAGGAGCACCATTGTGGAGAGTTCTTGAGAATGTCGATGATAATATAAAGGAAATCCATGCACCCCACCTTGGACCAAAACCTTTAGCTCTCAAGACTTCCAAAAGATAGGGTATGACAGGCAAATAATAAACATATAATTGAAGAGACTATCTCTTAGTCAAAGAGAAGGAAAAATTCTTTCATATTTCTTTCTCTTCCATGTTAGCAATCATCCTACATAAGGTTGAGACATGGTAAACCATTGTAATGCCAAGTATATAAGAATTAAGGAAGTCTATGTTCATTGACATGGTCATGCATGTTGCTTGCGTGTTAGTGTTTTTTTCGCAAATAGTTTGACTTCCGCCGAGTCAACTGTCAACAAGAATGGCTGCTGGTCAAGCACAAACGCACGCAAGTGGGCTGCTAATGCACTCCTACGTGTACATAATGTTAAGATGGAATTATTTATCCACAAGTCCATGTACTTGAGGCTGGTCTTACGCAAAGCAAGTGTGTCCATGGCTGCTACGGCGCCAAAACATAACGGCAATGGCGTCTGACTCTGACCAGACCAGCATATATAAAAACTCGACGTATCTCCCGTGCACATGTACACTGGGAAAACAAACACCACGGCGCGCGAGCTGGTGGTATCACGATGAGAGCGCTCGCGATCCTCCTAGTGATCACCACTGCGGCGACCTTGCCTCATGTTGCTCTCGCGACAAGCGATGATCAGCGCGGAACGAGCATCCTGTGGCGCCGCGGCTCCATCGCCGTGGGGGACGACGCCCTGGTGTCCCCCAGCGGCGACTTCTCGTGCGGCTTCCACCGCGTCGCCACCAACGCCTACGTATTCGCCATCTGGTTCACCGCCTCGGCCGATCCGCGCACCCTCGCGTGGGCAGCCAACCGCGACGCCCCCGTGAACGGCATGGGCTCCCGCGCCGAGCTTCTCGGGGATGGAACCCTGGTGCTGCGGGACTTCGACGGGCTGGCCACGTGGAGCACCAACACAAGCGGCACCGGCGCCGATCGCGCGCAGCTGCTCAACACCGGCAACCTTGTTGTGTCCGACGCCGCCGGCCGCACCCTGTGGCAGAGCTTCGACTGGCCCACCGACACGCTCCTCCCCGGGCAGCTCATCACACGGCGCGCGCGCCTCGTGTCGGCAAAGGCGAGGGGCTCCACCTCCTCCGGCTACTACAGCTTCTACTTCGACAATTTCAACATCCTCAACCTCGTGTACGACGGCCCGGAGATCAACATGAACTACTGGCCGAGCCCCTTCAAGACGTGGGTGGAAAACAAGCGGACGGTCTTCAACAGCAGCCGGCTCGGCAGCCTCGATGACCGCGGCCGCTTCTCGGGGAGCGATAATCTGCGGTTCGCCGCCTCCGACATGGGCGCCGCTGGGCAAGTCATGCGGCGGCTGACGCTGGACTACGACGGGAACCTCCGGGCGTACAGCCTCGACGCCGCCGCCGGCGGGGTCTGGCGCGTCACGTGGGTGGCGCTCTCGCGGCAGTGCAGCGTGCACGGGATCTGCGGCCGGTACGGCGTGTGCGCGTACGGGCTGGCCGGACCGGCGTGCGCGTGCCCCGAGGGGTTCGTGCCCAGCGACCCCGGCGACTGGAGCAAAGGCTGCCGGCGCTTGTTCGACATCCAGTGCGGCGAGGACGTGTTCTTCGCCGAGCTGGCGAACGTGGACTACTGGGGGTTCGACAAAAAGTTCCGCCAGATGGCCACCATCGACGAGTGCCGGCAGCTGTGCATCGACGACTGCAGATGCGAGGCGTTCGCCTACAAGAAGGGGGGAGCTGGCTTCTGCTACACGAAGGCCTCTCTGTGGAACGGTCGGAGCTCGGACCCCATTCAGTTCATGTACTTCAAGGTGCCTACACGCGTCCAGAAGAAGCTCAACCTGTCGTCCGTGTTGGGCCTGCGCTTCGACGGCCATGGCTGCAGCACCACGCAAGAACTAAACGCCAACGTCGGCTACTCGCCCTCCCGTCACCTAAAGAACTACAGCGGCAGCAAGATAAAGTTCGTCTACCTGTACAGCTTCCTGGGGGGATTGTTCGTCGTGGAAGCCGTCGTCATCATCGCCGGCTACCTGTTCGTCTTCCGAGCCGACCCGGCCGCGGTCCAACGTGTCCACGACGATGGCTACACCTTGGCGATGAGCCACTTCAGGAAGTTCACGTACGACGAACTGTCCAGCGCTACCTGCGATTTTGGCGAGGAGCTCGGGAGGGGTGCGTCGGGGGCGGTGTACAAGGGTGTCTTGGACGACGGCCGGGACGTGGCCGTGACGCGGCTGGTGGAGGCGACGACGCCGCAGGCCGAGGAGGTGTTCCGGTCGGAGCTGAGCGTCATCGGACGGATCAACCACATGAACCTGGTCCGGATATGGGGCTTCTGCTCCGAGCGCTCGCACAGGCTCCTCGTCTCCGAGTACGTCGAGAACGGCTCGCTGGCCAAGGCCCTCTTCGGCGGGGAGCCCGCGCTGGGGTGGCCGTCGAGGTACAAGATCGCCGTCGGCGTCGCCAAGGGGCTGACCTACCTCCACCACGAGTGCCTCGAGTGGATCCTGCACTGCGACATGAAGCCGGAGAACGTTCTGCTGGACGCCGACCTGGAGCCCAAGATCACCGGCTTCGGCCTGGTGAAGCTGCTCAGCCGGGAAGAGGACGCGTGCGGCCAGGCGCCGTCCCGTGTCCAGGGAACAAGGGGGTACGTCGCGCCGGAGTGGGCGCTGAGCCTCCCGATCACCGGGAAGGCCGACGTGTACAGCTTCGGCGTCGTGCTTCTCGAGCTGCTCCGTGGGCAGAGGGTCAGCGAGTGGGCGGCGGTGGAGGGCGTGCCCGGAGGTGATGAGCAGGCACGCGTGGATCTACAGGAGATCGTAGCGTGGTTCCAGGGCCAGACGCTGGAATGCCAAGGTGAGCGCTCGGCGCCGTGGCTGGATGAGTTCGTGGATGCACGGTTGCTCGGCGACTTCAACCGCTCGCAGGCGGCGGTGATGCTGGAGGTGGCGGTCACGTGCGCGGAGGATGATCCCAGCAGGAGGCCGAGCATGAACGCCGTTGCGCAAAAGCTTCTCTCGGCGCACGATGTGGTAGGCTCGGCGTCCCTGCGCCGTGTGTGTCCGGTTCCTGTCCATGGAATCAGTAGTCTGCACTTCGTCTGAATCTCTTGCGGTTAGTAATCTGCCAACGAGAAGTTTGGCAATGTTGCTACTACAAAGGAGTACTCCGTGGTAAGTGATATGGATCGAAGGGAATAGTGTTTTAGGGTGGGCATGTAGGACTAACTTAGATTTAGACACCTCAACGCTAATATGCGTACACGGTAACAGAATGTTATCGCAACATTAAGGAACCCGAGACAAAATGAGTCACCATCTCAATAAATAAATGTAAGTTTGCATGATATGTTAACCATTATAAAGGTAATAATAACATGGACTAAGAGGGTGTTTGGATCCAAGGTCCTTATTTTAGTCTGACTAAAAATAGTCCTTTTAAGAGGCTAAAGTTCCAAGCACCCCTGACTAAGAGCATCTCCAACAGGCACCGGTCGCGCCGCGCGCAAAAAACACATATGCCGCGCGCACATCGCCAGGTTTGGCGTGACGCGCAGCGCTGGCTCCAACAGCCGCGCTAAAATGCAGCGCGCGGGCGCCGCTCCAGCAGCGCGCAAAAATGCAGCGCACGCGACACGCACAAACAACATATGCATTCAAAAACAAAAGCAAAAAAATCAAAAACAAACAAAAATAAATAGTTCGATTTCGTTTATTACAACTCAAACAAACAGTTTATCGTTCAATACAACAAATAGTGCAATTAAACATAACAAATAGTTCAACAATACAATAACAAACGCACAAATCATTATGCTCTTTGCCGTCCATTCCATGCCCACCACTCATCAATGAGATTCTTATAAAAATCATTATGCGCTGCGGGACGTCGAATGGCATGATAGGAGGCAACAAAACGGGCCACCCTTTCAGCCCTTCGTCGCACTCGCACCGGATGTCCCAAGAGCTCATACTAAGAGTAGTCTACATCTTGGCCACGCTCATTCTCGATGATCATGTTGTGCATGATCACACAAGCGTGCATTATGTACCAAAGCATCTTCTGATCCCAAAATGTAGCCGGTCCTCTCACAATAGCAAATTGGGCTTGCAAAATCCCAAAAGCTCTCTCCACATCTTTTCTAGCCGCCGCCTGAGCATTGTGGAAATCATGATTTTTCTTACCTTCTGCCTTTTTCAACGGCTTGACAAAGGTTTGCCACTTTGGATAGATGCCATCCGCTAGATAATAGCCATAGTTGTATGTACGGCCATTTGCTACAAACTGCACCGGTGGCAACTCCCCATTTGCAATCTTACTCATCAGTGGTGACCGGTTGACAACATTGATGTCATTCAAAGATCCAGGCATTCCAAAGAATGCATGCCAAATCCAAGTCTCTTGATCGGCCACCGCTTCAAGGATTATAGTGGAACCCTTTTTTTGGCCGTGGAATTGCCCATGCCATGCCTTTGGACAATTCTTCCAACTCCAATGCATGCAATCTATTGAGCCAAGCATGCCAGGAAAGCCGCGAGCTTTGTTCATCGCCAAAAGCCTTGCGACGTCTTCAGCGGTGGGAGATCTCAAATACTCCTCGCCAAACACTTGCACAATTCCGACTACAAAGCGCTTGACACACATGATAGCTTGGCTCTCACCCATAGCCAAGTGATCATTAATTAGATCAGCCGGTATACCGTATGCCAACATACGCAAAGAGGCTGTCACCTTCTGAAAGGTGCTATGCCCGAGGTCTCCGGCGGCATTCCTCCTTTGTTGAAAAAAGCGGTCATGGCTCGCTAGTTTCTCTGCAATGCGCCTGAACAACTCGGTGCTCATCCTAAACCGGCGACGAAAATACGACTCGGGGTATGTGGGATTCTTCGCAAAATAATGCTTGATCAATCTGTTGTGGGCATCGATCCTATTGTTGGGGAACGCAGTAATTTCAAAAAATTTCCTACGCACACGCAAGATCATGGTGATGCACAGCAACGAGAGGGGAGAGTGTTGTCTACGTACCAACGCAGACCGACTGCGGAAGCGATCTCACAACGTAGAGGAAGTAGTCGTACGTCTTCTTCCCGATCCGACCGATCCAAGCACCGTTACTCCGGCACCTCCGAGTTCTTAGCACACGTTCAGCTCGATGACGTTCCTCGGGCTTCGATCCAGCAAAGCGTCGAGGAAGAGTTTCGTCAGCACGACGGCGTGATGACGATCTTGATGTACTACCGACGCAGGGCTTCGCCTAAGCACTACAACGGTATGATCGAGGTGGAATTTGGTGGCAGGGGGCACCGCACACGGCTAAGGAACGATCTCAAGGATCAAGTTGTGTGTCTATGGGGTGCCCCCTGCCCCCGTATATAAAGGCCAGGGGCAAGGGGGTCGGCCGGCTAGGAGGGAGGCGCAGGGAGGAGTCCCACTCCTACCGGGAGTAGGACTCCTTCCCCCAAATCCTATTCCTAGTAGGACTCTTCGGGAGAAAGAGAAGAGAGGGGGGCCGGCCCCTTCTCCTAGTCCTAATAGGACTAGGGAAGGGGGGTTCGGCCGGCTAGCATGTGGGCTGCCCCTTCTCTCTTTTCCACTAAGGCCCAATAGGCCCATTTGCCTCCCGGGGGGTTCCGGTAACCCTCCCGGTAATCCGGTAAAATCCCGATTTCACCCGGAACACTTCCGGTGCCCAAACATAGGCTTCCAATATATCAATCTTTACGTCTCGACCATTTCGAGACTCCTCGTCATGTCCGTGATCTCATCCGGGACTCCGAACAACCTTCGGTACATCAAAATGCATAAACTCATAATAACTGTCATCGTAACGTTAAGCGTGCGGACCCTACGGTTCGAGAACAATGTAGACATGACCGAGACACGTCTCCGGTCAATAACCAATAGCGGGACCTGGATGCCCATATTGGCTCCTACATATTCTACGAAGATCTTTATCGGTCAGACCGCATAACAACATACGTTGTTCCCTTTGTCATCGGTATGTTACTTGCCCGAGATTCGATCGTCGGTATCCAATACCTAGTTCAATCTCGTTACCAACAAGTCTCTTTACTCGTTCCGTAATACATCATCTCACAACTAACTTATTAGTTGCAGTGCTTGCAAGGCTTATGTGATGTGCATTACCGAGAGGGCCCAGAGATACCTCTCCGACAATCAGAGTGACAAACCCTAATCTCGAAATACGCCAACCCAACATCTACCATCGGAGACACCTGTAGTACTCCTTTATAATCACCCAGTTACGTTGTGACGTTTGGTAGTACCCAAAGTGTTCCTCCGGTAAACGGGAGTTGCATAATCTCATAGTTACAGGAACATGTATAAGTCATGAAGAAAGCAATAGCAACATACTAAACGATCGGGTGCTAAGCTAATGGAATGGGTCATGTCAATCAGATCATTCTACTAATGATGTGACCTCGTTAATCAAATAACAACTCCTTGTTCATGGTTAGGAAACATAACCATCTTTGATTAACGAGCTAGTCAAGTAGAGGCATACTAGTGACACTCTGTTGGTCTATGTATTCACACATGTATTATGTTTCCGGTTAATACAATTCTAGCATGAATAATAAACATTTATCATGATGTAAGGAAATAAATAATAACTTTATTATTGCCTCTAGGGCATATTTCCTTCAGTCTCCCACTTGCACTAGAGTCAATAATCTAGATTACACTGTAATGATTCTAACACCCATGGAGCCTTGGTGCTGATCATGTTTTGCTCGTGGAAGAGGCTTAGTCAACGGGTCTGCAACATTCAGATCCGTATGTATCTTGCAAATCTCTATGTCTCCCACCTGGACTAAATCCCGGATGGAGTTGAAGCGTCTCTTGATGTGTTTGGTTCTTTTGTGAAATCTGGATTCCTTTGCCAAGGCAATTGCACCAGTATTGTCACAGAAGATTTTCATTGGACCCGATGCACTAGGTATGACACCTAGATCGGATATGAACTCCTTCATCCAGACTCCTTCGTTTGCTGCTTCCGAAGCAGCTATGTACTCCACTTCACATGTAGATCCCGCTACGACGCTTTGTTTAGAACTGCACCAACTGACAGCTCCACCGTTTAAAGTAAACACGTATCCGGTTTGCGATTTAGAATCGTCCGGATCAGTGTCAAAGCTTGCATCAACGTAACCTCTTACGGTGAGCTCTTTGTCACCTCCATATATGAGAAACATATCCTTAGTCCTTTTCAGGTATTTCAGGATGTTCTTGACCGCTGTCCAGTGATCCATTCCAGGATTACCTTGGTACCTCCCTGCTAAACTTATAGCAAGGCACACATCAGGTCCGGTACACAGCATTGCATACATGATAGAGCCTATGGCTGAAGCATAGGGAACATCTTTCATTTTCTCTCTATCTTCTGCAGTGGTCGGGCATTGAGTCTTACTCAACTTCACACCTTGTAGCATAGGCAAGAACCCTTTCTTTGCTTGATCCATCTTGAACTTCTTCAAAATTTTGTCAAGGTATGTGCATTGTGAAAGTCCAATTAAGCGTTTTGATCTATCTCTATAGATCTTTATGCCTAATATGTATGCAGCTTCCCCGAGGTCTTTCATCGAAAAACTTTTATTCAAGTATCCCTTTATGCTATCCAGAAATTCTATATCATTTCCAATTAGCAATATGTCATCCACATATAATATCAGAAATGCTACAGAGCTCCCACTCACTTTTTTGTAAATACAGGCTTCTCCAAAAGTCTGTATAAAGCCAAATGCTTTGATCACACTATCAAAGCGTTTATTCCAACTCCGAGATGCTTGCACCAGTCCATAAATGGATCGCTGGAGTTTGCATACTTTGTTAGCTCCTTTTGGATCGACAAAACCTTCTGGTTGTACCATATACAACTCTTCTTTCAGAAATCCATTCAGGAATGCAGTTTTGACATCCATTTGCCATATTTCATAATCATAAAATGCGGCAATTGCTAACATAATTCTGACGGACTTCAGCATCGCTACGAGTGAGAAGGTCTCATCGTAGCCAACCCCTTGAACTTGTCGAAAACCTTTTGCGACAAGTCGAGCTTTATAGACAGTAACATTACCGTCAGCGTCAGTCTTTTTCTTGAAGATCCATTTATTCTCAATTGCTTGCCGATCATCGGGCAAGTCAACCAAAGTCCATACTTTGTTCTCATACATGGATCCCATCTCAGATTTCATGGCCTCAAGCCACTATGCGGAATCTGGGCTCACCATCGCTTCTTCATAGTTCGTAGGTTCATCATGATCTAGCATCATGACTTCCAGAACTGGATTACCGTACCACTCTGGTGCGGATCTCACTCTGGTTGATCTACGTGGTTCAGTAGTATCTTGATCTGAAGCTTCATGATCATCATCATTAGCTTCCTCACTGATTGGTATAGGTGTCGCAGAAACAGTTTTCTGTGATGTACTATTTTCCAATAAGGGAGCAGGTACAGTTACCTCGTCAAGTTCTACTTTCCTCCCACTCACTTCTTTCGAGAGAAACTCCTTCTCTAGAAATGATCCATTCTTAGCAACGAATGTCTTGCCTTCGGATCTGTGATAGAAGGTATACCCAACAGTTTCCTTTGGGTATCCTATGAAGACACATTTCTCCGCTTTGGGTTCGAGCTTATCAGGTTGAAGCTTTTTCACATAAGCATCGCAGCCCCAAACTTTAAGAAACGACAACTTTGGTTTCTTGCCAAACCATAGTTCATAAGGCGTCGTCTCAACGGATTTTGATGGTGCCCTATTTAACGTGAATGCGGCCGTCTCTAAAGCATAACCCCAAAACGATAGCGGTAAATCAGTAAGAGACATCATAGATCGCACCATATCTAGTAAAGTACGATTACGACGTTCGGACACACCATTACGCTGTGGTGTTCCGGGTGGCGTGAGTTGCGAAACTATTCCACAATTTTTCAAATGTACACCAAACTCGTAACTCAAATATTCTCCTCCACGATCAGATCGTAGAAACTTTATTTTCTTGTTACGATGATTTTCAACCTCACTCTGAAATTCTTTGAACTTTTCAAATGTTTCAGACTTATGTTTCATTAAGTAGATATACCCATATCTGCTTAAATCATCTGTGAAGGTGAGAAAATAACGATATCCGCTGCGAGCCTCAATATTCATCGGACCACATACATCGGTATGTATGATTTCCAATAAATCTGTTGCTCTCTTCATAGTACCGGAGAACGGCGTTTTAGTCATCTTGCCTATGAGGCACGGTTCGCAAGTACCAAGTGATTCATAATCAAGTGATTCCAAAAGCCCATCAGTATGGAGTTTCTTCATGCGCTTTACACCGATATGACCTAAACGGCAGTGCCACAAATAAGTTGCACTATCATTATTAACTTTGCATCTTTTGGCTTCTACATTATGAATATGTGTATTACTATCTTCGAGATTCAACAAGAATAGACCACTCTTCAAAGGTGCATGACCATAAAAGATATTATTCATATAAATAGAACAACCATTATTCTCTGATTTAAATGAATAACCGTCTCGCATTAAACAAGATCCAGATATAATGTTCATGCTCAACGCTGGCACCAAATAACAATTATTTAGGTCTAGTATTAATCCCGAAGGTAGATGTAGAGGTAGCGTGCCGACCGCGATCACATCGACTTTGGAACCGTTTCCCACGCGCATCGTCACCTCGTCCTTTGCTAGTGTCCGCTTATTCCGTAGTCCCTGTTTCGAGTTGCAAATATTAGCAACAGAACCAGTATCAAATACCCAGGTGCTACTGCGAGCTCTAGTAAGGTACACATCAATAACATGTATATCACATATACCTTTGCTCACTTTGCCATCGTTCTTATCCGCCAAATACTTGGGGCAGTTCCGCTTCCAGTGACCAGTCTGCTTGCAGTAGAAGCACTCAGTTTCAGGCTTAGGTCCAGACTTGGGTTTCTTCTCCTGAGCAGCAACTTGCTTGCTGTTCTTCTTGAAGTTTCCCTTCTTCTTCCCTTTGCCCTTTTTCTTGAAACTAGTGGTTTTGTTAACCATCAACACTTGATGCTCCTTCTTGATTTCTACCTCCGCAGCTTTCAGCATTGCGAAGAGCTCGGGAATAGTCTTGTTCATCCCTTGCATATTATAGTTCATCACGAAGCTCTTGTAGCTTGGTGGCAGTGATTGGAGAATTTTATCAATGACGCAGTCATCTGGAAGATTAACTCCCATCTGAATCAAGTGATTATTATACCCAGACATCTTGAGTATATGCTCACTGACAGAACTGTTCTCCTCCATCTTACAGCTATAGAACTTATTGGAGACTTCATATCTCTCAATTTGGGCATTTGCTTGAAATATTAACTTCAACTCCTGGAACATCTCATATGCTCCATGACGTTCAAAACATCGTTGAAGTCCCGATTCTAAGCCGTAAAGCATGGCACACTGAACTATCGAGTAGTCATCAGCTTTGCTCTGCCAGACGTTCATAACATCTGGCGTTGCTCCAGCAGCAGGCCTGTCACCCAGCGGTGCTTCCAGGACGTAATTCTTCTGTGCAGCAATGAGGATAATCCTCAGGTTACGGACCCAGTCCGTGTAATTGCTACCATCATCTTTCAACTTTGCTTTCTCAAGGAACGCATTAAAATTCAACGGAACAATAGCACGAGCCATCTATCTACAAGCAACATAAACAAGCAAGATACTATCAGGTACTAAGTTCATGATAAGTTTAAGTTCAGTTAATCAAATTACTTAGGAACTCCCACTTAGATAGACATCCCTCTAATCCTCTAAGTGATCACGTGATCCAAATCAACTAAACCATAACCGATCATCACGTGAGATGGAGTAGTTTTCAATGGTGAACATCGTCATGTTGATCATATCTACTATATGATTCACGCTCGACCTTTCGGTCCCTGTGTTCCGAGGCCATATCTGCATATGCTAGGCTCGTCAAGTATAACCTGAGTATTCTGCGTGTGCAAAACTGGCTTGCACCCGTTGTAGATGGACGTAGAGCTTATCACACCCGATCATCACGTGGTGTCTGGGCACGACGAACTTTGGCAACGGTGCATACTCAGGGAGAACACTTCTTGATAATTTAGTGAGAGATCATCTTATAATGCTACCGTCAATCAAAGCAAGATAAGATGCATTAAAAGGATAAACATCACATGCAATCAATATAAGTGATATGATATGGCCATCATCATCTTGTGCTTGTGATCTCCATCTCCGAAGCACCGTCATGATCACCATCGTCACCGGCGCGACACCTTGATCTCCATCGTAGCATCGTTGTCGTCTCGCCAATCTTATGCTTCCACGACTATTACTACCGTTTAGTAATCTAGTAAAGCATTACATCGCGATTGCATTGCATACAATAAAGCGACAACCATATGGCTCCTGCCAGTTGCCGATAACTTAGTTACAAAACATGATCATCTCATACAATAAAATCAGCATCATGCCTTGACCATATCACATCACAACATACCCTGCAAAAACAAGTTAGACGTCCTCTACTTTGTTGTTGCAAGTTTTACGTGGCTGCTACGGGCTTAAGTAAGAACTCATCTCACCTACGCATCAAAACCACAACGATAGTTCGTCAAATAGACTCCGTTTTAACCTTCTCAAGGACCGTGCGTAGTCACACTTGGTTCAACTAAAGTTGGAGAGCCAGTCTTCCGCAAGCCATCTATGTGCAAAGCACGTCGAGGGAACCGGTCTCGCGTAAGAGTACGCGTAAGGTTGGTCCGGATCGTCTCAACCAACAATACCGCCGAACCAAAGTATGACATGCTGGTAGGCAGTATGACTTGTATCGCCCACAACTCACTTGTGTTCTACTCGTGCATATAACATCAAACCATAAAACCTAGGCTCTGATACCACTGTTGGGGAACGCAGTAATTTCAAAAAATTTCCTACGCACACGCAAGATTATGGTGATGCACAGCAACGAGAGGGGAGAGTGTTGTCTACGTACCAACGCAGACCGACTGCGGAAGCGATCTCACAACATAGAGGAAGTAGTCGTACGTCTTCTTCCCGATCCGACCGATCCAAGCACCGTTACTCTAGCACCTCCGAGTTCTTAGCACACGTTCAGCTCGATGACGTTCCTCGGGCTCCGATCCAGCAAAGCGTCGAGGAAGAGTTCCGTCAGCACGACGGCGTGATGACGATCTTGATGTACTACCGACGCAGGGCTTCGCCTAAGCACTACAACGGTATGATCGAGGTGGAATTTGGTGGCAGGGGGCACCGCACATGGCTAAGGAACGATCTCAAGGATCAAGTTGTGTGTCTATGGGGTGCCCCCTGCCCCCGTATATAAAGGCCAGGGGCAAGGGGGTCGGCCGGCTAGGAGGGAGGCGCAGGGAGGAGTCCCACTCCTACCGGGAGTAGGACTCCTTCCCCCAAATCCTATTCCTAGTAGGACTCTTCGGGAGAAAGAGAAGAGAGGGGGGCCGGCCCCTTCTCCTAGTCCTAATAGGACTAGGGAAGGGGGGTTCGGCCGGCTAGCATGTGGGCTGCCCCTTCTCTCTTTTCCACTAAGGCCCAATAGGCCCATTTGCCTCCCGGGGGGTTCCGGTAACCCTCCCGGTAATCCGGTAAAATCCCGATTTCACCCGGAACACTTCCGGTGCCCAAACATAGGCTTCCAATATATCAATCTTTACGTCTCGACCATTTCGAGACTCCTCGTCATGTCCGTGATCTCATCCGGGACTCCGAACAACCTTCGGTACATCAAAATGCATAAACTCATAATAACTGTCATCGTAACGTTAAGCGTGCGGACCCTACGGTTCGAGAACAATGTAGACATGACCGAGACACGTCTCCGGTCAATAACCAATAGCGGGACCTGGATGCCCATATTGGCTCCTACATATTCTACGAAGATCTTTATCGGTCAGACCGCATAACAACATACGTTGTTCCCTTTGTCATCGGTATGTTACTTGCCCGAGATTCGATCGTCGGTATCCAATACCTAGTTCAATCTCGTTACCGGCAAGTCTCTTTACTCGTTCCGTAATACATCATCTCACAACTAACTTATTAGTTGCAGTGCTTGCAAGGCTTATGTGATGTGCATTACCGAGAGGGCCCAGAGATACCTCTCCGACAATCGGAGTGACAAACCCTAATCTCGAAATACGCCAACCCAACATCTACCATCGGAGACACCTGTAGTACTCCTTTATAATCACCCAGTTACGTTGTGACGTTTGGTAGTACCCAAAGTGTTCCTCCGGTAAACGGGAGTTGCATAATCTCATAGTTACAGGAACATGTATAAGTCATGAAGAAAGCAATAGCAACATACTAAACGATCGGGTGCTAAGCTAATGGAATGGGTCATGTCAATCAGATCATTCTACTAATGATGTGACCTCGTTAATCAAATAACAACTCCTTGTTCATGGTTAGGAAACATAACCATCTTTGATTAACGAGCTAGTCAAGTAGAGGCATACTAGTGACACTCTGTTGGTCTATGTATTCACACATGTATTATGTTTCCGGTTAATACAATTCTAGCATGAATAATAAACATTTATCATGATGTAAGGAAATAAATAATAACTTTATTATTGCCTCTAGGGCATATTTCCTTCACCTATCCCTCCTAATTTTTTGCCGACCCATAACCGAACCACCGTGTTTCGGTTTTTTATGAATATGCATAGCTAGAATCATTGCAAGATCCTCCTCCTCTTCCATATCAAATTCTTCTTCGGAAGAATCATACGACGAACTCATCTACAATGTTGAATACTACGCTATAAATAAAAAACTACAATCAACATGCACGAAATTCATGGCTTTTGAGCAATACATACCTTCTAGGCGTTTTGTTGAACACCTAGCGGGCGCCGAGCGGCAGCGAGCGCGCGGGCGCTGTTCGTCGGCGGGCCAGCACGCGCACGGGGCGGCGGGCCTAGAGGGGGGCCGGAGAAAGCGCGCGCGGGGCGGGGATAGGCCGGGGAAGCGTCGGAACGGTCACCGGATGGCGCGGTCGGCGGCGGCGGCACGGCTGGAGGGGGGGTGAGAGGTGCGAGCGAGCGCGCGGGAGCGGGCGCAGCAAATAAGCGGCGCGCGATTGCCTTTCGGCCCACGCGCTGGACTACGTATGCCGCGCGTGCGGTTTTTGCGCGCCCGCTGGAGCAGCTCTTCCGGTTGTGCACGCGCTAAAAGAGGGGATTTTGCGGCGCGGCGCTAGTTTGGCGCGCCTGTTGAAGATGCTCTAAAGAGGGGCTAAAACTAGTCTTGAGACTAAAAAATTTTAGTCAGTGGTACCCCTACTAAAATATGGATTAGTCCTCTCCCTCCTCATTCAATTCCTCTCCTTTAACACATGCGAGTTCTAGATTAGAGGATTTGGAGGATAATAAATGCTCATAAACTTGATTTTAGTCTCTTTAGTACTCCCTCCGGTCCTTTTTAGTTCGCATATAAGATTTGACTGAAGTCAAGCCTCGTAAAGTTTGACCAACTTTATAGAAAAAGTGTCAACATTCACAATCTGAAATCAATACCACTAGATGTGTCATGACTTAAAGTTTCATATTATATAACTTTAGCATGGCAGATGTTGATATTTTTCCATATAAATACGGTCAAACTTTATGAAGTTTGACTTCAGAGGATTCTAATATGCATAATAAAAAGAACCGGAGGGAGTATATTTGGATCCAAGCATGAGTGAGGCTAGCAAGTTTTAGTTCCACTACTTTTAGTCATGAGACTAAAACGTATCCAAGCACCCTCTAATAATATATCTACTTCCTACTATGACGGTATGACCAGTCTTAATTAACATGGTGTGCAGGGCTGTCTTCAGAAATTTTAGGGCCCGGGATGAAATACAAAATGGGACCTAAACTTTCAAAAAATTGTATAGATAAAGAACTATCCAACAACTACTCCATGCAAAAGCATTCAAAAATTAGCTCGGCTGCACAAAATATTTAGAACTAAATCTCAACAAAATAAATAAAATATGGAAAAAATAAAAATAAGGGATACAAAAAGAATACCAAATCAATAGTTTGCTTCATCCACGCCTCCCATGTGTAAACACTCCTGTTGTTGCAGAGCGCAAATGAAATATATTTTCATCTTATTTTTCTGTAACATGAAATAAAGTCGATATAAAAAGGCATCCATTTTGTGTTTAATTCATACATACACACAGTTCTTTTCAATTCAAGTATTGTTTGATGTTTGAATGCATCGATTGATTTAGAAATAAGAGCAACTCCAACGGGCCAACCCAAACGGACGGCGCTTTTGTCCGCTTTTTGTCCGTTTGGGCCGGCCCGGCGAACACAAACGTTCGACGCTGTGTTTGGATCGGCACGAGCGCCCAACGCTGGCCCGACCCATTTTGTAGGCGCGCCAAAAAAAGTATTGTAAGCATTTTGAAAATAAATACATGCATTTAATTAAACATAAAAGTCGGCCACGAAGGCGTCCTCGTCGGCGGCGGCGTCTGCGTCGGGACCGGTGAGGTCGATCAACGTCGGTGCAGGGCCGGCCCAGGGGAACGCCGTGTTCCAGACGGCGGTGATGTCAGGCTTTGCCGCCGCTGCCTGGGCCTGGCGCGCCTCCTCTTCAGCCTCGCGCTCGAGCATCTGCAGGCGCTCGCCCTCCCGGCGCTCCTCGGCCAGCCGAACACGGCGCCAGTGGTCGAGGTAGGCCGCATCCTGCTTCTCCGTCGCCCCGAGCCAGATCGGCGGAGCGCGGACCCACTCGCGCACTACTCCGGTCCAAGAGTAGCGCTCGAGGTAGACCGGCTCCTCCGGCTCGGCTTTGGGCGGGGACGGCGGGGCCACTGGCGGCACGACGTAGTCGCCCGCCGCGGAGAGGGCCATGGCCTCCGCCATGGCAGCCTTGAAAGCCACCTCGTCCGCCTCCCTCCGTCGCTCCTCCTCCTCGCTCTCCTTGATGGCCGCCTGGTAGGCGGCCTCGGCCTCATGGTCCTCGTCGCGGACAACGAGCGCGGGCGGCGGCAGGCTGTGGTCGACCCTGTAGACGCTGTGTCGCCTCGCCTTCTCGTGCTTGAAGGTGAACCATCGAGCCCAGTTGGGTGAGTCGACGGCGAAGTGCGGGTCGGCGCGCTGCTCCGACGTCAGCAACGCCCGCCGGCACCGCACCTCCTCCGCATGGGCCCTCACCGTCCGCGGCGCCGCCGTCACTGGGATCCTCTCCGGATCCAAATGCCAGTCATGCGGCAGCGTCATGTCCGGGTACGGCAGAGGCACACGGTGGTGTCGGTGCCACTCGGCCTGGTGCAATGACACGTTGATGCGCTGCCTCTGACGGGGAGCGCGCGCCGATGCGGGGAGGGCGGGGGGGGGGGAGGGGGAATGGCAGGCGGGGGCTTTGCCCTTGCGGCTGCTGCCGATGCCGGAGAACAAACCCATACTGGCGGTGGATAGGGTTGTCGCCGGCGTGGAGGCAGGGGTGGCCAGATGGGGACGGGGGCGAGTGGTAGTGGATGAGGACGGCCCTACCGTACGCCCGGCTTAAAAAAGGAGGACCGTCGTCACTGACGCGTGGGCCCAAGGTGGGCGGTCGTCATAAATTATGTTGACCATCATAGTCGGACGGCCGCCAGGTGGGGACGCGGCGGACGGCGAGGAGACGCACGGCGCGTCCGCGCCGATGCATTTCAGGCGCAATTTTAGGCCGGAAATGGGTCGGGGCGGACGCCGAGCGGACACGATTTGAGTTTGGGTCGGCGCGTTGGGTCGCCACTTTTGTCTGCGCTGACCCAAACGGACGCGGGCGGACGAAATGAGTCGCCCCATTGGAGTTGCTCTAAACACACGCAGAATGCCAATTCAAATGCATCTTCGATTGTTGTTTGCCTGTTTCCGTCCAAGAAATTACCCACGGATCCATGGCTGAGGAGAAGGTGTTTCGGCTTTGGAGTCGTAGCTCATCTTGGGCATAACGGAGGCAAGACCAGCGCCTGGCAGCAGCGGCAGGACAGCCGGTCGGAGGCTAGGGAGTAGTGCCATGGCGCTAGGGTGGAGCAACTAGCCAGCGGTCTGCAGCAGGCCACATCGGTCATTAATTCGTGGACCGGAGCATGGGAGATGGCAAGAGGTGGCCCCTACGTGCTAGGGTAGGACTGAGGTCTGGGGGGATGCAGGCGGAGGCTTGGTAGTGGGTCTAGACCCTAGGGCTCAGTCCGAAGCAAGCGTCCCACATATTGCGAAAGACAATGTCGATCAACTCGCATACGGACGTGCGGGACAGAACCAAGCAGTTTGCCTTCCATTTTTTTCTCTGATCGGGCCCCATAATTTTTTCAGGGGGCAGAGGGGGGCTGTGCGGTCGACCAGTTTGGCCCCCTCATTGACGGGCTTGATGATGTGTTTAATACTAGCGTACAACCCACAAATCTTGACGAGCGTTCATTATTTCAGATGTTTCCCATAATGGCTCCCGGCCCAGATGGTTTTCCAGCACACTTTTTTCAGCGGCATTGGGATCTTTGTGGCGAGGAAGTGACAGGTATGGTAATAAGACTACTTGAAGGAGATGATTTACCGGAGGATATCAATAACACGTTCATCGTTTTGATTCCCAAGATTGCTAGTCCAAAAAATTTAGGACAATTTCGGCCGATAAGCCTTTGTAATGTGATCTACAAGATCGCTTCCAAGGTTTTAGCTAACAGGCTGAAGATAATCCTTCCGGATGTGATTTCTGAAGAGCAGTCAGCTTTTGTCCCGGGACGTTTGATTACAGATAACTTTATTACAACTTATGAATGCTTGCATTACATGAAAACGAGAATGGTGAAGGGCAATCGTTTCTGTGCTCTGAAGCTTGACATGATGAAGGCCTATGATAGGCTTGAGTGGTCATATCTCAAAGCGGTGATGCTAAAATTGGGTGTCAGCCCGAGGTTTACTGAAACCATCATGAGGTGTGTATCTTCGGTTTCTTTCTCAGTTCTTCTTAATGGTGGAATTCTGGATGCTTTCAGGCCATCACGGGGTTTGCGACAAGGGGACCCTATCTCCCCTTATTTATTTCTGTTGGCGGCTGAGGGCCTCTCTTGCTTACTGAAAGCACAAGATGCAGGGATTAGAGGAGTTTCTGTTGCGGCCACAGCGCCGGCGGTAAACAACCTCCTCTTTGCGGATGACAGTTTGCTTTTCTTTGAGGCAACAACGAAGAGTGCAATTAAAGTCCGGGAGCTGCTGAAGAAATATTGTGATGCGTCAGGCCAACGCATCAACATAGAAAAATCGTCAATATACTTCAGCAAAGGTGTGTCAGATCCATTGAGGAATGTGGTTAAAGGTTTGCTTGATGTGCATAATGAATCGCTTTCGGAGAAATATCTTGGGCTACCAACTGATGTTGGCAGCTCGAAGGAGGGGTGCTTTCGGTACCTAAAAGACAGAATTTGGAAGCAGGTACAAGGATGGATGGAAAAGTGCTTATCAGCTGGAGGGAAGGAAGTTCTCATTAAATCGGTAGCACAATCCATACCAACTTATTCTATGGCTTGTTTCAAATTGCCAAGAGGTTTGTGTGAGTGATACGTCTGCAATGTATCTATAATTTTTTATTGTTCCATGCTATTATATTATCAACCTTGGATGTTTTATATGCATTTATATGCTATTTTATATGATTTTTGGGACTAACCTATTAACCCAGAGCCCAGTGCCAGTTTCTGTTTTTTTCCTTGTTTTAGGGTTTCGAAGAAAAGGAAAATCAAACGGAGTCCAATTGACCTGAAACTTCACGGGCCTCATTTTTGGACAGAAAGAAGCCCAAAAGACTTGGAGTGCACGTCAGGGGACCTTCGAGGAGGCCACGAGGTAGGGGGCGCGCCCACCCCCCTAGGGCGCGCCTCCACCCTCGTGGGCCTCTCGTGGCCCCCCTGACGTACTTCTTCCGCCTATATATCTCCATATACCCTAAAAACATCCGGGAGCACAAATAGATCGGGAGTTCCGCCGCCAGAAGCCTCCGTAGCCACCGAAAGCCAATCTAGACCCGTTCCGGCACCCTGCCGGAGGGGGAATCCTTCTCCGGTGGCCATCTTCATCATCCCGGTGCTCTCCATGACGAGGAGGGAGTAGTTCTCCCTCGGGGCTGAGGGTATGTACCAGTAGCTATGTGTTTGATTTATCTCTCTCTTGTGTTCTTGAGATGGTATGATCTTGATGTATCGCGAGCTTTGCTATTATATTTGGATCCTATGATGTTTCTTCCCCCCTCTACTCTCTTGTAATGGATTGAGTTTCCCTTTAAAGTTATCTTATCGGATTGAGTCTTTAAAGATTTGAGAACACTTGATGTATGTCTTGCCATGAGTATCTGTGGTGACAATGGGATACCACGTGATTCACTTGATGTATGTTTTGGTGATCAACTTGCGGGTTCCGCCCATGAACCTATGCATAGGGGTTGGCACATGTTTTCGTCATGATTCTCCGGTAGAAACTTTGGGGCACTCTTTGAGGTTCTATGTGTTGGTTGAATAGATGAATCTGAGATTGTGTGACACATATCGTATAATCATACCCATGGATACTTGAGGTGACATTGGAGTATCTAGGTGACATTAGGGTTTTGGTTGATTTGTGTCTTAAGGTGTTATTCTAGTACAAACTCTAGGGCTGTTTGTGACACTTATAGGAATAGCCCAACAGATTGATTGGAAAGAATAACTTTGAGGTGGTTTCGTACCCTACCATAATCTCTTCGTTTGTTCTCTGCTATTAGTGACTTTGGAGTGACTCTTTGTTGCATGTTGAGGGATAGTTATATGATCCAATTATGTTATTTTTGTTGAGGGAACTTGCACTAGTGAAATTATGAACCCTAGGCCTTGTTTCAATGCATTGCAATACCGTTTACGCTCACTTTTATCATTAGTTACCTTGCTGTTTTTATATTTTCAGATTACAAATACCCATATCTACTATCCATATACCATTTGTATCACCATCTCTTTGCCGAACTAGTGCACCTATACAATTTAACATTGTATTGGGTGTGTTGGAGACACAAGAGACTCTTTGTTATTTGGTTGCAGGGTTGCTTGAGAGAGACCATCTTCATCCTACGCCTCATACGGATTGATAAACCTTAGGTCATCCACTTGAGGGAAATTTGCTACTGTCCTACAAACCTCTGCACTTGGAGGCCCAACAACGTCTACAAGAAGAAGGTTGTGTGGTAGACATCAGTGAGCACATTAATGGTCTACTCAGGAAGTTTTGGTGGGGTAGCAAAAGAGGAGAAAGGAAAACGGCTTGGGTGTCATGGAATACAATGTGTAAGCCTAAATTCATGGGAGGAATGGGTTTTAGAGATATAGAACTCTTTAACCTAGCTTTGCTAGCCCGACAAGCCTGGCGCCTGCTACAAGACCCCGACTCTCTAAGCGCAAGGGTGCTCAATGTAACGCCCTCGGTGCGGCTATATCTCCCACGTGTCGAAGCACTACTTAGAGACATAACCGCATTGAAAGCAATGTCACAAGTGATGTAATCTTCGCAAACAACCCATGTAATACAATAAGGGAAAAGATACATAGTTGGCTTACAATCGCCACTTCACACAATTACATCAATAAAGCATTACATCATCCAAATACAATGAAGGCCCAACTACGGAGCCAAAATAAAAGAAGACTACCCCAAATGCTACACAGATCCCCGATCGTCCCGACTGGGCTCCACTACTGATCAACTGGATCAAAACAACACAAAGGACAAGATCTTCATCGAGCTCCTCCTGAGCTTGATTGTGTCATCTGCACGGTTTCATCGGCACCTGCAAGCTGGTTTTGGAAGTATCTATGAGTCACGGGGACTCAGCAATCTTACACCCTCGCGATCAAGACTATTTAAGCTTATGGGTAAGGTAAAGGTATGAGGTGGAGCTGTAGCAAGCGACTAGCATATATGGTGGCTAACTTATTCACAAAAGAGAGCGATAAGAGAAGGCAAAAGCATGGTCGAACAACTATGATCAAGAAGTGATCCTAGAACAACCTACATCAAGCATTACTCCAACACCGTGTTCACTTCCCGGACTCCGCAGAGAAGAGACCATCACGGTAACACACGTGGTTGGTGCATTTTAATTAAGTTCAACTTCAGGTTTTCTACAACCGGACATTAACAAATTTCCATCTGCCCATAACCGCGGGCACGGCTTTCGAAAGTTCAAATCCCTGCAGGGGTGTCCCAACTTACCCCATCACAAGCTCTCACGGTCAATGAAGGATATTCCTGAAGGAAATATGCCCTAGAGGCAATAATAAAGTTATTATTTATTTCCTTATATCATGATAAATGTTTATTATTCATGCTAGAATTGTATTAACCGGAAACATAATACATGTGTGAATACATAGACCAACAGAGTGTCACTAGTATGCCTCTACTTGACTAGCTCGTTAATCAAAGATGGTTATGTTTCCTAACCATGAACAAAGAGTTGTTATTTGATTAACGAGGTCACATCATTAGTAGAATGATCTGATTGACATGACCCATTCCATTAGCTTAGCACCCGATCGTTTAGTATGTTGCTATTGATTTCTTCATGACTTATACATGTTCCTATAACTATGAGATTATGCAACTCCCGTTTACCGGAGGAACACTTTGGGTACTACCAAATGTCACAACGTAACTGGGTGATTATAAAGGAGTACTACAGGTGTCTCCAATGGTAGATGTTGGGTTGGCGTATTTCGAGATTAGGGTTTGTCACTCCGATTGTCGGAGAGGTATCTCTGGGCCCTCTCGGTAATGCACATCACATAAGCCTTGCAAGCACTGCAACTAATATGTTAGTTGTGAGATGATGTATTACGGAACGAGTAAAGAGACTTGCCGGTAACGAGATTGAACTAGGTATTGGATACCGACGATCGAATCTCGGGCAAGTAACATACCGATGACAAAGGGAACAACGTATGTTGTTATGCGGTCTGACCGATAAAGATCTTCGTAGAATATGTAGGAGCCAATATGGGCATCCAGGTCCCGCTATTGGTTATTGACCGGAGACGTGTCTCGGTCATGTCTACATTGTTCTCGAACCGTAGGGTCCGCACGCTTAACGTTACGATGACAGTTATTATGAGTTTATGCATTTTGATGTACCGAAGGTTGTTCGGAGTCCCGGATGAGATCACGGACATGACAAGGAGTCTCGAAATGGTCGAGATGTAAAGATTGATATATTGGAAGCCTATGTTTGGACATAGGAAGTGTTCCGGGTGAAATCGGGATTTTACCGGAATACCGGGAGGGTTACTGGAACCCCCCAGGAGACTAATGGGCCTATTGGGCCTTAGTGGAAAAGAGAAAAGGGGCAGCCCACAGCCTAGCCGCGTGCCCCCCCTTCCCCAAGTCCTAGTAGGACTAGGAGAAGGGGACGGCCCCCCCTCTCTCTCCTTTCCCCCTTGAGAGTCCTAGTTGGAATAGGATTGGAGGGGGGAGTCCTACTCCCGGTGGGAGTAGGACTCCCCCTGCGCCTCCCTCTCTCTGGCCGGCCGACCCCCCTCCTCCAACCTTTATATACGGGGGCAGGGGACACCCCAACACACAAGTTGATCCTTGAGATCGTTCCTTAGCCGTGTGCAGTGCCCCCTGCCACCATATTCCACCTCGATCATACCGTTGTAGTGCTTAGGCGAAGCCCTGCGTCGGTAGTACATCAAGATCGTCATCACGCCGTCGTGCTGACGGAACTCTTCCTCGACGCTTTGCTGGATCGGAGCCCGAGGATCGTCATCGAGCTGAACGTGTGCTAAGAACTCGGAGGTGCCGGAGTAACGGTGCTTGGATCGGTCGGATCGGGAAGAAGACGTACGACTACTTCCTCTACGTTGTGTGATCGCTTCCGCAGTCGGTCTGCGTTGGTACGTAGACAATACTCTCCCCTCTCGTTGCTGTGCATCACCATGATCTTGCGTGTGCGTAGGAAAATTTTCGAAATTACTACGTTCCCCAACAGTGGCATCCGAGCCTAGGTTTTATGGTTTGATGTTATTTGCACGAGTAGAACACAAGTGAGTTGTGGGCGATACAAGTCATACTGCCTACCAGCATGTCATACTTTGGTTCGGCGGTATTGTTGGGTGAGACGATCCGGACCAACCTTACGCGTACTCTTACGCGAGACCGGTTCCCTCGACGTGCTTTGCACATAGATGGCTTGCGGAAGACTGTCTCTCCAACTTTAGTTGAACCAAGTGTGACTACGCCCGGTCCTTGAGAAGGTTAAAACGGAGTCTATTTGACGAACTATCGTTGTGGTTTTGATGCGTAGGTGAGATGAGTTCTTACTTAAGCCCGTAGCAGCCACGTAAAACTTGCAACAACAAAGTAGAGGACGTCTAACTTGTTTTTGCAGGGTATGTTGTGATGTGATATGGTCAAGGCATGATGCTGATTTTATTGTATGAGATGATCATGTTTTGTAACCGAGTTATCGGCAACTGGCAGGAGCCATATGGTTGTCGCTTTATTGTATGCAATGCAATCGCGATGTAATGCTTTACTTTATTACTAAACGGTAGTGATAGTCGTGGAAGCATAAGATTGGCGAGATGACAACGATGCTACGATGGAGATCAAGGTGTCGCGCCGGTGACGATGGTGATCATGACGGTGCTTCGGAGATGGAGATCACAAGCGCAAGATGATGATGGCCATATCATATCACTTATATTGATTGCATGTGATGTTTATCCTTTTATGCATCTTATCTTGCTTTGATTGACGGTAGCATTATAAGATGATCTCTCACTAAAATTATCAAGAAGTGTTCTCCCTGAGTATGCACCGTTGCCAAAGTTCGTCGTGCCCAGACACCACGTGATGATCGGGTGTGATAAGCTCTACGTCCAAATACAACGGGTGCAAAACAGTTGCAAACGCAGAATACTCAGGTTATACTTGACGAGCCAAGCATATACAGATATGGCCTCGGAACACGGAGACCGAAAGGTCGAGCGTGAATCATATAGTAGATATGATCAACATAACGATGTTCACCATTGAAAACTACTCCATCTCACGTGATGATCGGTTATGGTTTAGTTGATTTGGATCACGTGATCACTTAGAGGATTAGAGGGATGTCTATCTAAGTGGGAGTTCTTAAATAATTTGATTAACTGAACTTAAACTTATCATGAACTTAGTACCTGATAGTATCTTGCTTGTTTATGTTGATTGTAGATAGATGGCTCGTGTTGTTGTTCCGTTGAATTTTAATGCGTTCCTTGAGAAAGCAAAGTTGAAAGATGATGGTAGCAATTACACGGACTGGGTCCGTAACCTGAGGATTATCCTCATTGCTGCACAGAAGAATTACGTCCTGGAAGCACCGCTGGGTGACAGGCCTGCTGCTGGAGCAACGCCAGATGTTATGAACGTCTGGCAGAGCAAAGCTGATGACTACTCGATAGTTCAGTGTGCCATGCTTTACGGCTTAGAATTGGGACTTCAACGACGTTTTGAACGTCATGGTGCATATGAGATGTTCCAGGAGTTGAAGTTAATATTTCAAGCAAATGCCCGAATTGAGAGATATGAAGTCTCCAATAAGTTCTATAGCTGCAAGATGGAGGAGAACAGTTCTGTCAGTGAGCATATACTCAAAATGTCTGGGTATAATAATCACTTGATTCAGATGGGAGTTAATCTTCCAGATGACTGCGTCATTGACAGAATTCTCCAATCACTGCCACCAAGCTACAAGAGCTTCGTGATGAACTATAATATGCAAGGGATGAACAAGACTATTCCCGAGCTCTTCGCAATGCTGAAAGCTGCGGAGGTAGAAATCATGAAGGAGCATCAAGTGTTGATGGTTAGCAAGACCACTAGTTTCAAGAAAAAGGGCAAAGGGAAGAAGAAGGGAAACTTCAAGAAGAACAGCAAGCAAGTTGCTGCTCAGGAGAAGAAACCCAAGTCTGGACCTAAGCCTGAAACTGAGTGCTTCTACTGCAAGCAGACTGGTCACTGGAAGCGGAACTGCCCCAAGTATTTGGCGGATAAGAAGGATGGCGAAGTGAGCAAAGGTATATGTGATATACATGTTATTGATGTGTACCTTACTAGAGCTCGCAGTAGCACCTGGGTATTTGATACTGGTTCTGTTGCTAATATTTGCAACTCGAAACAGGGACTACGGAATAAGCGGACGCTAGCAAAGGACGAGGTGACGATGCGCGTGGGAAACGGTTCCAAAGTCGATGTGATCGCAGTCGGCACGCTACCTCTACATCTACCTTCGGGATTAATATTAGACCTAAATAATTGTTATTTGGTGCCAGCGTTGAGCATGAACATTATATCTGGATCTTGTTTAATGCGAGACGGTTATTCATTTAAATCAGAGAATAATGGTTGTTCTATTTATATGAGTAATATCTTTTATGGTCATGCACCTTTGAAGAGTGGTCTATTCTTGTTGAATCTCGAAGATAGTGATACACATATTCATAATGTAGAAGCCAAAAGATGCAAAGTTAATAATGATAGTGCAACTTATTTGTGGCACTGCCGTTTAAGTCATATCGGTGTAAAGCGCATGAAGAAACTCCATACTGATGGGCTTTTGGAACCACTTGATTATGAATCACTTGGTACTTGCGAACCGTGCCACATAGGCAAGATGACTAAAACACCGTTCTCCGGTACTATGGAGAGAGCAACAGATTTATTGGAAATCATACATACCGATGTATGTGGTCCGATGAATATTGAGGCTCGTGGCGGATATCGTTATTTTCTCACCTTCACAGATGATTTAAGCAGATATGGGTATATCTACTTAATGAAACATAAGTCTGAAATATTTGAAAAGTTCAAAGAATTTCAGAGTGAGGTTGAAAATCATCGTAACAAGAAAATAAAATTTCTACGATCTGATCGTGGAGGAGAATATTTGAGTTACGAGTTTGGTGTACATTTGAAAAATTGTGGAATAGTTTCGCAACTCATGCCACCCGGAACACCACAGCGTAATGGTGTGTCCGAACGTCGTAATTGTACTTTACTAGATATGGTGCGATCTATGATGTCTCTTACTGATTTACCGCTATCGTTTTGGGGTTATGCTTTAGAGACGGCCGCATTCACGTTAAATAGGGCACCATCAAAATCCGTTGAGACGACACCTTATGAACTATGGTTTGGCAAGAAACCAAAGTTGTCGTTTCTTAAAGTTTGGGGCCGCGATGCTTATGTGAAAAAGCTTCAACCTGATAAGCTCGAACCCAAATCGGAGAAATGTGTCTTCATAGGATATCCAAAGGAAACTATTGGATACACCTTCTATCACAGATCCGAAGGCAAGACTTTTGTTGCTAAATTCGGAAACTTTCTAGAGAAGGAGTTTTTCTCGAAAGAAGTGAGTGGGAGGAAAGTAGAACTTGACGAGGTAACTATACCTGCTCCCTTATTGGAAAATAGTACATCACAGAAAACTGTTTCTGCGACACCTATACCAATCAGTGAGGAAGCTAATGATGATGATCATGAAGCTTCAGAACAAGATACTACTGAACCACGTAGATCAACCAGAGTGAGATCCGCACCAGAGTGGTACGGTAATCCAGTTCTGGAAGTCATGATGCTAGATCATGATGAACCTACGAACTATGAAGAAGCGATGGTGAGCCCAGATTCCGCAAAGTGGCTTGAAGCCATGAAATCTGAGATGGGATCCATGTATGAAAACAAAGTATGGACTTTGGTTGACTTGCCCGATGATCGGCAAGCAATTGAGAATAAATGGATCTTCAAGAAAAAGACTGACGCTGACGGTAATATTACTGTCTATAAAGCTCGACTTGTCGCGAAAGGTTTTCGACAAGTTCAAGGGGTTGACTACGATGAGACCTTCTCACCCGTAGCGATGCTTAAGTCCGTCAGAATTATGTTAGCAATTGCCGCATTTTATGATTATGAAATATGGCAGATGGATGTCAAAACTGCATTTCTGAACGGATTTCTGGAAGAAGAGTTGTATATGATACAACCAGAAGGTTTTGTTGATCCAAAGGGAGCTAACAAAGTATGCAAACTCCAGCGATCCATTTATGGACTGGTGCAAGCATCTCGGAGTTGGAATAAACGCTTTGATAGTGTGATCAAAGCATTTGGCTTTATACAGACTTTTGGAGAAGCCTGTATTTACAAGAAAGTGAGTGGGAGCTCTGTAGCATTTCTAATATTATATGTGGATGACATATTGCTGATTGGAAATGATATAGAATTTCTGGATAGCATAAAGGGATACTTGAATAAAAGTTTTTCGATGAAAGACCTCGGGGAAGCTACTTACATATTAGGCATAATGATCTATAGAGATAGATCAAAACGCTTAATTGGACTTTCACAGAGCACATACCTTGACAAAATTTTGAAGAAGTTCAAAATGGATCAAGCAAAGAAAGGGTTCTTGCCTGTGTTACAAGGTGTGAAGTTGAGTCAGACTCAATGCCCGACCACTGCAGAAGATAGAGAGAAAATGAAAGATGTTCCCTATGCTTCAGCCATAGGCTCTATCATGTATGCAATGTTGTGTACCAGACCTGATGTGTGCCTTGCTATAAGTTTAGCAGGGAGGTACCAAAGTAATCCAGGAATGGATCACTGGACAGCGGTCAAGAACATCCTGAAATACCTGAAAAGGACTAAGGATATGTTTCTCGTATATGGAGGTGACAAAGAGCTCACCGTAAGAGGTTACGTTGATGCAAGCTTTGACACTGATCCGGACGATTCTAAATCGCAAACCGGATACGTGTTTACTTTAAACGGTGGAGCTGTCAGTTGGTGCAGTTCTAAACAAAGCGTCGTAGCGGGATCTACATGTGAAGTGGAGTACATAGCTGCTTCGGAAGCAGCAAACGAAGGAGTCTGGATGAAGGAGTTCATATCCGATCTAGGTGTCATACCTAGTGCATCGGGTCCAATGAAAATCTTCTGTGACAATACTGGTGCAATTGCCTTGGCAAAGGAATCCAGATTTCACAAAAGGACCAAACACATCAAGAGACGCTTCAACTCCATCCAGGATTTAGTCCAGGTGGGAGACATAGAGATTTGCAAGATACATACGGATCTGAACGTTGCAGGCCCGTTGACTAAGCCTCTTCCACGAGCAAAACATGATCAGCACCAAGGCTCCATGGGTGTTAAAATCATTACAGTGTAATCTAGATTATTGACTCTAGTGCAAGTGGGAGACTGAAGGAAATATGCCCTAGAGGCAATAATAAAGTTATTATTTCTTTCCTTATATCATGATAAATGTTTATTATTCATGCTAGAATTGTATTAACCGGAAACATAATACATGTGTGAATACATAGACCAACAGAGTGTCACTAGTATGCCTCTACTTGACTAGCTCGTTAATCAAAGATGGTTATGTTTCCTAACCATGAACAAAGAGTTGTTATTTTATTAACGAGGTCACATCATTAGTAGAATGATCTGATTGACATGACCCATTCCATTAGCTTAGCACCCGATCGTTTAGTATGTTGCTATTGCTTTCTTCATGACTTATACATGTTCCTATAACTATGAGATTATGCAACTCCCGTTTACCGGAGGAACACTTTGGGTACTACCAAACGTCACAACGTAACTGGGTGATTATAAAGGAGTACTACAGGTGTCTCCAATGGTAGATGTTGGGTTGGCGTATTTCGAGATTAGGGTTTGTCACTCCGATTGTCGGAGAGGTATCTCTGGGCCCTCTCGGTAATGCACATCACATAAGCCTTGCAAGCACTGCAACTAATATGTTAGTTGTGAGATGATGTATTACGGAACGAGTAAAGAGACTTGCCGGTAACGAGATTGAACTAGGTATTGGATACCGACGATCGAATCTCGGGCAAGTAACATACCGATGACAAAGGGAACAACGTATGTTGTTATGCGGTCTGACCGATAAAGATCTTCGTAGAATATGTAGGAGCCAATATGGGCATCCAGGTCCCGCTATTGGTTATTGACCGGAGACGTGTCTCGGTCATGTCTACATTGTTCTCGAACCGTAGGGTCCGCACGCTTAACGTTACGATGACAGTTATTATGAGTTTATGCATTTTGATGTACCGAAGGTTGTTCGGAGTCCCGGATGAGATCACGGACATGACGAGGAGTCTCGAAATGGTCGAGATGTAAAGATTGATATATTGGAAGCCTATGTTTGGACATAGGAAGTGTTCCGGGTGAAATCGGGATTTTACCGGAATACCGGGAGGGTTACCGGAACCCCCCGGGAGACTAATGGGCCTATTGGGCCTTAGTGGAAAAGAGAAAAGGGGCAGCCCACAGCCTAGCCGCGCGCCCCCCTTCCCCAAGTCCTAGTAGGACTAGGAGAAGGGGACGGCCCCCCCTCTCTCTCCTTTCCCCCTTGAGAGTCCTAGTTGGAATAGGATTGGAGGGGGGAGTAGGACTCCCCCTGCGCCTCCCTCTCTCTGGCCGGCCGAACCCCCTCCTCCAACCTTTATATACGGGGGCAGGGGACACCCCAACACACAAGTTGATCCTTGAGATCGTTCCTTAGCCGTGTGTGGTGCCCCCTGCCACCATATTCCACCTCGATCATACCGTTGTAGTGCTTAGGCGAAGCCCTGCGTCGGTAGTACATCAAGATCGTCATCACGCCGTCGTGTGCTGACGGAACTCTTCCTCGACGCTTTGCTGGATCGGAGCCCGAGGATCGTCATCGAGCTGAACGTGTGCTAAGAACTCGGAGGTGCCGGAGTAACGGTGCTTGGATCGGTCGGATCGGGAAGAAGACGTACGACTACTTCCTCTATGTTGTGTGATCGCTTCCGCAGTCGGTCTGCGTTGGTACATAGACAATACTTTCCCCTCTCGTTGCTGTGCATCACCATGATCTTGCGTGTGCGTAGGAAATTTTTCGAAATTACTACGTTCCCCAACAATTCCTTCTAGCGAGAAGACCCGATCAGACTCGGAATCCCGGTTACAAGACATCCTCGACAATGGTAAAACAAGTCCAGCAAGACCATCCGCTGTGCCGACAAATCCCGATAGGAGCTGCACATATCTCGTTCTCAGGGCACACCGGATAAGCTAAGCGTACGGGAGCCAACGTAACCCAAGTTGCCAAAGGACGGCCCCGCACGGTGCTCTGGGTTGGACCAACACTTAGAGAAGCACTGGCCCAGGGGGGGGTTAAAATAAGATGACCCTTGGGCTGGCCGACCCAAGGGAAAGAAAAGGCTAGGTGGCAAATGGTAAAACCAATGCTGGGCCTTGCTGGAGGAGTTTTATTCAAGGCGAACTGTCAAGGGGTTGCCATTATAACCCAACCGCGTAAGGAACGCAAAATCCGGAAACATAACACCGATATGACGGAAACTACGACGGCAAGAGTGGAACAAAACACCAGGCATAAGGCCGAGACTTCCACCCTTTACCAAGTATATAGATGCATTAATTAAATAAGAGATATTGTAATATCGCAACAAGTAAACATGTTCCAACAAGGAACAACATCTCCATGTTCCAACAAGGAACAAACTTCAATCTTCACCTGCAACTAACAAAGCTATAAGAGGGGCTGAGCAAAGCGGTAACATAGCCAAACAACGGTTTGCTAGGATAAGGTGGGTTAGAGGTTCGGCTTAACAATATGGGAGGCATGATAAGCAAGTGGTAGGTATCGCAACATAGGCATAGCAAAAGAGCGAGCAACTAGAAGAAAAGATAGAAGTGACTTCGAGGGTATGGTCATCTTGCCTGAAATCCCGCAAGGAAGAAGAACGAGTCCACGAAGAAGACAAACGGACGTAGTCAACGGATCCTCACAAACGCAACATTACCGGAATCAACACGAAGAAGCAACACCGGAAAAGAGCAAACAACATAGTAAACAACCATCACATAAGCATGGAACGATGCGCAAACAAGTATGATGCATGTCCGGTTTAATGAGGCATGGCATGGCAAAATGCACAAGCAAAACTAAAAGTTAAATTGAGCTCAATATGCAATGAGTTGCATATTGACGGAACACCACATGACTTATTTAGTTCTCTCTCATTTAAGTACCCAACAATAGTAAATGTTGATTAACATGGCAAGAGGTGAAGCATAATAAAACTACCTAACTAGGCAAATTTAAATGAGGCCGGAACAACAAACAACAAGTCCAGAAAATCCTCACGTGCATATTATGAATTTGGTACTGTTCTGCCCTAAACACAATTTTAGAGTTTTTAAACATGCAAAGTAAAGCCACCATGTTAAACTACACATTTTTCTACCCCATTTACATATAAAGTTTATTAAATTCGGAGCTATGGTTAATTAATTATGAATTAAATCATTTTAGCATGGCATTTAAGCAAATTTACTCAAACAGCATTGGAAAATGCTAAAATACACAGACTGGAAAAAATATGCATGGGCCAGATTGCAGCGGCCCAGGACTTGGCCCGAGTGATAGCTGGGTGTGAGTGAGGCAGAGATGATGATGAGTGGGGTCCCACTGTCATAGAGATTAAAATGGTCAAGGGGTTCCCATTATAACCCAACCACATAAGGAACGCAAAATTCGGAAACATAACACCGATATGACGGAAACTAGGGCGGCAAGAGTGGAACAAAACACCAGGCATAAGGCCGAGCCTTCCACCCTTTACCAAGTATATAGATGCATTAATTAAATAAGAGATATTGTGATATCGCAACAAGTAAACATGTTCCAATAAGGAACAACATCTCCATGTTCCAACAAGGAACAAACTTCAATCTTCACCTGCAACTAACAACGCTATAAGAGGGGCTGAGAAAAGCGGTAACATAGCCAAACAACGGTTTGCTAGGATAAGGTGGGTTAGAGGCTTGGCTTAACAATATGGGAGGCATGATAAGCAAGTGGTAGGTATCGCAGTATAGGCATAGCAAAAGAGCGAGCAACTAGCAAGCAAAGATAGAAGTGACTTCGAGGGTATGGTCATCTTGCCTGAAATCCTGCAAGGAAGAAGAACGAGTCCATAAAGAAGACAAACGGACGTAGTCAACGGATCCTCACAAACGCAACGTTACCGAAATCAACCCGAAGAAGCAACACCGGAAAAGAGCAAACAACATAGTAAACAACCATCACATAAGCATGGCACGATGCGCAAACAAGTATGATGCATGTCCGGTTTAATGAGGCATGGCATGGCAAAATGCACAAGCAAAACTAAAAGTTAAATGGAGCTCAATATGCAACGAGTTGCATATTGACGGAACACCACATGACTTATTTAGTTCTCTCTCATTTAAGTACCCAACAATAGTAAATGTTGATTAACATGGTAAGAGGTGAAGCATAATAAAACTACCTAACTAGGCAAATTTAAATGAGGCCGAAACAACAAACAACAAGTCCAGAAAATCCTCATGTGCATATTATGAATTTGGTACTGTTCTGCCCTAAACACAATTTTAGAGTTTTTAAACATGCAAAGTAAAGCCACCGTGTTAAACTAGACATTTTTCTACCCATTTACATATAAAGTTTATTAAATTCGGAGCTATGGTTAATTAGTTATGAATTAAATCATTTTAGCATGGCATTTAAGCAAATTTACTCAAACAGCATTGGAAAATGCTAAAATACACAGACTGGAAAAAAAATATGCATGGGCCTGATTGCAGCGGCCCAGGACTTGGCCCGAGTGATAGCTGGGTGTGAGTGAGGCAGAGATGTTGATGAGTGGGGTCCCAGTGTCATAGAGATTAAAATGGTCAAGGGGTTCCCATTATAACCCAACCACATAAGGAACGCAAAATTCGGAAACATAACACCGATATGACGGAAACTAGGGCGGCAAGAGTGGAACAAAACACCAGGCATAAGGCCGAGCCTTCCACCCTTTACCAAGTATATAGATGCATTAATTAAATAAGAGATATTGTGATATCGCAACAAGTAAACATGTTCCAATAAGGAACAACATCTCCATGTTCCAACAAGGAACAAACTTCAATCTTCACCTGCAACTAACAACGCTATAAGAGGGGCTGAGAAAAGTGGTAACATAGCCAAACAACGGTTTGCTAGGATAAGGTGGGTTAGAGGCTTGGCTTAACAATATGGGAGGCATGATAAGCAAGTGGTAGGTATCGCAGTATAGGCATAGCAAAAGAGCGAGCAACTAGCAAGCAAAGATAGAAGTGACTTCGAGGGTATGGTCATCTTGCCTGAAATCCTGCAAGGAAGAAGAACGAGTCCATAAAGAAGACAAACGGACGTAGTCAACGGATCCTCACAAACGCAACATTACCGGAATCAACACGAAGAAGCAACACCAGAAAAGAGCAAACAACATAGTAAACAACCATCACATAAGCATGGAACGATGCGCAAACAAGTATGATGCATGTCCGGTTTAATGAGGCATGGCATGGCAAAATGCACAAGCAAAACTAAAAGTTAAATTGAGCTCAATATGCAATGAGTTGCATATTAACGGAACACCACATGACTTATTTAGTTCTCTCTCATTTAAGTACCCAACAATAGTAAATGTTGATTAACATGGCAAGAGGTGAAGCATAATAAAACTACCTAACTAGGCAAATTTAAATGAGGCCGGAACAACAAACAACAAGTCCAGAAAATCCTCACGTGCAGATTATGAATTTGGTACTGTTCTGCCCTAAACACAATTTTAGAGTTTTTAAACATGCAAAGTAAAGCCACCATGTTAAACTACACATTTTTCTACCCCATTTACATATAAAGTTTATTAAATTCGGAGCTATGGTTAATTAATTATGAATTAAATCATTTTAGCATGGCATTTAAGCAAATTTACTCAAACAGCATTGGAAAATGCTAAAATACACAGACTGGAAAAAAATATGCATGGGCCAGATTGGAGCGGCCCAGGACTTGGCCCGAGTGATAGCTGGGTGTGAGTGAGGCAGAGATGATGATGAGTGGGGTCCCACTGTCATAGAGATTAAAATGGTCAAGGGGTTCCCATTATAACCCAACCACATAAGGAACGCAAAATTCGGAAACATAACACCGATATGACGGAAACTAGGGCGGCAAGAGTGGAACAAAACACCAGGCATAAGGCCGAGCCTTCCACCCTTTACCAAGTATATAGATGCATTAATTAAATAAGAGATATTGTGATATCGCAACAAGTAAACATGTTCCAATAAGGAACAACATCTCCATGTTCCAACAAGGAACAAACTTCAATCTTCACCTGCAACTAACAACGCTATAAGAGGGGCTGAGAAAAGCGGTAACATAGCCAAACAACGGTTTGCTAGGATAAGGTGGGTTAGAGGCTTGGCTTAACAATATGGGAGGCATGATAAGCAAGTGGTAGGTATCGCAGTATAGGCATAGCAAAAGAGCGAGCAACTAGCAAGCAAAGATAGAAGTGACTTCGAGGGTATGGTCATCTTGCCTGAAATCCTGCAAGGAAGAAGAACGAGTCCATAAAGAAGACAAACGGACGTAGTCAACGGATCCTCACAAACGCAACATTACCGGAATCAACACGAAGAAGCAACACCAGAAAAGAGCAAACAACATAGTAAACAACCATCACATAAGCATGGAACGATGCGCAAACAAGTATGATGCATGTCCGGTTTAATGAGGCATGGCATGGCAAAATGCACAAGCAAAACTAAAAGTTAAATTGAGCTCAATATGCAATGAGTTGCATATTAACGGAACACCACATGACTTATTTAGTTCTCTCTCATTTAAGTACCCAACAATAGTAAATGTTGATTAACATGGGGCAAATTTAAATGAGGCCGGAACAACAAACAACAAGTCCAGAAAATCCTCGCGTGCATATTATGAATTTGGTACTGTTCTGCCCTAAACACAATTTTAGAGTTTTTAAACATGCAAAGTAAAGCCACCATGTTAAACTACACATTTTTCTACCCCATTTACATATAAAGTTTATTAAATTCGGAGCTATGGTTAATTAATTATGAATTAAATCATTTTAGCATGGCATTTAAGCAAATTTACTCAAACAGCATTGGAAAATGCTAAAATACACAGACTGGAAAAAAATATGCATGGGCCAGATTGGAGCGGTCCAGGACTTGGCCCGAGTGATAGCTGGGTGTGAGTGAGGCAGAGATGATGATGAGTGGGGTCCCACTGTCATAGAGATTAAAATGGTCAAGGGGTTCCCATTATAACCCAACCACATAAGGAACGCAAAATTCGGAAACATAACACCGATATGACGGAAACTAGGGCGGCAAGAGTGGAACAAAACACCAGGCATAAGGCCGAGCCTTCCACCCTTTACCAAGTATATAGATGCATTAATTAAATAAGAGATATTGTGATATCGCAACAAGTAAACATGTTCCAATAAGGAACAACATCTCCATGTTCCAACAAGGAACAAACTTCAATCTTCACCTGCAACTAACAACGCTATAAGAGGGGCTGAGAAAAGCGGTAACATAGCCAAACAACGGTTTGCTAGGATAAGGTGGGTTAGAGGCTTGGCTTAACAATATGGGAGGCATGATAAGCAAGTGGTAGGTATCGCAGTATAGGCATAGCAAAAGAGCGAGCAACTAGCAAGCAAAGATAGAAGTGACTTCGAGGGTATGGTCATCTTGCCTGAAATCCTGCAAGAAAGAAGAACGAGTCCATAAAGAAGACAAACGGACGTAGTCAACGGATCCTCACAAACGCAACGTTACCGAAATCAACCCGAAGAAGCAACACCGGAAAAGAGCAAACAACATAGTAAACAACCATCACATAAGCATGGCACGATGCGCAAACAAGTATGATGCATGTCCGGTTTAATGAGGCATGGCATGGCAAAATGCACAAGCAAAACTAAAAGTTAAATGGAGCTCAATATGCAACGAGTTGCATATTGACGGAACACCACATGACTTATTTAGTTCTCTCTCATTTAAGTACCCAACAATAGTAAATGTTGATTAACATGGTAAGAGGTGAAGCATAATAAAACTACCTAACTAGGCAAATTTAAATGAGGCCGAAACAACAAACAACAAGTCCAGAAAATCCTCATGTGCATATTATGAATTTGGTACTGTTCTGCCCTAAACACAATTTTAGAGTTTTTAAACATGCAAAGTAAAGCCACCGTGTTAAACTAGACATTTTTCTACCCATTTACATATAAAGTTTATTAAATTCGGAGGTATGGTTAATTAGTTATGAATTAAATCATTTTAGCATGGCATTTAAGCAAATTTACTCAAACAACATTGGAAAATGCTAAAATACACAGACTGGAAAAAAATATGCATGGGCCTGATTGCAGCGGCCCAGGACTTGGCCCGAGTGATAGCTGGGTGTGAGTGAGACAGAGAGGATGATGAGTGGGGTCCTACTGTCATAGAGACTAAAATGGTAAAAAATAGGGCATTTCACCACTGGCCCGTTGGGGTTTCGAACCTGGGTCTGCTGTTTAGAGCATCTCCAACGGACGCGTGAAACGGGGCGCGCGTGCGGTAAACAGACCCTTTAGCGCGCGCCGAGCGTTTTGCCGCGCTCCAGCAGCGGCGAGAAAACCACGCGCGCTGGAACCGCTTGCGCGCGCGCGCGCGAAAAGGCGCCAGCTCGCGCGCCATATTTTGCGCGCCGCTTCCGGCGCGCCTATAAAGTCCAGCGCGCGCCACGTGCCTCTCCACGCCTCCTCTTCTCCTCTTCTCTCGCTCTCTCTGTGCCACGCGCCGCTCCAGCGCCCCGCCATCGACGCGCCTCCGCCGCCCCAGTGCCACGCCATACCGCCGCGCCGCCGAGGAGCGTCCGGCTACCGCGGCGTCCGCCTGCGCCCCAACGGCTGCTACACCGTGGAGATACGCTCCGGCGAACTCCGGCTCGGCCTCGGCACATACGGGACGGCGCGCGAGGCCGCCCGCGCGTACGACGCGGCGGCGTGGCGCCTAGGCCGACCGCGCGGCCAGATGAACTTTCAAGATGTGTACACGCTCCAGCAAGCGCTCAACCTCGCCCCTCAGCCTCGTCTGACCACGGCGGTAGACCGTGCGGAGCACGCCGAGCGGCAACGCTGCCTCCTCGTCGCCCAAGAGGACGAGCGGGTCATGGCGGAGTGGCGCCAGCACCACCCGGAGGACGTCGCCTACGAGCAGGCCTACTGGGCAAGGCGCCGCGAGGAGGACACGCGAAGGCGCCGCAAGACGCGGTTGGAAAGGCGTCAGCGGAAGGCGTTGGCGAATGCGCAGTCCGACATCGTTGCAGCAGGTGGGCAGTCGTTCTTCACGCCGGACAATGATCGGTGGCTGGACATCTGGCTAGATACCTCGGACGACACCGCCGAGGATGATAATGATGATGATGATAGCGACTTAGAGTAGTTTCTATCTAGTTGCGCCGTAGTTTATCTATGCTTTCGAATTATCTATCTAGTTGCACCGATGTAAAATACCTTTGTATCATTTTTTATTTATATGCAATCTATTTAGTTTTTATTTTATCCATGCGTTCGAAAATTAAAAAAATGTTGTGTGCGCGCTGCATTTTTTGTGCGCTGCTGAAGCGGCGCGCGCGCGCTGCATTTTAGCGCGGCTCCTGGAGCGGGCGCAGCGCGCCGCGCCAAACCAGGCGTTGGGCGCGCGCTAAAGCTGTTTTTTGCGCGCGCCGCATTGGGCGTTTGTTGGAGATGCTCTTATGCGAGAGAGGGTTGAACCATTGGGCTAGGCTCGGGGTGTTTGACACAAGGTAGGAAGTGTTCCTTTTGAACCAGTACCAAGCGGAAGCAGAGAAGAAGGCGACGACGCCGGCCAGCAACGGCAGCGCAGCAGGGCTCAGGATGCGGCAGCGGGGTTGCGGAATAGGGGCACGATGAGGCTGCAAGGGCGCGGGAACGAACGGCTGCTACTAGCCAGTGTCGTGTGGGTACGCGAGCGGCAGAACAATGGCTTTGAGAGCGAGCTCGAGCAGGAGCTCGTCTCGGCCGCGGCAGCGAGGGCAAGGGCGCGGGCGTGCAGCACGGACGTGGGCCATGATCTGCGTGTGCTGTGGGCGTGCGCATGAATGGATATGTGTGGATCATCGAGCAGAGCAACAAAATGAAGACGATCCGAACTCGAGGCCGTCCATGGAGGACGAACTCGGGGCCATGCGGATTGGTGAATACGCGGACAAACGACAACGGAGAGAGTTGGGGAGGAGCGGAGATTGCGGGGCGCTCAAGCTCGAGCGTTGCTCGGCTCGGGGCCATGACATGGCGCGGTGAGGCAGGGGAGATGGGTACGCGAGGCGAGGCACGCAGCCAGGCATGGCGCGGAGAGGCGACAGAGAGCGTGAGCGTGCGCGTGGGTGATGTGGTGCACGAAACAGGGAGACGCGGGCGTGCAGCGGGGCATGCGTGTTGGTGAGCGTGCAAGGGTGCAGCAGGGAACTCGAGGTCGGGCATGACCTTGTCTCGGGCGCGCGGCATGGCGACCATGGCCTCGACCTGATGCGTGCATCGCGTACACAAAGAAATCGACGACAGGAAGGAGCTAGGAGACGCGGCTGCTCACCATGGGGTTTTTGGTGACGACAGATCGGATGGAGAGGCGACGGAGGCGGCGTGGGGAGGCGCTGATCGGCGATGGTGCTCGATCCGCGAAGAAGAAGCAGAGGCGTCGAGGAGGAAGCTCCGGGTCCTGAGGAAGCGATCGTAAACGAGGAAGACAAAGCAGAGGTTCGCGAGACTCCCCGCTGAAGTAGACGGTGGCGAAGGAAAGGATCCTCATGCCAGAGAAGAGCTCGGGCTCTCCCCGACCATGGCGTCGGCGACGTGTGGGCGACCTACCTGGAGCGGCGGCGGCGCGGAGGAAGGGAGGAATGGGAAGAGGAAACCCTAGGGCGCGGGGCTGAGGCTTTATGGGGGGAGGTGCGTGGCCGGGGCTGCCCTCGTGGCGATGTGCGCTCGGCCTGGGTGTTTTTACTGTGAGGAGAGGAGGAAAACGAGAGGAAGGAGAAAGGTGAGGAAGAGAGAGACCGCCAGGTGGGGACAACCTGGTTGAAACGTGGAGTTTCACCACGGGAAGGCACCAGGTGGCTGCAGTGCTCGGTTGCTGGGCCGGATGGAAGGAGAAGCCCAGCGAGTAGCCGAGGTAAGGGGCCTTTCCCTCTCTTTTAGTTTTTCTGTTTATATGAGTAAACAGTCAACAATAGGGAACGTTCAGGTGTTTTTGGTCAGGAATATGAGATATATAAATATATATCTGGAACCCTGGATTTATGCACTATTTGACAAAAGTGATTTGGCAATTTTAGAGATAGAAAAAAAATTCAAGTTTGAATTTAATTCAAACTTGATCCATTTTTGAACCCTACCAAAGCAACTACAAAATGGATGAAATATGGAAGAGAGGGTGTAGACAAGGTGCATGATTAACAGGAAATAATTGAACATTAAAGGAAGAGGGGAAAATGTCACTTGCAAAAGAATCATGAAAGAAGAAAGAAGGAAGATGTGATGATGCACGGCCAAGGTTTGAGAGAGAGAGATGGCAAGGGGTGATGTACACACATCAACTAGAGCGACACACGACATGTATAAGGGGCAATGCACAAGTTGATCATGGCAACAACATAATGCAATATGACAATGAGATGGGCATGGCAATGCAATATAACCAAAAGAGATGAGCATGGTGCAAGAAGCAAAGATATGACAAAGCACTCAACAGCGAATAACTGGGAGACACCTGGCGCACCGGTCTCGGGGCGTCACACTCAAGGCACGTTAGTACCCACAAAGCAGCATCCTTGAGGCTTCATTAGGTAATTATCCCTCTCAGGTTTGGCGCTCTATTATGGAGGGTAAGGAAATCCTAGCACTCGGAATCATCAAAAGAGTGGGGACAGGTGAGGATACTGACAACTGGAGTGATAACTGGATACCACGTGACTATAAGCTGCGGCCTCTGTGTGCTTTGAGGGCTGATCCACCGCTCCAGGTGTCGGAGTTGATCGACTCGGTCACGAGGACGTGGAACAAACAGATGCTCGTCAAACATTTTGTTGGCCCTGACGTGGATGCTATTCTGAACATCCCGTTGAGCTCAAGGTTGCAAGATGATTTTTATGCATGGCACTATGACAAGCGAGGCATCTTCTCGGTCAAATCAGCGTACAGGATGTTAACGGGTATAAAGTATCAACGGGAGGATTGGATAGATCATGGCGCGAGCACATCCGATCAAGCCTCGACCAAACGGGATTGGACCCGCCTCTGGAAGACGAGGGTACCGTTGAAGGTCAGGGTGTTTACCTGGTGCCTCGCACATACCTCGTTGCCAACTGGGGTTACTCGACATCACCGAAATATGACAGACACAGCGGCTTGCCCATTATGCAATGCACAGGAAGATACATGGCGCCACTCTTTGTTTGACTGCCGTATGGCTCGTTGTGTGTGGGCACTAGGTGAAGAGGACGTACTGGAACATGTCATTTCTAATAGATCTCCGGATCTCGGGCTGTGGTTGTTCTGGTTGTTTGAAACGTTAAATGAAGAGGAGCTTGCAAAAGTTTTGATCACTATGTGGGCTATATGGTGGGCGCGTAGGAGAGCTATCCATGACAATGAATTTTAGAGCCCGCTGTCAACTTGGTGCTTTATCACGAGGTATCTTCAAGACCTAGAGATTGCAGTGAAACGGGAAGTGCCGATCGCTTTGTCAGCTGTCGGGACCTGGCCTCGGAACAAAACATGGCTTCCACCGGAGGAAGATGCAGCAAAATTCAATGTGGATGGAGGTATATCGAGGCAGGGCCATGTGGGGGCAGCAGCGGTGATATGCAGAGACAAGGATGGCCTGTTCCTGGGGCTTCGGCACTAGTTTTTGACGGTTTGAATGATGCGGCCGTTCTGGAGGCACACACATGCAATGAAGCTCTGCCTTGGCTACGGACCTGCATCTAACCTGTTAGCTGATTGCCTCCGACTGTCTGAAAGTGGTGAACAAGATAGAAACAGCAATGGCGACACACTATGCATCGGTGTTACATGAAATATCGGAGAGGAGAAGGGATTTCCACCATGTCAAGTTCAAGTTTGAACATAGAGAGAATAACTTCGAAGCGCATGCACTGGCGAAAGCGGCATCTTCTCTTGTTGTAGGCCGCCACATTTGGCTAGGGACATTACCAGACATTATTTGTATTCCGATGTTGATTACTACTTAATAAAGTCCCTAGTTACCCGTCAAAAAAAACCACAAATCTTGATAGTCCACAGTCTTTCAAAAATGCTAGACTTACATAGACCATTTATGTAATCCTACCAAACTTCTTTCTATCCAAACCAAACATCTCCTGATTTTAGGGTGGGCTCATGCACCCCACTAATGCCCAATTAAACATAGCCAAATCAGTACGTAACCCCTCTGAGGACGTAGCCACCCGTATGTAACTTGTACTAAAGTTGCAACTTCCTCTTGGTGGTTCTCACCAAGCTAATGTATTTTGGGACGTACACATCTATGGTCTCTAAACCATCGACCCACGGAAATTTTTCATGAACATCGAAAACACTGACATTAGTCATGGCCGTTTCTATATGCAAGTAAAAGTAATTGTCTTAAGTTACAAAGACCAATATTCATTGTTATGTGAGTGTATCAGTAAGTTCATTTGTATGACTTAATGAAAACAAGATTTTGTTTTATTTATTGGTTGTAGTTTATAACTATGAAATGTTTTATGTGTGAAGTAGCTACTAAAATATAGTGAAAGAATGTACGAATTATAGCCCAACTAAAGGCACATGGGCCAAAGGACAAAAGCTTATCTAGATTTACCCTTCCACCTCCTTTCTTTATGAATATGCTTGGTCATTTGTTAAGGATCCCTAGGTTTTATATAAGGCCCCCCATGAGCATTTAAATCACTCACTCACAAGTAAACTCAAGAGGAGGGTCACTCTCCCTTACTAATTTTCTCATGAGAGTTAGGAAAGCTTAGATTCGAAGTCCAAGGGACCTTCTTAGACTCTCCCTTACTGGTTTTTTCGTGAAAAAAGTTCGTCAAATTCTATCAACATGGGATCTAGTTTTGAAGTTCTCGACGCGCGGAATCCAATGATAAAAACAGTTCAAGATTTGGACGCACGATTTAAGAGATAAAACATTTTAAATAAACAGATATACGAAAAAAGAGAAAACTCCCTGGTTACGACGAGTGACGCACATGCAATGCGCCAAGCGCGTCACTCATCACAACATGAGGAGATGAAATTGATCTTTAAAAGGAGTACTTCTTAATTACTGATTTCGTAAAACCAAAATGAGGTTGTCGTTTGAAAACTCTTAATGGGTCGGCCAATTGGATCGGCGAAAACGCCTGTAACTATCGCTATAGGCGCCAAATAGGGTTTGACCATCAGGTCTCAGTTTTCATCCGGCGAGCCGCTGGCAAAGATGGGCTTTTAAAAATTTTTCTGGCCCATATCCGTTGCGTTCGCTGGCGTCGCAAGGAGACCTATCTCCTCTCCTTTTCATCTAAAAAAAGGGCGCTTATAGGCGCCGGCGCACCGGTCGAACCGTTCGGCCGGTCGAGCCCCAGCCGCCCGATACTATGATTAAGAGTCGTCAGATTTGACCCCCTTGCTTCGTCCTCCTCCTGGTTGTTCCCCTCCGATCAAAATTGCAATGGGCCACAGCGACGTCCGACGCCCCGCTATCGCCCCGCGACCAAGGTTAAAGCACCCCCGCGGCGGCCCCGTCGCCGATCGGCGCCCTCGCCGGCCGTCCTCGTCGCTGGTCGCCGCCCTCGTCCCCGGCTCCACCCATGCAACAACTGCGCTCTCTTCTCGCTCGAGCCCCCGCTACCACCACTCGCCGGACGGCGCTCAAAAGCCTTGTCGCCGCCGCTCGTAGCCTCGCCGGCGCCGGCGCCGCCGCTCGTAGCCTCGCTGCCGCCATGTACATCAGTGGTAGCAAATTCCATCGCTGCTCACAACAAAAAGGGGCTCCGGTTGTAGCAAAAAATATCGCCCCAGGACGCCGCTCGTGCTCTGCAGGCCGCCGCCGGTGCTGGAGACGACTACCACGCGACTGTGTCGATGCATGCTGGAACTGATCACCAGGGGTGCTACAATCGTGGTTATAAAAAGCTGGAACCGACCGCCAGGAAAGTTGCAACCGGCCAGAGCAGTAGTGGAAGTCGTGATGCCGTCACCGTCGATGTTACAAATAGTATGTACAAAAGCTGGAACCAGCAACGTAATTTGTTTCAACAGCGAGAGACTGCTAGACGCCGATTGCTGGAACCATCAGCGAAAAAATGTCGTGACCATGCTGCGAGGAAGCTGCAACTGGCAAAAACAATGGCGACGACGGTGCTTCAACCTAGAGCATAGAAAAAAAATTGCTACAGAGAGACGCCATGGCCATCGTCGAGGAAGAAAAGCCGGTTCCAGCAATTTCATGTAAATGGGTTGAAACTTTTTAAATGTAGGGTTGAAGCTTTCATGTAAACGGTTACATCTTTTTTCATTTGGACAAGAAATCGATAGTTGAAGCTTTATTCCACCGTTGACGTTCGCTGCACGGGTTGCACGAATGATGGCCACCAAACATCACCATTAAGATAGATGTAGCAAAAACTCTCTGGTGGTAGCAAAAGACAACGACATTTGCAACAAAAAATCATCGTTGTTGTTGTCCCGGGTGCATCTCTGCCATGAATTGATGTAGCAAATTTCTTCGTCAGTTATAGCAAAATCCGACGATAGTTGCAACAAAAAAACGTTGTCCCAGTCATCTGCACGAACGCCGGCCACCAATCATCACCATTAAAAAAATGGATGTAGCAAATAAACACGCTGGTCGTAGGAAAAGACAACGGCAGTTGCAGCAAAAATCATCGTCATTGCAGCAAAAAATGAATGTAACTTCGTCCGTCTGCAGTTGTAGATATTTTTTCACCCCACAGCTTGAGCGGTTGGTGAAAATAGAACTGACCGAGTAAACGTGGTGGGCCAAGAAAAAAACAACGTGGAACCAGAGGTGCGGAAGCGCTGTATCGCGAGCGGCGTGCGCGGGACCGATCGAAGCTTCGGCCGGTGCACCGTTTGTAAACATTTCCCTAAAAAAAATCTCCTCTCTTCTCTGCTCTGGGTTCTGGAAGCTGCGGGAGCGCCGGCGGACCTGTAACTGAATCCAAACACGGATCGACCTCCGGTACCGCGCAAGGTCTTGCCTCCTGATTACGTAGTTTATATGCAGCAGGGCTAGTAAATAGTTTCATCGGCTGGGCCGAGCAAATCGTTCGTGGGGGCATCGCAGATTTTTGTACAGCGCCACGCCTCGATCCGCGATGGCCTTGCGGGTGTTGCTGAAGAAATCCTACTCCCGGCTGGCCGGATCTTTCTCGGTACGTATACTCCGCCTTCTGATTCTTATGGGACGGAGGGATTAGTATCTAGCGGATAGCTGCTTTATCCACAAGTAGATTAAAACAACATAAGTTGAAGGCTTGACACACATAGGTATATAAATGTGGATTTTGTAATACATGCGTTAACATGTGCTAAACCAAATTATGCGTGCCCGACACAAAGTTATTTGAATTGCTTTTAATGATAGCCATGTGATATAACTCAAAACAAAGTCACTTGACATAAATTAAAATGTACTGTACTTTTCTAAATGCTGCAAACTGCTAAACGTCCCTCGGTTTTTCTAATACTGCAAATTACTGCAATATTCGTATACTGTGGTATTTAGTGCCTAAATGGTTTTGGGATACCTGTCGTTTTTAAAGCACTCTATATCAAAACACAAGCTTAATTGTTGTTGTTCCGTTCAGTCTATCTGTCAAATTGAATAATATATAGCCCATGCTGCAGATATCTCTGTTTCTTTTTTCCACGCGATATTAGCAAATTGATGGAATTTCCTCCATGTGATATTATGAAATTTCCTTCCATGCTGGTTTCAGGAAGGGGTGTTGTGTCTCTCAGTAATGCTTTTTAGTGGAGTTCTCCATCCTAGACTGGCGATCCCCAATAACATTGGGCTCCATGGCTTTACAAGTTGCTAGATTACTTGCTTCATTTATGTATGTTTTAGAAGGTGTAGCATAGGTTCGTTCTAGGATTAACTGTCGCCTAGGTTTGGTTCTTGGATTAACCTGGTGCTTCTCACCTTCTGAAGTGAATGCTTGAGTCCTGTATAATTTGCAAAAGAAAAAAAAAATAGCGGAACCTATAGTTATTTTCTCTCTCTCTAAATACTGCAATCTTGCACTTCAGAAATAATCTGATTTCTTGATTCGGCCGCGGTATTTCCTTTCTCTTGGTTTGGGAAAAAAATAGTAACTTTAGGTGCATGTTCTGACTTCTCATCCTGTCTAATCATAGGCAGCAAGGTACTTGAACACCTCTCCATGTCCTGATGAGCTTGTTACAAGAAGCTGCTCAAGAATTCGTGTGAACTCAGAGCATCTCCAACAGGTGCCGGTCGCGTCGCGCGCAAAAAACAGATATGCCACACACGCATCGTCTGGTTTAGCGCGGCGCGCAGTGCTGGCTCCAACAGCCGCGCTAAAATGCAACGCGCACGCGCCGCTCCAGCAGCGCGCCAAAATGCAGTGCGCGCGATTCGCACAAACAACATATACATTCAAAAACAGAAGCAAAAAAGATCAAAACAAACAAAAATAAATAGTTCAATTTTGTTTATTACAACTTAAACAAACAATTTTTATCGTTCAATACAACAAATAATGCAATTAATAAACACAACAAATAGTTCAACAATACAATAAACGAACGCACAAATCATGAAGCTCTTTGTCGTCCATTCCATGCCCACCACTCCTCAATGAGATCCTTCTGAAGATCATTATGCGCTGCGAGACGTCGAATGGCATGATAGGAGGCAACAAAACGGTCCACCCTTTCAGCCCTCCGTCGCACTCGCACGGGATGTCCCAAGAGCTCATACTGAGAGTAGTCTACATCTTGGCCACGCTCATTCTCGATGATCATGTTGTGCATGATCATACAAGCGTGCATTATGTACCAAAGCATCTTCTGATCCCAAAATCTAGCCGGTCCTCTCACAATAGCAAATTGGGCTTGCAAAATCCCAAAAATCTCTCTCCACATCTTTTCTAGCCTCCGCCTGAGCATTGTGGAAATCAAGATTTTTCTTACCTTCTGGCTTTTTCAACGGCTTGACAAAGGTTTGCCACTTTGGATAGATGCCATCCGCTAAATAATAGCCATAGTTGTATGTACGGCCATTTGCTACAAACTGCACCGGTGGCAACTCCCCATTTGCAATCTTACTCATCAGTGGTGACCGGTTGACAGCATTGATGTCATTCAAAGATCCAGGCATTCCAAAGAATGCATGCCAAATCCAAGTCTCTTGATCGGCCACCGCTTCAAGGATTATAGTGGAACCATTTTTTTGGCCGTGGAATTGCCCATGCCATGCCTTTGGACAATTCTTTCAAGTCCAATGCATATAATCTATTGAGCCAAGCATGCCAGGAAAACCGCGAGCTTTGTTCATCGTTAAAAGCCTTGCGACATCTTCAGCGTTGGGAGATCTCAAATACTCCTCGCCAAACACTTGCACAATTCCGACTACGAAGCGCTTGACACACATGATGGCTTGGCTCTCACCCATAGCCAAGTGATCGTCAACTAGATCAACCGGTATACCGTATGCCAACATACGCAAAGCGGCTGTCACCTTCTGAAAGGTGCTATGCCCGAGCTCTCCGGCGGCATTCCTCCTTTGCTGAAAAAAGCGGTCATGGCTCGGTAGTTTCTCTGCAATGCGCCTGAACAACTCGGTGCTCATCCTAAACTGGCGATGAAAATACGACTCGGGGTATGTGGGATTCTCCGCAAAATAATGCCTGATCAATCTGTTGTGGACATCGATCCTATCCCTCCAAATTTTTTGACGACCCATAACCGAACCACCGTGCTTCGGTTTTTTATTAATATGCATAGCTAGGATCATTGCAAGATCCTCCTCCTCTTCCATATCAAATTCTTCTTCGGAAGAATCATACGACGAACTCATCTACAATGTTGAATACTATGCTATAAATACAAAACTACAATCAACATGCACGAAATTCATGGCTTTTGAGCAATACATACCTTCTAGGCGTTTTGTCGAACACCTTGTGGGCGCCGAGCGGCAGCGAGCGCGCGGACGCTATTCGTCGGAGGACTAGCACGGGCGTGGGGCGGCGGGACTAGAGCGGGGCCGGAGAAAGCGCGCGCGAGGCGGGGATAGGCCGGGGAAGCGCCGAAATGGTCGCCGGGTGGCGCGGTCGGCGGCGGCGGCGCGGCTGGAGGGGGGTGGGAGGTGCGAGCGAGCGCGCGAGAGTCCAGCGCGCAGGAGCGGGCGCAGCAAATAAGCGGCGCGCGATTGCGTTTCGGCCCGCGCGCTGGACTACGTATGCCGCGCGCGCGGTTTTCGCGCGCCCGCTGGAGCAACTATTTCGGTTGCACGCGCGCTAAAAGAAGGATTTTGCGGCGCGGCGCTAGTTTGACGCGCCTGTTGAAGATGCTCTCAGTAAACATAAATCACATGATGAAGTCAGCATCTGTGCGTCCAGCTACAGGGGCCGGGCGAACTTTCTCTTCCAAGACGACCACCAGTGGCAAACCTTCAATTGAATCACAGATCAAAGCGTAATAATCATCAATCATATGCAGTTATAATTTTGTAGGAAGTTGCTCACTTCCTCAAAAGTTTTTCTTTCTATCCTACAGGAATGGAGATGCGTTTCGAAGGAAAATAAGGATTACTTCCAATGCATTTGTTGCTTTCGGCGTTCTGTATTGTGGCGCACTTATTCATAAACGTTTGGGTTAAAGATTAAAGACGCTGGTGCCAGGGTTGTGGTGGAAACCCTCGTACTCCAGATAGAGCAGAGCGGGATGGAGTCATTATGAAGGACGTCAAAGCGTAAAAAGGTGTTGGGTTCTGCTATGTAAACTAGATCATGATTGGCGCGCGTTGCTGCACTCATCTGTTTTTGCAATTGGATAATAGAAATTTACAAAAAAAAAGAACCGAAAGGTGGATAATAATATTACGTAAAAATGTTGATGGTATTAATAGTTTACAAAAAATACTACTTTGAACCAACAAAATTTAGATATGCCTTCAGTCAAATAATCTTGCCGACGAATGTTCCCTAGATAAGCAACACATAAAAACAGAGTGACCACCAAAATTAGGATAGTACAAAGTAGTAATACCCTAATATGACATGCCACATAGGTTGGCCTCCACATAATATAGCAGAGTAGCAACATGGGCAGCCAGGCCAAATAGGGTAACCTCAAATAGATTTCATAAGATCAACTCTTCATAAAGTAAGCAGACTAAGGCTAAGTAATTAACCAAGGAATACAAAGTTGTACGTAACCATGGAACCAAACCATTAGTTGATCTTCTATTGTTCTATAAGAGCCACAAGAAAGATATTGTCTGCGGAGCATATGCAACCTATTTTCAGCCAGGTAGGACAATGTCTACCTCCAGGCATGTCACTTCGAATCAAAGTGTTTTTTGAGGAAGATGTAAAGACGATATTAATGAAAGAACATTTCCTTGTAGGTCTATCAACACAAGTAGCACATGTAACATTTATCCAGTGCATTGTAAATTTTAAGAGCTAATAATGCTAGCAGAAACTTGTAAAACAAAAACCTGAACAACTACTATATGGCAGGTGGACTTGACAATTGGTAGTTGTGTTTCCTGCAAAGAGGGTAAGAACCATTACAAGAAACAGAAACGTAACACCATACATGTATAATTTCAGTGTTGCCACATGTTATGGAATGGTCAAGTGGACTAACATTACCTATACGAAGTATTCAGATTTACCTGAATGGATGAAGCAAAAACAGTGGATGCAAAGACATACCAAGAACCAATGGGCACCATACCTTAGCATGAATGTTGAGATAGTTGGAGTTAAAGACTAACAAAGAATAAACGGATGTCAATATAGGATTACCAAGGATATAATGTAAATGAGACATGCATGCAATGAGAAATTATGACTACGTTGTCCTTGTTTGCAACTCTAGTTCATATCCACCTTTAGTGATAACGAAAGCAACTTGCAGAAATTCACCTCTACTATAGTTTGTTGGAATCAAGTAAAACTTTCATAGTGATGTATATCAAGACAAGGCAGCCTAATGGAAAAACACAAAATTACTAAGCTCAGTTAGAAACCAGCAGGGAAAACTTTGTGCGCCACCGAGCTGTAGCACGCTAGTAGCAATGCTAAATACAGCAAAAATACAACGAATAATCTACGGAGAACAAGGAAAATCATTATTACATCGTTCATTATCTGAAATTCACATCACTGAACTGGTATGGAGACACCATCTGGCAGCAACATGATATTGACTTTGCTGAACTCACAAAGATATTAGTGTGTTGCACATGTTATCCTAATAAGATATTTCTTGTCATCGGCAAACATTATACAGAACCAAAAAAAGACATGGAGAAAGAAAGTATAGCAGGTGTTCTAGATCAAACCATGTGCAGATTGAAGAATCTGAGAACTGAAGAAATGCAGCCAAGGTTTTCTAAGATGTGTCGATGTGACCGGTAAAATAATTCTCTGGATCTGCAGCCCACGAGCCTCTCAGATCCTCTCAAGTGAGCGGTGGAGCAGCGTAGCGGCCGTCTTGGACGTCAGCGCGCCCAGGGACACCAGCGACAGAGTCGGCAGTAGTATTGGCAACAAGTAGCAGATATCCAGAGAGAGCCGAGATGAAGGGCAAGGAAGAAATCCTGGGGATGGAGCTACATATAAACCTGGGGGTAGGGGTGCTCTAGGAAGAGGCCGGGAAAAAGGAACACACACCTGCACTTATTTAATAGCCATGGGCGAGTGGCACGCATCAATCACGATGAATGCTCCCGAAAACTGAAGATGGATTGCCTCCTTCAATACTTGCGGTTCAGTTTCACTCGAACAGTCCGTTGCCGCTTCCCCTCCACATGCATCACCCGCAACCTCCCCTCCGCATCGACCGGTCTAGTCCCCTCACTGGAGACGCCGACCGAGCAGACCACTCGTCGACTGATGCCCGCATCAACACAGGCAGTGCTCGGCGCAGGTGGCGCTGTGTCTCGTCTTCTCCACGACAGAAATTTTCACGTTTCGATATCCAGCCCATTTGGCCCAAAATAACAGGAAACTCCCGAAATAGTTCCTGGAGCAGCGGCCCAATACATTTGAGACTACGGTGATAGCGCACAGAGCCCACGGGGGACCAGAATAACATCCAACGGGCAGCAATGGCCAAAGTAGCAGATCCAACGGTTCAAGATGCTAATGGTCTGAGAGAGCTTGATTAGTGCACAGTTGTAATATATCTAAATAGAGATGTGTAATAGAGTTGCTCATTAGTTGGCTTAAATTGCTAGTATGAGTTGCATTGTTAGTTCTTTATATGTCTACTAGACATAAATCTGAGAACGGTTTCATACTTAAACCATACTTGAACCATACCCGTACATGTATCTCTCAAAACCATACTTGAACCATACCCGTTTAATGCCATTTTCAGTCCAACCAAAACTAAACCATCTATTTTTTCCACCCAAACCAATTTAAACCCAATACATAACCGTGGGTTCAAACCCAATACATAACTATGGGTTTGCTTCAATGTATATATGATTGCACAAATCGACATGTCAAGAAGCAAATGGTATAGAAAAGACATAAGTGCATCTACAATAGTTTGGGAACAAAGTTATCGTTGAGATACGGTCAACACACAGCAAGTGTCAAAAAGACAATGCCCACGACTAAAAAGCTCACTGACAAGTGTATTAAAACCAATTTCTTAGCTAAAGCACAAGCAAACACATTCGATTTGCATGTGGTGTTTTCCCATAATACATAATTACATAGTGCATCGCAACATGTAGGCGGATCAAAGATACTCGTTGTCGATGCGTCGTTACTTATTGTACATAACCAATGCCCAGAAACCGGTTTGGACCCATAGTTTATAACCGTTAATAACCAAACTGTTTAAGCCCATAACCAACTATACCCAAATTGGTTTCTTCACATACCCAAACCAAAACCAAACTAAAAAAGATTTAGCCCAATAAAACATGAACCAATCAAATCCAAAGTAATAACCGAACCGTTTCACCCAGTTTTTTAATAACCATTCTCAGGTTTAACTAGACGATTGTGTTTTCTTTTGAGGGTACTCCTCTGTTAACAATAGAGGGAGTACCCTTTATAGTGTTATAATGCGGTCATTCAGATGGGTACCACATATGTCAACCTTTATTTGTGTACCCATATTTATATCGGATATTTTCTCTGTTTACAAAAAAATTGAAATATCTTATATTTGTGAACGGAGGAAGTATTTGTGAGCAGAAAGAGTTTTTCTTATGTCAACACTATTGTGTTAATGCTATAAAGTTTCTCTTTACTCTTTTTTTTGAGAGAGAGAGAGAGGTTTTTGATGTTGGTACTTAGCCCAGTAAATTGAATTGGTATTTGGTCTGGTCCGGGAATTGGAGGACCAAGCGGTAGGCAACCTTTGTTGGTGAGTCCGTTCAAGGGTTGCAGAGCGGGAGCATCGTAGACGAAGTAGTCGATCATGCAAAGATATAGAAAGTAAGTTGACACATAAAAGTAGGGGAGAGCCGAAAGTAAAATTTTGAATTTCTCAGCTTGAGCTCAATGCTCATGCCGTGAACAGTAAAATTGGGAAAAATAGTCTGATTTATTTAACATACTTTAAGGAATGTTTAAAGTGCATGCAACGTTTTATCATGAAATCACATTGGTTGAAGTCGTGATGTGCTGCCTCCGGTCTCAGTAGCGACATGGTTCAGCCTAGGTGGCGAGTGTAACACCCCAGATGTAACTTTCCATAATTGTAACTCCAACTCTTGCCATTTCCGGCTATGTGATATGATATTTCCTTCGTGGTTGGGTTTTTTCTTCGTTTTGCATTTTGTTTATGTCATGCACTTCATCTCATGTCATCATGTGCATCTCCTTTTGCATTCGTGTTCATCTCATGCATCCGATCTTTTTCCCCGTTGTTCGTTTCACAATCCGACGCTCCCACATGCACCCGTTGCACCCTTCAAATCTCGTTTCGTGAGTGGGAGAAAAACGTTCTCGGAATGGGTTGAGATTTGTCGAGTGGCCTTGGTACATCACCGTTAGACCGCCTATCAAATTTTGTTCCATTTGGAGGTCGTTTGATGCCCCAACGGTTAACCAGGTAATCGCAAAAGCCCCTCTCTTGTTGCAGCCCAACACCCCTCCAAAACAGTCCACTAACCCATCTAAACCCGCATCCATGCTCTCCGTCATTGGATCACGATCGTGTGGGAGAAAACCGCACCTCATTTGGACTCTCCTAGTGCCTTGATCCCCTCTAGTTAGGGTTTTTCCTCCTCCCGGCGGCGCTCGCTTGACGTGGAGATCATGATCCCCTCCGCTTCCCTACCACCGACCGCCGATGCCCTTGGGTGGGTGGCCATAGTGGTTGACAGGAGGCCGGCCTATAGAACATCCCGCCTGTAGAATCCGTTGTTTCTCAGGCAACAGATATGATGGAGGGCTCAACATCGGCGTCTGAAGCGGCGATGAGCGACATGGAAGCAATGATGAAGGAGTTGGGATTGAAAGAGGATGATCTAGTGGACATAGTTGTGGAGGATGGTGACATACCGAAGGAAGCTGCTCGATGGATGGCAATTGCTTGTGTGCACATCGACAAGCAATATAGACAGTATTGGTTCTTCCACAACACGCGGGTTGCATGGGATCTAGCGCAAGAAGTTAAGTTCCGACCACTGGAGGATAACCTATACACCTTGCAATTCTATTGCCTCGGTGATTGGGAGCAGGTAATGGAAGATGGGCCATGGACCTTCAAGGGCAAGGCTGTCGTTGTCGAGATGTATGACGGAATCACCAGACCTTCGTCGATTAGTTTGAACAAAATTGAGATGTGGATTCAAATTCATGACCTCCCGGAACTGTTTTTTGACCTGATCAAATCCCTTGCTGCAACTGTTGGAGACTTCGTCTATGCTGAACCCAAGTCCCAATACTTTGAGGGTAACTTTTTTAGGGTTCGTGTAAAGGTGGATGTCACAAAGCCTCTCAGGAACGTTGTTTCGTTGGTGATTAAAAAGAAAAGGGAGATTTTCAGGGTCAAGTGTCAGAGATTGCCTGACTGGTGTGCTGTCTATGGCATGTTAGGTCACCTGTATAAAGAATGTGGCAATGGAATTCATCCTCCATCAGCGCTAGTTTTCAAAAATATTCATGGTGATTGGTTTAAGGGTCTAGGCCATGGCCGTGGAGCTGGGAGTTTGCCGGGTGGTGGAAGAGGCAGAGGCAGAGCTGGTCGTGGAGCAGGTCGTGGGGCAAACCAGCATGATAGCAAGGAGTGGATGGAACAGGATGACCCTAGTCGTAAAGAAGATGACATAGACATGATAGGGGCTGAAGGCAACAGGAAGCGTGGAGCGGCACAAGTCAACTTGGGGGAGCCTGTGGTGCTGGACTATGTAACAAAAAACAGCCCGGGTCAAGCGCCTCTGGCCTTACCCCCAACGGCGATACCTCAGAGCCCAACCTCCAAGCAAGAACCAAAGAGGACGAAAGCCACTGTGATCATGTTTGAGCAGGGAAACCTGAAGGCTACAACTAGCAACAACTCTGATGCGCGTTTGGCGGGCTCCCTAGAGGAGTCGCGCCGAGCGCGATGAGTCTTCTATGCTGGAACTGTCGCATGGGTTGGCAAACCCGTGAAAGTTTGCGAGCTTGGTGAGTTAAAGAGGCGTTTTGATCCCTCTATATTATGTATCCTTGAAACTCAACTAGAGGGTAAAAGAGTGGAAAACATGGTAGACACACTAGGCTTCAATAAAAGTTTTGCAGTTGGTAGTTCGGGAAGGAGTGGTGGCCTTGGTGTATTCTGGAAAGATTCAATAAAAGCAAAAGTTATTGGTTACTCGCAGTATCATATCGATATGGAGGTTGAGGATCTTGTGACTCTCCCTTTCCGCATCACCTTTGTTTATGGAGAGGCCCAAGTCCCTGAGCGATACAAAACTTGGGACATGATGAGAGGCATTGTGGCTGCAAGTACGCTTCTGTGGACAGTCATTGGAGATTTTAATGAAGTTCTACATGCAAATGAGCATGACGGAATTGGCAGCCGCAGTCAGGCACAGATGGATGCTTTTAGGGATGCCTTGGACACCCGTGGTATCTCGGACATAGGGTACAAGGGGATCCCCTGGACTTTCAAGAAAAAGGTGGCAGGAGGGACTTTTACTTGGGTCAGGTTGGACAGGTGTGTAGCTTCGGCAGACTGGATTCTTGCCTTACCACAAGCCGAGCTGAGCCATGAAATAGCAGCCTCCTCTGATCACGCACCATTGGTGCTCCACTTGATCGACGTGCATGCATGCACAGGTGGACCCCAGCCTTTTAATTATGAACTGATGTGGGAGTCCCATGAGAACTTAGCTGACACAGTGGCACACAGCTGGGGACAGCGTCAGGAGGGAACGGTTCAAGGGATTAAAGAGAACCTGGCATCACTTTCAGGGGGTCTAGCTACATGGGATCATAACGTGTTTGGCAATGTAAGGCGGGAAATTAGAAGCTTACAGAATCAGCTTGCTTTCCTAAGAGCGGTCCCTGGAAGAACTGAACCATCTAGGATTGAGGTCAAAACATGTGACCGGCCGGTGGAACTATTTAATAGAGAAGAGATGCTCTAGCGCCAGAGGGCCCGGGTGGAATGGTTGGCACATGGGGATAAGAACACCTACTTCTTCCACTTAAGGGCAAGTAGACAAAGGAAAAAGAATCAAATTAAAGCATTGCATCTGCCAGATGGGAGGGCGACCGAGGTGGTAGCTGAGATGGAGGAGCACGCCACTAGTTTTACAGCAACTTGTATTTATCTAAAGGATTACATAACATCAATAGGGTGCTGGATTCAGTTGTCGGTGTTAAAACCGGCGGATCTCGGGTAGGGGGTCCCGAACTGTGCGTCTAACGTCGATGGTAGCAGGAGACAGGGGACGCGATGTTTACCCAGGTTCGGTCCCTCTCTATGGAGGTAATACCCTACGTCCTGCTTGATTGATCTTGATGAATACGAGTATTACAAGAGTTGATCCACCACGAGATCGTAATGGCTAAACCCTAGAGGTCTAGCTTGTATGGCTATGGTAATGAATATCTGTCTCTCCGGACTAAGCTCTCTGGTTTATATAAACACTAGGAGGATCTAGGGTTACATAAGGTCGGTTACAAAGAAAGGAATCTACATGTTTGGTCTCCAAGCTTGCCCTCCATGCCAAGGAGAGTCCCATCCGGACACGGGTGTAGTCTTCGGTCTTCGTGTTCTGCACAGCCCATCAGTCCGGCCCATAGCTAACAGGCCAGACGTCCGAGGGCCCCTTAGTCCAAGACCCCCTCAGTAGCCCCTAAACCTGGCTTCAATGACAAGGTATCCGGCGCGTAGATCTGTCTTCGGCATTGCAAGGCGGGTTCCTCCTTCCGAACTCCAAGATAGTCTTCGGATGAAACAAACGTGTCCAGATCTGCAAGACACAGCCGTAGAGAGTATAATATTTCACGAATCCAATCTGCTGACCACTTAGTAACATGACGTCACGCTTGCCCGGTCATTATTTCGAACTGTTTCCCGCCCCGCAGTTCCACGTTTTAGGGCGTGGTTTTTGTTGGCATGTCCTGTCGAAGCAGAGATCATGTCCCCTTATCGCGGATTCTCATCAATATGAGCGTGGGTAACCCAACCGTCCCATGGGAAAGATTCCTTAGGAATAGGCAGGTTCTCGGGCTTAGGAGGAGGCTTTAAATACCCATTGCCTTTATAAAGGAACCAAGGGCCGTCTTTTTTATGCCAAACCTCTCTTCAGCCTTCCCAACCTCAAGTTCTAGCACCCAAGGTCCGACTTCATTGCTTCGAGCCTCCCCATCATGTCAGGATCCAGCCCTCAAGGCCGATGGGTGGCTTCCTCCGCTACAGAGGAGGATATTGCGAAGCTTCGGGCGGCCAGATACTTGACCGCGGAGATCCACCATAGGCTTCCTGCTCAAGGACAGGTTATTCCGACCCCCAGATCTGGCGAGAGGGTCGTATTCATCTCCCACTTCCTCCGAGGGCTAGGGTTCACTCTTCACCCCTTCGTCCGGGGGCTAATGTTTTATTACGGACTAGATTTTCATGATCTATCTCCGGACTCCTTCCTCCACGTCTCGGCGTTCATTATTACATGCGAGGCCTTCCTCCGAATCCCCCCACACTTCGGCTTATGGCTCAAGACTTTTAGTGTTAAGCCAAAGGTGGTCGACGGGGAACAGGCGGAGTGTGATGGTGCTGTAATGAGCAAGCTTACTAACACTCTCTGGCCAAAAGGCTCTTTCACCGAAACCTCCAACCAATGGCTGCGAGAGTGGTTTTATGTCACGGAACCCCGTAGCACTAAGTGGACAGCTATACCTGTGTTCCGTTCCGGCCCTCTGCCATAGCTTGCATCATGGATTAACAAGGGGCTGGACTAGGGATCAGTTGACGAAGTGCAAACTCTACAGAGCCGCATCTGAACCCTCCTTGAGAGAGACATTGATCTTGTCAATGTGATTCAAGTGATGCTAGTTCGCCGAATCCTGCCATGCCAGCGCAGGTCTCACCGCATGTGGGAGCTTAATCCAGAAGGACCACGAACCCTTCAACACTTCTTCGGCATTACGCACGAAGGGATGTGGAAGCTGTTTTTCGGGAAGCGAAAGACATTGCCCGGACACTACTGAGGACGCTGGCCTTGACTGCCACCGTCCGGATACCCCGGTAAGCACTTGTCTTCCGAACACTTTGTAGTTACGCATACCGTAATATGGTGCTGAGTGAACTATCTTCTTCTAGGGCTGGATAAAGAAAGCAGAACTAATCATGTGTTCAACCCCCCTGCCCGAAGGCCCAGTGAATCCTGTTTTAACAAGGATGTTGGCCCTGGTACCATACTAGATGCCTGCAAAGGGGGGCAAGGCGGAGAGGACCAAATATGGCCTCCATCCCAAAGGTGCATCAGACATTGTGTCCGGAGGAATCAAGATCCCATCACCCGAAGACAAAAATGAGGGGGAGGTCACTACCTCTTCCCCCCATGGAAAGAAAAGGGCCACCTCCGAAGATTGGGAGAAAAAGGCTCCTAAGTGAGGCAAGATGCCTCTGTCGGGCGGCTCAAGCTTGGAGGACATCGACGCGCAGTCTCATGATGAGGACAAGCCTCAGGCCAAATCGTAAGTAAACAAGGATGTTTTAGACCTGTCCCGTTCTTTTTCTTGTGATGCCTAGAATATATATTTTTTTGCAGTTCGGCACGCAGTCTTCTTCAACAATCCTCTTCCTCGGGGGACCTTCTCCCAGAGATGATGGAAAGCGAGACGCCTCCACCGGCCTCTCCGCCCCATAGGGCAGACGACTTCGAGGTGTCGTCGCGGAGGGTCTCCCCCGACCAACAGGTGGTGCGAGGGATGATGAAGATATTACCCGAAAGTGATACTTCGGTGGCCCGGGGTCCGGGGACCAGTAATGAAGGTCCTGAATAATCCGGTCTACAGCCGGATACGAATAAATGGATCCCTTCAAAGGGTGGCCATACTCCTACAGAAGCCTCCGGAGATCCAGAGGCGCCGGATATACTGACTAACATGATGCAGCAGGCGTCCGTCTCAGAGGAACATCATACCTTGATGGGCACGGTGGTTGAAAAGGTCATGTCCGTGAAGCGCGGATTGAATGAGGCTTTTGTGGGCCTGCTAAGAGGTTTTGAGGTTTGTACTGTAATATGTTCCATTATGTTTTATTCATGAAATGCACCTGTGTATAGATAGTAGCCCCTGAGACTCTGATTGGCTTCCCGAGGGAGGCAATCAGAGATCAAAAGAAATGCCCAGGGACTGCCCTGATTAATTGGAACATAGGTTGTTTCTCCCCTGACGACTGCCCAGACTACAGATATTGTCGATCTGCAGTGGAAGCTTGATGTGGTAGGGGATGACATTGCCTTAATCAATAGGCGTCTTGACGAGTCGCAAGGTATGTATTTGGAGTAGTCCTTATATATATATGTGTCTGTAATATAAGCGTGATGCTGAAAATTGCATACTGGGATATATATGGCTGCAGATGATGCTGCCGCCATTGAGATTCTTCGGGCGGAGCTGGCCTAGGCCAAGGAGCGGGCCCGGTTTAGTAATGCGGCTGCCGAAAAGGCGTCGGCTGAGCTAAAGTCCGGACAAGCTGCTCGGCGCCAAGACGAGGAGAAAATATCCGTGATGGCGCTCGAACTAAAAAATGCTACTAGCCGCTGTAAATATCTTGAGAAGGAGAATGAAGCCAAAATGGCTGAACTTGACAAGGCCTTGCGAGAGGCGAGAGAAGCGCGGTCTGAATCCAGAGCAGCCCGTGAGGAAATCCGGCAAGCTGGGGAGATTGCGGCCAGTAAGCCCTTTTTGCTACAGACTAAGTTCGATGATCCGAACTATGCTCAGCTTAACCAAGTGTGGAGTTCTCTAGACGAGTTTTCAGACTTGCCGAAGAGTTCTTCCGATGCGACGCAGTTTTACCAAGCACAAGAGGGGTATACAATGGAGAAGCTTTTATGGTCACAATTTGGCACATCAAAGCGCCCTCTGTTGCTGAATGAACAGTTGTCCCAATGGGCCGAGCTTCATAGCATATTCGGTGCTACCATGAAGAACATCATAATCCGCCTGTGGCCGACTGAGCCTATTCCGAATAGCTACTTCGGCTTGGTGCGGCGGCTTGTTGATGCGGCGCACGTATCGACGCTGTTAAGCGGTCGGCGTGCATTGAGGGTGCATGGATGGCCTTTGCCCATGTCAAGACATACTGGGGGAAGATGAAAGCCATCGATGTTGCAGCGAAGAGTCCACCCAAGGGCAAGGACCATCACGCACCGGAGCATTATTTTGAGGACATCTTAGAGGCTGCCCGCTTGATAGAGGGTCAATGCTCAAAAAACATAATATTCGAGTGAGATGTATGGGAATTGTAAAAGACAATATTATATTTAATATATTTTTATGTTTTTCTCGAAAGATTTTGTTCCTCATGTGCGGCCGTTTTTATATAATCTGAAAGTTTTCCAGTCATCGGCTTCAGCCCCTCGTAGGAAGTACGGGGGTGTTTGGAAAAGCATTTGATCACTCTTGACCCAACGTCTTGGTCCATGAAGGAGGTGACAAAGCGGCGAACCAGGCAATCAGGGTATAGGGCGTTAACACTTTCACTTAGCCATAGGAGTTTTATGGTGGGTCTACAATATAGCCCCTGGTATATACGCAGCTTATTTTTAATAAGATGCGTTGCAAAAAAATGATCTGAAAAAGATCCTTTGTATGACATGGAGAGAATCGCTAAAGATTCTGATAAGTCGTTGAGTGGTTGACCAGCTCTCGCCGCATCATGACAGTCAGTTTTCGGCTTTCTCTACTGAGGTGCTTGACCAGATGAAACAGAAGCACAATCGCAGTAGTTCTCCCTTTACTACCCTAGCCGATAGAGCGAAATGTAGGGTAGCAAGCACAGGAGCCAGGAAACCCAACTATTGACCCAAGACATGATTCGGAGCTGATGCATATAAGGCCAAACTCACGACGCGAAGTACGGTATAAAGCTGTTCGGACTTGCCGGCAACTCATTTGTTCCCATACCGAGCCCCTAGCGGGTTATGCCGAGGTGTGTGTGTGTAAAACAACCACGGGAGCAAAAATTCGGATCGACTAGGAAAAAGTCCATACTGGACACTGGCTACTTTTTCTGGGAGCTGAGTGATATGCCAATTATTATATAGATAACAAAGCCGTGACTCTGGCTATTTGACATGCCAGGGGCCGAAGGCTGAGGAAAAAGGCACTTTACAGGCTCGGAATAGAGAGCGCGGTCTACAAAAAGTTATTTTGGACCTCCTATCGCACGTCTGCGCCGCCTGTCCTCGGTTAAGGGATTCCTTGACAGGAATAACCCTTGGGTGATTGTACGAACCCGAACACTGGTAGAGTCCTCGGGGTGACCGGCCCTTGAGCTACCTGTAGAGGGTAAACAGGAAAAGGGCAGTTAGAAAAGTAGGGTTATAGGGGTTTGCAGGCCCACCCTCATTGTGCTTCCGCCGATGCCCAGTGTATTTCAAGTGCATAATTATGTATGCACGGTACCCACTTCGAAGGCATATTAGGCGAACGGCGGAAGCTGAATTGCTAGTCCAATATGGACATTGATCGGTCATGTTGAATGGAGACCGGCGGCATGATGGCCGACATGGTATGCGGCGTGACAAGGCTGCTGCATAGTTCAGCTGAGGTAGCCGTAATATGATCTCCTGTACGGAGGGAGTGTTCCGTGCGCTCACACGTATACCATGTTTACTGTTTTTGCATCGGGGGGAAACTGCTTCTGACCCCCGTTGTTCGGTTGGTGAGCCTGTTCATCGTCGCTATCGCCGGGCGGCCTCTTCCCCTTGTGTTCGGCATTTAACTTGCAGGCCTATTTGAAGACCCAAGAGCTTCTGTTGGTGTGATTAGCTGGTTTATTGGGGTGGCCATGGATCTGGCAGGGCCTACCCAATATTTTGTCTAAATTGGATGGTTCGTCTTTGTTTGCTGTAAATGGCTTTTTCCGTTGGCCGGGTTTGGGGCCGCTGAATCCAGCATTGACCGTTGTGTCCTCTGTGCCCTCATTATTATTGCAATGTTTGTTTTTATTGCGACGTGGCTTTCCATTACCGTCCCGCACTTCGGAGGTGCCCGGATCACTGGCACTATTGCTTCTATGGGCGAGCCAGCTGTCTTCTCCCACGCAAAAGTGGGTCATCAGAGCGGTAAGGGCTGACATAGACTTTGGTTTTTCCTGATCGAGGTGGCGGGCAAGCCACTCGTCCCGGACGCTATGTTTGAAGGCCGCGAGGGCTTCCACGTCCGGACAGTCAACAATTTGGTTCTTTTTAACTAAAAACCTAGTCCAGAGCATTCTGGCGGACTCTCCGGGCTGCTGGACAATGTGACTTAGGTCATCGGCATCCGGTGGCCGAACATATGTACCTTGAAAGTTATCGCAGAAGGCATCTTCCAACTCCTCCCAGCTGCCAATTGAGTTTTCAGGCAAACTGTTTAACCAGTGCCGAGCTGGTCCTTTGAGTTTTAACGGGGGTATTTGATGGCATGAAGGTCGTCTTCGCGGGCCATGTGGATATGGAGAAGGAAATCCTCAATCCACACCATGGGATCTGTTGTTCCGTCGTATGATTCGATATTCACGGGTTTAAACCCTTCTCGGAATTCATGCTCCATTACTTCGCCAGTGAAGCAGAGTGGGTGTGCGGTGCCTCTATATTGGGCCACGTCGCGACGTAGCTTAGATGGAGTCCATCTGCGGTTTTCGGCCCAGTCATGACTATACTTGTCACGTCCGAATAGGTAGCCGCCGTTGCACGTCGAGGCACGTCCTCGCGGTCCGTAGATCGATCTGGTATGTTCTGCTCTACTGTCCAGGTCCTGCCCAGGATCGTATGTATGATCCCAAGCTGTTTTATCTCTGTTTTTTCTTTGGGTTGAGGCAGGCTGCTGTTCGGCTTGAGCTGCCGCTTTATCCCGACCGCATGGTGGTCGGTTAACCGCATTGTCCCGACCGCATGGTACAGGTTCCGGCGCCTCCTCATCGAACTGAGGTAGCAATCTGCGCTTTGGGTAACCCTTGGTTGTGCACTTGAGGCCGTATTCTTCGGCTATTAGGATGTCTGTCCATCTATCATTGAGCAGGCCTTGGTCAGCTTGGAGTTGCTGCTGCTTCTTTTTCAGGCTCCTTGCAGTGGCCAATAGCCGACGTTTAAAGCGCTCCTGCTCGAGAGGTTCCTCAGGCACGATGAAATCCTCGTCGCCGAGGCTCTCCTCATCCTCGGAGAGTGGAAGATAATTTCTATCCTCCGAGTCTTCATGTATGGCCTGTTCATCGGGGCTATCGTGCCTGTCTTCCCGTTCATCCTATTCGGACGTTGCCTCAACAGGGTCTTTGTTGTCTCCGGCATCATCCGAGGTGTTGTTTTCTCCGGTGTCGGCATTGCTGTCTTTTGCATGACGTGACTTAGAGTGGCACCGTTGACGCCGGCGTCTAGGCTATGTCTCAGGAGGTTTATCCTCGACCGGATCATCATTGTCATCGTCGTTAGTTTCTTTAGGTGTATCCACCATGTATACGTCGTATGAAGAAGTGACCATCCAACATCCGGTAAACAACGGGTTTTGGCCCTGCTCCTCATCGGCATCGTCGTGGATACCGTCGAGGTCTTCGGAGCCGTAATCGAGCATGTCGGTTAAGTCCTCGGCAGTGGCTATGGAGTGGGTGGCAGGTGGGAAGCAAAATTCTCCATCGTCAGCCCCTAGTTCGAACCGGATATAATTCGGATGTAAGTCCTCCGCCAAGGATAGGTTCTTTAATGAGTTTAGCATGTCGCCCAAGGGCGAGTGCTGGAAGATGTCTGTGGCGCTGAATTTGAAGATCGATAAACGATCAAGTTCGGCATCCGCGGGCTCACATGGTTCAGAACTTTTGGCCGGAGATGAGTCCAGAGTTCCGGTGGCATGGGTGTCGTGTGAGATTAAGTCTATGCGCGGCTCCAACGCCGGGGAATCTGTGGCCTCCATGGCGGGGTTGAGCTTCCCGTCCTTGGATGGCGCTATCTGCTCTGGATCTAAGGCCAGAGCGGTTACAGGAGCTATCTCCTGGATGCGGTCCGATGACAGATTTAGGTCATGTCCATCGGGGTGACCGGGAGTGGTTGTCGCGGTCTCGAATCCGGGAAGATTAAGTCTCCATGGATGACCGCAACATAGTTCAAGCTCCCAAATCTGACCTGGTGGCCAGGGGCGTAGCTATCGATCTGCTCCAGATGGCCAAGCAAGTTGGCCCGCAGTGCGAAGCCGCCGAACACGAAGATTTATCCAGGTAGGAAGGTCTCACCTTGGACAGCATCGTTGTTGACAATTGAAGGGGCCATCAAACATTTTGGGGACGCCACAGTGGAACTCTCAATGAAAGCACCAATGTCGGTGTCAAAACCGGCGGATCTCAGGTAGGGGTCCCGAACTGTGCGTCTAAGGTGGATGGTAATAGGAGACAAAGGACACGATGTTTACCCAGGTTCGGGCCCTCTCTATGGAGGTAATACCCTACATCCTGCTTGATTGATCTTGATGAATACGAGTATTACAAGAGTTGATCCATCACGAGATCGTAATGGCTAAACCCTAGAGGTCTAGCTTGTATGGCTATGGTAATGAATATCTGTCTCTCCGGACTAAGCCCTCTGGTTTATATAAACACCAGGAGGATCTAGGGTTACATAAGGTCGGTTACAAAGATAGGAATCTACATGTTTGGTCGCCAAGCTTGCCCTCCACGCCAAGGAGAGTCCCATCCGGACACGGGTGCAGCCTTCGGTCTTCGTGTTCTTCACAGCCCATCAGCCCGGCCCATAGCTAACAGGCCGGATGCCCGAGGACCCCTTAGTCCAGGACTCCCTCATCAGTACCCCAGAAGGTCACCCCAACAATGAACCAAATTTTAGAAGCGGGGTACACACAAGAGGAAGTCAAGGTGGCCCTTTGTCAAATGTTCCCCGCGAAAGCGCCGGGTCCAGATGTATTTCCAGCACATTTCTTCCAGCGACATTGGGAAGTTTGCTGCAATGAGGTGACAGAGGTTGTCCTTCGTATTATTAATGGAACCGAATCTGCAGAGTGTATAAACGATACAATTCTTGTCCTCATACTAAAGGTAAAGAACCCCACTTCTTTGACACGGTTCAGACCCATCTCGCTTTGTAATGTACTTTACAAAATAGCATCCAAGGTTATATCAAACAGGCTCAAGGTGGTGCTCCCGGATATCATTTCAGAGGAACAATCCGCCTTTGTTCCTGGCAGGCTTATTACTGACAACATCATTACTGCCTATGAGTGTCTTCACTTCATGAGGCGCAATAGATCCAAGAGAAACAGCCACTATGCACTTAAACTAGACATGATGAAGGCATATGACATAGTCGAGTGGGACTATCTTCAGGCAATAATGTTGAAACTAGGATTTACAGAGAGGTGGGTTAACATAGTCATGGGCATGGTACGATCTGTGAAGTTCTCAGTTTTATTTAACGGGAGGAAGCTTGATGAGTTTCAACCTTCTCGTGGGATTTGACAGAGAGACCCTATTTCCCCATATCTTTTCTTGATAGCAGCAGAGGGCCTTTCGTGCCTCCTAAAATATATAGACGAGTCATCCAACATGGGTGGGATACAAGTGGCGGCTTCGGCACCACCAGTTAACCACCTATTATTCGCCGATGATAGCCTGCTGTTTTTCAAGACTAGTACAGATGGGGCGAATGAGGTAAACCAGTTGTTGAACACATATTGTCAGGCTTCGGGACAGAGAATTAACCACAAGAAGTCCACAATTTTCTTCAGCAAGAAATGCTCCGAAAGTATAAAACAGGAGGTTAAGGCTTTGCTGCAAGTTCCAAATGAAACCTTAAGTGCAAAATACCTTGGTATGCCCTCTGATGTGGGGTCTTCCAAGAATGGGGCGTTTAAGTATTTAAAGGAGTACTTGTGGAGTAAAGTGCAAGGATGGATTGAAAAAACAATGTCAACAACAGGGAAGGAGGTGTTAGTTAAATCAGTGGCCCACTGTAACACCCTCGATGCGACTATATCTCCCACGTGTCGAGGCACGACTTAGAGGCATAATCGCATTGAAGGCATATGTCACAAGTCAGGCAATCATCACAAACATCCCATGTAATATAGATAAATAAAAGGGATAACATAGTTGGCTTACACTCGCCACGTCAATCAAGTACATAAATAACATACATCATTCAAACACTCATGGCCCGACTACGGCGCCAAAATAAAAAGACCACCCAACATGCGACACGGTCCCGATCACCCCAACTGGGCACCACTACTGATCATCAGGAAAAGAAACATAGTAACACTGAGAGTCCTCGTCGAACTCCCACTTGAGCTCAAGCGTGCCATCTGGAGTTGTATCATCTGGCCCTGCATCTGGTGTAATAGTAATCTGTGAGCCACAGGGACTTAGCAATCTCACACCCTCGCTATCAAGACTATTTAAGCTTAATAGGTAAGGCAAGGTAAATATGTGGAGCTGCAGCAAGCGACTAGCATGTATGGTGGCTACTTATTCGCAAAAGAGAGCGAGAAGAGAAGGCAAAGCGCGAACGCATAACTAAAGAGGACAATCCTGCGGCAAACATTACTCCAACACCGTGTCCACTTCCCGGACTCCGCCGAGAAGAGGCCATCACGGTAACTCACATGGTTGATTCATTTTAATTAAGTTAATGTTTAATTTATCTACAACCGGACATTAACAAATTCCCATCTGCCCATAACCACGGGCACGGCTTTCGAAAGTTCAAATCCCTGCAGGGGAGTCCCAACTTAGCCCATGACAAGCTCTCACGGTCAACGAAGGAATAGACCTCCTCCCAAGACATTCCGATCAGACTCGTCATCTCGGTTCTTCAGGACAACTCCGACAATGGTAAAACAAGACCAGCAACACCACCCGCTGTGCCGACAAATCCCGATAGGAGCTGCACATATCTCGTTCTCAGGGCACACTGGATAAGCTAAGCGTATGGGAGCCAACGTAACCCAAGTTGCCAAGGGACGGCCCCGCACGGTGCTCTAGGTTGGACCAACACTCAGAGGAGCACTGTCCCGGGGGTTTAAAATAAGATGACCCTTGAGTCCACGAAACCCAAGGGAAAAGACTAGGTGGCAAATGGTAAAACCAAGGTTGGGCATTGCTAGAGGAGTTTTATTCAAGGCGGACTATCAAGGGGTTCCCATTATAACCCAACCGCGTAAGGAACGCAAAATCCGGGAACATAACACCGATATGACGGAAACTAGGGCGGCAAGAGTGGAACAAAACACTAGGCGAGAGGCCGAGCCTTCCACCCTTTACCAAGTATATAGATGCACTAAGATAACATGGCAATATAATGATATCCCAACAAGTAAATAAATGTTCCAACAAGGAACGGTCTCCAATCTTCACCTGCAACTAGCAACGCTATAAGAGGGGCTGAGCAAAGCGGTAACATAGCCAATCAACGGTTTGCTAGGACAATGGTGGGTTAGAGGCTGAACATGGCAATTTGGGAGGCTTGAAAGCAAGTGGTAGGCATCATAGCATTGGCATAGCAAAAGAGCGAGCAAACTAGCAAAGCAAAGATAGTAGTGATTTCAAGGGTATGATCATCTTGCCTGCAAAGTTGTCAGAGTTGACTAGAACCTCGAAAGCAAACTCAGCGGGCTCCTCGTTAGCGAACTCGTCTCTCGGCTCTACCCAAACAAGGCAAACAAACAACAAGGACACAATCAACCACGTGCAAGGATCAAACAAGATGATGCAAACATGGTATGCTATGCGGGATGCGATGCGGGATGCATATGCAAGATGTGACAGGAAAAGCATGAACCTGGCCTCAACTTGGAAAACCAAGTGTTCCACTGGAAAGATGAGATGAAATCTCTTGAAAACGATATAAAGAACGCCGGAATCGGAGTTAAGGTTTGGAAATGGCAAGCGATTCAAATATGACACCGGTCTGCGATTTACAGCAAGTAGCCATCTAAATGCAACGAAATGAACATGCTACAGCACCCAAACATGACAACAAAATACATGGCAGGGATGCATTCAAGATGCTTGACAAAAGTCTAGCACTGAGCCACGGCCAAATCATCCATTAACAGGTTCAAACAAGCATGGCAAAAATGCATATGGTAAACAGATCTCAGACTTAGTGAAATTAACACTTGTCTAGAATTTCAGATCAGGTAGCCCTCTTCCGAGCAACAAAACTATAAGCTACAAGACCTGAACATGACAAAGTAAATCATGTCATGGAGCTACTCAAAGAGCTTAACAAAAGTCCCTTAGTGACCTTGAGCCAAAAGGGATCACAAAATACATTTGCAAGCATGTGAACATGGCAAAAACATAATCAGTTTTCAGACTTAGTGAAAACTGGGACATGCTGAAAACAGATATCAAGTAGGCATGTTTACGAGCTCGATGCACTCACTACGGAGCAAGTCATGACAAGCTAAGCATACATCTATCAAGATACACAAAATGCAAGCTAGACATGGCAAGAACAATAACATAGCATGCTCGGATCAACTACAACATCATCGGCAAAATTGCAAACAAGTTGACAATCTGCCCAGATTCACAAAGTAGCAAAAGTAGAGCTCGATTGACTCAAGCTAGGGTGCTCCATATATGCAAACAAAGACATGGATGGATATAGCACTACAATATTAACAAAAAATCCTTACTGATCATCCTCAAAAGAGGCACGGATCACTAGGAAACAACATGAACATATGGCATCATGAACTAAACAGGTCAAGGACTTGGTGGAAATGCTAAGTCCCTGAAAACAGAATTACCAAGTGCCTCACTTCGCAAGATTGCACTAGTCACCACACACATCACAAAAATACATGGGTTGCACCTCTAGAAAGATGACAAAACCCTTAACAAAACATATGTAGAGCTCATGGGCATATCATGCACACAATAATCATGGCAAAAATGACAAATGTCTAACATGGAGTAGCAGATCTGACAATTATCTCAAATAGCCTCCTTCTAACAGCATTTTGGGCATCAAGATGAACTCAAATGAAAATGATGCAATGGAAAGAAATGATGTGCTCTTTGAGATGAACAATTTGATATGCTATATGCATGAATCGGAGCTACGGATGCAAAGTTACGGCATGACGAACATGGACACTTGAAACGGAAAATAACAGGGACTTAGAAGAAAAATTCGACCTAGGGTTTACTGTTCCCCAGATCTGGATCGGGCGAAACACTGTAGCTGCGGCGGCGCGGAAGACGAGGATCGACGTCGAGGCTCGCCGCAGATGGGGACGTGGTGGCCGGACCTCGCAGTGGCTGGAGGAGCTCACCGGGGACCGGATCCGGGCGAGGGGAGGCGAGGGCTAGCCGGCCGTGGTCGGCACCGGCTCGGGCGGAGACGGCGGCCGGTCAGAGTTGGCGGAGCCGCCGGAGTTGGCGCGCGGCGGCCGGCGAGTCGGCGGTGGTCGGCGCGGGGTTCGGCGCCGGAGTTGGAGGAGATGGGCGGCGCGGGCGTGAGGAGGCGGCGGCCCGGTCGCGCGGTGGAGCGGGCCCGCCCTGGGCCAGGACGGGCCGCGGCGGTGGGAGGCCGGCGCAGGACAGGTGGCGCCTCGGGATTGGCGGCGGCGATGTGTCCGCTAGGAGGCGGACATGTCCGGCGGCGGCGAGACGATTTTTAGGGTTTCGGGGGGGAGAAGGAGATCCGAATTTCGGGGGGGGGGGGGTCTTTATATAGAGGTAGGAGGAGCTAGGGAGCTCCAAATTGAGCACGGTTTTCGGCCACGCGATCGTGATCGAACGCTCTAGGTGATGGAGCAGGGTTAGGTGGGTTTTTGGGCCAAATTGGAGGTGTTGGGCTGCAACACACACGAGGCCTTTTCGGTCCCTCGGTTAACCGTTGGAGTATCAAACGAAATCCAAATGATACGAAACTTGACAGGCGGTCTACCGGTAGTAAACCAAGGCCGCCTGGCAAGTCTCAGTCTAATCCGGAAATGTTTAATCCCCACACATGAAAGAAAGGTAGAAATGACCACCGGAGGAGAACGAAGCACCGGAATGCAAAACAGACTACGGGGAAAATGCTCGAATGCATGAGATGAACACGTATGCAAATGCAATGCACATGATGACATGATATGAGATGCATGACAATGATAACAACACATGGAGACAAAGACCAAAATAACTTAACGCCAGAAACGGCAAGAGTTGGAGTACAAATAGGGAAAGTTACATCCGGGGTGTTACACCCACGTAGTTCCAGTTTTCTCTACGTCATGTTTCAAGCTACCAAGAGGACTATGTGAACATCTAAACATGCTTATTCGTAAGTTTTGGTGGGGGAGTAAAGATGGTACGCAAACCACATTGGGTCTCGTGGGAGGCGATGACACAACCAAAGAGCATGGGAGGCTTGGGATTCAAGGATTTTGAATTATTTAACTTGGCACTTTTGGCAAAACAAGCATGGAGGATCCTTCAGCACCGGGAGTCGCTGAGTGCTTGGATCTTGAAGATCATATATTTTCCGGAGTCATCTATCCTATCAGCCGAGCTAGGTAGCCATCCAAGCCAGGTTTGGAGATCAATTGTTGAAGGCCGAGACATTTTAAAACAAGGCTTGATCAGAACTATTGGTAATGGTCACTCCACCCACATTTGGAATGAAAACTGGATACCTAGGAAGGAGATGATGCGGCCCTATGGTGCACGAATAGCTAACCCTCTGCAGATGGTCGCAGAATTGATTGATGCCACTTTGGCCACCTGGAACATCGCCAGGTTGGAAGAGGTTTGTCTTCCAGTAGATATAACAACTATCTTGGAGATACCATTGTGTACCACAGATATCGAGGATACATGGACATGGTTCTTTGAGAGGAACAGGTGCTTCTCGGTAAGATCGGCATATAGAATGATGGTAGAAACAAAGTACAGAAGAGGGGTGTGGCTTGATGGATCGACAGGATCTTCAAGCACAGCCAGAGATGTTGATTCATGGAAGGAATTGTGACAGACAAAGGTTCCTGGAAAGATTAGGATGTTTCTATGGAGACTTGCTAAGCAATCCATCCCCACTGAAGATGTCCGGGCACACAGAAACATGTCGACTTCATGTGAGTGTGGGCTTTGTGGCGCACCGGATTCTTGGTGCCATTCTATGCTGGAATGCTCGATGTCATGGTGCGTTTGGGCCATGGTGGATGGAGAACTGGCAAAGCATATGTGTGCGACGACTGAACCTAATGCGAAATAGTGGTTGTTTGCTATGATTGACTCTTTATCTCATGGTGCTTTCATCGGCCTAGCTGTCACTCTCTAGGCCATTTGGTGGGCAAGGAGGAAGGCAATCCATGAACAAATGTTTCAAAGTCCCGCAGCAGCCCACCAGTTCATCTCAAGGTTCATCCATGAACTTGAGCTACTACCTACTCAGGGGAAGAGGAAGCATGTCGCCCCCGGGCCATTGGTTATCAAGCCAAAGGCGCCCCCTCCGGGATACATGAAAATCCAAGTTGATGCAACAATCTCCAAGGTGCACAATAGGGGAGCAGCAGCAGCGGTGTGTCGAGATGGCACGGGAAACTTCCTTGGCAGCTCAGCGTTGGTTATCAATGGCATCTCTGATGTGGCCACGTTGGAAACGCTAGCATGAAGGGAAGGCCTAGCACTTGCGACAGACCTCTTTCTCTAGAATCTGGTTATCACATCCGACTCAAAGCAAACCATCAACGATATATATAGAGGAAGCAGCGCAAGATATAGAGCTATTGTTTCTGAAATAAACCTTAGGGCTTTACAGTTTAATTGTAATTTTATGTTTGAAAGTAGAGCGGCGAATCATGACGCTGATAGACTAGCCAAGTTTGCACATTCTTTGGATCAAGGGAAACATGTGTGGATGTCGGTCTCGCATGTTCTAGTTTGTATCCGACCATTTATGGAATTTGCATGAATAAAGACTTGGTTGAACCCTAAAAAAAATTGGAATCTCCTAGCTCCCCTACCTATAAATAAGCCCCCCCCCCCTCCAAAAATTACGGGCAAACCCTAGTCTATCGCCTCCACCTCGCCGCCGGACATGTCCGCGCCGCCGCTCCCAGCCACTCGCAGGTCGACACCTATCCTCCCGTGCCTTCCCCGCCACTGCGCCTCCTGCGCCGAACCCTAGCACCGTGCCACTGCCTCGACCACCGCGCCGCCCCGCCGCCTCACCACCACCACCGTTGACACGCTCTGCCTACTCGCTGGAGAAGCCGCGCCCGCACCCCCACGTCGCCGCCCAGCCCCGTCATCGCCGGATCCAGGGGCTCCACTCCCGGATCCGTCCGCCCCCACTCGCCGGTGGCCATCCCCTCACCGGACCTTCCCGCGGCGCCACCGCCGCCCTCGCCTCCGATCCAGGCGGGATCGGGAGGACGACGTCGGTTGCGCCCGCTCGCCTCGTTCGCCTCGTGGGCCACGGCCTAGTCACCGGCCCAGTCACCTTTCCCCCCTCACCTGGGTCGAGCCCATCTGGTGAGACTCCCCGCAGTGCGTATTTTTTTGTTCAAAGTTTTCCTAACTATCCAAAATTGTCGCGCCACCGCGCCGCCCCGCCGCCTCACCACCACCACCACTGCCGCGCCCGCACCCCCGCCTCGCCGCCGGATCCGGGGGCTCCAGGACCGGATTCGTCCGCCCCCGCTCGCCGGCGGCCATCCACTCGCCGGACCTTCCCGCGGCGCCACCGCCGCCCCCGCCTCCGATTCAGGCGGGATCGGGAGAACGAAGTCGGTCGCACCCGCTCGTCTCGTGCGCCTCGTGGGCCACAGCCTAGCCGCTGGCCCAGTCACCTTTTCCCCCTCACTTGGGCCGAGCCCATCTCGTGAGATTCCCGGCCCAGTGCGTGTTTTTTTTCGTTCGAAGCTTTCCTAACTATCCAAAACTGCCAAGTCCTGAGTTTTTCACAACATGTGTGCATGTTCATCACATCATATCTCCATGACCGTAGCTTCATTTTGCGTGCATGTCATATCAAAATGTTCGTCTCGTGATGCTCTTCATGTTAGGGTCATTTTCATGCATGTTACTATCCATATTGTTGACCTAATCTTCGTTGCAAAAGTGCTATATGATGTTGTCTGCTGGAATTCAACATAACTTGATGATTTGTCATTTTCGTTGCTTTTTGTGTGTGCATCCTATGAGCATGATGTCTACATGTTTTAGGAGCATCTCCATGCCATCTTTACAGTGGTGCAAGCCTTGTATTTTTAGGAGCTATGTGGTGACTATCACAAGCATGCAAAGTAGGCTATGTGATGTTGCTGATTTCAGACACTCAGTAATGTTGCTTAGTCTTTTCCTGTTACATTTTGATGCTATGTTGTCATGTTTCTACCATTAGATCCATACACATTTAGAGGTAGTTCAGTAAGAGTATTTTGAAGATGTGGTATTGCTTTATCCATTCATGCCTCTGGTTGCAATTATGGAGTACTCTAGCTTGTCATTACCATGCTCTACTTTTGCTAAATATTGTTGCTGGCAGATTGTTAACATGAGGTTCACTTTTGCCATGACTTTCGCTAGTGATCGATGTACACTATGTACTTGCTCTTGCCATGCTTAGCTTCATGAATATGTCTACTTACTGTTGGTTACATTGTGATGCCATGTAATGCTTTATGGTGAGTGGCATGAGCTTGCAAAGTTGCTATCATGAATCTGTTTCTGCCATGCTCTGTTTTTCTTCTAAGTCTGAGTGAATTGCGAAAAACCACCACATTGAAGCGTAGGTTTGCAGGAAAGACTCTTCTATGAATTTGTGCCAGAAAACACTGATTTTAGTCCTAATCTTTTGCAAAAAAACACTGATCAACCGTTTTATGCATTTTAATCTCGATTATGACATGTGGGGCCCTGGTGTTTTTGCATAGTCACCCTTCGGGTAAAAGTACAAAACACAATCAGCTCCTCGTCGTCGGCCTGCAGCAGAGGCAACGGCGCTCATGGTCCTCGTCGCTAGCCATGGCCACACCGTCCAGAGGGGGGAAGAGGTTGGCTCGTCGCTGTTGGCCGATGGTGCCGCATCTGGCGGTGGTGGGATGAGCACCAGAGGACGAGGCGGTGGCTGGTTCATGCATGCGGCAGTGTTGCTGTCTTGGAGTCGCCATGCGCTTGGTACTGTCGGCCACCACGCGCTCACCATCGAGGTCGCTGGTTGCTGTAGCTTGCGCGCCACCATCGCTGCTTGTGCCGAGCTGCGCGACGCCGCTGGTGCTTGCTCCCCTGGGAGGTCGGGGTCAAGGGCGCCGTCGCCGCTGCTTCCTCTGCTGGGAGGGCGGGGTCAAGCCACCGCCACTTGTGACCAAGACGTGTGTCGTCAGCGCCGCTTGCTCCGTCGGGAGGCAGGGGTCACGCCCGAGCTGCCTGCTGCCGCGCGGCCGCCGCTTGCTGCGCGTCGGGGTCGTAACCGGGAAGGAAGGTGGCGGCACTGGGAGGGCGGGGGCGCGCCGAGAGGGAGGTGGCGGCGCTGGGAGGCGGGGGTGCGCCGGAGGGAGGTGGAGGAGCAGGGAGAGGGTAGTTTTTTAGGGGAGAATTTTTTAGGGAGGGGAGGACATTTTTGCAAAAAGATCGTTAGCCACATTAGCAAATGGTGGGCTCCATCTGTCATAATGGTCATCAAATGGACTAAATCCATCAAGTAGTGTTTTCTGCAAAAGATTAGGCCAAGAATCAGTGTTTTTGGGCACAAATTCGTAGAAGAGTCTTTTCTGCAAACCTGCGCTTCAATGTGGTGGTTTTTTTCAATTCACTCTAAGTCTGAAACTAAACATATAACTTGCCATGTTTGCATGGGTGCTATCATATTTTCCGTGCATCTTTGGGTAAAGTTCAGTAAGGGAGTTTTGTTCTATGTCTTTAGTACTAGCATGCCATACCTTTGTTTGCCATGATATGTTATTGTAGCATGTTTTTTGTTGGCTATAAACATTGCTACCTGATGTTGTTTTGACATGTTTAGTATTTTCTCTAAGTCTGTGAAGCTGATATCATTTGCATTTTTGCCATGCTATTTTAGGATTGTTCTAGTGAGTTACAGTAGGAGCTCAGTGTTCATGATTTATAGAGCTTCATGTATACTTTACTTCCATGTGCTTTGTTGCTATGTTGGAGTGCTGTAGCATAGTTTCTTGATGCATCCTAAGTGCTATGGTGCTGTTAAGCGCAGATTTGCATCATTCTTGTTTTACTTGTCATTTGCAAACCGTGCATCCGTTTCCGGTGATCCTTATATCAATTTCGACCGAAATCACCCCATCTTTCCAGCGGAATACTTGGTTTGCCAAGTTTATGCCTTAATCATCATTTCCCTTCCGGAGTACCCATATGCATTGCACATCATATCTTGCATTCCATGCCATGTCTTACATCATGTTGCTTGTGCATTGCATCGTGATTGATTGTTGTTCTGTTGCTTGTGTTCTTGTTTTGGGTAGAGTCGGGAGACGAGTTCATGAACGAGGAACCTATTGAGTACGCTTATGAGGAGCAAGCTTTCGACAACCCCGAAAACTTTGCAGGCAAGATGACCATTACCCTCGATACCACTTCTATGTTTGCTTGCTAGTTGTTCGTTCTATCGCTTTGTCGTGCTACCTACCACTTGTTTATCATGCCTCTCATATTGCCATGTGAAGCCTCTAACCCACCTTCCTAGCAAACATTTGTTTGGCTAAGTTACCTCTTTTGCTCAGCCCCTCTTATAGCGTTGCTAGTTGCAGGTGTGACGCCCCCGATTTAATCGTACACTAATCATACACGCAAATGTGTACGATCAAGATCAGGGACTCACGGGAAGATATCACAACACAACTCTACAAATAAAATAAGTCATACAAGCATCATATTACAAGCCAGGGGCCTCGAGGGCTCGAATACAAGAGCTCGATCATAGACGAGTCAGCGGAAACAACAATATCTGAGTACAGACATAAGTTAAACAAGTTTGCCTTAAGAAGGCTAGCACAACTGGGATACATATCGAAAGAGGCGCAGGCCTCCTGCCTGGGATCCTCCTAAACTACTCCTGGTCATCGTCAGCGGGCAGCACGTAGTAGTAGGCACCTCCGGTGTAGTGGGAGTCGTCATCGACGGTGGCGTCTGGCTCCTGGGCTCCAACATCTGGTTGCAACAACCAGGTAGAAGGGATAGAGGGAAAAGAAGGAGAAAGCAACCGTGAGTACTCATCCAAAGTACTCGCAAGCAAGGAGCTATACTACATATGCATGGGTATCAAATGGAATAAGGGTATCATATGTGGACTGAACTGCAGAATGCCAGAATAAGAGGGGGATAACTAATCATGTCGAAGACTACGCTTCTGGTAGCCTCCGTCTTGCAGCATGTAGAAGAGAGTAGACTGAAGTCCTCCAAGTAGCATCGCATAGCATAATCCTAACCGATGATCCTCCCCTTGTCGCCCTGTGAGAGAGCGATCACCGGTTGTATCTGGCACTTGGAAGGGTGTGTTTTATTAAGTATCCGGTTCTAGTTGTTATAAGGTCAAGGTACAACTCCGGGTCGTCCTTTTACCGAGGGACACGGCTATTCGAATAGATAAACTTCCCTGCAGGGGTGCACCACATACCCCAACACGCTCGATCCCATTTGGCCGGACACACTTTCCTGGGTCATGCCCGGCCTCGGAAGATCAACACGTCGCAGCCCTACCTAGGCACAACAGAGAGGTCAGCACGCCGGTCTAAACCTAAGCGCACAGGGGTCTGGGCCCATCGCCCTTAGCACACCTGCACGTTGCGAACGCGGCCGGAAGCAGAACTAGCCCCCTTAATACAAGAGCAGGCTTACGTTCCAATCCGGCGCGCGCCACTCAGTCGCTGACGTCACGAAGGCTTCGGCTGATACCACGACGCCGGGATACCCATAACTACTCCCGCGTAGATGGTTAGTGCGTATAGACCAAATGGCCAGACTCAGATCAAATACCCAGATCTCGTTAAGCGTGTTAAGTGTCCGCGAACGCCGAACAGGGCCAGGCCCACCTCTCTCCTAGGTGGTCGGAACCTGCCCTGTCGCTCCGCCTCAAAGATCCACTCGCGGGTGCTCCTACGAGCCGTCCCGTCTTTAGTCACCACATGTATCATGTATAAAGTATATAGTACATACCCGTGATCACCTCCCGAGTGATCACGACCCGATAGTATAGCATGGCAGACGGACAAGAATGTAGGGCCACTGATGATAAACTAGCACCCTATACTAAGCATTAGGTTTGCAGGTAAAGGTAACAACAGTAGTAGCAAGGACAGGCTATGCATCAGTATAGGATTAACGGGAAGCAGTAACATGCTACACTACTCTAATGCAAGCAGTATAGAGAAGAGTAGGCGGTATATGGTGATCAAAGGGGGGGCTTGCCTGGTTGCTCTGGCAAGAGAGAGTGGTCGTCAACACCGTAGTCGTACTGGGTAGCAGCGGCGTCGGTCTCGGTGTCTAGCGAGAGAAGAGGGGGAAGAAACAATAAATATAATAGCAAGCATAGGCATAGTGATGCATGACATGACAAGTAACGGCGTTAGAGGTGCCCTAACGCGGTAGTAGGTGATACCGGTGAAGGGGGATGACATCCGGGAAAGTATCCCCGGTGTTTCGCTTTTTCGGGCAGAGGAACCGGAGGGGGAAAGTTGCGAGTTTGCTATGCTAGGGATGCGTGACGGACGAACGGGCTGCGTATCCGGGTTTGTCTCGTCGTTCTGAGCAACTTTCATGTATAAAACTTTTTCATCCGAGTTACGGATTAAAAGATATGATTTTCTAAAGATTTTATTAATTTCTGGAATTTAATTAATTATTTAAATTAATTCGAAAAACAGATTAATGACATCAGCATGATGTCATGCTGACATCAGCAGTCAACAGGGTTGACTTGGTCAACCCGAACAGTGGATCCCGCCTGTCATTGACTCATCATCCTAACTAACAGATTAGTTAGGTTAATTAGATGTTTAGGTTAATCAAATTTAATTAGTTTAACTAAACATGATTAATTAAGTTAATTATTTAATTAATTAACTAATTTTATTGTTAATTATTTATTTATTATATTATATATATATATATTTAATGCTGTTTTTTTTATAAACCGTTCAATGCAGGGGCCCACTGTCATAGGGCCAGAGGGTTTAGCGGATTGGGCGTTAGCGGGGCCACGGGCGCCAGCCCGTTTGGGCGCTGGTGGAGACGCCCACCAGGGGGGGTCGAGCGCCGGAGTGGGCCGCGGGCGTGGCGGCATCGCTGGCGCAGGGGGGTGCAGGACGGGGCGGCGAATGCAGCGGCGGGGAGCAGGGGAAGGGAGGAGCAGGGCGGCGTGCGCGCGTGCACGCGGTGGCCAGGGGCGACAAGCGGCGCCCGCAATGGGGCAGAGCGGGCCGACGGCGTGCGCGTGAGGAGGAGGGCACGGACGGCGTGGTCAGAGAAGCGGGACTGGCGCGCAACGAGGGAGATCCGGGGTGCGGGCGACGCACGAGTGCGCGCGTGCGCAGTGCGCGGCGAGCGGCGGCGCTTCGGGTGGAGGACGCGGGCAGGTATGGGGCGCGGCCAGCGCGCGCAGCCGTGGCGAGGGTGCGCTCGGGCGCGGCAGCAGCGAGTAGAGGGCTAGCGGCGCGCAGGGGGAGGGCGTGGTGGTGAGCGCGTCAGGGGCCCGAAAGTGGTGGCGTCCTACGGCGACGAGAGCGGAGGAGAAGGGGGAAATGGAGGAGGGGCTCACAGGGAGCCGTAGGGAACGGGCAGCGGGCTCGGCGAGGCTCTTGGGGGTCCGGGGGCGGGGGCATGGTCGCCGTCGAGGGAGAGGTGACGGGCCACGAGGACGAGGGGGGCGGGGCCGGCGAGGCGGCACCGGGCGACGACCGCGGGGTCGGCCCCGATCCGATCTGGATCGGGGGAAGGGGTGCGTCGTGGGGAGGGGGGAAGTGGGGCGACGGCTAGGGTTTCGGTCGGGTGAGGGGGTTAAGAGAGTGTGTGGGGGGCGGCTGGGCCGTGGGGTGGGCCGGCCCGTTCGGGCGGCTGAGGCCAGCTGGGCCACTTGGCCCAGTGAGAGGGGGGGTTGCTTTGCCTTTTTTTACCTTTATTCATTTCTCTTTTATTTTAGTTGCACTATAATTTTGGTTTAGTAAAATATGAAAATAGCTCCAAAAATAGTGTGTCAAATTAATCCACTGTTCTAAGAAGTTTTACCTCAGAATAAAAATAGTTTAGTATTTGGTAAAATATATTAGGAGTATAACTAATTGTTTTGATGTTGTTTTAATCACTCAAGGTTATTTAAATATTTTATAAAGATGTTGTTACTCCACCAATAATATCCATGATTTATTTGTCACATTAAGAACATTTTAGTTTTGACTTTTGAAAACTTTAATTGTTTGACTTGATTTTAAATTTGAATTCGAACCATTTTTGAACCGTCGTGAGATTAATAACAGTAACCGAGGTGACGTGGCATCATTAGCGTGGAATTACTGTAGCATGATTACCCGGGCGTCACAGCAGGTTCCTTGCAGGTTGTTCCATGTTGGAACATGGATATGTTGGGATATCACAATATCTCTTATTTAATTAATGCATCTATATACTTGGCAAAGGGTGGAAGGCTTGGCCTTTTGCTCGGTGTTTTGTTCCACTCTTACCGCCTTAGTTTCCGTCATACCGGTGTTATGTTCCTTGATTTTGCGTCCCTAATACGGTGAGGGTTTATGGGCCCCTCTTGATAGTTCGCTTTGAATAAAACTCCTCCAGCAAGGCCCAACCTTGGTTTTATCATTTGCCTAATCACAATTAAAACTTGCATAGGGACTTTTCGGACCCCGTGGACTTAATCAACCCCTGGGCCAGTGCTCCACATGAGTGTTGGTCCAAACTAGAGCACTGTGCGGGGCCACCCCTTGGCAACTTAGGGTATTTGGTATACACCTATACGCATAGCTCATCCGGTGTACCCTGAGAACGAGATCGCTCTACTCTTATCAGGCTAGGTCGGTGCATCGGGAGGTCTTGCTGGACTAGTTTTACCATTGTCGAAATATCTTATGCACCAGGATTCCGAGTCTGGTCGGAGGGTCCCACGATGGAGGATTGTCTCCGTGGATCGTGAGCTTGTCATGGGCTAAGTTGGGACACCCATGCAGGGTTTAAACTTTCGAGAGTCGTGCCCGCGGTTATGTGGCAGATGAGAATTTGCTAATATCCGGTTGTAGAGAACTTGACATTTGACTTAATTAAAATGCGTCAATCGTGTGTGTAACTGTGATGGTCTCTTTTCGATGAGGTTCGAGAAGTGAACACAGTGGGGTTAGTTTGAACGTAAGTAGTTCAGGATCACTTCTTGATCACTTCTAGTTTCACGATCGTTGCGTAGTTTCTCATATTACTCTTATATGCGTATGTTAGCCACCATATTTACTTAGTGCTTGATGCAACTCCACCTCATTACCTCATCCTACCCATAAGCTTAAATAGTCTTGATCTCGTGGGTTTTGAGATTGCTGGGTCCTCGTGACTCACAGATACTACCAAAACAGTTGCAGGTGCCGATGATACCAGTGCATGTGATGCTACCGAACTCAAGTGGGAGTTCGACGAGGACCTTGGTCATTACTACGTGTCTTTTCCTGATGATTAGTAGTGGTGCCCAGTTGGGACGATCGGGGATCTAGTATTTGGGGTTATTTTCTCTTCTTTTCGATTTGTCCATAGTCGAACTATGTGTGTACTCTGGATGATGTATTGATTTATTTGATCATTGTGTGACGGGGCGATTGTAAGCCAACTATCTATTTATCCCTTTCTTGTTCATTACATGGGATTGTGTGAAGATGACCCTTCTTGCGACAAAACCACAATGCGGTTATGCCTCTAAGTCGTGCCTCGACACGTGGGATATATAGCCGCATCGTGGGCATTACAGCGAGGGTGATGCAAAAGGGCGAAAGCTTTATGTCGGCTTCGGTCGGATCCCTCCTTGGAGGTGCAGTCGTGTGATGCATTGGTTCCTCGCCTACTCTGTTCATTCTCCGGGTGAAATCCTTTGATCCAGCTCCTGGATTGTATGATGATGGCGTCCTCGGCGTTGTTACCACCTTGGTGGCATCTGTTTTGGAGACGCTGCTCGCCTGAGGTCTGGGATGGTGTTTTGCCGGTTTGAGGTTGATGGTGGTGGTGTGGCCGGTCTTGGGTCAATGGTAGTGTGTGTCGTGCTCGAGTGTCCTTGGTGTGTCTCTGCTAGGCGGTGCCTTACGACTACGCTGGTGGCACACAGGTACTATGGCGTCGCCTTGGCTTCGCGTAACCTTTCGAATGTACCCTCGACACAGGTGGTGTCATGGCGTTGTGCAGTCTCAGTTATGCGGCGGCTTTCGATGGCGTCGACGGTGCAGTATCGTGGTTTGGTTTGCTAGACGATGCCCTTTGACTACATCGATGGCACAGAGGTGTTGTGGCGCCGTCTTGGCCTAGCTTGTCCCTTCGAATGCGCCCCACGACACATGGTGTCGCGCCGTTGTGCAATCTCGGGTGTACGGAGTCTTTCAATTATGTCAACGGTACAATGTCGTGGTTTGGTCTCGGCTGGTTGATGCCGTTAGATTACACCGGCGGTGCTCATCGTTGTGTTTTCCCTCTTTGTTCTCCCATGCTATGTGTAGTGTTGGTGTGTGTCATTTTATGGTTATCTCTTTGCCCTGTGCCTCCTATAATTTTGGTTCACTTGCATCCTATTTTGCGATGGGCTGCAAAGCCTTGTAGGCAAATGAATACAATTCAGATAGAAAAATTCAAAAAAAAAATAATGGCCGCCAATTGAAATACCTAGAATAAATGAATGAAACACGTAAAAGACTGTATCGTGCTTCCCTTGCTGTGTACTCTGTAGTGTGCTTCATGAGCTGCATGCATCTGAATCACACTTGCGCATGGGAAAATTAATCAATGCAGAACTAAGTGCAGGAATATTAGTTGGAACTGATCATAATACGTGTAAAAGCATCTTCAGCAGCAAGTGACTTTTTCAGTGTGGTACTGTTTCTAGCGGTTAGAGCAACTCCAACAGGCCGATCTGAAAGGATGGTGTATTTGTTCGCTTTTTGTCTGTTTGGGTTGGCCGTTCGCCCAGCATCCGCCCTATTTTAGATTTGGGTCGGCAGTGCGCCCAACACGCCGACCCATTTCATGTTCACACGTAATTTTTTTTAAAGGGCCGTGGCCATAGATCATGCCAGCGGCCATGTCTCATGCTGGCACCATGCCAGCGCCGGCATACAATGCCGGCTTTAAAAAATATCACCACACAGTTCAGGCTGGTGCAATCCTCAGCGGCCGGCACCCATATGCCAGCACACAAAAAAGGATTGGGACTTGAGTTCGGTCACGCCATCGCGGCCCCGTGGTCATACCAGCACACCTGCCGGCGTACAAAAAAAGATGTCGCTCGCCGCCACGAGATCACTCGTCGTTGAACTTGAGCATGTCGGCCTGCATCTTCCCGAACCACGGCATCTTCCTTGGCGACACGGTATTGAGATCCACCTTCATGATTGCCACCCCGGCGGCGGCGTCGAGGTCGAGCACGTCGTCGTCCATGGCGGGGGGTGGGACGGGAGCACGCACGGGCGGGAAGGTTTTGGGGGGGGAATGGAGGAAAATGGTGGAGGCTACCACCGACCAACGGGCCCGAGGGAAGGAGAAGGCCTACGCTCGTCCATCTCGTGTCCGCGCCGACGCAAATCCGGCTCAAAAATGGGTCGGCAGGCAGACGCCAAGCGGACGTGCGTCTGTTTGGATCGGCGCGTTGAGCCGACTTTTGTGTCCGCGCCGACCCAAACGGATGCCAACGGACGAAATAGGTCGCCTCGTTGGAGTTGCTCTTAACACACACACAAAAAAACTTTCTTGTTTAAAATGTGAGCTTTTTGATTTTAACATTTCTATAAAATCCAAAGAATTTTTGAAATTCTCAAACATTTTTAAACATATACTCCCTCCAATCCAAAATAAGTGTCGCGGTCTTGAACTAAGGTTAGTTCAACCTTAGTTCAAAACTGCGATACTATGGATCTGAGGGAGTAGATTATATGATGCTGAACGGCTAAGCGGAAAAATAGACATCACTAAAATCATTAGAACAGTGCACCACTTTAACAGCGGTTCACAAACTTAACTGCGTACTAGCATACATGTTTCAACATATTGTTCTGCAAGACAATAAAACCGATAAGAGAGGCATTACTAAATTAGCATGTCATCTGGGTATTAACATCCTAGGAAAGAGTAACCTCAACTTCGTTCCAAAAGCGACAGACAATTTCAAGCACGAAGTAGGTTTCACGATAGGATAATGTTCTACTAAAATACATTCTTCTCTCAGGAAGGATTGGAGAGCCTGAGATCAATTGACTGCAGCTGCTCCCGGAGATGTTGGTTATCCTCCAGGAGCCGGTCATATTCAAGCAGCAAGCTTTCAGATTGCTTTTGAATAGCAAGTGCCTTGTCCTCAGCAACATGGACCCCCTCGGTCTTCTCTTGTACTTGCAGCTTCAGTTTCTTCATCTCCTCGTTCAGAGTGGCAACCTCTTCCTGGTATTTCGCTATCTCCTGAGATCTTCCATGTTTTCCTTCCTCTAATGTTTTGTTCTGCTTCGATACAGCCTCGACATTCTTCTTTAGCCCACGTAGTTCTCTGATATATTGGTGGAGTCGGTCAATGACTAGAGCAAGAAACAAAGTGTAACCTGAAAAAATCACTCAGAACATTAGCATAGCCAAATAGGAGAACAGATATCATGCATCGTGGTAAGTACAAAGTGGATTTATTTTGGTACAGTTGAGAAATACAGTACGTTATATTATCTATAAACTGGAATTCACCTCCACACATCACTTTTCTAGTGAAGTTAGTAGCTGCGCTAACCTGAACGTATGTAACAGCAAGAGTGTGGCAATTCACCCCCAACCCCCCGCCCCCCCACGTCACTTGTCTGACAAAGTTTGTAGTTGCGGTAATGAAACAGTTTCAGATTTGAACATAAGTAACATCACGCGTTTGGGAAGTGAGAAAATAAGTACTCCCTCCGTCCGAAAATACTTGTCATCAAAATGGATAAAAAGAGATGTACCTAAAACTAAAATACGTCTAGATACATTTCCTTTTATCCATTTTGATGACAAGTATTTCCGGACGGAGGGAGTAACTTATAACATGGAAACAAATACACTACTGAAGAAAGGTATTGGTATGGAAAAGGTGAACCTACGTCTAGATACATTTCCTTTTATCCATTTTGATGACAAGTATTTCCGGACGGAGGGAGTAACTTATAACATGGAAACAAATACACTACTGAAGAAAGGTATTGGTATGGAAAAGGTGAACCTACTAATAACTCTTTTTATTCTGTTTCAGCAACACATACTACATCATAATAAACATACAATAAAAATCCAGAACATAATAAAAACTGATGTACTAGAACTTAACGAGTTGAGGAAACATGAAATAAAATCCCAACATAGACTTAACTAGCAGGAGAAACGAAAATTAAGCATTTGAATGGCACCATAAACTCTATGGGAGCAATTAGTTGCGCCAGAACTTAGGTGTAAATCAAGGATGATAGAAGTCAAGAAGAGACCTGTTGAATTTGGCCTGAATTTACAGGGCACAATAATCAAAAAATTCAAGCACATAAATCCACCGAATACAACAGTTGCACAATTCATAACTTAACCTTAACTATGATTAGCGGGAATTAAATCAGCGGATTCGGTAAAAAAAATAACAGGCCAATAAGAGAAACAATATCAAAGCCTAATGTTCAATCTCCCACATGGCTAGGATACTTGCACAACGAGCCTATGTCTACATCAAAAGCTAGTTCATTCATACAAAACAGATGGAGGAATAAGTTCGATACAGCCAGCCAATTGGAAACTATTGCTTGAAATTCTTAGTTATGGGGATTCTTCAGAACAAGACAAAACATGATCAAGCAGCGAGAATTTTCCATTTGTTCCCATAAATATATAAGTAAATGCTTGTAAAGTTCCATAATAATCCATATGGTTCCATCCCTTTGGTCATACGGAACTTTATTCCCAAACCTGAAACATACAAGAAATTTTGTGGTGAAAGAAAAAAAAAATGGCATACCCTAATCCAAAACCCATATCTCCATATCCTAATATCTATCTCAGATTGCAATTCCCCATCCAAACACCACCTTATACTGTTTAACCCCTCGCATCTTCTTCCTACCAATTTCAGTTACTTGCATGTTGCAATTTGAGCAAAGATCTGTATGAGATGGATCTGTACATCACCAAATCTCTCTACCGTCTCATACAAGGACGATACAAGCAAGACTAAAGCAGGCACATAGATACGATTTCCAGTCAAAACGCCGTAAGGGAGCAAGAGGGACGTGCGTCACCAAGACCTACCCATGAGGGACGCCTCGAGGAGGTGGCGCGAGAAGAGGACCTGGTCGGTGGGAGAGAGGGCGGCGCCGCCTCCGGCCTCGGGGTCCCCGGCGCGGGCGCTGATCTCGGCCATGCTGTAGAGCGTGGAGGCGAGGAGCGTGACGACGACGCCGGCGACGGTCTTGACGGCGACGGGCGCCCGGCGGCCGCGCTTGAGGCGGTCGAGGCCCAGCATGGCGAGCTTCCGCAGCGGCGTCTTGAAGAGCAGCACCGTCGCCACGGCCGCCTCGGCGACGAGCACCACGAACAGGAGCTGGATCATCGTCGCCGGCGTGCTGGGTGCCTCCCCGCGTTGGTTGGATTCCACGGGATGGAGGTCGGGGAGGAATTTGGGAATCTGGGGTTTCTGAGTAGGAGCGACCCAAACCTGTGCCCCCTTTTCTTTGTCTAAAACGACCCTCTGTCGTCGGGCCCCCCGAGGTGGCTCTGCTACTGATGGTAGTGGTAGGACTGGCACGTATCTTCAGCACTAACGTTCTGTTCTGGCGAGTAAAATGTATATTTAGGGCATCTTCAACAGGACAGGACCCGTATATTTCCTCCCGTATTTATCCGTGAACACAAATGCTAGAAATCATCATTCAACCGTAGCCACATATATACTGACAACAGTTCAAATCAATCCGACAAAATTCATGCAACCGGGCAAATTTTGATATAAACACAACAGATTTCATTTTAAAAAATGATAATATGTACATAAAACCGAACAATATTCGTCCAGTAAACTAAAAACCTTAAAATGAAACCATAAACTACCCTATAATTGACGATGACCTCATAGGCCATGCAAGGTGGAGAGCACGGAGGGGGTTCCGGCTCCGGTTTCAAGAGGAGAAGCATCCCTGGTGGCGGAGCCGGGCGGTTGAGGCGGAGCACGTAGTGATGGAGCATCAGCTCCATCTGCTCCTTGTACTTCGTGTCGGTGGCGGCGTACACCTGGCCCGCCTCCAATGACGCAGGCTGTTTGTCGGTGTAATGGGACACGGATACCCCGAAGACGGCGAGATGATATTTCAAAACATCGGGGCTAGAAAATCCCCTCAGTCCGACTGCCCGGCCGCTCCTGCCGGCTTCCCGTCCGACTGCACTACCCGGCCGGCTGCCGACTGCCGGCCGCCGACTACGCCAACCAGTCGGCTGCCGACTGCAGCCCGACCCGACATCGACGAGACAACCGTACCGCGACGACATCATGTACAGTGTACCGTGTCCCCTGGGTACTGGTTTATAAAGTACCCTAGGGGACAAGCATGACATGTGCCATGCCTCTGGCCATGCCTACATGGCTTGGCATGTAAGCTACCCAAGGTAGCTTACATCCAACGCCACCACCCACATAGCTTACATAGTAAGCTAGCCCACACTATATATACCACCACACATCCATCCATCCAGGGGGATGGCCACTCACGCCCACACACAAGCTAGCAAGCAAGCTAGCTATCCATCCATCCATCCATTCACCTGGGCACATACACATACGGCCATTAGCATGGCCGGCCACTAGACGCCTGGTATAAGCATTTATCAGATCAGATGCCTATGGCACTGATCCCAGATACAGCTCCTGGAGCGCTTTGTACTGCCCGATGTACACCTTAGATATATATACTCAGACATGCAGGAGTAGGGGTATTATCTCTCCGGAGAGCCCCGAACCTGGGTAAACCACCGCGTGCTACTCGCATACCCGCTCCCGGTCCTATCAGCAGCAGTCCTACCCACACACTAAGCCCTTGTGGCATCTGTCGACTCGCAAGCACCCCGTGAGAAATACCACGACACTGTTGGTGCTGCTGCGGTGGCTTGTCCTCCTCGTCGCTGGAGGAGATGACGATCTCCGCCTTCGTCCAGGAGACCGCTCGTCGATGAGGACAACGGCCCAGGAGTTCGAGGGCGGCATCACCACAATCAGCCCAAGTCCGCCCAGAACCGCCGCTTGCTGGCGCCGATGCCCAAGACTTGCCCATCGCCAGAGTTGTGGAGGGAGATGGGCAGGGAGAGTGGAGGAGGAGAAGGATAGATTGCGATGTGGACGATGCCGGAGCGTGGTTTATATAGATGCGAACAAGCCATGCAAAGGGTCGGTCAGCCGCTTCAACGCGGCGTAGCAGCCAGAGTCTGTTCCTCGGGAAGCTGCATCCGCATTGAAGCGACGGCTCCTGAGAGGTCGCGTAGACCAGCGCAGCCCCCCCCCCCCTCCGGTCACATCGTGGCATCAATGTCGGCTGTTGCATGCTATGGGCCGGTATGAATGTGATGCGGTAAGTGGCGCGTGCATCGAAAGGAACGCGCGGGAGGGGCGGGTGAGGGTTTGGATGGGTCAGGACGGTCAGAAGCAGGCATGGCAGCGGTCTGGAATCCTGTAAAGCCCTCGATGTTTGTCTCCGATTTGTGGAATGAAACGCGTCTGGACCGTCTTGTGAACTGATACAGGCCCACGTTGGACGACTTCCGTGATTCGCACAACGCGATCCAAACTTATGCGGGGGTTTACGGATTAGCATTGGAGATGCCCTTAGTCCTCATTTTAAAACCGTTTATGATATTGAATTCCTTTCATTTCATATTTCTCTTGGTTTTAGAAAATGAAATGCAAAACGAAAAAGATGGGTGTAAAGCCTCCGATCGAGTCTCCTTTCGAGATAGGTGTAAAGCATCCATCCCGCAAAGCCTCCAACCGATTCTCCTCTCAAGAACTTAAATGCAAAAAGACACGGCCAAAAGCCATACCGACTTCAACATGTTTGCTGCTGATGTGTCCAAATCCCATGCTCCTACGTCGGGTTGATAAATATGTTAAAGTCTAATGCTCCTTTTAAGGTTGATAAAGGTAAAGTAGTGGTCTAAAATCAAGTTAATGTTGGGGATATTGCTTATTAGAAACTTATGATCGACCCAGAATAAAGAATAAATTGATCATTTTATTGGCATATCAGTCAATTTATCTTATCGGTTAGACACGGTAAGCGATAAATCAGCCAATTTATCGAAATATAGGCCGATATATCTTGAACAATGAACCAAGTCTAAACAAAACTTGACACAATAATGTTTTTTTAATATAGTACAGACGCAATGGCTCATATACACGCGCATACACTCATCTCTATAAACACACACACTCTGCCCCTATGAGCACCTCCGAAAGACTGAGCCGACATATCATCTTGAAATTTACAAAGTCATCATAGGCACCTCGTCGTCGACGGAAACGTCTCCTCCCATTGAATGCGCATTGACGGAAATCCTAAAATAAATCGAGGAATAAATATGAACCAGGACTTGAACTCTGATGGACTGGGAATACCACAGTCCCTCTAACTATCCAACCACAGGTTGGTTCGCCTTGACCCAATATTGTTGGAATGATTTTTCGATAAAGGATGGATTTTATTGACTTAAAATGAAGCATCAAGTGGATACAAACACAGTGAGCACACACTCAGTCTCTGCACAGCTAGGATGCACACAACCAACACCAACGCACACACACAAAAACCTGCTGGCAAATAGCAAAGTCATATAAGACCAAAGCTATGCTAAACGAGAGAAAAAACATCAAATCAAACAAATGCGATCGAAAATATACAGCAACAACCGTATCCGCACCAACCATCTCATGACACCATAAGGACAATGAGATTCTTCAACAGCAACGCCTTCATGAAGGGAGCGACACTCTATGCCGCCGTCACCAGATCCAACCATCAAAGTTCAGATTCTAGGTTTTCACCATGAAGAATTTGTCTGAGCTTATCCGAGCAATGCCTTCAACAAGGTCACGACGCAAAGCATCGCCATTGCCGTGTATGAGCAACTTGTGTCAGACCTAGGTTTTCATCCCGGAGCTCAAGACCAGATACTTTAGAAGCACCACCATCGGAGTCAATTATAGGATGTCGCCACCACTCTTCCACGATCCAAGCAACTGTGTGTGATGGGCTAGAAAACCGACCTCCGCCACTCCACAACCTTACCCTCTGCGTCAAGTTGTCCTCCATGTATTGCATCTCACCGTCAAAGGCAACCACAGATCTGAGGAGAGAAATCCTCGCGAAGATCTTTCAGTGGCCATTGCAATCCGAAGAGTCCACTGCACCAAACCATGCAGAACATCACCGTCGATTGCCACCTTGCTGAAGAGAGTTCTGTCCAAGCCATCGACCTAGGGGCTGACATGGCTGGATCTGAAGTCGGAAAGCAGAATTGTCTGGCAACCAAGACCCACGATGCCGCATCACGCATGATAGCAACACCCATGGTCCCTTGGCCTAACTCCACCGAGACGCGTCCAGGCCCAATGCCTAGTAGCAGCCCAGCCGCCACACAAGCAGACGGATCTGGTCAGCACGTCGCACATGCCTCCGCCCTCGACACAGCCTCACAACCATGCCGCCGGTGACCGCTGCTGCACCCCACGCGAGGACACCGAGAGCAGCCACCGGTCGCCAGGTCCCGGACGAGTCCAGACGCACGCCGCGCGTCGCCGGAGCTGCTGCCCTATAGACCAGAGGCCGCCGCGGGAAGGCGCCCCGCCACCGCCGTCGGCCACACGGGCTTCGCCCGGCGGCGTCCTCCGGCGGCGGCGTGGCGACTAGAGGAGAAAGGTGTGGTGGCGGTGCTAGGTGAACGGTCGCGCCCGAGTCGCCTAAAGCTATCTTAACTGTATGAAAGAATTTTCATGTTTCTTTTGTTGGAATCATAATCCTTATATGTGATAATCATGCATACTTTCCTGAACCATCTATGCATTTCCTCGTTTATGTTGTTCTTTCTTTCCGTCTCCTACTATTTTAAAGTTTCGATTTCAAGAGAGAGATATAAAGTGGCAATGGGTTATGTTCAAAACGGCCCCCTTATATGAACGACTTCAATACGGTCCCGACACTTGAAAATATAGTCTACATACAGTCTCGAGCTTGGTCCTGCATACGCACTGCGGCGAAGTGGCAGCCAGGTCGGTGTAGAGCATGTTCTGGTGCAACCAAAAAAGTGTGTTTGAGCAGGAGGACCCCCCCCTCCCCCCCCCGCGCGCGCGCGGAAACCCATAATCCTAGAAACAATCCCCTTTTCCCATGGATGATAGGAGCATTACTCACAAATTCATTTTCAGTGAGGCCAGTCGTCGACCTCCCCACTCCCTGCGCCCGCTCATTGGTGTCGGTGTCCGTGGTAGCATAGTCGACTTGGTAGGCAAGAACTTCCCCCAGAAGTTGCGGCGACGGGGAGAGCTTTGTCTCTAGCCCAGGTCCGTTTTGTTTGCTCCTCGCTCGCACGCGGGCATAGATTGGTTGGAGGAGCGCTGCCGCAAGCACGTGCTGCTAGTCACGGTCGTTAGATACATGAGCTTAGAGCATCTCCAGCCGCGCCCCCAACAGCCCCCCTGACGAATTTTTCGAGTAGACGCCCAAAAATCGGCCCAGTCGCGCCCCCAGAAGCCTATTTTTCACTGGTTTGGGTCGAAACTGGCGCCGGTGGACCCAGGCCGAACCCGACGCGCTGGGTGGCGCCCGGGGGCGCCGGGGCAAGCGATTTTGGCGCAAACGAACTGCGGGCCCGCCAAGTTGGCGACACCCGCCTCGTTGTCCTTACAACGCCTCGGTTTCTCGCGGGGAATCAATGCCAAGGCTGCCCGTCGGTCAGTCTTCCATTGATTCCTCACGAACGGCGCGACAACGCCCCCCATTCCCGCCACGCGTACACACGGCGCCCGACCACTATAAAAGCAACACCCCTCTCGCCTGTGGCCACACCCGCCCACAACCGTCGCGCTCTGCCTCTCCGACGTGCTCTACCCCTCTCTCTCTCTCCCTGTGTGCAGCCGCCGCCGACGTTCCTCCCCACTCTCCCCAAGCCCAGCCGCGATGATGGGCGAGCGATTCCTCGACGATGGGGCGGCGGCCAACGGCTTCGGCCGCCGCTCGCTGCACGAGTGGGAGGCGTACTTGCTGTTCGAGGCCAACATCCCGGCGCCTCCCGATATGCGCGCAAGACCGGGAGGGTGGAGGCTCAGCGCCGGCGGCGTCCTCATCCCCCCACCGCCTGACGTCGTCGCGCGACGACCACTTCGCCGACGAGGTTGGCCACGTGCGGGCGTCGCTAACGGAGGAGCAGCGGGTCCTCCCGCAGTACACCGCCGGCAACCATGAGGCGTGGGCGGCGTACTTCCAGCAGCGGCAGGCGCAGCGGTTGCCCTCCACCAACGGAGCGCCGATGGTGCGGGGCACCGCCTTTGGTGGGGCATCCCGGTCGCTCGCTTCACGCCGTTCTCTGGCACCTCGAGGGCGGGAACAACCCGCCGATGACGTATCCTGCCGTCCTGGTCCGGCACGACGGCCAATGGATGCCGAGGAGGATGACGTCCTCTTCTTCCTCCTCCTCCGGGTCACCGGCGTTGTTCAGCGTCAAGGCCGAGCCCGCGAAGATGCTGCTCGGCCGGCGCAACCGCAACGTCGGCATCATCATCAACGAGGGGGGCGGGCGCGCCTCCTCCTCGGCTCCTCCGCGCTTCGTCAAGCCGAAGACGAAGCCGGCCGCAGTGAAGACAGAGCCAGGGCTCGCCGCCGTGAAGACGGAGCCGGGGCTCTCCGATGAGGCGGCCTTGAAGTGGGCGCGTGAAGACTGGGCGCGGCCGGAGCTGGAGTGCCAGTGCCGCGCGTTTGAGCAGTTCGCCGCTCGGCACCGGGGCCGAGACGAGGGAGGCATCGTCGTCTCAACGACGACAGCGATGACGACGCGCCACCACCGGTCTGCCAGGGCGACCCTGGGCAGGGCTCGAGCAGGGGCGGTCGTGTGAAGGAGGACAAGGACGACGATGACAACGACGATGGCGGCGACGATGACGGTGGTGACTTCGCCGCGCTTAGCGCGTTCTTCAGCCCGTAGTTGCGGCCTTTGTTATTTTTAAAAGTATTTTCATTTTCCTATGTAAAAGACTATTTAAGTCACCTATGTAATGTCATGTTCGCCGAATTTTAGCCGAATGTTTGTCCCATTTGCCGAATTTTAGCCGGACTCCTTTTTAAAAAAACATTAAAGACGCCTTCTGGGGGTGACCTTGGGGCCGGCGGCTGGGAACCCTAAAGCCCCCAGGCCGGTTTTTGCACCGGTTCGCCCCCAAGCGGTGATTTTACGAGCCGCCTGGGGGGCAACGGCTGGAGATGCTCTTAGGCCACACTATTGGTCACGCCATCGAGAAGTGCAGCATGTTACCATCCCTGGTGTGCATTGATACGTCTCCAACGTATCTAATTTTCCAAACACTTTTGCCCTTGTTTTGGACTCTAACTTGCATGATTTGAATGGAACTAACCCGGACTGACGTTGTTTTTAGAAGAACTACCATGGTGTTATTTATGTGCAGGAGCAAACGTTCTCGGAATGACCTGAAACTTCACGGAGACACTTTTCAGAAAATAAGAAAAATACCTGCCAAAGATGAAGGCCAGGGGGCCCACCATCTCTCCACGAGGGTGGGGGGCGCGCCCCCCTACCTCGTGGGCCCCTTGTTGCCTCTCCGACTCCAACTCCACCTCCATATATCGAGTTTTGGAGAGAAAAAAAGTCAGGGAGAAGAAATCATCACGTTTTACGATAAAGAGCCGCCGCCAAGCCCTAAAACCTCGGGAGGGCTGATCTGGAGTCCGTTCGGGACTCCGGAGAGGGGAATCCGTCGCCATCGTCATCACCAAGCATCCTCCATCACCAATTTCATGATGCTCACCGCCGTGCATGAGTAATTCCATCGTAGGTTTGCTGGACGGTGATAGGTTGGATGGGATCTATCATGTAATCGAGTTAGTTTTGTTAGGGTTTGATCCCTAGTGTCCACTATGTTCCGAGATTGATGTTGCTATGACTTTGCTATGCTTAATGCTTGTCACTAGGGCCCGAGTGCCATGATTTCAGATCTGAACCTATTATGTTTTCATCAATATATGAGTGTTCTAGATCCTATCTTGCAAGTCTATAGTCACCTATTATGTGTTATGATCCGTTAACCCCGAAGTGACAATAATCGGGATACTTACCGGTGATGACCGTAGTTTGAGGAGTTCATATATTCACTATGTGTTAATGCTTTGTTCCGGTTCTCTATTAAAAGGAGGCCTTAATATCCCTTAGTTTCCGTAAGGACCCCGCTACCACGGGAGGGTAGGACAAAAGATGTCATGCAAGTTCTTTTCCATAAGCACGTATGACTATGTTCGGAATACATGCCTACATTATATCAATGAACTGGAGCTAGTTCTGTGTCACCCTAGGTTATGACTGTTACATGATGAACCGCATCTGGCATAATTCTCCATCACCGATCCATTGCCTACGAGGTTTCCATATATTGCTCTTTGCTTATTTACTTTTCCGTTTCTATTGCTATCATCACTACAAAATACCAAAAACATTACTTTTACTACTGTTACCTTCTGCTACCGTTATCACTACTACCATATTACTTTGCTACTAAACACTTTGCTGCAGATATTAAGTTTCCAGGTGTGGTTGAATTGACAACTCATCTGCTAATACTTGAGAGTATTCTTTGGCTCCCCTTGTGTCGAATCAATAAATTTGGGTTGAATACTTTACCCTCGAAAACTGTTGCGATCCCCTATACTTGTGGGTTATCAAGACTATTTTCTTGCGCCATTGCCGGGGAGCATAGCTCTATTCTTTGAGTCACTTGGGATATATATCTGCTTATCATTGTGAAGAACTTGAGAGATCCAAAAACCAAGATCTATCCCTCAACTACGAGGGGAGGTAAGGAACTGCCATCTAGCTCTGCACTTGATTCACCTTCTGTTATGAGTAAGTTAGCGACACCTACACCTGCTTCTGCTATTCGTTCTGATATGTCGCATGTTATTGATGATGCCACTTCTGCTATGCATGATACTTATGATGAAACTACCTCTATGCTTGATACTACTATGCCACTTAGTGATTTTCTTGATGAACAACTTGCTAGGGCTAGAGAAATTGAAAATATTGAATCTGATGATACTGATGAAAGTGATGATGAAGAACCACTTGCCATTCCTAAGGGTTATGTTTTTTATCAAGATGCTTCTTTAGCTATTTTAGCTTGCAGAAATAGAACTGAACTTAAAAAATTACTAGCTAAATGGAGTAAGCAATCTCTAAATGCTAGAATGAAACCTGACCCTGCTTTTGCTACTTCACCTATCTTTGTTTCTGATAATAATTATGAATTCTCTGTTGATCCTGATATAATTACTTTGGTTGAATCTGATCCTTTTCATGGTTATCAATCTGAAACTGTTGTGGCACATCTTACTAAACTGAACGATATAGCTACCCTGTTCACTAAAGATGAGAGAACTCGCTACTTTTATATCCTTAAAATATTCCCGTTCTCATTAAAGGGTGATGCTAAGATATGGTTTAATTCTCTTGATCCTGGTTGTGTGCGTAGTCCCCAGGATTTGATTTATTACTTCTCTGCTAAATATTTCCCTGCTCATAAGAAACAAGCTGCTTTAAGGGATATATATAATTTTGTGCAAATTAAAGAAGAGAGTCTCCCACAAGCTTGGGGGAGGTTTCTCCAATTACTTAATGCTTTGCCTGATCATCCTCTTAAGAAAAATGAAATACTTGATATCTTTTATAATGGACTAACTGATGCCTCCAGAGATTACCTGGATAGTTGTGCTGGTTCTGTTTTCAGGGAAAGAACACCGGATGAAGTTGAAATTCTATTGAATAATATGTTGACGAATGAAAATAATTGAACACCTCCTGAGCCTATTCCTAAACCAACTCCGAAGAAGAGGGGTATTCCATTTCTCAGTCCTGACGATATGCAAGAGGAAAACAAATCTATGAAAGAAAAAGGTATTAAAGCTGAAGATGTTAAGAATTTACCTCCTATTGAAGAGATACATGGTCTTAATTTACCGCCTGTTGAAGAAACATATAATCCAAATCCTTTACCTATTGAAGAAACTCATGGTCTTGATAACCCGACACAGGTAGTAAAGGTAAGAGAATTGAGCAAGATTTTCAGAGAAATAATATAGATGCACCTAGTTCTTCTAAAAAGAAGAAAAAGAAAAATGATAGGACTTTGCATGCTTCTAGTGATCCTATTTGTTGAAACACCCAAGAATCCAAATGATATTTCTATTTCTGATGCTGAAACACAATCTGGTAATGAACCTGAAACTAGCGGTAATGTTAATGATAATGTTCATGATGATGCTCAACCTAGTAATGATAATGACATAGAAATTGAACCTGCTGTTGATCTTGATAACCCACAATCAAAGAATCAATGTTATGATAAGAAAGATTTTTTTGCTAGGAAACATGGTAAAGAAAGAGAACCATGGGTTCAGAAACCCATGCCTTTTCCTCCCAAACCATCCAAGAAAAAGGATGATGAGGATTTTGAGCGCTTCGCTGAAATGATTAGACCTATTTTTTGCGTATGCGATTAACTGATATGCTTAAAACAAATCCTTATGCTAAGTATATGAAAGATATTATTACAAATAAAAGAAAGATACCGGAAGCTAAAATTTCCACCATGCTTGCTAATTATACTTTTAAGGGTGGAATACCAAAGAAACTTGGAGGTCCCGGTGTACCCACTATACCATGCTCTATTAAAAGAAATTATGTTAAAACTGCTTTATGTGATCTTGGAGCCGGTGTTAGTGTTATGCCTCTCTCTTTATATCGTAGACTTGATTTGAATAAGTTGACACCTACTGAAATATCTTTGCAAATGGCTGATAAATCAACTGATATACCTGTCGGTATTTGTGAGGATGTGCCTGTTGTAGTTGCAAACGTTACTATTTTAACGGACTTTGTTATTCTTGATATTCCCGAGGACGATAGTATGTCTATTATTCTTGGAAGACCCTTTTGAATACTGCAGGGGCTGTTATTGATTGCACTAAAGACAATGTCACTTTTTATGTTAATGGTAATGAGCACACGGTACACTTTCCGAGGAAACAACCTCAAGTTCATAGTATCAACTCTATTGGAAAAATTCCATCGATTATATTTGGAGGTTTTGAATTTCCTCTTCCTACTGTCAAGAAGAAATATGATATTCCTATTATTGGGGATGTGCATATCCCCGTTGAGGTAACTTAGTGTTATTCGAAATTTCTCCGGTTCCATGTTATTCAGAATGAGTTCGCTAACAAGACTTGATAAACCTTGTTAGAGGATTCCTTTTGATGATCATGAGATGGATGAAACTAGAAGGCACAACCTTCCGTATCCCACTTTTACTTTCTGTTATTTATATAAAATAAAATTAAAATAAATATTTGTTTGTCTGTTATCTGATTATCCGTGCAATATAAAAATACCTCAAAAATAAAAGTTCTCCAAATGCCCTGAAAATTAAATATGTTTTTTTCTAGAATATTTTAGGATTTATGGAACAGAGAACACACCAGGGGGGCCAACCACCATGCCACGAGGGTGGAGGGCGCGCCCACCCCTCTAGGGCACCCCCTGCCTCGTGGGCCCACGGTGTCCCTCCTCCACTTATTCATGCACCCACACACTTCATCTTCCTCCGCAAACACGAATAACCAGCTCAAACCCGAGTCCAAGCTCCTTTTGCTGCCATTTTCGATCTCCTTGCTCAAAGCACCTCTCACAAAACTGCTTGGGGAGATTATTCCTTGGTATGTGACTCCTCCATTGGTCCAATTAATTTTTGTTCTAGTGCTTTATTCATTGCAAATTTTTGCTGCTTAGGTGACCCTGTTCTTGAGCTTGCATGTCAAATTTATATGGTCAAAAGTAGTTTTGATGCATGATATAGGCCCTAGGCACTTGTAGGAGTAGTTTCTATCAATATTATTGAGTTTGGTTTACTTTTATTTTGAAGTTACTAAAAAATTTCAGAATTTTTCAGAGGAAGAAAAATGCTTAGGAAAATGTTCCAAGGTGGTTCTTCAAGGAAGCAAGGACCCAGACTTGCAATGCGTGATGCTGACGAAGAGCCACCAAGAGACGCTCCAGTGCGTCCTTGTGAGTGGCCTTCTGAAAATTTTATGAATCGAGCGGGAATAAAAGAGGAATTCAACGCATATTTGCGTAATGCTGATCTCGTGAGCTTCGAGGAAGAGAAGTGCAGTCAGTATCATAATCTCACTAGTTCCTTTGTGAGGATGTTTGAATTTTCAACTTCACGCAATTCTCCAACTGTCCTGTTTGATCTTTATGATAAATCTTATACCATGGACTTAGAGGATTTTACCACTGCTTGCAAACTTCCACAATGGGGTAGTATAAGGGATCCTCGCAAATCTGAATTTAGAGATTTTCTTGCTAATATAACTATGGGAGAATCTAGAGATATTACACAAGCTACCATAGGGAGCATTCACTTTCCTGCTATACATTATTTTGCTCTCTTCATAGGTAGATGCATAAATGGTAAAGATGAGGCATGTCACATGTGTGTCCCCGATCTTAGTATTTTTAGGAGTGCTGTGTTAGGAGACAAATCATATAATTTGGGAGCTATTGTTGCACGTAGGTTGCATCTTAATAGACGTAATGGAGATTTCTTTGGTGGAATTTATGCAACCCGCATAGCTAATTTTCTTGGTATAGATGCACGCGAATATGATATTGAATTACCTCCTGCCTATTTAGATTTTAATGCTATGGTTCACCACCAGTTTGTCGAGAGGAACGAATCACCTCTCCAGTATCGACTAATCTTTGATAGACGCTGTGCTATCCGTATTACTCTCCCTGCTCTTGCTTTCTTTGATTATCAGGCAAGAGGAGGATATACTATTACCAGAGAGGAGGCAGATGAGTACGAGAGGAGAGAGGAGGCCGCTCGTCGCCACACTGCAGCTCAGCACGCGATAGCTGCTGCATCACAGTACGACCCCAGCTACTATTATGGATATCAGCCAGGCCAGCCGTGGCCATAGACCAACTTAGGCCAAAAGCCTAAGCTTGGGGGAGTACGTATTTCCCACCGACATTATATTTATGTTCACACACTCATTGCTAGATGTCGGTGCTCATACTTTTTCATTGTATCATCCATGCTAGTTTATTTTCCTTTTTTATGCTTTCTTCTTGTGTGTTTGATAAACCTTAAGAAAAACAAAAAAATAGTTTACTTTCCATGCCTGTAGTAGTAATTAAAAAGAAAACCCAAAAATATTTCATGTTCTTCTTTTGCTTGTTGGGAGCTTTCTCGTGTAAATAGTTTTATTTGTTTTCTTTTCTTTGGGGTCGATAGGAGAAAACCCAAAGGCTATGTTGAAGTGACTCTTATATGCATTATTGTTTATCTGACAAAAGAGCCAATATTGCCTTGTCTTCTTCTGTTTATTGAATGCCTGCAGATTCCAGCTTAGTCCAGTGCACATGCACTATTATTATTATTCACATCGTTCGGTCGTGCAAGTGAAAGGCAATTATGATGATATATGATGGACTGGTTGAGATGAGAAAGGCTGGTATGAACTCGATCTCTTTTGTTTTTGTAAATATGATTAGTTTATCATTCCTGGTTCAGCCTATTATGAATAAACATGTTTGCAATGACAACTAGAGATCATTGTTTCTTGTGCCATGCTTGATTAGCTATGAGTTATAATGGTTTACCTTGCGTGCCAACATGCTATTAAAATGGTTATGATGTGGTATGATAGGGTGGTATCCTCCTCTGAATGATTTAAGTGACATGACTTGGCACATGCTCACACATGTAGTTGAAACAAAATCAACATAGCCTTCACGATATTTATGTTCATGGTGGATTATATCCTACTCATGCTTGCATTCGGTGTTGATTAATTTTAATGCATGTTCATGACTGTTGTCGCTCTCTAGCTGGTCGCTTCCCAGTCTTTTGCTAGCCTTCACCCATACTAAGCGAGAATACTGCTTGTGCATCCAAACTCCTTAAAACCCCAAAGTTATTCCACATGAGTCCACTATACCTACCTATATACGGTATCTACCTGCCGTTCCAAGTAAATTTGTATGTGCCAAACTCTAAACCTTCAAATAAATATCCTGTTTTGTATGCTCGAATAGCCCATGTATCAACTAGGGTTGTCTGTATCTTCCATGTTAGGCGGGTTATTCTCAAGAGGAGTGGACTCTGCTCCTCACTCACGAGATAAATGGCTGGTCACCGGGATGCCCAGTCCCATGCTTTATGCAAACTAAATCAAAATAATTGCAAACAAAACTCCCCCTGGGACTCTTGTTAGTTGGAGGCACTCGTTGTTTCGAGCAAGCCATGGATTGATGCTTGTGGTGGAAGGGGGAGTATAAACTTTACCATTCTGTTTGGGAACCGCCTATAATGTGTGTAGCATGGAAGATATCGCCATCTCTTGGTTGTTATGTTGACAATGAAAGTATACTGCTCAAAATATTATTCACCTCTGTTTCAAAACCGAGCTCTGGCACCTCTACAAATCCCTTCTTCCCTCTGCGAAGGGCCTATCTATTTACTTTTATGCAAAGTCATCATGCTCTTATTAAAAAGCACCAGTTGGAGAGCACTACTGTCATTTGCATTCATTATTGTTAGTTTACATTGAGTATGACTTGACTGGATCTCTTTTACCATGAATTACAATGTCTAGTAAGTCCTTGGTCTTTAAAGGTGCTCTACATTTATGTTTTGTGGTCTCAGAAAGGGCTAGCGAGATACCATCCTATTATATCATATTATGATTATTTTGAGAAAGTGTTGTCATCCGAGTTTTATTATTATGGCTCGCTAGTTGATCATGCTATTGATATGAGTAAACTTGAGACCTAGGCGTTATTTGCAAATGTGGGTAGTTATAATCTTTCCTGAAAACTTGAATGCTGGCTTTACATATTTACAACAACAAGAGCAAATAGAGTTTGTAGAAGTTTTTCTTTATCACTTTCAGTTTATCAACTAAATTGCTTGAGGACAAACAAAGGTTTAAGCTTGGGGGAGTTGATACATCTCCAACGTATCTACTTTTCCAAACACTTTTGCCCTTGTTTTGGACTCTAACTTGCATGATTTGAATGGAACTAACCCGGACTGATGCTGTTTTCAGCAGAACTACCATTGTGTTATTTATGTGCAGGAGCAAACGTTCTCGGAATGACCTGAAACTTCATGGAGACACTTTTTAGAAAATAAGAAAATACCTGCCAAAGATGAAGGCCAGGGGCCCACCATCTCTCCACGAGGGTGGGGGGTGCGCCTGCCCCCCTAGGGCGCGCCCCTACCTCGTGGGCCTCCTGTTGCCTCTCCGACTCCAACTCCACCTCCATATATTGAGTTTCGGGGAGAAAAAATCAGGGAGAAGAAATCATCGCGTTTTACGATACAGAGCCGCCGCCAAGCCCTAAAACCTCTCAAGAGGGCTGATCTAGAGTCCGTTCGGGGCTCCAGAGAGGGGAATCCGTCGCCATCGTCATCACCAACCATCCACCATCACCAATTTCATGATGCTCACCGCCGTGCGTGAGCAATTCCATCGTAGGCTTGCTAGACGGTGATGGGTTGGATGGGATCTATCATGTAATCGAGTTAGTTTTGTTAGGGTTTGATCCCTAGTGTCCACTATGTTCTGAGATTGATGTTGCTATGACTTTGCTATGCTTAATGCTTGTCACTAGGGCCCGAGTGCCATGATTTCAGATCTGAACCTATTATGTTTTCATCAATATATGAGTGTTCTTGATCCTATCTTGCAAGTCTATAGTCACCTATTATGTGTTATGATCCGTTAACCCCGAAGTGACAATAATCGGGATACTTACCGGTGATGACCGTAGTTTGAGGAGTTCATATATTCACTATGTGTTAATGCTTTGTTCCGATTCTCTATTAAAAGGAGGCCTTCATATCCCTTAGTTTCCGTAACGACCCCGCTACCATGGGAGGGTAGGACAAAAGATGTCATGCAAGTTCTTTTCCATAAGCACGTATGACTATGTTCGGAATACATGCCTACATTATATCAATGAACTGGAGCTAGTTCTGTGTCACCCTAGGTTATGAATGTTACATGATGAACCGCATCCGGCATAATTCTCCATCACCGATCCATTGCCTACGAGCTTTCCATATATTGCTCTTTGCTTATTTACTTTTCCGTTCCTATTGCTATCATCACTATAAAATACCAAAAACATTACTTTTACTACTGTTACCTTCTGCTACCGTTATCACTACTATCATATTACTTTGCTACTAAACACTTTGCTGCAGATATTTAGTTTCCAGGTGTGGTTGAATTGACAACTCAGCTGCTAATACTTGAGAGTATTCTTTGGCTCCCCTTGTGTCGAATCAATAAATTTGGGTTGAATACTTTACCCTCGAAAGCTGTTGCAATCCCCTATACTTGTGGGTTATCATGCATTGAGATGGTCTGCCCCCCTCACGGCCTGCAAACGACCTTCCGGTGATGGAGTAGTGCTCCCTTGCTATTCAGTCATTAATTAGAAACCCTCTTCGTTGGGGCTATTGCTAGGTGAGGCCATTGCTCAAAGTTCATGGGTGTGAGCTTCATTGGAAAATATGTTCGAGAAGATGTATGCGGTCCATTTGGGGTCCATAGTGGGTGCCGGATATCGACAAATAATACTGCACCGATCTTACAATCTATAAGGAGGTAATAGCACCAGGAGTCGTGGAACTTGTCCAGGATGTGATGATCTAGTCCAAAACTTGAAAAAGCAAACTATTGCATGCCATAACTTGCACCCAATGTGCAGATTTAGTCCTCAGCCAATTAGACGATGCCAACTGGAGCCAAGTCAGCAGAGCAGGTCACCGCAACACTTTTTGCAATTACCCTGGCCTTAGTACTAATCAACCCACACTACACCGCACTTTTCACCTGAATTTATTGGGTCTCCCTCCCCTCGCCCAATCATTCGTCGCCTCCTCCCTCCTCTCCGTGACTGACCGACAGGCCGTGCTGGCTGCGCTCGTGTGAGCCATGGCGTTGTCGCCGGACTTCACCGGCGGTGTGCACCCGCCGCCTACCGCGCGCACCAAGTTCGGTCGTTTGGTGTTAACCCTCCGGACTATGGTTAGTAATCCTCTGCTCTGTTCCTCCTCTTTGCTCGATGTCAACCCCCCCACCCCCCCCCCCCCGCTCGGTGTTCTCCTCCTCCCCGTTGGATCGCCAAGTTTTGAGCTCGTTTCAGGCCATTTCGTTGGTAGTTCGTGGTTGTAGTGCTTCCCGCGACGTCAAACTGGTTATTTGGTAGTCGATTGGAGTCTAGGGTTTTGGGTGAAGTTGGGGATTTTAGGCAAGAACCTAGGGTTCTTGTTTTGAATGTTCTTTCGGCCAGACTTTAGGTTTATGGCTAGTACGTACATAATGTTTTGCAAATACGTGGGAAATTTGGCCTAGGGTTTGTGCGTAGGGGACAACATTGCAGCGTAAAAAGTCTAAACTTTGTTTGGGCAATGTAGGGCATAGCTTGAGATAAGTAGTGGATTGGTACTTAGTTTGTACATTAGCCATGCTAAATAAGTTGGTTACTGCATTTGTTGAGTTAATTTGCAAGCTGTAGTTAACTGAATTTATTCTGTTAACTGAATTCAGTTTGCAAGTTACAGTTATTGTATTTTTTCAGTTAAGTCAGTTTCTGAAGATAACTGAATTTATTCAGTTTAGTTCAAGATGCAGTTAATTTGAAGATTCATTTAACTTGAAGGTGCACTTAACTTGAAGATTCATTTAACTTGAAGATTCAGTTAACTTGCAGATTCATATAACTTGCATGATTCAGTTAACTTCCACTTAACTTGCAAGATTCAGTTAAATGTATTTATTCAGTTATCTTTATTGATGCTTGTGCTTACATTCTGCACTGTGTGGTTGTAGTGAGTGATTCAGCAATGGGACTAAGTGTGGACACCCCTTTCTTCACATTAGAACTAGAGCATGGTGGACTATTCTGTGGACCAATAAATAATACGGAGTACTATAATCCTTTAGTGGAGGTGCTAGACTATGTTGATTCTGGCACATTCTCATACGCGTTCATTGAAGAGCACCTGCTATGGTTGGGATATCCTGTCAATGAGCACATCATTTATTGGTGCATGCCTGACAAAACAGTTTCAGATGGTATGCCCAGAATCAGAGGTGATGAGGATGTGAAGAAAATGATAATAGCCAGTGCTTAGCATAAGGTTCTTGCAATCATGGTTGATCATGCAAATTTCATTAGTAATTTCAGGCAAGATTTGATATGTGTAGTGGGAGCAGTAGAGAATCCTGTCAGAGTGGTAAACCCAAATGCTATTGCAGCCAGTGCATCTAGTTCTCACAGCATCATTTCAGTCAATGCCGAAGATCCAATTTCAGAGTTTGCAGCACATGAGACAGAAGCAGACAACTTGCTGGGTAATTTTGCAGAAGAAGAGCATTTGCTGACTGATTTTGCACAAGGAGAGCACTTGTTGACTGATGTTGCACAAGGAGAGCACTTGGTGATTGATGTTGCAGTAGAAGAGCATTTGCTGACTGATTTTGCTGAAGAAGTTCACTTGCTGGCTGATTTAGCTGAAGAAGATCACTTGCTGATTGCTGCTGCAGAAGATGTAGTGCTTTCAGATTCATAATTTAGTGACAGCGATTATGACATAGATGATGGAGATGATGATCTTTATGAAGAGAACATTGACTTTGATGTTGATGATGAAGCTATGCAAGAGGAGGAAGAGGTGGAACCTGACTATGTACTTGATGATGAAGATTTGAATCTCTCAATTGAAGAAGAAGAGCAACTGATGTACAAGTTCAAAGCTTTCAATTCCGAGGTGGACATGAAAAACCCTGCATTTAAAGTAGGGATGGTATTTACTGATGTGGTTGAGTTGAGGAAAGCTATTACTGCATATTCAATAAGGAACAAAGTGTAGATCAAGAAGTTGAAAAATGACAAGATCAGATTTCATGCAATTTGTCAGAGTGATTGCCCATGGCTTCTTAGGGCTGGCAATGACAACATGACTAGAGGATTTGTTATCAAGGCCTACTATGGAGATCATATGTGTCAGAAGAAGTGGAGGTTGAAGGACATACCAGCTAAATTCCTTTGCAACTATTTCATAAATGAGTTCAGGGATGACCAGAAGATGTCACTTGGAACATTTTCAAGGAAAATAACAAAGGAGTTTAATGGCACCCCTAATAGATGGAAGCTAGCTAGGGCTAGGACAGCAACACTGAAGGAGATTCATGGTGATGAAGAAGAGCGATTCAGTAGACTATGGGATTATGGACATGAATTAAGAGACAAGAACCCTGGCTCAACTTTCTTGCTGACAACTGGACTGGTCAAACATACAAAATTTCCATTGGGCAGAAAATGTTTGAAAACATTGTATTGGTCATATGATGCATGTAAGAGAGGGTGGCTTAAGGGCTACAGGCCTATTATCTTCATAGATGGTTGTCATATAAAAATAGGTTCAAAGGTGTGTTGCTTAGTTCAGTTGGCATTGATCCTAATGGCTGCATTTTCCCCATCGCTATGGGCTGGGTGGAAATAGAATGCACAAGTTCTTGGGAGTGGTTTCTCATAACTTTGAAAGATGATCTGAACATCACCAACAGTGCTCCTTTCACACTTATGAGCGACAAGTAGAAAGGTCTGATAAATGTTGTCCAGAAAGTTTGGCTAGATGCAGAGCACATGTTTTGTGTGAGGCATATTTACCAAAATTTCAATGAGAAGCACAAAGGAGATGTACTGAAGCAAGACCTGTGGGCCATTGCTAGATCACAAAACAAGTTGAAGTGGAGAGAGAACTGTGAAAAAATGGATGGTCATAGCTCAACTGCCTTTCACTAGACTGAGTAGAGTGGAAAACTTGGTGCAAAGCATTCTTCAGTGAATTTCCAAAATGTGACATCCTGCTGAACAATAACTCAGAAGTTTTTAACAGTTATATCCTTGAGGGTAGAGAAATGCCAATGCTAAGCATGCTTGAGTATATTTTTTTACAAGATAATGCATAGGATGGTGAGTAAGCAAAAAGAAGCTATAGAAAAGTGGGCATGGCAGAGAATATGCCCAAAGATCAGGAAGAAATTGGACAAGCACACTGAGCTTACTACTAATTGCCTGATGCGGCTCGAAGCTACGTCGGTATTTCCCCAAAGAGGAAGGGATGATACAGCACAACAGCGGTAGATATTTCCCTCAGATGTGAAATCAAGGTTATCGAACCAGTAGGAGAACCAAGCAACACAATGTAATCAGCCCCTGCACACAGATAACAAATCCTCGCAACTCGACGTGTTAAAGAGGTTGTCAATCCCTTCCGGGTATGGCGCCTCAAGATAGGCAAACAAACGTGAGATAAATCGTAATAGATTGATAGATCTGAAAACAAATGCAACGGAAAAGTAGATCTGGAAAATAAAACAAATAAGAATAGATTGCAGCAAGGTATTTTTGGATTTTTGGATTAATAGATCTGAAAATAAATGCAACGGAAAAGTAGATCCCAAAGGCAAATAATATGAGAAAGAGACCCGGGGGGCGTAGGTTTCGCTAGTGGCTTCTCTCGAGAAAAATAGCAAATAGTGACAAAACTTCAAATAATCATGACAATATCCAGGAAATGATCATTACATAGGCATCATGTCCAAGATTAGTAGACCAACTCCTGCCTGCATCTACTACTATTACTCCACATATTGACCGCTATCCAGCATCTAGTGTATTAAGTTCATGGAAAAGCGGAGTAATGCAATAAGAACGATGACATGATGTGGACATGATCTATCTATGTAGAGATAGACCCCGTCGTTTTATCCTTAGTAGCAACGATACATACGTGTCGGTTCCCTTTTTGTCACTAGGATCAAGCACCGTAAGATCGAACCCACTACAAAGCACCTCTTCCCATTGCAAGATAAATAGATCAAGTTGGCCAAACAAAACCCAAATATTGGAGAGAAATACGAGGCTATAAGAGATCATGCATAAAAGAGATCAAAGAAACTCAAATACTTTCATGGATATAAAAAAGATAGATCTGATCATAAACTCAAAGTTCATCAATCCCAACAAACACACCACAAAAGAGTTACATCATATGGATCTCCAAGAGACCATTGTATTGAGAATTCAGAGAGAGAGATAGGAAGCCATCTAGCTACTAACTACGGACCCGAAGGTCTACAAAGAACTACTCACGTATCATCGGAGAGGCACCAATGAAGGAGGTGAGCCCCATCTGAGATGGTGTCTAGATTGGATGTGGTGGTTCTGGACTCTGCATCGGCTGGATCAATATTTCGTCGGCTCCCTAGGGTTTTAGGAATATTGGTGTATTTATAGAGCAAAGTGGCAGTCCGGGGGGTACCCAAGGTGGGCACAACCTACTAGGGCGCGCCTGGGCCTCCTGGCGCGCCCTGATGGGTTGTGCTCTCCTCGTAGCACTCCCCAGGGTCTGCATTGGCCCATTAGGTATCTTCTGGTCCATAAAAAATCTACATAAAGTTCTGCTGCATTTTGTACTCCATTTGGTATTGATTTCCTATGATGTAAAAAACATGCAAAAAACAACAACTGGCACTTGGCACTGTGTCAATAGGTTAGTACCAAAAAATGATATAAAACAACTACAAAATGATTATAAAACATCCAAGATTGATAATATAATAGCATGGAACAATCAAAATTATATATACGTTGGAGACGTATCAGCATCCCCAAGCTTAATTCCTACTCGTCCTCGAGTAGGTAAGTGATAAAAACAAATTTTTTGATGTGGAATGCTGCCTATGATGTAATATCATATTTCTTTTATTTATAGCATGGACATTTGGACTTTTATATTGTTCAATGCAATAGTCTAGTTTTGACATGATAATTTAAATACTCAAGCATATCAACAAGCAACCATGTCTTTTAAAATATCAACACTAAAACAAGTTATCCGTAGCCCATCATGCTCAACCATTGATCCATTCATGAAACGCACTCGCATATTAACTACACCCAATACTCAAGTACGATCATATTGCCTCCTAGTTGGTGCTTTTATAAGAGAAGATGGAGACTCGAACTCAAAAATAAAAATTGCGTAAAGTAAAGGAAAGGCCCTTCGCAGAGGGAAGTAGAGATTTGTAGAGGTGCGAGAGCTCAAAGCGAAAAACTTAGAGATAAATACATTTTGGGAGGTGTCGGTGTCAAAACCGGCGGATCTCAGGTAGGGGGTCCCGAACTGTGCCTCTAAGGCGGATGGTAATAGGAGGCAGGGAACACGATGTTTTACCCAGGTTCGGGCCCTCTTGATGGAGGTAAAACCCTACGTCCTGCTTGATTTATTCTTGATAATATGAGTAGTACAAGAGTTGATCTACCACGAGATCGGAGAGGCTAAACCCGAGAAGCTAGCCTATGGTATGATTGTATGTTGTCCTACAGACTAAAATCCTCCGGTTTATATAGACACCGGAGGGGGCTAGGGTTACACAAGGTCGGTTACAAAGGAGGAGATGTACATATCCGTATTGCCTAGCTTGCCTTCCACGCCAAGTAGAGTCCCATCCGGACACGGGACGAAGTCTTCAATCTTGTATCTTCATAGTCCAACAGTCCGGCCAAAGGATATAGTCCGGTTGTCCGGAGACCCCCTAATCCAGGACTCCCTCAGTAGCCCCTGAACCAGGCTTCAATGACGATGAGTCCGGCGCGTAGTGTTGTCTTCGGCATTGCAAGACGGGTTCCTCCTCGGAATACACCACAGAAGAGTTTGAATACAAGGATAGTGTCCGACCCTGCAAAATAAGTTCCACATACCACCGTAGAGAGAGAATAATATTTCCACAAATCCAATCTGCTGACACGTTTTGGCAGCATGACATCACACCATGGCCTGGTAATTATTTGAACCGTTTTTCTTTAACCAGCCCCGCACATAACGCGAGGCGGTTTCTTGACACGTCTTGTCAAAGCAAAGATCGTGTTTCCTTTATCACGAGATTCTCATCAATACAAACATGGGTAACCCAACCGTGCCTGTTGGTATGACTCCTAGATTTTAGGTAAGTCTAGAACGGCCACGAGGAGGATGCCTGACATTCATCCCCTTTATAAAGGGACAAGGCTTTTTCTTCTTTCCCTCCCGCGCTCAATCGAATCCTTCCCCCGCCTCGAGTTCTAACACCCAAAGCCCAGGTCAGGTGCTTCTGACCTTCAATCATGTCCGGATCCAGCCTTCAAGGCCGGTGGGTGCCTTCCTCCGTCACGGAGGAGGACATCAAAAAGTTGAGGGAGCCCAGATATTTGACCGCCGAAATTTTGCACAGGCTGCCCGCCCGAGGGCAGGTCGTCCCTACTCCCGAACCCAACGAGAGCGTTGTGTTCATCTTCCACTTCCTTCGAGGACTAGGCCTCGCCCTGGATCCCTTTGTTAGGGGTCTCATGTTCTATTACGGGCTGGATTTTCATGATCTGGCCCCGGATTCCCTTCTTCACATCTCGTCATTTATTGTCGTTTGTGAGGACTTCCTCCGCATTACCCCTCACTTCGGCCTGTGGCTCAAGACCTTCGATGTGAAGCCGAAGATGGTCGAGGGGCAGTACGCAACGTGCGGAGGTGCTCTAATAAGCAAAATTGCTGACGCTCCATGGCTAAAGGGTTCCTTTCCAGAGGTGTCCGGATTGTGGCAACGGGAGTCGTTTTACGTCACAGCTCCCTGAAGTGCCAAGTGGGTAGCTGCCCCCACCTTTCGCTCGGGCCCTCCACCACAACTGATGTCATGGATCAGCAGGGGGCTGAGCTGGGGTCCAGCCAAGGATGTGCCAATAATGCAGAGCCGTATCCAAGATCTCTTCGAGGGAGATTTCAGTCTGGTTATGGTAATGCAAGTTATGCTGGTTCGTTGAGTCCAGCCCTGCAAAAGCCGGCCCCTCCGCATGTGGGAATTCAACCCAGGAAGGACCACCCACTATTCAGAATTTCCTCGGCATGACGCACGAGGAGATGTACAAATCATTCTTCGGACCCCAAATAGAGTGTCCGGACACTACTAAGGACGTGGGCCTGAGCAGCAACCACACTGCTGCCCAAGTAAGTAATCCTATGGCCGAACACACTGTCCTTTTTATTTATCATGACATCATTATGAAGAATCACTCTTTGAGCAGGACTGGATAACAAAGGTGAAGATGATCCGGTGTTCGGCCCCCCTTCCCGAAGGCTTGGACAATCCGGTGCTGGAAAAGATGCTCGAGCCAGCACCTTGTCTGGTGCCCTCAAAGGAAGATGAAGGGGGGGAATAAAGAGGGTGAAAGCGGGCCTCCATCGCTACCTATTCCAACCGAGGGAATGAGCGCCTCCGCGAGGGAGGATAACCAAGGGGAAGAATCTGACATTCTCTCTCCCCGGGGAAGGAAGAGGACTACCTCTGAAGATCCGGAAACCAAGGTTTCCAAACAGGAGAAGAAATCTCCGCCAGAGGGTCCTGCATCGGAGGATGTTCTTGCCGCACAATGTCCGCGCAGGGATCAGCCCTCTAATGAGCTGTAAGTAAAAAAATGTACTTAATAGTGAAGATACCCTACCTTACTTCTGCGGAAAATAACCGAAGCATTTATCCGGCAGTTCGGATCTTAGCCCTTCTCAGCAGAGCTCGTCTTCAGGGGATCTTCTTCCAGAGATGATGGAGAGCGAAACGCCTCCCCCTGCCACACTGCCTCACGAGGCGGGCGACCCCGAGGTGTCGTCGCAGAGGGTATCTCCTGATCCGGCAAGGCCAGAAGGTAATCCTATGGCCACCTGAAGTCCCCAGTATCCGGCTCTTGAAGAGAGCAATCAAAAGAGTCCGGCAGCATCTGGTATACGGTCGGACGTACTGAGGGATCTGCTAGAGCGAGCGACTATCTCAGAAGAGCACTGTACGTTGATGGGTATGGTGATTGAAAGGATTTCGTCTGCCGAAAGCGGGTTGCATGAATCCTTTATGAGTCTACTGACGGGTTTTGAGGTACGTGAAATGATGTACATTTTTGACAGTACCGCACATTTTTAGGTGTGCCCTGTGTAGATAGTAGCCCCTAAGACTCTGGTTGTCGTCGAGAACGGCGGCAAACAGAGGATCATAGTCCCAGGTAATAACCTGACCGCCTTTATGTGCAGGTGGGTGAAGCTCCGGTGGCTAGCCGGACTGATGGGTTTGCCAAACTAAAGCGGCAACTGGATGCGGCAGATGCCGACATCGTGCTTGTTAACAAGCGGCTTGACGAGGCACAGGGTAGGTGATTTTTTTGGTGAATGTCACATAGTAAGAGCAGCATGATGCCAGTATCTTTAATATGTTGTGACTGCAAATGGAGCTGCTACCATGGAGACCCTTTGGGCAGAGCTTGCCCGAGCCAAGGAACAAGCAGGGAGTAGTAATGCAGCCGCTTTAAAGGCGGCCGAAGAGTTAAGGGCCGAACAGGCCGCACATTGCGGGAGTAAAGAGAAAATTGCCAAGATGGCCGTGGAACTAAAAGATGCTACTGACCGGTACCAGCTTCTTGAAGAAGAAAACCGGGTTAAGGTGACAGACCTGGAGAAGGCCCGGGTGGCTGCCAAGGAGGCCCGCTCCAAAATTAGAGCGACGAAGGAGGAGCTGAATCAAGCTGCGGATATTGTTTCTGGGAATCCCTTCTTATTGCGGACTAAGTTCGGAGATCCAAAATATGCTCCTCTGGACCGGCTATGGAGTTCTCCGGATGAGTACATGGATTTGGCTGTGAGTGCTGCGGATGCGACCGAGTACTTCAAGGGTCAGAAAGGTCCTGAAGTGGAGAAGCTGTTCTGGTCACAGTTTCACGCTCCAGTCCGTCCGCTGCAGCTGAATGAGCGATTGACCGGTTGGGCCGAGCTCGATAGATTATCCGGACTGGCCATGAGGTCCGTTGTGGATCATTTGTGGCCAGGAGGGCCAAGGCCGAGTAGCTACTTTAGCTTACTGCAACAATTCCTTGGCGCTGTGCCACGCATTGATGCTGTAAAGAGGTCGGTGTGCATAGAAGCCTCGCGGATGGCCCTTGCCCGTGTCAAAACATACTGGGCGGAAATGGATGCCACCACTGTTGCGGCGCAGGGTTCGGCCATAGGCTGAGTGGCTACCGAGCACTACTTTGAAGAAGTTCTTGAAGGCGCTCGTTCGATAGAGGCTCAGTGCTCGAAGAATATTATGTTTAAATGACATGTATTCCCATTGTAAAAACAATGTTTTATTGAATTTATCAAGGCTGTATTTATACTTTTGCCCAAAAGTGCTATGATCCCTCCTGTGCGGTCGTTTTTGTATATATGTATATAACCTGAAAGATTGCAGTCGTCAGCTTCAGCCCCCACGCATATAATGCGGGGGTGTTCGCAGAAGACGCATGTTCACACTTGATCCAACGTCTTGGTCCATTAAGGAGGTGATAGCGTAGCGAACTAGGCAACCGGACTATAATGCTTTAACACTTTCACTTAGCCAGAGGAGTTTGACAGTGGGGCTACTATATAGCCCCTGGTGGCCCCGCACTCATCCGAATTCAGGGTGCGTATATGCCTGGCCGGGAAACGGCCCTTCGTTAAAGCGGAGGAATCCCGAAGATTCCGCTAGGTCATCGAGTGGTTGACCAGTCTCACGCTATATCATGACAGTCAGTTTTCGGCTTTCTCTACTGAGGTGCTCGTCCGAATGAACCAGGGCACAATCGCAGTAATTCTCCTGGTGCCGCCTTAGCCGATAGAGCGGAACGTAAGGCAACAAAACACAGGAGCCGGGCAAACCCAACGTTTGACCAAAGACATGATTCGGAGCTGATGCATATAAGGCCAAACTCGCGACGCCGAACACTCCCTAAGGTATTCGGTCTTTATGGTGGAAACTGGGCTTAAGCAGGGCCCTTTGTAATAAGCCCCTGGTGTCCAGGTACGTGCAATATTCTGACATGGCCACATGCCAATACGTCAGCATCCTTCTCAATTGTACTGAGAATCCGGGGGATGTGTATCAACAAGAGACAGTAAAAAGGTTTACGCAGGGTCTTAATCTAAAAAGAATCCTTGGAACGGGTCCCTGTTGCACGTCTGCGCCTGTGTCTCTGTTGTGCCGTATCTTGGATGGGTGTAGCACGATGGTCATCTGTAAAAGAGAGGAACTTAGTTGAAAAGTTGCCGTGCAAAAGGTAAGTTATACTAAATAAACAATATATAGTTCAAAATGAGTAAAGTTGAGCGTGATTGCCACTTGTGCGCGCGCGTTGAGCCCCTTGTATTGTAATAGGGGTATAGCCATCAAACCTGTATCAATTACATATAGCTGCACCGGACTCGTCCAACCGTGTCCGTGGTCTTAACGACCTGTCAGATGCGTTAGTTGGTGAGGCCGTTTAGTGTGCGGCTGCCAAGGCAGCCGCGCGGTCTTCCGCGCGCAAGGAGCGCTCAATATTTCCATTTACTGTAATAATGCCATGTGGACTGGGCATTTTAAGCATGAGGGAAGCGTAATGCGGTATTGCGTTAAAGCGAGCGAAAGCTTCGCGTCCGAGTAGTGCTTGATAGCCACTTTGGAACAGAGCGATGTGGAAGGTTAAATTTTCACTGCGGAAGTTATCGAGGAAGCCGAATATAACCTCTAGTAGTAGGGAGCCCGTGCAATGGGATTCTGGGCCTGGCGTTACCCCTTTAATGGTAGTATTGCTATGGCTAATTTTTGTTGGGTCTATCCCCATTTTGCGGACTGTGTCCTGATATATCAGGTTTAAACTACTGCCGCCGTCCATCAGGACTCGTGTGAAGTGGTATCCGTCAATTATCGGGTCTAACACCAAGGCAACCCATCCTACACGCCGAATACTTGCCGAGTAATCCCGATGGTTGAAGGTGATCGGTTGGGACGACCAGTGGCAAAACTCCGCTGTGATAGGCCCTGGGACATGTGTCTCTAGGAGTGCCGCTTTGTTTCTCCCCTTTGTCACGTGTAACACGTTTACTGTTTTAACTTATGGTGGGAATTTCTTTTGTTCCCCAGTGCTTTGCTTGCGAGGCTCGTCCTCGTCTTCGCTTGGTGTATCCTGCCCCTTGTGTTCGGCGTTTAGCTTGCCGGACCGCTTGAAGACCCAACATTCTCTATGGGTATGATTTGCAGGTTTATCGGGGGTGCTGTGGATTTGACATATTTTGTCCAGAATCTTGTTTAGGCTGGACAGTTTGTCTCTGTTGCCTTTGGAGGGCAGCTTTTGCTGACCTGACCAAGAGCTTCTGAATCCGGTGTTTACCGCCGTGCTCTTCGGGCTGTCTTCTTTACTCCGGCGCTTGTTTTTGCTGCGTCGTGGTTTCCCGTTTTCATCCCTGACTTCGGATGTACTTGGGTCACTGGTGCTGCACCGGGCTAACTAGCTGTCCTTGCCCGCGCAAAAGCGGGTCATGAGGCTTGTTAATGCTGCCATTGTTCTCGGCTTTTCTTGGCCGAGGTGTCTAGCGAGCCATTTGTCTCAAACATTGTGCTTGAAAGCTGCTAAGGCTTTAGCGTCCGGACAGTCGACTATTTGGTTCTTTTTAGTGAGGAACTTGTTCCAAAGCTTTCGGGCTGACTCTTCGGGCTGTTGAGTTATATGACTTAAATCGTCTGCATCCGGTGGTCGGACATAGGTCCCTTGAAAATTTGCCCGAAAAGCGTCTTCAAGCTCTTCCCAGCTTCCAATGGAGTCTTCGGGAGGCTTTTAAGCCAGTGCCGAGCTGGCCCTTTGAGCTTGAGGGGTAAGTACTTGATGGCATGGAGATCTTCTCCTCGAGCCATGTGGATATGGAGGATGTAGTCCTCGATCCAGACCCCAGGGTATGTCGTTCTGTCGTGCGCCTCTATGTTTACGGGTTTGAATCCCTCTGGAAATTCATGGTCCAGCACCTCATCGGTGAAACATAGGGGGTGTGCGGCACCCCTGTATTTGGGTGTACCATGATGTTCGGATGTTTGTTGTCTTGCATTGCATACTGGAGCGCGCTTGTGTGGCCCATATATGGATCTGGTTGCACCGTCCTTTTGATGTGAGCCCTCGCGTGGATCGCGTACTGGCTTATCTGCGGTGTCGTTTGCCGCTCTATGTTGGCCACGAGGTCGTCTATCTGACCGGATGGCCGTTTTGTTTTTCAATTGCGGGGGATCTAAGGCCTCCTCGTCGAATTTAGGTAGCAACTTTCGTTTCGGGTAGCTCTTGGTGTGGCGATTATCGCCGTACTTCGCTGCAGTGTTGAGTACTTCACTCCATCTGATTTTGAGTGTGTCTTGTGCAGCCCTGAGCCTTTGTTTCTGCTTTTTTAGACTCCTCGCAGTGGCAACAAGCCTTTGATGGGCATTCTGTTGCTCCGGGCGCCTGTCCGGCGTGATGCCGTCCAGACTGTTATCTTCGACAGAGTCGGGTTGTTCGGTTTGATTCTTCGTGTTGCCGTGGTCGGGCGATGGTTCACCCTGCTCTAATGTTGGGTCTATATGATCGCTGTTTCTGCCGAGGCGGGATTTGGACCGGCGCTTATGCCGCCGCTTTGACTGCTTCTTGAGGGAACAACCCTTCGCTGCGTCCTTCCGTTCCTCGTTGTCGTTTTCTTTGGGTGTGTCCACCATGTATACATCATATGATGAAGTGGGCGTCCAGTGCCCAGTGGGCAGTGGTTCCTGTTCGTCTCCTACATCGTCATCCATACCGTCGATGCCTTCGGAGTCGGAGTCGAGCATGTCGGTCAAATCGTCGACAGTGGCTACTAAGTGGGTGGTGGGTGGGCGGCGAATTTCTTTGTCATCCGCGTCCCAATCCTGCCGAGCATAGTTCGGCCAGGACTCTCCTGACAGGGAGAGAGAGCTTAATGAGCTCAGTATGTCGCCGAAGGGTGAGTGCTGAAAGATATCCGCGGAGGTGAACTCCATGATCGGCGCCCAGTTGGATCCGATAGGCACGGGCGCATGCGGTTCGGAGTCCGTGGCCGGGGAAGAATCCGGCAGTTCGATGTCACGGCTCTCGTGAAGGGTAAGGTTGATATTCGGCTTGATCGCCAATGAGAGTGCGGCCTCCGTGGCGGGGTCTATCCACCCGTCCATGGATGGCGCAATTGGCTCTGAATTGAGGGTCGGAGCGGTTGCCTAAACACTGTCCGATGGTAGAGCTAAATCATGCTCATCGTGACCGTGCGGCGTTCTTGGCAGGGGCTCGAATCCATCGAAGATCGAGTCTCCGCGAATGTCGGCCGTGTAGTTTAAGCTTCCGAACCTGACCTGGTGGCTAGGGGCGTAACTCTCGATCTGCTCCAGATGGCCAAGCCCGCAGTACGAAGCCGCCGAATACAAGGATCTGTCCAGGGAGAAAAGTCTCACCCTGGACTGCATCGCTATCGATGATTGAAGGAGCCATCCAGCCTAATGACGACGACACATAGGAACTCTCAATGAAAGCACCAATGTCGGTGTCAAAACCGGCGGATCTCGGGTAGGGGGTCCCGAACTGTGCGTCTAAGGCGGATGGTAACAGGAGGCAGGGAACATGATGTTTTACCCAGGTTCGGCCCCCCTTGATGGAGGTAAAACCCTACGTCCTGCTTGATTTATTCTTGATAATATGAGTAGTACAAGAGTTGATCTACCATGAGATCGGAGAGGCTAAACCCTAGAAGCTAGCCTATGGTATGATTGTATGTTGTCCTACGGACTAAAATCCTCCAGTTTATATAGACACCGGAGGGGGCTAGGGTTACACAAGGTCGGTTACAAAGGAGGAGATGTACATATCTGTATTGCCTAGCTTGCCTTCCACGCCAAGTAGAGTCCCATCTGGACATGGGACGGAGTCTTCAATCTTGTATCTTCATAGTCCAATAGTCCGACCAAAGGATATAGTCCGGCTGTCCGGAGACCCCCTAATCCAGGACTCCCTCAGGAGGTGTATCCTTCCCACCAACGAAAACGACTTAGAGTTCCCAAAACTTTCCATGCTAAATATATCATAGGCGGTTCCCAAACAGAAAATAAAGTTTATTCCTTTTTCTACCATACTTTCACTTTCCATGGCTAACCATATCCACAGGTGCCTTCCATACAAACACTTTCCAAGGAATTTATTATTTGACAGCATAAAGTAAATTCATTTTTCATTTCGGGACTGGGCATCCCTAATACCTTTTCCTTACTCTCGTGCAATGACAAGTGAATAAACACTCATCTTGAGAATAACACATCTAGCATGGAAAATATTAGCCACCCTTCACCGCTCCGCGAGCGAAATGAATATAAAAGAGACGTTTATTTTGAAAATCAGAGATGGAACATACAAATTTGCTTAGAACGGCAAAAGAATACCGCATATAGGTAGATATAGTGGACTCATGTGGCAAAATTGGTTTAAAGGTTTTTGGATGCACAAGTAGAGATCATACTTAGTGCAAAATGAAGGTTAGCAAAAGATTGAGGAGCGACCAACCAAGAAACGAATAATCTCATAAGCGAGCATTAAGCATAATTAACACTAAATAATGCACCACAAGTAGGATATAATATCATTGCATAATTATTGACTTTCGTGCTTGCATAGGGAATCACAAACCTTAACACCAATATTCTTACTAAAGCATAATTACTCATCAACATAACTCACATATTACATCATCATATCTCAAAACTATTACTAAGAATCAAGTTTATTTTGTCCAATGATCTTCATGAAATTTTTTATTATAACCTTCTTGGATACCTATCACTTTGGAACTGATTTTAATATGTTGCTTTTGATAAGCTCAGACAAATATAAGTGAAGATCATGAGCATAATTTTTCTCTCTTTCTCTCAAATTAATTTAAGTGAGGCATGAGAGAATTTCTTGAAATTTTTACTAACTCTCAAATAAATCTAAGTGAAGCAAGAGAGCATTTCTTCAAAAATACTAGAGCACAATGTGCTAAAAAATATATAAGTGAAGCACTAGAGCAACTCCAAAGCTCCTAAAAATTTAAGTGAATCATAGAGAGCAATTCTAACAAGTCATGACATAATTTTGGCTCTCTCAAATAAGTGTGTCCAGCAAGGGATCAAGACTTAAAACACAAAATAAAACAAGCAAAGACTCATATCAATCAAAACACATAGTATGTGACGAATAAAAATATAGCTTCGAGTAAAATACCGATGGTCGTTAGAAGAAAGAGGGGATGCCACTCGGGGGCATCCCCAAGCTTAGTTGTTTGCTCATTTTTGGATAATAGCTTCGGATGCTGGGGCATTCCCAAGCTCAGGCTCTTCTTACTCCTTATTCCTTCATCCATCGTAAGATAACCCAAAACTTGAAAACTTCAATCACACAAAACTCAACAAAAACCTTCGTGAGATCCGTTAGTGAAGGAAATAACTCACTACTATAATTACTGTAGTAAACCAATTCATATTTTGTTTTTGCATTATATCTACTGTATTGCAACTTTTCTATGGCAAAGACTCATGAAAGAAAACCATAGAGCCATCAAAATAAGCACACAACGCAAAGAAAATAGAATCTGTCCAAAACAGAATAGTCTGTAGCAATCTGGATGTTTCGAATACTTCTATAACTCCAAAAACTCTGAAAAATAAGGACGATCTGGGAAATTTGTATATAAATCTACTCAAAAGGAATTGGTATTTTATCGCTCTCTGGTTCAAAATGAAAATTATTTTCATGAGCGCAAAAGTTTATGTTTTTTCAGCAAGATCAAACAACTATCACCCAAGGAGATCCTAAAGGATTTACTTGGCACGAACACTAATTAAAACACAAAAAACACAATCATATCAGTAGCATAATTGTGCTAACACTCAAGAACAGGAAGCAAAAAGAAAAAATAAATTTTATTCATTGTGTTGCCTCCCAACAAGCGCTATAGTTTTATGCCCTTAGCTAGGCATAAAGCAAGGATCTAAGTTTTGTCATCTTTGTTTCGAGATCCATAAGATGCCCTCATGATTTATTCATAAGGTGGACTAATTCTTGTTCTAGGGAAGTGTTCCATACCCTTCCTCAAAGGAAATTGGAACTTAATATTACTTTCTTTCATATCAATCATGACACCTATAGTGCGAAAAAACGGTCTACCAAGAATAATTGGACAAGACGGATTGCAATCAATATCAAGAACAATAAAATCTATGGGCACATAATTCCTATTTGCAAGAATAAGAACATCATTAATTATTCATATAGGCTTTTTAATAGTAGAATCCACCAAGTGCAAATTTAAAGAACATTCTTCAAGATTGGTAAGACCAAGCACATCACATAAAGATTTCAAAATTGTAGAAACACTAGCACCCAATTCACACAAAGCAAAACACTCATAATTTTTAATCTTGACTTTTGTCGGGGGTGCTAATCCCACGGACACCTATGGGACCGGCGGACCGAGCCCCTTTTGGTTCGGCAGGGGGCGGAGAGAGCATGAAGAGCAGATCGAGGCGGAGCGCACGAGCACACGATCGGTTTACCCAGGTTCGGGCTGCACGGATGCGTAAAACCCTACTCCTGCTTTGTGGTTGTATTGAGTTCTTGCTCGGGAGCGCTATGTGCTACAGTACACTCTAGCAGCTAACGAGACCGAGCGTGAGAGTTCTGTTGGCCGACCCCCTCTATGTTGCGCATGGGCCTCCTTTTATATGCTCAAGGGGTCACCGACAGGTGGCAACGTAGATGAGGGTAAAAATGGAAAAGGCGTGGTGGTTGGCACCGCCGCCTACTACAGTGCATCATACCTAACCCTGACGGCAGGGGACAAGGGCATTAAATGCCCGTCTATGTCGCCTAAACAGTGCAAAAGGGTCCGCCAGGGACGCCTCCGCTTGCCACGATGGCAATCTTGTCAGCGCCGCTTGCCACCGTGTATCGCTAGCTGCACAGCTTCCCGCCACGTATGCCTTGAAGGGTCCTAGAGCGACACGTTGGTGGATGTGCTGGAGCGCAGGTACAGAGTGGGGGCTTGCCGCGGCAAGCGCCTTGCCGCGGTTGTTGTCTTGTCGCGCCCGGGAGCTTGTCGCGCACCGGGCCTTGCCGGGACGCGTGGTGCGTTGCGGCAAGTTCCTTGAGATGCCTTGGTTGGCCTTCCCGGCAAGCTCCTCTTGCCGGGGTCTTGTCTCCTTCCCAGCAAGCTCCTCTTGCCGTGGTCTTGGATACTTTGTTCTTGAATGGCTCCAAAGGAACCACGGAGGATCTTGGCGGTCACCTGGCAAGCCTTGCCGCGGGATGCTGCGACTGCCTGTGCACAAGTTCGGGATACTAGGGTACCCCTACTCTAGTACACCGACAGGAGCCCCCAGGCCTGGGCCATACACGGTGCCGAGCGCTGTTGGGCCAGGCCCAAAACAGGGCACGGGCACGCGCGGCCTGGGTTACGCCGTATCTCACTCTGCATCCACCGCGCCCTCCCCGAACGGCACGCGTCGAACGCGGTGTCATGGGAGAGATCGTGGGTGGTTTCTTTATTAGGAAAGGCGGAACGTCCGCCCCTCCCCCTTTATAAGCAGGGGAGGCAGGGGTAGTGCGCCCACTCACCCCTTGCTACTTCAATCTCGGAAACCTCCGCCGCTCCCCCGTTTTCCCAAAGCAGAGAGAGAGAGAACAGCGCCCTGCCCCCCATCGCCACCAGCACCACCAACGCCGTCGACCTCCTCCACCACTTCCGCCATGGCTCCGAAAGCCGACAAGGGGAAGGCTGTGAAGTCGACCGAGGCGCAGCGACTTGCGGCGCCGCGGAAGGAGTGGGCCATCTCCCCCCCCCCAAGCTCGCCGTGAAGGAGCTGAGGGAGTACTACTACCTCTTCTGGTCGACGGAGACGCGAGCGCACCCGAGCACGAAGGTACTCCCAGCCGCTGCTCATAAAATGGCTCCAAATGGATATCCCTTCTTCGCCGTGTTCTTCTACTGCGGGCTTTGCCCGCCCTTCTCTGAATTTTTCTGCGACATCATGAACACCTACGGGCTCTGCCTCCTTGATTTCACCCCCAATGCTGTTCTGACCATGGCAGTTTTCGCGCATCTCTGCGAAAACTTTGTCGGAGTCCATCCCAACGTAGCCCTTTTCTGCCACTTCTTCTTGCCCCGAGTAGAGAGAGGAGAGCCTTTATCCGGCGGAATCGCCTGGGTCTCAAGGACCGGCAAGAAGGACTCTTATCTGGAGGGCGAGTTCCGCGACAAGTGGGAGGAGTGGAGAGCAGATTGGTGCTGGATTGTCGAGGAGAACCCGCAGCCATTTACCGCCCGGCGCCAAACCGCAGCAGTACGCGGCAGCGATTGGAGTGACGTGGCCCCGGAAGACGACTGGCTGAGGATTGCCGTCACCAGGATCCAACGCCTCAGGCTTGCCGGACCCACTATAGGCGCCGTTGGCGTAGATTTCCTTCGCCGCCGCATCGCCCCCCTGCAGGAACGGAGGAGGCCCGCTTGGGAGTTCAAGAATGCGGCGGATATCATGAGGCTGCGTCCGGGCCTCAATTACAACTTCACTGTCTTGGAGCTCAACACAATGCTTCAGGAGCTCTTCAAGTATGATCCTGATCATCCCGAAGTATTTAGGTTGCCGCAGGGCGTCGTTCTATTGTGCAACAATTCCGCGCTTGACCGCATCCGGGCAATGATGCCGCTGTGCGACTCGCATGGACTTGTGCCAACTTGGCAAGAGCCTGCAGACGAGGTCGTGCAGGAATTCTTCGACAACCTGGTAGAAGTGCCGATCCGCCCCGACGAGAAGAATGGCCTCACTCGTGACACCACCGATGCGGAGTTGAAGCGCATCGCCACCAGGCTGGAAGAGACGGCGGCAGCTGCAGCTGCGGGCGAGTTTGGATTCACCTTGGAGGAGGCAGAGGCAGCAGAGGCGGTAAACCGTGCTGAGCGAGAGGATCTTGCCAGCAAGAAAGAGCTTGCCCGGCAAGAGGAGCTTGCCGGCAAGAAAGATCTTGTCGGGCGTGATGCCGAGCCGAGCGAGCCTGCCGAGGATACGAGCGGCTCGTTGGAGATCAACTCCTCTTCCTCTTCATCCTCAGACAGTTCGCCGCAAGCAGAGCCTCCATCTCCACCAAGAAGGCGTCTTCGCAAGGCCGGGGACGTAGCGAGGCGGCAGGCAAGTCGACAGTCGCCGCGCCGCGTGACACGCTCCACCGCGGCAAGCACTGTTGCCGCGGGAGCGCCCCACGCTGCTGCGGCAACTGGAGCGGGGTCTTCCCGGACCACTGCTTCTGCTCCCGCCAAGCGGCCAAGGGAACCTACTCCTCCGCCTTCCTGTGTCGGACGCGAGCCGGACTTCGACTTCTCCGCGTTTAGCTCCGACGAGGAAGAAGAAGAAGAGTAAGATTTTCTTGTTGTACTTGCAGTGCTTCAATCCTTGCTGTTTTTGTCTTGCATCTCATTTGCTTTACTCTGAACCTTTTCTTTCTTAGGACTCTGGCCCAGAGAGCGGCGAAGAGAGCCAAGGCCCCGGTGATTGTCATCGAGGACGAACCCACCGCGTCAGTAGGGGATGCGCCCGAGACAACCCTGCCGGACCCGGCAACTATTCTCCAGAGAAGCCCCCAGCGTAAGTATATGGTTTGCTTTCCGCTGTTGGGCGCGCATGGAGATTCTTGCTTCGCTGATATCTGACTGTTGACTTGTGCAGGAGCAGAGCAGCCCCATCAGGAACGCCCGAAGGCCGCCCCCGAAACGCCAAGGGAGAGTCCTCCGGCAAGGGAGAGGTCCCCGGTAAGGGAGAGCTCTCTGGCAAGGGAGACGTCTCCGGCAAGGGAGGGTTCTCCGGCAAGGGAGACGTCTCCAGCAAGGGAGGGTTCCCCGGCAAGGGACAGCACTAGTGGCCCCCCGGCGGCGGAGACCACAACTGCAGAACCTGGCACATGTACTCTCCTTGCTTCAAAACTTCCCTTGGGTTCTTCTTCTTTTGATCTTCTTTTTTGGATATTTGCTTGATTCTTCTCCCCTTTCCGGCTGTCAGATCCATCTGTTGCGGAGCCGATGGAGACCGAGGTTGCCGCCGACGACGCTGTTGCCGCCGAGGAAGCAGTCGGCGCTGACGAGCCCGCCGGCGAAGAGGCCGCCAGGGCTGCCGCTACAGAAGCAGGCGGGGGATCTGGGGATCGCACTGACGACCCTGAGGCCGCAGGAGCGCCAGGCGCTGCACCGACCGCCGATCCCTCCGCCGCTGCCGCAGCGCCAGGCTCCGAAGAGCCCTAGCCTGGCGTCTACTTGAAGGCCGGCGACGACATCTTCATCAACCTCCCCTGGGCATCAAGCTCCAGGGCGCCGATCGAAGGAGAGAGCTTCGACGGAGAGGTGCTCGCCTCCGCCGGGCTGGCGCTGGTTGATGCGCCAAGCAGCAGCAGCGGCGAGCCTGAGGAGGAGTGGCTGCTGCGGAAACTGGTGTCACTCTACCGCGCCCGGCAAGCCGAGCTGGAATCCCGCGAGGCGCTTGTCGCGAAGGCGGGAGTCGACATCAAGAAGCGCGCGGAGGAGCTCCGGGGTCACAATCAAGAAGCTCTCCGGTCTCTGGCAGTGGAGCGGGCGTGACTTGCCGAGGAGCGGGAGGCCTTCCTCCTCGAGAAGGCCGAAGCCGAAGAGCAACAACGGCTTGCCGCTGAGAAGTTGTCAGTGCAGTTAGGCGAGCTGGTGCAGCGGAAGGTCCATCTTGACAGCCACGAGGAGGAGCTTGCCGCGCGCGAGCGAACATTTGGCGGAGCCCTCAAACAAGCAGAAGACGCTGCCGCAGCTGCCGAGGCCGCCAAGAAGGAGCTGGAGACGAAGGTGGCGCAGCTGGAGGCCGATCTCAAGGCGAGCGGTGACGAGCTTGCTGCGCTCAAGATTGAGCGGGACAAGGACGCCCACAACCATTCCGAGCTGCAGACCCGCCTCGCCGAGAAGGGCAAGGAGCTTGACGCTGCCAAGGATTCCAATGCAGATCTTGAGTCGAAGCTGATCGCTTTGACCAAGATGCTGGACGGCGCCAAGGAGCAGGAGACGGCCCTGAAGGAGGAGGTCAAGGCCGGCAAGGCGCTGCTGGCGAGTGCCGCTGCCGCCTAGAGCACTTTCCAGGAGAACGTGGAGCACTGGACGGAGGGTCTTGTGGATGTTGCCGCAGACATCGACAGGGAGCTGGCGCAGCTGGGAATGGAGGATCTCGGGTATCCCTCCGACGAGAACCTCCAACCCAGCGCCAAGCTCAACTCGTTCTTCAAAGGCGTGGCGACGGCCCTCCGGCGACTCCGGGAGAGGATCCCAAAGCAACTGGCCGACGAGTCGCGCAAGATCTGCGCGGGAGCTCTTTAGAAGGTGCTGGTGAAGGTGGTGTTCCGCAACCCGGGCGTCAACCTCACCAACATCCTCAGGTCCTTGCCGCCGGATGCTGATCTGGAGGCGCTCAAGACCCTTGTCGCACCCATTGTGGACAAGGTGAGCAGGATCAAGAGGGTCGAGGGCGACCACGTAGACTAGGCCGCCCATTTCCTTCTCTTGTTGTCGCTGCTAGTCATGTTATGCAAACAATCTATTAGAGCCGCGAGAAGCTATCTTGTAATATTACTTTATTTCAGGTAATGATTGCAATGTTATTTCTTCTACTTGATTCCTTCCTTTGTATGTTTTTGCCCTACGCTTTTAGAGAACTTGCCGGCGCAGGCACCTTTGCTGCGAGCGCTGAGTGCGGGACGTCAGCAGCCTGCTGGCGGTGCCGCTGCCGACAAGAAACCTTGTCGCAGCTAGTCGCAGCTCACTTAAGTTGTTGAGCGGACTCGAAAACAAAATAAGGGCGCAACTAGCTACGAGTTGGTTCCTCCGCGCACAGGTTTTCCATACAAAGTACGGTCGTTCAGGGAAGATAACTTAAAAATTTAAAGGAAATCTGATTGCTCAAACTTTGGCAACTTAGCTTTTCTGTCGTTTGCTTCCCGGCAAGGCGGAACTTTCTTGAACGACGCCTGGTCCATACCGTATCTTCTCCTTCCCCCCGGCAAACTTGTGCGCGAGGGAACCTTCCTTTCCTTGAGAGAAAAAAAGAAGAAGGAGAAAAAGATATGGAGCCTTATGGCTTGTTGTTGCTTACCGGGGGTATGCACTGCACAAAGTGTCAGATAACACATGCAAAAAATAAAAAGCATGAAATCGACAAGATGTGCGGAGCACATGAGCTTTATGCATGGGGTCTGCGCCCGGCTTTGTACAAAGGATTACAGGCAACAGCGGCAAGACTTGTACAAAAGGTGGTTGCCAAAATGGGTTCCGGCAACCGCGCCCTACGGGTAAAACTTGCGAAGATGCTCAATGTTCCAGGAGTTGCTCACTGGAATGCCATCTTCGGTCTCAAGGCGGACAGCGCCAGGCCTAGTGACTCGTTTCACCCCGTAAGGGCCTTCCCACTTTGGCGTCAACTTGTTGGAATTCTTGGCGGATTGAACATGCCGAAGAACAAGGTCGCCTTCCTCGAGACTTCTGGCGTTAACTTTGCGGCTATGGTAGCGGCGCAAAGCTTGCTGGTAGCGAGTAGCTCGCACAACAGCCTGAAGACGGTCTTCCTCAAGGAGCAGCGCGTCATCTTGTCGCAGCTGCTCTTGCTCGAGCTCATCATAAGCGAGCACTCAAGGTGACCCGTATACGAGTTCCGTGGGGAGAACTGCCTCTGCCCCATAGACTAGAGCAAAAGGTGTCTGGCCAGTGGCTCGATTTGGCATCGTCCTGATCGACCAAAGAACCACCGGCAGCTCCTCGATCCAGTTTCTTCCGCACTTGTGCAGCCTGTCGAAAGTCTTGGTCTTGAGCCCACGCAACACTTCAGCATTTGCCCTCTCCGCTTGACCGTTGCTTCTCGGGTGAGCAACAGAAGCGAAGCAGACCTTGGCGCCAAGATCTTGGACGTACTGCATGAAGGTGCGGCTCGTAAATTGTGTACCGTTGTAGGTGATTATCCTGTTAGGGATCCCAAACGGCAAACAATCGACCTGAAGAACTTGACTGCTGACTGCGTTGTCACCTTCCTCACTGGTTCCACTTCCGGCCACTTTGTGAACTTGTCGATTGCAACGTACAAGTACTCAAAGCCCCCGACTGCTCGGGGAAAGGGGCCGAGGATATCGAGCCCCCAGACTGAAAATGGCCAGGATAAAGGGATCGTCTGGAGAGATTGAGCTGGCTGGTGTATCTGCTTGGAATGGAACTGGCACACTTCACACTTGGTTACTTGTGCAGTTGCATCCTCGAGGGCTGTAGGCCAAAAGAAACCTTGCCGGAATGCTTTGCCGACAAGTGCTCTTGCGCCAATGTGGTGACCACATATGCCTCCATGTATCTCTGCCAACAGCTTCTGTCCATCTTCCTGGCAAATACACTTCAATTTCACACCGTTGAGTCTTTTTCTGTACAGTGTGCCGTCGACAAACTAGTACATACTTGACTGCCGGGCTACTCTTTCCGCTTCTTCTTGCTCTTCAGGAAGTTCTCCTGTCTGAAGGAAACGGACAATTAGCTGTGCCCATGTTGGAGCTTGTGTTTCGACAACAAGGACTAAAGGCATATTTGCTGCTGCGGGAACATCCGCTTCTATGGCGAGAACTCGAGGCTCTGCCGGAGCTTGACGTTCCCCGGCAAGCTTGCCGGAGCAAAACTTGTCGAGAGCGTCTGCTTCAACGGAACAAACCCTAGGGCTTGCCGGAGCAGACTGCTCCTCAGCACTCTTGGTGTTGATCTTGGGGACCTTCTTGGCGGCGGCTTCGGGAAGCTCTGCCGGAAAATAGCCACCAGAAATCAACTTCCTTTTCTTGCTCTGTCTAGTCGATGGTGTTACGGACGGTTGAGTCAGTTTGAGCACAAAGATCCCTGGTTCCACAGGCAACTTAAGTGCGGCGCACTTTGACAGGCCATCGGCAATGTTGTTCTGAGCTCTTGGAACATGCTCCATCTACAGGCCGTCAAAGTGCTCTTCTAGCTTTCTCACTTCATCAACGTAAGCTTCCATCAATGGACTCTGATAATTCTTGTTTACTTGGCAGACGACAAGCTGCGAGTCACCCCTGACAATGAGCTTCTTGATCCCAAGGTCTGCCGCGATCCTGAGACCGGCAAGCAAGCCTTCATACTCTGCAGTATTGTTTGCCGCTTGCTCCTTGGGAAAGTGCATCTGGACTACGTACTTGAGGTGCTCTCCGGTGGGTGCAACAAGCAGCACGCCGACGCCGGTGCCTTGCAGCGAGAAGGCACCGTCAAAGTACATGAGCCACTCTTTGCTTGCTTCCTTGACGGGGATGCTCGTTTCTGGAATTTCTTCATCTGGTGTTGGTGTCCACTCTACTATGAATTCTGCCAATGCTCTGCTTTGGATAGTTGAAGTACTCTCAAACTTGAGGCCAAAGCTTGACAGATCCAGTGCCCACTCAACAATCCTGCCTGTCGCTTCTGGATTCTGTAGTATCCTCTTCAGCGGAAAGCGAGTGACAACTGTGATCTCATGTGCTTGGAAGTAATGGCGCAGCTTTCTCGAGGCCATGAGAAGGCCGAAAAGCAATTTCTGCACACCAGAGTACCTTGACCTAGCCCCCTGCAGAAGGGAACTAACAAAGTAAACTGGGCGCTGCACCATTCTCTTCTGCACCTCTTCGTGCACCTGCGCAGACCCATCTTTGTCGGGACCAGAGCTTGTCGGGGAAGCCCCCTGCTTGTCGCTGGACGCGCTTGCCGTGGTTGCTGTCTCGTCATCTGCCTCCCTCTCCGCCACTAACGCAACACTAACCACTTGATTGGTTGCCACTATATACAGCAGCAACTTCTCTTGTGGCTTAGGTGCGACAAGTGTTGGAGTGGAGGACAGGTATTTCTTCAAGTCCTGCAGCGCAGCCTCCGCTTCCGTAGTCCATTTCATTGGACCTGCCTTTTTCAAAATTTTGAAAAATGGCAGGGCGCGCTCAGCAGGCCGAGAAATAAACCTGCTGAGAGCAGCCACGCAACCGGCAAGTCTTCGTACATCCTTGACGCGCTTTGGTGCTTCAATCTGCTCAATGGCCTTGATCTTGTCGGGATTGGCTTCAATTCCCCGTTGAGACACGAAGAACTCGAGAAGCTTGCCGGAAGGGACTCCAAACACACACTTCTCGGGGTTGAGTTTGAGATTGATCTTGCACAGATTTGCAAAGGTCTCGTCTAAATCTTGAATTAGAGTTGCCCTGTCCTTGCTCTTGACCACTATATCATCCATGTAGGCTTCCACATTTCTGTGTATTTGCGGCTCAAGAGCGACATGAACTACCCTTGCAAAGGTCGAACCAGCATTCTTTAAACCGAAAGGCATCCGTATGAAACAGTACGTGCCATATGGAGTAATGAATGCGGTCTTCTCCTCATCTTCTTCTACCATGAAAATTTGATGGTATCCTGAGTATGCGTCAAGAAATGAAAGCAAATCACATCCGGCCGTGGAGTCAACAATCTGGTCAATGCGCGGTAAGGGAAATGGGTCTTTGGGACAAGCTTTATTAACATCAGTAAAGTCGATACAAAGCCTCCATTTCCCGTTTGCCTTGCGCACGACTACAGGATTGGCCAACCACGTAGGATGGAGCACTCCTCTGACAAGGCATGCTGCTTCCAATTTCTTGATTTCTTCCGTGATAAATTCTTGGCGCTCCACTGCTTGCTTCCTGACCTTCTGCTTGACGGGCCGCGCATGAGGACAAACGGCAAGATGGTGCTCAATTACTTTCCTGGGAACACCGGGGATGTCAGACGGTTGCCACGCAAACACGTCGACGTTCGCCCGCAGGAAAGCAATGAGCGCGCTTTCCTATTTAGGGTCAAGAGTGGCACTGATAGTGAAGGTACCACCAGTGCCGTCCTCCTTGGCGGACACTTTCTTGGTCTCTGGCAGAGCTGCCATTGCCTTCTTACACTTGCCGGTGGGGCTCGATGGTGCGTCCTCGACGGCAGCGCAGCACTCCGAAGAGGTGCGCTTGCCGGAGTGGGCATCAGAACTCTTGCCGGACTTGGTATTCTTCTCCCCCCCCCGGGAGCTTCAGCGGCAAGTGACTTGCAATCTGTTGCGGCTGCCGCTTCCCGGTAGATCTTGTCGGTGTAGATAAGAGCATCTTTCTTGTCGCCAGGGACAGATATGACGCTTATCGGGCCTGGCATCTTGAGCAAGTTGTATGCGTAGTGAGAGGCTGCCATGAACTTGGCGAGTGCAGGACGGCCTAGTATCCCATTGTAAGGCAATGGAAAATCGGCAACGTCAAAAGTGACCCTCTCAGTCCTGAAGTTCAGCTCGCTGCCAAATGTTACCAGCAACGTGACCTTCCCCTTCGGCTTGCTCCTTCCCGGGTTGATTCCTTGGAATGTGCCGGTCTCTTCGAGCTCACTGTCAGGGATCTGGAGTTTCTGGAGCACAGCGGAGGAGATCAGGTTCAAGCCGGCCCCACTGTCAACTAGCATCTTAGTGACCTTGAGGTTGCGGATAGTTGGTGAAACCAACAACTGCAAGCACCCGACCGCAGTTGTGCGATCAAGGTGGTCCTCAATATCAAAGATGATAGGCGTGCTGGACCATTTCAGAAGCTTGCACGATTCGACAGGTGGTTCCGCCGCATTGACTTCCCGCACCCACTGTTTGAGTTGGCGGTGCGAAGTATGCAGAGAAGCACCGTCGTCAACGCACAAGACCTCTGTGGCTTTCTGGAACTCCTGCTCACTGGTCTCGACATCATCCATGTCTTCGTCGTCGTCGTCGTCGTCTTCATCCTTGTCGCGGCCGTGGGGAGGTCTGTCTCCTTGCCGCTGCTTGGCCTTGCCGCGGCGTCCTCCCCGGCTGGCGCGCTTCTTTCCGGATTCTCCAGCGCCTCCTTGGGCCCTCTCCTTGTCGCGCCGCTCGTACTCAGCTTTTTGCTGCTGGACAAGCTGCTCGACCTTCTTGCAGCTCTGGAGGTCATGGCCCTTGGTGCGGTGGATCTTGCAGTACTGCTTGTCGGTGCCGTCCTGCTTGTCGGCGACCGCCACAGCCTGGCAGTTGGTGCATGCAGTAATCTCCTTGCCAGAGCTACCAACTTTGGCTTTCTTGGCGCCATCGTCGTTGCCGAACTGCTCAACGACTAGCACATCTTTGCCTTTCTTCTTCCTGTTGTTCCGCCGCCGGTTTTTCTTTGCCGGGGCAGCATCTTCGCTGTCAGATCCTCCTGCTCCTGTAGTCTCTCCGGGGAGTTTCCTCCCTTCCTCGGCACGTGCACACTTGTCGGCCAGGGCATACAGCTCACTGACGTCTCTGATTTTGCACATTGCCATCTCCTCCCGCATCCCGCAGTTACGCACATTCTGATGGAACGCGCTGATGACCGTGGCAGGGTGGACATCTGGGATGTTGTGCTGTACACGGCTAAATCTTTGAATGTACTTGCGCAGGGGCTCTCCTTCCTTCTGGGCGAGCAGGTGAAGGTCACTCTCTTGGCCATGAGGTTTGTGGCCGCCCGTAAAGGCGCCGACAAACTGATGGCATAGATCTGCCTAGGAGGATATGGAGTTGTCCAGCAAATGCATGAGCCAGGACTTGACGTTGGGCTTGAGCACCAACGGGAAGTAGTTGGCAAGGATCTTGTCGTCTCGCCCCCCCGGCAGCTTGCACCGCGATGGTGTAGATGCTGAGGAACTCCGACGGATGCGACTTGCCGTCGTACTTCTCTGGCACGTCTGCTTGAAATTCTTCCTGCTGGGCCACTGGACTTGCCGCAGCTCACGAGTAAATGCAGGGCAACCTACCGCGTACGGCAAGTCGTCTGGTTCCCCTGGCGCATGCATGTCGACAGAGGGCCCAGCGCGCTGGTCTGATTGACGCCGCGCTTCTCTTCGGCGCTCGATGCGAGTACGAGCGTCTTCTTGCTGTCGTTCGTAAAGAACTTGGCGCTGATCTCGACGAGCTCGTGGATCCGATGACGCAGTGGAGTCGCTGTCAGGGTGGATCTGGCGAGTCGGCGATCTTGGCCTTCGGGGCGGAGAGTGCACAATGGTTGCACCCTCACCGGTCTTGTCGCCACCGACTCGTGCCTGGCTGACTTGCCGCGGCTGCGATGTACTCGGCTGCTGCAGATTGTGGCCGTTGGCAAAGCCGATGAGACTCTGAATGGTGGCCCTCCAGTCGTCGATCTTGTCTGCCGCTGGAGGGTAGTCTAGGAGCAGTTGAGCTCGCGCCAAAGCTTCTGCTGAAGTGGCGGCGGCGGCGGCGAACGGTGCGAGGAGCGGGATATGCCCGGACTTCTAACTATGTTAGAAGGAGCAGTATCTCGTCCAAGCGACCGTGCCCCGCTCGCGCCAGCATGTTGGCGTGCACGCTGGTCTTGAGCACTCCGAGATCCACCAGCTCGATCTTGGCCCAGCAAACATATGGTACCATGAGTACCATGACGCTGCTGGTCTCGCGCCTCCTGGGATGGGCGCGGTGCGTGTACGGACGCTGAGGTCTTGGAGTGCGCTCGGTCGTTGTCGGAGCCGACTGCGCCGCCGATGGGCAGCGCAGCCTTGTCCTTGGACCTGGCAGCACCGTGAGCACCCTCGTCGGTGCCCGTTCTTCCGCCAGTGTCTACCCCACCAGTCATTTGCTCCGGTGACAGTGGGTTCGGCGCGGACGGAGCAGCCGCCTCCGAAGCCTTCTTCTTCGGCGGCATGTCGATGAAGACATTAAAGATCTAGCTCGTGCGAACGCCGGATCAGGTTCACACAACCTCGACGCGCCCCCTACTTGGCGCGCCAAAGATGTCGGGGGTGCTAATCCCATGGACACCTATGGGACCGGTGGACCGAGCCCCTTTTGGTTCGGCAGGGGGCGGAGAGAGCACGAAGAGCAGATCGAGGCGGAGTGCATGAGCACACGATCGGTTTACCCAGGTTCGGGCCGCACGGATGCGTAAAACCCTACTCCTGCTTTGTGGTTGTATTGAGTTCTTGCTCGGGAGCGCTGTGTGCTACAGTACACTCTAGCAGCTAACGAGACCGAGCGTGAGAGTTCTGTTGGCCGACCCCCTCTACGTTGCGCATGGGCCTCCTTTTATATGCTCAAGGGGTCACCGACAGGTGGCAACGTAGACGAGGGTAAAAATGGAAAAGGCGTGGTGGTTGGCACCGCCGCCTACTACAGTGCATCATACCTAACCCTGATGGCAGGGGACAAGGGCATTAAATGCATGTCTGTGTCGCCTAAACAGTGCAAAAGGGACCGCCAGGGACGCCTCCGCTTGCCACGATGGCAATCTTGTCAGCACCGCTTGCCACCGTGTACCGCTAGCTGCACAGCTTCCCGCCACGTACGCCTGGAAGGGTCCCAGAGCGACACGTTGGTGGATGTGCTGGAGCGCAGGTACAGAGTGGGGGCTTGCCGCGGCAAGCGCCTTGCCGCGGTTGTTGTCTTGTCGCGCCCGGGAGCTTGTCGCTCACCGGGCCTTGCCGGGACGCGTGGTGCGTTGCGGCAAGTTCCTTGAGATGCCTTGGTTGGCCTTCCCGGCAAGCTCGTCTTGCCGGGGTCTTGTCTCCTTCCCGGCAAGCTCCTCTTGCCGTGGTCTTCGATACTTTGTTCTTGAATGGCTCCAAAGGAACCACGGAGGATCTTGGCGGTCACCCGGCAAGCCTTGCCGCGGGATGCTGCGACTGCCCGTGCACAAGTTCGGGATACTAGGGTACCCCTACTCTAGTACACCGACAACTTTGATAGTAGGCTCCTATTTATCATGCAATTTTCTAGGAATTGAAACTTCTAATTCCAACTTTTCTTCTAAAGCTTTCATCATAGCATCGACAATATGTTTAGTAAAAGCTTTATTTTGTTCATAAACATGGGGTGAATTTATCATGGATTGCAACAAAGAAATACAATCAATCAAAGAGCAACTATCATAATTAAAGTCTTTGTAATCCAAAAGAGTGGGCACATCACTAGCTAAAGTTTTGACCTCTTCAAACCCATTTTCATCAATTTTCTCAACAAGATTTTCACCCTCCGAAATATTGGGACGCCTTCTACCTAAAGTTGACTCTTCTCCAGTCCCTTTTTCATCAATCTTAACTTTACTAAACAAGGAATCAATAGAAGAAACACCAATCATTTTAAGATCTTCATCACTTTTATCCTCTAGTGAGATTGGTTTAGCGGCCATTTGATTTACTAGAATAGCTTGTGCATCCGATATTTTTCCTAGCAAACTTTCAGCAAAAGCATACTTAGATTGGAGATTGCAAACTTCTCTACTAATATCGTCAAGTTGTTTTGTTATCGCATCAAGCACAACGGAGTGTTCCTTAAGTTCCTCGGTAAAATACTTATTATGCTCAAATTGTGTAGTCATATACTCCTTAGTATTTTTATCAATTTCAAGCAAAATATTTCGATAAGGAACATCATAATATTTCCTTTGAGGCATCATGATTTCGCAAACAAGAACGCACACAAAAATAGATCCGGCAAGAACACGACGAACGAAAAAGAGAGGTATATAAAACGACAAATTTTTGTGAAGTGGGGGAGAGGAAAACGAGAGGCAAATGGCAAATAATGTAAATTGCGAGGAGATGAGATTTGTGATTAGGAACCTGGTATATGTTGAAGATCCTGCCCGACAGCGGTGCCAGCCTTTTGATGCGGCTTGAAGCTACGTCGGTATTTCCCCAAAGAGGAAGGGATGATGCAGCACATCAGCGGTAGGTATTTCCCTCACATGTGAAACCAAGGTTATCGAACCAGTAGGAGAACCAAGCAACACAATGTAATCAGCCCATGCACACAGATAACAAATCCTCGCAACCCGACGTGTTAAAGAGGTTGTCAATCCTTCCGGGTACAACGCCTCAAGATAGGCAAACATACATGAGATAAATTGTAATAGATTAATAGATCGAACACCAAATAAAAAAAATAAGAATAAATTGCAGCAAAGTATATTTTGGATTAATAGATCTAAAATAAATGCAACGGAAAAGTAGACCGGAAAGGCGAATAATATGAGAAAGAGACTCGGGGGCCGTAGGTTTCGCTAGTGGCTTCTCTCGAGAAAAATAGCAAACGGTGGGTGAACAAATTACTGTTGGGCAATTGACAAGACTTTAAATAATCATGACGATATCCAGGCAATGATCATTACATAGGAATCACATCCAAGATTAGTAGACTGACTCCTGCCTGCATCTACTACTATTAGTCCACACATCGACCGCTATCCAGCATGCATCTAGTGTATTAAGTTCATGGGAAAATGGAGTAATGCAATAAGAATGATGACATGATGTAGACAAGATCTATCTATGTAGAGATAGACCCCGTCGTTTTATCCTTAGTAGCAATGATACATATGTGTCGGTTCCCTTTCTGTCACTGGGATCAAGCACCGTATGATCGAACCCACTACACAGCACCTCTTCCCATTTCAAGATAAATAGATCAAGTTGGCCAAACAAAACCAAAATATCGGAGAAGAAATACAAGGCTATAAGAGATCATGCATAAAAGAGATCAAAGAAACTCAAATACTTTCATGGATATAAAAAGATAGATCTGATCATAAACTCAAAGTTCATCGATCCCAACAAACACACCCCAAAAGAGTTACATCATATAGATCTCCAAGAGACCATTGTATTGAGAATTCAGAGAGAGAGAGAGAGAGAGAGAGCGCCATCTAGCTACTAACTATGGACCCGGAGGTATACAAAGAACTACTCACGCATCATCCGAGAGGCACCGATGGAGGTGGTGAACCCCATCCGAGATGGTGTCTAGATTAGATCTGGTGGTTCTGGACTCTGCGGCGGCTAGACCAATATTTTGTCGACTCCCCTAGGGTTTTGGGAATATTGGGGTATTTATAGAGCAAAGAGGCGGTCCGGGGGGGTACCCGAGGTGGGCACAACCCACCAGGGCGCGCCTGGGCCTCCTGGCGCGCCCTGGTGGGTTGTGCTCTCCTCGGAGCACCCCCAGGGTCTACCTTGGCCCATTAGGTGTCTTCTGGTCCATAAAAAAATCTCCGTGAAGTTTTGTTGCATTTGGACTCCATTTGGTATTGATTTCTTGCGATGTAAAAACATGCAAAAAGCAGTAACTGGCATGATGAACCACAAGTATAGGGGATCTATCGTAGTCCTTTCGATAAGTAGGAGTGTCGAACCCAACGAGGAGCAGAAGGAAATGATAAGCGGTTTTTGGCAAGGTATTCTCTACAAGCACTGACATTATAGGTAATAGATAGTTTTGTGATAAGATAATTTGTAACGAGCAACAAGTAAAAAAGTAAATAAAGTGCAGCAAGGTGGACCAATCCTTTTTGTAGAAAAGGACAAGTCTGGACAAACTCTTATATAGAAAAAAGCGCTCCCGAGGACACATGGGAATTATCGTCAAGCTATTTTTCATCACGTTCATATGATTCGCGTTCGGTACTTTGATAATTTGATATGTGGGTGGACTGGTGCTTAGGTGCTGTCCTTACTTGGACAAGCATCCCACTTATGATTAACTCCTATTGCAAGCATCCGCAACTACAAAAGAAGTATTAAGGTAAACCTAACCATAGCATGAAACATATGGATCCAAATCAGCCCCTTACGAAGCAACGCATAAACTAGGGTTTAAGCTTCTGTCACTCTAGTAACCCATCATCTACTTATTACTTCCCAATGCCTTCCTCTAGGCCCAAATAATGGTGAGGTGTCATGTAGTCGACGTTCACATAACACCACTAGAGGAGAGACAACATACATCTCATCAAAATATCGAACGAATACCAAATTCACATGACTACTAATAGCAAGACTTCTCCCATGTCCTCAGGAACAAACGTAACTACTCACAAAGCATATTCATGTTCAAAATCAGAGGGGTATTAATATGCATATAGGATCTGAACATATGATCTTCCACCAAATTAACCGGCTAGCTTCAACTACAAGGAGTAATCAACACTACTAGCAACCTACAGATACCAATCCTAGACTTAGAGACAAGAATGGGATACAAGAGATGAACTAGGGTTTGAGAGGAGATGGTGCTGGTGAAGATGTTGATGGAGATTGGCCCCCTCCCGATGAGAGGAGCGTTGGTGATGATGATGGCGATGATTTCCCCCTCCCGGAGGGAAGTGTCCCTGGCAGAACAGCTCCGCCAGAGCCCTAGATTGGTTCCGCCAAGGTTCCGCCTCGTGGCGGTGGAGTCTCGTCCCGAAAGCTTGCTTATGAATTTTTCTCGGATGAAAGACTTCATATAGCAGAAGATGGGCACCGGAGGGCCAACAAGGGGCCCACGAGGCAGGGGGCGCGCCCAGGGGGTAGGGCGCACCCCCACCCTCGTGGCCAGGGTATGGACCCCCCCTCTGGTATTTTCTTCACTCAGTATTTTTTATTATTTCCAAAAATAAGTTCCGTGGAGTTTTAGGACTTTTGGAGTTGTGCAGAATAGGTCTCTAATATTTGCTCCTTTTCCAGCCCAAAATTGCAGCTGGCGGCATTCTCCCTCCTTATGTAAACCTTGTAAAATAAGAGAGAATAGGCATAAGTATTGTGACATAATGTGTAAAAACAACCCATAATTCAATAAATATCGATATAAAAGCATGATGCAAAATGGACGTATCATGGCACTTGGCACTATGTCAATAGGTTAGTAGCAAAAAATGATATAAAATGATTATAAAACATCCAAGATTGATAATATAACAACATGGAACAATTAAAATTTATAGATACGTTGGACACGTATCATTGCCATGTAACAGAAGCTGGCCAACAGATGTTCAGAGTTTAGTCTGGTAACAATAGCTGCACAGTTGATCTTGGTTTGCACAAATGTGATTGCAGGAGATAGCAGTTGTCTGGAGTACCATGTGGGCATTCTATAGCATGTTGCAGGGAGGAGAGGATTGACCCAGAGACAATGTTACATGAGTGCTACACAGTTAGGACATATTGCTTATAAGGTGTATCAACCCGTGTTTACAAAACAGTTGGGATGGCCCAAGAAAAATAGGAAGAAGACTCCTGAGGAGAAGATGAAGAATGGTGTTAGGGTTCTGAATAAGAAAGGTGTTACAGTGCACTGCTCAATTTGTGGTAGAGCTGATCATAACAGGATGGGGCATTACAGATGGCAGGAAGCTCTCATTGAAGAAGGGGTAGAGCTAGTTGATGAAAACTATGATGACCCCACATTTTTTCAGGTTACTGAATTAAACACAATATAAACTGCATTTTACTTTACTGAATTTACTATAGCTTTCTAAATTTACTGTAGTTGTCTGAATTTTGCTGTACATGACTGAATTGCTCAATGTTTTTGTGCAGAACATATTCCCTAGTCAGGCCAATCCTATACTGGATCCAATGCAGTCACTGATACGTCTCCAATGTATCTATATTTTTTGATTGTTCCATGCTATTATATTATCTGTTTTGGATGTTTAATGGGCTTTGATATACCTTTTTATATTATTTTTGGGACTAACCTACTAACCAAAGGCCCAATGCAAATTGCTATTTTTTTTGCCTATTTCAGTGTTTCGCAGAAAAAGGAATACCAAACGGAATGAAACCTTCGGGAGAGTTATTTTTGGAACAAACGTGATCCAGGATACTTGGAGTGGACGTCAAGAAAGAAGCGAGGAGGCCACGAGGCAGGAGGGCGCGCCCCCACCCTCGTGGGCCCCTCGTAGCTCCACCAACGTACTTCTTCCTCCTATATATACCCATATACCCCGAAAACATCCAGGAGCACCATGAAACCCTATTTCCACCGTCGCAACCTTCTGTACCCGTGAGATCCCATCTTGGGACCTTTTCCCGCGCTCCGCCGGAGGAGGAATCGATCACAGAGGGCTTCTACATCAACACCATAGCCTCTCCGATGATGTGTGAGTAGTTTACCACAGACCCTCGGGTCCATAGTTATTAGCTAGATGGCTTCTTCTCTCTCTTTGGATCTCAATACAAAGTTCTCCTCAATTCTCTTGGAGATCTATTCGATGTAATTCTTTTTGCGGTGTGTTTGTCGAGATCCGATGAATTGTGGGTTTATGATCAAGATTATGTATGAACAACATTTGATTCTTCTCTGAATTATTTTATGCATGATTTAAATATCTTTGCATGTCTCTTCGAATTATCAGTTTGGTTTGGCCTATTAGATTGATCTTTCTTGCAATGGGAGAAGTGCTTAGCTTTGGGTTCAATCTTGCGGCGTCCTTTCCCAGTGACAGGAGGGGAAGCAAGGCACGTATTTTATTGTTGCCATCGAGGATAAAAAGATGAGGTTTATATCATATTGCTTGAGTTTATCCCTCTACATCATGTCATCTTGCCTAATGCGTTACTCTGTTCTTATGAACTTAATACTCTAGATGCATGCTGGATAGCGGTCGATGTGTGGAGTAATAGTAGTAGATGCAGAATCGTTTCGGTCTACTTGTCGTGGAAGTGATGCCTATATACATGATCATGCCTAGATATTCTCATAACTATGCGCTTTTCTATCAATTGCTCGACAGTAATTTATTCACCCACCGTAGAATTTGCTATCTTGAGAGAAGCCACTAGTGAAACCTATGGCCCCCGGGTCTATCTTCCATCATATTATTTTCATATCTAGTTGCTATTTTTATCTTTATTTATTTTGCAATCTTTATTTTCCAATCTATACCACAAAAATACCAAAAATATTTATCTTATTATCTCCATCAGATCTCACATTCATAAGTGACTGTGAAGGGATTGGCAACCCCTTTATCGCGTTGGTTGCGAGGTTCTTGTTTGTTTGTGGAGGTACTAGGCGACTTGCGTGCTACCTCCTATTGGATTGATACCTTGGTTCTCAAAACTGAGGGAAATACTTACGCTACTTTGCTGCATCACCCTTTCCTCTTCAAGGGAAAATCAACCCAAGCTCAAGAGGTTGCAAGAAGGATTTCTGGCGCCGTTGCCGAGGAGGTTGCACCATGTCAAGTCAAGATTTGATCGCTAGCCATCTCTGGCGCTGTCTACGCACAAGTCAAGACATACCCGGTACCCATTACAAACTCTTATCCCTCGCATTACATTATTTGTCATTTGCCTCTCATTTTCCTGGCCCCCACTTCTAAAATGATTTTCGAAAACCTGTGCCTTTTCTTTGCCTTCTTTCTGTATGTATCTTTGTTTGTTTTTCCATGTGTCTTCCATTTTCTTGCATCTTTGCTTGCTAAAAATCTATTGATATGGATCCACTTAAAGTGTTCTACTTGGATCATCTTCGATCCCTATGTGCTCATGCTGAAACCCCAACTAGCCTGGTTGATGGGAAATCTTTAGATGAGCATGCTCATTTTGTGCGTCACCATTTGTCTGAAAAAGGAGACTCTTATGGGATCAAATAAACAAATTGTTGTGTTATGCTTGGAATCTTTGTGAAATTTATGAATTTACTTGTTGCTCTAAGAACCCTAAAAAACACCTCCCCTACCTATGTGAGTTTAATGACAATGAAATCTTATCTTCTTATGCAAATGGTGTTTATAGTTACTACGATATCGAAAAAATTGAAGAATCTGTTGCTTTTAAGGGTGCTTATGAAGTTGCTTCTTTGATTGAAAAGTATGATGTTACTCTCTACGAATCTGAAAATTTTGACATACTTAAATATTGCTATGAAAACTATGCTCATAATGTTTATGTCAAAGAATTTATTAAAAGAATGACCATTGCTTGGGAAGAAAATAATGATATGCATGAATCTATAGATAATTATGATTCCGACGATTTGATTGAAATATCCCTTGATGAACATGATGCTTGCTATTCTTGCAGCCATGATTCCAATATTAATGAAGATGAGTTTGCTATAGTTCCTTATGTTAAACATGAGATCATTGCTATTGCACCCATACTTGATAGTTCCTTTGATGAAAAGCATGATTGCAATGATGCTATCATAAATTCTCTTAATGTCAATTGTTTTAATGATATGCAAAACCTCAAGCTTGGGGATGCTAGTTTTGCTATGACTACTATTTGTTGCAATGATCATGATTGAGGTGACTCTTCTTATGATCTTGAAAATTTATTTAAGCCTGATGATGAATATGAGATTGATAATAATGTTTGCAATAATATTAAAAGTGGGTTTGGAACAGTGTCAACTTTAGATCCCACATATTTGGATAATGTTCAATCTTATGAAGTTTTTGATAAAAGTGGGTTTGGAGAGGTCATGACTTTAGTTAATGATATTCCCACTATTTTGGACAAGTGTCAGCTTTGCATGCATGTGGTTCATGTGGAGAAAATTTTATGTGAGAGCTATATTGTTGAATTTGAATACGATTCCACATGTAATTATTATGATAGAGGAAAATATGGTTGTAGAAATTTTCATGTTACTAAATTAGCTCTCGTTATGTTGAGATTGCTATTGTTTCTTTCCGCTTCCTTGCATATGCTAGTTTTTGCTTGCCTTGATAATTTGTTTGCCTATAAGATGCCTATGCATAGGAAGTATGTTAGCCTTATATGTGTTTGTCATGTGTTTTATGATGCTTGCTTTGTGCTTCAATTCTTGTCTTTCATGTGAGCGTCATTGAAATCTCTTTGCCTAGCTAGGGGCGTTAAACGACAGCGCTTGTTGGGAGGCAACCCAATTTTTTTTGTTTCTTGATTTTTGTTCCTGTTTAGTAATAAAAAATCATCTAGCTTCTGTTTAGATGTGGTTTTATGTTTTTAATTAGTGTTTGTGCCAAGTAGAACCTTTGGGAAGACATGGGGGAAGTCTTTCCGATCTTGCTGTAAAAAAACAGAAACTTTAGGGCTCATGAGATTTGCTGCCACTTTTTACTGGAGAGTGTGATTAGGTTGATTATTTTTTCGGATAATTAATAGACAAATTCCTCACGTCCACCAATTTATTTAAGAATTTTTGTGGTTACATAAGTATTCGAAACCTACATATTACTATAGACTGTTCTGTTTTTGACAGATTCTGTTTTTCATGTGTTGTTTGCTTATTTTGATGAATCTATGGCTAGTATCGGGGGGTATGAACCATAGAGAAGTTGGAATACAGTAGTTTTAACACCAATATAAATAAAGAATGTGTTCATTACAGTACCTTGAAGTGGTGGTTTGTTTTCTTATACTAACGGAGCTCATGAGATTTTCTATTGAGTTTTGTGTTGTGAAGTTTTCAATTTTTGGGTAAAGATTTGATGGATTTTGGAATAAGTAGTGGCAAGAGCCTAATCTTGGGAATTACCAAGGCAAACCAAGGTAAAATTAAAGGAAAACCAAAATCCTAAGCTTGGGGATGCCCCGGAAGGCATCCCCTCTTTGGTCTTCTTCCATCGGTAAGTTTACTTGAGGCTATATTTTTATTCACCACATGATATATGTTTTCCTTGGAGCATCTTGTATGATTTGAGTCTTTGCTTTTTAGTTTAACACAATCATCCTTTCTGTACACACCTTTTGGAGACACAAACACACACGAATTGGAATTTATTAGAATACTCTATGTGCTTCACTTATATCTTTTGAGCTAGATAATTTTGCTCTAGTACTTCACTTATATCTTTCTAAGAGCACGGTGGTGGTTTTATTTTATAGAAATTATTGATCTCTCATGGTTCACTTATATTATTTTGAGAGTCTTTTAGGACAGCATGGTAATTTTCTTTGGCTATAAAATTAGTCCTAATATGATAGGCATCCAAGATGGGTATAATAAAAACTTCCATAAAAAGTGCATTGAATACTATGAGAAGTTTGATACTTGATGATTGTTTTGAGATATGAAGATGGTGATATTAGAGTCATGCTAGTTGAGTAGTTGTGAATTTGATAAATACTTGTTCTAAAGTTTGTGATTCCCGTAGCATGCACGTATGGTGAACCGTTATGTGATGAAGTCGGAGCATGATTTATTTATTGATTATCTTCCTTATGAGTGGCGGTCGGGGACGAGCGATGGTCTTTTCCTACCAATCTATCCCCCTAGGAGCATGCGCATAGTACTTTGTTTTGATAACTAATAGATTTTTGCAATAAGTATGTGAGTTCTTTATGACTAATGTTGAGTCCATGGATTATACGCACTCTCACCCTTCCACCATTGCTAGCCTCTCTAATACCGCGCATCTTTCACCGGTACCATACACCCACCATATACCTTCCTCAAAACAGCCACCATACCTACCTATTATGGCATTTCCATAGCCATTCCGAGATATATTGCCATGCAACTTACCACCGTTCCGTTTGCTATGACACGCTCCATCATTGTCATATTGCTTTGCATGATCATGTAGTTGACATCGTATTTGTGGCAAAGCCACCTTTATAATTCTTTCATACATGTCACTCTTGATTCATTGCACATCCCGGTACACCGCCGGAGGCATTCACATAGAGTCATATTTTGTTCTAGTATCGAGTTGTAATTTTTGAGTTGTAAGGAAATAAAAGTGTGACGATCATCATTATTAGAGCATTGTACCAAGTGAGGAAAGGATGATGGAGACTATGATTCCCCCACAAGTCGGGATGAGACTCCAGACGAAAAATAAAATAAAAAAGAGAGAAAAAAAGAGGCCATAAAAAAGAGAAAAGTCCCATAGAAAAAGAAAGAAATGAGAGAAAAAGAGAGAAGGGACAATGTTACTATCCTTTTACCACACTTGTGCTTCAAAGTAGCACCATGATCTTCATGATAGAGAGTCTCCTATGGTGTCACTTTCATATACTAGTGGCAATTTTACATTATACAACTTGGCTTGTATATTCCAATGATGGGCTTCCTCAAAATGCCCTAGGTCTTCATGAGCAAGCGAGTTGGATGCACACCCACTTAGTTTCTTTTGTTGAGCTTTCATACACTTATAGCTCTAGTGCATCCGTTGCATGGCAATCCCTACTCACTCACATTGATATCTGTTGATGGGCATCTCCATAGCCCGTTGATACGCCTGGTTGATGTGAGACTATCTTCTCCTTTTTGTCTTCTCCACAACCACCATTCTATTCCACTTATAGTGCTATGTCCATGGCTCACGCTCATGTATTGCGTGAAAATTGAAAAAGTTTAAGAACATCAAAAGTATGAAACAATTGCTTGGCTTGTCATCGGGGTTGTGCACGATTTAAATATTTTGTGTGATGAAGATAGAGCATAGCTAGACTATATGATTTTGTAGGGATAACTTTCTTTGGCCATGTTATTTTGAGAAGACATGATTGCTTTGTTAGTATGCTTGAAATATTATTATTTTTATGTCAATATTAAACTTTTGTCTTGAATCTTTTGGATCTGAACATTCATGCCACAATAAAGAAAATTACATTGAGAATTATGCTAAGTAGCATTCCACATCAAAAATTCTGTTTTTATCATTTACCTACTCGAGGACGAGCAGGAATTAAGCTTGGGGATGCTTGATACGTCTCCAACGTATCTATAATTTTTGCTTGTTCCATGCTATTATATTATCTATTTTGGATGTTTAATGTGCTTTAATATACCTTTTTATATTATTTTTGGGACTAACCTACTAATCAAAGGCCCAGTGCAAATTGCTATTTTTTTGCCTATTTCAGTGTTTCGCAGAAAAGGAATACCAAACGGAATCCAAATGGAATGAAACCTTCGGGAGAGTTATTTTTGGAACAAACGTGATCCAGGAGACTTGGAGTGGACGTCAAGAAAGAAGCAAGGAGGCCACGAGGCAGGAGGGCGCGCCCAGAGGGGCCAGGCGCGCCCCCCACCCTCATGGGCCCCTCGCAGCTCCACCGACGTACTTCTCCCTCCTATATATACCCATATACCCGAAAACATCCAGGAGCACCACAAAACCCTATTTCTACCGCCGCAATCTTATGTACCCGTGAGATGCCATCTTGGGGTCTTTTCTGGCGCTCCGTCGGAGGGGGAATCGATCACGGAGGGCTTCTACATCAACACCATGGCCTCTCCAATGATGTGTGAGTAGTTTACCACAGACCTTCGGGTCCATAGTTATTAGCTAGATGGCTTCTTGTCTCTCTTTGGATCTCAATACAAAGTTCTCCTTGATTCTCTTGGAGATCTATTCGATGTAGTTCTTTTCGCGGTGTGTTTCTCGAGATCCGATGAATTGTGGGTTTATGATCAAGATTATGTATGAACAACATTTGATTCTTCTCTGAATTATTTTATGCATGATTTAAATATCTTTGCATGTCTCTTCGAATTATCAGTTTGGTTTGGCCTATTAGATTGATCTTTCTTGCAATGGGAGAAGTGCTTAGCTTTGGGTTCAATCTTGCGGCGTCCTTTCCCAGTGACAGCAGGGGAAGCAAGGCACGTATTTTATTGTTGCCATCGAGGATAAAAAGATGGGGTTTATATCATATTGCCTGAGTTTATCCCTCTACATCATGTCATCTTGCCTAATGCATTACTCTATTCTTATGAACTTAATACTCTAGATGCATGCTTGATAGCGGTCGATGTGTGGAGTAATAGTAGTAGATGCAGAATCGTTTTGGTCTACTTGTCGCGGACGTAATGCCTATATACATGATCATGCCTAGATATTCTCATAACTATGCACTTTTCTATCAATTGCTCGACAGTAACCTGTTCACCCACCGTAGAATTTGCTATCTTGAGAGAAGCCAGTAGTGAAACCTATGGCCCCCGGGTCTATCTTCCATCATATTATTTTCATATCCACTTGCTATTTTTATATTCATTTATTTTGCAATCTTTATTTTCCAATCTATACCACAAAAATACCAAAAATATTGATCTTATTATCTCTATCAGATCTCACTTTCGTAAGTGACCGTGAAGGGATTGACAACCGCTTTATCACGTTGGTTGCGAGGTTCTTGTTTGTTTGTGCAGGTACTAGGCGACTTGCGTGCTACCTCCTACTGGATTGATACCTTGTTTCTCAAAACTGAGCGAAGTACTTACGCTACTTTGCCGCATCACCCTTTCCTCTTCAAGGGAAAACCAACGCAAGCTCAAGAGGTAGCAGTCACCAACTAGTATGGTCTACGACATGGCTCAAAGAGAAATTTCAAGAAGAGCTCCACAAAGAGTTCATGGCCCACTACTAGAGAAGTCTTCATTTATTTTTGCTGATGGTGCTGCAATACCTCGGCCGAGAGTCACTACAGAAATGAATGTAGGTAGGCGAACAAGGGCAAGCACAGTACTTGGGAGAGGAGAAGGCTCTCAAGCTTCTGGTAGGAAAACGGGGAGGAAAATACAAAGGAATCCAGATGAAGGTGGAGGAAGAGGGGCAATTGCAGCTTCGGGCAGAGGAAGAGGGGCAACTGTAGCTTCAAGCAGTGGAAGAGGGGCAACTGCAGCTAGAGGCAGAGGAAGAGGGGCAAATGTAGTTTTAGGTGGAGGAAGAGGGGAAAATGCACCTGCATGTGGAGGAAGAGGGTCAAATGTAGCTGCAGGTGGAGGGAGAGGAGCAACTCAAAAATGCAGGCAGAGGAAGAGGGGTGGGAAATGTACATTCTTGGAGAGGAAGAGGAGGAAGAACGGGAGGGAGAGGAGCTATGCCAGGTGCTAGGGCATACTGGCTACTGTTTGGAGAGTAAAGGAGAGTGGAAATTCCTGACCTAAATGCTCCTCCTGAAGAATTTGTGGCTCCTGATCCCTAACTTGTTGGGAGATGACAGTTCTATCTTTTTGCACAGGCCTAAAGTGATGGAAGACATTGACTGACCTAAAGTGGCTTAAATTGCCAATTTTTTTGATGGCAGACATTTGCTTAATTTGCCACTTGGCAAACATTGGCATTAATTGCCTTTTTTATAACTAAATATTATGATGCAAAACTAGGGGATAACTGAATGTTGGATGGCAAATGACTGTTGGTTGTGAAAGGAGCAAGTTTGTAGTCTGCTGCATTTCTGAAAATGTGCTAGTTTGAGGTCCACTGAAAGTTTGTAGTCTACTGCATTCATGCAGCATTTCTGAAAAGTTGTACTAATTTCTAAAAGTGATCTAGTTTCTAGTTTGTAGTGTACTGCATTTCTGTAAATGTTGTGGTTTATATTTGTTTTAGTTAACTAAGTATTGATGGTCACTAAGCTTGTGCAAATGACTAACTTTCTGTGAATGAAAAAGATCAGATCAAAAACGTAAAAAAATGTGAAGGCTTGGACTCGAACCCAGGACCTGTGGGTAGGAAACCTAACTGCATTGCCAGTGTGATAGTAGTAGTGCTCTATTTAGCTACTAGCACACACTGTACTTAAGCACACCCACCGTTCCACTAGCTCGGTCGGTCCGCCGATTCGGTTTCCTAGCCTTTAAAGCCAACCACTGTTTTACTCCTCCACTCAACTCCAACTCGCTCCCCTGTCCACCCACGTCGCACCACCTCGGTCTCCCCGCTCCATAGTCCACCAAGAAAACTCTCACCGCCGAGCTCCACGCCGCCGCCGATGACATGGACAACACCCCCGTGTCGCAGAGAGCCATCAAGGATCTGGCCGGCGACGACGAGGTGCTCCGCGCGGATCTGAAGGAGATAGCACGGTCGTTCTCGTCCGGCGACATGCTCGTCCACCACGTGCACGGCCTCGTCAAGGTCTTGACTGACGATGAGAAGCGCCGCGCCATGCCCACCCCCGGCAGAGCTCCGACCCTTGTCTTGCGCTTCGCAATGGCTGAGACGCGGTCGGATGATCTGAGGCAGCGCGCGCGGTGGTGGATGTACCATTCCGCCACCATGTCGTGGCCGCACCCAGATCCGTTCCGCATTGCCTCCAGGATGCAGCGCGTCAATGACGTCCTCCTTGCCCGTCCCGCGCTGGTCAAAACCGCCTATTTGGACCGCTTCAAGCTCGAGCTGCTCGTCCACGACAACGTCTCTGACGCCGAATCCTCCTCTAACACGGAATCCTCCGATGACTCCGACTCTGACTCTGGCTAGAAGCCGGGCAGCGAGTCTTCAGGCGAGGAGGAGATAAAGGTGGTGGTCCTCTCTGATGACGAGCCGGACGAGGTCATGATGTTGGCGCCCGTCGTCGCCGCCAACGAGGGCGACAGGGACCTTCCCATTGACGTGGAGCTGCTGTTAGAGGTGCCTAACATTGTCAAGTAGGAGGTGGTGGAGGGGCAAGCATAGGATGGCTCGAAGAAGAGGAAGAAGCCCATGAAGTATCAAGTTGCAGGGGAGGTGCGCCGCTCCCAGCGTCTGAAGAAGCTCAATAACTAAAGATCTAAAAAATGCAGAACTGAAGATGAAGTAGTTAGGTATGCTGAGTAGCATCAAGTTTTAGCATACACTACAAAAAAGACACATCCGTGACATTTTGGGCCGAACGAAATTTTTTCTGTCATACTTATGACACTTCTATGACGATAATTGTGACAAAACCCGGTATCATCATAGATGTGGTGGGGTCCTACTTCTATGACAGAAAATCATGACAGAAAATCATGACAGAAAATGGGCTTTTCATCCTGGGCGGGTCGGAGACGCAGCTGCATGACATTCTTTGGGTCGTCCATGACAGAAAAAACCATGGTAGAAGTGAGGTCGAGGAAAATATCGGGGTGTTCCTGGTTACGGTGGGTGGCCGGGGCCGAGCGATGCGTGTTTCTCTCGTACACGCATGCACGTGGGTGCGGGGCGTTGGGCTCTAACTGAACCCGAGCAAGGCATTGGGCTCTAACTAAACCCGAGCAATTGCAGTGCAGGCTACGCGTTACTGAACCCGAGCGATCGATCGATGGCTGTTAACTGAACCCGATCGAGCAATTCCTTCGCTACTGCTGCTAACTGAAGTCGATCGATGCTGCCTCTGGATGAACAATGAGCATTGCTGGGGGGATTAGGATGAACAGGACCCTGTGGTGTTGCCTCTGGATGAACAGGACCCCGATCGATCGAGCCGGTTGGGGCTGGATGAACAGTAGACGGTGGAGGGCTGGATGAACAGTACCCCATGGAGGGGTGGTTGAACAGGAGCCTGTGGAGAGGGCTGGTTGAACTGTAGCTGGTGGAATAGCGCACGGTGGAGGATGGATGAACAGGAGCCCGTGGATGAACAGTCGCAGGTGGAGGCTGGAGGAGGTCGACGGTGGATGAATAGTAGCCCGTGGAGGCTAGAGGGGGTCGACAGTGGAGATGAACAGTATCCCGTGGAGTCACGTTTTGCGATACGCCACACCCCTCCTGTCGGGGATATACCCCGTGGTATGACCCGGCCGGAAATATGACCCAGCCGGACTTGGCAGTTTACTTGAGACCCGGCTAATACATGGCGATTCACTGGCGACCCGCCCTGACTTGGCGGTTTACAAGCAACCCGCCTGAACATTATGACTCACTGGTGACCCGGCGGGCGGGTCAGACGGATGACAAGGCCCAAGGCCCAGAAGGCTGGTTCATGTTAATGGTGGGCCGGTTTATGAGGAAAGCACAAGGAATATTCTCCTACAAAGGAAGCAAGACTAGGACTCCACTTGTAATATAGTAATCCTAATCCAAGTAGGACTAGTCATTTAACCCACCCCTTCAACATATATAAGGAGGGGCAGGGCTCCCCAACAGGGGGCAAGTTTCCACAAGTTAGGTTTAGACAGACAAATCAATAGCTCTCGAGATAGAGCACCCTTGTAATCATGATCATCATCATCAATATCAATGACGTAGGATGTAGGCTTTTACCTCCACCATGAGGGGCCGAACCTGGGTAACACCTTGCGTCTCTCGTCCCACTCAACCCCTCTCAAGCTACCGCATAGATGCATTGGCCTCATGACTAAGTCCTCACACTAGGACATCTGCCGTGACAATTCCACGACAGTTGGCGCCCACCATGGGGCTTGCGCACGGTGGTGTTGAGTTCTTGGAGGGATCTCTCACAGGGATTGAAAAGTTCATAATTTCTGGATGAAGAAGAGCCGGTTGGAAAAGATCTTCATTAATTTCGAGTTCATCAGTCCAGATTCATGGTATGGAAGATTTAAGGAAAATTAGGGTTGCATCGGATGCGCTGCCGCTGCTACAAGTCGAAGACCTATCCGAGATTGATCAGCGCAAGGATCAAATCGCCGAGACCACCAAAAAAAGTCTGAGCGTATTGCTCCCTGGCGTAAAGACTGAGTCGTGCAAAGTCAAGTTGCACTTTTTATATATCCGTTTGCTACAAGGAGAGGCAAATCTACAAAGGCACAAGTTTCAAGGCTAATTATGGCCCAACGGTTCATCTCACATGAAGGACTAGGCCGTGATTCACTATTATTCAATTGCCAAAGCCATGTTCGGTCTGCTCACAAAGTTCAAGATAAACAAAAAAAGAGAGGGCCTCGAGGCAACGACCCGGACCTTGCTATCGCTGCAGCCTCCGTCTCCGCCTCAATGTGCTTTTCTCGCGTCGGATTCGTCCAGTCATACGCACTTCGCCTCGTGTTCGCCCGACCGACCCGGACTATAAGCCGCCCCGACCGCCGTCACTTCGGACTCGTTCATCCTTGGCCGCATCTAAGCCGTGGTCGCGCCACTTCTGTCCCGAGCCGCCGTCGAGGCCCGCCGTTGCCTCTACGGCTGTGGTCTGCCGCAGTTTCTGTTGTCTGAGCTGCGGCCCTTGCATGAGCCGCTGGTCGCCTTCATGGTGCGTCTGTTTCTCCCGTGACGAGAGCCGCCGCCCGTGAGCCGCCGCCTTCGTCTGCCTTGAAACTACTGGCCCCGAGTCGCCGCTTCTACTGACCTCCGCCAAGCCGCCGCCTTCTGCCGGCGCTATGGTCATGACTGCACCCCGGGACGCTATGCCCCGCCTTTGCTGCCTCCACCCCCACTGCAGCTCATCTTCACCTGTGTCGCCTCCGCCGTGGCCGTGCCTGTGGGGCGCCGCCATGGTTTGCCTCTGTTTCTGCATTGCCTCCATCTTCAACCCGGCCTGTCGCCTGCCGTTTCCACGGTCGTATTTGTTTCAACTCGCTTCCTCGATTGTTTACGCGCCGAGCCGCTGACCATCGTTGTCGTCTTGCCGGCCTCGCTCCAGCCCCTGGCCTCGCACCAAGTTCAGTCGCCGTTTCACTGAATCACCAGCGCTTCTCTATCGTAACTGCCTCCAAGTTGCTGGCCGAATCCTCACCGCCTACTCCAAGCAGATCAGTCCAAGGCTATAAAAAATAAGGGAAAGGAGGCCGGTGGTAGTTGGTTGTATCAGGAGTGACAAACACCACATCTCATAAGGGAAACAGCAGAAGATAAATAGCAGAAGATCAAAGCTACTGGCGAGGTGTGCCATGGATTACTTTGGACTTGTTAAAAAAGGGATTGTCTCCCCACGTGGAGGCCTCAATCATTCTAGGCATTTGAAGACAAGAGAACCACTATTACTAGTCCTCTAAACATGGCACGACTTCCAAGATCAATTCTTCTAAAAAACAAAAGCTGCATTATGCATTATCCAGCGCTAGCATCCGCGTTCGTCTGACAAAAAATATCTCTTGTGATATCCCTCCTATCCGTTTTATCTATAATACAACAATCTATCTGTAAATAGTTACTCTGGCTTGCAACATTTTTATGCAGGGCAATTATTTATGACAAAAGGTGTTATTATACCACGGATATGGGGCGCATCAACATCATTCTATACTGACATTCATCCATGCTGCGCTGATTAAACGGACGTGCGTAAACCGCCGCCCATGCCACTCGGTCTACATCAACATGATCCGGCTTACTGCACCTGTGATTGATTTGTCCATCTAGGCTGGTTTACAACGATGTGGCCGACTTGTCTGTCTATGCCGCCTCTGATGTTGCGGTCGTATTTACCGTCCGTTTATCACAATCTGGTCTACATCAGCACACCAGGCCGCACCTGTGTGCACAAGTTGCTTAAACGAGCGCATGCAAGTCGTTGCTCCTGCTGCCCAGTCTATTACAACAACTCTGAAGAAGGTCATAGTGTCAGCCTCTGCCTCCACCATGTGGTTTATTGGATAGGCGTCCAAGTCACCACCACTACATTTTTGTTAAACAACCAGCTGGGATGAACCTCTGGCCGGATTACTGACACAAATCATACGAAGTCATTTATAACCCACCATGATCGACCTCAAGTTTCCGTGGATTCATATTGTGTTATCAACGCCAAGGATCTACAATGAGTGTTGCGAAGATCATTAATTCACTGCCGTGCTTCTAGCTTCAACATATGACAACATTCTGTTGTTCAGCAATATGCCGGTTTATATCATGGTCAAGCATGGAGAGTCTCAAGCCAACTCCTCGAGCAGTCTTAAGACTCGGGGGCTACGATGACATGACTTAGCAAATATTGTGAGATTTAAGACCCCGGGTCATTGGAGGGAAGATAACCCGGTCCCGGAGGCTACGGCTATGTTGATAAAAATTTAAAAGCCGTCAGAAAATTTCCGTCTTAAAAAGTATATGACAAATACAAAATCCCGGCTCAATGAAGGAGTTCTGGGTCATCAGAAAGGATTCCGGTTCAAAATCCGGTTCAAGAGACATCTCTCTCCCATAAAGCGTTGAAACTCTCAAATATACCATTTAAAATCCGGCTCATGCGAAGTCAGTCTCACTGAAGCTCTCAAATGTCCGGTTTACAATCCGGTTGAAGAGAAATCTGTTCTCCCACAAAGCTCTTAAGCTCTCAAATCCAGTTTAAGAATTTCTGGAATTAATCTCTTGCAAGTTCGAGTTTAAAGGCCATCAGAAAGTTTTCGGCTGAGAACGAAGATTCTGGTTTAAAATCCAGTTCAAGGGAAAGATGTCTCCCACAAAGCTTTGAAGCTCTCAATATCCGGTTTAACATCCGGTTCAAGAAGAAGTTATGTCTTGCAAAAAATTAAAGATTGCCAAAGAGAACTTGCTGCCATGATGCACGGTTCAAACATGGGCATCCTGCCTTATTGGTTTATCATATTATTGATCATTTGGGGGCTTCCTGCTTGTTGATCATAGTTGTGACTACCCTATTAATATGGCTATCAAGCCAATATTATTATAAGAGCACAACTCTGGTTACTTCGGTAATCCGGCTATCAAGCCAATATTATCATAAGGGGCCAAAGAGAGTCTGTTGCACAGCACAGCTCAAACATAGGTACCCCTTGAGCACAGCTCACAATATCACTTGGGGGCTATGTGTTCGAACCATAGTTACACCTCTTGATAGGCATAAGGCCACCAAGGAAATCACTTGGGGGCTATGTGTTCGAACCATAGTTACACCTCTTGATAGGCATAAGGCCACCATGGAAATCACTTGGGGGCTTGGTCATATTCGAACCATAGCTACACCTTTTTGATAGGCAATAGGGCCACCAGGAAAATCACTTGGGGGCTTGGTCGTATTTGAACCATAGCTACACCTCTTGATCGGCACAATGCCACAATTATGACTACTTGGGGGCTCTAGTCGTATCCGAACTATAGCTTAAACCCTCTTGGTCATACACATACATCATCATATATTGCGTCATACATTGCATCATCATTACATCATCATAGCATGTATCATATGGGCACGGATATACCGGTTTATATGGCAGGAATTGGTTTTCAAACCAGGTTATATTATTCAAATCTTCGAATAGCCAACATGGCTGGATTTTATTATGGTTATCAATAACCAGTATTATGATTAATGTTTCAAAGTCGCTTTAGCGCAATGGCTATCATATTATCAATGGATATGATTTATTCTACAATTGAAGGAATAGTCCCGAGTTGCTGCATGCTTACAACCTGGCACTTGGGGGCTACATTATTCAAGTTGAGATTATATCAAATATGCAAGTCTCATGTCGCCGCAAGCATGCACCATGACACTTGGGGGCTAATGCAAAGTCATTTTTATTGGCCTTATTAAAGACCCGACTCATCACCTCATAATGAGTCGGCCCTTGGGGGCTACCAATTGCTCCTATCAATGATTCAAGGTACACAAGTCTTAATCCATTATATTCAAGGGTCTACTGCTTAGTTGGTAAAGCACCAAGCTCTTAACCTTGTGGACGTGGGTTCAAGGCCTATGGTGGAGTTACATCATATGATGTTATTTTGAATGAAGCATGATCATATTTATAAAGTCACTGCTCATTACTGCATAATCACCCGGCCCATGGGGGCTACACTGGTTGAAGTTTTTTGAGAATCAGGCAATTACAAGTTCGAGGTTGCTGCAAGCATGACAACCCGACACTTGGGGGATACATAATATGGAGTATTCAGTTTTTACTAGTGACTGGGATGAACAACATGGTTTTCTTCAAAAGTGGCAGCATTTATATTGAAGCAAGTCTTAAGCCATCACTTTGTTCTGCACAAGACTTGGGAGCTACAGGTAATATGGATATAAGGGAGAAAAATCTTCAAATTCTCAGTTTTGACCCTGCGTCAGCAACAATTATGACTCGGCATCATTTGTTATAATCCGACAATGATAAACCAACAAGTTTTACATCTTCAACCTGGCTGAAGAATCAGATGAGTATTTCAAAACCAATATTTTTAAACCAGCGCTTTGGAAGCCGATTCAAGTGGATTATTTCTTACAATATTTCTCTACAAGAGACCAATGTCAACAAATTGACTCTGAAGCTGGCTTATTGACCCGGATTTTTTAGAAGAAGAAAATGACAAGAAGTTAAGGATGATCAGGTGCCGGCTTACAAGAATTCTTAACCCGGAACATAGTCTGTCAAATTTGTCCTTGTGTTTGTTTTACAGGATCAGTTTAACATGGATAAATCCAGATTAAACTGGGGGCTAATGTCGGGGATATACCCTGCGGTATGACCCAGCCGGAAATATGACCCGGCCAGACTTGGCAGTTTACTTGAGACCCGGCTGGTACTTGGTGATTCATTGGCGACCCACCCTGACTTGGCGGTTTACAAGCAACTCGCCTGAACATTATGACTCACTGATGACCCGGCGGGCGGGTCAGACGGATGACAAGGCCCAAGGCCCAGAAGGCCAGTTCATGTTAATGGTGGACCGGTTTATGAGGAAAGCACAAGGAATATTCTCCTACAAAGGAAGCAAGACTAGGACTCCACTTGTAATAGAGTAATCCTAATCCAACTAGGACTAGTCATGTAACACGCCCCTTCAACATATATAAGGAGGGGCAGGGCTCCCCAAGAGGGGGACAAGTTTTCACAAGTTAGGTTTAGACAGACAAATCAATAGCTCTCGAGATAGAGCACCCTTGTAATCGTGATCATCATCATCAATATCAATGACGCAGGATATAGGCTTTTACCTAAATCATGAGGGGCCAAACCTGGGTAACACCTTGTGTCTCTCGTCCCACTCAACCCCTCTCAAGCTACCGCATAGGTGCATTGGCCTCACGACTAAGTCCTCATACTAGGACATCTGCCGTGACAATTCCACGACAGTTGGCGCCCACCGTGGGGCTTGCACATGGTGGTGTTGAGTTCTTGGAGGGATCTCTCACAGGGATTGAGAAGTTCATAATTTCTGGATGAAGAAGAGCCGGTTGGAAAATATCTTCATTAATTTCGAGTTCATCGGTCCAGATTCATGGTTGGGAAGATTTAAGGAAAATTAGGGTTGCATCGGATGCGCTGCTGCTGCTACAAGTCGAAGACCTATCCGAGATTGATCAGCGCAAGGAGCAAATCGTCGAGACCACCAAACAAAAAGTCTGAGCGTACTGCTCCCTGGCGTAAATACCGAGTCGTGCAAAGTCAAGTTGCACTTTTTATATATCTGTTTGCTACAAGGAGAGGCAAATCTACAAAGGCACAAGTTTCCAGGCTAATTATGGCCTAACAGTTCATCTCACATGAAGGACTAGGCCATGATTCACTATTATTCAATTGCCAAAGCCATGTTCGGTCTGCTCACAAAGTTCAAGATAAACAAAAAAAGAGAGGGCCTCGAGGCAACGACTCGGACCTCGCTATCGCTGCAGCCGCCGTCTCTGCCTCAATGTGCTTTTCTCGCGTCGGATTCGTCCAGCCGTACGCACTTCGCCTCGGGTTCGCCCGACCGACCCGAACTATAAGCCGCCCCGACCGCCGTCACTTCGGACTCGTTCATCCTTGGCCGCATCCGAGCCGTGGTTGCGCCACTTCCGTCCTGAGCCGCCGTCGAGGCCCGCCGTTGCCTCTACGGCTGTGGTCTGCCGCAGTTTCCATTGTCTGAGCTGCGGCCCTCGTATGAGCCGCCGGTCGCCTTCATGGTGCGTCTGTTTCTGCCGTGACGAGAGCCGCCGCCCGTGAGCAGCCGCCTTCGTCCGCCTTGAAACTACTGGCCCCGAGTCGCCGCTTCTACTGACCTCCGCCAAGCCGCCACCTTCTGCCAGTGCTATGGTCATGACTGCACCCCGGGATGCTATGCCCCGCCTTTGCTGCCTCCACCCCCACTGCAGCTCATCTTCACCTGTGTCGCCTCTGCCGTGGCCGTGCCTGCGGGGCGCCACCATGGTTTTCCTCTGTTTCCGCATTGCCTCCATCTTCAACCCGGCATGTCGCCTGCCGTTCCCACGGTCGTATTTGTTTCAACTCGCTTCCTCGATTGTTTACGCGCCGAGCCGCTGACCACCGTTGTCGTCTTGCCGGCCTCGCTCCAGCCCCTGGCCTCGCACCAAGTTCAGTCGCTGTTTCACTGAATCACCAACGCTTCTCTACCGTAACTGCCTCCAAGTTGCTGGCCGAATCCTCACCATCTACTCCAAGCAGATCAGTCCAAGGCTATAAAAAAGAAGGGAAAGGAGGCCGGTGGTCGTTGGTTGTATCAGGAGTGACAAACACCACATCTCATAAGGGAAACAATAGAAGATAAATAGCAGAAGATCAAAGCTACTGGCATGGTGTGCCATGGATTACTTTGGACTTGTTAAAAAAAGGGATTGCCTCCCCACGTGGAGGCCTCAATCATTCTAGGCATTTGAAGACAAGAGAGCCACTATTACTAGTCCTCTCAACATGGCACGACTTCCAATATTAATTCTTTTAAAAAACAAAAGTAGCATTATGCATTATCCAGCGCTAGCATCCGCGTTCGTCCGACAAAAAATATCTCTTGTGATACCCCTCCTATCTGTTTTATCTATAATACAATAATCTATCTGTAAATAGTTACTCTGGCTTGCAACATTTTTATGCAGGGCAATTATTTATGACAAAAGGTGTTATTATACCACGGATATGGGGCGCATCAACATCATTCTATACTGACATTCATCCATGCTGCGCTGATTAAACGGACGTGCGTAAACCGCCGCCCGTGCCACTCGGTCTACATCAACATGATCCGGCTTACTGCACCTGTGATTGATTAGTCCATCCAGGCTGGTTCACAACGCTGTGGCCGACTTGTCTGTCTATGCCGCCTCTGATGTTGCGATCGTATTTACCATCCATTTATCACAATCTTGTCTACATCAGCACACCGGGCCGCACCTGTGTGCACAAGTTGCTTAAACGAGCGCATGCAAGTCGCCGCTCCTGCTGCCCAGTCTATTACAACAACTCTGAAGAAGTGTCAGCCATTGCCTCCACCATGTGGTTTATTGGATAGGCGTCCAAGTCACCGCCACTACATTTTTGTTAAACAACCAGCTGGGATGAACCTCTGGCCGAATTACAGACACAAATCATACGAAGTCATTTATAACCTGCCACGATCGACCTCAAGTTTCCGTGGATTCATATTGCATTATCAACGCCAAGGATATACAATGAGTGTTGCGAAGATCATTAATTCACTGCCGTGCTTCTAGCTTCAACAGATGACAACATTCTGTTGTTCAGCAATATGCCGGTTTATATCATGGTCAAGCATGGAGAGTCTCAAGCCAACTCCTCGAGCAGTCTTAAGACTCGGGGGCTACGATGACATGACTTTGCAAATATTGTGAGATTTAAGACCCCGGGTCATTGGAGGGAAGATAACCTGGTCCCGGAGGCTACGGCTATGTTGATAATAATTTAAAAGCCGTTAGAAAATTTCCGTCTTAAAAAGTATATGACAAATACAAAATCGCGGATCAATGAAGCAGTTCTGGGTCATCAGAAAGGATTCCGGTTCAAAATCCGGTTCAAGAGACATCTCTCTCCCATAAAGCGTTGAAACTCTCAAATATACCATTTAAAATCCGGCTCAAGCGAAGTCAGTCTCACTGAAGCTCTCAAATGTCCGGTTTACAATCCGGTTGAAGAGAAATCTGTTCTCCCACAAAGCTCTTAAGCTCTCAAATCCAGTTTAATAATTTCTGGAATTAATCTCTTGCAAGTTCGAGTTTAAAGGCCATCAGAAAGTTTTCGGCTGAGAACGAAGATTCTGGTTTAAAATCCAGTTCAAGGGAAAGATGTCTCCCACAAAGCTTTGAAGCTCTCAATATCCGGTTTAACATCCGGTTCAAGAAGAAGTTATGTCTTGCAAAAAATTAAAGATTGCCAAAGAGAACTTGCTGCCATGATGCGCGGTTCAAACATGGGCATCCTGCCTTATTGGTTTATCATATTATTGATCATTTCGGGGCTTCCTGCTTGTTGATCATAGTTGTGACTACCCTGTTAATCTAGCTATCAAGCCAATATTATAATAAGAGCACAACTCTGGTTACTTCAGTAATCTGGCTATCAAGCCAATATTATCATAAGGGGCCAAAGAGAGTCTGTTGCACAACACAGCTCAAACATAGGTACCCCTTGAGCACAGCTCACAATATCACTTGGGGGCTATGTGTTCGAACCATAGTTACACCTCTTGATAGGCATAAGGCCACCAAGGAAATCACTTGGGGGCTATGTGTTCGAACCATAGTTACACCTCTTGATAGGCATAAGGCCACCACGGAAATCACTTGGGGTCTTGGTCATATTCAAACCATAGCTACACCTTTTTGATAGGCAATAGGGCCACCAGGGAAATCACTTGGGGGCTTGGTCGTATTTGAACCATAGCTACACCTCTTGATCGGCACAATGCCACAATTATGACTACTTGGGGGCTCTGGTCATATCCGAACTATAGCTTAAACCCTCTTGGTCATACACATACATCATCATATATTGCGTCATACATTGCATCATCATTACATCATCATAGCATGTATCATATGGGCACGGATATACCGGTTTATATGGCAGGAATTGGTTTTCAAACCAGGTTATATTATTCAAATCTTCAAATAGCCAACATGGCTGGATTTTATTATGGTTATCAATAACCAGTATTATGATTAATGTTTCAAAGTCGCTTTAGCGCAATGGCTATCATATTATCAATGGATATGATTTATTCTACAATTGAAGGAATAGTCCCGAGTTGCTGCATGCTTACAACCTGGCACTTGGGGGCTACATTATTCAAGTTGAGATTATATCAAATATGCAAGTCTCATGTCGCTGCAAGCATGCACCATGACACTTGGGGGCTAATGCAAAGTCATTTTTATTGGCCTTATTAAAGACCCGACTCATCACATCATAATGAGTCGGCCCTTGGGGGCTACCAATTGCTCCTATCAATGATTCAAGGTACACAAGTCTTAATCCATTATATTCAAGGGTCTACTGCTCAGTTGGTAAAGCACAAAGCTCTTAACCTTGTGGACGTGGGTTCAAGGCCTATGGTGGAGTTACATCATATGATGTTATTTTGAATGAAGCATGATCATATTTATAAAGTCCCTGCTCATTACTGCATAATCACCCGGCCCTTGGGGGCTACACTAGTTGAAGTTTTTTGAGCATCAGGCAATTACAAGTCCGAGGTTGCTGCAAGCATGACAACCCGACACTTGGGGGATACATAATATCGAGTATTCAGTTTTTACTAGTGACTGGGATGAACAACATGGTTTTCTTCAAAAGTGGCAGCATTTATATTGAAGCAAGTCTTAAGCCATCACTTTGTTCTGCTCAAGACTTGGGGGCTACAGCTAATATGGATATAAGGGAGAAAAATCTTCAAATTCTCAGTTTCGACCCTGCGTCAGCAACAATTATGACTCGGCATCATTTGTTATAATCCGACAATGATAAACCAACAAGTTTTACATCTTCAACCCGGCTGAAGAATCAGATGAGTATTTCAAAACCAATATTTTTAAACCGGCGCTTTGGAAGCCGATTCAAGTGGATTATTTCTTACAATATTTCTCTACAAGAGACCAATGTCAACAAATTGACTCTGAAGCTGGCTTATTGACCCGGATTTTTTAGAAGAAGAAAATGACAAGAAGTTAAGGATGATCAGGTGCCGGCTTACAAGAATTCTTAACCCGGAACACAGTCTGTCAAATTTGTTCTTGTGTTTGTTTTACAGGATCAGTTTAACATGGATAAATCCAAATTAAACTAGGGACTAATGTCGGGGATATACCCCGCGGTATGACCCAGCCGGAAATATGACCCGCCGGACTTGGCAGTTTACTTGAGACCCGGCTGGTACTTGGCGATTCACTGGCGACCCGCCCTGACTTGGCGGTTTACAAGCAACTCGCCTGAACATTATGACTCACTGGTGACCCGGCGGGCGGGTTAGACGGATGACAAGGCCCAAGGCCCAGAAGGCCGGTTCATGTTAATGGTGGGCCGGTTTATGAGGAAAGCACAAGGAATATTCTCGTACAAAGGAAGCAAGACTAGGACTCCACTTGTAATAGAGTAATCCTAATCCAACTAGGACTAGTCATGTAACATGCCCCTTCAACATATATAAGGAGGTGCAGGGCTCCCCAGCAGGGGGGCAAGTTTTCACAAGTTAGGTTTAGACAGACAAATCAATAGCTCTCGAGATAGAGCACCCTTGTAATCGTGATCATCATCATCAATATCAATGACGTAGGATGTAGGCTTTTACCTCCATCATGAGGGGCCAAACCTGGGTAACACCTTGCGTCTCTCGTCCCACTCAACCCCTCTCAAGCTACCGCATAGATGCATTGGCCTCACGACTAAGTCCTCACACTAGGACATCTGCCGTGACAATTCCACGACACCTCCTGATGAACAGGACCCCCGTTTCAACCGTAGCGCTCAAACACAAGTCCGTTTCCTCCGTTTTGCGGTACACCACCCCCTCCCGATCAACAAGACCCAATTTTGACCATAGGAGGTATGTTTCCTCCGTTTTGCGGTACGCCAGACCCCTCCCGATGAACAGGATCCCGTTTCGACCGTGGCCGGTCGAACACAAGGCCGTTATTCCTCCGTTCTGCGGTATGCCATGCCTCGTTTCCATTGGCTGTTCCATCCAAGCCCTCCCGATGAACATGACGATGCATTCCGTTCCGACCCAGCCGGTTGGCTCCCCATGAACACGATGACGATGTTGTTTCTCCGTTTCGACCCAGCCATGTACACGAGCCCTGGCCGTACATATGCACGAGTAGGCGTTTGAGACCCTGCCCATATGTACGTACGTGGCCGTATTTTCTTTCTTGCACACTGGTCGTTGTACGTACGTGTACATGCTACGTGCTCGCCTCTACTACGACACGTGCGCGCCTCTACATCGACTAGTATGTATGTACACGTTCGCGACCAGAATGACAACGCTACGTATGCTTCGACCAGGTGGGTCCCGACTGTCAGGCATTTCCTTGCGTGCGAAGATGTAGCTGGTGGGTCCCATCAGTCAGGGGGGCGAATCGTTTTTTTTGGACGCACTTCCTTGCGTGCGAAGATGTAGCTGGTGGGTCCCAGCAGTTAGGGGAAACGTTTTTACGCGAAGTACGGTGGCCCGTCCGGTGTGTCCCCGCTGTCAGGTGGAGGAATAATTATTTTGTGTGTAATAAGGAGGCACTTCCTTGCTGCGGCCATGGACCCAGCTGTCAGCCTCTCCACGTATAGTCCACGTCCAATGGAATCCGTTCCTTGACCACATTGAACATGCCGCGCCAAGAGCACCAGGGCAGTGGACGACGGTGTGGACTAAGAAGGGGACGATGCGGAGCCGGGGAAGACGCGGTAGTGGAAGCCCGCGCGGAGAGGAGTACGAGGGTTCACTGGTTCGGCTGCGGTGTGAGGCTGCCGTCGCCGCAGGGCTTGGCCAGCGGTGGGAATAGTAGGGGGCGGTGAGGCCTCCGCGGCAGCAAAGCCGGCCATGGGAGGCAGGAGCATGCGGCACGACCGGCGCTGCTTTGGGCGGCTGGAGCAAGAAGACCAGAGGTTGAAGAAGAACTACGGCCGTTGGATAGACATCGTACGGTCACTGGAGCTAGAATCGTTCATATTTACTAAGTTGACAAAGCACTCCGTCCCCGTCAGCTTAGTAGGCCCACAAGTCAGCCTCCCACCAAGGTGGGTCCCGACCAGCAGGGGGAGTATTCATTTTTTGCGCGTAATAAGCAGGCACTTTCGATGGATCCGAGCTGACAGCGGAGGGAACGTTTTTTCACGCAATACGATGGCCCGTACGGTGGGTCCCAACAGTCAGGGGGAAACATTTTTTCGCGAAATACGATGGCCCGTCCGGTGGGTCCCTGCTATCAGGTGGAGGAATCATTATTTTCCATGTAATAAGGAGGCAATTGCTTGCTGCCGTCGTGGACCCAGCTGTCAGCCTCTCCACGTGCAGTCCACGTCCGATGGAAGCCGTTCCATGAACATGTTGACCACACCACGCCGAGAGCACCAGGGTGGTGGACGACGGAGAGGCCTAGGAAGGGGACGACGCGGAGCTGGGTAAGATGTGGCAGTGGAAGCCCGCATGGAGAGGAGTATGAGGGTTCACTGGTTCGGCTGTGGTGTGAGGCTACTGTCGTCGCAGAATAACATGGGGTATGGGTGAGTAGAGGGATGGACTGGCCAGCAGTGGGAGTAGTAGGGGGCGGTGAGGCCTCCACGGCATCACAGCCGGCCACGGAAGGCAGGAGCACGCGGCACGACCGGTGCTGCTTTGGGCGGCTCGAGCAAGAAGACCAGAGGTTGAAGAAGCACTATGGCCATTGGATGGACATCGTACGGTCACTGCAGCTAGAATCGTTTATATTGACTAAGTTGACAAAGCCCTTGGTACGCGTCAACTTAGTAGGCCCATAGGTCAGCCTACGAAACGGTGCGCCCAGATGTCAGGGGGAGGAATCATTTTTTGGCAGCTGAAGCAAGAATATCCGAGATTGAAGAAGAAGCACGACATCCATTGGATAGACATCCAACGGCCACAGCTGCTAGAACCGTGTGTTGTTGACAAATCCTTGCATACGCGTCAACTTAGTTTTTTTAGGGGACGCGTCAACTTACAGGCCAACAAGTGTGTGGCAGAGAACATATAGCCCATTTGCGATTTGTAAGAATGTATAGCCCATTTTTTTAATTCTAATGGAACTTACTACAGCCCATATACAGTTTGTTAAAAGTAAAACCCATTTTCTAGCTAGGACAACGATTAATAATTTCAACCAACCGCTCAAAACAGAATTCAAAAAAATTCCCACATTTTTATGGGATCCAAAATATTTTTATTCGATATTTCTAGTCAAATTAAATATAATTTCAAAATAAAGTTGTATTACGTTAAAGTCCAACAAAATATTACGCGCGCAACAAGTAATGAAATTAAAATTTCCAAATTCCAAAAATAATATATTTTTAAACTAATTACGCGTTTGGTGCATTTTTTTATAGTTACTGCCCAGTTATTATAATTACATTCCATTTATTATTTCTTAAATTTCATTTTCTTGTTAAGCCTAATGCATACCTCCTAGGAAAGTTTTCAGCCCTGCGGGGCGGAGAATAACAAGTTGACCCGGATATTGTGTACAACTGTCGGCCCAGTTGCATTGCCGATGTTAGAAAAATGCCTGTATAGTACAGTACAACCTAACATGGCTACTCAGCCCACATTCAGCGACGCCAGAAAGGCCCAAACAAGGCTTATGTACAACTTTTTGAAGTCACTGAGCTTGATGACCCACAAGTATAGGGGATCTATCGTAGTCCTTTCGATAAGTAAGAGTGTCGAACCCAACGAGGAGCAGAAGGAAATGATAGGTTTACAGCAAGGTATTCTCTGCAAGTACTGAAATAAGTGGTAACAGATAGTTTTGTGATAAGATAATTTGTAATGAGCAACAGGTAACAAGAGTAAATAAAGTGTGGCAAGGTGGCCCAATCCTTTTTGTAGCAAAGGACAAGCCTGGACAAACTCTTATATAAGGAAAAGCGCCCCCGAGGACACATGGGAATATCGTCAAGCTAGTTTTCATCATGTTCATATGATTCGCGTTCAGTACTTTGATAATTTGACATGTGGGTGTACCGGTGCTTGGGTGCTGTTCTTACTTGAACAAGCATCCCACTTATGATTGACCTCTATTGCAAGCATCCGCAACTACAACAAAAGTATTAAGGTAAACCTAACCATAGCATGAAACATATGGATCCAAATCAGCCCCTTACGAAGCAACGCATAAACTAGGGTTTAAGCTTCTGTCACTCTAGCAACCCATCATGTACTTATTACTTCCCAATGCCTTCCTATAGGCCCAAATAATGGTGAAGTGTTATGTAGTCGACGTTCACATAACACCACTAGAGGCTAGACAACATACATCTCATCAAAATATCGAACGAATACCAAATTCACATGACTACTAATAGCAAGACTTCTCTCTTGTCCTCAGGAACAAACGTAACTACTCACAAAGCATATTCATGTTCATAATCAGAGGGGTAATAATATACATAAAGGATCTGAACATATGGTCTTCCACCAATTAAACCAACTAGCATCAACTACAAGGAGTAATTAATACTACTAGCAACCTACTAGCACCAATCCCGGACTTGGAGACAAGAATTGGATACAAGAGATGAACTAGGGTTTTGAGTTGAGATGGTGTTGATGAAGATGTTGATGGAGGTTGCCCTCTCCCGATGATAGGAGCGTTGGTGATGACGATGGTGATGATTTCTCCCTCCGGGAGGGAAGTTTCCCCGGCAAAACAGCTCTGTCGGAGCCCTAGATTGGTTCCGCCAAGGTTCCACCTCATGGCGGCGGAGTTTCGTCCCGAAAGGTTGCATCTGGTTTTTTTCTTGACGAAAGACTTCATATAGCAGAAGATGGTCATCGGAGAACCACCAGGGGGCCCACGAGGTAGCCCCCCCCCCTCGTGGACATGGTGTGGGCCCCCTGGTCTTCATCTTTGGCGAGGATTTTTCATCATTTATTATAAGGTATTCCGTGGAGTTTCAGGACTTTTGGAGTTGTGCAGAATAGGTCTCTAATATTTGCTCCTTTTCCAGCCCAGAATTCCAGCTGCCGACATTCTCCCTCCTTATGTAAACCTTATAAAATAAGAGAGAATAGCCATAAGTATTATGACATAATGTGAAATAACAGGCCATAATGCAATAAATATTGATATAAAAGCATGATGCAAAATGGACGTATCAACTCCCCCAAGCTTAGACCTCGCTTGTCCTCAAGTGAAAGCCGATAACAATAAATATGTCCCCATGTTTAGAGGTAGAGGCGTTGATAAAAATAAAATACGGACATGGTGGCATCATGATAATTCTCATAACAGCAACATATATAGATATTGTCATATGATTACTTATGTTCAAGTGATGATCTATTCACAATGCAAAAGTATGAATCAGAAACCTTATTGAGAACCAACAAACTATAACCTCACTCATTGAAGCAATTGCAATTTATCATAACATCAGAAAGAGTCTATGTCAGAGCTAAAAAAACAAGTCCACATACTCAACTATCATCTAGTCCTTCATAATTGCTAACACTCACGCAATACTTGTGTTTACAGAGTTTTAATCGGACACAGAGAAAGATATGGGCTTATAGTTTCGCCCCACAACCTTTTACCTCGAGGGTAATGTCAACAATAATAACTCATGCCCCCCTACATCCAATTAGATATATATATATATATATATATATCAGGTTCTTTCCAACATGCTGGGCTTGCCAAAGGATAAAATGAAAAAGGAAAGGTGTGAAGGAAATATGCCCTAGAGGCAATAATAAAGTATATCTACTTAATGAAACATAAGTCTGAAACATTTGAAAAGTTCAAAGAATTTCAGAGTGAAGTTGAAAATCATCGTAACAAGAAAATAAAGTTTCTACGATCTGATCGTGGAGGAGAATATTTGAGTTACGAGTTTGGTATACATTTGAAAAATTGTGGAATAGTTTCGCAACTCACGCCACCCGGAACACCACAGCGTAATGGTGTGTCCGAACGTCGTAATCGTACTTTACTAGATATGGTGCGATCTATGATGTCTCTTACTGATTTACCGCTATCGTTTTGGGGTTATGCTTTAGAGACGGCCGCATTCACGTTAAATAGGGCACCATCAAAATCCGTTGAGACGACGCCTTATGAACTATGGTTTGGCAAGAAACCAAAGTTGTCGTTTCTTAAAGTTTGGGGCTGCGATGCTTATGTGAAAAAGCTTCAACCTGATAAGCTCGAACCCAAAGCGGAGAAATGTGTCTTCATAGGATACCCAAAGGAAACTGTTGGGTATACCTTCTATCACAGATCCGAAGGCAAGACATTCGTTGCTAAGAATGGATCATTTCTAGAGAAGGAGTTTCTCTCGAAAGAAGTGAGTGGGAGGAAAGTAGAACTTGACGAGGTAACTGTACCTGCTCCCTTATTGGAAAATAGTACATCACAGAAAACTGTTTCTGCGACACCTATACCAATTAGTGAGGAAGCTAATGATGATGATCATGAAACTTCAAGGCAAGATACTACTGAACCACGTAGATCAACCAGAGTAAGATCCGCACCAGAGTGGTATGGTAATCCAGTTCTGGAAGTCATGCTACTAGATCATGATGAACCTACGAACTATGAAGAAGCGATGGTGAGCCCAGATTCCGCAAAGTGGCTTGAGGCCATGAAATCTGAGATGGGATCCATGTATGAGAACAAAGTATGGACTTTGGTTGACTTGCCCGATGATCGGCAAGCAATTGAGAATAAATGGATCTTCAAGAAAAAGACTGACGCTGACGGTAATATTACTGTCTATAAAGCTCGACTTGTCGCAAAAGGTTTTCGACAAGTTCAAGGGGTTGACTACGATGAGACCTTCTCACCCGTAGCGATGCGTAAGTCCGTCAGAATTATGTTAGCAATTGCTGCGTTTTATGATTATGAAATATGGCAAATGGATGTCAAAACTGCATTCCTGAATGGATTTCTGGAAGAAGAGTTGTATATGATGCAACCAGAAGGTTTTGTCGATCCGAAGGGAGCTAACAAAGTGTGCAAACTCCAGCGATCCATTTATGGACTGGTGCAAGCATCTCGGAGTTGGAATAAACGCTTTGATAGTGTGATCAAAGCATTTGGCTTTATACAGACTTTTGGAGAAGCCTGTATTTACAAGAAAGTGAGTGGGAGCTCTGTAGCATTTCTGATATTATATGTGGATGACATATTACTGATTGGAAATGATATAGAATTTCTGGATAGCATAAAGGGATACTTGAATAAAAGTTTTTCGATGAAAGACCTCGGGGAAGCTGCTTACATATTAGGCATAAAGATCTATAGAGATAGATCAAAACGCTTAATTGGACTTTCACAAAGCACATACCTTGACAAGATTCTGAAGAAGTTCAAAATGGATCAAGCAAAGAAAGGGTTCTTGCCTGTGTTACAAGGTGTGAAGTTGAGTCAGACTCAATGCCCGACCACTACAAAAGATAGAGAGAAAATGAAAGATGTTCCCTATGCTTCAGCCATAGGCTCTATCATGTATGCAATGCTGTGTACCAGACCTGATGTGTGCCTTGCTATAAGTTTAGCAGGGAGGTACCAAAGTAATCCAGGAGTGGATCACTGGACAGTGGTCAAGAACATCCTGAAGTACCTGAAAAAGACTAAGGATATGTTTCTCGTATATGGAGGTGACAAAGAGCTCACCGTAAGAGGTTACGTTGATGCAAGCTTTGAGACTGATCCGGATGATTCTAAATCGCAAACCGGATACGTGTTTACTTTAAACGGTGGAGCTGTCAGTTGGTGCAGTTCTAAACAAAGCGTCATAGCGGGATCTACATGTGAAGCGGAATACATAGCTGCTTCGGAAGCAGCAAACGAAGGAGTCTGGATGAAGGAGTTCATATCCGATCTAGGTGTCATACCTAGTGCATCGGGTCCAATGAAAATCTTCTGTGACAATACTGGTGCAATTGCCTTGGCAAAGGAATCCAGATTTCACAAAAGAACCAAACACATCAAGAGACGCTTCAACTCCATCCGGGATTTAGTCCAGGTGGGAGACATAGAGATTTGCAAGATACATACAGATCTGAATATTGCAGACCCGTTGACTAAGCCTCTTCCACGAGCAAAACATGATCAGCACCAAGGCTCCATGGGTGTTAGAATCATTACTGTGTAATCTAGATTATTGACTCTAGTGCAAGTGGGAGACTGAAGGAAATATGCCCTAGAGGCAATAATAAAGTTATTATTTATTTCCTTATATCATGATAAATGTTTATTATTCATGCTAGAATTGTATTAACCGGAAACATAATACATGTGTGAATACATAGACCAACAGAGTGTCACTAGTATGCCTCTACTTGACTAGCTCGTTAATCAAAGATGGTTATGTTTCCTAACCATGAACAAAGAGTTGTTATTTGATTAACAAGGTCACATCATTAGTTGAATGATCTGATTGACATGACCCATTCCATTAGCTTAGCACCCGATCGTTTAGTATGTTGCTATTGCTTTCTTCATGACTTATACATGTTCCTATAACTATGAGATTATGCAACTCCCGTTTACCGGAGGAATACTTTGGGTACTACCAAACGTCACAACGTAACTGGGTGATTATAAAGGAGTACTACATGTGTCTCCAATGGTAGATGTTGGGTTGGCGTATTTCGAGATTAGGGTTTGTCACTCCGATTGTCGGAGAGGTATCTCTGGGCCCTCTCGGTAATACACATCACATAAGCCTTGCAAGCATAATAACTAAGATGTTAGTTATGAGATGATGTATTATGGAACGAGTAAAGAGACTTGCCAGTAACGAGATTGAACTAGGTATTGGATACCGACGATCGAATCTCGGGCAAGTAACATACCGGTGACAAAGGGAACAACGTATGTTGTTATGCGGTCTGACCGATAAAGATCTTCATAGAATATGTAGGAGCCAATATGGGCATCCAGGTCCCGCTATTGGTTATTGACCGGAGACATGTCTCGGTCATGTCTACATAGTTCTCGAACCGTAGGGTCCGCACGCTTAACGTTACGATGACAGTTATTATGAGTTTATGCATTTTGATGTACCGAAGGTTGTTCGGAGTCCCGGATGTGATCACGGACATGACGAGGAGTCTCGAAATGGTCGAGACGTAAAGATTGATATATTGGAAGCCTATGTTTGGACACCGGAAGTGTTCCGGGTGAAATCGGGATTTTACCGGAATACCGGGAGGGTTACCGGAACCCCCCGGGAGGCAAATGGGCCTATTGGGCCTTAGGGGAAAAGTGAAAAGGGGCTGCCCACAAGGGCTGCGCGCCTCCCCCCCTTCCCTAGTCCTATTAGGACTAGGAGAAGGGGCCGGCCCCCCTCTCTTCTCTCTTCTCTTTGGAGAGTCCTATTAGGAATAGGATTGGGGGGGGGAGTCCTACTCCTACCTCCTCCTGCGCCTCTCTCCCTAGCCGGCCGAACCCCTCCCCCTGCTCCTTTATATACGGGGGCAGGGGCACCCCATAGACACACAAGTTGATCATTGTTGATCGTTCCTTAGCCGTGTGCGGTGCCCCCTGCCACCAAATTCCACCTCGATCATATCGTTGTAGAGCTTAGGCGAAGCCCTGTGTCGGTAATACATCAAGATCGTCACCACGCCGTTGTGCTGACGGAACTCTTCCTCGACGCTTTGCTGGATCAGAGCCCGAGGATCGTCATCGAGCTGAACGTGTGCTAAGAACTCGGAGGTGCCGGAGTAACGGTGCTTGGATCGGTCGGATCGGGAAGAAGACGTACGACTACTTCCTCTATGTTGTGAGATCGCTTCCGCAGTCGGTCTGCGTTGGTATGTAGACAATACTCTCCCCCTCGTTGCTATGCATCACCATGATCTTGCGTGTGCGTAGGAAAATTTTCGAAATTACTACGTTCCCCAATAGTGGCATCCGAGCCTAGGTTTTATGATTTGATGTTATTTGCACGAGTAGAACACAAGTGAGTTGTGGGCGATACAAGTCATACTGCCTACCAGCATGTCATACTTTGGTTCGGCGGTATTGTTGGGTGAGACGATCCGGACCAACCTTACGCGTACTCTTATGCGAGACCGGTTCCCTCGACGTGCTTTGCACATAGATGGCTTGCGGAAGACTGTCTCTCCAACTTTAGTTGAACCAAGTGTGACTACGCCCGGTCCTTGAGAAGGTTAAAACGGAGTCTATTTGGCGAACTATCATTGTGGTTTTGATGCGTAGGTGAGATGAGTTCTTACTTAAGCCCGTAGCAGCCACGTAAAACTTGCAACAACAAAGTAGAGGACGTCTAACTTGTTTTTGCAGGGCATGTTGTGATGTGATATGGTCAAGACATGGTGCTGATTTTATTGTATGAGATGATCATGTTTTGTAACCGAGTTATCGGCAACTGGCAGGAGCCATATGGTTGTCGCTTTATTGTATGCAATGCAATCGCGATGTAATGCTTTACTTTATTACTAAGCGGTAGTGATAGTCGTGGAAGCATAAGATTGGCGAGACGACAACGATGCTACGATGGAGATCAAGGTGTCGCGCCGGTGACGATGGTGATCATGACGGTGCTTCGGAGATGGAGATCACAATCACAAGATGATGATGGCCATATCATATCACTTATATTGATTGCATGTGATGTTTATCCTTTTATGCATCTTATCTTGCTTTGATTGACGGTAGCATTATAAGATGATCTCTCACTAAATTATCAAGAAGTGTTCTCCCTGAGTATGCACCGTTGCCAAAGTTCGTCGTGCCCAGACACCACGTGATGATCGGGTGTGATAAGCTCTACGTCCATCTACAACGGGCGCAAGCCAGTTTTGCACACGCAGAATACTCAGGTTAAACTTGACGAGCCTAGCATATGCAGATGTGGCCTCGGAACACAGAGACCGAAAGGTCGAGCATGAATCATATAGTAGATATGATCAACATGACGATGTTCACCATTGAAAACTACTCCATCTCACGTGATGATCGGTTATGGTTTAGTTGATTTGGATCACGTGATCACTTAGAGGATTAGAGGGATGTCTATCTAAGTGGGAGTTCCTAAGTAATTTGATTAACTGAACTTAAACTTATCATGAACTTAGTACCTGATAGTATCTTGCTTGTTTATGTTGATTGTAGATAGATGGCTCGTGCTGTTGTTCCGTTGAATTTTAATGCGTTCCTTGAGAAAGCAAAGTTGAAAGATGATGGTAGCAATTACACGGACTGGGTCCGTAACCTGAGGATTATCCTCATTGCTGCACAGAAGAATTACGTCCTGGAAGCACCGCTAGGTGCCAGGCCTGCTGCTGGAGCAACACCAGATGTTATGAACGTCTGGCAGAGCAAAGCTGATGACTACTCGATAGTTCAGTGTGCCATGCTTTACGGCTTAGAATCGGGACTTCAACGACGTTCTGAACGTCATGGAGCATATGAGATGTTCCAGGAGTTGAAGTTAATATTTCAAGCAAATGCCCGAATTGAGAGATATGAAGTCTCCAATAAGTTCTATAGCTGCAAGATGGAGGAGAACAGTTCTGTCAGTGAGCATATACTCAAAATGTCTGGGTATAATAATCACTTGATTCAGATGGGAGTTAATCTTCCAGATGATTGCGTCATTGACAGAATTCTCCAATCACTGCCACCAAGCTACAAGAGCTTCGTGATGAACTATAATATGCAAGTGATGAACAAGACTATTCCCGAGCTCTTCGCAATGCTGAAAGCTGCGGAGGTAGAAATCAAGAAGGAGCATCAAGTGTTGATGGTTAACAAAACCACTGGTTTCAAGAAAAAGGGCAAAGGGAAGAAGAAGGGGAACTTCAAGAAGAACAGCAAGCAAGTTGCTGCTCAGGAGAAGAAACCCAAGTCTGGACCTAAGCCTGAAACTGAGTGCTTCTACTGCAAGCAGACTGGTCACTGGAAGTGGAACTGCCCCAAGTATTTGGTGGATAAGAAGGATGGCAAGGTGAACAAAGGTATATGTGATATACATGTTATTGATGTGTACCTTACTAGAGCTCGCAGTAGCACCTGGGTATTTGATACTGGTTCTGTTGCTAATATTTGCAACTCGAAACAGGGACTACGGAATAAGCGGACACTAGCAAAGGACGAGGTGACGATGCGCGTGGGAAACGGTTCCAAAGTCGATGTGATCGCGGTCGGCATGCTACCTCTACATCTACCTTCGGGATTAATATTAGACCTAAATAATTGTTATTTGGTGCCAGTGTTAAGCATGAACATTATATCTGGATCTTGTTTGATGCGAGACGGTTATTCATTTAAATCAGAGAATAATGGTTGTTCTATTTATATGAGTAATATCTTTTATGGTCATGCACCCTTGAAGAGTGGTCTATTCTTATTGAATCTCGATAGTAGTGATACACATATTCATAATGTAGAAGCCAAAAGATGCAGAGTTTATAATGATAGTGCAACTTATTTGTGGCACTGCCGTTTAGGTCATATCGGTGTAAAGCGCATGAAGAAACTCCATACTGATGGGCTTTTGGAACCACTTGATTATGAATCACTTGGTACTTGCGAACCGTGCCTCATAGGCAAGATGACTAAAACACCGTTCTCCGGTACTATGGAGAGAGCAACAGATTTATTGGAAATCATACATACCGATGTATGTGGTCCGATTAATATTGAGGCTCGTGGCGGATATCGTTATTTTCTCACCTTCACAGATGATTTAAGCAGATATGGGTATATCTACTTAATGAAACATAAGTTTGAAACATTTGAAAAGTTCAAAGAATTTCAGAGTGAAGTTGAAAATCATCGTAACAAGAAAATAAAGTTTCTACGATCTGATCGTGGAGGAGAATATTTGAGTTACGAGTTTGGTATACATTTGAAAAATTGTGGAATAGTTTCGCAACTCACGCCACCTGGAACACCACAGCGTAATGGTGTGTCCGAACGTCGTAATCGTACTTTACTAGATATGGTGCGATCTATGATGTCTCTTACTGATTTACCGCTATTGTTTTGGGGTTATGCTTTAGAGACGGCCGCATTCACGTTAAATAGGGCACCATCAAAATCCGTTGAGACGACGCCTTATGAACTATGGTTTGGCAAGAAACCAAAGTTGTCATTTCTTAAAGTTTGGGGCTGCGATGCTTATGTGAAAAAGCTTCAACCTGATAAGCTCGAACCCAAAGCGGAGAAATGTGTCTTCATAGGATACCCAAAGGAAACTGTTGGGTATACCTTCTATCACAGATCCGAAGGCAAGACATTCGTTGCTAAGAATGGATCATTTCTAGAGAAGGAGTTTCTCTCGAAAGAAGTGAGTGGGAGGAAAGTAGAACTTGACGAGGTAACTATACCTGCTCCCTTATTGGAAAATAGTACATCACAGAAAACTGTTTCTGCGACACCTATACCAATTAGTGAGGAAGCTAATGATGATGATCATGAAACTTCAAGGCAAGATACTACTGAACCACGTAGATCAACCAGAGTAAGATCCGCACCAGAGTGGTATGGTAATCCAGTTTTGGAAGTCATGCTACTAGATCATGATGAACCTACGAACTATGAAGAAGCGATGGTGAGCCCAGATTCCGCAAAGTGGCTTGAGGCCATGAAATCTGAGATGGGATCCATGTATGAGAACAAAGTATGGACTTTGGTTGACTTGCCCGATGATCGGCAAGCAATTGAGAATAAATGGATCTTCAAGAAAAAGACTGACGCTGATGGTAATATTACTGTCTATAAAGCTCGACTTGTCGCAAAAGGTTTTCGACAAGTTCAAGGGGTTGACTACGATGAGACCTTCTCACCCGTAGCGATGCGTAAGTCCGTCAGAATTATGTTAGCAATTGCTGCGTTTTATGATTATGAAATATGGCAAATGGATGTCAAAACTACATTCCTGAATGGATTTCTGGAAGAAGAGTTGTATATGATGCAACCAGAAGGTTTTGTCGATCCGAAGGGAGCTAACAAAGTGTGCAAACTCCAGCGATCCATTTATGGACTGGTGCAAGCATCTCGGAGTTGGAATAAACGCTTTGATAGTGTGATCAAAGCATTTGGCTTTATACAGACTTTTGGAGAAGCCTGTATTTACAAGAAAGTGAGTGGGAGCTCTGTAGCATTTCTGATATTATATGTGGATGACATATTACTGATTGGAAATGATATAGAATTTCTGGATAGGATAAAGGGATACTTGAATAAAAGTTTTTCGATGAAAGACCTCGGGGAAGCTGCTTACATATTAGGCATAAAGATCTATAGAGATAGATCAAAACGCTTAATTGGACTTTCACAAAGCACATACCTTGACAAGATTCTGAAGAAGTTCAAAATGGATCAAGCAAAGAAAGGGTTCTTGCCTGTGTTACAAGGTGTGAAGTTGAGTCAGACTCAATGCCCGACCACTGCAGAAGATAGAGAGAAAATGAAAGATGTTCCCTATGCTTCAGCCATAGGCTCTATCATGTATGCAATGCTGTGTACCAGACCTGATGTGTGCCTTGCTATAAGTTTAGCAGGGAGGTACCAAAGTAATCCAGGAGTGGATCACTGGACAGTGGTCAAGAACATCCTGAAGTACCTGAAAAGGACTAAGGATATGTTTCTCGTATATGGAGGTGACAAAGAGCTCACCGTAAGAGGTTACGTTGATGCAAGCTTTGACACTGATCCGGACGATTCTAAATCGCAAACCGGATACGTGTTTACTTTAAACGGTGGAGCTGTCAGTTGGTGCAGTTCTAAACAAAGCATTGTAGCGGGATCTACATGTGAAGCGGAATACATAGCTGCTTCGGAAGCAGCAAACGAAGGAGTCTGGATGAAGGAGTTCATATCCGATCTAGGTGTCATACCTAGTGCATCGGGTCCAATGAAAATCTTCTGTGACAATACTGGTGCAATTGCCTTGGCAAAGGAATCCAGATTTCACAAAAGAACCAAACACATCAAGAGACGCTTCAACTCCATCCGGGATTTAGTCCAGGTGGGAGACATAGAGATTTGCAAGATACATACAGATCTGAATATTGCAGACCCGTTGACTAAGCCTCTTCCACGAGCAAAACATGATCAGCACCAAGGCTCCATGGGTGTTAGAATCATTACTGTGTAATCTAGATTATTGACTCTAGTGCAAGTGGGAGACTGAAGGAAATATGCCCTAGAGGCAATAATAAAGTTATTATTTATTTCCTTATATCATGATAAATGTTTATTATTCATGCTAGAATTGTATTAACCGGAAACATAATACATGTGTGAATACATAGACCAACAGAGTGTCACTAGTATGCCTCTACTTGACTAGCTCGTTAATCAAAGATGGTTATGTTTCCTAACCATGAACAAAGAGTTGTTATTTGATTAACAAGGTCACATCATTAGTTGAATGATCTGATTGACATGACCCATTCCATTAGCTTAGCACCCGATCGTTTAGTATGTTGCTATTGCTTTCTTCATGACTTATACATGTTCCTATAACTATGAGATTATGCAACTCCCGTTTACCGGAGGAATACTTTGGGTACTACCAAACGTCACAACGTAACTGGGTGATTATAAAGGAGTACTACAGGTGTCTCCAATGGTAGATGTTGGGTTGGCGTATTTCGAGATTAGGGTTTGTCACTCCGATTGTCGGAGAGGTATCTCTGGGCCCTCTCGGTAATACACATCACATAAGCCTTGCAAGCATAATAACTAAGATGTTAGTTATGAGATGATGTATTACGGAACGAGTAAAGAGACTTGCCAGTAACGAGATTGAACTAGGTATTGGATACCGACGATCGAATCTCGGGCAAGTAACATACCGATGACAAAGGGAACAACGTATGTTGTTATGCGGTCTGACCGATAAAGATCTTCGTAGAATATGTAGGAGCCAATATGGGCATCCAGGTCCCGCTATTAGTTATTGACCGGAGACATGTCTCGGTCATGTCTACATAGTTCTCGAACCGTAGGGTCCGCACGCTTAACGTTACGATGACAGTTATTATGAGTTTATGCATTTTGATGTACCGAAGGTTGTTCGGAGTCCCGGATGTGATCACGGACATGACGAGGAGTCTCGAAATGGTCGAGACGTAAAGATTGATATATTGGAAGCCTATGTTTGGACACCGGAAGTGTTCCGGGTGAAATCGGGATTTTACCGGAATACCGAGAGGGTTACCGGAACCCCCCGGGAGGCAAATGGGCCTATTGGGCCTTAGGGGAAAAGTGAAAAGGGGCTGCCCACAAGGGCTGCGCGCCTCCCCCCTTCCCTAGTCCTATTAGGACTAGGAGAAGGGGCCGGCCCCCCTCTCTTCTCTCTTCTCTTTGGAGAGTCCTATTAGGAATAGGATTGGGGGGGAGTCCTACTCCAGGTAGGAGTAGGACTCCTCCTGCGCCTCTCTCCCTAGCCGGCCGAACCCCTCCCCCTGCTCCTTTATATACGGGGGCAGGGGCACCCCATAGACACACAAGTTGATCATTGTTGATCGTTCCTTAGCCGTGTGCGGTGCCCCCTGCCACCAAATTCCACCTCGATCATATCGTTGTAGAGCTTAGGCGAAGCCCTGCGTCGGTAATACATCAAGATCGTCACCACGCCGTTGTGATGACGGAACTCTTCCTCGACGCTTTGCTGGATCGGAGCCCGAGGATCGTCATCGAGCTGAACGTGTGCTAAGAACTCGGAGGTGCCGGAGTAACGGTGCTTGGATCGGTCGGATCGGGAAGAAGACGTACTACTACTTCCTCTACGTTGTGAGATCGCTTCCGCAGTCGGTCTGCGTTGGTACGTAGACAATACTCTCCCCCTCGTTGCTATGCATCACCATGATCTTGCGTGTGCGTAGGAAAATTTTCGAAATTACTACGTTCCCCAACAAGGTGAAGATCACCATGACACTTGCATAAGGTAGGAGATAATAATAAAAGATAGGCCCTTCGTAGAGGGAAGCAGAGGTTGCCATGCGCTTTTATGGTTGGATGCACAAAATCTTAATGCGAAAGAACGTCACTTTATATTTCCCCTTGTGATATGAATCTTTATTATGCAGTCTGTCGCTTTTATTACTTCCACATCACAAGATCGTATAAAGCTTATTTCTCCCACACTAATCATACATATTTAGAGAAATTTTTATTGCTTTGCACCGATGACAACTTACTTGAAGGATCTTACTCAATCCATAGGTAGATATGGTGGACTCTCATGGGAAAACTGGTTTAAGGGTATTTGGAAGCACAAGTAGTATCTCTACTTGGTGCTAAGAATTTGGCTAGCATGAGGGGGAAAGGCAAGCTCAACATGTTGTATGATCCATGACAACATACTTTATCTCAGATATAAGAAAACATAACCCATTACGTTGTCTTCCTTGTCCAACATGAACTCTTTAGCATGTCATATTTTGGTGAGTGCTCCCAATCATAAAAGATGTCAATAATAGTATATTTATATGTGAAACCTCTCTTTCCTTATTACTTCCTATTAATTGCAATGATGACCAAAGCTATGTCTGCCAAGTCCCAACAACTTTTAATCCTCATACTCTTTCTATGTGAAGTCATTACTATCAATAAGATCAATACGAACTTTTGTTTCTTCTTATTCTTTTTCTCTTTTCTTTTATTCACCCAAGATCATAGCAAGAAAATCAAGCCCTTGACTCAACACTAATCTTTATTATATAGCTCACGATCTCGATTACATAGAGAGATCATAAGGCAAAACACAAAACTAGATCATGCCATAAACTTTATTCTACTAGATCAAAATACTACTAATAGGATCGAACTAAGGAAAACGGTAAAGATAGGAGTTGTGATTGTGATATGATACCGGGGCACCTCCCCCAAGCTTGGTGGTTGCCAAGGGGAGTGCCCATTCCCATGTGATTATGTCTCCTTCTTTGTTGTTGGTGAAATATTCTTGGCGATGATTCCTCTCAGGATACGATTCTCCTCCTCGAGCTTGTTGACTTGCTGCTTGAGGTCCATTGTTTCCTTACGAAGCTTTCCTATGACGGCTAAAGCTCCTTGCACCCAAGGGTGTTTCATAGCTGCGGGAGAACAAGTTACACTCCTCTTCATATTTTCATAAGAAAGAAATCTAACATTGGAAGGGATAACCGAGTTTGGAATAGCTGAGCTCTGTAGTTCCCCCATCGTGAACCCAGCTCGGAAGCAAGAGGTGACTTCTTGATCCTCCATGGCATCTACCCTCATTAAGTCAGCCTCCATCTCTTCCTCCATTGCTGGCCAAAACTGGTCAGGGTCGCTGGTTGCCCCTAGTTCCGGTGCCGGATTAGATACCCGGCTCTCCCCGACTGACTCTTGAGAAGATATCTTGCTCTAATCTGCAGTAGCAACAGCTCGAAACAAAAACAGAGGATATTTGCGTGATACGGGAGTCAAAACCTTCGGGAGAATATATAATGCATTTTTACCGACCAAAATACGTATCATGCAGGAAAACGGAGTCCGGAAGGCACACGAGGTGCTCACGAGGTAGGGGGCGCGCCCAGGGGGTAGGGCGCACCCTCCACCCTCGTGGGGCCCTCTGTTGGAAATATGCCCTAGAGGCAATAATAAAATGGTTATTATTATATTTCCTTGTTCATGATAATTTTCTATTGTCCATGCTATAATTGTGTTATCCGGAAATCGTAATACGTGTGTGAATACATAGACCACAACATGTCCCTAGTGAGCCTCTAGTTGACTAGCTCGTTGATCAATAGATGGTTACGGTTTCCTGACCATGGACATTGGATGTCATTGATAACGGGATCACATCATTAGGAGAATGATGTGATGGACAAGACCCAATCCTAAGCATAGCACAAGATCGTGTAGTTCGTCTGCTAGAGCTTTTCTAAAGTGTCAAGTATCATTTCCTTAGACCATGAGATTGTGCAGCTCCCGGATACCGTAGGAGTGCTTTGGGTGTACCAAACGTCACAACGTAACTGGGTGACTATAAAGGTGCACTACAGGTATCTCCAAAAGTGTCTGTTGGGTTGGCATGAATCGAGACTGGGATTTGTCACTCCGTATGACGGAGAGGTATCTCTGGGCCCACTCAGTAATGCATCATCATAATGAGCTCAATGTGACTAAGTAGTTGGTCACAGGATCATGCATTACGGCACGAGTAAAGTGACTTGCCGGTAACGAGATTGAACGAGGTATTGGGATACCGACGATCGAATCTCGGGCAAGTAACGTACCGATTGACAAAGGGAATTGTATACGGGATTGCTTGAATCCTCGACATCGTGTTTCATCCGATGAGATCATCGTGGAACATGTGGGAGTCAACATGGGTATCCAAATCCCGCTGTTGGTATTGGCCGGAGAGTTGTCTCGGTCATGTCTGCATGGTTCCCGAACCCGTAGGGTCTACACACTTAAGGTTCGATGATGCTAGGGTTATTAGGAAGACTTGTATGTGATTACCGAATGTTTTTCCGATTCTTGGATGAGATCCCGGACGTCACAAGGAGTTCCGGAATGGTCCGGAGGTGAAGACTTATATGTAGGAAGTTGCCATACGGTCACCGGAAAGGTTCGGGGGCACATCGGTATTGTACCAGGGCCACCAGAGGGATTCTGGGGGTCCACCGCGAGGGGCCACCTCTCTCGGAGGGCCTAATGGGTTGTAGAGGAAAGGGAACCAGCCCTACATGGGCTAGGCGCATCCCCCCTTGGGCCCATGCGCCTAGGGTTGGGAGGGAACCCTAAAGGGGGCGCCCCCTTGCTTGGGGGGGGGGGGGCAAGCCCCCTCCCCTTGGCCGGCGCCCCCCTCTAGATCACATCTAGAGGGGGCCGGCCCCCCTTCCTCCTTCCCCTATATATAGAGGGGCAAGGGGAGGGCTGCATACACCATCCAAGGCGCAGCCCCTCCCCTCCCCAACACCTCTCCTCCTCTGCAAGAGCTTGGCGAAGCCCTGCCGGAGTACTGCAGCTCCACCACCACCACGCCGTCGTGCTGCTGTTGGAGCCCTCTTCCTCAACCTCTCCCTCCTCCTTGCTGGATCAAGGCGCGGGAGACGTCCTCGCTCTGTACGTGTGTTGAACGCGGAGGTGCCATCCGTTCGGCGCTAGGATCTTCGGTGATTTGGATCACGACGAGTACGACTCCATCAACCCCGTTCTCTTGAACGCTTCCACTCGCGATCTACAAGGGTATGTAGATGCACTCTTCTCCCCTCATTGCTAGATGACTCCATAGATTGATCTTGGTGATGCGTAGAAAATTTTAAATTTTTGCTACGTTCCCCAACAGTGGTATCAGAGCTAGGTCTATGTGTAGTTTCTATGCACGAGTAGAACACAAGTTGGTGTGGGCGTCGATTTTGTCAATTTACTTGCCGTTACTAGTCTTATCTTGATTCGGCGGCATCGTGGGATGAAGCGGCCCAAACCGACCTTACACGTACGCTTACGTGAGACTGGTTCCACCGACTGACATGCACTAGTTGCATAAGGTGGCTAGCGGGCGCCTGTCTCTCCCACTTTAGTCGGATCAGATTTGATGAAAAGGGTCCTTATGAAGGGTAAATAGAAATTGGCATATCACGTTGTGGTTTTGGCATAGGTAAGAAAAGTTCTTGCTAGAAACCTACAGCGGCCACGTAAAAAAACTTGCAACAACAATTAGAGGACGTCTAACTTGTTTTTGCAGCATGTGCTGTGTGATGTGATATGGCCAAAAGGATGTGATGAATGATATATGTGATGTATGAGATTGATCATGTTCTTGTAATAGGAATCACGACTTGCATGTCGATGACTATGATAACCGGCAGGAGCCATTGGAGTTGTCTTAATTTATGACCTGCGTGTCAACATAAACGCCATGTAATTACTTTACTTTATCACTAACCGTTAGCCATAGTAGTAGAAGTAATAGTTGGTGAGACAACTTCATGAAGACACGATGATGGAGATCATGATGAAGGAGGTCATGGTGTCATGTCGGTGACGATGATGATCATGGCGCCTCGAAGATGGAGATCAAAAGGAGCAAAATGATATTGGCCATATCATGTCACTATTTGATTGCATGTGATGTTTATCATGTTTTACATCTTATTTTCTTAGAACGACGGTAGCATAAATAAGATGATCCCTCGCAATAATTTCAAGAAAGTGTTCCCCCTAACTGTGCACCGTTGCTAAGGTCCGTTGTTCCGAAGCACCATGTGATGATCGGGTGTGATAGGTTCTAACGTTCGCATACAACGGGTGTAAGCTAGATTTACACACGCAAAACACTTAGGTTGACTTGACAAGCCTAGCATGTACAGACATGGCCTCGAAACACGGAAGACCGAAAGGTCGAACATGAGTCGTATGGAAGATACGATCAACATGAAGATGTTCATCGATGATGACTAGTCCGTCTCACGTGATGATCGGACACGGCCTAGTTGAATCAGATCATGTATCACATAGATGACTAGAGGGATGTCTATCTGAGTGGGAGTTCATTAAATAATTTGATTAGATGAACTTAATTATCATGAACTTAGTCTAAAATCTTTACAATATGTCTTGTAGATCAAATGGCCCACGCTAATGTTGTCCTCAACTTCAACGCGTTCCTAGAGAAAACCAAGCTGAAAGACGATGGTAGCAACTACACGGACTGGGTCCGGAACGTGAGGATCATCCTCATAGCTGCCAAGAAAGCATATGTCCTTGAAGCACCACTAGGTGAAGCACCACCCCTAGCAAACCAAGATGTTATGAATGCTTGGCAGTCCCGTGCTGATGATTACTCCCTGGTTCAGTGCGGCATGCTTTATAGCTTAGAACCGGGGCTCCAGAAGCGTTTTGAGCAACATGAAGCATATGAGATGTTCCAAGAGCTGAAAATGGTTTTCCAAGCTCATGCCCGAGTCGAGAGATATGAAGTCTCCGAAAAGTTCTACAGTTGTAAGATGGAGGAGAATAGTTCCGTCAGCGAGCACATACTCAAAATGTCTGGGTTGCACAACCGCTTGTCTCAGTTGGGAGTTAATCTCCCGGATGATGCGGTCGTTGACAGAATCCTTCAGTCGCTCCCACCTAGCTACAAGAGCTTTGTGATGAACTTCAATATGTAGGGGATGGAAAAGACCATTCCTGAGGTATATTCGATGCTGAAATCAGCGGAGGAGGAAATCAAAAAGGAACATCAAGTGTTGATGGTGAATAAAACCACTAAGTTCAAGAAAGGCAAGGGTAAAAAGAACTTCAAGAAGGACGGCAAGGGAGTTGTCGTGCCCGGTAAGCAAGCTGCCGGGAAGAAGCCAAAGAAGGGACCCAAGCCCGAGACTGAGTGTTTCTATTGCAAGGGAAGTGTTCACTGGAAGCGGAACTGCCCCAAGTACTTAGCGGACAAGAAGGCCGGCAACACCAAAGGTATATGTGATATACATGTTATTGATGTGTACCTTACCAGTACTCGTAGTAGCTCCTGGGTATTTGATACCGGTGCGGTTGCTCATATTTGTAACTCAAAACAGGAGCTGCGGAATAAGCGGAGACTGGCGAAGAACAAGGTGACGATGCGCGTCGGGAATGGTTCCAAGGTCGATGTGATCACCGTCGGCACGCTACCTCTACATTTACCTATGAGATTAGTTTTAAACCTCAATAATTGTTATTTAGTGCCAGCTTTGAGCATGAACATTGTATCAGGATCTCGTTTAATACGAGATGGCTACTCATTTAAATCCGAGAATAATGGTTGTTCTATTTATATGAGAGATATGTTTTATGGTCATGCCCTGCTGGTCAATGGTTTATTCTTATTTAATCTCGAACGTGATGTTACACATATTCATAGTGTGAATACCAAAAGATGTAAGGTTGATAATGATAGTCCCACATACTTGTGGCACTGCCGCCTTGGTCACATTTGTGTCAAACGCATGAAGAAACTCCATGCAGATGGACTTTTGGAGTCTCTTGATTATGAATCATTTGACATGTGCGAACCATGCCTCATGGGCAAAATGACCAAGACTCCGTTCTCCGGAACAATGGAGCGAGCAACCAACTTATTGGAAATCATACATACTGATGTGTGTGGTCCAATGAGTGTTGAGGCTCGCGGTGGCTATCGTTATGTTCTCACCCTCACTGATGACTTGAGTAGATATGGGTATGTCTACTTAATGAAACACAAGTCTGAGGCCTTTGAAAAGTTCAAGGAATTTCAGAGCGAGGTTGAGAATCAACGTGACAGGAAAATCAAGTTCTTACGATCAGATCGTGGGAGAGAATATTTGAGTCACGAATTTGGCACGCACTTAAGGAAATGTGGAATAGTTTCACAACTCATGCCGCCTGGAACACCTGAGTGTAATGGTGTGTCCGAACATCGTAATAGCACTCTATTGGATATGGTGCGATCTATGATGTCTCTTACCGATCTACCGCTGTCATTTTGGGGCTATGCTTTAGAGACTGCCGCATTCACTTTAAATAGGGCTCCGTCGAAATCCTTGAGACCGTATGAATTATGGTTTGGGAAGAAACCTAAGCTGTCATTTCTAAAAGTTTGGGGATGCGATGCTTACATGAAGAAACTTCAACCTGAAAAGCTCGAACCCAAATCGGAAAAATGCGTCTTCATAGGATACCCTAAAGAAACTATTGGGTATACCTTCTACCTCAGATCCAAAGGCAAGATCTTTGTTGCCAAGAATGGATCCTTTCTAGAGAAAGAGTTTCTCTTGAAAGAAGTAAGTGGGAGGAAAATAGAACTTGATGAAGTATTGCCTCTTGAACCGGAGAGTGGCGCAGCTCAGGAAAATGTTCCTGAGGTGCCTGCACCGACTAGAAAGTAAGTTAATGATGATGATCATGAAACTTCAGATCAAGTTGCTACTGAAATTCGTAGGTCCACAAGGACACGTTCCGCACTAGAGTGGTACGGCAACCCTGTCCTGGAAATCATGTTGTTGGACAATGGTGAACCTTCGAACTATGAAGAAGCGATGGCGGGCCCAGATTCCGACAAATGGCTGGAAGCCATGAAATCCGAGATAGGATCCATGTATGAAAATGAAGTATGGACTTTGACTGACTTGCCCGATGATCGGCGAGCCATAGAAAATAAATGGATCTTTAAGAAGAAGACAGACACGGATGGTAATGTGACCATCTATAAGGCTCGGCTTGCCGCTAAGGGTTATCAACAAATTCAAGGGGTTGACTATGATGAGACTTTCTCACCCGTAGCGAAGCTGAAGTCTGTCCGAATCATGTTAGCAATTGCCGCATTCTATGATTATGAGATATGGCAAATGGACGTCAAAATGGCATTCCTTAATGGTTTCCTTAAGGAAGAATTGTATATGATGCAGCCGGAAGGTTTTGTCGATCCTAAGAATGCTGACAAGGTGTGCAAGCTCCAACGCTCAATCTATGGGCTAGTGAAAGCATCTCAGAGTTGGAACATTCGGTTTGATGAGATGATCAAAGCGTCTGGGTTTACGCAGACTTATGGAGAAGCCTGTGTTTACAAGAAAGTGAGTGGGAGCTCTGTAGCATTTCTCATATTATATGTGGATGACATACTATTGATGGGAAATGATATATAATTCTTGGAAAGCATAAAGGCCTACTTGAACAAGTTTTTTTCAATGAAGGATCTTGGAGATGTTGCTTATATATTAGGCATCAAGATCTATAGAGATAGATCGAGATGCCTCATTGGTCTTTCACAGAGTACGTACCTTGACAAGATATTGAAGAAGTTCAATATGGATTAGTCAAAGAAGGGGTTCTTGCCTGTGTTGCAAGGTACGAGATTGAGCACGACTCAATGCCCGACCACGGCAGAAGATAGAGAAAAGATGAATGTCGTCCCCTATGCCTCGGCCATAGGGTCTATTATGTATGCCATGTTGTGTACCAGACCTGATGTAAACCTTGCCGTAAGTTTGGTAGGAAGGTACCAAAGTAATCCTGGCATGGAACACTGGAAAGCGGTCAAGAATATCCTGAAGTACCTGAAAAGGACTAAGGATATGTTTCTCGTTTATGGAGGTGACGAAGAGCTTGTCGTAAAGGGTTACGTCAATGCTAGCTTCGACACAGATCTGGATGACTCCAAGTCACAAACCGGATATGTGTATATTTTGAATGGTGGGGCAGTCAGCTGGTGTAGTTGCAAGCAAAGCGTCGTGGCGGGATCTACATGTGAAGCAGAGTATATGGCAGCCTCGGAGGCAGCACAAGAAGCAATCTGGGTGAAGGAGTTCATTACCAACCTAGGAGTTATTCCCAATGCGTCGGGCCTGATGACTCTCTTCGGCGACAACACTGGAGCTATTGCCCTTGCCAAGGAGCCCAGGTTTCATAGGAAGACCAGGCATATCAAGCGTCGCTTCAACTCCATTCGTGAAAATGTTCAAAATGGAGACATAGATATTTGTAAAGTGCATACGGACCTAAATGTCGCAGATCCGTTGACAAAACCTCTCCCTCGAGAAAAACATGATCAACACCAGAACTCTATGGGTGTTCGATTCATCACAATGTAACTAGATTATTGACTCTAGTGCAAGTGGGAGACTGTTGGAAATATGCCCTGGAGGCAATAATAAAATGGTTATTATTATATTTCCTTGTTCATGATAATTGTCTATTGTTCATGCTATAATTGTGTTATCCGGAAATTGTAATACATGTGTGAATACATAGACCACAACATGTCCCTAGTGAGCCTCTAGTTGACTAGCTCGTTGATCAATAGATGGTTACGGTTTCCTGGCCATGGACATTGGATGTCATTGATAACGGGATCACATCATTAGGAGAATGATGTGATGGACAAGACCCAATCCTAAGCATAGCACAAGATCGTGTAGTTCGTCTGCTAGAGCTTTTCTAAGGTGTCAAGTATCATTTCCTTAGACCATGAGATTGTGCAACTCCCGGATACCGTAGGAGTGCTTTGGGTGTACCAAACGTCACAACGTAACTGGGTGGCTATAAAGGTGCACTACAGGTATCTCCGAAAGTGTCTGTTGGGTTGGCATGAATCGAGACTGGGATTTGTCACTCCATATGACGGAGAGGTATCTCCGGGCCCACTCGGTAATGCATCATCATAATGAGCTCAGTGTGACTAATTAGTTGGTCATGGGATCATACATTACGGCACAAGTAAAGTGACTTCCCGGTAACGATATTGAACGAGGTATTGGGATACCGATGATCGAATCTCAGGCAAGTAATGTACCGATTGACAAAGGGAATTGTATACGGGATTGCTTGAATCCTCGACATCGTGGTTCATCCGATGAGATCATCGTGGAACATGTGGGAGTAAACATGGGTATCCAGATCCCGCTGTTGGTTATTGGCCGGAGAGTTGTCTCGGTCATGTCTGCATGGTTCCCGAACCTGTAGGGTCTACACACTTAAGGTTCGATGACGCTAGGGTTATTAGGAAGACTTCTATGTGATTACCGAATGTTGTTCGGAGTCCTGGATGAGATCCCAGACGTCACGAGGAGTTCTGGAATGGTCCGGAGGTGAAGATTTATATGTAGGAAGTTGTCATACGGTCACCGGAAAGGTTCGGGGGCATATCGGTATTGTACCGGGGCCACCAGAGGGATTCTGGGGGTCCACTGGGAGGGGCCACCTCTCTCGGAGGGCCTAATGGGCTGTAGAGGAAAGGGAACCAGCCCTACATGGGCTGGGTGCATCCCCCCTTGGGCCCATGTGCCTAGGGTTGGGGGGGAAACCCTAAAGGGGGCGCCCCCCCTTGCTTGGGGGGCAAGCCCCCTCCCCTTGGCCGTCGCCCCCCTCTAGATCTCATCTAGAGGGGGCTGGCCCCCCTTCCTCCTTCCCTTATATATAGAGGGGCAAGGGGAGGGCTGCATACACCATCCAAGGTGCAGCCCCTCCCCTCCCCACCACCTCTCCTCCTCCGCAAGAGCTTGGCGAAGCCCTGCCGGAGTACTGCAGCTCCACCACCACCACGCCGTCGTGCTGCTGTTGGAGCCCTCTTCCTCAACCTCTCCCTCCTCCTTGCTGGATCAAGGTGCAGGAGACGTCCTCGCTCCGTACGTGTGTTGAATGCGAAGGTGCCGTCCGTTCGTCGCTAGGATCTTCGGTGATTTGGATCACGACGAGTACGACTCCATCAACCCCGTTCTCTTGAACGCTTCCGCTCGCGATCTACAAGGGTATGTAGATGCACTCTTCTCCAACACCCTCGTGTCCTTCCTGGACTGCTACTTAATTTTCTATTTTTCTAAATATTCCAAAACGGAGAAATATTGCCTTAAAAACTGTTTTGGAATCGGTTTACTTACCGTACCACATACCTATTCCTTTTTGGATTCTGAAACGTTCTGGAAAGTGTCCCTTATGTATTCCTCCGGGGTTACGGTTTCAATAATATTGGTTTCAACATTCATGGGATGACCTGAGATATAATGTTTGATTCTTTGACCGTTTACCACCTTCAGATTTGTGCCTTGGAAGTTGTTGATTTTTATGGCACCGGAACGATAGACCTCCTTGATAACAGAGGGGCCTTCCCATTTAGAGAGAAGTTTCCCTGCAAAAAATCTTAAACGAGAGTTGTATATCAATACATAATCACCTACATCAAACTCATGCTTTTGTATCCTTTTGTCATGCCATGTTTTAACCTTTTCTTTAAACAACTTGGCATTTTCATAAGCTTGGGTTCTCCATTCATCAAGAGTGCTAATATCAAATAACCTCTTTTCACCGGCAAGTTTGAAATCATAATTGAGCTCTTTAATAGCCCAATATGCCTTATGTTCTAGTTCGAGAGGTAAGTGACATGCTTTTCCATATTCCATTTTATACGGAGACATACCCATAGGATTTTTATATGCAGTTCTATAGGCCCATAATGCATCAACAAGTTTCTTGGACCAATTCTTTCTAGACCTATTGACAGTCTTTTGCAAAATTAATTTGAGTCCTCTATTACTCAATTCTACTTGACCACTAGACTGTGGGTGATACGGAGATGCAATTCTATGATTGACGTCATATTTAGCAAGCATTTTACGGAAAGCACCATGAATAAAATGTGAACCACCATCAGTCATTAAATATCTAGGGACTCCAAACCTCGGAAAAAATAACTTCTTTAAGCATTTTAATAGAAGTGTTATGATCAGCACTACTAGTTGGAATAGCTTCTACCCACTTAGTAACGTAATCAACAGCAACTAAAATATGTGTATATCCATTAGAGGCAGGAAAAGGTCCCATATAATCAAAGCCCCAAACATCAAACGGTTCAATAGCAAGTGAATAATTCATAGGCATTTCTTGACATCTACTAATATTACCAATTCTTTGATATTCATCACAAGATAGGACAAACTTACGGGCATCCTTGAAGAGAGTAGGCCAATAAAAACCGGATTGCAATAACTTATGTGCAGTTCTATCTCCCGCGTGGTGTCCTCCATAAGTTTCGGATTGGCACTTGCGTAGGATCTGTTCCTGTTCATGCTCAGGTACACAACGTCTAATAACACCATCTACTCCTTCTTTATAAAGATGTGGGTCATCCCAAAAGTAATGTCTCAAATCATAGAAGAACTTTTTCTTTTGTTGGTATGTGAAGCTAAGTGGTATGAATTTAGCAACAATGTAATTAGCATAATCCGCATACAAGGAGTACTACGAGAAGTACGTATGACATTTAGTTGTTCATCAGGAAAGCTATCATCAATAGGTAGTGGGTCATCAAGAACATTCTCTAACCTAGATAAGTTGTCTGCAACGGGGTTCTCAGCTCCTCTTCTATCAACAATATGCAAATCAAATTCTTGTAGCAAGAGAACCCATCTAATAAGTCTAGGTTTAGCATCTTTCTTCTCCATAAGATATTTAATAGCAGCATGATCAGTGTGGATAGTTACTTTAGAATCAACAATATAAGGTCTGAACTTATCACAAGCAAATACAACTGCTAAAAGTTCTTTTTCAGTAGTAGCATAATTTCTTTGAGCATTGTCTAGAGTCTTACTAGCATAATGGATAACATTTAATTTCTTATCAACTCTTTGCCCTAGAATAGCACCTACAGCATAATCGCTAGCATCACACATAATTTCAAAGGGTAAATTCCAATCAGGTGGCTGAACAATAGGTGCAGAGACTAATGCTTTCTTACGTATTTCAAATGCTTCTACAAAATCCTCATAAAAGACAACTGGTATATCTTTTTGTAATAAATTAGTCAGAGGCCGAGCAATTTTTGAGAAGTCCTTAATGAACCTCCTATAAAATCCGGCGTGACCAAGGAAACTTCTTATACCTTTGATGTCCTTGGGACATGGCATCTTTTCAATAGCATCAACCTTGGCTTTATCAACTTCAATACCCCTTTCAGAAACTTTATGCCCCAAGACAATACCTTCATTAACCATAAAGTGGCACCTTTACCAATTCAAGAAAAGATTAGTTTCTTCACATCTCTGCAAAACTCGATCAAGATTGCTCAAGCAATCATCAAAAGAAGGTCCATAGACGGAAAAGTCGTCCACGAAAAACCACACAAATCTTTTCACAAAAGTCAGAGAATATAGCCATCATGCATCTTTGAAAGGTAGCAGGTGCATTACATAAACCAAAAGGCATACGTCTATAAGCAAAAGTACCAAAAGGGCATGTAAAAGTAGTCTTTTATTGATCTTTAGCCAACACAGGTATTTGAGAGAAACCAGAATAACCATCTAGAAAGCAGTAGTGTGTATGTTTGCATAATCTTTCTAGCATTTGATCGATAAAAGGTAAGGGGTAATGATCTTTCTTAGTAGCCTTATTTAATTTGCGGAAATCAATTACCATCCTATAAGCTGTAATAATTCTTTGTGGAATCAATTCATCTTTATCATTAGGAACAATAGTAATACCTCCCTTCTTAGGGACACAATGAACAGGACTTACCCATTGACTATCAGCAACGGGATAAATTATACCTGGCTCCAGAAGCTTTAGTATTTCTTTTCTTACCACTTCTTTCATTTTAGGATTCAGACGTCGTTGATGATCACAAACCAGTTTGGCATCTGCTTCCAAATTTATTTTATGTTGACATAGAGTGGGACTAATGCCCTTAAGATCATCAAGAGTATATCCAATAGTAGCACGGTGCTTCTTCAGAGTTTTCAATAATCTTTCTTCTTCATGCTCTGAAAGGTTAGCACTAATAATAACAGGATATAACTTCTTTTCATCAAGATAAGCATATTTAAGATTATCAGGCAACAGTTTAAGCTCAAACACGGGATCACCCTTAGGTGGAGGGGGGTCCCCTAGGATTTCAATAGGCAAATTGTGTTTCAGAATAGGTTCTTCTTTAAAGAATACCTCATCTATTTCCCTTCTTTCATTCATAAACATATCATTCTCGTGGTCTAGCAAATATTGTTCTAAAGGATCACTAGGAGGTACGACAATAGAAGAAAGACCAATAATTTCATCCTTACTAGACAATTCTTCTTCACGGTGTTGTTTACTAAATTTAGAGAAATTAAATTCATGAGTCATATCATCTAAACCGACAGTAACAACATCCCTTGTGCAATCTATGGTAGCATTAACAGTATTTAAGAAGGGTCTAGCAAATATAATGGGACAAAAGCTATCTTGTGGGGAACCAAGAACAAGAAAATCAGCAGGATATTTAGTTTTCCCACACAAGACTTCAACATCGCTAACAATTCCCATTGGTGAAATAGTATCTCTATTAGCAAGTTTAATAGTGACATCAATTTCTTCTAACTCAACAGGTGCAAAGTCATGCATAATTTCTTTGTATAAGTCAATAGGTATTGCACTAGCACTAGCACCCATATCACATAAGCCATGATAACAATGTTCTCCTATTTTAACAGAAATAACAAGCACGCCTACCACACGTCTATTTTTATCTTTAGCACAAGGTTTAGCAATTCTAGCAGTTTCACCGCAGAACTGAATAACATGCCCATCAATATTATCAGACAAGAGATCTTTAACAATAGCAATATTAGGATCTACTTTAACTTGCTCAGGAGGTGTATATGTTTTAGTATTGCTTTTACGAAACACAGTTGAAGCTTTAGCATGATCCTTTATCCTAACAGGGAAAGGTGGTTTCTCAACATAACAAGTAGGAACAATAGGATCAATATAAGTGACAGTCTTTTCTTCAACTTTAGTAGGTGCAGCTACTTTTACTTCTATGGGGGGATGATATTTAAACCACTTCTCCTTAGGGAGATCAACATAAGTAGCAAAAGATTCACAGAAAGAAGCTACTATCTCAGAATCAAGTCCATATTTAGTGCTAAACTTAGAGAAAATATTGGTATCCATAAAAGATTTAACACAATCAAACTTAGGTGTCATACCTGACTCCTTACCTTCGTCGAGATCCCAATCTTCAGAGTTGCGTTTAATTCTATCCAATAAATCCCATCTAAATCCAATAGTCTTCATCATAAAAGAGCCAGCACAAGAAGTATCGAGCATGGTGCGATTATTTTCAGAAACCCGAGCATAAATTTTTTAAGAATTGTTTCTCTTGGGAGCTCATGATTGGGGCATGAATATAACATTGATTTAAGCCTCCCCCAGGCTTGAGTGATGCTTTCTCCTTCGCGAGGCCAAAAATTATATATATAATTGCGGTCACGATGAACAAGATGCATAGGGTAATACTTCTGATGAAATTCCAATTTCAATCTTCTATAGTTCCATGATCTCGTATCATCACATAGCCTATACCATGTCAATGTGTCTCCCTTCAAAGATAAAGGGAAGACATTCTTCTTAGCAACATCATCGGGTATACCTACAAGCTTAAATAATCCACAAACTTCATCCACATATATTAGGTGTTCATCAGGATGCTTTGTTCCATCTCCTGTAAAAGGATTAGCTAGCAGTTTTTCTATCATACCCGAAGGATACTCATAAGGAATTTCATTTTCAATAGGTTCAGTAGGTTGAGGAGCAACTCTTTGCTCTACTGGTCGGGGTGAAGATACCACGAACAAGCCCCTCAGAGGATTACTTTCCATAGTAACAAGTGACAGTAAATTCCAGCACACTATATAAATTTTTCCTTACCAAATTCCACCTACCAAAGGCGCTTCACTCACTGGCAACGGCGCCAGAAAAGAGTCTTGATGACCCACAAGTATAGGGGATCTATCGTAGTCCTTTCGATAAGTAAGAGTGTCGAACCCAACGAGGAGCAGAAGGAAATGATAAGCGGTTTACAGCAAGGTATTCTCTGCAAGTACTGAAATAAGTGGTAACAGATAGTTTTGTGATAAGATAATTTGTAACGAGCAACAAGTAACAAAAGTAAATAAAGTGCAGCAAGGTGGCCCAATCCTTTTTGTAGCAAAGGACAAGCCTGGACAAACTCTTATATAAGGAAAAGCGCTCCCGAGGACACATGGGAATATCGTCAAGCTAGTTTTCATCACGTTCATATGATTCACGTTCGGTACTTTGATAATTTGACATGTGGGTGGACCGGTGCTTGGGTGCTGTTCTTATTACTTTCCAATGCCTTCCTATAGGCCCAAATAATGGTGAAGTGTTATGTAGTCGACGTTCACATAACACCACTAGAGGCTAGACAACATACATCTCATCAAAATATCGAACGAATACCAAATTCACATGACTACTAATAACAAGACTTCTCCCTTGTCCTCAGGAACAAACGTAACTACTCACAAAGCATATTCATGTTCATAATCAGAGGGGTAATAATATGCATAAAGGATCTGAACAAATGATCTTCCACCAATTAAACCAACTAGCATCAACTACAAGGAGTAATTAACACTACTAGCAACCTACTAGCACCAATCCCGGACTTGGAGACAAGAATTGGATACAAGAGATGAACTAGGGTTTTGAGATGAGATGGTGCTGATGAAGATGTTGATGGAGATTGCCCTCTCCCGATGAGAGGAGCGTTGGTGATAACGATGGCGATGATTTCCCCCTACGGGAGGGAAGTTTCCCTGGCAGAACAGCTCTGCCGGAGCCCTAGATTGGTTCCGCCTCGTGGCGGCGGAGTTTCGTCCCGAAAGGTTGCTTCTAGTTTTTTTTTCTCGACGAAAGACTTCATATACCATAAGATGGTCATCGAAGAGCCACCAAGGGGCCCACAAGGTAGGGGGCGCGCCCTAGGGGGGCGCCCCCACCCTTGTGGACAGGGTGTGGGCCCCCTGGTCTTCATCTTTGGTGAGGATTTTTCATTATTTATTATAAGGTATTCCGTGGAGTTTCAGGACTTTTGGAGTTGTGCAGAATAGGTCTCTAATACTTGCTCCTTTTCCAGCCAAGAATTCCAGCTGCCGGCATTCTCCCTCCTTATGTAAACCTTATAAAATAAGAGAGAATAGCCATAAGTATTGTGACATAATGTGAAATAACAGCCCATAATGCAATAAATATCGATATAAAAGCATGATGCAAAATGGACGTATCAGAGCTCAATTAATAACTTAAGAAAAAAGTTAGATTACAGTGGAACCTAATTAAAAGCTGTCGCGAGCAAAGAAATAATTCAACGGGTCCCACTTGTGTGTGTGTGTGTGAGAGAGAGACCCATCAATCGATGCTCGTAAATACATCTTTCAGCCATATGCATTGCTAATGCTCAGTAAAAACTTATATAGTTGACACAATCATATAGAACATCATAGCACACTGAACTTGCATACAAAAATTTCACGCAGGCGGCACAATCAGGATGGAAGCAGTGGATCGCTACGGGTAGGGCTATGTTGAAACCAACGAACTCGTACATAACGGTTCATCCCTTGAATGATGTGCAAAGAAAACAGACAAACAACACAATAAGTTATGCTAGCACATTAAGTTGACGTACAACCCTTTCTAAAAAAAGTTTAGGTACAAAATTAGAACATGTCACAATCAAATGTACTGGCACATCAGTGCTTCACACCCATAGCTCGGATTTAACTTGTATCTGACAAGATTCAGTTGTTACCTCAAATTAGAGCACATCCACGCAGCCAGCCCTGCCTCTTCTCCCAAAGAAGCAGTGACCTCCGTCGTGCGATGGAGTAGGTTGTGTGCCATCCATCGTTCCGAGCAACACAGGGAAAGTATGACGTTGACTCCTGTAATGGACATCGTCGACGGACCCTGGCACCAGCGGCGGCGGTAGGACTTCGATTGATGGATTGACCACTTCTTCGACATGCACGAACACTCGGTACAGGTACATCCCTAACGTGGTCCGCGGCGGCCTTGGTGGGGACAAATAGTACAACCCCGGTTCCTTCACTGGTATCTCAACACCAATCACCTTTGGTATGGTGAACGACTTCTTCATCCATGCCATAACCGTCAGAGCCCAGCTGTCTGGAGGAACAAACATACTTATGAGCTCAACTTCAAGGTCATTGATAAGATCATTCATGGACTCGCTGTTCCAAGCACATTGAGGCATGCCGTGGAAGGTAAGCTTTGTTAAACACTCAAGCTCAGAGGGCACCGAGCCCCATCCTGGGTGCCACCGATCAAAGCTCACCAGCGCGTCATCGCAGAACAAATGCCGGGAAGATTCAAACACACGACTGCAGTCAAAAGTTGTCCAGAACCCGACGAAGAAATCAGCTGGTGGCGGATAGACTTCGACGAGCAAGTCACTTATTTGGATGCCGTGCGCAATGCCAAGAGCTTTGACAAGGTCGTCCGGTGAGACGGGAGGCCGGTCGCCATTGATGGTTACCATCAGCACTTTGCCGGCAAACTGGTGGTCAAGCGCCGCCATGCCACTGTTGAGCGACAGCATGTAGTGACCGAAGGCAGGACGGACCTCAGGATCTCCGGCTCGGAGATCCACGTTGACCAGCGACATGATAGTGAGCTTGAGTACAGGCAGTACAGGATGGTGATTTGGGGGAACTGGAGTAGGAATCGAGAATCCAGAGGTGGGGGAGGGGCGGGATATTGGGGATGAAAAGGTAGCTTGAACTTCGAACACGCGCCAATATTCTCTCGGCGCGCAAGCGCACAAAAACACTGGTGGCGCCCACATGTCGGCCTAAGAGCCCTTATTCTTTCTTTTTTGGAGAGCCCGGCATTTTTGGAGGATCTTTTGAGAGCCCGGCTTGAGAGTCATAATTGACCTGTTTGGCATTGCGTTACTACTCGGCCCATATTCAACGACACCTCACTGGCCCAAACAAGTGTACATCATCGAAAAGACACTGAGCTCAAATTATATAACTTGAAAAAGGAGATACACTCTGAACACTGGAGAATGGTGATGCCCTCATTTAGCTCACCAATAGTTCGAGACAATAAACAGTTCTAAACAACGATATATACAACATTCAAACACTGACTGGTGACTACTACTGACATAAACAAAAAGACATGATAGTTCATAAGAAGTCTTGCTACACCACCAAAATGCACCCATCTGCAGCGCTCAGACTCTCGTGATCCAGACGAGAATGACATTCTAAACAGAGGCAACTATTACATAGTAAGAGTGACATAGACGAGGATCACCAAATGACAAGGAATATGCATAACAAAAGAAAGAACTACCCATCCAGAACAAGCAGCAAAGACAACAAAGTCATTCGAAGAGATGAACCAACACCATCATAATTTGCAGCCTTGCTTCAGTGACCAATGATCCGGAGACACCAGTACTCCACCCTTTCGATGCAACAGCCCAATTACCTATCACCTGAAGGCTTGAACCACATCACTGCCTGTCGTAATTGAGACATCCAAGGATCAAAGTTAACCCGGATGCCTTTGTCATTCTCACCTTCTTTTGGATGCAGGCTGTATCATTGACAATCAGGGGAGTTTGCTCCCGAACTCCTAGGGCTCGTTGTGTAGACACAGTTTTCCATAGCAAACAAAGCCTCTCTACCATCAAGGTCCTTGCCAATGATGATCGCCTGGTTAATCGGATAATTGAGTCCGAGAAACAGAGAGTGTGAACCAAGGCTGTTTACCCGCCTCCAACTAAAAAATCTTGAAGGCCCCAACAACCTGGTATCCTGCTCATAGACGTAACAGCCACTGTCCGGATACTCACGTATTTCACGGTGCTTGTATATAGTGGGGTTTTTGCAATATAACTTCTCTGGCTCATGTGTCCGAATGATCATCAGTCTCTTGCCGTCGTCTGATCGAGCGAGGAACCAATTGTGCTTCCCTGTTTTTGGCAAAGGTGGTGTGATTACAAAGGGCGGTAACTGTAGGGCCACTACATCATATCAAAAAGGACAGACATTGTTAATGTAAGATCAGCATTGTTCAGAGTATGAGTAGGATAATGCAAGAAAGAGCATTGATATGTCCCAATTGGAACTGGGAGGAAAATACAGGGAAATGTATACAGGTTCAAAAATATAGAAGTTCCATGCATGGTTATACTCATGTTATCTCGCAATCGATTCTTCACAGGAGACTACCATGTCGTGCATGTTATGGAATCATGTTCTGTCCTCACAAACAAATTCTTCAAGGTAACTAACAGACCATGCATTGTTATATACTCGTGTTCTATGGGCAAAATTTTTGTGAGGATATTATTCTAGCCATTGATTGCTGAAGGGCGAATATAGGTATGTACACATGGTAAGCATTACAGGATTTCACTACTTCCAAATATAGAGTTCTCCATATGCACATTTACTTCCCTAATGTATGGTTAGATGAAACCAACAGTGTGGTGCATGTTTCTACATCATGAAAAATGAGGAAACCAACATGGCCATTGATACACACTCATATTTAGTAGTAGTATATAGATTACTGTAAAATAAGGAGAATATCCATATATTCCTAACCGTTTGATTATTCAAGGGTACAAATTGGCTGTAATGACATGATCACAATCGCATGAATTAACTCATTCCAAATATAGCCGATTTCCGGCGTCTCTAATACATTGCCATAGTTCTACTCAAATTCTGCTCAAATAGGGATATGCCAATCATCACAAAAAGTTCAAACAATGTCATGGCGTCATCATTAACATGAGAAGGAAACAACTTACACGCGCCGTCCCAACAATACGTGGTGCCATCTGCTTTGTCGATCGCGTAGATGATGCCATTGTGCTCAATAGCATCACAGAAGTGTGTATCAGCTTTGACGATGATCCACTGCGAGCTGAGTTGTCTCCAGCTAAAGAAGGCACCGGCGTAAAGATAGGCGAGTTCGCGGTCGAACAAGCCAATTAGCTTGAAGTCTGCGTAATTCGCATGTCGTGTGGGCACTTGGCAGATTACAATCTTCTGCAAAACAAGGTCCGTCCAACTAACGTGGTAATCTAGATGACTAGGACCGCGATGGTAAAACTCTATATAATCCAATGGAGGAAGGATAATCTCATGGGAGGTCTGGAAGTTCATGAGCACCAACTTTTTACCATCTTCTCCGAAGGCAGCGATCCAGTGGGAGTTCATGTCGACCCAGTACATACCTGCCAAGAAGTTTCGGGTGATGGTGATTGGATCGAAGTCCAGGGAAATGATGTACAGCGACCCACTACATACCTGCAAAGAAGTTTCGGCTAATGGAGATCAGATTCAAGTCAAGGGGCATCATGTACGCCTCCGTATCATGGTGAGCCAATCTCGCAAGACCATATAGCAGCAAGTAGGGTGTCTTGAAAAGCTTTGGCCTTGCTGATGATGGCCATGTGCATGCCCCTCGAGCATGCAGCCAGCCGCAAGTCGCTCAACGTATCCATACATGAACAATAGAGGTCGAGGACGTCACTGGGGAGATTGCTCCAATCGCGGGTCATATGGATCCTACGCGGTTTGCGTTCGGCCATGGTGGAGTTTGGAAGGTGGGGTTTTGGGGGGCTTGATTTATGGGGGAGAAGGTTGTCGGTGCTGGAGCGGCTAGCGAGGGAATAGTGGTACTGGGGAGGCGAGCGAGGCGAGGGTATGCGAGGGCATAGTGAGATAATGAAGAGTGACCTCAAGATCTCCGGCGAGACGGAGATGGAGATGGAGTGGTGCTAGGGGAGAGGGAGACGAGGTGAGGCATGCTATACAGCGGCGGTGACAGTGACTGCACAGTGCACAAGGTGAGGCTGACTTTGGTAACTCGGACACGCCGCCTGGACTGGTGTCACCTCGGGCGCAGGGTCTTGTCACTTCACTGTGAGGACCGGATGAATAATAGTATTTTGACCATCAAGTGTACCACAGTTGTACTACTACTATTACTAATACTACTACTAGTAGGAGTAGTAGGAACATGAGTACACTCCCATGCTAGCATGCCTCTGGGTTCACTTCATCCTCCAGCTATCATCCATATTGCGAGCAGAACCAAATTCTTGTGCATGCGGAAGCGCGAAGGACTTTTCTTTTTTGAGGATAACCACATATTCCTTAACCGTAGTAGGAACATGAGTAGTACTCCCTCCGGTCCTCTTTTGTCTACGCATAACTTTTTCAGTATTTCTCTAATTAGTCTCCGTATATACCCTTTTGCATACACCCATTTCCCTCCATGCCCCGCATTCATAGCATTAATTAGCGTACGCATGAGCAGCTGCAGCCAGACTCCAGCCAATAAACTGCAGCATACGAGTGGGCCATTCTGTGCATGTGGGAGAGAGAAAAGGCAACCGAAGAGCCCGTCCAATCCATTGCATGCAGCAGTCAAACCACCGCAGCTCTCCTCATGCATGCGCATAACTTCTCCCATTTACTTCTCCATCGGGAACCGATTTTCCTTGGCTTTTTCACTACTCCTTGATCTTCATTTGCATCCAAACCACACTGCATTCACATTGTTTTAACCTCTTCACATCCTCCTGGAGTAATTCCGAAGCCCCTATAAATATTCATCTTCTTCAGTTAGACTAGCCATCTAATCCTAATTCTCCAAACCATAGCCCTCCGGTCCAGCGGTTCCAAATGGCGAAAGAGATCGAGATGCAGGTTTTTAGCGTCCAACATGTCCTCGTCGAAGGCTCATTGAGCATAGTTGCCACAGTCACCGACCACCCAAGGGTTGTTCGGAAGTGGATCAGCAATGTATCCAACTCCCTCCAAAAGGTGGAGATGAATGTCATCGGTCTCGACGCAGAGTACACGAAGCATGCTACTGGGAAGATCCAATGTGCCGCTGTCCTTCAGCTGTGCCTCGAAGATGATTTTTTGGTGTACCACATCATACACGTGCCCTCCATACCAGGTGAGCTTCACGATTTCTTGTCTCGGGAGGACATATACTTTTGTGGGGCAGCCATCGCAGGGGACAAACAGAAGTTGGAGCCGTACAACCTTGATTTGAAAAGCATTGCTGACCTACAAACTAGAATAAAAATTCATGTAGAAGATTGTGATAAACCGACACCATCCCTATTCGACATAGAAAATTTTGTGCTCGGAACAAATCTTCAGAAGGGTGACGAGACGCTGGCATTAAGGTCGTCTGGATGGGAGAATTATCCCTTGACGTACGAGCGGATAAAATATGCTGCCCTTGATGCCCATGTGAGTTTCGAGATAGCTGCAAGGTCCAGAGAGCTTGTTGTGAAGCTGTCTCCCACAGAAAATGAGAACAAGAAGAAGAGAAGAAGAAGAAGAAGAAGAAGAAGAAGAAGCACCAGCAGCAGGGCATTATGGATGGATGAACTATTTCCTCTCTTGTAAAAAAATATTCCCTCTCTATGTATATTGATATAGATGGACTATTTCGATGGTGTGCATGTCTTTGGAACAAGTACTAGCATGGGTCTGCTTGACTATAAGGAACTATTTATCCGCCTAGCTTTCTCTACTACTCCTTCAAGTGATCGGTATGCAATGCATGTGTCCGTAGACATGACAGCTTGTCCATGGAAGTTCAACTACGACGACCATCATGTTTCATCCACTGCCACTCGCGATTCCCACAACTCCGCTCCAACCCACGGCACCACGTCCCCCGACGTGCGCCTCACCCCTCTCGGCTGCACCACCCCTCTGCCTTTGTGTGCATGACATGTGGGCCACCTTAAATGTGGCGAGCATCAAGTTTCTACCACAACCACATGCGATTCCCACGATGCCTCATGAACCCATGACACCATACGTCCCCCGACCTGCAGCTCACCCCTCTCGGCACCACTACCCCTCTAAATTTGAATTTGAAACTTATGAAACGAAAAGATTCAAAACAAATAAACTGGGAGAGAGGGAGTATATCATAGGATGTGTCCCATACGAAACAAGTCCCCTGGTTTGTCACCACGGAACATCAAGATGCATTTGTATGAGTAGTTTATCTTGTGAGAGAAAAGGATGAACGAGAGAAGGCCTCTAGAGATAGAGATAGACACTACTACTACCAATGTGTTGGCCCGTGCGTTGCAATGGATCCAAAGTAGTAGAATAGTACTTGTTCACGTGCTTGAACTATAAACACTCTAGTTTTGATATGCATGTGTCAATAGACATGATAGCTTGTCCATGGAAGTTGAATCACGAAGACCATCATGTTTCTTGTTTCTACCACTGCCACACCCACACGCGATTCCCACGACGCCGCTCCAACCCTACCTGTAAGCACGACGTCCCCCGACATGGACATGGATCCTATGACGTGGCTATCACTGCCTTACCCTGACTTTCCTTCGCTGACTGGTGGGACCCACACTTGCGGGTCCCACATGTCAGTGATAGAATGGTAGGATTGTTCACGTAAGGGGATCCTCATCCACCCGACGTGCGCCTCATCCTTCTCGGCCCCACCGCTCCTCTTCCTTTGTGTGCATGACATGCGGGCCAGCTGAACTGCGGTGACCATCAACTTTCTACCACAACCACACCAGATTGGACGCGGTTTGCCTGCTTCGCTGTTGTGCTCCGATCCGTACTCCCGCACCATTGAATTTTCATCCAGCGGCTGTGACACATTTCGTCTCGGGCATCAATCCTCAGCTAGAGTACTTCTATACTACATGTATTACCCGCCGGTGTGTCCATCTACGCCTCGTAATGCCCAGCTGTGGCACCCTTGCCACGGCCACGCCACCACCGGCCGGTTCATCTCGAACGAGTGAGTCACGAACCACACCACCACCATGAGAATTACATGTGGGCCAGCCGCATTTAAGGTCCGCATGTCATTGACTCATAGGCCGGGCACTAAGCCGCTGAAGTTCGGTCCCGTGGGCCCCGAGAGGGAAATGTAACTCCTGCGGTAGGCCTTGTGGTGCTCCCGCAGTACGAGCTCGTGCCAAACCCGGAATTTGTTTCTTACTACTACCAACTACTAGTAAGGTACATGTGCATTGCACGCATGAGATTCTGGTGGTTTGTGCATTATGCTTCTACATGTGGAGTCTTCTAGATTCTACATGTGGCAAAATCTGGTGGAATGTAGATGATATCCAACGGCCAGTAGTGCTCGGATTTGCCATCTTTGTATCGTCGGATTGGCTTCATCCAACGACCAACTTTCAAAGTTATGGTTTTGTTTGCAGCCTAAGGTTTCCACGCCTAAGCTTAGGCGTGCCACAAGTGTGTTTGGTTGCGTTCTCGTCTCAGCATAGTTGTTCCCTCTTCATGCATGCTCAACTCAACACCCCTCTTCATGTATGCTCTCTTCATGCATGCTTCTAGTGTATTTGTGCTAATCTAGTGTGGACTCATGCACCCTCCATACACTCTACCAAACACCCAAAAGTGGGTTGAGAAGGGAACTCCTGGGATCATGCACCCTTCATACACCCTACCAAACACACCAGACATGTGTTTGGTTCATTGCTACACTTGTGGCTTGCCACACTTTTCTAGCTACATGGTCCACATGTCATAGACTCAACTTCTTGCCAAATCTTGCCACACTTGTGGTGGCCATTTTGTTAGCCACATTTTTTGTGGTAGACACACTTTGCCTAAGCTTAGTTGTGGCAAAGTTAGTCATGAATGAAGTTCAACCATGGAGTCTTCTAGATTCTACATGTGGCAGAATCTGGTGGAATGTAGATGATATCCAACGGCCAGTAGTGCTCGGATTTGCCATCTTTGTACCGTCGGATTGGCTTCATCCAATGACCAACTTTCAAAGTTATTCACACACTATATAGGGGGTATAGATATAGATGTGCCGACCCGTTGCAATGGATCCAAAGTATATCTGTTTAGTGGAGTGCACTCTAAACACATTATCTATTTATTTTTCTCTAAACCTTCGTAGCCATGCAACCAAGCCACATAAGCTTCATGGGTGCCCCCCACATCATATTATTTGTACTACGTTGACTGAAAAAAAGATAAATCACCCAAAACAAGATCTTCTCATTTTTTGTTCCTACGATGCTGTGCCGTGCACGTACCTACTAGTTGTATAGTGGTAGTACTAGTTGTATAGTACTACAAACTTGGTACTAGTAGGAGTAGAGTAGTACGGAATGCTCCTACTCTATCAACGAGCCCCATCTGACACCAAATTTCTTGGCTTCCGTGCTATAGCTAGATCTTCCCCTCGTTTCCGTTTGCCAACCCGGCGACGGGCGGGGTGCGGTTTGCCAATAGTCGGTTTGCTCAACGGCAGTCCCACATGAAAGTGAAAATGCTAGGCAACACGCCTTCCCTAAGCTATGTGTCGTGCCGAACGGGCCATGGAGTACTCCCAATTCCCGGGCGTGTGTGGGGGGAGTGCGACGCAAACGCGACAGGCCTTTTCCTTTTACTAGCAATGTGCTCGTGCGTTGCGGCGGATCCAAAGTAGTAGAATAGTAATACTTGTTCACAAACTTGAAAGAAATCACTCTTGTTTTGATATACTCCTAATATATTACTCCCTCTATTCCTAAAAAAATTGTCTTTTTAGAGATTTCAAACGGACTATCACATACGGTTTATATGGACATATTTTGAAGTGTGGATTCACTCATTTTGCTCTGTATGTAGTCACTTATTGAAATCTCTAGAAAGAAAAATATTTAGGAACAAAGAGAGAGAGAGAGAGTACTTTTCACTCAAAATATATTTCTCAGGCTGTTTTGATGAGGTGAGGGAGGGATGTGGTTGCTTTCAAGATAATAAGGGTTTTTTGCAAATTGGAGCAAAGAAGTGGGCTATTGTTGCAAAAATGCCACAACTTACCTCACAGTCGTTAGATGCAGATCTAATGGTCAGAAATGACGGATGACTGACACACCACCATCACCAACTGAGTCTTTTATAGGAGTATATATTTCTTAGGCTGTTTTGATGAGGTGAGGGAGGGATGTGGTTGCTTTCAAGATAATAAGGGGTTTTATGCAAATTGGAGCAGAGAAGTGGGCTATTGTTGCAAAAATGCCACAACTTACCTCACAGTTGTTAGATGCAGATCTAATGGTCAGAAACGACGGAAGGCAGACACACCACCATCACCAACTGAGTCTTTTATAGGAGTAGGAGTAGAGAAACATGTATAAATTGTAACATTTTGGTTCTGCTCCTTGGCACGATCGATAGATAGAAATAACGATTGGAAACGCTAGGGCGGGGCTATTTTCGCCAGATAAGCAGGGTACGTAGTAGCTAGGTTGGCGCATCGTCGGTTTGGTCACACGCGGTCCGACATGTTCTAGTGTTTCTAGCAAGATGCACGCGCGTTGCACGAAGTTGATGGAAAAGGTAAGCATAACTTATAAATTGAAGGATGGAGTACTAGTTACAGTGATGCATATAATTAAGCAAAGGTACCGCACATGTTGGTATTGACTGGAACGAGAATGCAACAGAACAATAAGAATTAAGGTCACGATGATGATGCGATCGCAGTGGTGGTTACAGAAGGCAAGAAGAAAGATGCATCCGTCAACGTACGACCTCCTCCTCCTCAACTTAGTGCGCCGGGCCACCGACTAGCGGCTAAGGAGCGGCAGCTTTTGTGGCGAGGTCGAGGTGCTTCTCAGCAAAGGCATCCAAGGCTTCCAGCTGGTTGAGGAAGGCCAATGTTGTAGCGTCCTCACTAGCCTTGTAGATACCTATGTACATGATTTGCTCGTACATGTCGATGTGTAGGTCGACGAATTCTTGCAGGGCGAGGCGCCTCGCGGCGAGCGCAACCTCCAGGTGGACATTCTTCATGGCGGCGGCAGGCAGTCGCAGGGCCACCAGTGCTTGAAAGAGGTTCCGGCCATGGAGGCCGATTAGGGTGGTAGGCAATGAGGAGCCCTGGTGCGCGGGCTGGAGGAGTACGGCAATGTCGTTCGCAAGCTTCTTGAGGACAGTGAACTTGTTGGTGGTGGCAACGATCATCTAGTCCAACTGAGAGTCATAGTTGGCGTCGACGGCGGCCATCCACCAGCCGGTCTCCAACACCGTCTAGAGACGATACTTGGCGCCATGCCACAGGCCGACGTCGTGGACCATCTGGCACAGCCGCTGGCTGCTCGCGCGCATCACCGCCATGGGTCTGGAGTGATCTCTTTTGCGCTTAGTGTAGGTGCTTAGGCAAATGCTTAGGTGCGTACAATGTGGTAGATGCATTGGAATGGAGGGGCGCCTTTATATGAGGGAAAACTGCGTTGCATTCACATCGTGCAGCCTCTTTTCCCGGTCCTCCTCCCATTACTTCCCTCATGCATTAATTGAAGGAGGATGCATTGGCCGTTCAATATTTCGGGAACCTCTACTCCCTCCCTCATCTGCATTAAAGCTGTATCGGGAACTGTGTCGGCCACTGCCAAACGAATAGTACTGCGCCGCCCGCTGCACGCCCAGCTGAACACGCCTCCTCACCTCCACCAAACCCCTCCGTTAAACCCGCACGCAAACCGAGAAACCTACTCCGGCCACGCGTCGTTCATGAGCGGGCCGGAATTAAACGCAACACCAGCCGAGATCCACCCGTCCGCCCTCAGTTTAAACGAGGCCAGACGCCGGCCAAGCTCCTACCATCTGCCCTCTATTTACACGAGGCCAGACAGACAGCGGGCAAGAATCGCACCCCTCCGCCGCTCCCCCATCTCCTCCTTCACCATTTTCTCCACTCTTCTGATGGCTTTCGAGGATCCGTTCTCTGGCATATTACCCGGCTGGGTGGCCCACCGAGCCCTCCGGATACGGGCGAGGCCGCTCGATGCTTCACCAACCTCGCTTGGCCCGACGGAGCCAGTTGCCGCCCCAAGCAGGCGAGTGGTTCAGCAACTCGCCGCTCCAGTTCAGCTCGATGAGGAGTGGCGAGATGCTCCACACCTGCACGGCGGCGAGCACACCGGTACGGGCGTCGTCACTACCCCGTCGTACCACGCCACTAGTGTTTGCGGTGCCGCGCCTCTCGTGTCTGTGGGCACGCCTCCCATGCCTGTGGCAGCGCCATGCAGGCAGAGACAGAAGCCGGGTGCGTGAAGAGCGACGAGTCGGTGGCCAACTTCTCCGTGTCCGCCACCATCATCGAGGAGAAGTAGAACATGGGAGGCCGCTGCCACTTGGGTCCCATGAAGGCCAGCGCCGAGGCGACGACTGCGCATTCAGGTGGTTTCTTTGCTTCTTCATCTCTTCCGAGGACCTTCGTCGACCCACAAAGTGTCTGCCGGACATGAGGAAGACAAAGGGATCCGTGGGCGGACATTTAGATTATGTACTCCCTCTCCAGCTGGCGGGAAATTTTTGTTCTAAGAATGGATAAATTGTATGTATCTATAACTAAAATAAGTCTAGATACATCCATTTCTAGGACAAGTATTTCCGGACGGAGGGAGTATTAATTATACCAAGAGAGCCGGATTGGCACCGCTTAGTTCATGTAAATGTAATGAAATCCATCATGTTTATATGAAGATCCGGCTTTTTTATACGAAATCCTTCATACTTATATGAAATAAGTCCATGTTTGCACGAATTTCATCTGGTTGGTTAGAGTTGTGAAAATGTATGCCGCTGGCGTTTGATGTTGTCCTCCGCGGAAGGAAGCGGGAGGAAATTTGCCGGCTGCCGTTGGAGATGCTCTTATGCTAGAAATAATAGAGTGACATCCAATCCATTTGAGTCAATTGCGTGTATGATTGTCCCTCTATAAAAAGTTAATTGCATGTACAGTGCACACATGACTTGCAGGGTGGCTACAGCTTCGTACAGAAAGTTAAAAAGAAACAAGTCCATCCTTAATCTTGTATTCTAAGCACTCTGTGGGTTCCACTGTCAGTACTATAGCGAAAGAAGTATATATTAAATAAGTAATATATAATATAAAAATATAAAGTTAAAGGCAGAATTCAAACTCATGTCATTGCGTTGCGAGCATCCGGCGCTAACCAGTCCAACACTTTTTTGTTGTAGACCATGCTGGAGATATATCTCCATGTCTACTCTTATACTCCATCCGTTCCTAAATATTTGTCTTTTTCATATTTCAAATGGACTACCACATACGAATGTGTATGTAGACATATTTTAGAGTGTAGATTCACTCATTTTGCTCCATATGTGGTCATTTGTTGAAATCTCTAAAAAGACAAATATTTAGGAATGGAGGGAGTAGAAAACAGAGTTGGTGATGATGGTGTGCATGCCATCCTGCAATATAGGCCGTCGGATTTATATCTAACGGATAGGAAGGAAACTATGGCAATTTTGCAAAAATATACCCACACCCCTCTCCAAGTTCGCAAATACGGCCTTCCCTCGTTCATCCTTTTCTCTCACAAGATAAACTACTCATACAAATGCATCTTGATGTTCCGTTCAACGCACAGGCATCTAGCTAGTTTCTTTTAAAATAGTTATAGGATAATTGGGTTGAAGTGATATATTTTATGTCTGCCCCGAATGATTTCAGATTCACTAGTAGTAACAAAGAAAAGGTTGCCTTGTTAATTAACAGAAAACAGGGTGAAAACTATCACATGAGGCCAGTAAAAACGAGGCACACTGGGTTCAGCGTCATCGTCACTACAGCTGTGCGCGCGCGAGAAGTCTACATATCGAGGGGGCTACTGAGCGAGGCACAGAGACACAATGTTTGAGAGAGAAACCAATTGACATATTACAATTAGATCAAGTTGTCACCCTTCTGCTGTCATTGTTGGGGAGGGGGAGGGGAGGGGGGAGGGGAGGGGGAGAAAGACGTATCGAGAGTGTGCGCGGTAGGCACAGAGGCACAACTAGCGAGTGTGTGTGTATGTGTGTGTGTTTGAAAGAGGAGTAGATAGATTACTATCAAGATCGAGGTGCCGCCCTACTCCTTCGGTGTCGGGTAGTGTGTGTGTGTGTGTGTGTGTGTGTGTGTGTGTGTGTGTCTTTGAGAGAGAAGCCAGTCGATAGATTAGTATCAAGATCGAGGTGTCACCCTACTCATTCGGTGTTGGGAAGTGTGTGTGTGTGTGTGGTTGTGTGGGTGTGGGTGTGGGTGTCGGGGGGGGGCAGTGACACTTACATATCCCTACTTTTATAAAAAACAGAGTTGGTGATGATGGTGTTCCTGCCATCCTGCAATATAGGCCATTCGATTTATACCCGGCGGATAGGAAGGAAACTGTGGCAATTTTGCAAAAAGATACCCACACCTCTCTCCGTATTTGCAAATAAGGCATTCCCTCATTCATCCTTCTCTCCCACAAGATAAAATACTCATACAAATGCATCTTGATGTTCGGTGCAACGCATGGGCATCTTGCTAGTAGGAAGAAGGAGTTTGTGTGACACATATCTGGCTATATTAAGGGATGGGTAGATAGAATTTGTGCGAGGCATACTTAAAGCATCACGAAGATAAACAAAATTGTGTGCATGCAAGTGCCGGAAAAATGAAGCGAGAAACAATGTGTGTGTGTGCGCGCGCGTGTGCGTGAGAGGGAGAGAGAGAGGGAGAGAGAGAGAGTGAAATCTCAAAACAAAAGGTGCTCTACTGGAATCCCATTGTATGTATTCATATGGTTCCGGAACTCGAGTTAACCTTAGGCATATGTGTGAGAGACATTATTATACTTTGAGACATTAGTGGCTGTGGGTGGGCGGAATTAAAGGGGTGGGCGTGTTCGACAGAGAGAGCGTGTGTGTTTCTGTGTGAGAGACTTGTAGGACGGGGTAGAAAGACGAGTTCTAACCTTGACGGAGGGAGAGAAATACACGAAGTGCGCGTGTGTGATTTTGATGCCCACGGGGAAATGAGATATGTATGCGTGTGAGAGAGATTGCACAATTCATTCACGTATCACTATCTAGCGATCGTGGACGTGCATCGCTTGAACATAAATCAATATCTACTTCGTATCGTGGCCAAAGGTACAATATCGATTCAATGCTATAAGGATTGGACACTCAAATATCACATTTTTCTCTATTTAAATAAACCTTTTCAGTTGTGCATGCCAAAGTTACAGTGATGTTTCTTCAAACAACCCATGTAGCTATCATGTACATGCACCATTGTTACTCTTGCATTCAAAATCATTAGTCTTGGATGATTTAAGGTTCTATTATGAAGTAATATATGTAATATTCATATATGAATTCAATGGGTACACAATTTATGAAATGGAGGCTATGTAATCATATGAGGTAACACTTTTAAGTAGCGGACTACAATATCCATTTCTTTTTGTGCGCCTCTACACTAACATGTCAATGCATTATGTTTAAAGTAAATAACCAATTGCACTAAATTATCTACTTACACAAGAAATACATAGGCTGAGCGTTTGATCGCTTTTTTTGTGAACGCGCCACTACACCTGTACGATTGGCCACGCCCGTGTGAACGTCCAAGTTATCGGCGCATCATCCCGAGTTATTTTCTTTTTTCTGGGGTGGACTTCACACCAGTTATTAACTGCTGACGTGTGCCCCGTGTACACAGTCTCGCATGACCTTCCCACTAGCATGGTCCAAAATTAGTTGAAACTGGATACGAACAATCCCGCGGGCGGCAAAATCTCCTGCCTCCTTCAAAAATTTCTGCCACCTTAGTCTTTAGCATGCGAAATTCCCCTTTTGTCCTTGGTGCATGGAAACCAACAGTTACAATACCGGCCTCATCTACATAATAGGTCGGGGCTGCTTTGGTAACTTCTGGTTCCCCCCACTACACGGCACCCCCATTTCCTCTTCCCCTCCCGCAAAAACGACTACACAGCACCAGCGCATCTCACATCATGCCGTCCGTACTTCATTGGCCTTTCTCCCCTCCCCTCTCGAAACCCTAGACTGCTCATCCACCGGCGTACCAGAGCCCATTCACTGCCAGCGGCGTCCACCTCACCGGATCTGCTTCCGCGGCCGCATATAACCCTACCACCTCCCCTAGAAACAACTAGACTGCTCATCCACCACTGTACCACAGCCCATTTAGTGCCGGCCTTGTCCACAGCACCGGATCTGCTTTGCCGGTACTCTCGTCAACCGCAGCGCATCTGTAGCGGCTCATTCGTACTCCCCACCGGAGACGCTTCATCCACCCCCCGGAGCCGCCCCACCGACGGCCTCTGATCCTCTTCGCCGACACCTTCCTCAACCCTACCGGAGCCGCTTCGCCGACACCATCGTCAACCCCACCGGAGTAGCTTCACCTATACCATTTTCAACCCTACCGGGGCCGCTTTGCCAACTCACAAGTCCACGGCCTCAGATCCACTTCCTCACACCCTCATCCAACCTACCGGAGCAGCTTCTGACGCCCCGTCCATGGCCGCAGATCCGCATCATCGACACCATCCTTAACCCAACCATCGGAGCAGCTTCACGTACGCCCTCGTCCACGGCCACAGATCCGCTTCGCCCACACCGTAGTCCACCCTACCGGAGCCGCTCCACAAACACCCTACTCCACAGTTCTAGATCTCCTTACCGGACCCCGATAGCTAGCGCAACGTCATCACCCTTGACATTTCTAACCTGATTCCCACCGTCTGGCAAGATGCCAAGCACCCGCCACGGCCTAGGTACTTGTCACCTTTAAACCCGTCCAGCATCACCTGCCCGATGTACTTCAAATCTACTAACAGGTTGCTGTTACCTGTTATGCAGCTGGCAAAAACTACAAGGACGATGTTTCTTCTGGATCTAATAGCTTGGCCAACCAAGATCCTGGACCGAGGCATTGTTATGATCTGGTAAGCGTCTCTCTCTCTCTCTCTCTCTCTCTCTCTCTTGTATTGTTCTGTGCCTGCCAGCGTGCTTTGCTAGGATTTTCGACCAGTAATCCCTTTGTGCAGACTATGATTTCTACTACTGGATGCTAAATTAGATATGTAGATGTCATACATGATACTACCTCGTACCTCCGTTCCTAAATATAAGTCTTTCTAGAGATTCCACTATAGGCTACATACGGAGCAAAATGAGTGAACCTACACTCGAAAATGCATCTATATACATCTGTATGTGGTCCATACTGGAATCTCTACATAGACATCTATTTAGGAACAGAGGCGGTACATTACGCAAAATCGTAGGTGGCATGTAGGAATTCTAGTACACTACATTAGGCTCCCTTAGAGTGCCTGCTAGTCTAGCACACAGAGTCATGGCTAGTTTATGCTACGCACACAATCAGTAATTGGTGGTTTAAATATGCGCAAGGGATATGCAATGTATTATCATGTAGAGGTGTCTGAAATTAGCCGTGTCAACTTGCAGATAGGGTTACACAATGAAAAAGTACAAGATGTATGTGGCAATTTCATGGAACATCGCAAAAAAAAGGAGAGCCAGCGGTGAGCCTATACAGTGTGCTATGGTACGTCACTCCTCCATTGCAATCATCATGACATGTTATTTGTATGTCAGTTCTATTGCCCAAGTTTCTTAGGGACAGTTATTACGAGTTATCCTAAGAAAATAAGCACATGTGAATATAAGCTCCATGTAATAAGCCAACCAGTTCTTTTCATTGCGTTTTCAGCTTATCTTTGATATGATCAGTGAAAAGTCTAGATTGCATTATATTTTTTCATTTTGCTGCCCATATGAAAATTAACTTAACTTGCAAACATCACAAATTGAACCCAGTGCAGTAATTAATATGATAGGAAAACAGATCTTCACTATTTGCTCAAAATGCAAATACAAAGATACCATCTATTTGGCACAATCTACTTTGGCCAATGTTTTCCATAGAGATCCCATTGCCTAATTTAAACGAAAAATGCATGACCCACATTTAAATGAAGAACAATTATTTATTGAAATTCGATGGTCCAAGTGGCTGGTTATTATCATATAGCAGCACCACCTGAAAGCATCATATAGCAGCAGCAGCTCATAGCAACTCATCATACAGCAGCAGCAGTAGCAGTGTGCAATTCATTAGGGATGGCAATGGGTAGGGTATGGGCGGGTACGAACTTTTTGTGCCCAAACCCATACCCAAATATTTTTTCTATACCCACCCATTTCAATATCCATGGGTACAAATTGGTACCCATGCCCATACCCATCAGGTATCTTATAACCAATGGGTATTTGATGGGTACAATATATAACATTGGCATAATAACTGTAAGACAAGAAAATGGCCTAAAACTAATGTTAGGTACTTGGCCATCACAATCTGGTTTGCACTTACATCAAAATTTCACAATGACGATTGATACACAAAAGTCTTAATCTCCATTAGTTTGTAAACTTGCAATGCTAATTACTTTAGGTTTACCCAGATATTATAGGATTTAAATTTTTTATTAATATTTCTGGATATCCATTGGGTTACCCCTGGGTATAATTTCATACCCATACCCTACCCATGTATTTTGCGGGTATCGATACCCATTACCCATGGGTATGAACTAGTAGAAAGTCCTACCCATGCCCACTGTTTTCGGGTAGGATACCCTCGGGTACCCATACCCATGGGCAAAACTGCCATCTCTACAATTCATCATATACCAGCGGTAGCTCATAGCAATTCATCATATAGCGGCAGCAGGAGCAGCTCATAGCAATTCATCATATAGCAGTAGCAGCAGCAGCTCATAGCAATTCATCATATAGCATCAGCAGGAGTAGCTCATAGCAATTCATCATACAGCAGCAGCAGGAGCAGCTTATAGCAACTCATCATATAGCAGCAGCAGCAATTTATCATATAGCAGCAGCAGCTCATAGCAATTCATCATATAGCAGCAGCAACTCATAGCAATTTATCATATAGCAGCAGCAGGAGCAGCTCATAGCAATGCATCATATAGCAGGAGCAGAAGCAGCTCATAGCAATTCATCGTATAGTGGATCAGAATAAAAATTTGGCAAAAAATCAGAGGAGATCCTCACCTTGTTGGATGAGCTCATCCTTCAACAGCACCTCAAGGCCACGGCCTGGGAGGTGGGGAGGGGGAATAAGGTGCCTTCTGCCGCAGTGTGGCATCAGCCGTAGTTGTGCAGCGCCTGCCGGAGTAATGCGTTGGATGAACCACAGTGGGGTAGCTGCTGGAGACCATGAGAATGAGGGGCGGCACCAGAGGGATGAGCAGCCAGGGAGATTTGCCCCTACCCGATGGCCATGTAGCCTAGTTGGACAGAGCATCGTCGAGGACCAGGCCAGATGGGACCAGTGGCGATGGCTTGCTGGAGGAACCCTAGTGCTGTAGGTAGGGTATCGAGGTAGAGGGAAAGGGGAGAGGAGATGCAAGCGAGCAGGGCAATGAACGCTTGCGTGTTTGTTTTTACTTGAGGGTGAGGTGTGACGCGGGCGTCACCAGTTGCATTTTGAGTGTAATATAGGCAGACAACAAAGTCATTTCACTATTCCCCTTCCCTTCAATTTTTAGTGAGGTTCTACCCGAAACACCCCCCTCCAAAGCGAAATTAGTTAAGCCCAAGCCCATAACTCAAAATGACTTCTTTACATCTTTTATGGCTTATTTTGACAATAAGCCCTAAAAAGGCGGAATAGAACTGGGCCTTAACCTGCAATTCAATTGTGCGTGGAATGATGAATCACTCCTGCCTGCTATAGTGTACATTTAGGCATCATCATACATGGCATAACCTAATACATGTGCATTCCTTTGTAGAATCTGGAATATGTAATGTTTATGTTAGTTCATACGTTGCACATGATGTTTAAATGCCCCTTAAATCTGGTCAGTCAAGTGATGGTCTTTAAGCCTCCTTCTTTGCTTATTTTCTTGATATGTAAGATTTGCTCACACACCTGTTCAATTGCTTGTTTGCATAAGCCAGCCATACTAGGACTGTTTGCTTTGATTACTTGCTATTCTTGACCTAACACTCTAACAGAGCTTGTCAACGATTTAAACACTAAGGGTTGCTGTAGTGGGGCCTTTTCTAACTCATAGGTGACGTAAAGGTTTGGCTGTACACTAAAGTAGGCTCTCCAAGAGTACCTGGAGATCCAGTTCGAAGGTATGCCTAGTTTTTACATAGTGCAGACATAGTAAATGCTCATTTCATTGTGTGCAAGTTCAAGAGATGCAACATGTTTCATTATGTGATGTTGTTTTGTTATAATCTCATCCTTTTGTGTTCACAAACTGGAAAGTATGCATATTTATCTTGCAAGGAGACGAGTAACTAGTTTGTGTCACCTTGCAGAGGGGGTGCAATGAAGATAAGATTGAGGATTTCGAAGTACAAGATGTTAGGAAGGAGCCTTGCAAGAGAAGTAGGAGCTGCACTAAGCCTCTTCAACCTGTTAAGGTAAGCCACTGTATCCAACTCAACAGTTCAATTCCTTGTTTGTTTCAGGCATAGTTAATTTGCTCTTTTCAATTGCTTTATTTGTCCTCAGTTAATGAGGTGCCCAAAGAATGATGCCTGATGTTGGGTACTTGTATAACTATTAGTTGACATAATTAAAGGCCTTACCATTTAATTACTCTGCCGAAGTGTGCCTGAAGCTTTGAAGTCTATTAACCAACTATTATTGAATGAGGCTCACAATCTAGTTTATACTAGGCTAATGATTGCATAGTTTTTCTTGCTGTAGTATGTTTGTATGAAATCCTCTGGTGTTCATTATGCTCCCTAAGACTTTAATTGAGCTACAGTATGGCCAACTGCTTGCTTACTTCTACGCAACATGCTGTCTAAATTTGTAACTTGTCTGTGTTTTGGATTGGGCCCCAACATCATGCTCCTCTAGTGATCTAAGAGAGATTTCTGTATGCAGGCTACACAGACTACCTTTTTTATAATTTTTAAAATATCACCTTCTTATGCTTCATGACGTGTAACATTGTTGTTAGTCCTGTTTTGCCATGTACAAAATAGTCTGTCTTGCTCGCTTCACTGTTGTAACTATATTTTTGCCCTAGTCATGCGTACTTACAGAAACATTTCAGGATGAAGTGACATCAACACAAAGATCTGCGAGCAGTGCAGCATGGCCGTTACCGAATGATTATGGATTGGAATTGGAATGTGCTGAAGTTCTCGAGCATCAACTAGAGGTGGCAAGACAACGTGTACATGATTCTGAACGTACAATCAACAAGTTGAGACTGTACATGCAGGTATTAGATGCAGGAGTCAAAAAATGAAACAAGACACTGAGGTAACAATGAAGGAATTGGAGATTTTGCAGATTGAAATTTGTGTTATCTAAATCCGGCCAATCCTATTTTCTAAAGAGATTATAGTTCAAATGGTAAGTTATGTTGATGTGCGTCCATGATGTATGAGCTGTATTTGCCTAGTGTATGTAATTTGTTGTTTGTGTATGCTTTATTATCACTGGTGCCGAACCATAATGCCTAGTGGGTATAATCGACTGTAATTTCTTTATTGTATAGTGTAGGATTATTCTACATTTCTATGCCTTAGTCTCTTTATTGTATAGTGTATGTTTTTTAGAGGTGATAGTATAGAGTAGGATAATTCTTTGAATATGCTATGTCGTTCAAACGGGGGCCAACTCGCCCAAACGTTGTAGTGACCATGGCCGCCCATAGGCCGTACGATACATGGGCCATCTACGTGACGGACGATCCATGGCCTTCTATGGGTTGTCGGATCCATGGGCCTTCTATGGGCTGTCGGATCTGTGGGCCTTCTATGGGCCGTCGGATCCATGGGCCTTCTATGGGCCATCGGATCAACGGGCCTTCTATGGGCCGTCGGGTCAATGGGCCTTCTACGTCTCGTAGGATCCATGAGCCTTCTACGGGCTATCTCATTTATGGGCCTTGTACGGGCCATATAAGTGGCCATAAACGGGCTAGAGTGGAAATCGTACGTTTTATGGGCTGGCCATAACGGGCCGTTAATAAGACGTATTTGATGATGCTATGAAAATGTCCCAACAGATTAACGGGCCACAAACGGGCTGACTGTATCCATGGGCTGAATTTGGCCCACAAGCAAAAAAGGCCAGTAACGGGCCGTAAGTAACCGAATGTTGGAAATGAGCCCAAGAATAAATGGGCCCTCAGAAGGCCGAAAGGTAACACGGGCTGGAAACGACCCAATGGAATAATGGGCCGCTAATGGGTATAAAGCGATACACTGTTCATTACGGGCCAGTTTCACCATGGGCCATTAATGGGCCAAGAATTACAAAGGGACTCATATGGGCCGAAATACGTCATGGGCCATACATGGGCCGGAAGTTAAAACGGGCTGGAATTATATTGGACGGCCCAGATGACGCTGCTCGGCCTATTCAGATAGGCCGTAAACGGGCCCTGGGTTAGCGGGCTATAAATGGGCTATATGCGAACAAGTCGTTAACAGGCTTGCCCTGGGCCGGCCCACCACCTTTTGACCAAGCCAAATGGGCCGGCCTTTTCACAGGAATGGGCCTCTGTTGGGCCATGCCACGTTGCTACCTCTTGAGCACTGCGATGGTTTCCCTTGAAGAGGAAAGGGTGGTGCAGTAAAGCAGCGTAAGTATTTCCCTCAGTTTTTGAGAACCAAGGTATCAATCCAGTAGGAGACCACACGCGAGTCACCTCATACCTACACAAACAAATAAGAACCTCGCAACCAACGCGATAAAGGGGTTGTCAATCCCTTCGCGGCCACTTGCAGGACTGAGATCTGATAGAGATGATGATAATAATAAGATAAGTATTTTTGGTATTTTTATGATATAGATTGATAGTAAAGATTGCAAAATAAAATAGATTGGAAACTTGTATGATGGAAAATAGACCCGGGGGCCATAGGTTTGACTAGTGGCTTCTCTCAAGATAGCATAAGTATTATGGTGGGTGAACAAATTATTGTCGAGCAATTGATAGAAAAGCGAATAATTATGAGAATACCTAGGTATGATCATGTATATAGGCATCACGTTCGTGACAAGTAGACCGACTCTTGCCTGCATCTACTACTATTACTCCACACATCGACCGCTATCCAGCATGCATCTAGAGTATTAAGTTCATAAGAACAGAGTAACGCCTTAAGCAAGATGACATGATGTAGAGGGATAAACTCATGCAATATGATGTAAACCCCATCTTTTTATCCTCGATGGCAACAATACAATACGTATCGGTTCCCTTTCTGTCACTAGGATCGAGCACCGCAAGATTGAACCCAAAGCTAAGCACTTCTCCCATTGCAAGAAAAATCAATCTAGTAGGCCAAACGAAACTGATAATTTGAAGAGACTTGCAAAGATAAACCAATCATACATAAAAGAATCCAGAGAAGATTCAAATATTGTTCATAGATAAACTTGATCATAAACCCACAATTCATCGGATCTCGACAAACACACCGCAAAAGAAGATTACATCGAATAGATCTCCAAGTGAATCGAGGAGAACTTTGTATTGAGATCCAAAGAGATATAAGAAGCCATCTAGCTACTAGCTATGGACCCGAAGGTCTGAGGTAAACTACTCACACATCATCGGAGGGGCCATGAAGTTGATGTAGAGGCCCTCCGTGATCGATGCCCCCTCCGGCGGAGCCCCAAAAAAGGCCCCAAGATGGGATCTCTTGGGTACAAAAGGTTGCGGTGGTGGAAATAGGGTTTCGTGGTGCTCCTGGATGTTTGCGGGGTATATGAATATATATAGGAGGAAGAAGTAGGTCGGTGGAGCAACGAGGGTCCCACGAGGGGGAGGGCGCACCCAGGGGGTAGACGCGCCCCCTGCCTCGTGGCCGCCTCATTGATCTTGTTGATTGCTTGACGTCCACTCCAAGTCCTCTGGATCATGTTTGTTCCAAAAATCACGTTCCCAAAGGTCTCATTCCGTTTGGACTCCGTTTGATATTCCTTTTCTACGAAACACTGAAATAGGCAAAAAAAACAGCAATTTGGGCTGGGCCTCCTGTTAATAGGTTAGTCCCAAAAAAAATATAGAAGTGTAAAATAAAGCCCGTTATCATCCAAAACAGATAATATAATAGCATGGAACAATCAAAAGTTATAGATATGTTGGAGACGTATCACACGTATCGACGTATCATAGGTGCTTCGGGTCCAATGAGCGGATGACATCTGTCCCAATGGTGAGCCGGCACGTGTTTCCTCCAACCAATGATGATTTTACATGTGGAAAATCCCCATTGGTCGGGGCTGTTAACGGGTTATCGAATCCAAAACCGGACCCGATAGCTTAACGGCGTTCCATTATGGTGGATGCCACGTGTCGGTCACCCTTGACGAAAGCACTTCTGTGACGCGCGATTTATCATCATGGAAGTGGACACTTCCGTGATGATAATTTTGGTAATATCATGGAAAACTTCTACGACAGCACAGGTATGACTATCTTGATTCTGTCATAAATTTGTCATGGATGTACATGCATAACAGAAAACGTGACCTACTATGACAAACACGTATCATCACGGAAGTGTATTTTTTTGTAGTGATATAAGTTAGCATATAAGTTAGTAGTTAGGTGTGCTTCATATATGTTGAGCACATAAGTTATTTGTAGTTTCGAATGTCATGGTTTGAACTGCTTTTGGTAAGTGTTGAACTGCTGCTGCAACTACCTATATGTTAAGGCCATTGAATGGTTATATGTATGTTCTTGTGTTCCTATGTTGCCATGTTGCTTTGATATGTTGTTGTTGCTGTTGTTATTAGGATATGCTGCTACAGAAGTGCTATGTGTGGTACAGCATACTTACTTCTTTCTACAAATAGCATGTGTGCTTCTGACCTGAAATAGCAAATTCAATTGTGCAGTTAACTTGCTCAATACAATGAAGCAAATTCTGTTAAATTTAGTTAAACTTACTAAACTGAAAACAAGTTCAGTAAATTCAGTTAATAGTAGGCTTAATTCAGTTAATAGCATGCTTAATTCAATTAACTTGAATTAGCTGGCAACAATGAAGCAAATTCAGTTAAGTTCAGTTATACTTAGTTAACTGAATACAAATTCAGCAAATCAAGGCCATGTTGGGCCTTAACTTAAATTTAGCTGGCAACAATGAAACAAATTCAGTTAAACTTAGTTAACTAAATACAAATTCTGCAAATTCAGTGAAACTTAGTTAATTGAATACAAATTCAGCAAATCAAGGCCACATTGGGCCTAATAATGGGTTGTTTTTCACTTTTCTGCCTAATATTAGCCTATAATAATGGGCCTACCAGCCACCCACCACCCAGATTAACTTCTTCCTACCTACCACCCACCATTACTTCTATATAAAGCACACCCCATTGGCACAAATAGCAGTCAAACCCAAATCCCTCCCTTCTCCTCCCCCAGCCGCCAGAGAAAACCCTAGGAGACGTGGATCCTGGAGAGGTTGTAAATGAAGAAGAAGAGGTGCCCAGGGGAGCCAGGCGCAGAGAGGCAAGAAGGAGGGAGAGAAGGCAACTGGCAGAGAGGATCCCTGCAGTACAAATCACTTGGTTGTTGCACCATGTCAATTAAAATGTTTGCCTGGCTAGTCATAATGGATAGAGTTAACACCAAGGATATGATTCAGCGCAGACATTGGAAAATTAATGATGGGCCGGATTGTGTTCTGTGTTTGACTAGAGTGCTGGAAGACAGAAATCACCTCTTTTTCCGATGCAACTTTACTACACGTATTTGGAATTACCCTCAAATCACTTGGTTGAATAGTGATGACATGGTGGAAATTGCCCTTCATGCCAGGAAGGAATTTAATAAACCTTTATTTTCTGAGGTAGTCTTTCTTGCATGGTGGAACATTTGGAAAGTCAAGAATGATAAGGCTTTCAGGCATGTTAGGACTTCTTTTAGGCAATGGAGGAATGGCTTCATACATGATATTACCCTTCTCTCTCACAGGATTAAGAGAAGATATAAGGAGGCTCTGCTCAAGTGGATTGATTTCCTTCCTCCTTGATGTACTTGCAGATGTATTTTTCTTTTCTTTTCAGGTTTGTTTACGTGTAGCCTGCCCTGTATAGTTTCTTTTTTTCTTTATTTTGTTTCTGTTCCTCCTCTTGAGGAACCTCTTGTATTCTTTATTGGTGAGGTTTTAATAAAATTCTGTGGGGTGTAAGCCCTGTTGTCTTCAAGGTCAAAAAAGGATATGGTGTAGTTCCTGGAGGCATTCCCCCTTGGCTCAAACCCTAGTGATGATGATATCATCTACTGGGAAAGGAGGACGAAAAATTTCCATCCTTTTCAGGTCACTAGGCAGAGGTGGACTAGGATTCTCTACCCATGAATCTGCTCTTAAGTTTCTGTGCTAGTAGATCTACCTTTCTATCTATGTATGAATGCAGTGCATGTCAATGGAATTCTATCTATGTATGCGTCAATTTTTATCTATGTATGAATGCAGTGCGAAACAAATGAGTTAACTGAAACCAAATTCAGTTAACTCATAATGCATTTTACTACCAATTCAGTTATTGGACATGCAAAGAGAGACAAATTCAGTTAACTTAATCTTAAGTTAACTGAATTTGCAATTCACTAAATCTTCAGCGAACTGGAACTTTAGTTAACTAAAGATTAATTTAACTGAATCTTAGGGTTAACTTTATCTTCAATGCACCGGCACTGTAAAAAAATTAGTTATCTACTAACACCTTGCAAAAACTTAACTTGGGTAGTCATACAAATTTAGTTAACTAAAAGCAGTCATACATATTCAGTGCATTACATAAATCTAGCATACAAACTAACCAAGTTCACTAAAGGAGTACAACTAATTAATAGATCCAACTTAAGGTGGCATTACACCAACAATGAATTACTCAAATTCATCTAAGATCTTCTTCACCCTCCTTATCTTGCCCTTGGTCTCCTCCTTGTGCCTGAATAAATCACCAATCATGTACTCTAGTTTCTTCTTCTCCTTCTTCAGCTCATCCCTCTGTGACATCACTTTGTCCATCTCTTCCTTCATTTTGTCCATCTCTTGCTTCATTTTCTCCCTCTCTTGCTTCATCTCATCCATGTCTTTCTCTGCCTTAGCCCTCATCACCTGATGAATGCTAGTGGAAGATTTATCAGACATTCTTCTTCTCAAGCTCTTCCTTTAGGTTAGAAAGAGCTAGCCTTGTGTTTCCCAATTCAGTAATTGCCTGCTCCTTGTCAGCCACCATCTTAGCAAAATCTAGTTTAACAAACCTCAGATCTTTTTCCATCTTTTCCTTCTCTCTCACAACCCTAACATTTTCTTCAGTAAGGGCTAAATTCTGTCTGGTCCTTAGCTCGTTCTCATCTTCATACATGCTCCAAACCCTAGCTAAACTCATCTTCAGAGTGGCAGGCCATTTAGGGTCAACCCACTCAACATAGTTGCATTTAGGGACGTCCTACCAATTAAGAAAGAAACAATTTCAGGTACATGGTAAAATTCAGATAACTAATGAAATTTCAATGAAATGATCTACTCTTACATGGTAAATTTAGATTGACAGTAAAAAGCTTGCAACATTATTGACAAGAACAGATAACATCCACAGTTAGATGTCACACTCTAAGTTTATACATATCAGTAAGATGACAAATTCCAAGTTTGGATTGAACTGTAGATCTACTCACCTTTTGTGCACAAGCAAGATACCTCCTTCCACTGTCAACTACATCAAAGGACACAAACTTCTCACAGACACAATGGTGTTCACATCTAGCTGCAAGATCTGAAGCAAGGCCTCTCCATTCAGAGCAGAAAATGGTGGTAGCAGCAGGAGCCTAGAACATATTCTTGTTAGCAAAATTCCCCATTTTTACCCTAACCCTAAATGCCAATGAGTATGTATGTATGTACTGGAGCTAACCTCACTTGTGATAGAGTAGCCGTCGGACGACGAGCTAGATCCTTCTCTCCAAGACTCCATGGCAGCGAATTGGAGCAGATCCTCGCGAGGAAGCAGAGAGGTGAGTGAGTGGAGTGGGCTCAGCAGGATATTCCAGGAATATACCCACGCAGTTAAACTCAGGTGGTGTAGTGTAGGTTGATTAGTGCTAAGGCCAGGGGGTAATTGCAAAAAGTGTTGCGCTGACCGACTCTGCTGACTTGGCTCCAGTTGGCGTCATCTGATTGGCTGAGGACTAAATCTGCACATTGGATGCAAGTTATGGGATGCAATAGTTTGGTTTTTCAAGTTTTGGACTAGATCATCACATCCTAAACAAGTTCTAGGACTCCTGGTGCTATTACCTCATATATAAGGTGTCGTGGAAGACTGTAGAAAGAGGAGTGTGCCCAAATGGTGGATGATTGTGACATGGTACTTTTACCCATGTTCAATCCTCGAGATGGGTAAATCCCTACGTAGTGCATACCTATTTGTTTCCTATTTGGGCACTTTATGTTGTTCAAGATTTGCATAATGGGTCGTTGGAGCTTCATTTTTACCCCAAATATCCTAAAAATGGTATGCCCTATTATAGGGCAACTATTGGAGATGCTCTATGATACATCTCCAACGTATCTATAGTTTTTGATTGTTCCATGCTATTATATTATCTGTTTTGGATGTTAATGGGCTTTATTTTACACTTTTATATTATTTTTGGGACTAACCTATTAACCGGAGGCCCAGCCAAAATTGCTGTTTTTTTTGCCTATTTAAGTGTTTCACAGAAAAGGAATATCAAACGGAATCCAAACGGAATGAAACCTTCAGAGAGTTATTTTTGGAACAAACGTGATCCAGGGGACCTGGAGTGGACGCCAAGAAACAATCGAGGAGGCCACGAGACAGGGGGCGCGCCCTCCACCCTCGTGGGCCCCTTATTGCTCCACCGACCTACTTCTTCCTCCTATATATACCGAGGTACCCCGAAAACATCCAGGAGCACCACGAAACCCTATTTCCACCGCCGCAACCTTCTGTACCCAAGAGATCCCATCTTGGGGCCTTTTCCAGAGCTCCACCAAAGGGGGCATTGATCACGAAGCGGCTCTATATCAACTCCATGGCCCCTCCGATGATGTCTGAGTAGTTTACCTCAGACCTTCGGGTCCATAGTTATTAGCTAGATGGCTTCTTCTCTCTCTTTGGATCTCAATACAAAGTTCTCCTCAATTCTCTTGGAGATCTATTCGATGTAATCTTCTTTTGCGGTGTGTTTGTCGAGATCCAATGAATTGTGGGTTTATGATCAAGTTTATCTATGAACAATATTTGAATCTTCTCTAAATTCTTGTATGTATGATTGGTTATCTTCGCAAGTTTCTTCGAATTATCAGTTTGGTTTGGTGTACTAGATTGATCTTTCTTGCAATGGGAGAAGTGCTTACCTTTAGGTTCAATCTTGCGGTGCTCGATCCCAGTGACAGAAAGGGAAACGACACGTATTGTATTTTTTCCATCGAGGATAAAAAGATGGGGCTTATATCATATTGCATGAGTTTATCCCTCTACATCATGTCATCTTGCTTAAGGTGTTACTCTGTTCTTATGAACTTAATACTCTAGATGCATGTTGGATAGCGGTCGATGTGTGGAGTAATAGTAGTAGATGCAGGAAGAAGTCGATCTACTTGTCACGGACGTGATGCCTATATACATGATCATACCTAGATATTCTCATAATTATTCGCTTTTCTATCAATTGCTCGACAGTAATTTGTTCACCCACGGTAATACTTATGATATCTTGAGAGAAGCCACTCGTGAAACCTATGGCCCCTGGTCTATTTTCCATCATACAAGTTTCCAATCTATTTTATTTTGCAATCTTTACTTTCAATCTATATCATAAAACTACCAAAAATATTTATCTTATTATTATTATCTCTATCAGATCTCACTCTTGCAAGTGGTTGTGAAGGGATTGACAACCCCTTTATCGCGTTGGTTGCGAGGTTCTTATTTGTTTGTGTAGGTACGAGGTGACTTGCGCGTGGTCTCCTACTGGATTGATACCTTGGTTCTCAAAAACTGAGGGAAATACTTACGCTGCTTTGCTGCATCACCCTTTCCTCTTCATGGAAAAACCAATGCATGCTCAAGAGGTAGCAAGAAGGATTTCTGGCGCCGTTGCCGGGGAGGTTGCACCAAGTCAAGTCAAGATTTGATCTCCCGTCAACAAGCCATTTCCTGCGCCGTTGCCGGGGAGATCTACGCCAAGTCAAGACTTACCAAGTACCCATCACAACTCTTATCCTTCGCATTATATTATTTGCCATTTGCCTCTCGTTTTCCTCTCCCCCCACTTCACCCTTGCCGTTTTATTCGTCCTCTTTTCCGTTCGCCTCCTTTTCCTTCCTACCTTCTGTGTGCTCGTTCTTTTTGCAATTTGTTGCCATCATATCTGAAACTAGGGAGGTTTTCATTGATAAGGATAATAATACGGAAAACTTTGATGTTGTTGATGATCCTCTTGAAAATCCTATTATTTTGCACACTTAAAAGTTTTGTATTGGTAGCGGTAATATTATTGGGAAGGGAGTTATTCAAGATTTATTTACTTGTGTCGGTGCTTTGCCCACCATGAGTGGATCTATCCTTCATAAAACTAGTAGTCTCGCAGATGCTATATCTTTGCTCATAGTTGATCTCGAGAGACAAATTTTACATATGCATCCTTCCATACAAAGGATTTTCCTAGAATTTTCTAATATTGATCATTCTTCTGTTAAGCGAGCAGCAACCATCTTTTTAGCTCATGAGTTCAGATTTATAATAAAAGAAGCCAATGAAATTTTTGCACATTATAGGGTGGATGCTGGCCGTCCTCCCATAGAAGCGATCCTTTTCTATCAAGAAGACATTATGCGCTTACGATCTTTAGATCATGTTGCTTTTAATGAAAACCTTAGAAAAAAGGTTCCTACCGATGCTCTTGTTAATAGGATCTCTGAACTTAATGATAATTTTTCCATCTAGAACAATGGGCGAGGTTTTTCCCTTGAACAAAGGCTCATGACTTTTTGCCAAAAGAATGCTTATAATGATGAATTGATTGTGTAATATGAGGGGCCAAAGGAGGAACCAACACCTCCCGAGCTTGATCTTGGGGAATTTTGTCCCATTAAATTTAGCCCTTTTGATTAATTTTTCTTGCCACAAAGAAAGCTTGCTTCTGAACGTAGGGAGTATGAGATGAGCTTTCGCGATTGACCTTATCATTTTCATGGCAATACCTAGATCTATCCTTGCTTTTATGCCTAGCTAGGGGCGTTAAACGATAGCGCTTGTTGGGAGGCAACCCAATTTTATTTTTATTCCTTGCTTTTCGTTCCTGTTTAGTAATAAATAATTTATCAAGCCTCTGTTTTGGTTTTGGTTTTTGTGTTTAATTAGTGTTTGTGCCAAGTAGAACCGTTGGGGAGACTTGGGGGAAGTCTTTTTGATCTTGCTGTAAAAAACAGAACCTTTAGTGCTCACAAGAATTGCTGCCATTTTTTATTGGCGAGTGATATTTAGTTAATTATTTTTTCAGATTATTAATAGATAAATTCCTCACATCCAGAAATTTATTTTAGAATTTTTGGGGTTCCATAAGTTTGGTTAGTTACAGATTACTACAGACTGTTCTGTTTTTGACAGATTCTGTTTTTCGTGTGTTGTTTGCTTATTTTGATGAATCTATGGCTAGTAATAGAGTTTATGAACCATAGAGAAGTTGGAATAAAGTAGGTTTAACACCAATATAAATAAATAATGAGTTCATTACAGTACCTTGAAGCGGTGTTTTGTTTTCTTTCGCTAACGGAGCTCACGAGATTTTCTGTTAAGTTTTGTGTTGTGAAGTTTTCAAGTTTTGGGTAAGGATTTCATGGATAATGGAACACGGAGTGGCAAGAGCCTAAGCTTGGGGATTCCCAAGGCACTCCAAGGTAAAATCCAAGGACACCAAAAAGCCTAAGCTTGGGGATGCCCCGGAAGGCATCCCCTCTTTTATCTTCGTTCATCGGTAACTTTACTTGGAGCTATATTTTTATTCATCACATGATATGTGTTTTGCTTGGAGCGTCTTGTATGATTTGAGTCTTTGGTTTTTAGTTTAACACAATCATCCTTGCTGTACACACCTTTTGAGAGAGACACACATGAATCGGAATTTATTAGAATACTCTATGTGCTTCACTTATATCTTTTGAGCTATATAGTTTTTGCTCTAGTGCTTCACTTATATCTTTTATAGCACGGTGGTGGTTTTATTTTATAGAAATAATTGATCTCTAATGCTTCACTTATATTATTTTGAGAGTCCTTTAGAACAACATGGCAATTTGCTTTTAGGCATATTAAAAACTTTCATATAAGTGCATTGAATACTAAGAGAAGTTTGATACTTGATAATTGTTTTGAGATATGGAGATGGTGATAATAGAGTCATGCTAGTTGAGTAGTTGTGAATTTGAGAAATACTTGTGTTAAAGTTTGTGATTCCCGTAGCATGCATGTATGGTGAACGTTATGTGGTGAAGTCGGAGCATGATTTATTTATTGATTGTCTTCCTTATGAGTGGCGGTCGGGGACGAGCGATGGTCTTTTCCAACCAATCTATCCCCCTAGGAGCATGCGCGTAGTACTTTGTTTCGATAACTAATATATTTTTGCAATAAGTATGTGAGTTATTTATGACTAATGTTGAGTCCATGGATTATACGCACCCTCACCCTTCCACATTTGCTAGCCTCTCTATTACCGCGCACCTTTCGCCGGTATCATACACCCACCATATACCTTTCTCAAAACAGCCACCATACCTACCTATTATGGCATTTCCATAGCCATTCCGAGATATATTGCCATGCAACTTTCCACCGTTCCGTTTGTTATGACACGCTTCATCATTGTCATATTGCAATGCATGATCATGTAGTTGACATCGTATTTGTGGCAAAGCCACCTTTCATAATTTTTTCATACATGTCACTCTTGATTCATTGCATATCCCGGTACACCGTCGGAGGCATTCACATAGTCATATTTTGTTCTACGTATTGATTTGTAATTATTGAGTTGTAAGTAAAAAGAAGTGTCATGATCATCATTATTAGAGCATTGTCCCAGTGAGGAAAGGATGATGGAGACTATGATTCCCCCACAAGTCGGGATGAGACTCCGGACGAAAAAAAGAAAAATAAAGAAAAGAGCCAAAAATTAAAAAAGAAAAGAAAGATGGCCGAAATAAAAAATGAGAGAAAAAGAGAGAAGGGACAATGTTACTATCCTTTTTCCACACTTGTGCTTCAAAGTAGCAACATGATCTTCATGATAGAGAGTCTCCTATGTTGTCACTTTCACGAACTAGTGGGAATTTTACATTATAGAACTTGGCTTGTATATTCCAATGATGGGCTTCCTCAAATTACCCTAGGTCTTCGTGAGCAAGCAAGTTGGATGAACACCCACTTAGTTTCTCTTGTTGAGCTTTCATACACTTATAGCTCTAGTGCATCCGTTGCATGGCAATCCCTACTCACTCACATTGATATCTATTGATGGGCATCTTCATAGCCCATTGATACACCTAGTTGATGTGAGACTATCTTCTCCGTTTTGTCTTCTCCACAACCATCATTCTATTCCACCTATAGTGCTATGTCCATGGCTCACGCTCATGTATTGTGTGAGAATTGAAAAGGTTTGAGAACACCAAAAGTATGAAACAATTGCTTGGCTTGTCATCGGGGTTGTGCATGATTTAATATTTTGTGTGATGAAGATAGAGCATAGCCACACTATATGATTTTTTAGGGATAACTTTATTTGGCCATGTTATTTTGAGAAGACATAATTGCTTAGTTAGTATGCTTGAAGTATTATTATTTCTATGTCAATATTAAACTTTTATCTTGAATCTTTCGGATCTGAACATTCATGCCACAATAAAGAAAAAATACATTGAGAAATATGTTAGGAAGCATTCCACATCAAAAATTCTGTTTTTATCATTTACCTACTCGAGGACGAGCAGGAATTAAGCTTGGGGATGCTTGATACGTCTCCAACGTATCTATAATTTTTGATTGTTCCATGCTATTATATTATCTGTTTTGGATGTTAATGGGCTTTATTTTACACTTTTATATTATTTTTGGGACTAACCTATTAACCGGAGGCCTAGCCCAAATTGATGTTTTTTTGCCTATTTTAGTGTTTCACAGAAAAGGAATATCAAACGGAATGAAACCTTCGGGGGAGTTATTTTTGGAACAAACGTGATCCAGGGGACTTAGAGTGGACATCAAGAAACAATCGAGGAGGCCACAAGGCAGGGGGCGCGCCTACCCCTTAGGCGCGCCCTCCACCCTCGTGGGCCCCTCATTGCTCCACCGACCTACCTCTTCCTCCTATATATACGTACGTACCCCAAAAACATCTAGGAGCACCACGAAACCCTATTTCCACCGCCGCAACCTTCTGTACCCAAGAGATCCCATCTTGGGGCCTTTTTCGGAGCTCCGCTGGAGGGGGCATTGATCACGGAGGGCCTCTACATCAACTCCATGGCCCCTCCGATGATGTGTGAGTAATTTACCTCAGACCTTCGGGTCCATATTTATTAGCTAGATGGCTTCTTCTCTCTCTTTGGATCTCAATACAAAGTTCTCCTCGATTCTCTTGGAGATCTATTCGATGTAATCTTCTTTTGCGGTGTGTTTGTCGAGATCCGATGAATTGTGGGTTTATGATCAAGTTTATCTATGAACAATATTTGAATCTTCTCTGAATTCTTTTATGTATGATTGGTTATCTTTGCAGGTCTCTGCGAATTATCATTTTGGTTTGGCGTACTAGATTGATCTTTCTTGCAATGGGAGAAGTGCTTAGTTTTGGGTTCAATCTTGCGGTGCTCGATCCCAGTGATAGAAAGGGAAATGACACGTATTGTATTGTTGCCATTGAGGATAAAAATATGGGGTTTATATCATATTGCATGAGTTTATTCCTCTACGTCATGTCATCTTGCTTAAGGCGTTACTCTGTTCTTATGAACTTAATACTCTAGATGCATGCTGGATAGCGGTCGATGTGTGGAGTAATAGTAGTAGATGCAGGCAGGAGTCGGTCTACTTTTCACGGACGTGATGCCTATATACATGATCATACCTAGATATTCTCATAATTATTCGCTTTTATATCAATTGCTCGACAGTAATTTGTTCACCCACCGTAATACTTATGCTATCTTGAGGTAAGCCACTAGTGAAACCTATGGCCCCGGGGTCTATTTTCCATCATACAAGTTTCCAATCTATTTTATTTTGCAACCTTTACTTTCAATCTATATCATAAAAATACCAAAGATATTTATCTTATTATTATTATCTCTATCAGATCTCACTCTTGCAAGTGGCCGTGAAGGGATTGACAACCCCTTTATCGCGTTGGTTGCGAGGTTCTTATTTGTTTGTGTAGGTACAAGGTGACTTGCGCGTGGTCTCCTACTGGATTGATACCTATCTCAGCCAGTATATCAGTCGTTAACGATCTTACCGGGACACATCCAATTGAAACTAGAATCCCAACCTCTTTGGAAGAAGCTCCAAATAGAAAAAATTCAGAGCGGGGAATCTTCCTACAAACTAAAATGTGTTAAATATATATATATATACCTACCTCTGCCTAGAAAAACTGGAGTTTCAGGCACCCTCGTGGGAGACATTGGATGTTGTCAACCGGCCTTAAAATGCTCATAAACAGCTCTTCCTCCTTTGACTTAGTTTTCGCTTTCGGTTCTCAAAAACTGAGGGAAATACTTGCGCTGCTTTGCTGCATCACCCTTTCCTCTTCAAGGGAAAACCAATGCATGCTCAAGAGGTAGCACTCTATTCAGGCCCTCAACCCCTTTCCTCATATTTCTGTGTGGACAGCCAGGACACTATCCAGAGACTGTTATGTCAATTATTTTTATTGAGAAGAACCGTTGCGTCAAATAGAAGGCAAATCTACTACCATACCTTCTAGAGGATTAGCTTTCAAGGGCGGACCCATTATGTATTCAGTAGCAAGTGATTTTTTCAGTGTTCTATTGTTTCTATTGTTTATCTGTTTGGCTTTAAAAACAATAAAAAAACTTTCTTATATAAAATGTGAATGTTTTTAAATTTAACCTTTTTAAAAATCCAAACAATTTTTGAAATTTTCAAACTTTTTTAAAAACATTACTCTCTCTAGTTCATATTAATACATTTTTAAACATATACTCCCTCTGTTCGCAAATATAAGATGTTCTAACCTTTTCGTAAATCGAATGTATATAGACACGTTTTAGTGTGCTTGTTCACCAATTTTAATCCATATGAGTTATTCCCGCTCTCAGACTAATGACATGATGGGTGCCTCAACGTGGAATTGCTCACCCGCAGAGGTGCCTCTGTGACCTAGCTTGACACTCAAGCCTCCCTCCACGCCTCTCCTAACATAGGGCTAGGTCATGCTCCAGCGAGGTGACTGAACGTAAAATAAATAAATCAACGTGTCAATTTTATTTATGTACGTCGACCTTCGTTGTAAAGTTTTTTTATCCGCCCCACATTTGTGATTACCTCAACTAATGGATCATGTACAATGTGAAGTATTGGTCACACAAAGTCTTCCATAGCTTGGGATTTACCACTTCAAAAAAAGGAAGAGCATGACCGACACTCTCAAAATTTTGTGTCGAATGGACACACTAGGACAGAGGGGTGCTAAAATTAAAACATGGCGCCTACTCCTAGTAAAGGTAAAATTGTAGGATCGAAAGTATGTCTAGAGGGGCGTGATTAGACTACTTGACCAAATAAAAATCTAGCATTTTCCCAATTTTAAGTCTTGGCAGATTTTAGCAACTTAGCACTAGTCAAGTAAACAACCTACACATGCAAGTCTAAGAGTATAGCAACGGAATGTAAAACATTGCACATGAAGGTAAATGGAGGAGTTTGGAGGGAGCAAACGCATTGTAGACATAGAAATTTTTGGCGTGGTTCCGATAGGTGGTGCTATCGTACATCCACGATAATAGAGACTTCAACCCACGAAGGGTAACGGTTGCACGAGTCCACGAAGGGCTCCATCCACGAAGGGTCCACTAAGAAGCAACCTTGTCTATCCCACCATGACCATCGCCCACGAAGGACTTGCCTCACTAGGGTAGATCTTCATGAAGTAGGCGATCTCCTTGCTCATACAAACTCCTTGGTTCAACTCCACAATCTTGACGGAGGCTCCCAAGTGACACCTAACCAATCTAGGAGACACCACTCTCCAAAAGGTAATAGATGGTGTGTTGATGATGAACTCCTTGCTCTTGTGCTTCAAATGATAGTCTCCCCAACACTCAACTCTCTCTCATAGGATTGGATTTGGTGGAAAGATGATTTGAGTGGAAAGCAACTTAGGGATGACTAGATATCAAGATTTATGTGGTTGGAATGGAAGGTCTTGATCTCAACACAAGTGTAGGTGGTTCTCTCTCAGAAAATGTAAGTTGGAAGCATAGGCATCTTCTGATGGTTCTCTCCATGAATGAAGAGTGGGTGGAGGGGTATATATAGCCTCCACACAAAATCTAACCGTTACACACAATATACCAAACTCGATGAGACCGAATCGTGAAACTCGGTCAGACCAATTCAGTTCAAAATGTGAATGTTAGGATTCTCAGTGGGACCGACACGTCAACTGGTGGGACCGATTTCATTAGGGTTAGGGCATAATGTAATCTCGGTGAGGCCGATTACACAAACTCGATGGGACCGATTTTGGTAATAAGCTAACCAGAGAGTTGGTCAGGCAAACTCGGTGGGACCGATTCGCTCATCTCGGTTGGACCGAAACATTACAAAGGGGAAACAGAGAGTTTGCATTGCGAACTCGGTGGGACCGATCGCTCATCTCGGTTAGACCAAAACGTTACGAAGGGAAATAGAGAGTTTGCAATCCCATCTTGGTGAGACTGAGATCCCTATTGGTGAGACCCAAGTGACTAGGGTTTTGTGGCAGTGGCTATGTCAGCTGAACTCGGTGGCACCGGATGAGAAGTTTCGGTGGGGCCAAGTTTGACTTTTGGTTTGGGACAAATGTGGATATGAGAAAGTGGTTGAGGGTTTTGGAGCATATCACTAAGCATTTTGATCAAGTAACCCATTAAGCAACACCTCATCCCCTTTTAATAGTATTGGCTTTTCCTATGGACTCAATGTGATCTTGGATCACTAAAAGGTAAAATGTAGAGTCTTGAGCTTTAGAGCTTGAGCCAATCTTTTGTCCTTAGCATTTTTAGGGGTCCACATTTCTAATCCATGCCATGCCAATCATTGAGCTTTCCTGAAATATTTATCTTGAAATAGTATTAGCTCAATGAGCTATATGATGTTAGGAATTACCAAAACCACCCTGGGATAGTTGCACTTTCAATCTCCCCTTTTTTGGTAATTGATGACAACATATAGATCAAAGCTTCGACAAATGATTATGAGATTGAAATACATCGTCACTTTGAGAAGTATGTGATAAGAAAGAGCTCCCCCTAAATTTGTGCATTATTTAAATTTTGCTTTTGAATGCAAATGCACAATCGATTAGGATCATGGGTTACTCTTCCATGTCACATACATCTTGGTGGAGTGCTCAAAATGATATAACTTAAAAGCATGCACTCATCACCAAGCAAAGTGAATGATCATGTAAGAATATAATAGATAATATCATCCAAGCAAGCATTAAGGTAGCATATGATCAAACACATGATCAAACAAGTATCTCACACAAACAAAGACATAGTGCATCAACCAAACACATAAAGAGGTTCAACAAAAAACAAGAGAAATAAAAAGCAACACACGCTCTCTCGAAACCTATGATCTATACATATTTCTCCCCCTTTGGCAACAAGTTACCAAAAAGTTTGAAAATGCATAGTGCTATGCGTCTCTCAGGCTCGGTCTTCGGGAGGTGGTGTAGAGAGAACTCCAAGGACGAAGGCATCTGTCGATGTAGTTGGAGCTGGTGGAGTGGCTGCTGGTGCTGACAAAATAGTTCCAGAGACTGGTACTGGCACTGCGGCAGACCTCTGACCTCATGGCACACGCTGAAAAGAATTAGTAGATAGCCTAATTGATCTTGTTTTGACTTGAGGAACACCTGAGATTCTTCTTCTGCACTTGGCATCCTTGCAGCTTTCTCTGCCTTAGCTTTGGATCTTTTCTCTTGTGCTTGTACTGAATATGGTTCCTCCTCATTGATCACAACTGTGTTGTCTTCAAATTCAGGATAAAGGGGTAGATGATCCTTGTCCAACAAGTACTCCCTCCGGTCCTTTCTAGTTCGCATATAAGATTTGGCTGAAGTCAAGCCTTGTAAAGTTTGACCAACTTTATAGAAAAAAGTACCAACATTCACAATCTGAAATCAATATCAATAGATGTGTCATGACTTAAAGTTTCTTACTGTATAACTTTAGCATGGCAGATGTTGATATTTTTTCATATAAATACGGTCAAACTTTGTGAAGTTTGACTTCAGAGAATTCTAATATGCATAGTAAAAAGGATCGGGGGGAGTATGTTCCTGTGCCCATCTTAGAATTGATGAGCTCCGAATATGTGGAGCATACCCACAACTTCTCTTTTGGTCATCAATAGTCCTCTTGATTGTCTCTACAATCAGACTCATGACCTTGAACTTCTGAGGGACATCAAAGATTTGCAGCATGTTGATGGAATGTCCTCTGATCATCTTGTGATCTCCTGACTTGGGTAGCAATGTGTGCCTTAGGATCCAGTTGATGGTAGGCAGACTAGACAACAAGTAATGTACAGATCCAAGCTTGTGAGTCTCCAAAGATTTATCAGGGATCTCTTTGTACATGTTTGCCATGGAGTTGTGGTCTTTATTTTTCTTGGCATACACATCCAAGTCATCCTCATGTTCCTCTGGGGCATTGATCAGCTTAGCTCATTCTTCAACAGTGGATTCGTACCTAGTACCTTCAGACATCCATATGATCTTCCCATCTGGGTAAAAGTGAGCAGTGGAGTAAAACTGCATGATCATCTCATCATTCCATTTTGTGAGCTTCTGTCCAACAAACTCATCTACTCCACATGCTTTGAAGCTGTCATATACTCCTAGGAAGTGATCTTCATTATCCTTGATGAATTCCCAATCAACCCATCTCATGTCACAAACAATGGGCTTCTTGTCGAGTAAAATTGTCTCATAGAAGTCTTGTTGTTCTTTTGTGTGGAACCTGTAGTCAACTGCAGTCCTTCTCCTCACAACATAGGGATCAGACTGTCTCCACAATCTCAGTCCAGCATCTTTTCTGATGTGCATGTCTTCAGTTACTGGATGAGTATCATTGTGGTCTGGGATCCTGGGTTTCAATTTCCTCAAAACAAGAGATGCATCATCCTCTTCTTCAGCTTGAGGCACTGGGGCCTTGTTCTTCTCTTCTGCAGGAATACTTCTAGTGTTTCTATTGGGCTTTAACTTCTGAGCTTGAGCTTTGGGAGCAGACTTGGGCTTTGATGTTGCAGCCCCTGACTTAATTGCATCTCCCATAAGCTTCTGAGCTTTGGGTGTGCTGGAGCATCTTCTTCCTCTTCCTCTTCTTCCGCGGGATCCTTAAACATGGATGATCTCCCTAGAACTCTGGCAGTGGTCTTCTTGACCCTCTCTCCTTTCTCTTCTTGCCTTCTCCAGCCTCTTTGGGTTCAGGAGTGAACTCCATAGTTTCTTCCAAGGTTGCTTTCCTAGGCTTGGATGTTGGCATTCTCTTGGCAGGTGCCTTCTTGTGCATCCCTGGCTTTTTTGTAACAGCTGAGCCATACTCCTTCTTTAACACTTTCTTCTTTGAGGTGGCCTCATCCTCAACAACCACATAGTCTTCATCCTCAGAGTCTGAGGTTTTCTTCTTCCTTGTCATGGTGGCTGCCTTGGGCAAGTTACTAGGTGTGCTCCTGCTGCCATCATCTGAGGTGCTTGATGGATCTGAACCCTCACTCAATTGCACATGTTCCTCAGATTTGTTCTGACTGTCACTCTGGTCAGACATCTTGGCAATCACTGACATCAAACCCTGTGAATAGATGTAGATGAGGTAGAGTGGATGAGCATCACAAAGTGCAGAGTTTTTGCAAAACAGATGACTTAAAAACTTAGTTTTAGTTTCCATAGAAAGCATTTCGGAGCTACCGATTTGATAAACCCGGTGATACCAAAGCAGCTTTTGGAACCTAAACTAGTGAACTCGGTCAGACTGAGTCATAGTTCGATGGCACCGAGACTGCTAGGATTTCACAAAGAATCAAACTCGGTCACACCGATTTGCAATTTTCGGTTAGACCTAAAATGCATGTGCTATGGCCTAAGCCAAATCGGTGAGACCGATTTCTACAATTCGGTCGGTCCGAGATGAGTCCGACAGAGACCTAACCCTAAATTTTCAAATCCAATCTAATCTAAAGGAAGTTTCCAGTGGATGGATTGTTTGCATAAGTGGTCATGATCATGGCAAAGTAATGTGCTACTAATCGAAGTTGGGAAATATCACAAAGAGTCGAACTCATACCCTAGTTCGGCGGGAGTTCGCTACGGCGACAACGGTGGAGCAGAATTCTGTTGACGGCAACGGAGACCAGCGGCGGGAGGTTGCTGGTGGCGAGGAGACGAGCTGGAGACCCGAGGAGGCAGAGCAGGACACGCGCAGGGTGAAGGGTTTTGGAGAAATTTCCAAAATTCAACCCGTCGGTATATATATCCCGACTCTGTCGGTGTGACCAAGTGGAACAACTCGGTGGCACCGAGATGCAGAATTGCGAGTGGTTACTGCAACTTGGTGTGACTGAAAAGTTCAAATCGGTTGCACCGAGATGGAAAACCTAGATCAACTTAGTGAACTCGGTGTGACCGAAGTGGATGGCTCGGTCATACCAAAATGCACAAAGAGGTTTTGGAAGTTTAAGTCTATGACGAATCAGGGACTCCGAGTGCTCCTCACACAGAGTGGTTCGAATCTGACTTGATCAAACTTTGTGATGTAGCATGAATAGAGTTTGAGACGAGAAAAGCATAGATAGCTAGAGGAGGTTCTTAGGCATTCTTGTTCATCCACTTGGAAAAAGAGAAAAACGCCAAACAATTAAAACAACAAGTGGATTTCCTCGAATTAGTAAAATATGCAACCAACATGCTCACACAATAAAATGGCAAATGAAATATGTGGCAGAGCATGCACAAACACTCTAGCCTCTATCAAGCAATTGGTGATGACTAGGTCATCTATATATGAGTATATTGACTGGGGAGTCAAATGAGAACAGTTGATCGTAGGTCATACTCATTGTTTAAGCATAAGTGGGGTTACCACTTTTACATAAAGCATTGGTGTGTTCACACCATTAGAGTTGCTTTAGCTCAATTGATTAGAGTAAAGCTCCCCCTAGATGTGATATCCCCCCTAAGGGGGATGAACTAACCTTGGGTTTTGTCGATGATGACTTCATGTAGGTGTTGAAGATGTAGATGCTCAATGTTGATGTAGATCATTGGGAGCAATCCATTAGAGTGAGTTGCACTTTCAATACCTTGTCCCTTGTCTTATCAACAAGAGGGTTTGTGACTCCTTGAACTAGTGCAAGATATGGAAGTTGTTTGCACGTCTCCTTGCCAAAAGATATGAGTGAAGTGTGTTGGCGGAGTCACCCTCAAGAACTCTCTAGTTCTTTTTCTTCGAGATCCACACCATCTTGATGGGAATCCTTGGAGTTGTAGTCATACTTGATGAAGTTGAACTTGATGTAGTCTTGGAAACCCACTTGACCAAGGCTTTGGGAGCTTCCTCAAATGCATCAATCTCCTCTTGAAGCTTGTCCTTGCCTTTTTTGCTTGTGGTCTTATGGTGGAAGATCATCTTGAGCTTGTGTTCCTTGGAAAGAAGTAGGATCATACTTCTCTTGTTGAGGAAAAAACTTCGTCTTGGGGTATTGATCTTCTTCCCACTCAACTCCATTGGCATTGAACTTTCATTCAAAACCAACACCTTGATTCTTCTGGTGCCTTCCTTGCTTGTGTACAATTTCCTCAAATTGCTTACTTTCGGCAAGGCTCTTGTAAACACCTTTATCTATAATTCCCTTCAATAAGCTATTTTATTGATCAAGTGTAACTTGTCTAAGAGAATCATTAGTGGAATCAAGAGAACTACTGGAAGCAACAACATTGGGTTTAGCTTGATTATTGTTACTACTAGAAGAAGAATCTTTCTTACTCTTGTTGCTAGATTTAACTTGTGGCATGTAAGTAGACAAGAGTAAATGCTTGGCAATGTAAGAAGAACTTTTCTTGCGAAGATCATCATTGATCGCTTTTAAGAACCAATGCTCTTGCTGAAGGTTAAAGCGTAACTTCTCATGAGTCTTTAAAAGCTCTCGATGATTTTCCAAGGTAGTTTCATGAGCTAACTTAAGAGTGTTTAGTTCTTTAGTTAGACGCTCAATATCCTTCTTATCATCGTTATTCGTTTTATCTTGATTAGCATGATTAATAGCAAGTTTATCATAGTTTTCAACACTAGAATTGTCAACAAGTAAATCATCATCACCTAGCAAATCATCTTCATCACTATTTAAATCAACATACTCGGGGTGTGATACCTTTGGGCCTTTAGCCATGAAGCATTTCATTTGGTGACTCAAATATGTCGTAGGAGTTGGTTGACACAAGTGCTAGACCGGCAACACCTTCATCTTGAGTATATTCGGAGTCGGAGTGATAACTTCTCTCGGAGTGATTGTCGGAGTCAGAGCCGGATACCTATTCACCAACATGAGCTTGATGTCTTTGTTTTGTGTAGCTCCTTGATGATTTGTCCTTCCTTTCCGAAGCTTCTCCGTGATATTCTTCGTTCATAACGGTCATCTCTACTCCTCTCTCTTAGTGGTGATTCTTCTCTTCTACTTCTTCTTTTGGGGGAATCTTCTCTTCTCTTGTAGGGGGTCGTACACTCATTGGAGTAGTGTCCGGGTCTTCCACAATTGTAGCAATTACGTTCACGACTTGAAGATCTTTTGTCATTATAGGACCTTGACTTGGAACTTCTTTCCTTGCTTCTACTCTTGTAGAACTTGTTGAAATTCTTCACCATTAGGCTCAATTCTTCATTGAAGGCTTGTTTCTCACTTGATGATGTGGGAGCATCACATGAGGCTTTGTAAGCACCACTTGACTTGTTGTGAAGCTCTTCCTTGTCCTTGAGTGACATCTCATGAGCAACAATTCTTCCAATGACTTCCGTTGGCTTGAGATCTTTGTAATTGGGCATCATTTGGATCAATGTGCACACGGTATCATATTTTCCATCCAAGGCTCTTAGGATCTTCTTGATGATGAATCTATCGGTCATCTCTTCACTTCCTAAGCCAGAAATCTCATTTGTGATGAGAGAAAGCCTAGAGTACATTTCAGCGACACCTTCACCATCCTTTATTTTGAACTTGTCAAGTTGACTTTGAAGCACATCCAATTTAGATTCCTTGACGGAGTCGGTACCTTTGTGCATATAAATCAAAGTATCCCAAATTTCCTTTGCATTCTCAAGACGGCTGATTTTGTTGAATTTATCGGGGCACAATCTGTTGAAGAGAATATCACAAGCTTGAGCATTGTATTGCAGCATATTCAACTCTTCCGTGCTAGCTTCATAGTTCGGTTCTCTCCCATCAAAGAATTCACCTTGCAAGCCAATACAAACAATAGCCCAAATGGCGGGGTTATGTCCAAGAATATGCATTTTCATCTTATGCTTCCAACTAGCAAAATTTGTACCATCAAAGTAAAGACCTCTACGGTGATAATTTCCCTCACTAGATGCCATACTCTCCAAGGTTGTGAAACCAAGGCTATGATCACCAAAAGCTATGGAAATCAAGGCAAATGGAGACCAAGACTCTGATACCACTTGTAGGATCGAAAGTATGTCTAGAGGGGGGTGATTAGACTACTTGACCAAATAAAAATCTAGCCTTTTCTCAATTTTAAGTCTTGGCAGATTTTAGCAACTTAGCACTAGTCAAGTAAACAACCTACACATGCAAGTCTAAGAGTATAGCAGCAGAATGTAAAGCATTGCACATGAAGGTAAAGGGAGGAGTTTGGAGGGAGCAAACGCATTGTAGACACGGAGATTTTTGGCGTGGTTCCGATAGGTGGTGCTATCGTACATCCACGTTGATGGAGACTTCAACCCACGAAGGGTAATGGTTGCGCGAGTCCACGGAGGGCTCCACCCACAAAGGATCCACGAAGAAGCAACCTTGTCTATCCCACCATGGCCATCGCCCACGAAGGACTTCCCTCACTAGGGTAGATCTTCACGAATTAGGCGATCTCCTTGCCCGTACAAACTCCTTGGTTCAACTCCACAATCTTGACGGAGGCTCCCAAGTGACACCTAACCAATCTAGGAGACACCACTCTCCAAAAGGTAATAGATGGTGTTTTGATGATGAAATCCTTGCTCTTGTGCTTTAAATGATAGTCTCCCCAACACTCAACTCTCTCGCGTATGATTGGATTTGGTGGAAAGATGATTTGAGTGGAAAGCAAGTTGGGGATGGCTAGAAATCAAGATTTATGTGGTTGGAATGGAAGGTCTTGATCTCAACACAAGTGTAGGTGGTTCTCTCTCAGAAAATATAAGTTGGAAGTGTAGGCATGTTTTGATGGTTGTCTCCATGAATGAAGAGTGGGTGGAGGGGTATATATAGCCTCCACATAAAATCTAACCGTTACACACAATTTACCAAACTCGGTGAGACCGAATCGTGAAACTCGGTCGCAACAATTCAGTTCAAAATGTGAACGTTAGGATTCTCGGTGGGACCGGCACGTCAACTCGGTGCGACCAATTTCATTACGGTTAGGGCATAACGTAATCTTGGTGAGGCCGATTACACAAACTCGATGGGACCGATTTTGGTAATAAGCTAACCAGAGAGTTGGTCAGGCAAACTCGGTGGGACCAATTCGCTCATCTCAGTTGGATCGAAACGTTACAAAGGGGAAACAGAGAATTTGCATTGCGAACTCGGTGGGACCAATCGCTCATCTCGGTTAGACCAAAACGTTACGGAGGGAAACAGAGAGTTTGTAATCCCATCTCGGTGAGACCAAAGTGACTAGGGTTTTGTGGCAGTGGCTATGTCAACTAAACTCGATGGCGCCGGATGAAAAGTTTCGGTGGGGCCGAGTTTGACTTTTGGTTCAGGACAAATGTGGATATGAGAAAGTGGTTGAGGGTTTTGGAGCATATCACTAAGCATTTTGAGCAAGTAACCCATTAAGCAACACCTCGTCCCCTTTTAATACTATTGTCTTTTTCTATGGACTCAATGTGATTTTGGATCACTAAGAGGTAAAATGTAGAGTCTTGTGCTTTAAAGGTTGAGTTAATCTTTTGTCCTCAACATTTTGGGGGGTCCACATTTCTAATCCATGCCATGCCAATCATTGAGCTTTCCTGAAATATTTATCTTAAAATAGTATTAGCTCAATGAGCTATATTTTGTTCGGAATTACCAAAACCACCCTGGGATAGTTGCACTTTCAAAAATTAAAACAAAACTAAAAAATGTAAAATAGAAAAGGAATCAAGTGACTGTAGGGCGAACCGTGCGTCGGCATCTAAAGAGAGTAACTAATTAACGAGCGCTTCTTTGGGAGCCTCACAATGATCAGCGCCACTTGGCGCGCTCTCAGCCGCCCGCCACGTGTCGCGCTCTGGACGCTCCCTTCGGATTTTATTTTTTAAATTTTTTCGCACGCATTTTCGGCACTTTAAACGGGTTTTTTCCGGGGTATTTTTTGCGTGAAAAAATGTGTTTTTTCTTTTTTCTTTTTCCTTTTGCTAGAGTCACGGTTTTGCTTCCGCGGGAGTCACTATCGTGCCTCTCGGAAACGGGAAAAACGCCTTTTTTGTTTTTTTCCTTCCGCGAGAGGCATGATTTTGCTTCCGGCGCGGTTGTGCTTTCGCGAGAGGTACGGCCATGCCTCTCGAAAACGGAAAAATATGTTTTTTTATTTTTTTCCTTCCGAGAGAGGTACGGTTTTGCTTCCATAAGAGGCACGGTTGTGCTATAACGAGAGGCACGGTCGTGCCTCTCAAAAACGAAAAAACGCGTTTTATGTTCTTTTTTCTTTCGCGAGAGGCACGGTTTTACTTCCGCGAGAGGCATGGTTGTGCTTTCGCGCGAGGCACGACCGTGCCTCCTTGAAAACAAAAAAATGCATTTTCTTTTTTTTTATTCCATGAGAGGTAAGGTTGTGATTTCGTGAGAGGTACGGGCGTGCCTCTTTCGGAAAGGAAAAAACTCGTGCTTTCGATTCGGTTTTTTCGTCCCTTTTTCGTGAAAAAAGGTTCGTCAAAACCTATCAACATGGGATCTAGTTTTAAAGATCTCGACGCGAGAACTTCAACGATGAAAACGGTTCGAGATTTGGATGCACGATTTAAGAGATAAAACGTTTTGAATAAATGAATCTATGGAAAAAAAGGAAAACTCCCAGGTCGCGACAAGTGGCGCACATGTAGCAGCCACTTGTCGCAACTTAGAAAGGTGGGAGTGATCGTTGCAATGAGTACTCCTTAATTAGTGATTTCGGCATCTAAAAGAAAACTCAAATGATAACGCCCACACGTGTGGCATATTTGCACATCGCCCACACGCCTTGATCCACCTTGATTCTGTTTTGCATGGATCCTAAAGAAATCTTAGTGCCACGTAGGCATAGCGTGTTGTGTGGGCGTTAGAGCGCTCACCCACACGACCCGCAGCACGCGGTTTGCAAGCTGCGCCGTGTGAGCGACCCGATTCCTACTCGCACAGTCACCAACCAGTCCACACGCCCACATGACGCTCGTATGGTGATAGATGGCAACTGCAGTTGCACGTATGCGGCAATTAGGTAACAAATATGGCAACTATGATTCTTTGGTAGATGGCAACTGTAGTTGTGCGTACGTGGCAACCAGGTAAATACACATGGCAACTATGATTAACCATACATGACAACTAAGTAAGCACGCATGGCAACTATGGTTTGATTGCACGCGGCAACTATCATAAATTAGACATGACAACTATAGTTAACCAAAACAGGGAAAGTTGGCGGAAAATACATAGGAGCTCCTGGGTGTTCCACATCCCTATACAAATAATAATCATAAAAAAATAAAAAAAACTGAAATTTGGGGATATCAAACATGGGTTCTCAATCTACTCTCGTGTGAAATTTCGTGAAAAAAGTACCAGAAAACATATCCGTGGTGAAGAAAATACTGTCCGAACAAAAGTCCATTAAAACTGTTTTTTTCTATACATGATTTTTTTGTCTTTTTAGCCATGAATACGTTTCCTGGTATTTTTTCTCGAAATTTCACTCGAAAGTAGATCAGGACCCAGATTTAATATCTCAAAATCTCAGATTTTTTGTCAAATTTCTTGGTATCTTTTTGAATTTAATGTTTGTATAGGGATGTGGAGCACCTGAGTGCTACAAATCCGCTTTCGAGAGTTGACATGATTTTACAACTATATTTACCATCCAGATGGCAACTAAAGCGTCATCCCACGGGTAACCAACGCAATTGCGATAGGATGCATGGGCATTTTTACTTCGTACCACACGCACGGGATGAGATGAGTAGTACTTGTCAGACGTGTGACATGTGGGCAATTCTATATTCGCCCACACATGACCCGTGTAGGCACACCACACACGGTGTGTAGACGGATGTCTAGTTTGCCACATGTGTAGACGTTATTAGCATCTGAAGAAAAACCGCGCCCCATGCGGGTCCTTGGGCTGGGCTTGCTTGCTTATTGCTTGTTGTGATGGACTTGGGCCTCCAGAGGTGGACGCGTATGCAGGAGTCCTTCGCTCAAAAAATAAAAGAAAAAAGCAGCAGGAGTCCAAACAGTTTCGCGTGCACCTCTAGTTCGTTTCCGCCGCGCCCACGAAAGCTTCTCCAGGTCGGTTTCGCAGCGCGCAAGAAACCACCTCTCTACCGGAGTCCCCTCTCTACTATTTATGCACACCCTGCGGGCAGGGCAGACGCAGTTCAATCCTTGTCGCCGATCCATCGAGTCCAGCAACCCCAACGCAGCCGCACGCCGACGCCTTTGCTTCGAGTTCGAGATGAGGTTCGTCGCCGCGTACCTGCTCGCCACCCTGGGCGGCAACCCGAGCCCGACCAAGGACGACGTCCGCGCCATCCTCGGCTCCGTGGGCGCCGAGGTGGAGGAGGGCAAGCTCGACGCCCTCTTCAAGGAGGTGGAGGGCAAGGACCTGGAGGAGCTCCTTGCCGCCGGCAGGGAGAAGTTCGCCTTCGCGCCCAGTGGCGGCGCCGGCGCGGCCATGGGCGCGTCCCCCGCCGCCGCCGGTGACGCTGCCGAGGAGAAGAAGGACAAAGCCGAGGAGAAGAAGGAAGAGGACGAGGAGGAGGACCTCGACATGTTCAGCCTCTTCGACTGAGCGACCCACCGCGCCGTGCCGATCGATCTGCACCGACACCGGCTCTTTACCGTAGCTAGTAGTAGTATCTGTGTATCCGTAGTCTGATGTGCTTTTTTTAGGGGCGTAATTTGATGTACTTTGTTTGGTGGTAGTACTTTCTTTTAGGGGCGTAATATATGTATTGGGAGATTTTAGATGTTGTTGAGATTAGAAACATATATAACAATGTCCTGATGGCTGTTTTGAGTGTTGATTAAATCGTATGATACGTACTATGCCACTGATCTTAACTTCGTTTGCCATACTTTTTATGTTCAAAGACGTTCTCACCGCTCGTACTCGTGATCAAGTTGAAACATCACGGCACAATGCTTGAATTGTTGGATATTCGTTTTATCTGGTCCATTAGCTTGGGAGAGGAGCACGGGAGACGACTGCCCTAGGATCCAGATCCTGGAACAAGGGTTCACCACGCAAGACAAGCGTTCCATGGACGATAATGCTAGGTGAGCCTGACATATGTTGCTTGAACGAGGCAGCAGCGATCCGCGGCTGAAGCCAAGCGTTTCCCTTAGTTTTTTAGTGTCCTCTATGCATCGTATGCTATCCTGCTTGGTGCATCTTTCTTTTGCAAGAGCAAACCTGCACTTTGCAAAGTTTGCTTAAAGGAGCTTGTGTTGTAACTCCTGCAATATGCTTTTAAGCGAATATAATTCAGGGGTTAAATATATATCTAGGAATTCAGTGGCACTGGGTCTGGCTTGGTTATGCAGAGGCCCACCCAACTGTAGGTGCAGACCAAAGACGGCGAGGACGGCCGTAAGTTGGTGAAAGCGAACGAGGCCTAGGAAATAGCTATAAATCTGCTCAATCCCAAAGCCCAACTATATTTTGCTGCAGGCCTAGCTAAATCTGCTCAATCCCAAAATCAAACTATATTTTGCTGCAGGCCTAGCTAAATCTGCTAAACCAAACTATATTTTGCTGCTTGATTCGTTCGCAACTTTCACGACTCTGGGCGTTTCCGATTGCTCGACATGAGCGGGGCATCGCGTCAGCGCTGTAGCGTGATGTAAGTGCCAAAACAGGTCCGCATGTGCCACATACTCTGGCCATGGTGCCGCGCTCGCGCCACGCCCCTCTTCCTCCAGATCAATTTAAATGTGTCTCTACACTGCCCACCAGAGTTCAGGTCCTGGACTCTGCGCTCTGTGCTCAGGTTGTTTCTTCTATAAAAATAAACCGCAAGCCCTGTAGCTTCAGTGCAAACTGAACCCTATATCGATTGGTACAGTCAGTAAAGGTGTCTACAGAATCCGACGGGGATAAAGGGCCGTAATGAGGGCACCTACTAATCAACAACAGCACTCTGCATCCTAAGCTGGGGTCGCGACGATCCAGCCTAAGCACTCCTTTCGAAGAGGCGAATCGGCGAAAATTGCTTTGATGAAATTCCGCATCTGCACAAAGAAAACGACCAGTTACAAATTAACAGTAGTAAAAAGTTTCGGCTTCAATGGATTCTGAACAAATAAGGGCAAAGGCACAAAATATTGGTTATAACTGGACTGCTGATCCTAGACAGCATCGAAGGAACAAATACAACAGGGTCAATTGACGCCTGGGAAAAAACTGTTACGTTGGTTATAATTATTTTCGAGAGCTTTGAAGCAAATAAACTACCTAGTGGCTGTAACAGAGACAAAAGTGCACATTTGTTCTGCCAAGGTTGACCACGGTTTTCACATGATATTATCCATTTAAAAAAATATATCCTGATAGCAAGCCTTCCATCTCATTCATGTAACCACTTACTCTAAAAGCTTAATTTAGTTCATTGTCGTGTTGTTTACCAGTAGGCCTCTAAAATGTGCTAAAATAATACTCCCTCCAAAAAAAATGTAAGGTGTTTTTTATGCCCTATGCAAAACCAAAAAACATCTTACATTTTGATAAGTATTAACTTAGCAAGTAGGATACACACCAAAGAACACCATGCACAACAATATGATGGCTGGTATAACAGTAACAGGTTGTACCAACAACAGATGACCGTCCCTCAAAAAAGAAAAAACAGATGACCGAGCACTATCAAAACTCCATTTAAAGGTAAAAAGAAAAGGAAAGGGGGAACTTGCTCACCTCAGATGATGTGAAACCACAGTTAGCTAGCTCCCCGCTTTCCCAAGCAGCTGTGATGGACTTCAACGACATATCAAGCAACTCTGAGCAGCATCAATGTTTTTCAGTATTATTGGAGCGGAACATAATAGTGTGACATGTTAAATAAGTTCAAAACTGAGAGAAATTACCTGCTAGTTTTCGGAACTTCTTCAACGATGGTATACTCTCATCCAGCTGGACCCAGGTATGATGATCCAAGAACTTCTCATCATCATCGTTCTCAACCAGGGACAGAAATAGTGAGGAGAGGTTTTCAAGAGCCAAATGTATAAGGCCTTGCAGCTGGAAGTGTATCACATATTAATAAACATCGATAGTGATCAGATCAAACCTTTCAAGCAGAATATTATTACCTGTAAGGTCTCCTCTGCTGCCATGTCATCTATCAGAAGCATGTCCTTTGTAATTCTAGAAAAGACAGGTCCAAGGACATGAAACATACTTCTCCTATAAATTGACCTAGGCAGTACCGATTCCCACATAATGTGTATCTTCTCTAAAATGAACACCACCTGGAAGGAGGTCAATATATATCATTAGTTGACAATCTATAATTTATCACTGTTGAGGATTTTGGCACTATATAAATAATACAAACAAATTGAAGGTCCTGAATAATATATCAAGAGAAATTATAGTAGACTTCTCTTTGCCATATTTCTTCTAGGCACAGCTCATATCCTTTGGCAACTAGACATACCTGCTCAATACTAAATTTTGCTGATTCACAATGCTGAGATTGGTGCGTGTTCTGAAAACCATCAGCGCCATCTATAGCCTGAAAAATAATGTGACAAACTTGAAATCAGCTTGACTACTTACAACCAGAAATAAATGATGTGAATTCCACAATTTTCACCAATGATAATTTTATCCCTTCAAGGATGCCATAAAAGGTATAGGGAAATACCTCGCTTAAGTTAGCCGTTGCAAGCTGTATTTGTCTTCTCAGTATACCATCTGCCATCTGGGAGAAGATTGGAGCTAAATCCACAAAAACAACTAGTTTTTGTTGACCACTAGGAAAATCTGCACGGTACTGGACAAAAGCATCAAGAAAGGTTAGGAAAACGCATTGCCGCCTTAAAGACATGCAGATAGCTCCAAAGAAGAAATTTTCTATCAGATATCTAAACATAAGTACAGTTGGTTTTAAAATTTAGGTGAATCATAATGGAACATTAATCTAGGATGCAAAAACACAAATCTGAATTCTCTCATCGAACAGTTGTTTTTTTAAAACGACCACATAAAGAGATTTTGAAGATAAAGTTAGTATAGAGAACAAAAGGGGGCTGTTTGGTTTGAGGTTAACCTAGCCACAACTAAGGTTAGGCGAAGTGTTGCTAAAACAAATCACCAACACACTTGTGGCAAAAAGCTGAAAATCTATAATGCGTGGGTTACCAGCCACAGCTATGGTAACCAACCAAACACCCACCGAACAATTTGTGGCATGCCTAAGCTTAGGCTGACCAGACAGACCCTAAGCATGCACACGGGAGGCAATCATTTTCACGTTAATCAGCAACTGAGATAAATGATAGTAAAGAGCAAATAGCAGGACATACAAACCTCAAATGCAAGACCAAGAATTTCTTGGGATAAATGGTAGAAGTCATTGTGAATGATGGCAGCCACCGGACTGATACTATTGAGTTGCTTCTCTAGCTTTAAAAAAAACACTAAATTTAATCACAATGGTATTAAGTAAAATGACAGTAACGAAAACAAATAACTGAAGAGTAGAATACAGTGTGATCTCGTAATAGGACAACTTCATAATGCAAATCAATGACAGAATTACTGGAGTAAGTTTATCTAAAATATTTGAAACCATAAGAGCACATTGAGTAAGAATGTAAGATCTCATAAGTGCTATCGCATAAGAGCACAACAGGCACATGATGTATGAAATAGTTTACATCGACTAAGTACATCAGGAACACCCCTACTGGTGCAGCATTGCGGTAAAAATAAGAATTAGGTCTTGCAATCCCATGATTAAAGGTGTAATTTATAGTTTAAGTAAACCACGCATGCTACGGGAAATCATCAAACGATATAGTCTAAGGCAAATGTTATTTCCCGTAAGTCCACCTTTCACTAAAACTAAATATAACATAAATACAGATCCTTGATCCAAAATACTCTCAGCAGATTAAAAAAAGGGAATCATCACATCTTCAATTGTAAGCTTCCTAGAAATAGGGAGCTCTCAGCCGGGCTGTGGGTTCATTTTGGGCCCCATGCATCATCGACCTAACAACATTTTTTACCGCCTTGGCCTGCACCTCGGTTAATTGTGAGCATTCGTTCAGGGTGTTCTGGCTCACATGCCACTGTGCTGCTGCATTGCAGATTGGGGTGGGGGAGAGACTGGCGCTGTGGGCTCCGCGTGTAGAGTGATGTCTATGTTTCCTCTCACTGCTATGCTAGCATTTGAGATTAACTCCAGAACGGTGTCTAAAATAGTGGCGCTGCCCTCTTGCCGCTGGTGGGTTGTCAGACGCATCAGAGTGCAGAGAGGACACCATCGCCTCAGACCTAAGAACCAGGGGCGCCTGGATCTTTATGGAAGAGGACACAACACGAAGACTAAATGGCACAACCAAGGTAGAGCAAAGTCATCTGTATATAGTGTTTGTTGAGTCAAACCAGTTGTATCTACTGGCCAAAGCTGGTGACATCTGTCCGCGTGTGGAAGTGTGGGCTCTTCAACCATGTCTACGCTTACAATGGATCCCGCAGCATGGCCACCCCAACCAAAACCAGAAAAACAGCAATACGGAAGGGCCACAAGCGAATAAACAACCAACAGATAAAGAATAAACAACCAACAGATAAACCCTAGAAAGGAACAGCACCTGCTTCTAATAGTATTCTAAGGATGCCTCTGTTGAAATAATGTGGATTTTATGCACCTGAGTTATATGTTCATCATCAGAATTTCATTTTTTTCAAAAAAGGGTAATAATATGTTAATATCAAGATGATACCAAGTACACCCGACCGCTGCAACAACACAATGTAAAGAACTAGTTATCTGAAATCTGAAGAATAGCGGAACTATTGCAAAATTGTAATAAAATACATTGCATTTGGCTACCAGTTAGCACGTCTAAATAAAATGCACAACTTAATAATGCTCTCAGGAATATCCTAGATGCTCCCAGACACATGATTGCATGACATACATTGCCATCACTAGAGATTTGGTTCAAATATAAATCTCATGACACAATACCAAATTATCATGCAAAGTTAGTACATGCACAAACCTGAACTGGCACAATAGCCTTATACAAGAGCAAGGCATCCCTAGCAGCACAGCAAAACTCCTTTGCGACTCTTGCGGACGACAAACAAGCATCCTGCACTGATTATACAACAACAGAAATGGGTACATCAAATGATTGAGAAATTTTATAACATGCAAATACTGAAAAGTGGGAGGCGGTATTTGAAAAAGAAAGGTAGTTATGATGAGAAACGATAATGACATGTTACAGTAGTACAAGCAACAAGCAGTTATGCTAATAGATCCAGCGAGTCTATAAAAACGATTGTAGAGGCAGGCATACCTTGAGGGCTCCATGGACCAATTTCATTAACTGAAGTGCTGATTTAGATATAAAACACTTCTCTGGCTGGAAAAGTAAATCAACAACAGAATCTCCATGGTCATCTGATGCCTGCAATAGCAAGCAAGCACTTCACTACAATGAATCCCACATTATCCTGCTAAGTAATTTTCCAATGGCAAAACATAAATTTTGGTACTCACAAGAGGATTTTTGTAGTCATATTGTACAAGAATGTATCTTGCTTTCACTAAGATCTCATTTCTCTTCCTTACAGCAAAATGAACTTCAACATCATCAACAAATTGGGTTAACTTGCCATCCTTTCTGTCAGGCGAAATAAACATCATACCCCTAAGGGTATTCTCAAATTCAGTTGTACTCCTTATAACATCTTGGAACTCAATCAGCTTGGACGCCTCATCCGGAACAGCCTGAAAACAAAACAAATGACCAGACCAGTTATTATGACGTATATAACAGCACTATTTTTGGGAATCATTGTCATTATAGAATAAATCTGGTGGCATCTGTTTCCTTCTACAAACAGAGATTACCAAGCACATGCGCACAAACAAGACAACTGAAGCAAGGAAGCTGAGTTGCTTAGAAGCTGTAATGACAATTAGATCAGTCCAGTCTGATCATTTCCATTTTTATGATGAAATTCCAAATTGTTTTCAGCATGGGACGAAAAATTCAATCTGCCGTCACATTCTCATCTTTGTGATCAGTTTATACTTATACCGAGGCATAGAAATTAGAGAGAAATTATGTGTTGTAGTAATTCTAGCGTACTATTCTTGTCTTGTCAAGTTCTCATCATATATACAAGGGAGAAGTGGTCAGTGTTGATAGTAAATTGTTTTCCTCAAACAACCCAGTCACAACTCACAAGTCAATAAAATGAACTATAGTTGATGAAATACAAGAAATATTGCCAGTTCAATGGGCACTGAACAAAGAGGATCAAATAGAGACAAGCATGTGTGTCAGCTGAAGGGCTGCTCGCAAGAAGAAAAACAGCAAATTAACAATTGTCAAACTTTTATTTGTTAAACTAGACGATACCCCGCGCGTTGCTGCGTTATTGGATATAGAGTTTCTAAATATTGTGTAGAATACTAATTCAGTCATTACAATTTAAACTATGTGAGAAATCTCTGCATAAGCAAAAAATATATCTTAACATGAAAAGTTATGCATGTCACAATTAAATGCAATGTGATATAAAACTCACTTAGAATGCTCTAATGCATGTTGAATGGTAGAGGATTGTCATGAGTAGATCGGACGGATGCTAGTGGATCAACCTAGTAAATCTAACGGCTACAACAATTTTGATGATGTGGAAGCACACATGTTGAGATAATTAGAAGTAGTGGGGATCACTCTCTTAGGTATATAGGATAAATATAAGCATACCTTAGAGAGAAAATGTGTGATAACCAGATCAGAAATTCTTGACCAGGTTAACTTTGCAAAGGACTGCGTCCATGTGATATTTTCCACACAAATGAACTTGCGAGCAAACTTGATGACATCAATTATTCTTGAGTAAAGGACTGAACCATCTTTGTAGCCCTTGAATAATAACAAAGCAGTTACATGATTACCCAAAACAACCCAAAAATAAAACAAGAATTAAGCTTACATGGCAGTGTTTTGTCATGAAATCATATTGATTACTTGACGGCTCATAATTCTAGATGTGCAAAGACATAATTTTACCTACTCCACAAAAAGACAACAGCTTAGTGCTGTTAGAAATGGCATCTTCAACTGAGCTCTTATTTAGCATTCATATTGCGGCAATAACTTGGAATTATAATCAGTAAACGACTGGGAATAAAGCAGATACAGGCCTCGTTGGTTCACAGAATTAAAAGAACGCATGAGTAGGGAAAACATAGGAGTGCAATCCCATGCATTTTTGAATCCCATATAAGATTGAACGCTGCAAGAATTTTCACCAAAGGGCGATTGCTTACCCCAGAAAAACATAGGAATCTTCCCAAGAGATTGGAGTGAATGGAAGTTTCCTATGATATGTAGTGCATGGGAAATTCTAGGGAAAAATCATATGGATCTCAATTCAACAAATCAAACAATTCAGATATTGAAAATTCTTTAAGGACTAGAATCTTCGAAAATCCTTTGAACCAAAGAGGCCTTCGAAAACAAAACATAACCAATATATATAAAGATAGTTCAGAAGAGACAGCTCTGATGAACCAGTAAACACTACGTAGCGCTCACCTGTAGTTCCTCTGAGGGGACTATACTCAAGACTGATGCTGGGTATGTGGAGCCACTTTTCTCAAGCACTTCTACAGAAACTGTGACAGAAATGTTGCTGATTGCTGGAATAAAAACATGCTTTACCATCAAGTCTGCGACTTTTGCCACCCCATAGTCTAGAGAATCGATTATCTGCATATCCAACAACACAAAGGTATGAGAAAGTGGTTCATTTATTACCCAAGCATTTGTACGAAGGCATTTGACCAAGCTCACTGAACCATTTATTGGTAGAGATAATAACAATCAGAGAATTTGATAGAGCTTCCTAATACATATAGAGAAGCACCCCCTGCATGGAATAAACTGGTTTGGTTTGTTTGGTCTAGTAATATGTAACATATGGCCAATCACAATGTTCTATGGATTCTTAAGAAGACAGCACAAAAATAGAAAATAGTTCAGTGCAGCGAAGAATTAGCAGCTAATCTTTGGTGGGGTATGAGAAGGCCAAATGATAAACTTGTGATGGCACATAGGAAGAACGTAACTCATGGGGTAAGCATATTTTAAAAGCTGCAAGGGCCTTTAGCTGCTGAATGTGATATATCACTATATCAGGACCCCAAAAGTGTCCACCATATCCTTTAATGCATAAATCCTTGGCCGATGATACCCTTGGCGATAGTTTTGTACACTATTTAACGATCATAAGAAAATGTCCGTACAGACTAACTAAAAAGTCCAAGGCATATAGCATATGTAAGGCGATAATGTTCTGTTGATCACTAAATTAATCAATCCACTGTCTTCCAAAATTGTAGACTGAAGACAAGTAAACCTTACTTCCAATGCCTGCAGCACCACACGAAGCTCAACACCGGGCGTTCCACTTGAACTGCCGCTCGGTCCAGCCCTCACCACTACCTTCCCTCCCTCAGGTGCAAACTCCACGCACTCCTCCACATTCTTCGAAAGTCCTACTTGCAGCTGCATCGTCATCGGAAACAACCAGCACAGCAGTTAGCACAAACACAAATCCTAGCATGCAAAAGGCACCTCAAACCAGCACACCCCTCACCTCGTCTACGAGCTGCTCCCATTCACCCCGAAGAAGCCCAAACACGACTGGCTCGTCCCCACCGGATCCAGATCCCTCAGGGTTCACCAGGAGGGGCTTGAGCTCGGCGGCGGCAGCGGCAGCATCAAGGGGGTTGGCTGAGGCGCGAGCGGCGCGAAGCCGCGCAGAGAGAGAAGCTACGGAGGATGCGGCAGCGAGGTGCTCCTGGCGCTCGCGGAGCTCGCGGCGGGCCGCTACGAGGCGATCGGAGAGGGACCTGAGGTCGGACAGGTCCGGGGAGGAGGAGAGCGGGGAGAGCGCCGACTGGAGGGAGGACTGGAGGGACGCTGACGAGGCCGCGGAGCTGGCGGCTCGGAGGAGCGCGGAGGCGAGCGGCTCGCGGTTGGAGGAGGCGAAGGAGAGGGCGGAGGCGTGCAGGCGGTCGGAGCGGTGGCGGAGGTGGTCGATGAGGAGGCGGAGGTCGGGCGCGGATAGCGGGGTGGAGGGGTCGGCGTCGGCGGTGGTCGAGAGAAGGAGCTCGCGGACGTCGTCGGCCATTGCCGGCTCGCCGACGACAGGGATCCGGGAACTCGTGGGAGGAGTTGAGCTGTTGGTGACTTTTGGGCCCGTTCGGATCTACTGCGGCTTCAGCGCTTGGTGTCGAAGGGCGCACTGCGCACACGCCACTATGCCAGGTCCACAGCTCCTGCTTCGCTACATGGGCTGGCAGCCCATCGGTGAGGAGGGCTGGCATGCCTTGCTATCCCTCAAAAGAAAAGCTTGTGCTTCATCATCACCTAAAAAAAAGCTTATGCTTTGCTAAGAAAAACAAAAAACAAAGCTTATGCTTCCACGGTAAGCACAACTATCCCTAAAAACGAGAAGCACAACTATATTTCTTTTTCTTTTGCGAGGAAAAAGGGTTGCATATTAATTAACATGGATCGTTGATATCCAGTTCACACAAATTTATAACCCTCTCAGTGTCTGACCGTAACCAAACGACCGACTTAACCTCATGTCTACCCATCTGAGGTAAGTGGTGGCTAACATAATTACATACTCTCTTAATAACTTTAACCACTACCACTCGACCTTCACTCATCATGACGGCGATCTCCTAAATGATAAGAGGCATGTTGTGATTTGTTTCCCATTGGTTTGAAAATCATTGCACCTGCTCTGATACCGTCTGTCTCAAGAATAAACGATAGGGAGCTCCACTTCAAGGCTAACGCAATTCCCTCTCTACAAGCTTCAAGTTCTACAGTAAGAGCATTATCGCATGTGAATAAATGCCGGCAATACGTCGAGATGATGCCTTCCAAGCTATTCCTGAGTACCATACCGGCGCCACCGTTTTCCCTACTTGTGCTAGAAACGCGTCGTTGACGTTTAGCTTGATCCATCCCTGTGGTGGCATGCTCCATCTTGCAATCGATGGTCGGTTTGGCGCTGCTCTTCTTGGCGCGCCCTACACTACAAGAATCTTGTTAATCCATGACGGATTCAGTCTGTCACATAACAGTGCAAAATCGTCAAGGAGGGAGGTGTGTGATGGATTTAAAATCCGTCATGTATATCGCGTCATAATTTGACAACTGCACGATCATGACGGTCCCTAGCCGTCACCGATCAGCCCCATGCCCTCCCCATGCCCGGTCCTCCGTGACAGACTAGTTCGTCATGGATTTACACGACATTGTACCAATATATGGACCTCACATGGCATCTACGTGGTGCTAGTGCACATCTGACGTGGCATACTGCCTTGTTATTTATGTCCAGCCAGGCCCATTAGTCCATTTTTCTTTTTTTTAGTGTGGCAGTTTAGTGCAATTATTTTAATAAAGCCCATGATATTCATCCAACCAGCTACAGTACGACCTACCACACATAATCAATCATTCACAACACAACTAATTTCCATCAAACATGCCCATAATTTGGTCCATTTCATAAAATTCTATTCAATTATTTCACTGAGTAAAGGCCTTCTAATATGTGCCCAAGAATACATCCAACATCACTTCACATGCCCTCAATAAGAAGATTACATCAACAAATATACAACATTGTAGAGACCCTTTTAATCATCAACTTCACCTCTACAGCTCAAACTTCCTTTGCAGCTCCCACCACCAAAGAAACATGTGAAACAAAATGCTTATGTTACAAAGTGGCAAGTTGATTACAAAACAACAATAGTAGTTATTATTTATCATCTAAACCATCATTTTTATTTCACATGATTTGGACGTCACTCATGAGGTATATAGGTTAACCTATATACCTAAGAGTTATTCCAGTAATGCTTGTCTTTCACTAATCAACAATAGTGTTTCGTTGCAACAACACAACATCAATGGCTAATCACGAGTAACCTAGTGCCAAATACTTCAAATCATACTGAAGGGCATAGGAGTGCTTACCCATGCCAGAGGGCTGAGAGCTCCACCTTGTTATGCAGCTGCAGGTACCTTTGCAAAATCCATCCTCGCATTCCAGACCACACAAGGGACATATATTAGTGGTTTTCAAGTGTCGGGAAAATTTATTCGCCCATGTACCAAGAGAGTTTGTCACAATATTTCTCGAAAAGAAATAAACACAATTGTGCTTCTATGAGAGATGTGTTTTCCGAAGAAAAAAAACAATGCTTTTCATGATTCAAAAAGGAAAAGGCACAACCGTGCTATCAAAAAAAGCGAAAAGGCACGGTTGTGCGCTTTTGTTTGTGGTTTTCGGTCTTTTTCCCAGTTTATGTTCTTTTTATTATTTTTATTTTTGTTACTTTATTCTCATTCAATTTTGAAAGAACATTTTGTTTCAACCTATTAACATCTGATCTAGTTTCGAAGATCTCGACGCGAAAAAATCGACGGTGAAAACGACTCATGACTTGGATGCACGGTTTAAGAGATAAAACGTTTTGACAAAATGAGTCTACGAAAATAAAATATGAACTCTCATGTTGCAACAAGTGGTGTACATGCAGTTCGTCACTTGTCAACATCAGAGAATGTGAGAGTGACATTTGCAAAAGGTACACCTTAATTAGTGATTTTGCTCCAGGAATCCTATTCAGCGCTTAAGGCGCCAACTAAGGCTCTTTCGGTACACATCGCACACCCAATTCCTTCACAAGATTCCTAGATGGGCCAGCCCACATAATAGTCACCAGTTTTGGTAATCATCTAGCAGGTTCAGTTTGCTGGGCCGGTTTTCTATGTGTTTTTCTTACTTTGTTTACCTGTTTGGTTTTCTATTGGTTTTGTTTTTTTCTTTTCCTTTTTTGTATGTTTTGTTTTCAGTTAAAAAGACACGAACTTTGTCAAATACATGTAGTTTTTTCATATGCCAAAACAATTTTTAAATTCTCGATTTTTCCCAAATTTTTGAACTTTTTAAAATCTCATGAACATTCTTTGTCAATTCATGAGCTTTTTAATTATATGAACTTTTAAAATTCACAATTTTTTGAATTCATCCAAATTTTCAAATTCATGAACTTTCCTGAATTCAGGAGCTTTATGAATTTCATGATTTTTTTAAAAATTACAATTTTCATTAGGCACGCAAACAGTTTTTTTCAAATTTGTGACCATTGGTAATTTTTTCAGTACCGCGATTCATTTTTTTAAAGACAGAAAACGGTTTTATTTTCTAAACCAGCAAAGTAGTAGCACGGAAAACGATTGTGAAAAAATACGCGTAATCGATGGAGCGAGCAAAGCCTGTGGGCGAAATGAGCTATTGGTCGCGGCCCAAGAGGTAGTGCGTGTGGGCGGTATTGCTTTACGTGACGCTAAAGGTGTTGTACATAGGTCTTTGATTTTTACTTTATTTACTTGGTGAGTTTTCTATTGGGTTTATTTTTCGTTCTTTGTTTTCATTCTCCTTTTTTTCATTTTTTTTATTTTAAAATACGTGAAATTTTTTCATATGCCCGAACAATTGTAAATCCTCAAACCTTTTTCAAAACCGTGAACCTTTTAAAATATCATGAACAATTTTTCCAAATTCATGAACTTTATAAATTCACAATTTTTGGAATTCATGAACTTCTTAAAATTCACAAATTTTCCCAAAATTATGACTATTTTGTCATTTCTCACATTTTGCTAACTCAGCAATTTTTTTAAAAAAAGCAAAATTCGGTTTTATCTTCTGAATCAGCAAGTAGCAGCACAGAAAAAACAAACGTAAAATAACCGTGCATAATTGATGGAGCAAGCAAAACCAATGAGTGGCCGAGATGGTAGTATGTGCGAGCGCTATAGCGTTACTTGGCGCTAAAGGTGTTGTAGTGTATCGCTCCATTGACAGAGGGTAGAAAATGAAGGAAACATGCCCTAAAGGCAATAATAAAGTTGTTATTTATATTTCCTTATGTCATGATGAATGTTTTTTATTCATGCTAGAATTGTATTAACCGGAAACTTAGTACATGTGTGAATACATAGACAAACAGAGTGTCACTAGTATGCCTCTACTTGACTAGCTCGTTAATCAAAGATGGTTAAGTTTCCTAGCCATGGACAAGAGTTGTCATTTGATGAACGGGATCACATCATTAGAGAATGACGTGATTGACTTGACCCATCCGTTAGCTTAGCACGATGATCATATAGTTTGTTGCTATTGCTATTGCTTTCTTCATAACTTATACATGTTCTTATGACTATAAGATTATGCAACCCCCGAATACTGGAGGAACACTTAGTGTGCTATCAAACGTCACAACATAACTGGGTGACTATAAAGATGCTCTACAGGTGTCTCCGATGGTGTTTGTTGAGTTGGCATAGATCGAGATTAGGATTTGTCACTCCGTTGATCGGAGAGGTATCTTTGGGACCTCTCGGTAATGCACATCACTATAAGCCTTGCAAGCAATGTGACTAATGAGTTAGTTGCGGGATGTTGCATTATGGAACGAGTAAAGAGACTTGCCGGCCCTAGTAGAAAACAGGGGTTTGGTCCAGGCCGGGTCAGCCCATTAGTCTCGGTTCAGTCTAGAACCGGGACCAATGTGGGCATTGGTCCCGGTTCGTGAGCCCAGGGGACCGGCCGGGCCACGTGGGCCATTGGTCCCGGTTCATCTGGACCTTTTGGTCCCGGTTGGTGGGACGAACCGGGACCAATGGGCCTCGCTCCTGGCCCACCACCATTGGTCCCGGTTGGTGGCTTGAACCGGGACCAAAGGCTCCCCTTTAGTCCCGGTTCATGCCACCAACCGGGACTAAATGGTCGGTCCTCGTTGCGATTCACAGTTTAGTCCCACCTCGCCAACCGAAGGGCGACCACATTGGTTTATAAGCATGTCCCTCTCTGCATTGTTGAGCTCCTCTCAAAATGAAAATAGATGCCCCTATACAGGAAATTTGACCTAAATTCATAGTGAATTTCTCTGAATTTCATGGAGATTGATTATGAATTTAGGTTGAATTTTCTCTATAGGCGCATCTATGTTCATTTTTTAGTAATTTTAATCACAAACTTGAGATTCACACAAATTTCAAAGAATTCAAATTTTAACTATTCTAATTTGAAAACTAATGGCACTAGTAAAGTTAATCACAAACTTGAGATTCACACAAATTTCAAACAATTCAAATTTTAACTATTCTAATTTGAAAACTAGTGGCACTAGCAAAGTTAATCACAAACTTGAGATTCACACAAATTTCAAAGAATTCAAATTTTAACTATTCAAATTTGAAAACTAATGGCACTAGTAAAGTTAATCACAAACTTGAGATTCACACAAATTTCAAACAATTCAAATTTTAACTATTCTAATTTGAAAACTAGTGGCACTAGCAAAGTTAATCACAAACTTGAAATTCACACAAATTTCAAACAATTCAAATTTTAACTATTCTAATTTGAAAACTAATGGCACTAGTAAAGTTAATCACAAACTTGAGATTCACACAAATTTCAAAGAATTCAAATTTTAACTATTCTAATTTGAAAACTAATGGCACTAGTAAAGTTAATCACAAACTTGAGATTCACACAAATTTCAAACAAATTCAAATTTTAACTATTCTAATTTGAAAACTAGTGGCACTAGCAAAGTTAATCACAAACTTGAGATTCACACAAATTTCAAACAATTCAAATTTTAACTATTCTAATTTGAAAACTAATGGCACTAGTAAAATTAATCACAAACTTGAGATTCACACAAATTTCAAACAATTCAAATTTTAACTATTCTAATTTGAAAACTAATGGCACTAGTAAAGTTAATCACAAACTTGAGATTCACACAAATTTCAAACAATTCAAATTTTAACTATTCTAATTTGAAAACTAGTGGCACTAGCAAAGTTAATCACAAACTTGAGATTCACACAAATTTCAAACAATTCAAATTTTAACTATTCTAATTTGAAAACTAATGGCACTAGTAAAGTTAATCACAAACTTGAGATTCACACAAATTTCAAAAATTCAAATTTTAACTATTCTAATTTGAAAACTAATGGCACTAGTAAAGTTAATCACAAACTTGAGATTCACACAAATTTCAAAGAATTCAAATTTTAACTATTCTAATTTGAAAACTAGTGGCACTAGTAAAGTTAATCACAAACTTAAGATTCACACAAATTTCAAAGAATTCAAATTTTAACTATTCAAATTTGAAAACTAATGGCACTAGTAAAGTTAATCACAAACTTGAGATTCACACAAATTTCAAAGAATTCAAATTTTAACTATTCTAATTTGAAAACTAATGGCACTAGTAAAGTTAATCACAAACTTGAGATTCACACAAATTTTAAAGAATTCAAATTTTAACTATTCTAATTTGAAAACTAATGGCACTAGTAAAGTTAATCACAAACTTGAGATTCACACAAATTTCAAAGAATTCAAATTTTAACTATTCTAATTTGAAAACTAATGGCACTAGTAAAGTTAATCACAAACTTGAGATTCACACAAATTTCAAAAATTCAAATTTTAACTATTCTAATTTGAAAACTAATGGCACTAGTAAAGTTAATCACAAACTTGAGATTCACACAAATTTCAAAGAATTCAAATTTTAACTATTCTAATTTGAAAACTAATGGCACTAGTAAAGTTAATCACAAACTTGAGATTCACACAAATTTCAAAGAATTCAAATTTTAACTATTCTAATTTGAAAACTAATGGCACTAGTAAAGTTAATCACAAACTTGAGATTCACACAAATTTCAAACAATTCAAATTTTAACTATTCTAATTTGAAAACTAGTGGCATTAGCAAAGTTAATCACAAACTTGAGATTCACACAAATTTCAAAGAATTCAAATTTTAACTATTCTAATTTGAAAACTAATGGCACTAGCAAAGTTAATCACAAACTTGAGATTCACACAAATTTCAAACAATTCAAATTTTAACTATTTTAATTTCAAAACCAATGGCACTGTGTAGAAAGATTGTACATAGTAATTATAGTACACAAAGTGTTTTCACACAAATAGTAAAGTTATTCCTAAACTAGTGATTCACACAAATCTTTAAAAAATTCAAATTTAAACTATTCAAATTTTAACTATTCATAAACAAATTTTGTGACCTAAAATAAAAAATAAAGCAAAAAACAAAAGAAAATTAATAATGCAAAAAACAAAACAAAAAATCTGGAAAAAAATAAAATAAATAAAGCAACAAAACAAAAAATACTTATATTAACAATAAGTATTTTGTTATAAGTAGAAAAAAATAAAATAAATAAAGCAACAAAGAATAAATTATCTAAGTATTTTCTGTTCAAAACATTATAAGCAAAAAGAAACTTTAATAGCAAAAAGAATTATCATAAATATTTCTTTTGTTACAAACTAGTGATTCACATAAATTTCAAAGAATTCAAATTTAAATAATTCAAATTGGAAAATTAATGGCAGTACAGAAAGTTTATAATTTTTATTACCTAAAACCAAAAATAATAACTGAAAAACTAGTAAGTATTTTGCTGTTAGTAAAAAAACAAAAAACTGTATTTTTTTAAAAAAAATGCCGCCTACTGGGCCACCACAGCCTGCATACGACTAGAAACCCGCTAGTTGGGCCAGGATGCAGGCCCACAGTAGGCCCAGTAGGCCCACAGGCACAGAGAGTGGATTTAGGCCCGTAAGCCTGCAGTAGAGAGGAGCTCGAAGTGGTCGGCTCCGCAGGGCTTATAAACCACTCCGAGCTCCTCTCGGCTAGCGAGGTGGGACTAAACATCCCAACGCACCGCGGCAGTTCCAGTACACGCCCTTTGGTCCCGGTTGGTGGCACCAACCGGGACTAAAGGGAGCCTTTGGTCCCGGTTCGTGGCACCAACCGGGACTAAAGGCCGCCGCTTCCCGCCCTTTGGGCTGCCGAAAAGTGGCCTTTGGTCCCGGTTCGTGGCACAAACCGGGACGAAAGGGGTGCATTGTCCCGGTTTGTGCCACGAACCGGTACCAATGGCTTTGCTATATAAGCAAAGACTTGGGAAATTTTCACATTTCCCTCGCAGTTGCCCCCGACGACGCCGAGCACATCGGCGCCGCCAGGCTGCCCCAACGCCGTCCGACGCCCCTGCCGTCGCCCCCGACCGCGCCATCGCCGTCGCCCGTGCCTCGCCGTCGCCGTCGCCGCCCCGTGCCCCCCTGCCTCCTCGCCGCCGACGCCGTGCCCCTCACCGTCGCCGTCCGCCGCCCCCGACCGCGCCGTCACCGTCGCCGCCCCGTGCCCCCCTGCCTCCTCGCCGCCGACGCCGTGCCCCTCCTCGTCGATCGCCGCCCCGGCTTGCGTAATTTCCTAATTTAGAATGTATAGTTAATTTAGTTGTATAGTTAGGATGTATAGTTAATTTAGATGTATAGTTAATTTAGTTGTACTTAATTTAGATGTATAGTTTAGATGCAAAAGTTAGAATTTTTTCTGTTCATACATTTTTTTGGTGATATTATTGTTGCATATGCAAAAGTTTGTGTGTTCATATATATGCAAATAATATGTCAATTTTTTCATAGAATTTTTATGATTTTTTTGATGTAATTTTGTTCATAGAATTTTTATTTTGTTCATAGAATTTTTATTATTTTTTTCTGTTGTAATTTTGTTCATATTGTGTAGGAATCTGAACGTTATGTATGATCAAAGTCATTTATGTATATGTTCATATTTAGAAGAAAAAGAAGGAGAGAAAAAAGGAAAATAAGAAGAGGAAGAAGGAGAAGAAGAAAAGGAGAGAAATAACAGGAGAAATAAATAAGAAGATGAAAAAGAAGAAAAAAAAGAAGAGAAGAAGAAGGAATAGAAGAGAAGAAGAAGAATTCTTCTTGTTCTCCTCTATTATTCCTTCTTCTTCTCCTTTTTTTTCTTCTCCTTTTCCTTTCTTCTTCTCCTCTTTTTTTCTTCGTCTTCCTCTTCTTATTTTTTGTTATCGGGTATGTCGTTGTCGACATACCCCCCCCTCCCCGATAATTAACTTTTAGTAATTAGTACTACTTAGAAAAGTGTTTAATGAAATTAGTTAGAACTAGGTAAACTTGTTTATTTTTAGTAAGTACTACATTATTCTATTTATAGTAAGTGCTTAGTAGTTGAACTAGTTGATTTAATAAAACTGGTTTATTTTACTATAGAAGTAGTTTATTTTTAGCAAGAAAATTAATAGAACTAGTTTATTTTTTTAGTTAAAGCAATTATTCCCGCATCGACGTTGACGATGCCTATCCCGCATCCTCGTCGTCGAGTCGGCGGCGGACGACACCTGCTTGACCAGATGGGCCATATCCGGGACTGGGTTCCGCCGGGGTGGTGCTGGGAGGCGCTACCTTTCGGGGGGCGTAGCTTGGTGAGGAGCCAGCCCGTCGTTGACCCGATCCTTGTTTGGTGGCGGTCGCGTGGGCCAGTGACGGTGCCGAGGCTTCCGGACACCGCGAAGGTGGTACGTCACCGTGTCAGCGAGGAGGACGAGCACATCCGTCGCTACATGGTTGCGTTGGAGGGCAGGTTCGAGAATACCTGGCAGGTTCTTCAGGGATCTCACTGGAGCTATGATCCTGTGATGGTTCATTCCCTTTACGTGTCCACCGCCCGTGCCGATACCCGTCGGGTGCTACGGTTCTAGCTGTACTGGCGATATGTATGATATATAGTATTCGACGTGTATTAGTGATAATATTCGATGTACGGACACATGGAGATGATGTAGTTTTTCTTATAATTGAAGGCATCCTAATTTGAATACTACTTTATTTTGCGATTTGATTTTTCTTATTGAATGCTCAAATTGGAGAGCACTATGCAAGGCATATGCATATGATTAGTTGAATAATAATGATCTAATTTAGTCTTTGAATTATGAACGTATAGGAAATGTCATCATCGGACGACGAAAGTCTCCCGGGGGAGTGCGACTGGTGCCACGACGATCGAGGTGAGTGCGACAGGCCTCACCTGGACGATGGTCGGCGCTTCAGCATTAAGCTCGAGGAGACCTTCGAAGTTGAAACGGTATGCAACGACGACAAGTGTTTTTTTTCATAATTAAGCACGACTTCAACTATTTCAACGTGTAATTTTCATCTTTTACAATTCGAGTATAGTTTATCCCATGCCATGCAAGAGTTATGTCTTGGAGAGGATGGATTTTGAAGACCATGAAAATTTTGAAACGAAGAAAATTCACCTAAGGACCCATCATGATATGGATTTTGAAGTAAAGTTGTATAATGCTGAGAGCGTAACTCATTTTGGTTGTAAAAATTGGGAAGCATTTTGCAAATTGTATGGTTTTGATGAGGGTATGCTTGTTGTTGGAGAACCTAGTAATTTCAAAAAAATTCCTACGCACACGCAAGATCATGGTGATGCATAGCAATGAGGGGGAGAGTCTGATCTACGTACCCTTGTAGATCGCAACGGAAGCGTTGACACAACATAGAGGAAGTAGTCGTACGTCTTCTTCCCGATCCGACCGATCCAAGCACCGTTACTACGGCACCTCCGAGTTCTTAGCACACGTACAGCTCGATGACGATCCCCGGGCTCCGATCCAGCAAAGCTTCGGGGAGGAGTTCCGTCAGCACGACGGCGTGGTGACGATCTTGATGTACTACCGACGCAGGGCTTCGCCTAAGCACTACAACGGTATTATCGAGGTGGAATATGGTGGCAGGGGGCACCGCACACGGCTAAGGAACGATCTCAATGATCAACTTGTGTGTCTAGAGGTGCCCCTGCCCCCGTATATAAAGGATCCAAGGGGGAGGGGCTGGCCGGCCAAGAGGAGGGTGCAGGAGGAGTCCTACTCCTACCGGGAGTAGGACTCCCCGCCCCAATCCTATTCCAAATAGGACCCCCAAGGGGGAAAGAGAGAGAGAGGTGGCCGGCCACCTCTCCTAGTCCTAATAGGACTAGGGGAGGGGGGAGGCGCGCAGCCCACCATGGCAGCCCCTTTCACCTTTCCACTAAAGCCCAATAAGGCCCATATGGCTCCCGGGGTGGTTCCGGTAACCTACCGGTACTCCGGTAAAATCCCGATTTCACCCGGAACACTTCCGATATCCAAATATAGGCTTCCAATATATCAAACTTTATGTCTCGACCATTTCAAGACTCCTCGTCATGTCCGTGATCACATCCGGGACTCCGAACTAACTTCGGTACATCAAAATGCATAAACTCATAATAACTGTCATCGTAACGTTAAGCATGCGGACCCTACGGTTTGAGAACAATGTAGACATGACCGAGACACGTCTCCGGTCAATAACCAATAGCGGTACCTGGATGCCCATATTGGCTCCTACATATTCTACGAAGATCTTTATTGGTCAGACCGCATAACAACATACGTTGTTCCCTTTGTCATCGGTATGTTACTTGCCCGAGATTTGATCGTGGGTATCCAATACCTAGTTCAATCTCGTTACTGGCAAGTCTCTTTACTCGTTCCGTAATACATCATCCCGCAACTAACTCATTGGTTGCATTGCTTGCAAGGCTTAAGTGATGTGTATTACCGAGAGGGCCCAGAGATACCTCTCCGACAATCGGAGTGACAAATCCTATTCTTGAAATACGCCAACCCAACATCTACCATTGGAGACACCTGTAGAGCTCCTTTATAATCACCCAGTTATGTTGTGACGTTTGATAGCACACAAAGTGTTCCTCCGGCAAACGGGAGTTGCATAATCTCATAGTCATAGGAACATGTATAAGTCATGAAGAAAGCAATAGCAACATACTAAACGATCGGGTGCTAAGCTAATGGAATGGGTCATGTCAATCAGATCATTCAACTAATGATGTGACCTCGTTAATCAAATAACAACTCTTTGTTCATGGTTAGGAAACTTAACCATCTTTGATTACGAGCTAGTCTAGTAGAGGCATACTAGTGACACTCTGTTTGTCTATGTATTCACACATGTATTATGTTTCCGGTTAATACAATTCTAGCATGACTAATAAACATTTATCATGATATAAGGAAATAAATAATAACTTTATTATTGCCTCTAGGGCATATTTCCTTCAGTCTCCCACTTGCACTAGAGTCAATAATCTAGATTACACAGTAATGATTCTAACACCCATGGAGCCTTGGTGCTGATCATGTTTTGCTCGTGGAAGAGGCTTAGTCAACGGGTCTGCAACATTCAGATCCGTATGTATCTTGCAAATCTCTATGTCTCCCACCTGGACTAGATCCCGGATGGAATTGAAGCGTCTCTTGATGTGTTTGGTCCTCTTGTGAAATCTGGATTCCTTTGCCAAAGCAATTGCACTAGTATTGTCACAAAAGATTTTCATTGGACCCGATGCACTAGGTATGACACCTAGATCGGATATGAACTCCTTCATCCAGACTCCTTCGTTCGCTGCTTCCGAAGCAGCTATGTACTCTGCTTCACATGTAGATCCCGCTACGACGCTTTGTTTAGAACTGCACCAACTGACAACTCCACCGTTTAAAGTAAACACGTATCCGGTTTGCGATTTAGAATCGTCCGGATCAGTGTCAAAGCTTGCATCAACGTAACCTCTTACGGTGAGCTCTTTGTCACCTCCATACACGAGAAACATATCCTTAGTACTTTTCAGGTATTTCAGGATGTTCTTGACCGCTGTCCAGTGATCCACTCCTGGATTACTTTGGTACCTCCCTGCTAAACTTATAGCAAGGCACACATCAGGTCTGGTACACAGCATTGCATACATGATAGAGCCTATGGCTGAAGCATAGCGAACATCTTTCATTTTCTCTCTATCTTCTGCAGTGGTCGGGCATTGAGTCTGACTCAACTTCACACCTTGTAACACAGGCAAGAACCCTTTCTTTGCTTGATCCATTTTGAACTTCTTCAAAATCTTGTCAAGGTATGTGCTTTGTGAAAGTCCAATTAAGTGTCTTGATCTATCTCTATAGATCTTTATGTCTAATATGTAAGTAGCTTCCCCGAGGTCTTTCATCGAAAAACTTTTATTCAAGTATCCCTTTATGCTATCCATAAATTCTATATCATTTCCAATCAGCAATATGTCATCCACATATAATATCAGAAATGCTACAGAGCTCCCACTCACTTTCTTGTAAATACAGGCTTCTCCAAAAGTCTGTATAAAACCAAATGCTTTGATCACACTATCAAAGCGTTTATTCCAACTCCGAGAGGCTTGCACCAGTCCATAAATGGATTGCTGGAGCTTGCACACTTTGTTAGCTCCCTTTGGATTGACAAAACCTTCCGGTTGCATCATATACAACTCTTCTTCCAGAAATCCATTCAGGAATGCAGTTTTGACATCCATCTGCCAAATTTCATAATCATAAAATGCGGCAATTGCTAACATGATTCTAACAGACTTAAGCATCGCTACGGGTGAGAAGGTCTCATCATAGTCAACCCCTTGAACTTGTTGAAAACCTTTTGCGACAAGTCGAGCTTTATAGACAGTAATATTACCGTCAGCGTCAGTCTTTTTCTTGAAGATCCATTTATTCTCAATTGCTTGCCGATCATCGGGCAAGTCAACCAAAGTCCATACTTTGTTCTCATACATGGATCCCATCTCAGATTTCATGGCTTCAAGCCACTTTGCGGAATCTGGGCTCACCATCGCTTCTTCATAGTTCGTAGGTTCATCATGATCTAGTAGCATGACTTCCAGAACTGGATTACCGTACCACTCTGGTGCGGATCTCACTCTGGTTGATCTACGAGGTTCAGTAGTATCTTGTCATGAAGTTTCATGATCATCATCATTAGCTTCCTCAATAATTGGTATAGGTGTCGCAGAAATAGTTTTCTGTGATGTACTACTTTCCAATAAGGGAGCAGGTACAGTTACCTCATCAAGTTCTACTTTCCTCCCACTCACTTCTTTCGAGAGAAACTCCTTCTCTAGAAATGATCCATTCTTAGCAACGAATGTCTTGCCTTCGGATCTGTGATAGAAGGTGTACCCAACAGTCTCCTTTGGGTATCCTATGAAGACACAATTTTCCGATTTGGGTTCGAGCTTATCAGGTTGAAGCTTTTTCACATAAGCATCGCAGCCCCAAACTTTAAGAAACGACAACTTTGGTTTCTTGCCAAACCATAGTTCATAAGGCGTCGTCTCAACGGATTTTGATGGTGCCCTATTTAACGTGAATGCGACCGTCTCTAAAGCATAACCCCAAAATGATAGCGGTAAATCAGTAAGAGACATCATAGATCGCACCATATCTAGTAAAGTACGATTACGACGTTCGGACACACCATTACGCTGTGGTGTTCCGGGTGGCGTGAGTTGCGAAACTATTCCGCAATTTTTCAAATGTACACCAAACTCGTAACTCAAATATTCTCCTCCATGATCAGATCGTAGAAACTTTATTTTCTTGTTACGATGATTTTCAACTTCACTCTGAAATTCTTTGAACTTTTCAAATGTTTCAGACTTATGTTTCATTAAGTAGATATACCCATATCTGCTTAAATCATCTGTGAAAGTGAGAAAATAACGATATCCGCCACGAGCCTCAATATTCATCGGACCACATACATCGGTATGTATGATTTCCAACAAATCTGTTGCTCTCTCCATAGTACCGGAGAACGGTGTTTTAGTCATCTTGCCCATGAGGCACGGTTCACAAGTACCAAGTGATTCATAATCAAGTGGTTCCAAAAGCCCATCAGTATGGAGTTTTTTCATGCGCTTTACATCGATATGACCTAAACGGCAGTGCCACAAATAAGTTGCACTATCATTATCAACTCTGCATCTTTTGGCTTCAACAATATGAATATGTGTATTACTACTATCGAGATTCATCAAAAATAGACCACTCTTCAATGGTGCATGACCATAAAAGATATTACTCATATAAATAGAACAACAATTATTCTCTGATTTAAATGAATAACCGTCTCGCATCAAACAAGATCCAGATATAATGTTCATGCTTAACGCTGGCACCAAATAACAATTATTTAGGTCTAATATTAATCCCGAAGGTAGATGTAGAGGTAGCGTGCCGACCGCGATCACATCGACTTTGGAACCGTTTCCCATGCGCATCGTCACCTCGTCCTTCGCCAGTGTTCGCTTAATCCGTAGTCCCTGTTTCGAGTTGCAAATATTAGCAACAGAACCAGTATCAAATACCCAGGTGCTACTGCGAGCTCTAGTAAGGTACACATCAATAACATGTATATCACATATACCTTTGTTCACCTTGCCATCCTTCTTATCCGCCAAATACTTGGGGCAGTTCCGCTTCCAGTGACCAGTCTGCTTGCAGTAGAAGCACTCAGTTTCAGACTTAGGTCCAGACTTGGGTTTCTTCTCCTGAGCAGCAACTTGCTTGCCGTTCTTCTTGAAGTTCCCCTTCTTCTTCCCTTTGCCCTTTTTCTTGAAACTAGTGGTCTTGTTAACCATCAACACTTGATGCTCCTTCTTGATTTCTACCTCCGCAGCTTTCAGCATTGCGAAGAGCTCAGGAATAGTCTTGTTCATCCCTTGCATATTATAGTTCATCACGAAGCTCTTGTAGCTTGGTGGCAGTGAATAGAGAATTCTGTCAATGATGCAATCATCTGGAAGATTAACTCCCATCTGAATCAAGTGATTATTATACCCAGACATTTTGAGTATATGCTCACTGACAGAACTGTTCTCCTCCATCTTGCAGCTATAGAACTTATTGGAGACTTCATATCTCTCAATTCGGGCATTTGCTTGAAATATTAACTTAAACTCCTGGAACATCTCATATGCTCCATGACGTTCAAAACGTCATTGAAGTCCCGATTCTAAGCCGTAAAGCATGGCACACTGAACTATCGAGTAGTCATCAGCTTTGCTCTACCAGACGTTCATAACATCTGGTGTTGCTCCAGCAGCAGGCCTGGCACCCAGCGGTGCTTCCAGGACGTAATTCTTCTGAACAGCAATGAGGATAATCCTCAAGTTACGGACCCAGTCCGTGTAATTGCTACCATCATCTTTCAACTTTGGTTTCTCAAGGAACGCATTAAAATTCAATGGAACAACAGCACGAGCCATCTATCTACAATCAACATAAACAAGCAAGATACTATCAGGTACTAAGTTCATGATAAGTTTAAGTTCAATTAATCAAATTACTTAAGAACTCCCACTTAGATAGACATCCCTCTAATCCTCTAAGTGATCACGTGATCCAAATCAACTAAACCATAACCGATCATCACGTGAGATGGAGTAGTTTTCAATGGTGAACATCGTTATGTTGATCATATCTACTATATGATTCATGCTCGACCTTTCGGTCTACGTGTTTCGAGGCCATATCTGCATATGCTAGGCTCGTCAAGTTTTAACCTGAGTATTCTGCGTGTGCAAAACTGGCTTGCACCCGTTGTAGATGGACGTAGAGCTTATCACACCCGATCATCACGTGGTGTCTGGGCACGACGAACTTTGGCAACGGTGCATACTCAGGGAGAACACTTCTTGATAATTTAGTGAGAGATCATCTTATAATGCTACCGTCAATCAAAGCAAGATAAGATGCATAAAAGGATAAACATCACATGCAATCAATATAAGTGATATGATATGGCCATCATCATCTTGTGCTTGTGATCTCCATCTCCGAAGCACCGTCATGATCATCATCGTCACCGGCGCGACACCTTGATCTCCATCATAGCATCGTTGTCGTCTCGCCAATCTTATGCTTCCACGACTATCGCTACTGCTTAGTGATAAAGTAAAGCATTACATCGTGATTGCATTGCATACAATAAAGCGACAACCATATGGCTCCTGCCAGTTGCCGATAACTCGGTTACAAAACATGATCATCTCATACAATAAAATTTAGCATCATGTCTTGACCATATCACATCACAACATGCCCTGCAAAAACAAGTTAGACGTCCTCTACTTTGTTGTTGCATGTTTTACGTGGCTGCTATGGGCTTAAGCAAGAACCAATCTCACCTACGCATCAAAACCACAACGATAGTTTGTCAAATAGACTCCGTTTTAACCTTCGCAAGGACCGGGCGTAGCCACACTCGGTTCAACTAAAGTTGAGAGACAGTCGCCCGCAAGCCACCTGTGTGCAAAGCACGTCGGGGGAACCGGTCTCACGTAAGCGTACGCGTAAGGTTGGTCCGGGTCGTCTCGTCCAACAATACCGCCGAACCAAAGTATGACATGCTGGTAGATAGTATGACTTGTATCGCCCACAACTCACTTGTGTTCTACTCGTGCAAATAACATCAAACCATAAAACCTAGGCTCGGATGCCACTGTTGGAGAATGTAGTAATTTCAAAAAAATTTCCTACGCACACGCAAGATCATGGTGATGCATAGCAACGAGGGGGAGAGTCTGATCTACGTACCCTTGTAGATCGCAACGGAAGCGTTGACACAACGTAGAGGAAGTAGTTGTACGTTTTCTTCCCGATCCGACCGATCCAAGCACCGTTACTCCGGCACCTCCGAGTTCTTAGCACACGTACAGCTCGATGATGATCCCCGGACTCCAATCCAGCAAAGCTTCGGGGAGGAGTTCCGTCAGCACGACGGCGTGGTGACGATCTTGATGTACTACCGACGCAGGGCTTCGCCTAAGCACTACAACGGTATTATCGGGGTGGAATATGGTGGCAGGGGGCACCGCACACGGCTAAGGAACGATCTCAATGATCAACTTGTGTGTCTAGAGGTGCCCCCTGCCCCCGTATATAAAGGATACAAGGGGGAGGGGCTGGCCGGCCAAGAGGAGGGCGCAAGAGGAGTCCTACTCCTACCGGGAGTAGGACCCCCCCCCCCCAATCCTATTCCAAATAGGACCCCAAGGGGGAAAGAGAGAGAGAGGTGGCCGGCCACCTCTCCTAGTCCTAATAGGACTAGGGGAGGGGGGAGGCGCGCAGCCCACCATGGCAGCCCCTTTCACCTTTCCACTAAAGCCCAATAAGGCCCATATGGCTCCCGGGGTGGTTCCGGTAACCTCCCGGTACTCCGGTAAAATCCCGATTTCACCCGGAACACTTCCGATATCCAAATATAGGCTTCCAATATATCAAACTTTATGTCTTGACCATTTCGAGACTCCTCGTCATGTCCGTGATCACATCCGGGACTCCGACCTAACTTCGGTACATCAAAATGCATAAACTCATAATAACTGTCATCGTAACGTTAAGCGTGCGGACCCTATGGTTCGAGAACAATGTAGACATGACCGAGACACGTCTCCGGTCAATAACCAATAGCGGGACCTGGATGCCCATATTGGCTCCTACATATTCTACAAAGATCTTTATCGGTCAGACCGCATAACAACATATGTTGTTCCCTTTGTCATCGGTATGTTACTTGCCCGAGATTTGATCGTGGGTATCCAATACCTAGTTCAATCTCGTTACTGGCAAGTCTCTTTACTCGTTCCGTAATACATCATCCCGCAACTAACTCATTGGTTGCATTGCTTGCAAGGCTTAAGTGATGTGTATTACCGAGAGGGCCCAGAGATACCTCTCCGACAATCGGAGTGACAAATCCTATTCTCGAAATACACCAACCCAACATCTACCATTGGAGACACCTGTAGAGCTCCTTTATAATCACCCAGTTACGTTGTGACGTTTGGTAGCACACAAAGTGTTCCTCCGGCAAACGGGAGTTGCATAATCTCATAGTCATAGGAACATGTATAAGTCATGAAGAAAGCAATAGCAACATACTAAACGATCGGGTGCTAAGCTAATGGAATGGGTCATGTCAATCAGATCATTTAACTAATGATGTGACCTCGTTAATCACATAACAACTCTTTGTTCATGGATAGGAAACTTAACCATCTTTGATTAACGAGCTAGTCTAGTAGAGGCATACTAGTGACACTCTGTTTGTCTATGTATTCACACATGTATTATGTTTCCGGTTAATACAATTCTAGCATGAATAATAAACATTTATCATGATATAAGGAAATAAATAATAACTTTATTATTGCCTCTAGGGCATATTTCCTTCACTTGTCACCATGGATCTTGGTGATCCTGAAATCGAGCAAGACAATATGGACATTTGGGTCCTTGTTGATACTCCTCCAGTTCTACCGCTATGTGAGTTTCTCAAACATAGTTAATTATTAACTAATTTATATTGTTCATTTCAAAATAGTTGACAGCTTATTTCCATTGACAGCTTATTTTGAAGTATGAAAGAATGTGCAGAAGATGGTAGATAGAACTTACTACACCGATGGCTCTGAGTTAACTTACAAGGAGAAAACTCATCTGGTTGGATTTTGTAATGATCTTGAGAATTACAATATCTACAATCGAACTCCTCAACATTATGGTCAATACGTGCCACTAGTGCACGTGTTGAACTACGGTAACTACCATGGAGATACCCTGGTAAGTTTTTTTACTATTACGACATCCGTGCATCTTTTTGCATACTTCTAAAACTAGTACATCATTGCTAACTACGAAGTTATTACTATGTTTTTCAACAGAGAATCCCAGAGGATTGTGTGCCTCATTTGATGTATCAGAATGGCGGCAGCCTTCGTGTTTTGAACATATATCCAGGTCATCCTACGAATCTCAACTGTCCATACCGGATTTCTAAAAGAAGTGGAGACATGACAATCAAAGGATGGAAAAAATGTATGGACAGTCGTAAGGAGCTTCTTGGAAGCAAAAGGAAGCGAGGCGCAAGAATTGGAGACAGGATGATCTCCATTCTTCATAATGGAGAGTTAGGGTCTATATTGTTTTATGCTATTTTACCTTAAGTGTGTTTAGGTCCTACCTGATACTGATGATCATGTGCTAAGAACAATTATGTAGGGTTGGGTTCGATGACTATGAGGATGATGATCGTATGACTTATTATTAATAACGAGTAGAAGTTGTATGATGATGCTTGATTAATTAGTAGGACTTGTTATTATATATGATGATGTATGATGCGAGCATGCATGAGTTATTATATATATATATATCTGCGGGTGAAATGAACATAGCAGTAGCGTAGGTAAACCAAGGATGAAGATATAAGAGAGGACACTTCTCTCTATTAGCTAGCTAATAACAACCTAAAATAACCCCCTAAACCCCTAAAATAGCCACTTTTTTAAAAAAGAAAAACCTCAGCTCCAGCCAGATGCTGACGCGTGGAAGCCTATTGGTCCCGGTTTATGTCATCAACCGGGACCAAAGGCTCCCCTGCCTGGGCTGCCAGCACTGCCCACGTGGAGGCCCATCAGTCTCGGTTTTGGATTGAACCGGGACTAAAGGGTCGGGGCATTAGTACCGACACTTTAGTCCCGGTTCAGGAACCGAGACTAAAGGCCCTGACGAACCGGGACTATAGGCCCTTTTTCTACCAGTGCGGTAACAAGATTGAAATAGGTATTGACATACCGACGATCGAATCTCGAGCAAGTAACATACCGATGATAAAGGGAACAGCGTATGTTGTTATGCGGTTTGACCGATAAAGATCTTCGTAGAATATGTAGGAACCAATATGGGCATCCAGGTTACGCTATTGGTTATTGACCAGAACTGAGTCTCGGTCATGTCTACATAATTTTGGAACCCATATGGTCCGCACGCTTAACGTTCGGTGACAGTCGGTACTGTGAGTTTATGTGTTTTGATGTACCGAAGGTAGTTCGGAGTCCCGGATATGATCACAGACATGACGAGGAGTCTCAAAATGGTCGAGACATAAAGATTGATATATTGGACGGATATGTTCGGACACCGGAAGTGTTCCGGAGAAGTTTCGAATAAAACCGAGGTGCAGGAGGGTTATCGGAAACCCAGGGGAACTAATGGGCCTCGATGGACCTTAATGGAGAGAGAGAGGGGCGGCCAGGGCAGGCCGCGCGCTCCCTCCCCCTTGAGTCCGAATTGGACTAGGAAGAGGGGTGGCGCCCCCTTCTCCTTTCCCCTCTCCCTCTCCTTCCTTCCCCCTCTCTCCCTTTTGGTGGAAACCTACTAGGACTTGGAGTCCTAGTAGGATTCCCCTCTTGGGGGCGCGCCAAGGAGGGCCGTCCGGCCTCCCCATCCCTCCTTTATATACGTGGGGAGGGGGCACCCTAGAACACACAAGTTGATTGTTTAGCCGTGTGCGGTGCCCCTCTCCACAGATTTTCATCTCGATCACATCGTTGTAGAGCTTAGGCGAAGTCCTGCGTCGGTAACTTCATCATCACAGTCATCACGCCATCGTGCTGACGAAACTCTCCCTCGACCTCAGCTGGATCTAGAGTTCGTGGGACGTTACCGAGCTGAAGTGTGCAGATTGCGGAGGTGCAGTACCTTCGGTGGTAGGATCGGTCGGATCGTGAAGACTTGCGACTACATCAACCGTGTTGTCATAACGCTTCCGCTTACGGTCTACGAGGGTACGTGGTCAACACTCTCCCCTCTCATTGCTATGCATCAATTAGATGGATCTTGCATGTGCGTAGGTTTTTTTTTAAAATTACTGCGTTCCCCAACAGAAAAGTATATGTGGTGGCAATCCTCGTATACGGCGCATACGACATGATCGAGCATAGAGAGAGGGGTTGGACAGCCCCCATAGTTTCAGGTTACAAGGATGATTATGATTAGCCCTCTAGCACCCGCTCTAGCCCAAGTACGAGCTTCCTCCTGTATTGCGGTAACCAGGCGAGTACCTAAAGGAGTGGTGTCGTCAAAGATGTATGGGTTGCGGTGTTTCCATATTATCCAAGCAGCCAAGGCAACAAGCATCCCAAGACCTTTGTGATGGCTAGTTGGGGAGTCTACTTTAGTTCATTCTTCAAGCTTGTGGACGGAGAACCCACCCTCGTATGTGTGATAGTCCTGATTCTCGACTATTTGTTCATGTTTAGTAATATAATGTCTGCCCAGTAGGCACTCAAAAAAAATCCTATTAGTAAGCCACCACCCAAATTGGTAAAATATATTTCAAAAAATCACTTTCTATAGAACACCATGCATGGAAACCTACTCGTCCTTCTGACAAAGATAGGATCATGCATGGATCTAACTGATGCCCTTGATTTTTGCAAAAGAGAAGAAAAAAATTGAGGGCATATTCAACACCGACTCCCAAATCGAACACCAGATACGTTCGCGGACTGATCCGAACCGATGTTCGGATACTGATACAAGAACCGATCATCCAACAGTACACCTCAAATGTCTGTTTTACCTGTTTTGAAAAATAGCAGCAAAAACACTCTTCGCCAAATCCTTTTGTCAAAGGGTCGCGCTAACTGCCACACGTGTGGCAGGAAGGGAGACACACCACACGTCTTTAATGTAAACAGATTGCCACGTCATCGCATGCATGCATGTAGGGATCTTTTTAGATTTTCAGTTTTTAAAATGTTTTATCTCTTAAACGAAAAATCCGATTGAAAATCCGTTTTCACCATTAAATCCCTCGCGATGAGATCTTCGAAACTAGATCCCATGTTGATATGTTTTGATGAAATTTTTTTTGGATTAAAAGTTGCCATGTCTATTGCATATGAATTGCCATGATGTTTACACTGAAGTTGCCATGATATGTTTCAGCTATTTTATTCTACATTTAAAAGTAAATTTTGACATTTATAAAATGGGGAATTAAGAAACTAGACTTGCCATGAAACATAAACTAAAATTGCCATGATACATGCACGTAAAATTGCCATGGTTCATACAAAAAATAATTTTCATGGTCAAAGTACTGGAGTTGCCATCATTAAAATACTAAAATTGCCATGATCTACAAACTAAAATTGCCACATGGCAACTTTAGTTTAAGCCCTATGGCAACTGCAGTGTAAACATCATGGCAACTTCTGACAAAAACAAAATTCGTTGAAACATATCAACATGGGGTCTAGTTTTGAAGATCTCGTCGAGACGGATTTAATGGTGAAAACGGATTTTTAGTTCGCTTTTTTATTTAGGAGATACAATATTTTTAAGCCGAAAACCAAAAAAAATTCTGCTGATGTCATCTATTCATACGTGTCAAAATGAGTGGTGATAAAGGCGTGTGGGCAATGTGCAAACGCCCACACGTGTGGGCGTTAACATTTCCGTTTGTCAAATTAGTAGCCTTCTGCATGATTACATGTGAAAAGCTTTCGTTAGAAGCTTTCGCCATCTTGCTACGTGATGTGCCCTATTTGATTAGGAGCTTCCATCATCCAGCGACGCAAAGCAAGAAGTTTCCGTCATTTATTTTTATGTGATAAGTAATGGATAGTATCATAAGTTAGTATCATGCATATGATACTAGTGGATGATACTACATCACTAAGGCTAGTCATAGTGGGGGGTAACTTATACTAGTGTTATGCATATGATAGTAGTCTAAGTTACTATCTTCATAGTGTAAAGTAACTAAGTAGTAGTGTCATAGATGATTTCATTTATTAGCTCATAGACTCATTTTGCCTCGGGAAACGCTATGTTATAACATATTATGTTACCACAAGCACCTCTTTCCTCATCAAATACTTGCCACATAAACAAAATTCTCTTGGAATGTGTTAAGTTACTATCTAAGTTACCCCCACTATGGCTATCCTAATGCATAGTATTATATAGTAGTATCATAGATAATTTTATTTAATGTCATGCATGACACATAGTAGTGTAGCATTTATTATGATACGGTATCATAATATGATATTCAACCCTCTCTTTCTTCATTTAATTCTACGTCACTTCATCTAAATTGCCTAATTAGCATGCATGATACTAATTATGATACTCTCATTACGACCAGCCTTAGAAGCTTCCGCCATCATGCCAAACTAGCTTCTGCCAAATCCGTTATATGCTTGCGTCAAATCCTAAAGTAGCATTACTAGGTTCCGCCAAATGCTACACTGATTACTGTCATCAGGTGTGGTTTCCGCAATATCAGCGGCCCAATGATGGCTTTTGATTCGTTGTATGGATGTCCTGCAAAACCTCTTTTTTTGTTTAGTTTCATTTTGCGGGAAAATAAACGTTCAGACCGATTAGCATATGGATGCAGGATTGCGTTGAATGACAAACTGCGTCAAAACAACGTGATCCGAACACTTACGGGAGTTTTGAGGGTTCAAAATTCCGTTGAAAATGAATGGGAAAGTAACTTTCGTCCTACAAAACGAGCTCAGGGCAGTCTCAAATTAGGGCGATGCATGGCAGTTTCTCGCTCAGCTTGGGTCGATCGCGACGCTTGGTTGCTAGCACGGTGCCCGGCTCCGTGAGACGCCGGCGACCTAACACCTAGCGTGTCGAGCGATACCAACCGCCCCCCGCCACCAGAAATCTACTGCACTCATGAGCACGGACAAATTTTCTCCAGTGCCGATTCGGTCCCGTCTTTTCACTTTTGGAGGAGGGAGACATGCATGCAATGGGAACCTCTTTCCGTCCGCACATAGTTTGATCTCCATGTGCATCTTTAGTTTTGAGCGGAAGTTCCTCCGTGTTCAACGGCGGGTGCATATCCTTTTGCTGATAGCCTCTTATGCTCCATCGCTGTAGGAAAAGTGCTTACGCTGGGCCACTAAGCCAAAAATCAGAACAAGCTTACCCATGGCCATTGATGTCCCGGTTCATGCATGCATCTAAAACAAGTCACTCGATGAACCACTCAGCAATGAGCGTTGTGATCGAGGACAACATCACCTGTCGAAAAGACGTACAGCGACTAAATTCCAGGGAGGAAAAAAGGAGAGAGAAGCGTCCGCTTGTGTGGCATTGACATATGCAGTACTGGAACAAGGAAAAAAGCTATACGTTGCCGCAGCCCGTACATCGTCATGCCTCGTGGTCGTTTAATTTGACTCGCACGTGCAGGAACGTGTTTAACAAGTTAGAGACACACCGGTCGACCAGGTGGATATGACTTTGCGCGGAATGTCAAGCAGAATCATGCATGTTGCAGCGCCCTGAGCAGTATAAACCGGACCAGAGAAGAGAGAATGCTCGGCCAGTCGCGGCTGAACCACACACACGCCGACGCGCGCACGTCAGTCAGCGTCGTCCAGGCCTGCCGGCCCCGGGTGCGTGTCAGCACGTGTAGGTGCGGCTTCTCCCCGGAGCTAGCCCGGATCCTCGTCGACCGATCCTGCCGCTGACTTCTTGGTCACTTTCGGCACCTGCAGAGTACGCACTTACCACGAACTGTCCGCATCTGTCCGTCCCAGCCAGTGCTTTTCATCGACTGTGGAGCCACGAAATCTAGGTCGAGGCACGTAATTTCTTCAGTCTAGTCAGAGTTTAGACACACAGCGAGCTGAGATGAGCTGAGCTGATGCCGGTGAGAACGGTCCACCGCTAGCTACCCTGCTTGTCAGGTGTCACGTCGGCGTCCGAGTATTCAAAGTCCCACTTCCCGGGCGCACGAAATTCTCGCGGTTGTAACTTCCACGCTAGAATTCCATGGGCACGCACGGCCGGCGACCTAGATAGATCACCTCCATCCTCGTACGTGCTACGCCCGCCCGGGGTCCGGGGTCGGTGTCGCTTCCACGACGCTTCGGCCTCCACGCACGCACGCCAGCCCGGGCTGCCTGCCGCTGCCGCTGCCGCTGCTGATTTTCCAACGCTTCCGACCATTCCAAGTTTCCGACGGTCAAAGCCGAAGAGCTAGCCCATCAACTTCGATCCCTATATAACAAGCCCCGGCCACAACACAACGGCAAACAAAGCATCAGAATACATACTGATCGCACATAGACGACACACGTACGTGCGCAGCTGCGGCGTATTTCTTCTTCACTTGCTTCCCGGTCAAAAGAGAGAAAGAATGGCGGCCAGCCTCAGAGCGGGAGCACCGGCGGGCGCTCTCCTCTTGGTGGCGTGCCTGGTTCTCGCGACGGCGGCGGCCGTGAGTGGCGCCAGGCCGCTCGCGGTGCGGGAGGAAGGCGGCACTCCGCGTGCGGTGACGGTGGAATCGCCGGCAGGCGATGCTATCCAGACGGTGGCGAGGGCCGTTGAGCGCAGGTTATTGTTCGACGTCGGCATGCTCCTCGGGATCAAGGACTCCGGGCCCAGCCCCGGCGCCGGGCATTAAGCGCCGGACATGCCATCCCATGCCACGGCTGCCATCTCGGGAGGAGGCGTAGGATGATTCATGGTTTCATGATTGTTTCTTTAGTTCTTTATTCATGTACGTACACGAGTAACGGAGTAAGCACCATAGTTTAGTGTCTATAAGTGTCTGATTTTGCAGTGCAATTTAAAGCATTTTTTATATCAGATGTACCAGACATGGAACACTTTCTTTGAGTCAGCAAGTTATGATGATGAAACTTATCCTTGTTCCTAATGTTTTGAGAGGGTTTCTTATGATCCTGTTTAGTTTTTAGATGCTGTTTTCACTTATACGCAAAGCATCCCTGGCTCTCTTTTTTTTGACAAAAAGAGTTTCCCTCGCTTTATATATAAGGCAACCACCTCCAAAGGAGAGCTCATTAATGGTATCACGATCATGCCCGTTTCCTGAGCAGCTTCCACAGCGGCTTCCACAGCTACAAGAAGTCACGCATTTTGTAAATAACAACAGTGGATCGAAGCAAAATCACATGCTCAATCACAAGTTTAATGTGAATAGTTCATAGCATCTAGGTGAGCACCCCAACCCCTACCCAAAGAGATTAAACTTCCACAAAGAGATCCGGGAAGTTAGTATGGTATCATCTACCTCCCACCACTCCACTAAAACAATTCCAAAGGAATTGCGCCGAGGGACATGTGAAGAAAATGTGATTTGAGTCTCCATCTACATCACACAGGGGACAACAACTGTTCCCGGGCCCATTACGCTTACGTACCTCGACTCCCGATGGGATAGGACCCTGCACTAACTGCCATAAAAAATCCCGATTCTGAGCGGAAGCTTAATCTCACAAAGAAGAGCTAATTCATCCGGTCCGAGAGAAGCGGCGATCACTCTATAAAACGATCCAGAGGAGAAGTGTCCACTAGATTCAAGGTGCCAAGACATGGAGTCCTGGACAAGGCTAGGAGTGTGCAGAGCCACACATTCCAAAAACTCCTACCATTGACCCTGCTAGTTTTGGCCAAAACTTCTCCCAAACGAGATGTTCCCAAGATCAAAGAGGGCCACCTATACTGATATGAGGGGTAGCGTACAAATGACGAATAAGTCTGGGAAATGGGAAGCAAAAGCTCGGTGCCTAGACCATCTATCTATCCAGAAGAAGGTGTTCGACCAGATCCTACCGAAATGGAGGAGCCAATTCGTAACACCGACGTAAGCTAGATTACCGGTTGTCATAGTTGGGAACCTCCATCATTAGGCGAAAGTTAGCGGCTGGCCTCGTAGATAATCTGTGTGAATGATATCTAACTAGAGACCCCCTTCTCTAGTAGAAATCTGCCACATCCATTTGGAAAGGAGAGCAATATTCATACGTTTAGTGGAGATGATACACAGACCCACCCTCCCAGTCATTTGGTTTACAAATCTCTGACCATTTGATCATATGGTATTTTTGCTTGCCTTCTTTTCCTGCCCAAAAGAACTTGGATTGATACTTTGCAATCTCCCGGTGACGGTAAAGGGATTCATGAATCCTATAGAATCCCATCAAATACATAAGCATGCTAGACAAGGATGAGTTGATCAATATCGTCCTAGCATCCTTGGAAAGGAGTTTACATTGCCATGGTTCCACCTTATTTTGGACGTTGGTCACTATCGGGCAAAGATCTTTAATTAGAAGCTTTGAGTCGCTAATCGACATCCCCAAGTAAGTTGTGGGGAAGAAGCCAAGGAGACAGTTAAGGATGTTGACGATCTTAAAACGCTCGTCGTAAGGGTAACCTAACATCATCACTTCACTTTTACTAAAGTTGAGGTTAAGCCGAACCCACTACTCACTACTAGATTTCTCTTTTGAGGGGACATACTACTAGATTTGTTTGAGTTATGTATTACCCCTACAGTCATCAAAATACAGTAATTTTAGTGATACACAAGCCCTCAGGCGTGTTGGGAAATGTTGCATGGAAAACAAAAAATTCTACGCTCACGCAAGATATATCCATGGAGATGCATAACAACGAGGGGGGGAGTGTGTCTACGTACCTTCGTAGACCGTAAGCGAAAGCGTTTAGTAACGCGGTTGATGTAGTCAAACTTTTTCGCGATCCAACCGATCGAGTACCGAACATACGGCACCTCCGCGTTCAGCACACGTTCAGCTCGCTCACGTCCACGCCCTCTTGATCCAGCAAGACGACGAGGTAGTGGATGAGTTCCGGCAGCACGACGACGTGGTGATGATGATGCTATCTCCGCAAGGTGATAACCCACAAGTATAGGGGATCGCAACAGTTTTCGAGGGTAGAGTATTCAACCCAAATTTATAGATTCGACACAAGGGGAGCCAAAGAATATTTGAAGGTATTAGCAGCTGAGTTGTCAATTCAACCACGCCTGGAGATTAATTATCTACAGCAAAGTGATCAGTAGCAAAGTAGTTTGATAGTTTTGATAGTAGTGACAACAGCAATAGTAACAGTAATAGTGATAGCAGTAATTTTGCAGCAAGTATAACAGTGATGATAGCAATAGTAACTTAGCAGCAACAATATGGTAAAGTTCGTAGGCATTGGACCGATGACTTGTTGGATGATATTCATCATGTGACAGTTATAACCTAGGGCTATTAGGTACTAGCTCCAGTTCATCGATATAATGTAGGCATGTATTCCGTAAATAGTCATACGTGCTTTATTAAAAGAACTTGCATGCCATCTTTTGTCCTACCCTCCCATGGCAGCGGGGTCCATATTGAAAACTAAGGGATATTAAGACCTCCTTTTAATAGAGAACCGGAACAAATCATTAACACATAGTGAATACATGAACTCCTCAAACTACGGTAATCACCGGAAGAAGTCCCGGTTATTGTCACTCCGGGGTTACCAGATCATAACACGTAGTAGGTGACTATAACTTGCAAGATCGGATCTAGAACATGGATATAATGGTGATAACATAAACGGTTCAGATCTGAAATCATGGCACCTAAAGTGATAAGCATTAAGCATGGCAAAATCATAGCAACATCAATCTAAGAACATAGTGGATACTAGGGATCAAGCCCTAACAAAACTAACTCAATTACATGATGAATCTCATCCAACTCCTCACCGACCAGCAAGCCTATGAAGGAATTACTCACTCATGGTGGGGAGCAACATGGAATTGGCGATGGAGAAGGGTTGGTGATGGCGAAGAACGAAGATCCCCCTCTCCGGAGCCCAAACGGACTCCAGATCTGCCCCCCCGAGGAAGAACAGAGCATGGTGGCGGCTCTGTCTCGTGGATCGCGATAATTCTTTCCCCCTAATTTGTTTCTCCGAAAATAGGAATTTATAGAGTTGGTTTCAGGGTCAGCGGGGCCACCAGGTGGGGACAGCCCACCTGGGCGCGCTAGGAGAGGGGGGCACGCCCTGGTAGGTTGTGCCCACCCAGGGACCCTCTCCGGTAGGCCTTGGCTCTAGAAATTCTTATATATTATACAAAAATTCCTCGCAAAGTTTCGTTACATTCCGAGAACTTTTATTTCTGCACAAAAAACAACACCATGGTAGTTCTGCTGAAAACAGCGTCAGTCCGGGGTTAGTTTCATTCAAATAATGCAAATTAGAGTCCAAAACAAGAGGAAAAATGTTAGGAAAAGTAGATACATTGGAGATGTATCACAGGGCTTCGCCTAAGCACTACAAAAATATGACCGATGGTGTAAACAGTGGAGGGGCGCCGCACACGGCTAAGAAATTGTCATGGTTATGTGTGGCGCCCCCTCCCACATGTATATAGTTGGGGGGAGGCCAAGGGGCGCCCCAGGTAGGCCCGAATCCTACTTGGGCTCCTGCCCTTAGCCGCCCCCTTCCATATTTGCTTCCGGGAGAAAGGAAAGGGGGAGAGAATGGAAGGGGGAGGCCGAATCCCCCCTTTCCTTTCCTTTCCTAGGTCGGCTGCCATTGGAGGGGCGCGTCAGCCCCTTGTGGGATGGTGTGCTTCCTTCTTTTGGCCCATATGGACCATATACTTCCCGGGGGTGCCCGAAACCCCTTCCGGTGAACTAATAACTACCCGGTGCACTCCGAAACTCTTTCGGTGTCCGAATATCATCGTCCTATATATCAATCTTTACCTTTGGACCATTCCGGAGCTCCTCGTCATGTCTGTGATCTCATTAGAGACTCCGAACAACATTCGGTCACCAAATCATATAACTCATATAACACTATGTCGTCAACGAACGTTAAGCGTGCGGACCCTGCGGGTTCGAGAACTATGTAGACATGACAGAGACACCTCTCCGGTCAATAACTGTTACATTCATTTTGCATCATGCTTTTATATCGATATTTATTGCATTATGGGTTGTTATTACACATTATGTCACAATACTTATGCCTATTCTCTCTTATTTTACAAGGTTTACACGAAGAGGGAGAATGCCGACAGCTGGAATTCTGGGCTGGAAAAGGAGCAAATATTAGAGACCTATTCTGCATAACTCCAAAAGTCTTGAAACTTCATGAAAGTCAGGTTTTGAATATATAAAAAATATTGGGCGAAGGAAGCACCAGAGGGGGGCCACCCACCGTCCACGAGGGTGGGGCGCACCCTACCCCCCTGGGCGCGCCCCCTGCCTCGTGGGCCCCCTGGAAAGCCTTCGGTGCCCATCTTTGGCTATATGAAGTCTTTCGCCCTGGAAAAAAACCATAAGCAAGCTCACGGGACGAAACTCCGCCGCCACGAGGCGGAACCTCGGCGGAACCAATCTAGGGCTCCGGCGGAGCTGTTCTGTTGGGGAAACATCCCTTCGAGAGGGGGAAATCATCACCATCGTCATCATCATCGATCCTCTCATCGGGAGGGGGTCAATCTCCATCAACATCTTCACCAGCACCATCTCATCTCAAACCCTAGTTCATCTCTTGTATCCAATCTTTGTCTCAAAACCTCAGATTGGTACCTGTGGGTTGCTAGTAGTGTTGATTACTCCTTGTAGTTGATGCTAGTTGGTTTACTTGGTGGAAGATCATATGTTCAGATCCTTTATGCATATTAATACCCCCTGCTTATGAACATGAATATGCTTTGTGAGTAGTTATGTTTGTTCCTGAGGACATGGGAGAAGTCTTGCTATAAGTAGTCATGTGAATTTGGTATTCGTTCGATATTTTGATGAGATGTATGTTGTCTCTCCACTAGTGGTGTCATGTGAATGTTGACTACATGATACTTCACCGTTGTTTGGGCCTAGGGGAAGGCATTGGGAAGTAATAAGTAGATGATGGGTTGATAGAGTGACAAAAGCTTAAACCCTAGTTTATGCGTTGCTTCGTAAGGGGCTGATTTGGATCCATATGTTTCATGCTATGGTTAGGTTTACCTTAATACTTCTTTTGTAGTTGCAGATGCTTGCAAGAGGGGTTAATCATAAGTGGGATGCTCGTCCAAGGAAGGGCAGTACCCAAGCACCGGTCCACCCACATATCAAATTATCAAAGTACCGAACGCGAATCATATGAACGTGATGAAAACTAGCTTGACGATAATTCCCATGTGTCCTCGGGAGCGTTTTCCTTTATATAAGAGTTTGTCTAGGCTTGTCCTTTGCTACAAAAAGGATTGGGCCATCTTGCTGCACCTTATTTACTTTTATTACTTGTTACCCGTTACAAATTACCTTATCACAAAACTATCTGTTACCGATAATTTCAGTGCTTGCAGAGAATACCTTACTGAAAACTGCTTATCATTTCCTTCTGCTCCTCATTGGGTTCGACACTCTTACTTATCGAAGGGACTACGATAGATCCCCTATACTTGTGGGTCATCAAGACTCTTTTCTGGCGCCGTTGCCGGGGAGTGAAGCGCCTTTGGTAGGTGGAATTTGGTAAGGAAAAATTTATATAGTGTGCTGAAATTTATTGTCACTTGTTACCATAGAAAATAATCCTTTGAGGGGCTTGTTCGGGGTATCTTCGCCCCGACCAGTAGAGAAAAGAGTTGCTCCTCAACCTACTGAACCTACTGAAAATGTTTACTTTTAAATTCCTTCGGGTATGATAGAGAAACTGCTAGCTAATCCTTTTATAGGAGATGGAACATTGCATCCCGACTTGCACTTAATCTATGTGGATGAAATTTGTGGATTATTTAAGCTTGCAGGTATGCTCGAGGATGTTATCAATAAGAAGGTCTTCCCTTTATCTTTGAAGGGAAAGGCATTGACATGGTTTAGGCTATGTGATGATATGGTATCATGGAACTACAATCGATTGAAATTGGAATTTCATCAGAAGTTTTATCCTATGCATCTGGTTCATCGTGATCGTAATTATATATATAATTTTTGGCCTCGCGAAGGAGAAAGCATCGTTCAAGCTTGGGGGAGGCTTAAGTCAATGTTATATTCATGCCCCAATCATGAGCTCTCAAGAGAAATTATTATTCAAAAAATTTATGCTCGGCTTTCTCTCAATAATCGCTCCATGCTCGATACTTCTTGTACTGGCTCTTTTATGATGAAGACTATTGAATTCAAATGGGATTTATTGGAAAGAATTAAACGCAACTTTGAAGATTGGGAGCTCGACGAAGGTAAGGAGTCAGGTATAACACCTAAGTTTGATTGTGTTAAATCTTTTATGAATACCGATGCTTTTCATGAATTTAGCACTAAATATGGACTTGACTCTGAGATAGTAGCTTCCTTTTGTGAATCATTGCTACTCATGTTGATCTCCCTAAGGAGAAGTGGATTAAATACCATCCTCCCATTGAAGTAAAAGTAGTTGAACCTAGTAAAGTTGAAGAAAAGACTATCACTTATAATGTTGATCCTATTGTTCCTGCCGCTTATATTGAGAAACCACCGTTCCCTACTAGAGTAAAGGATCATGCTAAAGCTTCAACTATGGTTCGTAAGAGTAATACTAGAACACCTACACCCTCTGAGAAAATTAAAGTTGAACCTAGTATTGCTATGGTTAAAGATCTCTTGGCCGATAATATTGATGGGCATGTTATTTACTTTTGTGATGAAGCTGCTAGAATTGCTAGACCAGATACTAAAAATAAACATAGACCTGTTGTAGGCATGCCTGTTATTTCTGTTAAAATAGAAGATCATGCTATCATGGCTTATGTGATATGGGTGCTAGTGCTAGTGCAATACCTCATTCTTTATATGAAGAAATTATGCATGATATTGCACCTGCTGAGTTAGAAGGTATTGATGTTACAATTAAGCTTGCCAATAGAGATACTATTTCACCGGTTGGGATTGTTAGAGATGTTGAAGTCTTGTGTGGGAAAGTTAAATATCCCGCTGAATTTCTTGTTCGTGGTTCTCCACAAGATGACTTTTGTCCCATTATATTTGGTAGACCCATCTTGAATACTGTTAATGCTAAGATAGACTGCAAAAAGGATATTGTTTCTGTTGGTTTAGGGGATATGTCTCATGATTTTAACTTTGCTAAATTTCATAGACAACCCCATGATAAAGAATTGCCTAGTAAAGATGAAATTATTGGTCTTGCTTCTATTGCCGTGCCTCCTAATGATCCTTTAGAACAATATTTGCTAGACCATGAAAATGATATGTTTATGAATGAAAGAAGGGAAATAGATGAAGTATTCTTTAAACAGGGACCTATTTTGAAACACAACTTGCATGTCAAAATTCTAGGGGATCCTCCTCCACCCAAGGGTGATCCCGTGTTTGAGCTTAAACCATTACCAGATACTCTTAAATATGTTTATCTTGATGAAAAGAAGATATATCATGTTATTATTAGTGCTAACCTTTCAGAGCAAGAAGAGGAGAAATTATTCAAAGCTCTGAAGAAGCACCATGCTGCTATTGGATACAATCTTGATGATCTTAAGGGCATTAGTCCCACTCTATGCCAGCACAAAATAAAATTGGAAAAATATGCTAAATCGGTTGTTGATCACCAACGATGGTTAAATCCTAAGATGAAAGAAGTGGTAAGAAAAGAAATACTAAAGTTTATGGAGGCAGGTATAATTTATCCCGTTACTGATAGTCAGTGGGTAAGTCCTGTCCATTGTGTTCCTAAGAAGGGAGGTATTACTGTTGTTCCTAATGATAAAGATGAATTGATCCCACAAAGAATTGTTACAGGTTATAGAATGGTAATTGATTTCCGCAAACTAAATAAAGCTACTAAAAAGGACCATTACCCTTTACCTTTTATTGATCAAATGCTAGAAAGATTATCCAAACATACATATTTTTTCTTTCTAGATGGTTATTCCAGTTTCTCTCAAACACCTGTGTCAAAAGAGGATCAAGAAAAGACCACTTTTACTTGCCCTTTCGGTACCTTTGCTTATAGAAGTATGCCTTTTGGTTTATGTAATGCACCTGCTACCTTTCAAACATGTATGACCGCTATATTCTCTGACTTTTGTGAAAAGATTGTTGAGGTTTTCATGGATGATTTTTTCGTATATGGAACTTATTTTGATGATTGCTTAAGCAACCTTGACCGAGTTTTGCAGAGATGTGAAGAAACTAATCTTGTCTCGAATTGGGAGAAGTGCCACTTTATGATTAATGAAGGCATTGTCTTGGGGCATAAAATTTCTGAAAGAGGTATTGAAGTTGATAAAGCTAAAGTTGATGCTATTGAAAAGATGCCATGTCCTAAGGACATTAAAGGTATAAGAAGTTTCCTTGGTCATGCCGGTTTTTATAGGAGGTTCATTAAAGACTTCTCAAAAATTTCCAGGCCTCTGACTAATCTCCTACAAAAAGATGTTCATTTTGTATTTGATGATGATTGTGTAGAAGCATTTGAAATACTTAAGAAAGCTTTGATTTCTGCACCTATTGTTCAGCCTCCTGATTGGAATTTACCCTTTGAAATTATGTGTGATGCTAGTGATTATGTTGTAGGTGTTGTTTTTGGACAAAGAGTTGATAAGAAATTAAATGTTATCCAATATGCTAGTAAAACTCTAGGCAGTGCCCAGAGAAATTATGCTACTACTGAAAAGGATTTTTAGCAGCTGTATTTGCTTGTGATAAGTTCAGACCTTATATTGTTGATTCTAAAGTAACTGTTCACACTGATCATGCTGCTATTAAATATCTTATGGAAAAGAATGATGCTAAACCTAGACTTATTAGATGGGTTCTCCTACAACAAGAATTTGATTTGCATATTATTGATAGAAAGGGAGCTGAGAACCCCATTGCAGACAACTTGTCTAGGTTAGAGAATGTTCTTGATGACCCACTACCTATTGATGATAGCTTTCCTGATGAACAATTAGCTGTCATAAATGCTTCTCGTACTGCTCCATGGTATGCTAATTATGCTAATTACATTGTTGCTAAATTTATACCACCTAGTTTCACATACCAGCAAAAGAAAAAGTTTTTCTATGATTTAAGACATTACTTATGGGATGACCCACAACTTTATAAATAAGGAGTACATGGTGTTATTAGACGTTGTGTACATAAGTATGAACAGGAATAGATCCTACACTAGTGTCACTCCGAGGCTTATGGAGGACACCATGCTGGAGACAGAACTGCACATAAGGTATTGCGATCCGGTTTTTATTGGCCTACTCTCTTCAAGGATGCCCGTAAGTTTGTCTTGTCTTGTGATAAATGTCAAAGAATTGGTAATATTAGTAAACATCAAGAAATGCCTATGAATTATTCACTTGTTATTGAACCATTTGATGTTTGGGGCTTTGATTATATGGGACCGTTTCCTTCCTCTAATGGGTATACACATATTTTAGTTGATGTTGATTATGTTACTAAGTGGGTAGAAGCTATTCCAACTAGTAGTGATGATCATAACACCTCTATTAAGATGCTTAAAGAAGTTATTTTTCTGAGGTTTGGAGTCCCTAGATACTTAATGACTAATGGTGGTTCACATTTTATTCATGGTGCTTTTCGTAAAATGCTTGCTAAGTATGATGTTAATCATAGAATTGCATCTCCATACCATCCACAGTCTAGTGGTCAAGTAGAACTGGGTAATAGAGAGTTTAAATTTATTTTGCAAAAGAATGTTAATAGATCTAGAAAGAATTGGTCCAAGAAACTTGATGACGCAATATGGGCATATAGAACTGCATACAAAAATCCTATGGGTATGTGATAACTCACAAGTATAGGAGATCAATTGTAGCCTCTTTCGATAAGTAAAAGTGTCAAACCCAACGAGGAGCTAATGGTAGAACAGATATTCCCTCAAGTTCTATCGACCACCGATACAACTCTACGCATGCTTAATGTTCGCTTTACCTAGAACAAGTATGAAACTAGAAGTACTTTGTAGGTGTTGTTGGATAGGTTTGCAAGATAATAAAGAACGCGTAAATAAAAAGTAGGGGCTGTTTAGATAAAGACACAACTAAGTTAGTTTCAGTAGAGAGCTTGTTGTCACACAAGAAAGCTATTTGTCCCTAGGCAAGCGATAACTAGACCGGTAAATCATTATTGCAATTTCATTTGAGGGAGAGGCATAAGCTAACATACTTTCTCTTCTTGGATCATATGAATTTATGATTGGAACTCTAGGAAGCATCCGCAACTACTAAAGATCATTAAGGTAAAACTCAACCATAGCATTATAAGGCATCAAGTCCTCTGTACTCCCATACGCAAACAACCTACTTACTCGGGTCTGTGCTTCTGTCACTCACGCCACCCACCATAAGAAAATCATGAACATATTGCAAACCCTCCAGCGGGGATCCCTCATGCTTGCGCGACATGGAGAGCACCATAGGACAGCACCAATAATAAAACATGCAACTCAAACCAATCACAATCATCAATTAACCCGTAGGACAAAACGGATCTACTCAAACATCATAGGATAGCCATACATCATTGGGAAATAATATATAGCGTTGAGCACCATGTTTAAGTAGAGATTACAGCGGGTAAAAGAGGGGTTACACCGCTGCATAGAGGGGGGAAGAGTTGGTGATGACAGCGGTGAAGTTGTTGGTGTAGATTGCGGTGACGATGATGGCCCCGGCGGCGTTCCGGCGCCACCGGGAAAGAGGGGGAGAGGGCCCCCCTTCTTCTTCTTCTTCTTCCTTAACCTTCCCCCTAGATGGGAGAAGGGTTTCCCCTCTGGTCCATGGCCTCCATGGCATGGGAGGGGCGAGAGCCCCTCCGAGATTGGATCTGTCTCTCTGTCTCTCTCTGTTTCTGCGTTCCAGATTCTGCCCTTTCACCATTTCTTATATTCCCGGAGATCCGTAACTCCGATTGGGCAAAAATTTGGACACGATTTTTATCCGGATATTAGCTTTCTTGCGGTGAAAGAAGGGCACCAACCGCCTTATGGGGTGGCCACGAGGGCCCAGGGCGCGCCCCCTGCCTCGTGGCCCCCTCGGGTATCATCTCGCATTGATTTTTCTTCCCAAAAATCACATATATTCCAAAAAAATCTCCGCTAGTTTTTATCCCGTTTGGACTCCATTTGATATGGATTTACTGCGAAACAAAAAACATGCAACAAACATGAACTGGCACTGGGCACTGGATCAATATGTTAGTCCCAAAAATAGTATAAAAAGTTGCCAAAAGTTTATGAAAGTTGTAGAATATTGGCATGGAACAATAAAAAATTATAGATACGACGGAGACGTATCAGTATGTCTCCATATAAAATGGTCTATGAAAAAGCATGCCACTTACCTCTTGAACTAGAACATAAGGCATATTGGGCCATTAAAGAGCTCAATTATGACTTCAAACTTGCCTGTGAGAAGAGACTATTTGACATTAGCTCACTTGATGAATGGAGAACCCAGGCCTATGAGAATGCCAAACTATTTAAAGAAAACGTTAAAAGATGGCATGACAAAAGGATAAAAAACATGAGTTTAATGTAGGTGATTGTGTATTGTTATACAACTCTCGTTTAAGATTTTTTGCAGGAAAACTCCTCTCCAAATGGGAAGGTCCTTACGTTATCGAGGAGGTCTATCATTCCGGTGCTATAAAAATCAACAACTTCGAAGGCACAAATCCCAGGGTGGTGAACAGTTAAAGAATCAAACATATATCTCAGGTAATCCTATAAATGTTGAAACTAATGTTATTGAAACTGTAATCCCGGAGGAGTATATAAGGGACACCTTCCAGAACGTTTCAGCCTCCGAAAAGGAATATGTATGTGGTACGGTAAGTAAACCGACTCCAAAACATTTCTAATAGCAATTTTTCTCCGTTTTGGAATATTTAAGAAAATAGGAAAATAAGAAGCAGTCCGGAAAGGACACGAGGCATCCACGAGGGTGGAGGGTGCGCCCCCTGCCTCGTGGGCACCTCATGTGCCCTCCGGACTACGTTTTCTTGCACGATACTTCTTTTGGCCGGTAAAAATTCATTATATATTCTCCCGAAGGTTTTGATCACCGTACCATGCAAATATCCTCTGTTTTGTTTTGAGTTGTTTCTGCCGCAGATTTAGAGCAAGATGTCATCTCAAGACTCCGACGGAGAGAGCTATGTCTCACATCTCATTGCTGACCCAAAGACCTATGGGGACCTATCTCCTTGTGGTCGAACTACAGATGATGAAGAGGATGCTCACTTGAGGATGATCAATGATTCAAGTTCGGAGGAGGAGGATGTTCCTCTACCTCAACCTGGGGATATGCACATGAAGTTCAAGAAGTCTAGTCTGCCCAAGAGGGCTAAAATGCCTAACAACCGATCTATTCCCTCTCGTTTTCGGCAGAAAAGCAAAGGAGATTTATGTGACAAGATCTTGAAGCTGGAATCGGAGGTCAATGATTTAAAGGAGGAGATCGCTCTTCTCAATTACAACATGAAAAAGTTGAAGGAAACATTGTCATAATCATCACCATCTCCTCCACCTCCGAAGAAAGAAGCATAAACACATGGGTATGGGCACTCCCCTTGGCAACTGCCAAGCTTGGGGGAGTGCCCCGGTATCGTATTGATGTCTACTACACAACCTTCTTCTTGTAGACGTTGTTGCGCCTCCAAGTGCAGAGGTTTGTAGGACAGTAGCAAATTTCCCTCAAGTGGATGACCTAAGGTTTATCAATCCGTGGGAGGCGTAGGATGAAGATGGTCTCTCTCAAACAACCCTGCAACCAAATAACAAAGAGTCTCTTGTGTCCCCAACACACCCAATACAATGGTAAATTGTATAGGTGCACTAGTTCGGTGAAGAGATGGTGATACAAGTGCAATATGGATAGTAGATATAGGTTTTTGTAATCTGAAATTATAAAATCAGCAAGGTAACTAATGATAAAAGTGGGCACAAACGGTATTGCAATGTGTTGAAACAAGGCATAGGGTTCATACTTTCACTAGTGCAAGTTCTCTCAACAATAATAACATAATTGGATCATATAACTATCCCTCAACATGCAACAAAGAGTCACTCCAAAGTCACTAATAGCGGAGAACAAACGAAGAGATTATTGTAGGGTACGAAACCACCTCAAAGTCATCCTTTCTGATCAATCTATTCAAGAGTCTGTAGTAAAATAACACGAAGCTATTCTTTCCGTTCAATCTATCATAGAGCTCGTACTAGAATAACACCTTAGGACACAAATCAACCAAAACCCTAATGTCACCTAGATACTCCAACGTCACCTCAAGTATCCATGGGTATGATTATACGATATGCATCACACAATCTCAGATTCATCTATTCAACCAACACAAAGAACTTCAAAGAGTGCCCACCGGAGAGTCAAGATGAAAACGTGTGCCAACCCCTATGCATAAGTTCACGAGGTAACGGAACTCGCAAGTTGATCACCAAAACATACATCAAGTGAATCACATGATATCCCATTGTCACCACAAATAAGCACGTGCAATACATACATCAAGTGTTCTCAAATCCTTAAAGACTCAATCCGATAAGATAACTTCAAAGGGAAAACTCAATCCATTACAAGAGAGTAGAGGGGGAGAAACATCATAAGATCCAACTATAATAGCAAAGCTCACGATACATCAAGATCGTACCACCTCAAGAACATGAAAGAGAGAGAGAGATCAAACACATAGCTACTAGTACATACCCTCAGCCCCGAGGGAGAGCTACTCCCTCCTCGTCATGGAGAGCGCCGGGATGATGAAGATGGCCACCGGAGAGGGATTCCCCCCTCCGGCAGGGTGCCGGAACGGGTCTAGATTGGTTTTCGGTGGCTACGAAGGCTTCTGGCGGTGGAACTCCCGATCTATTCTGTTCCTCGATGTTTGTAGGCTATATGGACATATATAGGCGAAAGAAGTCGGTCAGAGGAGCCACGAGGGTGGGGGGCAGGCACACCTCCCTGCCTCGTGGCCACCTCGAAGCTTCCCTGACCTCTACTCCAAGTCTCCTGGATTGCTTCCGTTCCAAAAATAACTCCCCCGAAGGTTTCATTCCGTTTGGACTCCATTTGATATTCTTTTTCTTCGAAACACTAAAATAGGCAAGAAAACAACAATTTGGGCTGGGCCTCCGGTTAATAGGTTAGTCCCAAAAATAATATAAAAGTGTATAATAAAGCCCATAAACATCCAAAACAGATAATATAATAGCATGAAAGAATCAAAAATTATAGATACGTTGGAGACGTATCAGCATCCCCAAGCTTAATTCCTGCTCGTCCTCGAGTAGGTAAATGGTAAAAACAGAATTTTTGATGTGGAATGCTACCTAACATATTTATCCGTGTAATTATCTTTATTGTGGCAAGAATATTCAGATCCATAAGATTCAAGACAAAAGTTTAATATTGACATAAAACTAACAAAGTAATCATGTCTTCTCAAAATAACATGGACAAAGAAAGTTATCCCTACAAAATCATATAGTCTGGCTATGCTCTATCTTCATCACACAAAATATTTAAATCACGCACAACCCCGATGACAAGCCAAGCAATTGTTTCATACTTTTCATGTTCTCAAACCTTTTCAACTTTCACGCAATACATGAGCATGAGCCATGGACATAGCACTATAGGTGGAATAGAATGGTGGTTGTGGAAAAGACAAAAAGGAGAAGATAGTCTCACATCAACTAGGCGTATCAACGGGCTATGGAGATGCCCACCAATAGATATCAATGTGAGTGAGTAGGGATTGTCATGCAACGGATGCACTAGAGCTATAAGTGTTTGAAATCTCAACAAAAGGAACTAAGTGGGTGTGCATCCAACTTGCTTGCTCACGAAGACCTAGGGCAATTTGAGGAAGCCCATCATTGGAATATACAAGCCAAGTTCTATAATGAAAGATGTCCACTAGTATATGAAAGTGACAACATAGGAGACTCTCTATCATGAAGATCATGGTGCTACTTTGAAGCACAAGTGTGGTAAAAGGATAGTAGCATTGCCCCTTCTCTCTTTTTCTCTTTTTTTTTGTTTTTTGGGCCTTCTCTTTTTTATGGCCTCTTTTTTCTTTTCTTTTTTTGTCTGGAGTCTCATCCCGACTTGTGGGGGAATCATAGTCTCCATCATCCTTTCCTCACCGGAACAATGCTCTAATAATGATGATCATCACACTTTTATTTACTTACAACTCAATACTTAGAACAAAATATGACTATGTGAATGCCTTCAGCGGTGTACTGGGATGTGCAATGATGCATGCGTGACATGTATGAAGATTTATGAACGGTGGCTTTGCCACAAATACAATGTCAACTACATGATCATGCAAGCAATATGACAATGATGAAGCGTGTCATAATAACGGAACAGTGGATAGTTGCATGGCAATATATCTCGGAATGGCTATGGAAATGCCATAATAGGTAGGTATGGTGGCTGTTTTGAGGAAGGTAAATGGTGGGTTTAGGGTACCGGCGAAAGTTGTGCGGTACTAGAGAGACTAGCAATGGTGGAAGGGTGAGAGTGCGTATAATCCATGGACTCAACATTAGTCATAAAGAACTCACATACTTATTGCAAAAATCTATTAGTTATCGAAACAAAGTACGACGCACATGCTCCTAGGGGGATAGATTGGTAGGAAAAGTCCATCACTCACCCCCGACCCCCACTCATAAGGAAGACAATCAATAAATAAATCATGCTCTGACTTCATCACATAACGGTTCACCATATGTGCATGCTACGGGAATCACGAACTTTAACACAAGTATCTCTCAAATTCACAACTACTCAACTAGCATGACTCTAATATCGTTATCTTCATATCTCAAAACAATCATCGAGTATCAAACTTCTCATAGTATTCAATGCACTTTTTATGAAAGTTTTTATTATATCCCACTTGGATGCCTATCATATTAGGACTAGTTTCATAACCAAAGCAAACTACCATGCTATTCTAAAGACTCTCAAAATAATATAAGTGAAGCATGAGATTTCATCTATTTCTACAAAATAAAACCACCACCGTGCTCTAAAAAGATATAAGTGAAGCACTAGAGCAACGACAAACTACTCCGAAAGATATAAGTGAAGATCAATGAGTAGTCGAATAATTATGCAACTATGTGAAGACTCTCTAACATTTAATAATTTCAGATCTTGGTATTTTATTCAAACAGCAAGCAAAATAAAAGAAAATAAAATGACGTTCCAAGCAAAACACATATCATGTGGTGAATAAAAATATAGCTCCAAGTAAAGTTACCCATGAACGAAGACGAAAGAGGGGATGCCTTCCGGGGCATCCCCAAGCTTAGGCTCTTGGTTGTCCTTGAATATTACCTTCGGGTGCCTTGGTCATCCCCAAGCTTAGGCTCTTGCCACTCCTTATTCCATAGTCCATCGAATCTTTACCCAAAACTTGAAAACTTCACAACACAAAAATTAACAGAAAACTCGTAAGCTTCGTTAGTGTAAGAAAATAAATCACCACTTAGATACTGTTGTGAACTCATTCTAAACTCATATTGGTGTAACATCTACTGTATTCCAACTTCCCTATGGTTCATACCCCTCCGATACTACTCACAGATTCATCAAAATAAGCAAACAACACGTAGAAAACAGAATCTGTCAAAAACAGAACAGTCTGTAGTAATCTGTAGGATTCGAATACTTCTATAACTCCAAAAATCCTGATAAATTAGAAAGTCCTAGGTAATTTGTTTATTAATCTGCTGCAATTGGAATTGATATTTTTATCGCTCTCTGGTAAGTAATTAAAATTATTCTCGTGAGTGCATACTTTCTTTTTTTTACAGCAAGATCAAATAACAATCACCCAAGAAGGTCCTAAAGGCTTTACTTGGCACAAACACTAATTAAAACATAAAACCACATCTAAATAGAGGCTAGATGAATTATTTATTACTAAATATGAGCAAAAAGCAAGTAACATAAATGAATTTGGGTTGCCTCCCAACAAGCGCTAACGTTTAACGCCCCTAGCTAGGCATGATGATTTCAATGATGCTCACATAAAATATAAGAATTGTAACATAAAGAGAGCATCATGAAGAATATTACTAGCACATTTAATTCTAACCCACTTCCTATGCATAGGGATTTTGTGAGCAAACAACTTATGGGAACAATAATCAACTAGCATCGGAGGGCAAAACAAGCATAACTTCAAAACTTTAAGCACATAGAGAGGAAACTTGATATTATTGCAATTCCTACAAGCACATGGTCCTCCCTCATAATAATTTTCAGTAGCATCATGAATGAATTCAACAATATAACCATCACATAAAGCATTGCTTTCATGATCTACAAGCGTAGAAAATCTACTACTCTCCACATAAGCAAAATTCTTCTCATTCGGAATAGTGGGAGTATCACAAGAAACTCGAATACTGTAAATTGTTTCCACATTAAAAGAGTAATGTTCAGAAAAAGGGTACTCATAATCATGAAAAGTTTTATAAATATAATCATCACTATTTTTTATAGCATAAGTATCATCACAATAATCATCATAGGTAGCAACTTTGTTCTCGTAATCAATTGGAATCTCTTCCAAAATAGTGGAATCTTTACTAAATAAAGTCATGAACTCTCCAAATCCACTTTCATAATTATCACAATAAGATTCAACATCCTCCAAAATAGTGGGATTACTACTTCCTAAAGTTGACACTCTTCCAAACCCACTTTCATCAATATAATCATCATAAGAAGGAGGCATGCTATCATCATAATAAATTTGCATATCAAAACTTGGGAGACTAGAAACATCATCTTCATTAAACATAGCATCCCCAAGCTTGGGACAAACATTAATTTCAGCAAATATATTCTCAAATATGTCATTCTCATCAAACATAGCATCCCCAGGCTTGGGCCTTTTCATATCATAAGCATAATCACTCTCATCATTAATAGTATGGATAGCACCAATAGTATAGCAATTATCATCATCACAATGAGTAATAGGAGCAACATCATTTGGGAGGGATACCATTCTACCTTTACTTCTCCATATTTTCTTTTTATTCTTCACATCAGGTGTGGGTTTAACCCTCTCTTTTGAGCTCCTTATTAATGAGATTGGTTGAATAGAAAGCTCCTCCTCGTTCCCTGATTCATCATAAGAAATAATAGGAGGATATTGGGAAGTCTCTTCCCTTTCATTAATATTCTCTTCATCTTCTATTTGTTTTCTTTTCTTTATATACTTGGCAATATAAGGATTTTCAATGCAATTCACCGCACAATACATGTAAATTTCCTCTAGATCAAAATTAAGAACTCTATCAAGGGCAAATTCTAGAATAACATTAGATATACATTTCATTTCTTCATAACCCAACAGCAAACTAAGTTCATTATGATGTGCAAGGGAAATCAAGTCATCACAATTTTTGGACACGATACGATCATGAAACAATTTGCATTGGGTACTGAAATGATCACGTTCATTGCAAAGTTCACAAGTACGGCTAAGACAGTTTAAATTTTCAGCACAAACATCTAGAATTTCTTGCAACCATTTAGTTTCCGAATACTTGTGCCTCTTGCAAAATCTATCTTCCCTGTTTGGTATGTACTTGCAAACTCTATGCACTCCACAAAAATCGACATGCTTATAAGAGGTATTTTCATCATGACTAGTGCAATCATCATTAGTACTATGGATATTCAAAGAGTTCATACTAATAACATTGCAATCATGCTCATCATTCGAAGATTTAGTGCCAAACATTTTATAGACTTCTTCTTCTAGCACTTGAGCACAATTTTCCTTTCCATCATTCTCACGAAAGATATTAAAAAGATGAAGCGTGTGAGGCAAACTCAATTCCATTTTTTGTTTTCTTTTATAAACTAAACTAGTGCTAAAACAAGAAACAAAAAGATTCGATTGCAAGATCTAAAGATATACCTTCAAGTGCTAACCTCCCCGGCAACGGCGCCAGAAAAAGAGCTTGATATCTACTACACAACCTTCTTCTTGTAGACGTTGTTGGGCCTCCAAGTGTAGAGGTTTGTAGGACAGTAGCAAATTTCCCTCAAGTGGATGACCTAAGGTTTATCAATCCGTGGGAGGCGTAGGATGAAGATGATCTCCCTCAAACAACCCTGCAACCAAATAACAAAGAGTCTCTTGTGTCCCCAACACACCCAATACAATGGTAAATTGTATAGGTGCACTAGTTCAGCGAAGATATGGTGATACAAGTGCAATATGGATAGTAGATATAGGTTTTTGTAATCTGAAATTATAAAAACAGCAAGGTAACTAATGATAAAAGTGAGCACAAACAGTATTGCAATGTGTTGAAATAAGGCATAGGGTTCATACTTTCACTAGTGCAAGTTCTCTCAACAATAATAATATAATTGGATCATATAACTATCCCTAAACATGCAACAAAGAGTCACTCCAAAGTCACTAATAGTGGAGAACAGACGAAGAGATTATTGTAGGGTACAAAACCACCTCAAAGTCATCCTTTCAGATCGATCTCTTCAAGAGTCCGTAGTAAAATAACACGAAGCTATTCTTTTCGTTCAATCTATCATAGGGTTCGTACTAGAATAACACCTTAAGACACAAATCAACCAAAACCCTAATGTCACCTAGATACTCCAATGTCACCTCAAGTATCCGTGGGTATGATTATACGATATGCATCACACAATCTCAGATTCATCTATTCAACCAACACAAAGAAATTCAAAGAGTGCCCCAAAGTTTCTACCAGAGAGTCAAGATGAAAACGTGTGCCAACCCCTATGCATAAGTTCATGAGGTAACGGAACTCGCAAGTTGATCACCAAAACATACATCAAGTGGATCACATGGTATGCCATTGTCACCACAGATAAGCACGTGCAAGACATACATCAAGTGTTCTCAAATCCTTAAAGACTCCATCCGATAAGGTAACTTCAAAGGTAAAACTCAATCCATTAAAAGAGAGTAGAGGGGGAGAAACATCATAAGATCCAACTATAATAGCACAGCTCGCGATACATCAAGATCGTACCACCTCAAGAACACGAGAGAGAGAGAGAGATCAAACACATAGCTACTGGTACATACCCTCAGCCCCGAGGGAGAACTACTCCCTCCTCGTCATGGAGAGCGCTGGGATGATGAAGATTGCCACCAGAGAGGGATTCCCCCCTCCGGCAGGGTGCCGGAACGGGTCTAGATTGGTTTCCGGTGGCTACGGAGGCTTCTGGCGGCGAAACTCCCGATCTATTCTGCTCCTCGATGTTTTTAGGGTATATGGACATATATAGGCGAAAGAAGTCGGTCAGGGGAGCCACGAGGGGCCCATGAGGGTGGGGGCACGCCCAGGGGGCAGGCACGCCTCCCTGCCTCGTGGCCACCTTGAAGCTTCCCTGATGTCTACTCCAAGTCTCCTGGATTGCTTCCGTTCCAAAAATAACTCTCCCAAAAGTTTCATTCCGTTTGGACTCCATTTGATATTCATTTTCTTCGAAACACTGAAATAGGCAAGAAAACAACAATTTGGGCTGGGCCTACGGTTAATAGGTTTGTCCCAAAAATAATATAAAAGTGTATAATAAAGCCCATAAACATCCAAAACAGATAATATAATAGCATGGAACAATAAAAAATTATAGATACGTTGGAGACGTATCACGTATCACCATCACACTTTTTATCTTTACCGTTTTTCTTAGTTCGATCCTTTTGGTAATATCTTGATCTAGTAGAATAAAGTTTAGTATGATCTAGTTTTGAGTTTTGCTTTATGATCCTTCTATGTAATCGAGTCCATGAGCTATATATAATAAAGATTAGTGTTGAGTCAAGGGCTTAGTTATATTGCTATGATCTTGAGGGAATAAAAGTAAGAATAAAAAAGGGAATAAAGAGATCATATTGGTCTTATGGAGAGTAATGACTTCACATATAAAGAGTATGATGAATAAAAGTTGTTGAGAGTTGACAAACATACTTTTGGTCATCGTTGCAATTAATAGGAAGTAATAAAGAAAGAGAGGTTTTCACATATAAATATACTATCTTGGACATCTTTTATGATTGTGAGCACTCACTAAAATATGACATGCTAAAAAGTTGACGTTGGACAAGGAAGACAACGTAATGGATTATGTTTTCTTACATCCGAAATAAATTATATTGTCATGGATCATTCAACATGTTGAGCTTGTATTTCCCCCTCATGCTAGCCAAATTCTTTGCACCAAGTAGAGATACTACTTGTGCTTCCAAAAATCCTTAAAACCAGTTTTGCCATGGGAGTCCACCATATCTACCTATGGATTGAGTAAGATCCTTCAAGTAAGTTGTCATTGTTGCAAGCAATAAAAACCGCTCTCTAAATATGTATGATTTATTAGTGTAGAGAAAATAAGCTTTATACGATATTGTGATGTGGAAGAAATAAAAGCGACAGACTGCATAATAAAGGTCCATATCACAAGTGGCAATATAAAGTGACGTTCTTTTACATTAAGATTTCGTGCATCCAACCATAAAAACACATGTCAACCTCTGCTTTCCTCTGCGAAGGGCCTATCTTTTATTCTTGTCTTATACTTCATACAAGAGTCATGGTGATCTTCACCTTTTCTTTTTACATTTTATCCTTTGGCAAGCACAATGTGTTGGAAAGATCCTGATATATATAGCTAATTGGATGTGAGTTTTCATGAACTATTATTATTGACATTACCCTTGAGGTAAAAGGTTGGGAGGCAAAACTATAAGCCCCTATCTTTCTCTGTGTCCGATTAAAACTTCATACCCATAAGTATTGCATGAGTGTTAGCAATTGTGAAAGACTAAATGATAGTTGAGTATGTGGACTTGTTGAAAAGCTCTTATATTGACTCTTTCTGATGTTATGATAAATTGCAATTGCTTCAATGACTGAGATTATAGTTTGTTAGTTTTCACTGAAGTTTTTGATTCATACTTGAATTGTGAATGAATTGTTACTTTAGCATAAGAAATCATATGACAATATATATATATATATATATATATATATATATATATATAGGGTCATGCTATTCGTCACCCTGGGTGAGGAATAGTTATTCTTCACCCTCTCTTTATTTTGACATCAATGCACCGTATTTTTACGTTTCATAAATTTTGTCTTATTTCATACATAAAAAGAAAACATAATAAAATATGTACTCACCGTAAAAATATTTTATGTTACATACAATTACGAATGTAAAAACATAGTGTAAAACATACATAAAATGTGATTTTTCTGGTCTTATAACCTATATTTTTGTTTTTTATACCAACTTTTACATATTAAATCAAAATGCATGTAACTATTTATATTCTAAATGTAATTTATTTAGAAAGCGATCGTCAGATTACCTCAGGTGAAGAATTACTTATTCTGCACCCTGGGTGATGAATAGTAACACTATATATATGTGTTGTTGTTGTTGTTGTTCTAAGAATGATCATGATGCCCTCATGTTCGTATTTTATTTTATCGACACCTCTATCTCTAAACATGTGGACATATTTTTCGATATCGGCTTCCGCTTGAGAACAAGCGAGGTCTAAGCTTGGGGGACTTGATACGTTCATTTTGCATCATGCTTTTATATCGATATTTATTGCATTATGGGATGTTATTACACATTATGTCACAATACTTATGCCTATTCTCTCTTATTTTACAAGGTTTACACGAAGAGGGAGAATGCCGACAGTTGGAATTCTGGGCTGGAAAAGGAGCAAATATTAGAGACCTATTCTGCACAACTCCAAAAGTCCTGAAACTTCACGAAAGTCAATTTTCGAATATATAAAAAATATTGGGCGAAGGAAGCAACAGAGGGGGCCACCCACCATCCACGAGGGTGGGGGGCGCCCCCTGCCTCGTGGCCCCCCTGGCAGGCCTTTGGTGCCCATCTTTGGCTATATGAAGTCTTTCGCCCTGGAAAAAATCATAAGCAAGCTCACGGGACGAAACGCCGCCGCCACGAGGCGGAACCAATCTAGGGCTCCAGCGGAGCTGTTCTGCCGGGGAAACATCCCTTCGGGAGGGGGAAATCATCACCACTGTCATCACCATCAATCCTCTCATCGAGAGGGGGTCAATCTCCATCAACATCTTCACCGACACCATCTCATCTCAAACCCTAGTTCATCTCTTGTATCCAATCTTTGTCACAAAACCTCAGATTGGTACCTGTGGCTGTGGGTTGCTAGTAGTGTTGATTACTCCTTGTAGTTGATGCTAGTTGGTTTACTTGGTGGAAGATCATATGTTCAAATCCTTTATGCATATTAATACCCCTCTGATTACGAACATGAATATGCTTTGTGAGTAGTTACGTCTGTTCCTGAGGACATGGGAGAAGTCTTGCTATAAGTAGTCATGTGACTTTGGTATTCATTCGATATTTTGATGAGATGTATGTTGTCTCTCCTCTAGTGGTGCCATGTGAACGTCGACTACATGACACTTCACTATTTTTTGGGCCTAGGGGAAGGCACTGGGAAGTAATAAGTAGATGATGGGTTGATAGAGTGACAAAAGCTTAAACCCTAGTTTATGCGTTGCTTCGTAAGGGGCTAATTTGGATCCATATGTTTCATGCTATGGTTAGGTTTACCTTAATACTTCTTTTGTAGTTGCAGATGCTTGCAAGAGGGGTTAATCATAAGTGGGATGCTCGTCCAAGGAAGGGCAGTACCCAAGCACCGGTCCACCCACATATCAAATTATCAAAGTACCGAACGTGAATCATATGAACGTGATGAAAACTAGCTTGACGATAATTCCCATGTGCCCTCGGGAGCGTTTTCCTTTATATAAGTGTTTGTACAGGCTTGTCCTTTTCTACAAAAAGGACTGGGCCATCTTGCTGCACCTTATTTACTTTTATTACTTGTTACCCGTTACAAATTACCTTGTCACAAAACTACGTGTTACCGATAATTTCCGTGCTTGCAGAGAATACCTTACTGAAAACTGCTTATCATTTCCTTCTTCTCCTTGTTGGGTTCGACACTCTTACTTATCGAAAGGACTACGATAGATCCCCTATACTTGTGGGTCATCAATAACCAATAGTGGAACCTGGATGCCCATATTGGCTCCTATATATTCTACGAAGATCTTTATTGGTCGAACCTTATGACAACGTACGCAACTCCCTTTGTCCACAGGTATGTTACTTGCCCGAGATTCGATCGTCAGTATCTTCATACCTAGTTCAATCTCGTTACCGGCAAGTCTCTTTACTCGTTCCGTAATACATCATCTTGCAACTAACTCATTAGTCACTTTGCTTGCAAGGCTTCTTATGATGTGTATTTCCGAGAGGGGCTAGAGATACCTCTCTGATACTCGGAGTGACAAATCCTAATCTCGATCTATGCCAACTCAACAAACACCTTCGGAGATACCTGTAGAGCATCTTTATGATCACCCAGTTACGTTGTGACGTTTGATAACACACAAGGTATTCCTCTGGTATCTGGGAGTTGCTTAATCTCATAGTCGAAGGAATATGTATTTGACATTAAGAAAGCAATAGGAATAAACTGAACGATCAATATGCTAAGCTAACATATGGGTCTTGTCCATCACATCATTCTCCTAATGATATGATCCCGTTATCAAATGACAACACGTATTTATGGTTAGGAAACCTTAACCATCTTTGATCATTGAGCTAGTCTAGTAGAGGCTTACTAAGGACAAGATATTTGTTTATGTAATCACACATGTATTTAAGTTTCCGATCAATACAATTCTAGCATGAATAATAAACCTTTATCATAAATAAGGAAATATAAAATAACAACTTTATTATTGCCTCTAGGGCATATTTCCTTCAGTCTCCCACTTGCACTAGAGTCAATAATCTAGATTACATAGTATTGAATCTAACACCCATGGAGTCTTGGTGCTGATCATGTTTTTCTCGCGAAAGAGACTTAGTCAACGGGTCTGCTACGTACATTCAGATTTGTAACATCCCAAATTTTCAATTTGGAATGTTATACATTAGATCATCATTGCATATCATATTTTATTGCATTTTGGTTGATCCAGAAATTTCACGCAACTCAAGGACCCTCGGAGAGAGTTGGGGATTTCATTATTTTCATATTTGAGTTTTCTCAAATTTTGAAAATAGGATCATTTGATTTTATTTATTTTATCTTCAATTATTTCTATCACGAAATATGAGAGAGGGAATAAAATGACTTTCCCAAAATAAATAAATATTGAGGATTTAATTATAAAATCAAATAAGATTTTATTTTGGTTTTATTTTCTATTTTATTTGAATTTAGGAAAAATGCGCGTTCTTCAAGATTGCATTTAGGCCCCAAATAAATGTTCATCCTGTGCAGCTTGATTTTAGAAGCCGGGGGAAATTTATTTCGGTATTTTTGGAGTCCTTTTAGTATTCCTTTTGTTTGTTTTTCTGCGCAAAATTATTTAAAAAAAACGCGAACCGACTGCGGGCCAGGATCGGCCAGGACTCCCTGGCCGGGGCCTTTATATAGCACCGCCCCGGGCCGCTCCAGCCCACCCGAGCCATCGCGCCTCCCAAAACCCTAGCCCGCCCGTGCCCCAAGCCGCCGCCGCCGGACCCGCACGCCGAGGTTGACCCGCCGCCAGTTTTTTTATAGAAAACCGATGGTTTTCGCTGGTTTTCGTTCGGTTTTTTTAGTTTTCGTTTTTTATTAGATCGTTTTTTTCGGTTTAGGTTAATTAGCGAGCGTTCACTCGTTCATTCGTTTTAACAAACGCGTTCATCATTAAGTTCGAGAAAACGAACGTCCGTTGGATTTTCCGCGATTATTTCTGATCATGATTTCTGATCCGATTTTCGTTTTAGTATAACTTTTCGCTCATTTATCGGAATCAGGCGATTCAAGCGCCTGGAGTTTCATCTCGAAACCCTCTTTCCATTTAACCAACTCAAACAAGTTTTTGCCTCTGTAAAATTTGACCTAAATCTAGAATAGTAGACGGAGCTTGTTTCTTTTGCCATTTGACTTTCATTGCTTCGTTCGTTTTGATTCTTTTTGGCCAACCGGAGTTCTTAAGTTGAAATTTCTGGTTAGATCTCTTATTTGAGCTTATCTGTGCATTAGATGAGTACTTATTGTATGCCTGTTTGTTTGCGATAGAGTACCCGAAGTGCGCCGCTTGCTACTTCGAATCGCTAGGTTTTGCGGATCATCAGCAATGCAAGTAACACTTTGATCATACCTCCTACTACCTAGTTTTTATTGCATTAGATCAATCCTCAAACATTGCATGATTAGGATCAAATTAAATTGTGGGTTTTGGGAAGTAGATGAGGTAGAACCTATTACCTGTTTTATTATCAAACCCTGGGAAATACTTCTACGTTGCTTATATTGCCATGCTATGCTAGTAGACGTGGATTGGGTGAGTGTATCCATGACAGATGTGAGTTTTTTAAATTAATGGTTTATCTAAGGTGGCAACTTAAACACATATCTGGGTGGATTGAGGCACCTGGGTATTCCAGCGATTGCCTGTTTATCTTTTGGACCGTCACCCCGGCTCAAAGGGATCATGAGATTATTCATACTAGAAACTTCCGTGTGCAGCCACAAGCTACCATGGGCCCTAGCATAGTTGATTAAGTCGTGCGAACTCTTACAGTGGTAGACTAGCAGATGTAGGGGAAAGTAGGTGTAACGGTCTACTCGGTCGTAAGGTGCTAGCGCTTCTCAAAGACTATGTCTCGGTCATCCGTCTCTCGAACACCATGTAGTGCGAGAATCCCAACGGAGGAGATCGAGTCTTGTGGGGAAAAGTGCGCAAACCTCTGCAGAGTGTATAAACTAATCATGGTTAGCCATGTCCCCGGTTATGGACAACTTGAGTATCTAGTACTTGGATTATCATGTGAATCTCATCATGTTACTCTAATTAATATTGTTGGGTTTTAATGTTGAAGCTTAATTGGGATTGAGAGGGTGTCTACACTCTCAATATTTAACAACTACCATGATAGTTAAATAAAATTTATTCCTTTGCAGTAGGGAAAATTGGCTTTACGCAAAACTGTAACCATAGAGCTTTCCACCAGCAAAATATGCATGTAGTATAGCTTTATTCTTCCATTATTATCTATGTGTTACTTTGCCAGCATATTCCATGTGCTAACCCGTTTCGGGCTGCAACGTTCATGTTGCAGACTTTTCAGACGACGAGTAAGGTGCCTTAGGTCGTGGTTCTATACTCAGTGATGCCATTGGAGTTGATGGACTCACTTATCTTCCAAGCCTTCCATTGTTATCGTTATTAGATGGCCTTAAGCCATATTTATTGTAATAAGTTGTCTTTTGAGATACTCGATGTAATAAGTGTGTGATTGCTACTCTGTTATAAATCCTTCAAGTACCATGCGGTGTCAGCATTACTGATCTAGGGTTGACACTGGAGCACATAGATTGGACCGTTTGAGGTCTGGTCGCTACAAGATGGTATCGGAGCACACACTGACTGTAGGACACGACCACTAAGCTAAAGCCTAGATCACTGCTCACTCTTCTCATTCTGACTCCTCAACTTTTCTACTCTTTTAGGATGGCGGATGCAAGGAACAAGTTCATGCAACCGGATGAAGATACACCCTTTGGACGTCATTTGAAGGAAGTCACTAGATACCTGAACATCGGAGTACCAAGCTTCACTAGAACTGTTGGGGATATTACTACTGGAGGTAAACCGGCCTTATGTAGCCGGGTTGACTCTTTGAAGATTAGAAGCCCATGAAGATGTAAAGATGCTGGCGCTTTACGGAGGGCCCAAAGGCAAGTTACAATATGTAAATGTAAACCGGCCTAGTCATGTAACTTGTATAGTAAGATAGAAAGAGAGAGGCCGAACCGGATACGTTTATAAACTGGCTTCGGGACTCTATAGACCGGCGGGCGTCAACCTATGTATATAAAGGGACGACCCGGCCGCGGTTTAGGGATAGACAACAACAACTCGAGAACCAGACAAAGCGGATTCGCTCCCTGGCCTTCGAAACCCTAGCAATACCAATCACAACTAGACATAGGCTTTTACCTTCATCGAAGGGGCCGAACTAGTATAAACTCCCATGTCCCTTTGTCCGGTTTAACCCCTTTAAGTTAACCCGTTGCGATGGCTCCATGACTAAGTCCTTTCACGAGGACATCTGCCGTGACAAACCCACGACAGTTGGCGCCCACCGTGGGGCAGTCACACGATGGTTTTAAGTTCTTGAAGGGCAGCTTCGATGGACTCAAGGGATACGCTGTGGGCCGGATGACGAAGAGTCGCCGCGGCAAGCTCTACATCGACAACGCAGGATGGGTCCCGAGGCCGATTCAATCGAATACAGGTACCGGGTCCCCTTTGGTGGGATTCACGTCTTCATCGGCAAGATCGGCGAACCAGCCCCCGAGCCGGACATCTGCACCGACATCATCGAAACGGCTCGGCGCGCAAGTTCTTCGCTGGTTCAGCCCGAGGCCAGGCATGTTTTCGTAGGTGTCATCCATGGATCAGGGTACGAGGATGGACCGGTGTCCAATGGAGAAACCATAGTCTGCTCCGATGACGAGTCTTCCGGAGAAACTGAATCGCTTTACCAGTTGCAGGACGGCCGGATTGAGGAAGGATCCGAGGGCAACAGTATTCCGGATTCCCCCGGCCTGCCAAACTGGGCCGCCATCTTCATGGCCGGCACACAATCGGCGCCTCATTCATCTACCGCCACAGCAATGCTCTCCGGTTCAACAACGGCCACACCAGCAGGGGCAGGAAGCTCGGCGCCACCTCCGGCCCAGGTCTTGTCTGATTTGTTCGACGCTCTGGCAACATTGATGTCCGCGGAGGTAGACGCAGCAGCCAGGGATCAGCATGATGCAGAGATTGCAAAGGTGAAAGATCAGATAGCCCAGGCCAAAGCAGACCTGGCAGAAGAGAACGCCAGGATGACTACGGAGCGGGCCGAGTTGGAAGCACAGGCTTACCAGATTAGACTGGATCAGAATGCTTCAGAGGAAGTCATGAGAAGAAGGTACCGATCACGTCTCCTGTCGGTTTATGAGCCGCAGAATCTTTTCAACACGCCAGGCGCAGGAGCTGGTAACCAACCCACACTAAAACGGGCGGGGTGCCGGGAGCAGGAGCGCCGGTTCAGGCGCGCATGACGGACCTGCCTCGCCAGAATAACATTGTACCATCGACACCGCCCGGGCATTATTCCAACCCGTTGGACAACATTGTGGCCGCTGCGTCACGCCTGGCGGCCCTCCCAACCGATGACGAGTCACCAGTTGTAGTGGAAGCACGTCGGGCCAGGGATCTCCTTCAGACAGCACTAAATCAATAGCAAGCATATTCACACAGCCGTGAGAGGATTCACTCCACTCCTCGCCCAAGCCGGAGTTATAGCAGACACGTGGAAGACGAACGGCCGTGTCCAGTAGTGCACGCCGCCGAAATTCGCCACGAGGGAACAACCCGACTGGGGGAGGTGCTAATGCGCAAGATGTTGTGGACCATGGCCGCGCACGTCGAGAGGCCGAGTTGACAGCTCGACACGAGGCATGACAACATACTCTGGTTCACCCCACTGCCTGCGTGGAGCCAGGGGTGATGTTCAGCTCCTTAGGGGTACCGTGTTTATCTCCTGCTTTGCGTAATGTGAAACTACCCAAGGATTTCAAGGGACCTCGTAAGGTACCAAATTATACCGCCGATTTGCAGCCAGAGGCGTGGGTGGAGAGCTATGAGATGGCAATGGAGATGTTAGATGTGGACGAGGCAGTGTGTGCTAAATATTTCACCATGATGTTGGAAGGAACAACTCGCACTTGGTTGAAAAGCTTGCCGACCAACTCTATTGGATCATGGGCCGAACTGAAGCACTGGTTTATCCGGAACTTCAAGGATACATGTAAGCAGCCGATGTCAATTGTAGATCTGGCCGCTTGTGTCCAAGAGGAAGGGGAGTCCACGACCCATTGGGTCAAACGGGTCTCGGTGATTTTGCATTCGTTAGATCGTATCAACGCAGACACCGCAGTGTTAACGTTAGAGGGTAATTGCTGTTTCAAACCGTTGAAACAGAAGTTGGAAAGGCTCAAACGTCACTGCAACGACATGTCAACACTCATGGCCGCTTTGGTTAAATACGCCGATTCAGATAATACCAAGGATCCGGATTCAGAGGAGGACAAACCGGAGAAGGGTAAGAAGACCGGTAATGCCAAAGGCCAACAACACAATCCGGCAGGCCATGGAAACGCTGGTAAGCGCAAGGCCGACAGTGGTTTGGACTTTGTCGCAAATACCAACGTGCAGGAGAATGGCCAGCGCCGTAAAGGCAAGCAGCCCCAGAGGGGTGGAGGCCCAGGCAACAATTTGGAGCGTTTGTTAAATCAGCCCTGTCCAAAGCATGGATTGAAGAAGAAATCGGCATCACATCTCTGGAAAGATTGTTATATCATGAGGGATTTCAAGAATTCCAATATGTTCCAATATGACAACGGCCCGCCCGGCAGTTCAGGAGGAGGTTTCCAAGGGTCGGGTTACGGAGGCGGTGGTTCCGGTTCAGGGTTTCCAGGCAATCAAACCGGACACGTCAATCAAGAACACCAAGGCAACCAGGGAGGTTACAACCATCAGGGGAGCCAACAGTAGCAGCAGCAGCAGTCGGGTTATCAGAGCAATCCCAAACAGCTGAACAGCGGGCAATATCATGTCTTCACTACTAGTTTGTGCAAGCGTGATTAGAAGCTTCACAAAAGGGTAGTCAACTCTGTTGAGCTGGCAGTACCTCAGTATTTACGCTGGTCGGAGCAGCCTATTTTGTGGAGCAGAGAGGATCACCCGCCCCGGGTTGATAATCCAGGTCATTTGGCCTTGGTGGTAGCCCCTCAAGTTGGGGGATATAAGTTCACTAAAGTACTCATGGATGGGGGAAGTAGTATCAATATTTTGTATTATGATACATTTCGCCGTATGGGGTTGACAGATAAGGATCTTAAACCGTCAAATACGGTATTTCATGGTGTGGTGCCTGGTAAGTCTGCATATCCTGTTGGTAAGATAGCTTTGGAGGTAGCTTTTGGAGATGACTACGATTCAAGGTCAGAAACAGTGACATTTGAGGTGGTGAAGATCAAAAGTCCATACCACGCCTTGTTTGGGCGGCCGGTTTATGCTAAGTTTATGGCAAGGCCATGTTATGTTTACCTGTAGCTTAAAATGCCAGGTCATAAGGGGACTATCACAGTACATGGAAGTAGAAAGATTTCTTTGGAGTGTGAAGAAGGCGATGCGGCTTATGCTGAGTCGGTTTGTGCCACGGAGGAGTTAAAATTCTATAAGGAGCAAGTTGATCTGGCAGACATGACCTCCTTAAAAAAGCCAACCACGGAACATGATCTAGCATTGAAGTTCAAATCAGCTACAGACACTAAGATGGTTGACTTTGTCCCTGGCGATTCATCCAAACAGTTCAGCATCAGCGCTAACCTGGATCCCAAATAGGAAAGCACGCTCATCGAGTTCATCCATGAGAATCGGGACATCTTTGCATGGAAACCTTCTGACATGCCAGGTGTACCGAGAGAACTCGCTGAGCACACACTCAACATTGATCCGAAATTCAAACCGGTCCGACAGTTCCTCCGCCGCTTCAACAAGGAAATGCGCAAGGCTATAGGTGAAGAGGTCGCCCGTTTGTTGGCTGCTGGGTTTATTGTTGAAGTTTTTCATCCAGAGTGGTTAGCCAATCCGGTGCTGGTTCTTAAGAAAAACGGCACTTGGCGCATGTGTGTGGACTACACAGATTTAAACAAGGCTTGCCCTGCAGACCCCTTTGCTCTCCCTCGCATTGATCAGATAATTGATGCTATGGCGGGTTGTGACCGTTTGTGTTTTTTGGATGCTTACTCTGGTTATCATCAGATCAAAATGGCAGTTAAGGACCAGGAGAAGACAGCCTTTATAACTCCCTTTGGAGCCTTCTGCTATGTTTCCATGCCCTTTGGACTCAAGAGTGCCCACGCAACTTACCAGCAATGTGTTCAGAATTGCCTTCATAAGCAAATTGGGCGCAATGTTCATGCCTATGTAGATGATATTGTGGTCAAATCCAGAAAGGAGGGGACTTTGATAGATGATCTACGGGAAACTTTTGACAATCTCCGGGTCTATAAGATGATGCTCAATCCGGAGAAATGTGTTTTCGGTGTCCCGGCAGGCAAACTCTTAGGTTTTCCGGTTTCAAACAGAGGCATTGAGGCTAATCCGGAAAAGATTGCAGTGATTACATCCTTGGCTAAATCGGCGTGTATTAACGATGTGCAACGTCTGGCCGGCCGGATTACAGCCTTGAGCCGGTTTATCAGCCGCCTTGGAGAGAAGGCCATCCCCTTATATCAGATGCTTAAGAAAATGGATAACTTTGTCTGGAGTGAAGCAGCTGATAAGGCGTTTGAAGATCTGAAGAAACAGCTCGTGGAACCACCCGTGCTGGCAGCACCGATCGATAAAGAGCCATTATTATATGTGGCTACTAATGCCCGGGCTGTCAGCGTAGCCATTGTGGTAGAGCGCAAGGAGCCTGAAAAAGAGTATCCGGTTCAACGGTCGGTTTATTATATCAGTGAGGTGCTCATTGAGTCAAAGCAGAGGTATCCGCATTGGCAGAAACTGGTGTATGGGGTGTTTATGGCAAGCCGGAAGCTCAAACACTATTTTCAGGGCCATCCTATCACAGTAGTCAGTTCAGCTCCTCTGGGCGACATCATTCAAAACAGAGAGGCAACTAGCCGAATTGCCAAGTGGGCCATCGAGCTTGGACCCCACGGGCTCAAATATGTACCCCACATGGCGATCAAGCCCCAGGCACTCGTAGATTTCATCAATGATTGGACGGAATTACAGGCACCTGAGGAGAAACCAGATAATACATATTGGACTATTCATTTTGATGGGTCCAGACAGCTAGAGGGTTAGGGGGCTGGAGTCGTATTAACTTCCCCACGAGGTGATAAGTTTTGTTATGTCCTTCGTTTAATGTTCCCTTATACTAACAATGCAGCTGAATATGAGGCTTTACTCCACGGTCTTCGAATGGCTAAAGAGATGAATTTGAGCCGGGTTAAGTGCTTCGGCGATTCAGATATAGTGGCTCAGCAAGTGTCTGGCACTTGGGATTCTAAGGACCCACTCATGGCTGCATATCGGCGAGAGGTGGACACAGTGGCTGGTCACTTTAAAGGTTATCAGGTGGACCATATAGACCGGCGGAAGAATGAAGCGGCAGCCACTTTAAGTCGTCTTGGTTCCCAATGTAAACCGGTTCCGCCCAATGTCTTTCTTGATGTATTGCACAATCCGTCAGTCAAATACCAACCGAAGAAGATTTGGCTGTTCCTGATCCGGAGGCTCAATTGGTGGCAGCTCTGCATGCCATACCGAATTGGACGATCCCATATCTGGATTACATGAACCGGGGCGAGTTACCAGCTAAGGAAACGTTGGCTCCACAGATAATCCGGTGTTCCAAGTCCATGACCATACTCAACGGGGAGTTACATCGGTACAGTGTTTCAGGAGTGATTCAACGATGCATTTCTCCTCAAGAAGGTTGTGAGATTTTGAGAGAAATTCATGAAGGGGATTGCGGTCACCACGCCGGTTCAAAGTCGTTGGTTGCTAAATCTTTTCGCCATGGTTTTTACTGGTTGATGGCGCATGCTGGTGCGGAGGATTTAGTCAAAAGATGTGATGGATGTCAAAAGTTTGCCCGCCATGCGCACGTTCTGGCTCAAGAGTTGCGGATGATTCCAATTACGTGGCCGTTTGCCACTTGGGGGATGGATATGGTTGGACCCTTTAAGCGCTCCAAGGACAAGAAGACCCATCTGTTAGTAGCAGTTGATAAATTCACTAAATGGGTAGAGGCAGAGCCAGTCAGCAAGTGTGATGCAGCCACGGCGGTTCAATTCATCAAAAAGGTGATATTCCGGTTTGGCTTTCCACATAGCATTATAACAGATAATGACACTAACTTGTCAAAAGTAGAGATGGAAGAATTCTGTCAACGTGAGCACATCCGGCTTGATATAACATCAGTGGCTCACCCCCAATCTAATGGTCAAGCGGAAAGGGCAAATCAAGAAATTCTGCGGGGTATCAAACCAAGGCTTATGGTTCCCTTAAAGCGGACGCCGGGTTGTTGGGTCGAGGAGCTATCTTCTGTGTTATGGAGCATCAACACCACACCCAATAGGTCTACGGGTTACACGCCTTTCTTCATGGTTTATGGAGCAGAGGCGGTTCTTCCTAGTGACATCCGTCACGATTCGCCCCGTGTGGCAGCTTATGTTGAAGCTGATAATGAGAAGGCACGTCAGGATTCTTTGGACCTGTTGGATGAAGAGCGGGATCTTGCAGCAGCGCGTTCGGCGATTTATCAACAAGATCTTCGACGTTATCACAGCCGCCGGGTTAAAACTAGAACCTTTCAAGAAGGTGATTTGGTGCTCCGGCTCATCCAGGATCAGACTGATATGCATAAGTTATCCCCCCATGGGAAGGACCCTTTGTGGTCAGCAAAAATCTGCACAACGGATCCTACTATCTCATTGATATTCGAGAGCATGAAGACTCACGTTAATCGGAGGAGGATACAAAGCGGCCATGGAACATAGCTCTCCTTCGGCCTTACTATACTTGAAGCCATAGGCCTTTTCACCTGTACATATTTATGACAGTGTATATACCATATAATAAACCGGAGCCTCCGTTATAAGCGGGGTATCTGTTCTTTCTCATATCATATGTGTGCTTTTACAAGTTAATGGTCAAAGCGGAGTCTTGGTTAAACCGGATTTAGCAACTACATAAAGATAAAGAGAATCACTAGGGGGCTTGGTCATGTTTGAACCACAACTACACCTCTTGATAGGCATTTCAGCCACACAAGGAAAAATTTGTGGAGCCAAAGAGAGTATTGTACACCGTACAAACTCAAACATAGGCACACGCTGAGCATCGCTCACAAAGTTACTTGGGGGCTCTTTTTTGCAAAGCAACAAAGAGTTTGAAAGGACCCTCGTAATTGGCTATCAAGCCACGGCTTGGAAGCCTGGTGTATTCACCTAAAACCCCGGGTTAACCTGCCTTCATCAAGTAAGCCACTCCAATCCAGGTAATCTTGGCATGACCCATCGAACGTTTGACAAGTCAATCTTTTACAGACCCTGAACTTGTCATAGTTAAAACGGTGATTGGTTAATTGGAGGCCCATCTTAAAAGGCTTTGTTAAATGGTTTAACTCAAAGGCCTGGCAGCCCATGAAAAGCCTCGATTTGGAGCCTGGCAGCTCGTAAAAAGCCTCGCATATTTTCCTATTTGAATTTTGTTTGTTGACAATCATAAGTATTTTTTGATAAACCGGCATCCTTGATCTGGCTTGCTTTCCAACCACCAGTTGTTGGTTCATGCTCAATTATAAACCGGTGGTCACTGACCCGGTCTGGTTTGACTAAATCACCAGTGTTATGAAGAAAATCCGGTAGGTATACCGGTTCGGTTTAATAGAAAGACCAGCATTATGAAGATGAGATTATCAAACGTATCGGGTTGGTGTTAAACACCTTTGCTGTATACACGTTTGCTCACTCAATGAGGTATGCTTTGTACATTATTTTTTGTACAAACACTTGATTATTCAGCTCAAGTACTATATACTTCTTGGATATTATAACATGCTTAGCGGTAAACCGCTAGACACTTTTAAGTTTTTTGTACCCAGGAAGGCAGGTCATCATAGACTATGCATAAAATATATCCTGAAGGGCGGCACAGATTGTCACAAAGAGTTATGAAGCATGCTCGATGGCATGGTAGATAAACAAAGTTTCAGCTATCCTATTACATGAAGCGTTAAAGTGGCTCAACAGTGACATTGTTTTTCACAGTAGCCATATAAACCGGCAACCGGATCAAGACTCTTCATCATGACGGTTTGACGGTTGCAGATCAGTTAGTGTAGGCACTTCTTCATCCCTCCCCAGCCACTGGAAATCAGCCGTTGACCAATCGATTCCGGTTAAAGCTTGGAATACTGCTTCCTCATGGATAAGATCAGAAGGGTTAATATCAGGGGCATAAGTGTGCTTACGAATCGGAGGCACAAGTTCTTCGACTTCATGGATCTCAGTCGGCTGTCTTTTCCCTTCTGCATCATAAAACGGTTGAAAATGGGACAAATTGGTGTCCTCAGCTAATTTGCTGGCCGCTGGCCGCATCTGTTTGGTCAACCGCCGAAGATCATCATTGTCAAAATTTGAACCGTCTTCTTTAACGCCTGGATACCCTTTAATGATATCCTACGCTTCAAGATCTGGAATCCAGGCCTTGGCTTGAATAAGGGCAGTTAATGCTCCGGCTCTTGCAGCGGCTCTTTTCAACTCGGCAATACGCGCCGGTAACATGCCCAGCTTCTCAAGGGTTTCCTTAATTAACGTTGGCGCCGGTTTGTTATAAGCTATTGTACTAATGGCTCGCTGAGATCCAGAGTATAGCTGTTCAACCAATGTATATGCCGCTTTGAGCTTCATCCGCATATCTGCACCAAGATGAGTGATCTGAGTTCCTGCCAAAGATTTTTTCAACATCGTGGTCAGTTTTAAGATTCATTGACTGATGCAACATACATAAGTAGATACTTACCAAAGATAGCAGAGGTCATAGCGTTGATTTGGCGCTTCAAACCGGCTAGTTCTTCAACTACCGGTTTCAGGGCTTCCTTGGCATCTACGGCTCTTTTGGTCAAACCGGCTTTTTCGGTTTCCCATGCAGCACGATCTTGATTGAAGGATTCTTTCAATTTTTCCATTCCGGCCAGGGCCTGGGTCAGCTCCTCTTTGGCTTTTGCAGCTTCGGCTTGTTGTGACTTCACATTTTCTTGTAAGTCAGAGTTTTTGGCATCTTTGCTTCTCAGTTCAGCCCGCAACATTGAAGGTATCTTCAACAAAACAACATATATATGCACTAAGTATAAAGCATATAACAAGTTATCCACTTCATACTTGGGGGCTAATGCTTATTTGCTCTCAAATACTACCTTCTATGCAAGTCTCCAGAACAATGCAAGCATTATCCTTGACACTTGGGGGCTAATGTACGTTTGTTCTAAACTGGCGGTGTGGATTAAAAACCGGATTATCTTGCCAAGTTAAACCGGCCTTTGGGGGCTATGCTACAGAACATTATCTAATTTTTCAAACATGAGTTTTATCTATGATTGAAGACACGCCTTGGCAAGGATTAATGATGGGATGCTTAAAGTGTTACAAAGACCCGGTTTATGATTGACGATCATAAAACGACTCTTGGGGGCTACTTGGAATAGTATTTCAGCTATAAATCAATGTGCAAGGGAGAAGAATTTACCTCATATCGTTCTTTCATCAAATTCACCAAACTAGCTTCATAATCCCGGTTTGAGTGCAGACGGTTCAAGAAGCCGGAATGAAGCTCATCAGCGTTAAGATGAGCATAGTTTGATAAGTCGCTGCTCCATTTACCTTTATCCCTGGCAATTTGCTCTTCTTTGGCACTATGCTGAGCCAAAATGACGGGATGACTAGGAGAACTGTGGCCTACTCTAGTAATAATAACGTCATCGCCTTGGCCTTCAGGATTTTGGGCGGATGATGATGGAATTTCAGTGTCTTTCATTGGATTAGCCCGGTTTGGTTCTGCTGGTTCAGCATCAGGGGCGGCAGGCTCAGCATCTGTGGGTTCGTCAGTATGTTGGCCGTCAAGGGGCGGATCATCAAAAGTTGTTTCAGGATGGAGGCCTTCCGGTTCACCTGTTTGCTCCGGTTCACCTGTTGGTTCTTCTTCTTCAGCAACACGGTTTTCTGGCGGATTGGTGACCCGAGCTTTCTTGCTGGGTCTAGCTTTGGCCCTGCAAACAGAATAAAAAGGGTTAATATCCTGTTCAAAAGATGTAGGGCGCATTGAAAGGAAAGGTTTTTCGTAACTCACCCAGCCATAGTTTTCAAAGGGGGAGTTGAGTTGCTATCGATTCACCAGAAGAGGAAGGAGGTGTCACCTGATAATTTGAATCGGACGGATTAAGAGGTTGTCTGAAATAACCTGCCTTGGGGTAAGAATGGTCAGAAGTAGGAGAGACCTCAGACCGACGCTTCCGAACCGGAGTATCAGGTAAACTGGTGGAGGTGACCTGTTGGCCACTGTGCCAGGTTGTCTGGCGAGCCTCATGTTGTTGAGTCTTCAAAATAAATGTTGGATCCAAGCGAGCAAGAGGATGAGAAAATCTTACTTTCCGGATTGTTTGGCGAGTTTTTTGTGTTGGCATAGAGTCTGAACCGGAGGAAAGGGTAATTACCTCTACGTCCTCAGCCTGACTAGCTTCGGCCTCCTCCTGAGGAAGATCATTGTTAACAAGATGCATAAAAAGAGAGCCAAGCGAGTCAAGTTCTACCTCAACTTCTAGGTCATCAGTGTCATCATCAAGTTCCATAGTAATCCGGTCAGCCGTTTTCCGCTTTGATGTCCGTTTTACGGCTTTGGTCTTCGGGCGGGTTGGTTTGGCCACTTTATCTCTAGTTGGCTTTGCCACTTTCTCTATGGATTTTCGTTTCCAGAAAGGGTCATCACCCTATACATATAAAGAAGAAGGGTTACGGCTTGTATAAGTCAAGGATATTAGAGATGAAGAGGAGGTGTAATGCTTACAGCAGGCGGTTTGTTCTTGGTGTAGAAGGGATTCAGACCGGTTTGACTACAGACCAATTCCGATTCATTCAGAATTTTCTTTAGCCCTTCAGTAACTTCTTCCTCAGATAATTGGATGTTGCAGTGGCATTGAGGATCATCAACTTCACCGGTATATTCGCACATTAAACCGGGACACCGGCTTAGCGGCAAGGTACTCCAGGATATCCAATAGCGTACAAAATCCACACCTGTTAAACCGTTTGCCATAAAGGCCCAGAGCTTGGCGATTTGAGGAGCGTATTTTGCCCTTTCTGAAGAGCTCAGGCATTGTGGCATTGGGTGAGTATTGGATAATCTATGATCTCGGAAGCCGAGGAGGGGATTCTCATCTTCAGGCGAAGTGTCTCTACAATAGAACCATGTTTGGTTCCATTCCTTTGGGTGGCTATGGTGTTTGGCATGAGGAAATTCCACTTCTTTCCGCTTTTGAATCGAGACACCACCAAGCTCTGTATTCGGGCCATTCACAAACTCTGTACGCCGGTTTAAGTGAAAGAAATCCCGGAACAATTCTGCAGTTGGTTCTTCCTGTAAATAGGCTTCACAGAAGACATGGAAATTGCATAAGTTGGAGACTGAGTTGGGACCAATATCTTGTGGATGCAGTTTGAAGCTGGCAAGCACATCTCGATAAAATTTTGACCCTGACGGTTTGAAACCATGACCTATATGGTCAACAAAGATTACCACTTCGCCTTGTCTTGGGGTTGGAGGATTCTCATTTCCTGGGACTCGCCATTTGATCTCAGTTTTCTTAGGCAGAGAGCCGATGCTAACCATCTCATCCAGGTGAGCTTCAGTAACCCAGGAACGAGCCCAGTTGCAGGCAGTGAATTGTTTGGCCATTGCAAAGCGGACAAACTGAAAATGAAAGGCCGGTTTATAAATTATGCATGATCATACACAAGAGACAAGGGAGTAAGAAACGTACTGATATAATAAATGGTACAACTCGGAGACTAGTATAATGAGAAATAAGGTAATGCTAGCGCAGGATTGATCAGATACTGTTAAACCGGAGTGTAATTATGAAGGCAACATGCTCTTCTGGTTTATCAGAGGGCTAATGGCATAGACTATTTATCCAATGTCAAATCGCTTATATTGGTGCGAGGAGAAACAGATCTCACAGTGATGTATAAAACTTTCGGATCTAGAGATAAGACAGAAAAGCAAAAATAATTGGATATTGAAGGGGTGCAGAACTGAAGCAATTTTTGACAGACAGATCAGTTCTTATCAGTTCTTTGCGCATAAAGATTTGTGATGATTATGGTAGGTATGCTACGGTAAGAGATGCATCAAGCATGAAGTATCCATCTACTAAAGGAAGAACAGGGAAGAATAGCACTGATGAACTTCGGAAGAACTGCGAGGAATATCGAAACCCTAGAACAGATCTATGGTGAAAAAAGCAGAGAACTTACCAGAGCTAGTGAGGAAGCAGAAAGGCGCCGCAGTTCTCTGGTGCGTTCAGGGCGATGCAGCGGCCGAGGTCGGAGCAGAGACGACGGTCGATGGTGGCGGCGGAGTTCCAGAGGCTGAGCGGCGCGAGGAAGACGATGTGAAGAGGCACGGGGGGAAATGGTGAAAATGACCCCTCGGTCCTATTTATAAGGAGAAGTGAAAAACGGCAAGTGTGGGAATCGGGGAGTCCAAAAAATGGATAAGTTAATAAAGGTGTCACCTTGATAACTGGATATATATTAAATGAAGGAAATCTCCGATATCAATGGATGGATGATGTCAGGATGGTTTATCGTAATTTTGAAGCATGACGTCACGGCGGTTTACAAGATCAAAAATGAAGACAAGAGAGAAGATTTTTTCTAAAGTGTGGAAGATTGACATGAACAAGTTCAAACCAATCTGGGGCCTAATGTTGGGGATATTACTACTAGAGGTAAACCGGCCTTATGTAGCCGGGTTGACTCTTTGAAGATTAGAAGCCCATGAAGATGTAAAGATGCTGGCGCTTTACGGAGGGCCCAAAGGCGAGTTACAGTATGTAAATGTAAACCGGCCTAGTCATGTAACTTGTATAGTAAGATAGAAAGAGAGAGGTCGAACCAGATACGTTTATAAACCGGCTTCGGGACTCTATAGCCCGGCGGGCGTCAACCTATGTATATAAAGGGATGACCCGGCCACGGTTTAGGGACAAACAACAACAACTCGAGAGCCAGACAAAGCGGATTCGCTCCCTGGCCTTCGAAACCCTAGCAATACCAATCACAACTAGACGTAGGCTTTTACCTTCATCGAAGGGGCCGAACTAGTATAAACTCCCGTGTCCCCTTGTCCGGTTTAACCCCTTTAAGTTAACCCATTGCGATGGCTCCACGACCAAGTCCTTTCACGAGGACAGATGCCGTGACAAACCCACGACAGGAACCTATAACGCCACTTTACCGGAAGAAGAGCGCTGGATGATTCAAGTTCAAGTTCCAAGAAGGACGTTCATGCCAGTCACCAAGCCCATAGAGTTTTCCTTTGATGCACCAACCTGGAGTCTAGGAAAGAGCATGGCAGCTCACATCGCCATGGGACGTATTGGAGAAGTTTACCGCAATGATCTCAAGGATACTATCTACCAGATTTGTGGGCGCCAAGATGAGCAATGGGAGATGATTAGCACCAAGAAGGATAGATCAATCGCAGCTTTTATCCAGGAGTTGAACCAGCACATTCAACGTCAGGAGAACCAGATGTGCGCAGACATGATAGATCTGAAGAAGGCAAGAACAAGAATCAAGAAAACTGGAGGAAGAACTCAAGGCTACACGTGAAGATTATGAAGAGGAAATCAAAGTACTAGTGGAGAAGAATGACGACCTGATCAAGAAGATCGGAATATTCATGGGAGGCCCTACACCAGTAGAAGAAGACGAAGAACCGAAGGAGATTCACCCGGAAGACTACATCATCATCGACGACACCGACTCGGATCCAGATGATAGCGATGATGACTATGTTGATGAAGCTGGAGCAGATATCATGGAGTCTACAACCGAAGAATATTTCTAGTAGACCACCCAACAGTAGTAGTCCACCATGTAAATATAGTAGTCCGAGCACTTTTGTGATAGTTAGACCGATTGTGTGCCCTTGTTTGATTGAATGAAGTGAATTGTTTGCTTTTGCCTCATGTGCATATGGGTAGTGTTTTCTCTTTAGACCCCTCTCTATTCTTAAATCTCATCTTTTCTAAACCCATCAGATGCCTCCGAGACGTGACCTCGGATTTACATTCCCACGGGAGCTCACTTAGTTGATCCAGCGGCAGAATACGTTGATGCAATTGCTAGTCCAGAATCAGAATCAGGGGAACAACAACAGCAACAACCCACCACCACCACCACCACCCGTTGACCACTTAGCCCGTTTTCTTAGGCTGAACCCGCCAGTGTTTTCCAGTAGCACCGAGCCTATAGTAGCAGATGATTGGCTCCGCAAGACAGCAAGGGAGTTGACCACGGCAGGATGCACAGATGCGGAAAAGGTGAAGTTTGCCGCACATCAGCTCGATGGACCCGCAGCATCATGGTGGGAGAATTTCACAGCCACTTTCCCTATCGACACTGTCACATGGGACCAGTTTCAGCAGGCTTTCCATACTGCCCATGTTTCAGCAGGAGCTATGGCCATGAAGAAGCGTGAGTTTGCAACTTACGCCAAGGAGGACGAACCGTTGGCCAGTATGTGGAGGACTTTAGTAAGCTAGCACGTTATGCCCCAGATGACATTGCTACGGATGCAGCTAAGCAGGAGAAGTTTCTGGAAGGACTGAATGATGAGTTGAGCATGCAGTGTTGGAAATATGAGCAAATTACTATGAGATTTAATCCGAATAAATAGAATATAAATCATGACCACAGCAGCAGAGATTAAACTAATCATGCGAACTAGCATAGCAGATGAACATATCACATCTAGGGCACATACTAGAAACATGAATTCTACCACGATCTCGAACAGGAAGGATAGAATCACATACGGTGCAGCGGGCGCAGCACCGCCGACGTTGATGTTGTCGCCCATGTCGTCGAGGATGAGGTTGCCGAGGTCAGGGAAGAAGTCGTCGCTGCCAGCAGTCGCGCGAGTGCGCTCCCCAAAAACCTGGTCGCCCCTCTCCCGTACAGGATCACGAGAGGCGGGGTTCCGGAGGCCTGCTGTCCCTTCTCGCGGTGCACGCTGTAAGGAGGGATGGAGAAGACTAGCTTGGCGGCGCAATGATCTGGAACGGTGATGAGAAACCATACGAAGCGGCAGTTAGGGTAGACGTCTGCCTGACTATATATTGCGGGCCGGGTAGGTCGTGGGAGTAAACCCCACGTCCGAGTCGTCACGATCCAAAAGAATTAGAAACGGTTCAGTAATTAACGCGTCCGTTAATTATTAATTAATGACTCATTAATTTTCCCATGCAGCAAAAATATAGACAACGTGCATAGCTCTGTCCTCAGCTCGGCTTAATCCTGCAACCCGCGACGCGGCGCGTCGTGATGAGGCGTGGCGTGGCGAGGCGAGCGAGGAGGAGGAGCGCGCGTGTAGGTCTCCTCTTCTCATGCTCATACAAGTGGTAGAAGAGCTCACCTTATAAAGAGGTGCAACTCTCTCTCAACTTCCAATGTGGGACTAAACTTTAGCCTCACTCACTCCACTCACATGTGTGCATGAATGGGCCAAGAGAATTTTAGAATTTTAGTTGGGCTTTGGGCCAAAGGCCTACTAGCAAAATTCCAACAATCCCCCACAAAGTCTCATTGGCACATCTCATCATTTAGTTCCAAAACATTGTTTTATATATCGGTGCTTAGTGGAGATTGTGAAGTTGAACTTCCACTTAGAAATTTATGCTACACTAAATCACAACTTGAATAGCGGACTATGCCTTGAACTACAAGTTTTCTGTGAAACTAGTTTCACACAAATTCTTGACCGATACTGGGCTGCCGCAAGGCTTCCCCGTGGGTGGAGCGTATACGTCATACTCCAGGGCCTTTCATGAATTTATTAGAGAACACCCAATTCTCACAGACTGCAACGTTGGCAGTCAAATTCATATAGGTGTGTTCCTCAGAAGATGTTCTGCAGGACAACATCTCTGCTTACCCGAATAAGCCACTTGGAACACATTAAGATAATTATCAACCTGCCATGCAGATCAGGAGAGTATTGCATCTTTACGGAGTGGGATAATTAATATAGGGATACTCTCCTCCCAGCTGACCAACAGCTTGTCTTCCACTTCTACTTCACGGGATCTCCGATCACATAGAGTGGGTTACCACTATGGACAACTCATGCGGTGGGTCTCAAACCCATCTCCATTGATGCATTATCTATCACATTACGTGATAGACCCTTTGTGAAGGGATCTGCCAAGTTTTTCGACGTTTGGATATAATCCAACGTAATAACTCCAGAGTTCCTCAATTTTTTGACAGATTTTAGTCTCCTCTTCACATGCCTTGAGGACTTCATATTGTCCTTAGAACTGTTTATCTTGACGATCACAGTTTGATTATCATAGTTCATCAAGATAGGGGGTATTGGTTTTTCAACCATAGGTAGTCCATCAAGAGTTCATGAAGCCACTCTACTTCAATAGTGGCAGTGTCTAATGCTGTGAGTTCTGCTTCCATAGTTGACCTCGTTAAGATGGTCTGCTTGCAAGACTTCCAGGAAAAAACGCCACCACCAAGTGTAAAAACATAACCACTTGTGGCCTTAATCTCATCAGCATCAGATATCCAGTTTGAGTCACTATAACCCTCCAGTACCCTTGGATACCCGGTGTAGTGAACCCCATAGCTCGCGGTGCCTTTCAAATAGCGCATAACTCTCTCAAACGCATGCCAATGATCATCTCCCGGTTTTGACACAAACCGACTCAGCTTGCTCACAGCAAAAGAGATGTCAGGCCTCATGGCACTCGCCAAATACATAAGCGAGCCAATAATCTGAGAATACCTCAGTTGATCTCTAGCAATCCGTCGATTCTTTCGAAGCAACACACTAGCATCATATGGAGTTGGAGAAGGCGTGCAGTCGCTATACCCAAAACGACTCAAGACCTTTTCCACATAATGAGACTGAAGCAGTGTGATCCCACCATTCTCATCTCTCAACAGCTTGATGTTTAAGATAACATCAGCTACTCCTAGATCCTTCATCTCAAAACAGCGAGATAAGAAATCCTTAACCTCCTTGATTAAATCAAGTTTGGTTCCAAAGATCAATATGTCATCGACATACAGACAAAGAATAACTCCTTCGCCCCCACCATAGCGATAGTACACGCACTTGTCACCATTGTTTACTACAAAGCCGGCAGCAGTTAATGTTCTTTCGAACTTCTCATGCCACTCCTTAGGAGCTTGTTTAAGGCCATATAAAGACTTTAATAACTTGCACACCTTTCCTTCCTGACTAGGTACTACAAAACCATCTGGCTGATCCATGTAAATTTCCTCCTTCAACTCTCCATTAAGGAAAGCCGTCTTAACGTCCATTTGATGAACGAGAAGACCATGTGAGGCAGCCAGTGATAGTAGCACCCGAATTATGGTCAGTCTAGCCATGGGTGAGTAAGTATCAAAGAAGTCTTCACCTTCTTTCTGGGTATAACCCTTGGCCACAAGCCGTGTCTTGTACTTTTCAATCGTACCATCAGGTCTAAGCTTCTTCTTGAACACCCACTTACATCCTACAGGTTTGCACCCATATGGACGGTCAGCGATCTCCCAGGTACCGTTAGCTAAGATGGAATCCATCTCGCTACATACAGCTTCCTTCCAGTAGTCAGCATCAGGAGATGCATAGGCTTCTGAAATAGTCCTGGGTGTGTCATCCACGAGGTACACAATGAAATCATCACCAAAAGATTTTGCAGTCCTCTGTCTCTTACTCCTCACAGGAGTTCCATTGTTACCCTCAACAGGATTCTCAACGTGTTCCATCGCAATGGTGGGTTCAGGAATTACAGTGAATTCCTCACTAGATGGAGTAGGTATCTCCTGATTTGATGAACTCGACATATCCTTCATAGGAAATATGTCCTCAAAGAAAGTTGCATCATTTGATTCCATAATCGTACCAACATGCATGTCGGATACCTCAGATTTTATTATCAAAAATCTATAGCCGATGCTATGAAAAGCATAGCCCAGAAGAACACAATCCACGGTTTTTGGTCCAAGCTTGTGCTTCTTGGGAATTGGTATATTGACTTTCGCCAAACAACCCCAAGTACGTAGGTAAGAGAGTTTCAACCTTTTCCTTTCCCATTCCTCAAATGGAGTCATGGTCTTATGCTCTGTGGGAACTCGGTTTAGGACATGACACGCAGTCATTAGCGCCTCCCCCCACCATTCCTTGGATAGACCCGAAGTGTCTAACATGGTGTTAACCATATCAGTTAGAGTTCGGTTCTTTCTTTCAGCTACCCCATTTGACTGGGGTGAGTAGGGAGGCGTCCTCTCATGGATTATACCATGTTCTGCACAAAACAGATCAAATTCATTGGAAAAATACTCTCCACCATGATCGGACCTAAGCCGTTTAATTTTTCGATCAAGTTGGTTCTCTGCTTCAGCTTTATAGTTTTTAAAGAAAGTCAAAGCCTCATCTTTTGATTTCAGAAGATACACATAACAATATCTAGTGGAGTCATCAATCAACGTCATGAAGTATCTCTTTCCACCTTTTGTCAACACGCCATTCATCTCACAAAGATCAGAATGTATAAGCTCTAGTGGCGCCAAGTCTCTTGCCTCTGCAGTCTTATGGGACTTGCGAGGTTGCTTAGCTTGCACACATACTTGGCACTTGGAGCCTTTGACAGTAGAGATTTTCGGAATTAAATTCATATTGGCTAACCGCGTCATGCAACCAAAGTTAATATGACAGAGTCGTGAATGCCAAATATCAGACTCATTATTGTGGCAAACATTATTAATAACTTTAGTGCAAATATCTGACAAAGATAGGCGGAACAAGCCTCCGCACTCATAGCCTTTTCCAACAAATTGTCCACACTTAGAAATTACAACTTTATTGGATTTGAAAACCAACTTAAAACCATCTCGACATAAACGGGAACCGCTAACGAGATTTTTATTAATGGACGGCACATGATGAACGTTCTTCAGATGCACAGTCTTCCCCGAAGTAAACTTCAGATCGACCGTACCAACACCTCGAACGATGGCATGTGACCCGTTCCCCATCAACACAAGTGAAGTCCCTGTTGCCTGGTAAGAAGAAAACATGGAGGCGTCAGCACAAACATGTACATTGGCACCGGTGTCAATTAACCAATCAGGGGATTGAAATACTGAAAGGATGGTAGGAAAAATACCGTACCCTGATTCCTTCATATCAGTATCACCGATGACAACATTAGCGGACTTGCCGCTCTTCTCATGTTCGCGCTCCTCAAAGCGGTTAGGACACTTTGGAGCCTAGTGATTAGGATCACCGCAGACATGGCAAAGTCCCTTCCCCTTCTTATGAGAATTCTTCTTGAAGTTGGTAGAATGTGATGGCTTGTTCTTTGTATCAAACTTGCCTTTGCCCTGAGTTTTGTTCTTATTGTTTTTGTACTTGTTGGGCTGGGAGTTCTTCTTCTGTACCATGTGGGCACTAGAACCTCCCTCAGCAACTCGAGCACGTGTGCCCTTTGCTCTCGCCTTCTCTTCAACATCAAGAGTACCAATGAGATCCGCAATGGAAAACTCCTGTCTCTTGTGTTTCAGGGAAGTAGCAAAATTGTTCCACGAAGGTGGAAGCTTGGCAATGATGCCTCCGGCAACAAATTTGTCCGGTAACACACACTTGAAGTACTCAAGTTCTTTTGCGAGCGACTGTATCTCATGAGCCTACTGTACAACAGGGTGCTCATCAGTCATCTTGTAGTCATAGAATTGCTCCATGATGTACAACTCGCTGCCGGCGTCCGAGGCACCAAACTTGGCCTCGAGCGCAGCCCACATATCCTTGCCGTTGTCAAACAACATATACGAATCCACAATGGAGTCATCAAGAACACTCAGAAGAGCGCCTTTAAAGAGGGTATCGATCTTCTCAAAAGCTTCCAGTTGTGCTGGATTAAGATCGCCCTTAGGCTTGCCCTTGGTGGCATCATAGCAGCCCATGGTCTGAAACCAGTAGACTGCTCTCGTGCACCACCTCTTATATTGTGCCCCCTTAAAGGCAGGCGGTTTCAGATGCGCAGCAAAACCACTCGGAGTAAATTGCCTATAATCAGGTTTTTGGATTGTTGGAAATATGAGCAAATTACTATGAGATTTAATCCGAATACACAGAATATAAATCATGACCACAGCAGCAGAGATTAAACTAATCATGCGAACTAGCATAGCAGATGAACATATCACATCTAGGGCACATACTAGAAACATGAATTCTACCACGATCTCGAACAGGAAGGATAGAATCACATACGGTGCAGCGGGTGCAGCACCGCCAGCGTTGATGTTGTCGCCCATGTCGTCGAGGATGAGGTTGCCGAGGTCGGGGAAGAGTCGTCGTTCGCGAAGTCGTCGCTGCCAGCAGTCGCGCGAGTGCGCTCCCCAAAAACCTGATCGCTCCTCTCCCGTACAGGATCACGAGAGGCGGGGTTCCGAAGGCCTGCTGTCCCTTCTCGCGGTGCACGCCGGAAGGAGGGATGGAGAAGACTAGCTTGGCGGCACAATGATCTGGAACAGTGATGAGAAACCATATGAAGCGGCGGCTAGGGTAGACGTCTGCCTGACTATATATTGCGGGCCGGGTAGGTCGTGGGAGTAAACCCCACGTCCGAGTCGTCACGATCCAAAAGAATCGGAAACGGTTCAGTAATTAACGCGTCCATTAATTATTAATTAATGACTCATTAATTTTCCCATGCAGCAAAAATATAGACAACGTGCATAGCTCTGTCCTCGGCTCGGCTCAATCCCGCAACCCACGGCGCGGCGCGTCGTGATGAGGCGTGGCGTGGCGAGGCGAGCGAGGAGGAGGAGCGCGCGTGTAGGTCTCCTCTTCTCATGCTCATACAAGTGGTAGAAGAGCTCACCTTATAAAGAGGTGCAACTCTCTCTCAACTTCTAATGTGGGACTAAACTTTAGCCTCACTCACTCCACTCACATGTGTGCATGAATGGGCCAAGAGAATTTCAGAATTTTAGTTGGGCTTTGGGCCAAAGGCCTACTAGCAAAATTCCAACATGCAGTTGATGGTAGCAACCTTCAACAACTACCAAGAGTTGGTAGATCGTGCTCTTATGATTGAAGGGAAGTAGCAGCAAATTGAGAACCGCAAGAGGAAGTATGGACAAGGGGAGTACAATTCTGGAGCCCAGCAGAAGCTATGTTTTACCCCTAGACCGGGAGGACATTTTCAGCATACCCATGGAGGAGGTAGCTCGCACAATCATAATGGCCCCAAGAATGGTAATGGGAATGGAGGAAGCAACAGCCAAAACCGTACCAACCCATCAACCCCAGCCAAGAGAGACCTGAGCCAAGTCACTTGCTTTAAGTGCCAGAAGACCGGACATTATGGCAATGAATGTCCTAAAGCCCAGAATGGAAATGGCAATGGAAGCTCTGGGAAGAAGCCGAACCCTTTCAATAGGGGACAGGTGAACCACGTTAACGTGGAGGAGGTTGAAGCCCAGCCCGATGCAGTAATTGGTAAGTTTTTGGTTAAGTCTTTTACTGCAATCGTTCTTTTTGATACTGGTGCATCACATTCATACATATCAAGGGAATTTGCGGATAAGTATAACCTGCCCACCAAAGTTCGTAGAACACCTATGTTGGTAAGCTCACCGGGAGCGGAGTACATGGCCAGTAAAGGATGTTTTCAAGTGCCATTGAGTATAGGTAGGCATGTGTTTCCCTCGGATTTGATCATTTTGGAATCACAAGGTTTGGATGTAATTCTGGGTATGGATTGGCTATCGTTGTATGGAGGAAACATCGATTGCGCCAGTAAGTCGATTTTGCTCACCACCCCAGAAGGAAGAAGGATCAAGTATGTATCCCGGCATGTGCCGAAGAGGACTCAAGTAAATTCGTTAACAGGAGTTGTGCAAGAGGAAGTACCAGTGGTAAAGCATTTCCCTGATGTATTTCCAGAGGAATTGCCAGGCATGCCACCGGATAGAGACATTGAGTTTTTAATTGAGCTTTTGCCAGGCACAGGGCCAATATCTAAGAGACCATACAGGATGCCCACAAAAGATTTGGAGGAGATTAAGAAGCAGATTAAGGAGTTACTGGATAAAGGTTATATTCGCCCAAGTTATTCGCCTTGGGGATCTCCAGTACTTCTAGTGGAGAAAAAGGATGGATCGTTAAGGATGGTTGTTGATTATCGAGGATTGAATGAAGTAACCATCAAGAACAAGTACCCACTACCAATGATCAATGATCTGTTTGATCGATTGCAAGGAGCTAAGGTATTTTCCAAGATCGATCTGCGATCAGGATACCATCAATTGAAGATTCGAGAACATGATATACCTAAGATGGCTTTTACCACCAGGTATGGGCTGTACGAGTACACCGTTGTGTCATTTGGCCTGACTAACGCACTTGCATATTTTATGAACATGATGAACAAAGTGTTTATGGAGTTTTTGGATAAGTTCGTCGTAGTGTTCATTGATGATATTCTGGTTTACTCGAAGAATGAAGAGGAGCATAAGGAATATTTGTGTTTGGTACTTGAGAAGCTCAAAGAACATCAGTTATATGCCAAGTTTAGCAAATGTGAGTTTTGGTTGAAGGAAGTTGGATTCCTCAGACACGTTATATCCAAAGAAGGTATAGCAGTAGATCCCACCAAGGTTGACACTGTGACAAATTGGGAAGCACCAACAACAGTTGGAGAGATCCAGAGTTTTCTTGGACTCGCAGGATACTACCGGAGATTCATTGAAAATTTCTCGAAGATTGCGAAGCCTATGACGGAGTTGTTGAAGAAGGATACCAAGTTCATATGGACTGAGGAATGTGAGGACAGTTTCCAGGAGTTGAAGAAACGTTTGGTTACATCACCAGTGTTGATTCTGCCGGATCAGAACAAGGATTATGAGGTGTATTGCGACGCTTCACGTCGAGGACTTGGAGCAGTGCTTATGCAGGAAGGAAGAGTTGTTTCGTATGCTTCACGGCAACTTAAGCCGCATGGGTTGAATTATGCCACTCATGATTTGGAGTTAGCAGCCGTAGTGCATGCATTGAAGACTTGGAGACATTTTATCATTGGAAACCATTGTGAAGTATACACGGATCACAAGAGTTTGAAGTATATTTTCACGCAAAAAGGGTTGAATCTCAGGCAAAGGAGATGGTTGGAACTCATCAAGGATTATGATATGAGATTGCATTATCATCCCGGAAAGGCTAACGTAGTAGCAGATGCGTTGAGCCATAAAAGTCATGTCAACACCCTAATGACGGGAGATGTACCAAGGGAGTTAGCCGAGGATCTTCGTGATCTATGTTTGGAGATAGTTCCAAGAGGCTACGTAGCGGCATTGGAGATTCAGTCTACTTTGATGGATAAGATCAGAGAAGCTCAAAAGACTGACAAGGAGGTTGCCTCTATAAAGGAGAAAATGAGCAAAGGAAAAGTTAAAGGATTTCGTGAGGACGAACATGATACCTTATGGTTTGAAGACCGAGTTTATGTGCCCAATGACTCAGAGATCAGTAAGTTAATTCCGCAGGAAGCCCATGATTCACCATATTCGATTCACCCAGGAAATACCAAGATGTATTTGGATTTGAAGGATATTTTCTGGTGGACCGAAATGAAGAAGGATATTGCGGAGTATGTAGCAGTTTGTGATGTATGTCAGAGAGTAAAGGCAGGGCATCAGAAGCCAGCAGGATTGCTACAGCCATTGTCAATACCCGAATGGAAGTGGGATAAGTTAGGCATGGATTTTATTACGGGTTTGCCCAGAACTCGTTCAGGCTATGACTCGATTTGGGTAGTAGTCGATCGTTTGACAAAGGTAGCTCATTTCATTCCAGTGAAGACTACCTACACCAGTGCTAAGTTGGCAAAGATATACATGACCAGGATCGTATGTCTGCATGGAGTTCCAAGGAGCATTGTATCAGATAGAGAAACCCAGTTTACCTCAAAGTTTTGGAATCAGTTGCACGAGACTTTAGGTACCAGGCTAGAGTTCAGTACAACTTTCCATCCGTAGACAGATGGCCAGACCGAGAGAGTCAATCAGATTTTGGAGGATATGTTGAGAGCTTGCGCGCTATATTACGGATCTAGTTGGGACGATAATTTGCCATATGCAGAGTTCTCTTACAACAACAGTTATCAATCCAGTTTGAAGATGGCCCCTTTCGAAGCCTTGTACGGAAGGAGGTGCAGGACCCCATTGTCGTGAGATGAAGTTGGAGACCGATAGTTGTTTGGACCGGATCTGATTAAGGAGTCTGAACAGAAGGTGAAATTGATTCGCGATAGGCTCAAGGTAGCCCAGTCCAGGCAGAAGAGCTACGCAGATTCGAAACGCAAGGAGACAGTTTACGAAGTCGGAGACCGAGTTTATCTTCGAGTATCTCCACTTCGAGGAGTTAAGCGCTTTGGAGTTAAGGGAAAGTTAGCGCCACGTTTTGTATGACCATACAAAGTCTTGGAGCGTATGGGAGAAGTAGCTTACAAGTTGGAATTGCCCGAAGGATTGTCAGGAGTTCACGATGTATTCCACGTTTCTCAGTTGAAGAAGTGCCACGCAGAGATGGCTGATATACCGCTGAGAGATACAGTGCCACTGGAAGCGATTCAGTTGGACAGTGATTTGACCTATGAGGAGAAACCAGTTAAGATTCTTGAGTATGCCAGCCGAGTAACCCGCAGCAAGGTTATCAAGTTTTGCAAAGTTCAGTGGAGCCACCACACGGAGGATGAAGTCACCTGGGAGCGAGAGGAAGATCTGCTGAAGGACCATCCTCACCTATTTTCTAGCTACCTGAATCTCGAGGGCGAGATTCATCTTAAGGGGGTAGGTTTATAACATCCCAAATTTTCAATTTGGAATGTTATACATTAGATCATCATTGCATATCATATTTTATTGCATTTTGGTTGATCCAGAAATTTCACGCAACTCAAGGACCCTCGGAGAGAGTTGGGGATTTCGTTATTTTCATATTTGAGTTTTCTCAAATTTTGAAAATAGGATCATTTGATTTTATTTATTTGATCTTCAATTATTTCTATCACAAAATATGAGAGAGGGAATAAAATGACTTTCCCAAAATAAAGAAATATTAAGGATTTAATTATAAAATCAAATAAGATTTTATTTTGGTTTTATTTGCTATTTTATTTGAATTTAGGAAAAATGCGCGTTTTTCAAAATTTCATTTAGGCCCCAAATAAATGTTCATCCTGTGCGGCTTGATTTTAGAAGCCGGGGAAAATTTATTTCGACATTTTTAGAGTCTGTTTAGTATTCCTTTTGTTTGTTTTTCTGCGCGAAATTATTTAAAAAACCGCGAACCGACTACGGGCCGGGATCGGCCAGGACTCCCTCGCCGGGGCCTTTATATAGCGCCACCCCGGGCCGCTCCAGCCCACCCGAGCCGCCGCGCCTCCCCAAACCCTAGCCCGCCCGCGCCCCAAACCGCCGTCGCCGCCGCTGCCGCCGCCCGCCGCCGCCGGACCCGCCCGCCGAGGTTGACCCGCCGCCGGTTTTTTTAGAAAACCGATGGTTTTCGCCGGTTTTTCGTTCGTTTTTTTAGTTTCCGTTTTTTTATTAGATCCGTTTTTTCCGGTTTAGGTTAATTAGCGAGCGTTCGCTCGTTCGTTCGTTTTAACGAACGCGTTCATCGTTAAGTTCCAGAAAACGAACGTTCGTTTGTTATTCTGTTCGTCGTTTCTCTTTTTCTCGGATTTTCCGCGATTATTTCTGATCGCGATTTCTGATCCGATTTTCGTTTTAGTATAACTTTTCACTCGTTTATCGGAATCAGGCGATTCAAGCGCCTGTAATTTCGTCTCGAAACCCTCTTTCTGTTTAACCAACTCAAACAAGTTTTTGCCTCTGTAAAATTTGACCTAGATCCAGAATAGTAAACGAAGCTTGTTTCTTTTGCCGTTTGACTTTCGTTGCTTCGTTCGTTTTGATTCTTTTTGGCCAACCGGAGTCTTAAGTTGAACTTTCTGGTAGATCTCTTATTTGAGTTTATTTGTGCATTAGATGAGTACTTATTGTATGCTTGCTTGTTTGCGATAGAATACCCTGAGTGCGCCGCTTGCTACTTTGAATCGCTAGGTTTTGCGGATCATTAGCAATGCAAGTAACACTTTGATCATACCTCCTACTACTCAGTTTTTGTTGCATTAGATCAATCCTCAAACATTGCATAATTAGGATCAAATTAAATTGTGGGTTTTGGGAAGTAGATGAGGTAGAACCTATTACATGTTTTATTATCAACCCCTGGGAGATACTTCTACGTTGCTTATATTGCTATGTTATGCTAGTAGACGTGGATTGGGTGAGTGTATCCATGACAGATGTGAGTTTGTTAAATTAATAATTTATCTAAGGTGGCAATTTAAACACACATCTGGGTGGACTGAGGCACCTGGGTATTCCAGCGATTGCCTGTTTTTCTTTTGGACCGCCACCCAGGCTCAAAGGGATCATGAGATTATTCATACTAAAAACTTCCGTGTGTAGCCACAAGCTACTATGGGCTCTAGCATAGTTGATTAAGTCGTGCGAACTCTTACAGTGGTAGACTAGCAGATGTAGGGGAAAGTAGGTGTAACGGTCTACCCGATCGTAAGGTGCTAGCGCTTCTGAAAGACTATGTCTCGGTCATCCGTTTCTCAAACACCATGTAGTGCGAGAATCCCAACGGAGGAGATCGAGTCTTGTGGGGAAAAGTGCGCAAACCTCTACAGAGTGTATAAACTAATCATGGTTAGCTGTGTCCCCGGTTATGGATAACTTGAGTATCTAGTACTTGGATTATCATGTGAATCTCATCATGTTACTCTAATTAATATTGTTGGGTTTTAATGTTGAAGGGATTGAGAGGGTGTCTACACTCTCAATGTTTAACAACTACCATGATAGTTAAATAAAATTTATTCCTTTGCAGTAGGGAAAAATTGGCTTTACGCAAAACTGTAACCATAGAGCTTTCCACCAGCCAAATATGCATGTAGTATAGCTTTATTCTTCCATTATTCTCTATGTGTTACTTTGCCAGCATATTCCATGTGCTGACCCGTTTCGGGCTGCAACGTTCATGTTGCGGACTTTTCATACGACGAGTAAGGTGCCTTAGGTCGTGGTTCTATACTCAGTGATGCCGTTGGAGTTGATGGACTCACTTATCTTCCAAGCCTTCCGCTGTTATCGTTATTAGATGGCCTTAAACTATATTTATTGTAATAAGTTCTCTTTTGAGACACTTGATGTAATAAGTGTGTGATTGCTACTCTGTTATAAATCCTTCAAGTACTGTGCGGTGTCAGCATTACTGATCCAGGGATGGCACTGGAGCACAGAGATTGGACCGTCTGAGGTCTGGTCGCTACAAGATTCATATGTATTTTGCAAACTTCTATGTCTCCATCCTTGACCTTTTCACGAATAAAGTTGAAGCGTCTCTTGATGTGCTTGGTTCTCTTGTGAAACCTGGAGTCCTTCGCCAAGGCAATTGCTCCAGTGTTGTCACAAAAGATTTTTGTTGGACCCGATGCACTGGGTATTACACCTACATCGGATATGAACTCCTTCATGAGCTGCTTCCGAAGCAGCTATGTATACCGCTTCACACGTAGATCCCGCCATGATGCTTTGCTTGGAACTGCACCAACTGACAGCTCCACCATTCAATATAAATACGTATCTAGTTTGTGACTTAGAGTCATCTAGATCAATGTCGAAGCTAGCATCGACGTAACCATTTACGACGAGCTCTTCGTCATCTCCATAAACAAGAAATATATCCTTGGTCATTTTCAGGTACTTCAGGATGTTCTTGACCGTTGTCCAGTGATCCACTCCTGGATTACTTTGGTACCTCCCTGCCAGACTTATGGCAAGGCACACATCAGGTCTGGTACACAACATAATATATATGATAGAACCTATGGCTGAGGCGTAGGGAATGACTTTCATTTTCTCTCTATCTTCTGTAGTAGTCGGGCTTTGAGTCTGGCTCAACTTCACACCTTGTAACACAGGCAAGAACCCTTTCTTTGACTGATCCATTTTGAACTTCTTCAAAACTTTATCAAGGTATGTGCTTTGTGAAAGTCCTATTAAGTGTCTCGATTTATCCCTACAAATCTTGATGCCCAATATATAAGCAACTTCACCGAGTTTTTTCATTGAAAAGTTATTATTCAAGTATCCTTTTATGCTATCCAGAAATTCTATATCATTTCCAATCAACAATATGTCATCCACATATAATATCAGAAATGGTACAGAGCTCCCACTCACTTTTTTGTAGATACAGACTTCACCATAAGTTTGTATAAAATTATATGCTTTGGTCACCTCATTAAAGCATATATTTCAACTCTGAGATGCTTGCACCAGTACATAGATGGATTGCTGGAGCTTGTACACTTTGTTAGCACCTTTAGGATCGACAAAACCTTATGGTTGTATCATATACAACTCTTCTTTAAGAAATCCATTAAGGAATGCAATTTTGACGTCCATTTGCCAGATTTCATAATTATAAAATGCGGCAATTGCTAACATGATTCGGACTAACTTAATTATCGCAACAGGTGAGAAGGTCTCATCATACTCAACCCCTTGAACTTATCGAAAATGTTTTGCGACAAGTCGAGCTTTGTAGATGGTGACATTATCATCAGCGTCTATCTTCTTCTTGAAGATCCATTTATTCTCAATGTCTTACCGATCATTTGGCAAGTCCACCAAAATCCATACTTTGTTCTCATACATGGATCCCATCTCAGATTTCATGGGATCGAGCCATTTATCAGAATCTGAGCTCATCATAGCTTCTTCATAGTTCGTAGGTTCGCCATGGTCCAGTAACATGACTTCCAGGACAGGATTATCGTATCACTCTGGTGTAGAACGTGCTCTGTTCGACCTACGATGTCCAGTAGTAACTTGATCCGAAGTTTCATGATCATCATCATTTGCTTCCTCTCTAATTGGTGTAGGCATCATGGGAACGGATTTCTCTGATGTGCTACTTTTCAATTCAGGAGAAGATACAATTACCTCATCAAGTTCTACTTTCCTCCCACTCACTTCTTTCGAGAAAAACTCTTTGAGTTGCAGAGTATTTGTTTATGTATTCACACATGTATTTAAGTTTCCGAGCAATACAATTCTAGCATGAATAAAAACCTTTATCATTAATAAAGAAATATAAAATAACAATTTTATTATTGCCTCTAGGGCATATTTCCTTCAAGACGGAGTTAATAGCCAAACATGTCGGTCAACATTATTCCTAAGCAGCAATCGAGCTAACGTGTGAGTTTCAACATTTGAGTTGCAAAAAGCAATGCCATCAGTTGTGCACCTTTGGCCTTAATCTCCAATGTGATATGATAATAGATTGGTCTTGAGTCCTCATTCAGGGTATTAATCACCATAGGACAATCAGACGTGATATTGACTCCTTGAAGAAGCAGGCCGGGCACCAACTAGAGAGCCTCTCGCCTGATCGTCAACGCTTTGATAGTTTCTGCATCCGCTATTCTTATGAAAACAACACAAGATGCTCCCAAGAAAACAACACACAACTCCGAGAACTTGCTACTGCAGCCACCTTATCTTCAAGTTTTCCCAAGCTCCGTCCACGTTGATCTTCCCCTTCGCTCCCTCCCCAAAATGAACTGGCCCGGTAGATATGAACATGCAAAAGTAACATGAAAAAAAACGTTAATGGATTGAAGAAAGTGTTCTGGAATGAAAAAAATGTGCATGAATTCAAAAAAATGTTCATCAATTCACAAAAAAAATCATGAGGTTGAAAACATGTTCACAAATTAAAAGAAGTTCATGAATTTTTATTTCAATCAGTTTTTATCCTAATTTTTAAAATGTCTCGAACTATAAATAATAAAAAATGTTCATGAAGTTCAAAATTTGTGAATTCTAAAAATGTCCTGGATTTTAAAAAATATTCATAAATTTAAGAAAAGTTGGCAGACTGGTGAAAGTGTTCACGGATTCAAAAATTGTTCACGAATTCAGAAATGATCAAAATTTGGAAATGGTTTGTGAATACAAAAATGTTCACGAACTAAGAACTTTTTGCAAATTATATTTTTTATAAAATTCAAAAAAATTCTCACATAGTAGAAAGTGAGAAAGTAAAGGAAAACAAAACCGAAAAGAAACCCTGGAAAACCCGGTGTAGAAGAACATGAAAAAAAATATCCTTTTTGGAACCTTCCAATAAGAGGCCGGAGGGTAACTTAAGCTTCCTTTTTCTTGAGGGATTTGTTTTTTTGCAGGAGGTCTTTTTTTAGGGGAGGTTTTTGTTTTTGAGGCGAGGTAACATAAGCTTCCTCAAACCAGCCCTCGGCACTTTGGTGTTCGCAAATATATTGCGCCTAAATGGGCCGGCCCAAAAGCGACCACTAGTTTTTTTTTCTTAGAACAAGCTGATCGCTAGTGGAGTACTCCTTGCACAGATCACTCCCACCCCTAAGATGCGACAAGTGGCGCATTGTATGCGCGCACTTGTCGCAACCTAAGAGTTTTTCCTTTTTTCGTAGATTCGTTTATTCAAAATGTTTTATCTCTTAAATCGTGCGTCCAAATCTTGAGTCGTTTTCACCATTGGATTTGTTGCGTCGAGATTTTTAAAACTAGATTCCATGTTGATAGATTTTGACAAACTTTTTTTAAAGAAAAAAAATCGAATCGGGAGCACTTTTTTATTTTTCCTTTCCGAAAGAGGCACTGCTGTGCCTCTCATGAAAGAAAAATCATGCCTCTCGTGAAAGGAAAAAACGTATTTTCCCCATTTCTCAGAGGCATAGTCGCGCCACTCTCGAAAGAAAAACAGTGCCTCTCGCGGAAGAAAAGAACGTGTTCTTTTTTTCTGTTTCTGAGAGGCACGGCCGTACTTCTCGCCAAAGCAAAACTTTGTCTCTCGTGGTAGAAAAAAATGCATTTTTCTCGTTTCCGAGAGGGGCGGTTGTGCCTCTCGCCAAAGCCAAACCATGCCTCTCGCTCAAACAAAACCATGCCTCTCGTGGAAGGAAAAATGCGTTTTTTTCGTTTCCGAGAGGCACGACCGCGCCTCTCGCGAAAGCAAAAAAAATGCATTTCCTCTCACAATAAAAATATTTTTTGAATTTTTTCGTCCAAAAGCAAAGAAAGACCGGTGAAAACCGAAAAACCCTGTCTAAAAAGCAAAAAACGCATGCGGAAAAATAAAAAAAATCCAGAGGAAACGCCCATAGTGCGACACGTGGCTGCGGACACGTTCTCAACCCACGACTAAGTGATCGTTGGCAAGCTTCCGAAGAAGCTATCGTTAACTAGTTGCTCTCTATTCGCTCATACCACTCGTGGGTACTGCTATATACCGCATGGTGCGAGTGATATGGTGGCATTGGGTGTGCCAACCCATTACCGTCGACAACAGGTTTCTGTAGCGTATGGCGTAAGCGTACACACGACTTTGGGACTTTTTACCTTTTCTTCCTTTGTTCCTATAACAGCAAAATATGTAAAAATATACGTAAGTTTTAAAAGATATTCATACAAAAGTGCACAAATCTGAAAAAAACATCACAAAATAAAATTATATTCTCATATTTTAAAAATCATTTCCATATTAAGGAATTTGTATATAAAAAGTTCATGAATGAAAAAATATACTTTTTTTCATGAATTGGTTTTCAAGTTAAAAGCATGTTTGTTTTTTGGAAAATGTTCACAAATTCAAATAAATTCAGGATTACAAAAAAATCTCGAATTTGAATATTGTTCAAGAATTAAAAAATGCAATTCATAGAAGTTCATGAATTCTAATTATATTCAAAATTTTGAAAATTGTTTTTGAATTATTATTTTTCACAATTATTAAAGTGAAAAAAGGCAAAATTACAAATGAATGGGAACAAAAAGAAATAAAAATGAAACAAAAACCAGGAAAAATGAAAAAGAAGAAGAAGAAACCCATCAGGAATCTTAAAAAACAAGGTGGAAGGTTCGAGAAGTTTGCCATAATCGGTCCTAGTGGTTTGCTGCCGCACTATATACTACCACTAATGGGCTGGCTCATGCTGATCGCTTGTGAGTGATTAGCCCGTAAAGAGCCCTTTGGGCGATACATATCATTTCTGGCCAATCATACGATTAGTCACGAACATGCGCCTCACTGAATCCCAAATCTAATCGCACCACCGCAGCACAGACGCACGATGGTTGGTAGGCATGCTGTTAGGCCGATGGGTGGCGGCGTGGCGTCACCACGTCAGCATGACCTCTCGGCTTGATTACATTGGTGGCAGCCAGCAGGCCGCAACCGGGTTTCTTTTACAGTCGGTAGGCTTGATTGACATTGACAACGTTGATGATCTGTAAGCTTCCTTGTTGATTTCTTGAGGGATGGCATTCTTATCATTTTGCTATTTATCCTCTATATATTTCAGATGTGTGTCACTTTGATACGTTGAACAATTAGTGCTTCTATACGTTGAATAATTTCAAGTTGATTAATTTACGAATATGTGGTATTATGCTCAATTTTTGGATTTTTAATAAATTATATAATCTGTACAATGCAGTGCTATAATTAATTATACATATGGATAACAAGGCTTTTTTTAGGGGAGGATACAAGGCTTTAGACTGTAAAAGAAATAGCTTCTGCATTTTTTAATATACACTTTTCAAATCCTAGGCCTGCCCTGCTTCCATGTCCTCCGGATGAAAACATTTTGCCCCGTTTATACTGGAAAGCGGAATCTCAGGCTCTCTACTTCTCTGGAAAATTTCAGTAGGTTTACTACGAAATATACATTCATACTATACATATTTGATATTCTAGGCACTAGCATATTTTTTAAAATAGTCAAACATAAAAATATCTAGACTCAACCTAAAATTTTAAGTATTATCTCCGTCCTGGTTTATTGGCCACCTTCATATTTTGTGGCAATTTTTGACCATAGATTTGACTAATAAAATGCTAATGCATGTTATAAAAAATTATATCAACAGATTCTTATTTAAAATAATTTCCCACGATACTATTTTTGTTGTGTGTAACTTTTATTAGTTAAAACTGTGGTCAAAATATGACCCTGAATATGAGGGGCTATTAAATAGGTAGTAATTTAGTAGCACAGAGAAAGTGTTTTGTGTTTTTGGTGCAGATGCATGTGATCATTATAGACAGAGTACGAGGGAAGTCGTGGTTGATCCTACACCCGGCACAAACAAGATTATAAATTACCTAATGGTATGCTTGCTGAAAGTGCAAACGAAACTACTCTGCACATGACAGTTTTAGAGACGATTTGTTCTTGAATGGTGTTGATTTGTAGCATAATGCGATCTAATGGATGCTTTTGTCCATCGTGCAGAGAAATCTTGCACATAGTTGTCGTTTGTGCTGATGCAACTTCAGTGACTTTACCAAACCAAGTCTTACCGTAACTTAGCCTCCATTATCAACCATCCGTTAAAGATCCAACGTTCCAAATTGACCTATTTTTCATATTGAAAATTTTAAAGTACTCAAAAAAAATTGAAAAAAATCTAATAAACCATAAATGTTTTGTTTTGTATTCTGGGAAAGTTTCAATCCATTTGGATGTATGGTTTGTGATTAAATAGCCTTTTGAGCTCAAAGAAATAAAAAATGTGTATTCACAAACTATACATCCAAATGGATCAAAATTTTCACATAATACTAAACAAAACTTTTATGATTTATTGGATTTTTTCCAAATTTTTCTGAACACTTAAAAATAATTATTCAGAATATGGATCAATCTGGTCCGTCAGATTTTGAATAGATGGCTGGTAGAGGAGGCTAAGTTATCGTGAGACTTAGCTTCATGAAGTCACTGAAATTGTGCGTAACTTCAATGACTTTACCAAGCCAAGTCTCACCGTAACTTAGCCCCCGTTATCAACTAGGATAAGCATAATAAGATTCTCGCTAACATATACTTTGGGAACAAGTGCCAGAGACAAAATAAGACTCTCGCTAACATATAGAAACTCCTCGTACAGTGAATGAGGTCAACACATCGTCGTTAAAATATCATTATTGAGGAAAAAATAGAAGCGGCAGAGACATGCTTGTGCTGGGATGAGTAGTGAGCTAACTGCTTTGACCGACATGGCTTTTTAGGGCATGTATAATGGTGCTATTTTAGGAGTGCCACGCAGGATAAATAATCAGGTAGAAAAGAGAGAACTCATAAGATAAGGCTTGTCTTCTCTTATTTAAGATAAGACAAGAGATGATCTCTTAGCCCAATATGTCTCACCACATTTTTAGGAATTGCTAGTTATTGAAGATAAGGCTAAGAGATGACCCATTGTAGACATTTTTCTTTGTTATCTCTAAGTTACATGCAAAACTTAAAATAAACTATCTTATCAACCATTATACATGCCCTTATATTGCAAGGAACGGGAGTGCAATTTTTGGAAGCATTTTACTTGGCGGCTTTAGATGGAATGTAATTAAGGATGGCTTTTACGTATTTTTCGAGTGCATATATATATACACCCGTAGTTGGCTTTTGTGTGGTCACCAGGATAAGCATAATAAGATTTTTCTTTTGTGGGGGACACATAATACGATATATATTCACACCTATAGATAGATAGTAATTATGTGTGCATTTATTGTGTTCAAAAAATAATAGAAGTATGAGTTTATTGTGTGCCAAATTGAAATGGGTATATTGTGTGCAACCTGCCTAAAGATCTTTTTAGGACAACGATACGCGCCGGCCGACCGGTCCAAATTTCGGCTAGTCGGCGCGCGCATGTTGGATCAAACCGTTCTGTGTCGTTAGATTTCCTTGTCTCACCATTCTGAACTTCTGATTTGAACACACACACAAAAAAGAACCCCGCACAGCTCGCCGGTCCAACGCGCCGCCCGCTCTTCCCGGCCACCGGCGCCCGCCGGCGCTTGTCCTCGATTAGCCACGCCATCCGTACTTGCCAGACACCATGCTCCATGTTAGATTTAGAACGTAGATCAAATCGCCGGAGTGTAGGTCCTACATGCAAAGCTAACTTGCAAGCAAGCAAGTAGCTTAATTGATCTACAATATCACATGCACGACGAGCTAGCTTCAACTGGATTCGAGTCGATCGTTGGAAACTCTAGGTGGAAGCTCTCGTAAACAGACCTGGGTTACAAAATCACTCGACGGTTGCAGCTTTTTTGCACGCCAGTGGTAGCTTCTGGGCTTGTCGGTGGTAGCTTTTTTGTCGCCGGTTGCAGCTTCTGTGCTCGACAGTTGTAGCTTTTTCCGTCACCGGTCGCAGCTTCCGTGCTCACTGGTCACAATTTTTTTCATGCCGGGTTTTAGCTTTGAATTGCACGGTTGCAGCTTCGCCATCGCCGGCCGGAGCATCATTGTAGCATTGGTCTTTGCCAGTTCTAGCACCCGCTAACGACGGTTGCAGCTTCCGTGGAAACGCGAGCCTCTATGAAGCTTTTTTTCATTGCCGGTCGTCGGTTGAAGCTTTATTATCTACAGTTGAAGCTTTTTCTATCAATGGTTGTAACTTTTTCTATTATACACTATCTGATTGAAGCTTTTTTCATCTAGGGTTGAAGCTTTTCTGTCAACGGTTGTAACTTTTTCCGTTGCATAGTGTCTGATTGAAGCTTTTTCATATACGGTTGAACCTTTTTCTGTCAACGGTTGCAGCACTGGCCGCCCCCATCTTCCGCCGCATCCGGTTGAAGCTTTTTCGTAGACGTTTTAGTTTTCTCAGGTGCCGGTTGCAGCTTTGCGGTTGCACAGAGCTGGTTGTAGCACACACGCATCAAAAAAAAGAAGCAACACTAATTCGAACAAAAATTGTCACCGGTTCTAGCAAAAGATCTCTCCGGTTGTAGCATCAGCGGGGAAGCAGTATGAGGTTCTTGGGGAGGGAGATGCTTGCAGCGTTGGGGGAGGGGGTGCTCACAGAAGTAGCAGGAAGTTGTGTCGTCGGCACTGACAAGCTTACTGTGTGTAACAAGAGAGGAGAGAAGCAACAAGGAAAGAGGAAGAAGAAAGCAGGGCAGAAAAAAATTACGCAAAAGACATAAGAAAAGGGACATCCCGCTTGAAGGCCCATCAAACTCGTGTGGCCCAGTCCGCTTCCGCGTACACAAGCGAGCGAGCGAGGGGCGACCGGCCGAGAGCTTGGAAACTCCTAGTCAGCGCCTTCAGCGCCGCGCAAGCTAACCGACGTCTGCAGGCGCGGCTGGATGGGCCGGCCCAAAATGGCGCGACGCGAAAAAAGGCGGCCCAAAAAACTGCTCTCGTTCGGGATCGATCTCACGCCCTCACGCTTACAAAGAGCGAGGCGGTAGTGTTTCCCCCCACGCTAGGGTTCTCGGCGATGGCGGCGGCCAACCCGTAGAGATCGGTTCTCCCCTGCCCCCCTCCCCTCGCCGGCGACTGCTGAGGTTCTCGGGCCTCTAGTAACGACGCATGGTGTGGGTTTTGTCTTGGGACTACACCGCCCGCGGAGACCAACACCCTCAGGCAAGAGAATCATGGATGCGACATCGTCAAGTGCGGGTACCACCGCGTCTGACCTGGCGGCGATGATGGAAGAGCTGGGATTGACGGAGGCAGATCTGCAAGACGTGATAGTTGAAGAGGAAGAGTTGCCGCCCGAGGCGACCCGTTGGATGGCGCTGGCTAGGGTTCATACCAATAAACCCTACAACCAGTACTAGTTCTTTAGAAATATGAGAGTGGCATGGGACTTGGCGCAGGAGGTGAAAAATCAGACCGTTGGAGGACAACCTCTACATGATGCAATTCTCGTGCCTAGGCGACTGGGAACGGGTGATGGAAGAGGGGCCTTGGAACCACAAAGGGAAGGCTATTGTTCTAGCACTGTATGATGGCTTCACCAAACCCTCGACCATCGAGCTCAACAAGATAGATATATGGATGCGGATCCACGATCTGCCGGATGGATATTACCCCAAGATCAAGGCTTTGTCTTCAACAGTTGGTGAGTTCATATACGCTGAGCCGAAATCTCATGATTTTGAAGGCAACTTTGCCCGAGTCCGTGTTAAGATAGATGTCACCAAGCCTTTGAAGAATGATGTGTCACTTGTGGTCAAGAAGAAGGACGCCCTTGAGCGAGTAACCTTTAGAGTCAAATACGAAAGGCTTCTGGATTGGTGTGCAGTTTGCGGCAACCTGAGGCATCAGTTCAAGGAGTGTGGCGATGGAGTACATCAGCCGAAGGCGCTTGTGTTCAAAGACCTAAAAAGCTGCTTGGTTTCGAGGACCGGGGGCCGGCCCGGGAGAAGGTAGTGGTACAAGGGGCGGCCGTGGCAGAGGCCACGCCGGAAGAGGACAAGGGCGGACAAATCCAGATAGTGGCCTGCTCCATGAGCAGTCATGAGTACCCTGAAACCCAAGAGAAAGATACTGGTATGGAGGAAGGTGCAAACAATAGAAAAGGAGGGCCGTCTGCCCCAGGTGACCTGACAGCCAACGCGCATGATCCCACTGTCGCGGCACAAGTAAGGAAGCAGCTCATGCTGCCTCCACCAGAGTTACCGTCAAGCCCTCCGCCGAAGCAGGACCCAAAAATAAACAAGCCAAGTCCACTGACTCCAAATAAGGCAGCTGCTTCTCCAAACCCTACTGATGCACATTTGGAGGGCCCTCTAGAGGGTTCGCGCCTAGCGCAATGAGTATTTTAAGTTGGAACTGTCGCGGGGCTGGCAAACCCGCGACAGTTCGAGAGCTTCGTGACCTCACGAGGCAACATGCCCCCTCAATGCTTTGTATCGTAGAAACCCAAATTGAGGGAATTAGGGTGGAAAATCTAGCCGAGTCATTAGGGTTTGACAAGAGCTATGTTGTTAGTAGCTCAGGAAGAAGTGGTGGAATTGGTATTTTTTTGGCATGATTCAATAAAGGTTGAAATAATTGGTTATTTCGAGTATCATATAGATGTGATAGTGGATGATTTGGTTGAAACAAAAAATAGAGTGACTTTTATTTATGGGGAGGCCCAAGTATCGGAAAGATATAAAACATGGAACATGTTAAGAGGCATAGCCAATGTGAGTAACCTTCCTTGGGCAGCCATTGGTGATTTTAATGAGGTACTCAGGCAGGATGAACACAATGGAGTTGGGGAACGGAGTCAAGCGCAAATGGACGCCTTCAGAGATGCGGTTGATACATGTGGTCTCATTGATATTGGATACAAGGGAAAGAGCTGGACGTTTGAACGGAAGGTTGCGGGGGGGGGGGGGGGGTCTTTTACAAGGGTGAGGCTGGATAGATGCTTAGCTTCACCTGAGTGGTGCAACGCCTTCCCCAATTCTGTTTTAGAACACCACACGGCTGCCTCCTCTGATCACGAGCCGATTTTGCTCAACCTTGACGTGGATGTGCATGCATGCAACAAGGGCCCATGATCCTTTAAATATGAAGTTATGTGGGAACGGCATCCAGATCTGGGGAACGTAGTTGGGGAAGGGTGGATAAAAAATGCAGCTGAAACAGTGGCGGACATGCATGCAAAGTTGCAGAATCTGTCCTCTGATCTGTCAGCTTGGGACAGGAGTCAGTTTGGGAATGTGCGGGCAGAGATACAGAAGCTGAAACAGGAACTCCAATCATTGCGCATGATCCCAGGTAGATACGCTCCTTCACATGCGGAGTTGAAAATTGCAGACTGGTTGGTAGAACTTTTTCACAGGAAGGAAATATTGTGGATACAAAGGGCAAGATTAGAGTGGCTTACACATGGGGACAAGAACACATATTTCTTCCATCTTCGGGCAAGCCAACGCCGTGGAAAAACCAAATTAAAGCACTTCAATTGCCAGAAGGGACAGTCACAGAGAATACGGAAGAACTCGAGGAGATGACAACACATCAGAAGGAGTACAGAACATGGAGGAGGTTATCAACACAGTCCCTCGTCGTGTCACACAAGAGATGAACGACAGCTTAAATGTGCCATACACACATGAAGAAGTGAAAAAAGCCCTGGTTCAGATGTTCCCGGTTAAAGCGCCGGGCCCAGATGGTTTCCCCGCCCACTTCTTCCAGCGACATTGGGATGTGTGTGGAGAGGAGGTCACTAGAGTTGTTCTGCAAATATTAAATGGTACAGAATCGGCTAAATGCATCAACAACACCTTGCTTGTGTTGATCCCCAAGGTAAAGAATCCTACGCCACTAACTCGGTTTAGACCAATCAGCCTTTGCAACATGCTTTACTGAAGGAAATATGCCCTAGAGGCAATAATAAAGTTATTATTTATCTCCTTATATCATGATAAATATTTATTATTCATGCTAGAATTGTATTAACCGGAAACATAATACATGTGTGAATACATAGACAAACAGAGTGTCACTAGTATGCCTCTACTTGACTAGCTCGTTAATCAAAGATGGTTATGTTTCCTAACCATGGACAAAGAGTTGTTATTTGATTAATGGGATCACATCACTAGATGAATGATCTGATTGACATGATCCATTTCATTAGCTTAGCACCCGATCATTTAGTATGTTGCTATTGCTTTCTTCATGACTTATACATGTTCCTATGACTATGAGATTATGCAACTCCCGTTTGCCGGAGGAACACTTTGGGTGCTACCAAACGTCACAACGTAACTGGGTGATTATAAAGGAGTACTACAGGTGTCTCCAAAGGTAGATGTTGGGTTGGCGTATTTCGAGATTAGGATTTGTCACTCCGATTGTCGGAGAGGTATCTCTGGGCCCTCTCGGTAATGCACATCACTTAAAGCCTTGCAAGCATTGCAACTAATGAGTTAGTTGTGGGATGATGTATTATAGAACGAGTAAAGAGACTTGCCGGTAACGAGATTGAACTAGGTATTGGATACCGACGATCGAATCTCGGGCAAGTAACATACCGATGACAAAGGGAACAACGTATGTTGTTATGCGGTCTGACCGATAAAGATCTTCGTAGAATATGTAGGAGCCAATATGGGCATCCAGGTCCCGCTATTGGTTATTGACCGGAGACGTGTCTCGGTCATGTCTACATTGTTCTCGAACCGTAGGGTCCGCACGCTTAAGGTTTCGATGACAGTTATATTATGAGTTTATGAGTTTTGATGTACCGAAGGAGTTCGGAGTCCCGGATGAGATCGGGGACATGACGAGGAGTCTCGAAATGGTCGAGACATAAAGATCGATATATTGGACGACTATATTCGGACATCGGAAAGGTTCCGAGTGATTCGAGTATTTTCGGAGGTACCGGGGAGTTACGGGAATACGGGGAAGAGTATTGGGCCTTAATGGGCTTTAGTGGGAAGGAGCCAGGAGGTGGCGCGCGCCCCTCCCAAGTCCAGTCCGAATTGGATAAGGGATTTGGGGCGCAGCCCACCTCTCCCTTCCTTCTCCACTTCCCTCCTTTCCCCCCTTCTCCTAGTTGGACTAGGAAAGAAGGAGTCCTACTCCCGGTGGGAGTAGGACTCCCCTTGGCGCGCCAACTCCTAGGCCGGCCGCCCCTCCTCCCTTGCTCCTTTATATACGGGGGCAGGGGGCACCCCATAGACAGACAAGTTGATCCTTGGTGATCGTTCCTTAGCCGTGTGCGGTGCCCCCTGCCACCAAATTCCACCTCGATCATATTGTTGCAGTGCTTAGGCGAAGCCCTGCGTCGGTAGTACATCAAGATCATCACCATGCCGTCGTGCTGACGGAACTCCTCCCCGAAGCTTTGCTGGATCGGAGCCCGGGGATCGTCATCGAGCTGAGCGTGTGCTAAGAACTCGGAGGTGCCGGAGTAACGGTGCTTGGATCGGTCGGATCGGGAAGAAGACGTACGACTACTTCCTCTACGTTGTGTCAACGCTTCTGTTGCGATCTACAAGGGTACGTAGATCAGACTCTCCCCCTCGGTTCTATGCATCAACATGATCTTGCGTGTGCGTAGGAAATTTTTTGAAATTACTACGTTCCCCAACAGTGGTATCAGAGCCTAGGTTTTATGGTTTGATGTTATATGCACGAGTAGAACACAAGTGAGTTGTGGGCGATATAAGTCATACTGCCTACCAGCATGTCATACTTTGCTTCGGCGGTATTGTTGGATGAAGCGGCCCGGACCGACATTACGCGTACGCTTACGCGAGACCGGTTTCCCCGACGTGCTTTGCACATAGGTGACTTGCGGGTGACTGTTTCTCCAACTTTAGTTGAACCAAGTGTTGGAAATATGCCCTAGAGGCAATAATAAAAGCATTATTATTATATTTCCTTGTTCATGGTAATTGTCTTTATTCATGCTATAATTGTGTTATCCGGAAATCGTAATACATGTGTGAATAACAGACACCAACATGTCCCTAGTAAGCCTCTAGTTGACTAGCTCGTTAATCAACAGATAGTCATGGTTTCCTGGCTATGGACATAAGATGTCATTGATAACGAGATCACATCATTAGGAGAATGATGTGATGGACAAGACCCAATCCTAAACATAGCATAAAGATCGTATAGTTCGTTTGCTAGAGTTTTGCAATGTCAAGTATCTTTTCCTTAGACCATGAGATCGTGTAACTCCCGGATACCGTAGGAGTGCTTTGCGTGTACCAAACGTCACAACGTAACTGGGTGACTATAAAGGTATACTACGGGTATCTCCGAAAGTGTCTGTTGGGTTGACACGGATCAAGACTGGGATTTGTCACTCCGTATGACGGAGAGGTATCACTGGGCCCACTCGGTAATGCATCATCATAATGAGCTCAAAGTGACCAAGTGTCTGGTCACGGGATCATGCATTACGGTACGAGTAAAGTGACTTGCCGGTAACGAGATTGAACGAGGTATTGGGATACCGACGATCGAATCTCGGGCAAGTAATATATCGATTGACAAAGGGAATTGCATACGGGGTTGATTGAATCCTCGACATCGTGGTTCATCCGATGAGATCATCGTGGAACATGTGGGAGCCAACATGGGTATCCAGATCCCGCTGTTGGTTATTGACCGGAGAGTCGTCTCGGTCATGTCTACATGTCTCCCGAACCCGTAGGGTCTACACACTTAAGGTTCGGTGACGCTAGGGTTGTGAAGATATGTATATGCAGTAACCCGAATGTTGTTCGGAGTCCCGGATGAGATCCCGGACGTCACGAGGAGCTCCGGAATAGTCCGGAGGTAAAGAATTATATATAGGAAGTGCTGTTTCGGCCATCGGGACAAGTTTCGGGGTTATCGGTATTATACCGGGACCACCGGAGGGGTCCCGTGGGCCCACCGGGTGGGGCCACCTGTCCCGGGGGGGCCACATGGGCTGTAGGGGGTGCGCCTTGACCTACATGGGCCAAGGGCACCAGCCCTACTAGGCCCATGCGCCTAGGGTTTCCACCAAGGAGGAGTCCAAGTGGTGGAAGGCACCCCGAGGTGCCTTGGGGGGGAGGGAAACCCTCCCCTGGCCGCCGCACCTAGGAGATCAGATCTCCTAGGCTGCGCACCACCCCCCCTTGGCACCCCTATATATAGTGGGGGAGAGGAGGGACTTCACACACCAGCCCCTGGCGCCTCCCTCTCTCCCCGTTACGTCTCTCTTCCTCGTAGTATAGGCGAAGCCCTGCTACTGCGATGCTCTGCATCCACCACCATGCCGTCGTGCTGCTGGATCTTCGTCAACCTCTCCTTTCCCCTTGCTGGATCAAGAAGGAGGAGACGTCTCCCGTCCCGTATGTGTGTTGAACGCGGAGGTGCCGTCCGTTTGGCGCTGGTCATCGGTGATTTGGATCACGTTGTGTACGACTACATCATCCCCGTTCGTTGAACGCTTCCGCACGCGATCTACAAAGGTATGTAGATGCATCTCGTGACTCGTTGCTAGATGAACTCCTAGATGATCTTGGTGAAACGAGTAGGAAATTTTTTGTTTTCTGCAACGTTCCCCAACAGTGGCATCATGAGCTAGGTCTATGCGTAATTCTTCTTGCGCGAGTAGAACACAATTTGTTGTGGGCGTGGATTTGTCAACTTTCTTGCCGCTACTAGTCTTTTCTTTCTTCAGCGGTATTGTGGGATGAAGCGGCCCGGACCAACCTTACACGTACGCTTACGTGAGACCGGTTCCACCGACTAACATGCACTAGTTGCATAAGGTGGCTGGCGGGTGTCTGTCTCTCCTACTTTAGTTGGAGCGGATTCGATGAACAGGGTCCTTATGAAGGGTAAATAGAAGTTGACAAATCATGTTGTGGTTTTCACGTAGGTAAGAAAACGTTCTTGCTAGAACCCTAATTCAGCCACGTAAAAACTTGCAACAACAATTAGAGGACGTCTAACTTGTTTTTGCAGCAAGTGGTTTGTGATATGATATGGCCAAAGTTGTGATGAATGATGAATGATCTATATGTGATGTATGAGATGTTCATGCTATTGTAATAGGAATCACGACTTGCATGTCGATGAGTATGACAACCGGCAGGAGCCATAGGAGTTGTCTTTATTCTTTTATATGACCTGCGTGTCATTGAGAAATGCCATGTAAATTACTTTGCTTCATTGCTAAACGCGTTAGCCATAGTAGTAGAAGTAATAATTGGTGAGCAACTTCATGGAGACACGATGATGGAGATCATGATGATGGAGATCATGGTGTCAAGCTGGTGACAAGACGATCATGGAGCCCCAAGATGGAGATCAAAGGAGCTATGTGATAATGGCCATATCATGTCACGTTTATTATTTGATTGCATGTGATGTTTATCATGTTTTGCATCTTGTTTACTTAGAACGGCGGTAGTAAATAAGATGATCCCTCATAACAATTTCAAGAAGTGTTCTCCCCTAACTGTGCACCGTTGCTAAAGTTCGTCGTTTCGAAGCACCACGTGATGATCGGGTGTGATAGATTCTTACGTTCACATACAACGGGTGTAAGACAGTTTTACACATGCAAAACACTTAGGGTTAACTTGACGAGCCTAGCATGTGCATAGACATGGCCTCGGAACACAGAAGACCGAAAGGTCGAGCATGAGTCGTATAGAAGATGCGATCAACATGAAGATGTTCACCGATGTTGACTAGTCCGTCTCACGTGATGATCGGACACGGCCTAGTTAACTAGGATCATGTAATACTTAGATGACTAGAGGGATGTCTAATCTAAGTGGGAGTTCATTATAATTTGATTGGATGAACTTTATTATCATGAACATTAGTCTAAAATATTTTACAATATGTCTTGTAGATCAAATGGCCCACGTAGTCCTCAACTTCAACGCGTTCCTAGAGAAAACCAAGCTGAAAGACGATGGCAGCAACTATACGGACTGGGTCCGGAACCTGAGGATCATCCTCATAGCTGCCAAGAAAGATTATGTCCTACAAGCACCGCTGGATGACGCACCTGTCCTCCCTGCTGAACAAGACGTTATGAACGCTTTGCAGGCACGTACCGATGACTACTCCCTCGTTCAGTGCGGCATGCTTTACAGTTTAGAACCGGGGCTCCAAAAGCGTTTTGAGAGACATGGAGCATATGAGATGTTCGAAGAGCTGAAAATGGTTTTCCAAGCTCATGCCCGGGTCGAGAGATATGAGGTCTCCGACAAGTTCTTCAGCTGTAAGATGGAGGAAAACAGTTCTGTCAGTGAGCACATACTCACGATGTCTGGATTACATAACCGCTTGACTCAGCTGGGAGTTAATCTCCCGGATGATGCGGTCATTGACAGAATCCTCCAGTCGCTTCCACCGAGCTACAAGAGCTTTGTGATGAACTTCAATATGCAGGGGATGGAAAAGACCATTCCTGAAGTATTTGCTATGCTGAAATCAGCAGAGGTAGAAGTCAAGAAGGAACATCAGGTGTTGATGGTCAATAAAACCACTAAGTTCAAGAAGGGCAAGGGTAAGAAAGCCTTCAAGAAGGACGGCAAGGAGGTTGCCGCGCCCGGCAAGCAAGCTGCCGGGAAGAAGCCAAATAATGGACCCAAGCCCGAGACTGAGTGTTTTTATTGCAAAGGAAGCGGTCACTGGAAGTGGAATTGCCCCAAGTACTTAGCAGACAAGAAGGCCGGCAAAACAAAAGGTCTATGTGATATACATGTAATTGATGTGTACCTTACCAGTAATCGTAGTAGCTCTTGGGTATTTGATACCGGTGCAGTTGCTCACATTTGTAACTCACAGCAGGAACTACGGAATAGGGGAAGACTGGCAAAGGACGAGGTGACGATGCGCGTCGGGAATGGTTCCAAAGTCGATGTGATCGCCGTCGGCACGCTGCCTCTTCATTTACCTACGGGATTAGTTTTAAACCTCAATAATTGTTATTTAGTACCAGCTTTGAGCATGAACATTGTATCGGGATCTCGTTTAATACGAGATGGCTACTCATTTAAATCCGAGAATAATGGTTGTTCTATTTATATGAGAGATATGTTTTATGGTCATGCTCCTATGGTGAATGGTTTATTCTTTATGAATCTCGAACATAATGCTACACATGTTCATAGTGTGAGTACCAAAAGATGTAAGGTTGATAATGATAGTCCCACATACTTGTGGCACTGCCGCCTTGGTCACATAGGTGTCAAACGCATGAAGAAGCTCCATGCAGATGGACTTTTAGAGTCTCTTGATTATGAATCATTTGACACGTGCGAACCATGCCTTATGGGTAAAATGACCAAGACTCCGTTCTCAGGAACAATGGAGCGAGCAACCAACTTATTGGAAATCATACATACTGATGTGTGCGGTCCAATGAGTGTTGAGGCTCGCGGCGGCTATCGTTATGTTCTCACTCTCACTGATGATTTGAGTAGATATGGATATATTTACTTAATGAAACACAAGTCTGAAACCTTTGAAAAGTTCAAGGAATTTCAGAGTGAGGTTGAGAATCAACGTGACAGGAAAATCAAGTTTCTACGATCAGATCGTGGAGGAGAATACTTGAGTCACGAATTTGGCACACACTTAAGAAAATGTGGAATAGTTTCACAGCTCACGCCGCCTGGAACACCTCAGCGTAACGGTGTGTCCGAACGTCGTAATCGCACTCTATTAGATATGGTGCGGTCTATGATGTCTCTTGCCGATTTACCACTATCTTTTTGGGGCTATGCTTTAGAGACTGCTGCATTCACTTGAAATAGGGCTCCGTCAAAATCCGTTGAGACGACACCGTTTGAATTATGGTTTGGAAAGAAACCTAAGTTGTCGTTTCTGAAAGTTTGGGGATGCGATGCTTATGTCAAGAAACTTCAACCTGAAAAGCTCGAACCCAAGTCGGAAAAATGCGTCTTCATAGGATACCCAAAAGAAACTATTGGGTATACCTTCTACCTCAGATCCGAAGGCAAGATCTTTGTTGCCAAGAATGGATCCTTTCTAGAGAAAGAGTTTCTCTCGAAAGAAGTAAGTGGGAGGAAAATAGAACTTGATGAAGTATTACCTCTTGAACCGGAAAATGGCGCAACTCAAGAAAATGTTCCTGAGGTGCCTACACCGACTGGAGAGGAAGTTAATGATGATGATCATGAAACTTCTGATCAAGTTACTACTGAAATTCGAAGGTCCACAAGGACACGTTCCGCACCAGAGTGGTACGGCAACCCTGTCTTGGAAATCATGTTGTTAGACAACGGTGAACCTTCGAACTATGAAGAAGCGATGGCGGGCCCGGATTCCGACAAATGGCTAGAAGCCATGAAATCCGAGATAGGATCCATGTATGAAAACGAAGTATGGACTTTGACTGACTTGCCCATTGAACGGCGAGCCATAGAGAATAAATGGATCTTTAAGAAGAAGACAGACGCGGATGGTAATGTGACCATCTATAAAGCTCGGCTTGTCGCTAAAGGTTATCGACAAGTTCAAGGGGTTGACTACGATGAGACTTTCTCACCGGTAGCGAAGCTGAAGTCCGTCCGAATCATGTTAGCAATTGCCGCGTTTTACGATTATGAAATATGGCAAATGGACGTCAAAACGGCATTCCTTAATGGTTTCCTTAAGGAAGAATTGTATATGATGCAGCCGGAAGGTTTTGTCGATCCTAAGAATGCTGACAAAGTGTGCAAGCTCCAACGCTCGATTTATGGGCTGGTGCAAGCATCTCGGAGTTGGAACATTCGCTTTGATGAGATGATCAAAGCGTTTGGGTTTACGCAGACTTATGGAGAAGCCTGTGTTTACAAGAAAGTGAGTGGGAGCTCTGTAGCATTTCTCATATTATATGTAGATGACATACTTTTGATGGGAAATGATATAGAACTTTTGGACAGCATCAAGGCCTACTTGAATAAGAGTTTTTCAATGAAGGACCTTGGAGAAGCTGCTTATATATTAGGCATCAAGATCTATAGAGATAGATCGAGACGCCTCATAGGTCTTTCACAAAGCACATACCTTGATAAGATATTGAAGAAGTTCAATATGGATCAATCTAAGAAGGGGTTCTTGCCTGTGTTACAAGGTATGAAATTGAGCTCGGCTCAAAGTCCGACCACGGCAGAAGAAATAGAAGAGATGAGTGTCATCCCCTATGCCTCAGCCATAGGTTCTATTATGTATGCCATGCTGTGTACCAGACCTGATGTAAACCTTGCCGTAAGTTTGGTAGGAAGGTACCAAAGTAATCCCGGCAAGGAACACTGGACAGCGGTCAAGAATATCCTGAAGTACCTGAAAAGGACTAAGGAGATGTTTCTCGTTTATGGAGGTGACGAAGAGCTCGTCATAAAGGGTTATGTCGACGCTAGCTTCGACACAGATCTGGATGACTCAAAGTCACAAACCGGATACGTGTATATTTTGAATGGTGGGGCAGTAAGCTGGTGCAGTTGCAAGCAGAGCGTCGTGGCGGGATCTACATGTGAAGCGGAGTACATGGCAGCCTCGGAGGCAGCACATGAAGCAATTTGGGTGAAGGAGTTCATCACCGACCTCGGAGTCATACCCAATGCGTCGGGGCCGATCAAGCTCTTCTGTGACAACACTGGAGCTATTGCACTTGCCAAGGAGCCCAGGTTTCACAAGAAGACAAGGCACATCAAGCGTCGCTTCAACTCCATTCGTGAAAATGCTCAAGATGGAGACATAGAAATTTGTAAAGTACATACGGACCTGAATGTAGCAGATCCGTTGACTAAACCTCTCCCTAGGGCAAAACATGATCAACACCAGAATTCCATGGGTGTTCGATTCATCACAATGTAACTAGATTATTGACTCTAGTGCAAGTGGGAGACTGTTGGAAATATGCCCTAGAGGCAATAATAAAAGCATTATTATTATATTTCCTTGTTCATGGTAATTGTCTTTATTCATGCTATAATTGTGTTATCCGGAAATCGTAATACATGTGTGAATAACAGACACCAACATGTCCCTAGTAAGCCTCTAGTTGACTAGCTCGTTAATCAACAGATAGTCATGGTTTCCTGGCTATGGACATAAGATGTCATTGATAACGAGATCACATCATTAGGAGAATGATGTGATGGACAAGACCCAATCCTAAACATAGCATAAAGATCGTATAGTTCGTTTGCTAGAGTTTTGCAATGTCAAGTATCTTTTCCTTAGACCATGAGATCGTGTAACTCCCGGATACCGTAGGAGTGCTTTGCGTGTACCAAACGTCACAACGTAACTGGGTGACTATAAAGGTATACTACGGGTATCTCCGAAAGTGTCTGTTGGGTTGACACGGATCAAGACTGGGATTTGTCACTCCGTATGACGGAGAGGTATCACTGGGCCCACTCGGTAATGCATCATCATAATGAGCTCAAAGTGACCAAGTGTCTGGTCACGGGATCATGCATTACGGTACGAGTAAAGTGACTTGCCGGTAACGAGATTGAACGAGGTATTGGGATACCGACGATCGAATCTCGGGCAAGTAATATATCGATTGACAAAGGGAATTGCATACGGGGTTGATTGAATCCTTGACATCGTGGTTCATCCGATGAGATCATCGTGGAACATGTGGGAGCCAACATGGGTATCCAGATCCCGCTGTTGGTTATTGACCGGAGAGTCGTCTCGGTCATGTCTACATGTCTCCCGAACCCGTAGGGTCTACACACTTAAGGTTCGGTGACGCTAGGGTTGTGAAGATATGTATATGCAGTAACCTGAATGTTGTTCGGAGTCCCGGATGAGATCCCAGACGTCACGAGGAGCTCCGGAATAGTCCGGAGGTAAAGAATTATATATAGGAAGTGCTGTTTCGGCCATCGGGACAAGTTTCGGGGTTATCGGTATTATACCGGGACCACCGGAGGGGTCCCGTGGGCCCACCGGGTGGGGCCACCTGTCCCGGGGGGGCCACATGGGCTGTAGGGGGTGCGCCTTGACCTACATGGGCCAAGGGCACCAGCCCTACTAGGCCCATGCGCCTAGGGTTTCCACCAAGGAGGAGTCCAAGTGGTGGAAGGCACCCCGAGGTGCCTTGGGGGGGAGGGAAACCCTCCCCTGGCCGCCGCACCTAGAGATCAGATCTCCTAGGCTGCGCACCACCCCCCCTTGGCACCCCTATATATAGTGGGGGAGAGGAGGGACTTCACACACCAGCCCCTGGCGCCTCCCTCTCTCCCCGTTACGTCTCTCTTCCTCGTAGTATAGGCGAAGCCCTGCTACTGCGACGCCCTGCATCCACCACCACGCCGTCGTGCTGCTGGATCTTCGTCAACCTCTCCTTCCCCCTTGCTGGATCAAGAAGGAGGAGACGTCTCCCGTCCCGTACGTGTGTTGAACGCGAAGGTGCCGTCCGTTCGGCGCTGGTCATCGGTGATTTGGATCACGTTGTGTACGACTACATCATCCCCGTTCGTTGAACGCTTCCGCACGCGATCTACAAAGGTATGTAGATGCATCTCGTGACTCGTTGCTAGATGAACTCCTAGATGATCTTGGTGAAACGAGTAGGAAAATTTTTGTTTTCTGCAACGTTCCCCAACACCAAGTGTGGCTACGCCCGGTCCTTGCGAAGGTTAAAACGGAGTCTATTTGACAAACTATCATTGTGGTTTTGATGCGTAGATAAGATTGGTTCTTGCTAAGCCCGTAGCAGCTACGTAAAATTTGCAACAACAAAGTAGAGGACGTCTAACTTGTTTTTGCAGGGCATGTTGTGATGTGATATGGTCAAAACGTGATGAGTTATAAGTTGTTGTATAAGATGATCATGTTTTGTTGAAGTTATCAGCAACTGGCAAAATCCTTATGGTTGTCTCTCTATTGCATGAGATGCAAGCGTCCAATAATTGCTTTACTTTATCGCTATGCGATAGCAATAGTTGCAAGAGCAATTGTTGGTGAGACGACCACACGACGACACATTGATATAGATCAAGATGATGGAGATCATGGTGTCATGCCGGTGACGACATAGATCATTACAGTACTTTGGAGATGGAGATCAAAGAAGCAAGATAATGATGGCCATATCATGTCACATATTTTGATTGCATATGATGTTTATCTTTTTATGCATCTTATCTTGCTTTGATTGACGGTAGCATTATAAGATGATCTCTCACTAAATTATCAAGAAGTGTTCTCCCTGAGTATGCACCGTTGCCAAAGTTCGTCGTGCCCAGACACCACGTGATGATCGGGTGTGATAAGCTCTACGTCCATCTACAACGGGTGCAAGCCAGTTTTGCACACGCAGAATACTCAGGTTAAACTTGACGAGCCTAGCATATGCAGATATGGCCTCGGAACACGGAGACCGAAAGGTCGAGCGTGAATCATATAGTACATATGATCAACATAACGATGTTCACCATTGAAAACTACTCCATCTCACGTGATGATCGGTTATGGTTTAGTTGATTTGGATCACGTGATCACTTAGAGGATTAGAGGGATGTCTATCTAAGTGGGAGTTCTTAAGTAATATGATTAAATTGAACTTAAATTTATCATGAACTTACTCCTGGTAGTATTTTGCAAATCATGTTGTAGATCAATAGCTCGCGTTGTTGCTTCCATGTGTTTATTTTGATATGTTCCTAGAGAAAATTGTGTTGAAAGATGTTAGTAGCAATGATGCGGATTGGATCCGTGATCTGAGGTTTATCTTCATTGCTGCATAGAAGAATTATGTCCTTGATGCACCGCTAGGTGACAGACCTATTGCAGGAGCAGATGCGGACGTTATGAACGTTTGGCTAGCTCAATATGATGACTACTTGATAGTTTAGTGCACCATACTTAACAGCTTAGAATCGGGACTTCAAAGACGTTTTGAACGTCATGGACCATATGAGATGTTCCAGGAGTTGAAGTTAATATTTCAAGCAAATACCCGAGTTGAGAGATATGAAGTCTCCAACAAGTTCTATAGCTAAAAGATGGAGGAGAATCGCTCAACTAGTGAGCATGTGCTCAGATTGTCTGGGTACTACAATCGCTTGAATCAAGTGGGAGTTAATCTTCCAGATAAGATAGTGATTGACAGAATTCTCTAGTCACCATCACTAAGTTAGTAGAACTTCGTGATGAACTATAATATGCAAGGGATAACGGAAACAAACCCCAAGCTCTTCGTGATGCTGAAATCAACGAAGGTAGAAATCAAGAAAAACATCAAGTGTTGATGGTTGACAAGATCACTAGTTTCAAGAAAAGGGCAAAGGGAAGAAGGGGAACTTCAAGAAGAACGGCAAGCAAGTTGCTGCTCAAGTGAAGAAGCCTAAGTCTGGTCCTAAGCCTGAGACTAAGTGCTTCTACTGCAAAGGGACTGGTCACTGGAAGCGGAACTGCCCCAAGTATTTGGCGGATAAGAAGGATGGCAAAGTGAACAAAAGTATATTTGATATACATGTTATTGATGTGTGCTTTACTAGTGTTTATAGCAACCCCTCAGTATTTGATATTGGTTCAGTTGCTAAGAGTAGTAACTCGAAACAGGAGTTGCAGAATAAACAGAGACTAGTTAAGGGTGAAGTGACGATGTGTGTTGGAAGTAGTTCCAAGATTGATATGATCATCATCGCACACTCCCCTATACTTTCGGGATTAGTGTTGAACTTAAATAAGTGTTATTTGGTTTTTGCGTTGAGCATGAATATGATTTGATCATGTTTATTGCAATACGGTTATTCATTAAAGTCAGAGAATAATTGTTGTTCTGTTTACATGAATAAAACCTTCGATGGTCATACACCCAATGAAACAAGTTCGTTGGATCTCGATCGTAGTGATACACATATTCATAATATTGAAACCAAAAGATGCAAAGTTAATAATGATAGTGCAACTTATTTGTGGCACTGCCGTTTAGGTCATATTGATATAAAGCGCATGAAGAAACTCCATGCTGATGGGCTTTCGGAATCACTTGATTATGAATCACTTGATGCTTGCGAACCATGCCTTTTGGGCAAGATGACTAAAACACCGTTCTCTGGAACAATGGAGCAAGCAACAGATTTGTTGGAAATCATACATACTGATGTATGTGGTCCGATGAATATTTAAGGCTTGCAGCGGGTATCATTATTTTCTGACCTTCACAGATGATTTGAGCAGATATGGGTATATCTACTTAATGAAATAGAAGTTTGATACATTTGAAAAGTTCATATAATTTCAGAGTGAAGTGGAAAATCATCGTAACAAGAAAATAAAGTTTCTACGATCTGATCATGGAAAATAGTATTTGAGTTACGAGTTTGGTCTTCAGTTAAAACAATGTGAAATAGTTTCACTACTCACGCCACCTGAAACACCACAGCATAATGGTGTGTCCGAACGTCATAACCGTACTTTATTGGATATAGTGCAATCTATGATGTTTCTTACCGATTTACCACTATCGTTTTTGGGGTCATGCATTAGAGACAACTGCATTCACGTTAAAAAGGGGCACCATCTATATCCGTCGAGACGACGCCTTATGAACTATGGTTTGGCAAGAAACCAAAGTTGTCGTTTCTTGAAGTTTGGGGTTGCGATGCTTATGAGAAAAAGTTTCATCCTGATAAGCTCAAACCCAAATCGGAGAAATATGTCTTCATAGGATACCCAAAGGAGACTGCTGGGTACACCTTCTATCACAGATCCTAAGGCAATACATTCGTTGCTTATAATGGATCCTTTCTAGAGAAGGAGTTTCTCTTGAAAGAAGTGAGTGGGAGGAAAGTAGAAAACTTGATAAGGTAATTGTACCTTCTACCTTGTTGGAAAGTAGTTCATCACAAAAATCTGTTCTTGTGACTACTACACCAATTAGTGAGGAAGCTAATGATGATGATCATGTAACTTCAGATCAAGTTACTACTGAATCTCGTAGGTAAACCAGATTGAGATCCGCACCAGAGTGGTACGGTAATCCTGTTCCGGAGGTCATGTTACTTGACCATGACGAACCTACGAACTATGAGGAAGCGATGATGAGCCCGGATTCCGCGAAATGGTTTGAGGCCATGAAATCTGAGATATGATCCATGTATGAGAACAAAGTTTGGACTTTGGTTGACTTTCCCGATGATCGGCAAGCAATTGAGAATAAATGGATCTTCAAGAGGAAGACGGACGTTGATAGTAGTGTTACTATCTACAAAGCTAGAATTGTCGCAAAAGGTTTTCGACAAGTTCAAAGTGTTGACTACGATGAGAGTTTCTCACCCGTATCTATGCTTAAGTCTGTCCGAATCATGTTAGCAATTGCCGCATTTTATGAAATCTGGCAAATGGATAAACAAAACTGCATTCCTTAATGGATTTCTTAAAGAAGAGTTGTATATGATGCAACCAATAGGTTTTGGCAATCCTAAAGGTGCTAACAAAATATGCAAGCTCCAGTGATTCATCTATGGACTGGTGCAAGCATCTCAGAGTTGGAATACACGCTTTGATAAGTTGATCAAAGCATATAGTTTTATACAGACTTGCGGTGAAGCCTGTATTTACAAGAAAGTGAGTGGGAGCACTACAGCATTTCTGATAAAGTATATGTGAATAACATATTGTTGATCGGAAATAATGTAGAATTATTCTGTAAAGCATAAAGGAGTGTTTGAAAGGAGTTTTTCAAAGAAAGACTTCGGTGAAGCTGCTTACATATTGAGCATCAAGATCTATAGAGATAGATCAAGACGCTTGATAAGTTTTTTCAATGAGTACATACCTTGACAAGATTTTGAAGTAGTTCAAAATGGAGCAGTCAAAGAAAGAGTTCTTGCCTGTATTACAAGGTGTGAAGTTGAGTAAGACTCAAAGCCCGACCACGGCAGAAGATAGAAAGAGAATGAAAGTCATTCCCTATGCCTTGGCCATAGGTTCTATAAAGTATGTCATGCTGCATACCAGATCTATTGTATACCCTGCATTGATTTGGCAAGGGAGTACAATAGTGATCTAGGAGTAGATCACTGGACAACGGTCAGAATCATCCTTAGTGAAATAAGGATATGTTTCTCGATTATGGACGTGACAAAAAGGTTCGTCGTAAAGGGTTACGTCGATGCAAGTTTTTGACACTGATCCAGATCAATCTAAAGTCTCAATCTGGATACATATTGAAAGTGGGAGCAATTAGCTAGAGTAGCTCCGTGTAGAGCATTGTAGACATAGAACTTGCAAAATACTTACGGATCTGAATGTGATAGACCCGTTGACTAAAATTATCTCACAAGCAAAACATGATCACACCTTAGTACTCTTTGGGTGTTAATCACATAGATATGTGAACTAGATTACTGACTCTAGTAAACCCTTTGAGTGTTGGTCACATGACGATGTGAACTATGGGTGTTAATCACATGGTGATATGAACTATTGCTGTTAAATCACATGGCGATGTGAACTAGATTATTGACTCTAGTGCAAGTGGGAGACTGAAGGAAATATGCCCTAGAGGCAATAATAAAGTTATTATTTATTTCCTTATATCATGATAAATATTTATTATTCATGCTAGAATTGTATTAACCGAAAACATAATACATGTGTGAATACATAGACAAACAGAGTGTCACTAGTATGCCTCTACTTGACTAGCTCGTTAATCAAAGATGGTTATGTTTCCTAACCATGGACAAAGAGTTGTTATTTGATTAATGGGATCACATCATTAGATGAATGATCTGATTGACATGACCCATTTCATTAGCTTAGCACCCGATCGTTTAGTATGTTGCTATTGCTTTCTTCATGACTTATATATGTTCCTATGACTATGAGATTATGCAACTCCCGTTTGCCGGAGGAACACTTTGGGTGCTACCAAACGTCACAACGTAACTGGATGATTATAAAGGAGTACTACAGGTGTCTCCAAAGGTAGATGTTGGGTTGGCGTATTTCGAGATTAGGATTTGTCACTCCGATTGTCGGAGAGGTATCTCTGGGCCCTCTCGGTAATGCACATCACTTAAAGCCTTGCAAGCATTGCAACTAATGAGTTAGTTGTGGGATGATGTATTATAGAACGAGTAAAGAGACTTGCCGGTAACGAGATTGAACTAGGTATTGGATACCGACGATCGAATCTCGGGCAAGTAACATACCGATGATAAAGAGAACAACGTATGTTGTTATGCGGTCTGACCGATAAAGATCTTCGTAGAATATGTAGGAGCCAATATGGGCATCCAGGTCCCGCTATTGGTTATTGACCGGAGACGTGTCTCGGTCATGTCTACATTGTTCTCGAACCGTAGGGTCCGCACGCTTAAGATTTCGATGACAGTTATATTATGAGTTTATGAGTTTTGATGTACCGAAGGAGTTCGGAGTCCCGGATGATATCGGGGACATGACGAGGAGTCTCGAAATGGTCGAGACGTAAAGATCGATATATTGGACGACTATATTCGGACATCGGAAAGGTTCCGAGTGATTCGGGTATTTTCGGAGGTACCGGGGAGTTACGGGAATACGGGGAAGAGTATTGGGCCTTAATGGGCTTTAGTGGGAAGGAGCCAGGAGGTGGCGCGCGCCCCTCCCAAGTCCAGTCCGAATTGGACAAGGGATTTGGGGCGCAGCCCACCTCTCCCTTCCTTCTCCACTTCCCTCCTTTCCCCCCTTCTCCTAGTTGGACTAGGAAAGAAGGAGTCCTACTCCCGGTGGGAGTAGGACTCCCCTTGGCGCGCCAACTCCTAGGCCGGCCGCCCCTCCTCCCTTGCTCCTTTAAATACAGGGGCAGGGGGCACCCCATAGACAGACAAGTTGATCCTTGGTGATCGTTCCTTAGCCGTGTGCGGTGCCCCCTGCCACCAAATTCCACCTCGATCATATTGTTGCAGTGCTTAGGCGAAGCCCTGCGTCGGTAGTACATCAAGATCGTCACCACGCCGTCGTGCTGACGGAACTCCTCCCCGAAGCTTTGCTGGATCGGAGCCCGGGGATCGTCATCGAGCTGAACGTGTGCTAAGAACTCGGAGGTGCCGGAGTAACGGTGCTTGGATCGGTCGGATCGGGAAGAAGACGTACGACTACTTCCTCTATGTTGTGTCAACGCTTCCGTTGCGATCTACAAGGGTACGTAGATCAGACTCTCCCCCTCGTTGCTATGCATCACCATGATCTTGCGTGTGCGTAGGAATTTTTTTAAAATTACTACGTTCCCCAACATTTACAAGATTGCGTCAAAGGTGATATCTAACCGTTTGAAGATAGTCCTGCCAGAGATCATTTCCTATGAGCAATTTGCCTTTGTTCCAGGTAGACTAATAACAGATAATATTATTGCTGCTTATGAGTGTCTGCACTTCATGAAAAGGAACAAGGCAAAGAAAAACCAACACTGTGCTTTAAAAGCTAGACATGATGAAAGCTTATGACAGAGTGGAATGGGACTATCTGAAGGCAATTATGATAAAGTTGGGCTTCACAGAAAGGTGGGTTGGTATAGTAATGAATCTGATAAATTCTGTCACCTTTTCTGTCCTGTTCACTGGAAAGAAATTACAGGAGTTCAGGCCATCAAGGGGTATTCGCCAAGGGGACCCAATCTCTCCATATTTGTTCTTGATAGCAGCAGAGGGCCTTTCGTGCCTTTTAAAATCCAAAGATGAGTCATCCAATCTGAGTGGCTTGCAAGTGGCCCCTACGGCGGCAAAGGTAAACCACCTATTATTTGCTGATGACAGCATGTTGTTCTTCAAGGCTAATAGTGTGGGAGCATCGGAGGTGTACCAAGTGCTGGATATCTATTGTCAAGCAACGGGACAAAGGATAGACCATGATAAGTCCTCTGTTTATTTCAGCAAAGGGGTCCCGGAGAGTGTAAGAGGCGAGATAAAGGGGTTGCTCCAAGTGCCCAATGAGACACTAAATGAGAAATATCTAGGCATGCCTTCGGATGTTGGATCCTCTAAAAATGGTGCCTTTAAGTATTTGAAGGACCGCCTATGGAGCAGAATTAAGGGATGGATTGAAAGAACTGTTGGGGAACATAGTAATTTCAAAAAACATTCCTACGCACACGCAAGATCATGGTGATGCATAGCAACGAGAGGGGAGAGTGTGATCTACATACCCTTGTAGACCGACAGCGGAAGCGTTAGCACAACGCGGTTGATGTAGTCGTACGTCTTCACGGCCCGACCGATCAAGCACCGAAACTACGGCACCTCCGAGTTTTAGCACACGTTCAGCTCGATGACGATCCCCGGACTCCGATCCAGCAAAGTGTCGGGGAAGAGTTCCGTCAGCACGACGGCGTGGTGACGACCTTGATGTACTACCATCGCAGGGCTTCGCCTAAGCACCGCTACAATATTATCGAGGATTATGGTGGAAGGGGGCACCACACACGGCTAAGAATATGATCACGTGGATCAACTTGTGTGTCTAGGGGTGCCCCCTGCCCCCGTATATAAAGGAGCAAGGGGAGGAGGCCGGACGGCCCCTATGGCGCGCCAAGGAGGAGTCCTCCTCCTAGTAGGAGTAGGACTCCTACTAGGAGGGGGAAAGAAGTGGGGAGGAAGAAGGAAAGGGGGGCGCCCCGCCCCCTCTCCTAGTCCAATTCGGACCAGGGGGGAGGAGGCACGCGGCCCACCTTTGGCTGTCCCTCTCTCTCTCCACTAAGGCCCATATGGCCCATTACTTCTCCCCCCGGGGGGGGGGGGTTCCGGTAACCCTCCGGCTCTCCAGTTTTCTCCGAAATCACCCGGAACACTTCCGGTGTCCGAATATAGCCGTCCAATATATCAATCTTTATGTCTCGACCATTTCGAGACTCCTCGTCATGTCCGTGATCACATCCGGGACTCCGAACTAACTTCGGTACATCAAAACTCATAAATTCATAATATAACTATCATCGAAACCTTAAGCGTGCGGACCCTACGGGTTCGAGAACAATGTAGACATGACCGAGACACGTCTCCAATCAATGACCAATAGCGGAACCTGGATGCTCATATTGGCTCCTACATATTCTACGAAGATCTTTATCGGTCAGACCGCATAACAACATACATTGTTCCCTTTGTCATTGGTATGTTACTTGCCCGAGATTTGATCGTCGGTATCTCAATACCTAGTTTAATCTCGTTACTGGAAAGTCTCTTTACTCGTTTCGTAATACATCATCTCGCAACTAACTCATTAGTTGTAATGCTTGCAAGGCTTATGTGATGTGCATTACCGAGAGGGCCCAGAGATACCTCTCCGACAATCGGAGTGACAAATCCTAATCTCGAAATACGCCAACCCAACATTCACCTTTGGATACACCCGTAGAGCTCCTTTATAATCACCCAGTTACGTTGTGACGTTTGGTAGCACACAAAGTGTTCCTCCGGTAAACGGGAGTTGCATAATCTCAAAGTCATAGGAACATGTATAAGTCATGAAGAAAGCAATAGCAACATACTAAACGATCGGGTGCTAAGCTAATGGAATGGGTCATGTCAATCACATCATTCTCCTAATGATGTGATCCCATTAATCAAATGACAACACATGTCTATGGTTAGGAAACATAACCATCTTCGATTAACGAGCTAGTCAAGTAGAGGCATACTAGTGATGTTTGGTTTGTCTATGTATTCACACAAGTATTATGTTTCCGGATAATACAATTCTAGCATGGATAATAAACATTTATCATGATATAAGGAAATAAAATAATAACATTATTATTGCCTCTAGGGCATATTTCCTTCAAGAACGATGTCTTCTGCCGGGAAAGAAGTGTTGGTCAAGGCAGTAGCTCAAGCCATACCCGTCTTTTATATGTCCTGTTTCAAGCTACCCAAAGGACTCTGTGAAAACCTAAACATGATGATTAGGAAGTTTTGGTGGGGTAGTAAGAATGGTCAGCGGAAACCACACTGGGTGTCTTGGAAGGAAATGACCCAGCCAAAAGCAATGGGCGGGCTAGGTTTTATGGACTTTGAGCTATTCAACCTATCAATGCTTGCTAAACAAGTGTGGAGGATCTTACAGAGCCTGGAGACATTAAGTGCACGGATACTGCAAAGTGTTTACTTCCCGGGTACCACAATTCTCAAGGCAAGCTTAGGATCGCATCCTAGCCAAGTGTGGAGAGCACTTCTCGAAGGGCACGACGTCCTAAATCTAGGCCTCATCCGCAGGATCGGTACCGGTGCAGAAACAAGCATATGGGAAGAAAACTGGATCCCAAGGGATGAAATGATGAGGCCATATGGGTGTTTAATACAAAACCCACCATCTCGAGTTTCAGAGCTCATCGATGCTACGCCAGCAAGATGGAATATGCAGCGTCTACAGGAAGTGTTTCTCCACATCGATATCCAGCCAATCTTGAGCATTCCTCTATGCACGAGAAACATAGAAGATAGCTGGGCATGGAACTTTGAGAGGAATGGAGTGTTCTCGGTCAGGTCTGCATACAACATGTTGGTGTCAATCAGAAAGAGAAGGGAGGCATGGTTGGAAGGAAATACAGGGTCATCCACCGCGAACAGAGAAAGCGGGGATTGGAAGAAACTCTGGCATACTCAAGTACCGGGGAAAGTGAGAGTGTTCCTATGGCGACTCGCAAAACAATCGCTTCCAACAAATGATGTTCGTGCCCACCGCAACATGGTGTAGTCGAGTGTATGTGGATTATGCGGAGTACAGGACTCCTGGCGTCACTCGCTGCTGGAATGTGTAAGTGCATCTAGTGCCACCCCTAGTTGGTTTTGGAGTATTGACGACAAACCTAGTTGAGGGACTAATGTGTTTGTGAGAATTGCAGGATAACACAGGTAGAAGTCCCTCATTGATTCGGTTTCGCTACCAAAGATGACCCCTAAAAATGTGCGAAGACATTGAAGACAATGGTGGTTTATGAAGACATTCATGTCGAAGACAATGACATGTGAAGACTCCCCATGAAGCTTATGGAACTCGAAGACTTAGATCCTTCGTAGTTTTACTTCATTCATGTTGTGTCATAGGAACCACCGTACTGTTAAGTGGGGTCCAAGAGAACCAGTCAGGATGACTGAAGTGATGCCTAATTCAAATCCTATGTCTTCGAGTGAAGACAATGAGAGAAAATCTTGTCCAGAGTCAGACAAGTCAGCTTTACTTGTAGCCCAAGTAAAGTTGCCGTGTGAGTTCGAAATTCGACCGTTGATACACGTGTCAGTTCCTTAGTGACCCAGGGTCATTTCGGACAAATCAGGTCGGGTTGCCAAGTGGCTATAAATAGTCCACCCCCTACAACCATAAACGGTTGGCTGCTCAGATTTCAGTGCACGGCTTTTGTCGTTTGAGAGCAACCCACCTCGAAGCCTTTGAGAGAAAATCCCTAGCGAGGAGAAAATCCCTAACCACCCAGAGCCAGAGTAATTGGGCATCACTTAAGTCCTCTTGTCTGAGTGATCTGAAGACTTATTACACTTGAGGACTGTGCATCCTCCAGCCGGTTAGGCGTCGCGTTCTGAGCATCCAAGAGAAATTGTGGATTGCCGGTGAACGAAGTCTGTGAAGGTTTGAGAGTCTAACTTGAAGACTTACCAGAGTGATTGGGCGAGGTCTGTGTGACCTTAGCTCAAGGAGAAAATGGTGAGGACTGGGTGTCCTGAGCTGCGTGTTCAGGACTGGGTGTCCGGGACTGTGTGTCTTTTGGTTTAAATACCTAGCCGCTCCAACCAGACGTATAGTTGTCACAACAACTGGAACTGGTCCAACAAATCATTGTCTTCAGCGTGTCACTGGTTTCATCTTCACCTCCCTTTACTTACCAGTACACATTGTGAAGCCATTGCATGCTTGCTTTATCTTCTGTCTTCACAACTTGACTGTATGATTTGTTTGGCTTCATAACTTCTTCCTACCTGATCCTCATTACACTGAAGCTGTTTGTCACTGTGCTTTCACTATATTGTATACTTGACTATGACTTGCCTTGTGTAATCTAACTTCCGCTGCATAGTGATAGGCTTGTCCACTCTGTTTGTCTTCATAACTTCCATGTTTTGAAGACTTTCATAAAAATCGCCTATTCACCCCCCCTCTAGTCGATATAACACACTTTCAATTGGTATCAGAGCAAGGTGCTCCCTTGTTCTGTGTGATTCGGTTTAACCACCTGGAGTTTTAGCTATGTCGACTGCAGGGATAATTAAAGTCTCCGCTGCGTGCCCCGTCTTCGATGGAACTGAATATCCCTACTGGAAGAATAAGATGCGCATGCATCCTGAAGCCATTGACGTCGACCTATGGTATGTCGTCGAAAACGGCGTTCCCAAGGCTGGAGAAGGTGTCACTGCTGCTGATGTCAAGAAGTTCACTCAACTGGACTCTACTGCCAAGAATATCATTTGTGGTCATCTGACTAAGGGACAATACGGCCGTGTGAGTGCCTTGAAGACATCCAAGCTGGTCTGGGACTGGCTCTCCAAAGTCAATGAAGGCATCTCAACCCAGAGAGATCAGAGAATCAGCGTTCTTCACAATCTCTTCAACCGCTTCAAGCGAAATGACAATGAGAATGTCCAACACACATTTGACCGGCTCACTGACATCACAAATGAGCTTCAAGCCCTCGGCGCCACTGAGATCACCAAACATGAAATCGTCAAGACGCTGCTGAGATCACTTGACAGTTCGTTTGACATCCTAGCCCTGATGATTCAAGAATGTCCAGATTTCAAGACACTCGATCCGTCTGACATACTTGAGAGGCTCAACACACATGAGTTTCAGCTGTCTGAGAAAAGAGATATCTACGGTCCAAACTATGGGCGAACTCGTGCCTTGAAGGCAAAAGCTGTGTCCTCATCTGAAGAAGAATCTGACAGCAGTTCTGATGATCCTGAAGACATTGGAAGGGAACTTGCAATGCTAGTGAAGAAGTTCCAGAAATTCACCAAGAAGAAAGGCTTCAGAAAGTCTTCACGATCAAGCTCAAGGAATGATGAAGCTTCTGCTCATGACTACAAGAAGAAAACATGTCACAAGTGCAAGAAAACTGGACACTTCATCTCTGAGTGTCCACAATGGGACAATGAGAGCAGAAAGAAGAAGAAGAGCAAGGAATATGACTCCGACGACAAGAAGAAGAAATACTCAAAGTCTTCTTCCAAGTCTTCCTCAAAGTCTTCATCACACAAGAAGAGTTCATCTGGCAAGGCTCGTGCGTTTGTTGGCAAGGAAATGGATTCAGAGGAGGAGTCCGCTTCTGAGGAGGCAGAGGTGGAGTCTGAGGAGGAGTCTGATTCAGGCATTGCGAGTCTGGCTACAGCCTACGTCGCCAAGTCCATCTTCAACACTGAAGACAATGACTTCATCACCAACACCGATGCAAATGACAAGGATGACTCCACTCCTACCTACTGCTTCATGGCACGTGGTGCCAAGGGTACGACACCAGCGACTTCAGAGTCTTCAGAATGGATTATTGACAGTGGGTGTACAAATCACATGACTGGCAAAAGAAGTCTCTTTATGGACTCAACCTTACGTCCATCTGACAAGAGCCACATCACATTTGCTGACACTGGTAAAAGTAAGGTATTGGGTCTAGGTAGAGTTGCAATCTCAAGGGATCAACACATGGATAAAGTCATGTTTGTTGAATCCCTTGGCTTCAACTTAATGTCTGTCTCAATGCTTTGCGATTTGAACATGATTGTAATCTTTGGAAAATATCGTTGCCTGGTACTAATGGAATCTGACAAGTCTCTAGTTTTGAAGGGTATCGGAAAGATGATTTGTACGTGGTAGATTTCTCAGCAGGGCCACAGCTTGCAGTATGTCTTCTCGCAAAGGCTTCAGAATGTTGGCTTTGGCATCGGAGGCTTGGGCATGCTGGCATGAGGAACCTCCACACCCTTGCGAAGAAGAAGCATGTCATAGGCATCGAGGGCGTCAAGTTCAAGAAAGATCACTTATGCGGTGCCTGTGAAGCAGGGAAGATGACAAGGGCAAAACATCCTTCGAAGACAATCATGACCACGACTCAACCCTTCGAAATGCTTCACATGGATCTCTTTGGTCCCACTCACTACTCAACTTTTTCAACTACTGCTTGCCTCTACGGCTTTGTCATTATTGATAATTACTCTAGATATACTTGGGTGCACATAATCCTTTACAAGACTGAAGTGCAGGATGTCTTCAGACGCTTCGCAAATCGGGCCATGAACAATTATGGCGCCAAGATAAAGCACATCAGAAGTGACAATGGCACTGAATTCAAGAACACTGGCCTTGACACATATCTTGATACATTGGGCATCACTCATGAATTCACAGCTCCGTACATGCCACAGCAGAATGGCATCGTCGAACGCAAGAACAGAACACTCATTGAGATGGCCAGAACAATGTTAGATGAGTACAAGACTCCAAGAAAATTCCGGACTGAAGCCATTCACACTGCATGCCATACAATCAACCATGTCTATCTTCACAAGCTTCTGAACAAGACATCTTATGAACTTCTAACTGGCAAGAAGCCAAATGTCAGTTACTTCAGAGTTTTTGGCTCAAGATGCTGGATCAAGGACCCTCACCACACCTCAAAATTTGCTCCAAAAGCACATGAGGGCTTTATGCTTGGATATGGAAAGGATTCGCACTCCTACAGAGTCTTCGATCTCTTTCACTACAAAGTGGTTGACACAGTGGATGTGCGGTTCGATGAGACCAATGGGTCACAAAGAGAGCAACTGCCAGATGTGCTAGATGAAGTTCCAGCCAGTGAATCAATCAAGCTAATGGGAACTGGAGAAATTATACCTTCTGAAGCTCATCCTGAAGAAGAACTTATCATCTCAGCACCTGATCTACACGAAGACAATGCTCAGCCTAAAGACATTCCTCCCCATGACAACATAGATCAGCAAGAGCAAAGTCTTCGACCCATACATCCTCGTGTTGCCAATGAAGTGCAGATTGACAGAATAATTGATAGCATCAATGCACCTAGTCCACTGACTCGTTCAAGGGCAACTCAACTGGCAAATTTCTGCGGACACTTCGCATTCGTTTCAATCACAGAACCCAAGAAAGTTGAAGAAGCTTTTATGGAACCTGAGTGGATTCAAGCTATGCAAGAAGAGCTTCAACAGTTTGAGCTGAACAATGTATGGGAGTTGGTTAAGCGTCCTGATCCACGGAAGCATAACATAATAGGCACCAAATGGATATACCGCAACAAGCAAGATGAGCATGGTCAAGTCGTCAGAAACAAGGCTCATCTTGTTGCTCAAGGATATACTCAAGTGGAAGGCATTGACTTCGATGAAACATTTGCTCCTGTAGCCAGACTTGAAGCCATCCGTATACTGCTGGCCTATGCAAATCATCACAACATAATTCTGTATCAAATGGATGTGAAGAGTGCCTTTCTCAATGGCAAAATTGAAGAAGAAGTGTATGTTGCACAACCACCTGGGTTTGAGGATCCAAAACATCCTGACATGGTTTACAAGCTCAATAAGGCACTATATGGCCTCAAACAAGCCCCTCGGGCCTGGTATGATACACTCAAATACTTCCTGAAGAGCAAAGGCTTCATACCTGGTTCCCTAGATCCCACTCTCTTCACGAAGACATATGATGGTGAACTGTTTATGTGCCAAATATATGTGGATGACATTATCTTCGGGTGCACCAACCAGAAGTACAGTGAGGAGTTCGGATATATGATGCAAGAGCAATATCAGATGTCTATGATGGGGGAGCTGAAATTCTTCCTCGGTCTTTAGATACGGCAACAACGTAATGGCATCTTCATATCTCAAGAGAAGTATCTCAAAGATTGCCTGAAGAAGTTCGGTATGCAAGACTGCAAAGGTTTCACAACACCAATGCCAGCCAAGCATCATCTGGGTCCTGACGACAATGGTAAAGAGTTCGATCAAAAGGTATACCGCTCCATGATTGGTTCTTTGCTTTATTTATGTGCATCTAGGCCAGATATTATGCTTAGTGTTTGCATGTGTGCTCGATTCCAAGCGGCACCAAAGGAGTCGCATCACTTAGCTGTGAAGCGAATTCTTCGATATTTGGCTCACACCCCAACTCTAGGGTTATGGTATCCAAAGGGCTCAGAGTTTGATCTGGTTGGATTTTCGGATGCTGATTACGTTGGTGACAAGGTTGATCGGAAGTCCACATCAGGCACATGTCACTTTCTGGGCCGATCACTTGTATGTTGGTCTTCAAAGAAGCAGAACTGTGTATCTCTCTCCACTGCTGAATCTGAATACATTGCTGCTGGATCCTGCTGCGCTCAGCTTCTATGGATGAAGCAAACCCTCAAGGATTATGGCATTCATCTGAAGCAAGTGCCACTTTACTGCGACAACGAAAGCGCCATCAAGATCGCCAAAAACCCAATTCAGCACTCGAAGACAAAGCACATTGAAATTCGTCATCATTTTCTCAGAGATCATGTTGCAAAGGAAGATATTGATATCATACACGTCAACACTGAAGAGCAATTGGCAGATATCTTCACCAAGCCCTTGGATGAGAAGAGATTTTGCAAGTTACGGTGTGAGCTAAATATCTTGGAATCCTCAAATGTCTTGTGATCAAGCACACATCCTAACACTTATGCATGTTGATGACTTAGATGTGCAACACACGAAGTAACGTATATCTTCAATCAATGAAGACATACATTCTAAGTGTGAATACATTAACATGGAATTTGACTTCGGAGCGCCACGATAATTGTGCGCCGTGTCTGGGTCTAATACTTCCTATACGGTGGGTAACGCCACCACCAAATTTTCTGCTTGAAGTGTTTCACTCATGGCGTTACATTTGCTATGTCTTCACATTTGGTTTGTCTTCAATCTCAATTTGTCTTCATGATTATCTTCACTATGTTGATTATATATATGTACTGGTGTTCTGTCCTCTACAGCATTCACTTATAGCTATGTCTTCTTGTTTGAATCTTTTGAACTAAGTGAATGTGATCGGACCCTAACCTCTCCATGCTTCCTACCTCAAACTCTATCTCTCCAAGTCATATGCATTCTATTGAAACTGTCGAATGTCTTCACTGCATCCTTGTCAGCTGAAGACACAGAGACAAACTTTAAAACCGTTTTCAATGTTATTTCATCAACAAGAAATCCGGAGAAGTAGGAACGGCACCCGACAAACAAGGCGTGCGTGGGGTGTGGAACTACCCCCACAATACCGCATGATGGCCACATGCTGATCAGATGCGAATCGCCAGGGGCACCTGAGTAATAGTGCAGTGTCGCCCCTATCCCTATAAATACACGATTCACTGCGGTCATTATCTCTTCTTCCACCCTCGCACGAACCCCAGCGCCACCGCTAGCTCTCAATGACGCCGGTGACGAAGTGCTTCACTGCCGCAACCTCTCCGACGCCGTTTTCACGCCGACTGCGGACATCGGTCTCTCCGTCGTCGCCGTAGGTGTCTTCCGTCGCCAAGTTAGGGCACGGAGGATCGAACTGCTCGGCCTCAACTCCCACTTCGTCTAGCAGTTCCAAGTGTGGTAAATAAAACCTCTTTTTACAGCCTCTTTTGATCCTATAGCTCGGTCACTTTCTGTCATAAGAAGTTTCTATTCACACAAGTTACATCTCTCTCAATCTGCATCTCATAACTTGCCTAGTATATTCACTTGTGCTTCATGAAGTAGTTAGATTCCTCACTTGTACTGATCTATGGGTTCGTACAAATCTGGAACCAACTTCTTTTCTATAAAGTGAATGTCTTCGCATGATGAGGTCAATATCTTCTAAACTGATTTATCTTCAAAATCTTCTGAGAGTGCATATGACCTCTTCCCCTTCCCTCGCACCTTAATGCTGTCACAGGTACATGTCCGTGGGAGAATCTTTTGGTTCTCATAGTCTGCATTCATTTGCAGAGTTCTTACAGCGTCACATCAATTCTCCTGAAGCGAGTTCTTGTTGGTCAAGCAAAAGGAAGCCTTTGAAGACTTTGAACATCTTGAAGCCTTCCAAGTTAAGCTTCATGGCAGCAGAAAAACCAGCAAGGAAGGGAGGCAGACAGAGACGTGGTGAAACGTCTAAAGATCTGCCTGATGACTTGGCAGAAATGTACCAAACTGATCCTAAAGAGAGCTATGGTCAGCGCAAGACACGAATCCAATGGATTCGAAGATATTGGGCAGAGCAGTGGTTCCAATACCGCTTCGTCACTAAGGAATATGCAGAAAAGTGCGCCATCAAGAGACCATGGGGAGACGTATTGTACAAAAATCTCGTACCCCGGTCCAGAGACGAAGCCATTGCTCAAGGCTTCTTTCCATGCATGGTTAGAGGACCACAGCCAACTGAAGCACATCCGTCATCACTTCTTTGGTGTCGTGATGACACTCTGTTCAAGCGCAACTTCCAATTTGCTCAGAACTCTGCGAAGCAAAATAAGAAGGAGTTGGGGTTGGACTTCAACCCTGGTCCCTCTAAACCAAGGGCGGATGGCACACGCGACGCAAATCCCAATATCATTGGGCCGTATGCCAATCTCGAAGGCCTCATCACTCGCATTCTAGTCCAAGGGACTGCCATGAACGACCCTCCAACAGACACTGAGTCTGATGACGCTCCTGCTGCACCGAAGCCGAAGCAGACGAAGAAGCCAAAAGCTTCAAAGCCAGCAGCTTCTCCCAAAATCTCCAGAGCGAAGCCATTGGCAACTGCACCTCCTGAAGCAAGTGTGCAGTCTGAAGACTTATCACGAGTCTCCAAGCCCCAAGAAGCCAAGAAGCCTCAGCCACACACTGGCAAAGAGCTCACAGCCGCTGCCATTCTGCGCAGCGAGGCCATTGATCTGTCCAGTGATGAAGATCTTGGCGATGACGCTCTTGAGCAGCTCATCAAGAGTAAGGAGGAGGCTGAAATCTTCAATAATCTGCCTCTGTTTGATGCAGCAATCCTCCACAACTTCATCGATGAGTGGTTTGATACACCCAATATCAGCTTCGATGATCTGCAACTGCCCATTGGCCTCAGCGTCGCCTTCCAAGGCGCTATTGCTTCAGAACTTGCAATTGCCCAGCGCATTGTTGAACTGAAGCAGAAGATTGATTTTGAAAAGGCCCAGTTCAAGCAGAATATGGCCAAGCTCAGCGTCCAAGAAGTCAAAGACTTCAAGGTCATGTTGCACGAGTTGAAGGAAAACTTTTTGAAGAAACGTGCAGAAGCCCAGGGTTCGCGGGAGCGAATGAAGACTTTGGCTGATCTCTGTGTGCAGGCCTACAATGAGGCCGAGAAGCGCAAGGCACTTGGGCGTCCCGGCATCGACCCCAGGATGGCCGCGAAGAAAAAGAAGAAGCCCGATGTGGCTGAACAAGAGGCACCAAGGCAAGAAGCTGTTCCGATTGTCGTCCCCACTGCCAAGACTGGCTAGAAGCCAAAGCACCGATCAACAGCTTCAGAGCTCAAGAAGACACGGACAGCCGAAGCTGAAGCAAGGAAGAGAAAACACCCTGAAGCCTCTCCTTCTGACCCCACCATCAAGAAGCGCAAGACCAAGAGATCTCGGGCTGCTCCCACAGAGCCCTTGATAGTCGAACCCCTCTCCGCCCGCTATCCTGACGAAGATCGTCAGTTGACCGTGCATGAGCCTACGTTCACAGAGGCTCCGCACGCTGAAGACATTCCAGCAGCCGACCCCAACGCTGCTGAAGACATTGGTCTCCAAGACAATGTACAAGGTGATGCAGCCTTCCTCAGCTTGAAACAAGCGAAATGATCAGCATTGGTCGTCCATTGACACCAATCACCCAAGATGCATCGTGGGCAGATCGCCCGCAGGAGGAAGAGAATGAGCCCCAGCCCACTGCAACTCCACCGGCGTCGCCTACATTCCGTAGGCTTCGCAAAGGGCCAAGGGCTCAGGCTGCTGACGACATTCCGGCTGCATCAGCCGAAGAACATGAAGAAGAACCTCAAGCTCCGTCTCCCCCGAACCAACAAGAAGAAATTCTCAAGGAGAACGCACCTGAGTCCGTCCCTCTCACTACACATGTTGAGGCTGAAATCCTTGAGGCTGCCACCACCAACACTGAAGCTACTGCATCTGAACCTTCTGTGCCTGAGTCTGCTGCCGGTCCACAGTTCAACTATCATGTTGCGCACAGGCCCCAGGTCCAGAAGCCAATCCCACGACTGCCAAGGTTCCCAGGTCCTGCATCATCTCCTGGCTCCTTTAATGTAAATAGCTTCAGGGCAGATAACACTTTCTTCAACAGCTCCAAGAACCCTTATTCAAGGGAACAGATTGTATCAGATAGGTTCTGGAGCTACCCACAACGCAGCTACTATTCATGCATCCTATACAACCAAGGCCGTATCTTTCCTCACCAGCGCCTTGAGGTTGAAGCTGTTGCTGGTCTTCCTGGTCTGGAAGAAGCACTGGATTGCTTCAAGCAAGTGGGTCTGCTGCCGTTTATCACTGATGAAGAGCACTGGAATGAAGAGCTTCTGCTCCAGTTCTATGCCACACTGCATATCAAAGGCTACAACAGAGATCCGAAGACTTGGGTCCTGGAGTGGATGACCGGCAATGTCCATCATGAAGCCAATGCATTCGATATCATTGAGCTTACCGGCCTACCCACTCCTGGCGAACTCTTCGAAGAAGGCTGCCAACTTCATGCTGAAGCAATTGAGAGCATATTCCAGCGACCTGAGCCAAATATGAGTCAGATGCTCTCAATGATGAAGCCATTGCCTCTTGATGCACCTTATCCAACTGAGTTCTTCGTTGAAGACTTAGAGTACCTGCCCAGAACTATATATCACATCGTCAGGCGGACTCTATGGCCCATTAAGGGGCACTCTCCATATGCCAAGGTTGAAGGTGCCATGAAGACTCTCATCTTCTGTATCCTGCATGGCAAATGCTTCAATGCCCAGGATCTCTTTATACGCCAACTTGTAGCGTCTGGCTCAGATCTCTTTGGTTTGAAGATTTATGCTCCATGGGTTATGAGGCTAATCAAGCTACACTCTGCTATCTCCTATCAGCCCTCTGCCCGCAACCATAGAATCTTCTTACCCGATGTGGACACCTCTGCTGAAGCAATATATCCTGAGCCTGCCAAGCAACCACTAAGTCTTCAGAATGCAGAACACCAGAGCTTCATTCAGAATGATGAAGGTGTTGAAGCCATCTCAAGAGTGTATCCAATGGCTGGCACCACACGTGCCCCTGCATCAACTGAAGCCACTGACAGCACAGCTGCACAGAGACCCAAGAAACACGCTCGTACACTCAATGACCGCGAACTTCTTGTGGCTCTTCACCAAAAGCAAGATAGGCATCACGACTGGCTCAAAAGGCAGATGCGAAGTATCATGCAAGACGTCAATCGCATCAGAAATCTGGCCACCAAGAATGCATTCGTCGCTCATGAAACCTGTCGCCGCACTTGGAAAGGCCTCACCATGATGTGCACTGAAGCTGAACTTCAAGAGGATGGCTTCAGAGAGAGATTCAAGTTTGAATCCACACCCCCCAGAAGAGCTGTGCTGTGCGGAACTCCGTCCCTTGAAGATTCAGAGTTCTCTTCCTCTGCTGCCACCGTGACTGGAAGAATCATTGAGGAAGAAGACGACGCTACATCACCACCACCCTCTTCAGCGCGCGTCGACCCTGCACCAAGCTCTTCAGCACCACCAAACGCCTCCACCGACCCTGCTGCGCCTGGGAACGCGTAGAAAACTCTATGTCTTCAAACTTTTTTGGTCATCACTGACAAAAGGGGGAGAAGCATATGATGTTTATAGTCTTCAAGCGGGTCAATAATATGGGCGGGTGCTTTATATTTTGCATTTTGCTTCGTGCTTACAACTCTCGTTTTGCTACATTTGGTTCTTTGAGTTGTAACACTTAAACTTGATGGTCGTCTGCTACTTGTTGTTTGCTACTATGTTTTTGCGAAGATAAATTCCGCATGTACGACGATAATTTCCGCACTTATATCATTTCGCAGACGTCCATTTTTCATTATGCATGTCATTCTCTTCATATACCTTTACATGCATGGTGGATTGTCGTCATAAGTTGAAGTGGATTCCCACAAGTACAACCTGCCATGTGCATTTGCGTTTCATAAGCAAATTACTTATATGCACATCTTCAGGGGGAGCCCTTGCAGACAATTCCTCTACAATTTCACAAATTATATTCCCCGTTGAAAACTTCAACTAGTTTGTCATCAATCACCAAAAAGGGGGAGATTGTAAGTGCATCTAGTGCCACCCCTAGTTGGTTTTGGAGTATTGACGACAAACCTAGTTGAGGGACTAATGTGTTTGTGAGAATTGCAGGATAACACAGGTAGAAGTCCCTCGTTGATTCGGTTTAGCTACCAGAGATGACCCCTAAAAATGTGCGAAGACATTGAAGACAATGGTGGTTTATGAAGACATTCATGTCGAAGACAATGACATGTGAAGACTCCCCATGAAGCTTATGGAACTCGAAGACTTAGATCCTTCGTAGTTTTACTTCATTCATGTTGTGTCATAGGAACCACCGTACTGTTAAGTGGGGTCCAAGAGAACCAGTCAGGATGATTGAAGTGATGCCTAATTCAAATCCTATGTCTTCGAGTGAAGACAATGAGAGAAAATCTTGTCCAGAGTCAGACAAGTCAGCTTTACTTGTAGCCCAAGTAAAGTTGCCGTGTGAGTTCGAAATTCGACCGTTGATACACGTGTCAGTTCCTTAGTGACCCAGGGTCATTTCGGACAAATCAGGTCAGGTTGCCAAGTGGCTATAAATAGTCCACCCCCTACAACCATAAACGGTTGGCTGCTCAGATTTCAGTGCACGGCTTTTGTCGTTTGAGAGCAACCCACCTCGAAGCCTTTGAGAGAAAATCCCTAGCGAGGAGAAAAGCCCTAACCACCCAGAGCCAGAGTAATTGGGCATCACTTAAGTCCTCTTGTCTGAGTGATCTGAAGACTTATTACACTTGAGGACTGTGCATCCTCCAGCCGGTTAGGCGTCACGTTCTGAGCATCCAAGAGAAATTGTGGATTGCCGGTGAACGAAGTCTGTGAAGGTTTGGGAGTCTACCTTGAAGACTTACCAGAGTGATTGGGCGAGGTCTGTGTGACCTTAGCTCAAGGAGAAAATGGTGAGGACTGGGTGTCCTGAGCTGCGTGTTCAGGACTGGGTGTCCGGGACTGTGTGTCTTTTGGTTTAAATACCTAGCCGCTCCAACCAGACGTATAGTTGTCACAACAACTGGAACTGGTCCAACAAATCATTGTCTTCAGCGTGTCACTAGTTTCATCTTCACCTCCCTTTACTTACCAGTACACATTGTGAAGCCATTGCATGCTTGCTTTATCTTCTGTCTTCACAACTTGACTGTATGATTTGTTTGGCTTCATAACTTCTTCCTACCTGATCCTCATTACACTGAAGTTGTTTGTCACTGTGCTTTCACTATATTGTATACTTGACTATGGCTTGCCTTGTGTAATCTAACTTCCGCTGCATAGTGATAGGCTTGTCCACTTTGTTTGTCTTCATAACTTCCACGTTTTGAAGACTTTCATAAAAATCGCCTATTCACCCCCCCTCTAGTCGATATAACGCACTTTCAGAATGCATATCGTCTCGATGCACACGGGCGCTGACAGAGGAGGAGATAGTTCAAAAAATCTCAGGTACGACAGAACCTTCAGCAAAACAGTGGCTCTTCACAATGATGAACCTGTTATCGCATGTGATGTTCATGAAGCTGGCCGCAACGCTTTGGGCGATTTGGACAGCAAGGAGGAAGGCGATTCACGAAGGTATCTACCAAAGTCCACAGGCTACCCACATGTTCGTTCAGAGGTTCATTGCTGAACTTGATATGATCAAGTCTCCATCCCCAGCACAACCAAGCACCCGAACCAGAACAGCTCAAAGCATGCGATCCAAGGCACCGCCTCCAGGTTTCGTGAAGATACATGTCAATGCAGGAGTGGCGCGCTCTAGGGGGACGGCAACGACTGTTTGCTAGGATGACCAAGGGAATTACATGGGTAGTTCCTCCCTGCTCATATACGGTATGTAGGACCCAGCTACACTGGAAGTCATTGCATGTTGGGAAGCCTGGCATTGGCAGAGGATCTAGGAGTGCAGAACGTTGTTATCTCGTCGGATGCAAAACAAGCAATACATGACATGAACAATGCCAGCAGAGGACGCTATGGGGCCATCATCGAGGAGATCCAAGCCAGAGCTACTAATTTCAATAGCATTTTTATGCATAGGAGTCGTTTGGTTAATAAAGAGGCACACAAACTTGCTAGATTTTCGCTTTCTTTAGATCAGGGGCGCCACATGTGGCTTGTTCAACCCCATGACACGAGTTATATCCCACATTCTGTAGCTTATGATCAATAAAGCTTTTGCTTTGCCGCTAAAAAAAAAACAAAGAGCGAGGCTAACCACTTGACCAGCCAAATAATAGTGATTATTTAGAGCGTGCAGCTTTTAAAGAATAGAAACATAGACGCACTATTAATTTCGCATTACACTATAGCGTTCAGATTTTCCAATTATTTAAAAACATGTGCACATATTACAAATGAAGTTCATGCGCATACAAAAAAAAGTTCGTGTATTCAAATAATAGTTCACCAAATAAAAAAAGTTCATGTATTGAAAATAAATTCACAGATTCAAAAGAGTTCATCGATTTTCAAAAAATGTCCATCAAACAATAAAATTAGTTCATCAATTTGAATAAAAAAAGTTCATTGAATTTGAAAAAAGTTCATCTAAATTAAAAAAAATTAATGTATTAAAAAAGGTTCATAGATTCAAAAGAGTTCATTAATTTTCAAAAATGTTCATCGAACAATGAAAGTAGTTCATCAATTTGAATAAAAAAGTTCATTGAATTTGAAAAAAGTTCATCAGATTTGAAAAAAGTTCATAAATTTTGAAAAAAGTTCATCAACATTGAAAAAAAGTTCATTGATTTTGAGAAATTTTTTAAAAAAGAGTTCATCAATTTTGAAAAAGGTTCAAGAGTTTCAAAATAAAAGTTCATGGATTTTGAAAACAAGTTCATCTATTTGAAGAAAACAATTATGAATTTGGAAAAAGAAAGAAGAAAAGAACAGAGAAACAAGGAAAGGAAAGAAAAAAAGAAGATAAATATGGATGAAAAACGTGTTTGTTATCACAGTTAGTGAGTTAGATGGGTTGGTCACCCCACGATCATTGATAACGAGCGGCGCTGGGTTCAAATCCTAGCTCGCGCTGTGTTTTTGCAGTTTTCTATAGAGTTTAGAAAGCGGATGAAAGATGGGCCAGCCCACAAGATCCTGCTGCAGGCGCTGGTTAGCAAAAAGAAGAAGAAACCGGCGCCTGCAGCCCTAAATAGGAATTGCCCGAGAGGTCGTCCGTCTAGAAACGTTTCCCTTTTTTCTTTTTGATGTCTGAGTGTGTGGGTGGGTGAACGAGAGGGAAGTAGTACGCTTGGGCCACGCCTATGTCTTGCTAGACACCAGGCGATTCCATACATGGGCCGGTTCAGCACAGGACGAGCTCTCTTTTACTCGCTCGCTCGACTGGCATCACACTAATTTATTTTTATTTTTATTTAAACTGAATATATTTTCAAACTTAACTTTATTTTTAGCAATAACAGCTAACAAATGTCCATAGTTTTTCAAAAAATAATGTTTGTCACATGAAAAAATGTTCCTATGTTTTCAAAAAAATGTATGTGAAATGTTTAAAAATGTGTATGCAACCTCAACAAATGTTTGTGTAGTATAAAAATGTTGTGTACCACAAAAAACATGCACCTGACAATTTAAAGAAAAAAAATTCTTGCATTTGAAAAAATGTTCATCAATGTATTTAGAAAATGTCAAATGATGTATTTAGAAAATGTCAAATGATGTATTTTAAAAATGTTAATCATCTATTTGGAAAATAATTAATACTGCATTTAAAAATGTAATTATAGAAATTTATGTAAAACTTGTATCTGAAAATTGTTTATATAAAAATGTATACGAAAAATGTATGCTATGTATGAAAAAGGTTAACACCAAATCATATACTAGAAAAAGGTTAATCATGTATTTGAAAAATCCTAAATATATATCACATAAGAAAAATCTTAAATACATATAAAAAAATGTTCATGACATATATGAAAAAAGTACATAATGTATTTAAAAATGTTCAACATGTATACAAAATATTCTAGGTGTACACTAAAAATGCACATTGTGTATTGAAAAAATAGAAATATGTTGAAAAAAGGAAAAGAGAAAAGCTTAGAAAAACGGGAACTAACACAGGAAACCAAAGAAACCGAAGATAACCTCTGAAGAAACAAAGAAAATAGAAGAAAACTGGCGAAGAAACAAATAGAAGGAAAAATATGATGAAAGCCAAAGAGATATCGGTGAACAAACGAAAAAACCGGCGAAGAAACAAACAAAATAATAATAATAATAATAATGTGCAGGCATTTTCAAAACATGTACATGGAATTTTAAAAAAATATACGATTTACAAGAATATTTGTGTAATTTAAAAAATATAATCATGTATAAAAATATGTTTCACATGTATAAGAAAATGTGGATGTGTACAAAAAAAGTGGACATCAAAACATTATCTGAAAAGAATGTAATCATGTATATGAAAATGCTTATACCTGTATAAAAATGTTTTAGATCTATACCCCAAAAAATTAATGTGTATGACTACAATAGACATCGAAACGTATATTTGAAGAAAAATGTGAATGATGTAATTGAAATACGTCTAACATATACTAAAAATCTGTTAAACATGTATAAAAATGTTTCAGGTGTATAATTTTTTTGCAGAATGTGTTTGAGAAAATAGACACCATAACATATATTTGAAAAAAATGTAATCATGTACATGAATAATGTTAAACCTTTATAAAAAGTTACTTAGATGTATACAAAATAATTACAATGCGTACAAAAAACGTAGACATGAAACATATACTTGGAAAAAAAATAATCATGTATTCAAAAAAATGTTAAATGTGTATTTAAAATGTGTACTTGACATATACGAAAAATGTACAATGTGTAAGAAAAATATAGACATGTGTAAGAATAATACAATGTAAACGAGTGCACAATAATGAAAATAGGGAAACCAAGAATGAAACAAAGAAAAACAAAGAAATGGATGAAAACCAAGAAAGAAACAGAGAAAACGGAAGAAAAATGAAGAAAATGAGAACGAAAAACGGAGAAACAAACATAACAAAATCAAAGAAAACAGAAAGAATAAAAAAGTAAAAACCTATAATGAAATGGAGAAAACCAATGAAAAAATTGAAGAAAACGATAAAGGAACAAAAAACCGAAACCCCAAAAAGAAACAAAAAAGAAAAAGAACTAATGTAAACCTCAATGGACATAATAAACGGGGGCTAAGAATGGGTCTTCCTAGCAGGCACACGAAAAGCTTCACGCGGATGCTATATGCCGCTCAATGAGAGAGTAGCTTCTCTCCTTTTTCTAGCCTTGTGCTTCTTATCAAGCCAATTTATTTTCCGTTTTGAACTTTTTGTTTGGACCTCCTTTTTAGACGTGCATTAGTCAACAAGTCATTTAGTGGGCTAACATTTCTCGAAGTTGTACATGGATACCCAGTTGCGCTTGTACATGTATTGGTTTTGTCTTCACTTTGCATACTAAGGATGTTAAGTCTATTGTCTATTAATACGACACATTCTGGAAAGTTGGATGTTTGGTTTCTGGCAGGTGTAGTGTCAGACTATGTCCCAAAATGAGCTCGGAAACTTTGAGATTTTTCTTCTTTTGGTCCATTTTAAGACTCATGTAGACTCGACAATCGGTTCTAGTTTCAACCGAGGGACTTTGTTAAATGATCCTTTGCCTTGTGATCGATCGACCTCATTTGCATAGATAAATCTACGTGATGTAGCCTTGACATCACATGCCCTTATGCCTGTTTAACATTTCTTTGAGCTCAAAGCCTTTCTGCCCACCGTTGCTAAGCCAAAACGCCCAAGCTTCATCTGAATTTCTAATGTCAACATAAGGTATCAAATCAGACAATACATCTCGACAGTGTAAAAAATAGCATGAGCGCATGTAACGCCCTGACCAAACCACCGGCTCCTTACTATTGAGCCTGGGATCTAGACTGGCCTCACAGACCAACATTAGTCTTTACTGCGGACTTTTTCCCCACGCGTGCGCATCCGAGATCAATTTCCCGGAGCGGTCACCCATCCTCAAATTCTTCCAAGACAATCACGCTTTACTTTGAGGTTCCTTTCAGATGGGCTCCTGAAAAAGAAGGTGCACGTTATTGATATGAGTAACCTATCATTCCTATTAAACTGGGATGTCACATAACCGACGTCCCCGACAGCCTAGCAGGAACGTTACCTCTTGGCACACGTCTGTGCATGCAAGTGCCAACATCCACATGTACCCCATGTATGCATCACTGACCCGCACATGCCCGTGTAATTGCAAGGGTCGGCTATGATACCAACTGTAACACCCGACCAAACCCACCAGTTCAACACTGATTCCTGGTCGTTGCACGTGGGGTCTAGATTGGCCCCATAGACCAACACTAATCTTTAATTTGCACTTTCTCTTCACTCATGTGCACCCAGGATCAACTTTTCCAGTGGCTCACCCATTCTCAAATTGCTCTGAGCCAAGCACGTTTAACTTAAGATTTTTTTGGATGACCACATGGAAAAGAAGGTGCACCTTCTTAATATGAGTAGTGTACCATTCCTATTAAGTCACGATGTCACACCATTGGACTAATAAAATGCCGAGAAAATATGACTAAAAGCATTAACAAAGACATTCCAGAAAAGAATAAGCAAAGAGTACCAGTACTTGGAGAAGCAAAAATCCAAGTAAAACTGTTGAGATCTGATGACATAGCCGATGTACTTGGCATAAGAAAAACTACTTACTTATCGGAATTAGAATCATGACACGTTGTGGTAGCCTCCTTTTCTGTCTCGGTTGCTTCTTCCATGAGAAAAAGGGATACATGATCAAGTTTAGCAGGTTGCTTCTTCCATGAGAAAAAGGGAAATTTGATAAAGTTTCAAAGTAATCAAATGGTGGGAGTTCGATCAATTCCAATGTTTTTCACTCATGTGTTAGACGTCAAGATAAAGGACTATGGAGACTTACATGAGATTGATTAGCATAGCAGACATCTCCGCCAAGCTCCGGCGATCTCGTTCCGACATTTTTTTGAGATGTCATCCGATCAACTTTGGCGTCGTTTCGGTACTCCTAGCACCTTTTTACGTGGCCGCACACCTTTTCCTCCCGCTTGCGTCGTACAAGGCCGCATGGGCCGGTAGTTTCGGTGGCAATCTGAGCAACAGAGCCTCGTTATGTTTTCCTACCATTGGATGGCAACGGACCGCGTAGGCCATACTACATTCCTTTGTAGTAGATCGATCCAAGTCAGAGGATCTCATTCGGTGCGATTTGGACTTCATCACTAGGATTTTCGTCAAATAAAAGCAATTTTTGTAGTGACTACCTCACCTAGCCCCAAAAAAGGGGCTTGTTGCTGCTAGTAGCTGCCATACTACCTTAGATCTCATCGAACAACTTCTAGCGGACAAAATGAACAAAACTCTTTGAGAACGCCTCCAAGCAGGATTGAGCTCTCTCTTTTGTGAATCACTGTTAGATCTTTAAGGCAAATGATACTCCCTCCTTCCCGGCGCCTAAGTGTTTGGCGCAAAATTTAACGCACGGTGGTTGTTTGCGAGTCATACGGTTGCATGAGGAAAAGACTCCACTGTCTTCTCTAACTACCCATTTGACTGATCCAATTTTACAACTTCACTAGTGCCCTCAAAACAATTGGTTAGATAGCTAACCGCACGAGAGAATATAGGTGGAGAAAAAATCGTGGCGGTCTAACCACACGAGAGAGAGAGAGAGAGAGAGAGAGAGAGTAGGGAGGGGGGGAGTTAAAACACCTTAGATTTTGGAATATTTTAGGAAAACTAAGACGCCTTAGATAATGGGAAGGAGGGAGTACTAGCTAATTTTCCTTGCCTTGTAACAGGGGTCATATATATCCTCTCATCCAAGACTTGATAATACTTTTCATAATTAAGGTGATTCACTCGTCCAATGAATGGTACTCTTCATAAGTAATGTGATCCTCTCGCTCAAAGAATATTAATCTTTATAATTAACATGATCCTCTTGTCCAACGCTTGATTATACTTTTCATAATCAGTATGATCCTACTGTTCAAAGAATGACACTCTTCATAATTAAGGAATCTCCCATCCAAAGAATGACACTTCCCATAATTAACCTGGAAAAAAACATTCAAAACCAAGCCAAACCACGGCGTACCATCACAACCGTAGACTTCACTTTAATCCACTTCAATAGTAGACATGACTAAAAGGAGTGTGTTTTTTGCGGGGAGACTAAAAGGAGTGTTTTAACCTTGGAGTTCTAAAAAGTAGAAAAAGAAACTTTACTCTTTTTTTTGCGATGGAAATAGGGTGTTTTATTTCAAACTCACAGAATTACAATCCTTAGCAACAAGTTCAGAAATAAAAGGAGGGGGTTGGTTAAGCCAGCACGCAGTGCTATCCCCAGATCTACCATAATTTGCTAAGCAATATGCAACTTTGTTTTGATCACGAGAAACTTTAACACGAACAAACACCCTATTCTCCAGTAAACCTTTGATTTCTGTCAAGAGATGACCATATGCTGATCTGTCCAGTGAATCATTAGATAGTGCTGACAAAGCTGCCAAACAATCAGATTGTAGCTGAACTGGTCGATTCGACCGTTGAATTGCGAGACTTACTCCTTCCATAATCGCATGTAACTCCGCTTCTAGCGCCTCATTACAGTGATAAATGCGTCGGTAAGCCGCAAAAATAACACCACCCTTGTCATCACGTAAAACCATACCTGATCCTGCAGCTCCGTCTTCCACACAATAAGAACCATCAACAGAGAAAGCTACCCAGTCCGGCGGAGGAGCCGGCCAAGGAAGGCATGGCAATGATGACCGAGTTTTTTCAATCACTGGTTCCATCAAGATTGGAGCTTTATCTTTGATCACCTCTTCTACACCCATACAGCCTAATTGTAGCAAAGAGTTAAGATAGCTGCATAGATAATCACAAGACACCTCCGTCGGTGGAATAGGCTTGGCATGCATGACTTCATTACGTAAATGCCAAACCCTCCAGAGCACCATAATGATCATGTCCCTGACATTGCTCTGCTGACCAGCAAGCAAGTGAAGAAACCATTCATCACCCGTACATGCAATATCATACTTGTTTGGCAATGGCCAACGGTCCTTCATTGCGTCCCATAAGCTTGCCGCGTTGGGACAGACTAGTAAAGCATGAAATGACGATTCATCTTCTCGCCCACACATTCCGCATGTTGCCCTTGTACCAATATGACGCCGATTCCTCTCTAAGTTAGTTGCTAGTGTACCAGTAATTACCTTCCATGCAAAAACTTTCATCTTAGGAGGAACCAAGGCACGCCATACAATATTCCACATACCACGTTCACCACCAGGACATGTGCTGCTTGCTCCTTGCGAGAAACGGTCCATGTGCTCACCCATAGCTAAATGATAGGCGCTCCTAACTGTGAAAGATCCCGACTTCTCAAAAGGACAAGCAATAAAATCTTTCCGCTGTCTTGGCGACGTACGAATTTTCAAAATAGCTTCAACATCAACATGACAGGAAAATTGTTCCAATAAATTTACCTTCCATGCACCATTAGCATCCAGAAAATCAGCAACTTTATTTAGACGACAATTTCTTTTAGGGGAAATAGGCGTAAAAGGCATACCCCTAGGAATCCAAGGATCTCGCCAAGTTCGAATAAGATTACCATTGCCGACTCGCCAGATCATACCTTTTTTCACCAAGTTCAATTCATGTTCGATACCCTTCCAAACTGCCGACGAGTTACTCGAAAAAACTGTATCCAGTAGATTCGTTACTCTGAGGCTTCAACTTTTGTAATATTGACCCATGAATGTAAACATTGGTTTACTGTGTTTGTATCTACTTGATGCTTTATTTTTGAGTCAATAAAATCCATTCTTTGCCAAGAAAAATAAAATGAATGCATACATCTGGGTCACGGCGTCGGAGCTAGGAAAACTTGCGTCGTTGAAACGCACACATGCATCATCCATGTACGTACATCCAGGAGAGGAGACTGGGACAACGTCGGAACGCTTGCGCCGTTGATTGTTGTTTGGTCATGGTCAGAAAGGTCTGATTCGATCTACACTGAAGAACATGAGCTTTTGGTTTCCACTTTTGGCCCCGTCCGACCGGTCGAGTTCGAGAAAGTGAAGAGGTCTCGCTACAGCGTGCGCTTTCTTCCTTTGTTTTAGAGTATCTTACGCCTTTCCTGGTAGCTGGCTCGCTAGTTGCACTCGTGCATGTACTTGCTAATAACGACCTGTTGACAAGACCTTGTATTCAGCATGCAAATTCGAACCGTTTCTCGTGCAGAAATTTTGATCGTATGTTCGTAGACAGCGACAGTTTTTTTTTTCAAGATAAAGCATGCAAATCATGTCTTTATCTTTTGTTTTTGTGAGCAGTTATTTGATCAACTGTTCTGCCCTAAGTAATGTGATCGAAAAAATACAATTCACAAATACTCGTCCAATGAATGACACTCTTCATAAGTTATTTGAGACAGCGTGCAAATCATGTCTTTATCTGTTCTGCCATATCCGCGCTATTATTTTTCGAGCTGCCTCAAATAACTAACTTTTTGCGAATCATATGTATATAGACACATTTTAGTGTGTTTATTCACTCATTTAGTTCGTGTATAGTCTATAATTATAATTTCACTACTCTATCTTAATTCGGAGTAGTGGATGCTTACACGTGATGCGCACTTCAATAGCTGTAGGAACGTGGAATTAAGATAGAGTAGTGAAATTATAATTATGGAGTATTAGTTTTGGCCTTCATGTCCCACGCGTCAAGCTATATAAAACTAGAATTATCTGTGGCGTCGCATTGCGGCATAAAAGCTGACAGACACGTACATCGGTCGGTAGGTGTGCCGCGTTTGAATCCGATCGAAGTTTGCCGCGTCGCCGCGACTTCTAGTCCCACCAATTGCAGTCTCGACGCCGAGTATATTTATACTAATGCACCCGCAAAAAAAGAGTATATTAGTACTACGTACTGGAGTATATTAAACCGGATAAGTTGGGACTTGGGAGTCCTTTTTTTTGAATTTTTTCAAGGGCTCTATCAATTTGACTCATGGTAGTCAACGAATGAACAGTGTCCTAAATAATAATTGTGTTCATTAATTAATCATGCGGGCCGGTAATCCTGTGTGAACAATAATCATGGCCTCAGTCGTCGACGCCCGCGAGCCACCGCGTGCCTCACTGCTGCCGGAGAACCGTAAAAATGTTAGGGTTTCTGCCTCCCGCCGTCGCCGTTGCAGGTCCGCCTCCTCTCCGATGGCCCTAGGGCCATGGAGCACAGTGGATCTCGGTAAAGGCCGGTGGGAGGGTTCCGTTTTTAGTCGTTTCTTTTAGTTTTGCTAAGGTTTGTGTCCTGCTCAGGAAGATGAGACGGCGGCGGCTCCCTGAAGATAGAATAAAGGTCTCCCCGCCTACCAGTGGCGGAGCTTGAAAGAAATCTCAGGAGGGGCGAAGCTACCAAAGAAAAAACTTTGAATATAAATCTTATGATTATATAGTTAGATTTTGTAGAATATTGAGAAACTTAGAATGATTATATTAATCTTGTACATATTAGTTTATGAAATACATGTTTTATGTTAAGTACATAAAGAAGCTACTCATAACAAAAGAAATATATACGAAAATACTATTTTTTGCGAGAAACACCAGAATACTACTTAACCATGAATTATTGTGTTAATCACTACAGACCAGCTTTTAGTCTCTTTGCTCTTCCAAATTACATAGGAACATCTTCGTAGCTGTTATTCTCTGTAATGTATGTATACAGTCAAAATATTGCCTAGAAATCGTCTTTAATCATTTTGTCCTAATAACCTGCAATCCTTCGGATCAGTACTTCATTTGCTAGAGTTTGTTGTCATTGTTTTTCATGAATTTGATGTTCGAATTTGGGCTTTGCTACGGTCCATGAGAAGGAGCGTAGAATCACTGGCTAAACACGTGCAGCGCCAGTGTCAGCTGATTCCTGAGCGCGACCGCGAAAAGATGTGTGGACTGTGGTGACGTCAGCCTCTCTGGTAGGCCCGCTATTGCCCTCCTAGCCCCCGACGTCCAGTCGCCGGTCACGAGAGAGTCGAAGAGGACGAGAAGCAGAGTTGGTCGCTCCTCATCTTTCTGGTCCCTTAATTAAATGGGCCTAATGGTTATGCGTCGCAGTGCTATTACAAGCTACTTGAATTTTATCATTTTTGTTGGGGGGGCAATGGCCCAGGTTTGTCTCCATGAAGCTCCGCCACTGCCGCCTACCTCGTTTTAGCGGTGCGTCTAGCACCGTTGGTGGCCGTGTGAACGTGTGTTTTTGGCGGATCTACCTTTCGTGGATTTGCTCGGATCTTGTCATTGTTTGTCTATGTTCGTGTGTCTTCGAATTGGATCTTTCTGATCTACGTTATTCTTCATCTGCGACGGTTGTTGTTCTGGTGCGCTGGTCTTACAGGGCCTTTGCGACTATCTACTATAACAAGTTGTGCCCGACTCCGGCGATGGAGGAGCGATGACGGCGGCGCGCCTTCGGGTCGCTTCAGTGATGGTAGTCGTTGCTAGGTGGTCTACGGATCTGGATGTATTTTTCATTATTTCTGATATTCATTATACTTCCATGATTGAAGATGAATAGATCAAAAAATTTCTCGCAAAAAAATAAAAATAGATAACCATGGGTAAAATAGTAATTACGGGTGGACAATACTTGCAAACCCGCTTAGAAAAATTGATGCACACAATAAATTCTTGTTAAAATTATTTACATATGAAAAATGCTTTTGAAAACAGAAAATACAAACAAAATTTAAAAAACCGGCTAACCTAGGAGCCCCTTCCCTTTTTATATTTTCTTCAAGGGCTCTACCAATTTGACACATGTCGCCAATGAACAGCGCCCTGAATAGTAATTGGGTCCATTAATTAATCGTGCGGCCGGGTAATCATGTGTGAACAGTAATCATCGGTAAATAGTAACTAAGGGTCAATAGTACTTGCAAACCCACTTCAAAAATTGATGCATACAATACCTGTTAACATTATTTCCATATGAAAAGTATTTTTCAAAACAAAAAATATAAATATTTTTTTAAAAAAACTGAGATTTTACACATTAAAGACAAGAGGCCCTTCTAGGTTTGTGTAATTTTTCACATCCAAGAAGCTTCTTATTAACATTATTTCCATATGAAAAATATTTTGTTTTAAAATACAAACAATTTTTTTTAAAAAAACTGATAATTTGAAGAGACTTGCAAAGATAAACCAATCATACATAAAATAATTCAGAGAAGACTCAAATATTGTTCATGATAAATTTGATCATAAACCCACAATTCATCAGATCTCGACAAACACACCGCAAAAGAAGATTACATCAAATAGATCTCTAAGAGAATCGAGGAGAACTTTGTATTGAGATTCAAAGAGAGAGAAGAAGCCATCTAGCTAATAACTATGGACCCGAAGGTCTGAGGTAAACTACTCACACATCATCGGAGGGGCCATGGAGTTGATGTAGAGGCCCTCCGTGATCAATGCCCCCTCCGGCGGAGCTCCGAAAAAGAACCCAAGATGGGATCTCTTGGGTACAGAAGGTTGCGGCAGTGGAAATAGGGTTTCGGGGTGCTCCTGGATGTTTACGGGGTATGTGAACATATATAGGAGGAAGACATAGGTCGGTGGAGCAACAAGGGGCCCACGAGGGTGAGGGCGCGCTCAGGGGGGCAGGCGCGCCCTCCTGCCTCGTGGCCGCCTCGTTGATTGCTTGATGTCCACTCGAAGTCCTCTGGATCACGTTTGTTCCAAAAATCACATTCCCGAATGTTTCATTCCGTTTGGACTCCGTTTGATATTCCTTTTCTACGAAACACTGAAATAGGCAAAAAAACAACAATTTGGGCTGGGCCTCCGGTTAATAGGTTAGTCCCAAAAATAATATAAAAGTGTAAAATAAAGCCCATTAACATCCAAAACAGATAATATAATAGCATGGAACAATAAAAAATTATAGATACGTTGGAGACGTATCAGGCACAATAGGACAACACCAAAATAAAACATACAACTCATACCAATCTAGATCATCAATCAACCCAAAGACAAAGGATATCTACTCAAAACATCATAGAATGGCAACACATCATTGGATCATAATATGTGGCATAAAGCACCATATTCAAGTAGGGATTACAGCGGGGTGAGGGAGACTGGACCGTGTAAAAGAGGTGAGGATGGTGATAATGATGGTGATGTTGATGAAGACGATCACCGCGGCGATGATTCCCCTCCCGATGGCACTCTGGCGCCACTGAGAGAGAGGAGGAGAGGTTCTCCCCCTTGTGCTTCCTCCTCCATGGCCTCCCCCTAGATGGGGAGAGGTTCTCCCTCTGGTCCTTGGCCTTCATGGTGATGATGGCCCCTCCGGGATCCTCCTAGCTTCCTGCCCTCCGGTGATGATGGCCCCCTCCGGCAGGGTGCCAGAGAGGGCCTAGATTGATTTCTCGTGGCTACAGAGGCTTGCGGCGGCGGAACTTCTGATCTAGGTTAATTTCTAGAGGTTTCTGTATATATAAGAGGTTTTGGCGTCGAGAACAAGTCAGGGGGTATCCGGGCTGTCCATGAGGTAGGGGGGCACGCCCAGGGGGTGGGCGCGCCTCCCACCCTCGTGGGCAGCCCGGGACTCTTCTGGCCCAAGTCTTTTACTCCATGGCATTCTTCTGGTCCAAAAATAAGCTCCGTCAAGCTTCAGGTCAATTGGACTCCATTTGGTTTTCCTTTTCTGCGATACTCTAAAACAAGGAAAAAACAGAAACTGGCACTGGGCTCCAGGTTAATAGGTTAGTCCCAAAAACCATATAAAATAGCATATAAATGCATATAAAACATCCAAGGTTGATAATATAATAGCATGAATACTTCATAAATTATAATACGTTGGAGACGTATCAACATCCCCAAGCTTAATTCCTGCTCGTCCTCGAGTAGGTAAATGATAAAACAAATAATTTATGAAGTGTGAATGCTAGCAAGTGCATAAGTTTCATCAATGATAGTTTCAATCACCTTTTCTAGCATCATTATATATCATAACAGTAGCTCATTTTCATAAAACTTTTCATGATCAAGTAACAAGCTATTCACATGTTAAAGTATAGATCATAAACTTTCTTGAAACTAACAAACTATATTCTCAGTCATCAAACAATTACGATTCATCTTATTTTCAGGAAGGGTCTATGTCAGAGCTTTGATTTAGCAAACTCCACATACTCAACTATCGTTTAATTTTTCACAATTGCTAACACTCACGTGATATTTATGGGTTCAAAGTCTTAATCGGACACAGAGAAAGATAGGGGCTTATAGATTCGCCTCCCAACCTTTTACCTCAAGGGTAATGTCAACAATAATAATTCATGATAACTTACATCCAATTGGAAAGGTTCTTGCCAAAGGATAAAATGTAAAAAGGAAAGGTGAAGATCACCATGACTCTTGCATAAGGGTACAAGATAAAAGTAAAAGATAGACCCTTCGCAGAGGGAAACAGAGGTTGTCATGCGCTTTTATGGTTGGATGCACAAAATCTTAATGCAAAAGAACATCACTTTATATTGCCACTTGTGATATGGACCTTTATTATGCAGTCCATCGCTTTTATTTCTTCCACATCACAAGATCGTATGAAGCTTATTTTCTCCACATTAATATATCATACATATTTAGAGGGCAATTTTTATTGCGTGCACCGATGACAACTTACTTGAAGGATCTTACTCAATCCATAGGTAGGTATGGTGGAGTCTCATGGAAAAACCGGTTTAAGGAATGTTTGGAAGCACAAGTAGTATCTCTACTTGGTGCAAAGAATTTGGCTAGCATGAGGGGGAAAAGTAAGCTCAACATGTTGGATGATCCAAGACAATATACTTTATTTCGGATATAAGAAAACATAACCCATTACGTTGTCTTCCTTGTCCGACATCAATCTCTTAGCATGTCATATTTTAATAAGTGCTCACAATTACAAAAGATGTCCAAGATAGTATATATATCTATGTGAAATCTCTCTTCCTTCAATATTCTTTCATGAATTGTTCAAGTGACCAATTCTACGTTTGCTAACTTTCAATAAGTTTACTACCTATACTTATTCTGTGTGAAGTCATTACTCCCCATGGTATAAGCATATGAAACATATATAAATTCAGATTTATTATATTCAATTCATTCAACCATTTACTCATAGGACATATGTGAAGCACGTGAGTAAATGACAAACTACTCCAAAAAGATATAAGTGAAGGACACTGAGTAGTCAAATAATTAACTAGCCATGGGAGGATTCTTTTTTTCATTCAAGATTTCAGATCCAATGATTTTATTCAAACAACAAGTAAAATTGAAAATACTCTCCAAGAAAAACACATATCATGTGACGAATAAAAATATAGCTCTGAGTAGGGTATACCGATAATTTTGAAGACGAAAGAGGGAATGCCTTCCGGGGCATCCCCAAACTTAGGCGCTTGAGTCTTCCTTGAATATTAACTTGGGGTGCTATGGGAATCCCCAAACTTAGGGTCTTTCCACTCCTTATTCTCCTCATATCGATATCTCACTCAAAGCTTGAAAACTTCAATCACACAAAACTTAACGAAATTTCGTGAGATAGGTTAGTATGATAAGGAGTAAACCATTCACTTTGGTACTATCAAAGACAAGGCTCATAATTATTATCACACAATGCCGACTGTACCATATCATTTATACCATTTATATTGAGAAATATAAGCCATAGAAACTAGAAAACAAGCAAACTATGCAATGAAAACATAATCTGTCAGAAACAGAACAACCTGTAATGATATGAACACCAACCATACTTCTGCTACTCCAAAAATTCTAAAATAAATTGGTGGACGTGAGAAATTTGTCTACTAATCTTCTGAAAAAAGAATCAACTCAATCACACTCTTCTGTAAAAAATGGAAGCTAATCTCGTGAGAGCAAAGTTTCTGTTTTTTACAGCAAGATCATATTAACTTTCACCCAAGTCTTCCAAAAGGTCTTACTTGGCACTTTATTGAAACAAAGGTTATAATACATGATTAATACAGTATATTAATCATGATAACACACAAAAGAAGTAAGGGTAAATATTGGGTTGTCTCCCAACAAGCGCTTTTCTTTAATGCCTTTTAGCTAGGCATGATGATTTCAATGATGCTCACATAAAAAATAAGAATTGAAACATAAAGAGAGCATCATGAAGAATATGACTAGAATATTTAAATCTAACCCGCTTCCTATGCCTAGGGATTTTGTGAGCACATAATTTATAGGAACAAGAATCAACTAGCATAGAAAGGAAAAACAAGTATAACTTCAAAACTTTAAGCATATAGAGAGGAAACTTGATATTATTGCAACTCCTACAAACATGTATTCCTCCCTCATAATAATTTTCAGTAGCATCATGAATGAGTTCAAAAATATTATCATCACATAAGGCATTCTTTTCATGATCCACGAGCATAGAAATTTTACTACTCTCCACATAAGCAAAATTCTCATTCGGAATGGCGGGATCACTAGTTCCTAAAGTTGACACTCTTCCAAACTCGCTTTAGATGATAGTATTATTCATACTCCAAAATATATAAGTGAAGTTCATGGAGCGTTCTACAATTAATATAGACTAACCAATATCCAAGCTCAAAATGTATAAGTGAAGCACACGAAGCATTCTATAAAGCCATACTCAAAAGATTTAAGTGAAGCTCAAAGAGCAATTCTATAAGATCATACTTAGAAGATATAAGTGAAGCACATGAAGTATTCTATAAATTTATGAAGGGACATGTCATACTAGCATGGTTATTTAAGAAAAATAAAGAGACAAAGGACACAAATCATGTGAACAAAACAAAAACCGAGGTATACCGATAATTGTTGAAGAAGAAAGATGGGATGCCAACCGGGGCATCTCCAAGCTTAGATGCTTGAGTATCCTTATAATATTTTCTTGGGGTGCCTTGGGCGTCCCCAAGCTTGAGCTCTTGCCTCTCTTTATTCTTCTCACATCGGTAAATTCTCGTTCTTCGAACACTTCATCCACACAAAACTTTAACAAAAACTTTATGAGATCCATTAGTATAATAAAGCAAATCACTACCTTTAGGTACTGTTTCAAACTCATTCCAATTTCATATTAGAACTATATATATTGTATTCCAACTTCTCTATGGTTCATACCCTCCGATACTAGCCATAGATGCATCAAAATAAGCAAACAACACACGAAAAACAGAATCTGTCTGAAACAGGACAGTCTGTAGTAATGTGGAGGTTTAGTAAACTTCTGTAACTCCAAAAATTATGAAATAAATTTGAAAATTTGAAAAAATTGTACAGAAGTAATGTGCAAAAAGTTTCAGACCCATTTGACTTTCCATTAAAAAAATCCAAAATCACACGCTACAGCCAAAGTTTCTGTTTTTTTTGTTCTGCACATAGTAAACAAGCAATCTAATCATCCTAAAACCAAAGCTTGGCACATTATTTTTATAATGAAATGGATATATATATATATATATATATAAGGGGATAATTATTTACAGAGAAACTTCCATGAAAAATTCTACATTGTTTCCGTGAGCATGAACACGAGTGCTCAAGGTCGACCCTCACTTCTTCAATGCATAACTTTCCAATCACTTCTCTTTTTGAAAAACTTTTTAGGCATGAGAAGCAAGTATTTGTTTTTTGCATTTTCATTCTTTTAAATTTTTTATATGTTTCTGAAGGAAATATGCCCTAGAGGCAATAATAAAGTTATTATTTATTTCCTTATATCATGATAAATGTTTATTATTCATGCTAGAATTGTATTAACCGGAAACATAATACATGTGTGAATACATAGACCAACAGAGTGTCACTAGTATGCCTCTACTTGACTAGCTCGTTAATCAAAGATGGTTATGTTTCCTAACCATGAACAAAGAGTTGTTATTTGATTAACGAGGTCACATCATTAATTGAATGATCTGATTGACATGACCCATTCCATTAGCTTAGCACCCGATCGTTTAGTATGTTGCTATTGCTTTCTTCATGACTTATACATGTTCCTATAACTATGAGATTATGCAACTCCCGTTTACCGGAGGAACACTTTGGGTACTACCAAACGTCACAACGTAACTGGGTGATTATAAAGGAGTACTACAGGTGTATCCAATGGTATATGTTGGGTTGGCGTATTTCGAGATTAGGGTTTGTCACTCCGATTGTCGGAGAGGTATCTCTGGGCCCTCTCGGTAATGCACATCACATAAGCCTTGCAAGCACTGCAACTAATATGTTAGTTGTGAGATGATGTATTACGGAACGAGTAAAGAGACTTGCCAGTAACGAGATTGAACTAGGTATTGGATACCGACGATCGAATCTCGGGCAAGTAACATACCGATGACAAAGGGAACAACGTATGTTGTTATGCGGTCTGACCGATAAAGATCTTCGTAGAATATGTAGGAGCCAATATGGGCATCCAGGTCCCGCTATTGGTTATTGACCGGAGACGTGTCTCGGTCATGTCTACATTGTTCTCGAACCGTAGGGTCCGCACGCTTAACGATACGATGAAAGTTATTATGAGTTAATGCATTTTGATGTACCGAAGGTTGTTCGGAGTCCCGGATGAGATCACGGACATGACGAGGAGTCTCGAAATGGTCGAGACGTAAAGATTGATATATTGGAAGCCTATGTTTGGACATAGGAAGTGTTCCGGGTGAAATCGGGATTTTACCGGAATACCGGGAGGGTTACCGGAAACCCCCGGGAGACTAATGGGCCTATTGGGCCTTAGTGGAAAAAGAGAAAAGGGGCAGCCCATAAGCTGGCCGGCGCCCCCCCCCTTCCCCAAGTCCTAGTAGGACTAGGAGAAGGGGCCGGCCCCCCCTCTTTCTCCTTTCCCCCCGAGAGTCCTAATTGGATTAGGATTGGAGGGAGGAGTCCTACTCCCGGTGGGAGTAGGACTCCCCTGCGCCTCCCTCTCCCTGGCCGGCCGGCCCCCCCTCCTCCAACCTTTATATACGGGGGCAGGGGACACCCCAAGACACACAAGTTGATCCTTGAGATCGTTCCTTAGCCGTGTGCGGTGCCCCCTGCCACCAAATTCCACCTCGATCGTACCATTATAGTGCTTAGGCGAAGCCCTGCGTCGGTAGTACATCAAGATCGTCATCACGCCGTCGTGCTGACGGAACTCTTCCTCGACGCTTTGCTGGATCGGAGCCCGAGGAACGTCATCGAGCTGAACGTGTGCTAAGAACTCGGAGGTGCCGGAGTAACGGTGCTTGGATCGGTCGGATTGGGAAGAAGACGTACGACTACTTCCTCTACGTTGTGTGATCGCTTCCGCAGTCGGTTTGTGTTGGTACGTAGACAACACTCTCCCCTCTCGTTGCTGTGCATCACCATGATCTTGCGTGTGCGTAGGAAAATTTTCGAAATTACTGCGTTCCCCAACAGTGGTCTCAGAGCCTAGGTTTTATGGTTTGATGTTATTTGCACGAGTAGAACACAAGTGAGTTGTGGGCGATACAAGTCATACTGCCTACCAGCATGTCATACTTTGGTTCGGCGGTATTGTTGGGTGAGACGATCCGGACCAACCTTACGCGTACTCTTACGCGAGACCGGTTCCCTCGACGTGCTTTGCACACAGATGGCTTGCGGAAGACTGTCTCTCCAACTTTAGTTGAACCAAGTGTGACTACGCCCGGTCCTTGAGAAGGTTAAAACGGAGTCTATTTGACGAACTATCATTGTGGTTTTGATGCGTAGGTGAGATGAGTTCTTACTTAAACCCGTAGCAGCCACGTAAAACTTGCAACAACAAAGTAGAGGACGTCTAACTTGTTTTTGCAGGTATGTTGTGATGTGATATGGTCAAGGCATGATGCTGATTTTATTGTATGAGATGATCATGTTTTGTAACCGAGTTATCGGCAACTGGCAGGAGCCATATGGTTGTCGCTTTATTGTATGCAATGCAATCGCGATGTAATGCTTTACTTTATTACTAAACGGTAGTGATAGTCGTGGAAGCATAAGATTGGCGAGACGACAACGATGCTACGATGGAGATCAAGGTGTCGCGCCGGTGACGATGGTGATCATGACGGTGCTTCGGAGATGGAGATCACAAGCACAAGATGACGATGGCCATATCATATCACTTATATTGATTGCATGTGATGTTTATCCTTTTATGCATCTTATCTTGCTTTGATTGACGGTAGCATTATAAGATGATCTCTCACTAAATTATCAAGAAGTGTTCTCCCTGAGTATGCACCGTTGCCAAAGTTCGTCGTGCCCAGACACCACGTGATGATCGGGTGTGATAAGCTCTACGTCCAAATACAACGGGTGCAAAACAGTTGCACACGCAGAATACTCAGGTTATACTTGACGAGCCAAGCATATACAGATATGGCCTCGGAACACGGAGACCGAAAGGTCGAGCGTGAATCATATAGTAGATATGATCAACATAACGATCTTCACCATTGAAAACTACTCCATCTCACGTGATGATCGGTTATGGTTTAGTTGATTTGGATCACGTGATCACTTAGAAGATTAGAGGGATGTCTATCTAAGTGGGAGTTCCTAAGTAATTTGATTAACTAAACTTAAACTTATCATGAACTTAGTACCTGATAGTATCTTGCTTGTTTATGTTGATTGTAGATAGATGGCTCGTGCTATTGTTCCGTTGAATTTTAATGCGTTCCTTGAGAAAGCAAAGTTGAAAGATGATGGTAGCAATTACACGGACTGGGTCCGTAACCTGAGGATTATCCTCATTGCTGCACAGAAGAATTACGTCCTGGAAGCACCGCTGGGTGACAGGCCTGCTGCTGGAGCAACGCCAGATGTTATGAACGTCTGGCAGAGCAAAGCTGATGACTACTCGATAGTTCAGTGTGCCATGCTTTACGGCTTAGAATCGGGACTTCAACGACGTTTTGAACGTCATGGAGCATATGAGATGTTCCAGGAGTTGAAGTTAATATTTCAAGCAAATGCCCGAATTGAGAGCTATGAAGTCTCCAATAAGTTCTATAGCTGCAAGATGGAGGAGAACAGTTCTGTTAGTGAGCATATACTCAAAATGTCTGGGTATAATAATCACTTGATTCAGATGGGAGTTAATCTTCCAGATGATTGCGTCATTGACAGAATTCTCCAATCACTGCCACCAAGCTACAAGAGCTTCGTGATGAACTATAATATGCAAGGGATGAACAAGACTATTCCCGAGCTCTTCGCAATGCTGAAAGCTGCGGAGGTAGAAATCAAGAAGGAGCATCAAGTGTTGATGGTTAGTAAAACCACTAGTTTCAAGAAAAAGGGCAAAGGGAAGAAGAAGGGAAACTTCAAGAAGAACAGCAAGCAAGTTGCTGCTCAGGAGAAGAAACCCAAGTCTGGACCTAAGCCTGAAACTGAGTGCTTCTACTGCAAGCAGACTGGTCACTGGAAGCGGAACTGCCCCAAGTATTTGGCGGATAAGAAGGATGGCAAAGTGAGCAAAGGTATATGTGATATACATGTTATTGATGTGTACCTTACTAGAGCTCGCAGTAGCACCTGGGTATTTGATACTGGTTCTGTTGCTAATATTTGCAACTCAAAACAGGGACTACGGAATAAGCGAACACTAGCAAAGGACGAGGTGACAATGCGCGTGGGAAACGGTTCCAAAGTCGATGTGATCGCGGTCGGCACGCTACCTCTACATCTACCTTCGGGATTAATATTAGACCTGAATAATTGTTATTTGGTGCCAGCGTTGAGCATGAACATTATATCTGGATCTTGTTTAATATGAGACGGTTATTCATTTAAATCAGAGAATAATGGTTGTTCTATTTATATGAATAATATCTTTTATGGTCATGCACCTTTGAAGAGTGGTCTATTCTTGTTGAATCTCGAAGATAGTGATACACATATTCATAATGTAGAAGCCAAAAGATGCAAAGTTAATAATGATAGTGCAACTTATTTGTGGCACTGCCGTTTAGGTCATATCGGTGTAAAGCGCATGAAGAAACTCCATACTGATGGGCTTTTGGAACCACTTGATTATGAATCACTTGGTACTTGCGAATCGTGCCTCATAGGCAAGATGACTAAAACACCGTTCTCCGGTACTATGGAGAGAGCAACAGATCTATTGGAAATCATACATACCGATGTATGTGGTCCGATGAATATTGAGGCTCGTGGCGGATATCGTTATTTTCTCACCTTCACAGATGATTTAAGCAGATATGGGTATATCTGCTTAATGAAACATAAGTCTGAAACATTTGAAAAGTTCAAAGAATTTCAGAGTGAAGTTGAAAATCATCGTAACAAGAAAATAAAGTTTCTACGATCTGATCGTGGAGGAGAATATTTGAGTTACGAGTTTGGTGTACATTTGAAAAATTGTGGAATAGTTTCGCAACTCACGCCACCCGGAACACCACAACGTAATGGTGTGTCCGAACGTCGTAATCGTACTTTACTAGATATGGTGCGATCTATGATGTCTCTTACTGATTTACCGCTATCGTTTTGGGGTTATGCTTTAGAGACGGCCGCATTCACGTTAAACAGGGCACCATCAAAATCCGTTGAGACGACACCTTATGAACTATGGTTTGGCAAGAAACCAAAGTTGTCGTTTCTTAAAGTTTGGGGCTGCGATGCTTATGTGAAAAAGCTTCAACCTGATAAGCTCGAACCCAAATCGGAGAAATGTGTCTTCATAGGATATCCAAAGGAAACTATTGGATACACCTTCTATCACAGATCCGAAGGCAAGACTTTTGTTGCTAAATTCGGAAACTTTCTAGAGAAGGAGTTTCTCTCGAAAGAAGTGAGTGGGAGGAAAGTAGAACTTGACGAGGTAACTATACCTGCTCCCTTATTGGAAAATAGTACATCACAGAAAACTGTTTCTGCGACACCTATACCAATCAGTGAGGAAGCTAATGATGATGATCATGAAGCTTCAGAACAAGATACTACTGAACCACGTAGATCAACCAGAGTGAGATCCGCACCAGAGTGGTACGGTAATCCAGTTCTGGAAGTCATGATGCTAGATCATGATGAACCTACGAACTATGAAGAAGCGATGGTGAGCCCAGATTCCGCAAAGTGGCTTGAGGCCATGAAATCTGAGATGGGATCCATGTATGAAAACAAAGTATGGACTTTGGTTGACTTGCCCGATGATCGGCAAGCAATTGAGAATAAATGGATCTTCAAGAAAAAGACTGACGCTGACGGTAATATTACTGTCTATAAAGCTCGACTTGTTGCGAAAGGTTTTCGACAAGTTCAAGGAGTTGACTACGATGAGACCTTCTCACCCGTAGCGATGCTTAAGTCCGTCAGAATTATGTTAGCAATTGCCGCATTTTATGATTATGAAATATGGCAGATGGATGTCAAAACTGCATTCCTGAATGGATTTCTGGAAGAAGAGTTGTATATGATACAACCAGAAGGTTTTGTCGATCCAAAGGGAGCTAACAAAGTATGCAAACTCCAGCGATCCATTTATGGACTGGTGCAAGCATCTCGGAGTTGGAATAAACGCTTTGATAGTGTGATCAAAGCATTTGGCTTTATACAGACTTTTGGAGAAGCCTATATTTACAAGAAAGTGAGTGGGAGCTCTGTAGCATTTCTAATATTATATGTGGATGACATATTGCTGATTGGAAATGATATAGAATTTCTGGATAGCATAAAGGGATACTTGAATAAAAGTTTTTCGATGAAAGACCTCGGGGAAGCTACTTACATATTAGACATAAAGATCTATAGAGATAGATCAAGACACTTAATTGGACTTTCACAAAGCACATACCTTGACAAGATTTTGAAGAAGTTCAAAATGGATCAAGCAAAGAAAGGGTTCTTGCCTGTGTTACAAGGTGTGAAGTTGAGTCAGACTCAATGCCCGACCACTGCAGAAGATAGAGAGAAAATGAAAGATGTTCGCTATGCTTCAGCCATAGGCTCTATCATGTATGCAATGCTGTGTACCAGACCTGATGTGTGCCTTGCTATAAGTTTAGCAGGGAGGTACCAAAGTAATCCAGGAGTGGATCACTGGACAGCGGTCAAGAACATCCTGAAATACCTGAAAAGTACTAAGGATATGTTTCTCGTGTATGGAGGTGACAAAGAGCTCACCGTAAGAGGTTACGTTGATGCAAGCTTTGACACTGATCCGGACGATTCTAAATCGCAAACCGGATATGTGTTTACTTTAAACGGTGGAGCTGTCAGTTGGTGCAGTTTTAAACAAAGCGTCGTAGCGGGATCTACATGTGAAGCGGAGTACATAGCTGCTTCGAAAGCAGCAAACGAAGGAGTCTGGATGAAGGAGTTCATATCCGATCTAGGTGTCATACCTAGTGCATCGGGTCCAATGAAAATCTTCTGTGACAATACTGGTGCAATTGCCTTGGCAAAGGAATCGAGATTTCACAAAAGAACCAAACACATCAAGAGACGCTTCAACTCCATCCGAGATTTAGTCCAGGTGGGAGACATAGAGATTCGCAAGATACATACGGATCTGAACGTTGCAGACCCGTTGACTAAGCCTCTTCCACGAGCAAAACATGATCAGCACCAAGGCTCCATGGGTGTTAGAATCATTACAGTGTAATCTAGATTATTGACTCTAGTGCAAGTGGGAGACTGAAGGAAATATGCCCTAGAGGCAATAATAAAGTTATTATTTATTTCCTTATATCATGATAAATGTTTATTATTCATGCTAGAATTGTATTAACCGGAAACATAATACATGTGTGAATACATAGACCAACAGAGTGTCACTAGTATGCCTCTACTTGACTAGCTCGTTAATCAAAGATGGTTATGTTTCCTAACCATGAACAAAGAGTTGTTATTTGATTAACGAGGTCACATCATTAGTTGAATGATCTGATTGACATGACCCATTCCATTAGCTTAGCACCCGATCATTTAGTATGTTGCTATTGCTTTCTTCATGACTTATACATGTTCCTATAACTATGAGATTATGCAACTCCCGTTTACCGGAGGAACACTTTGGGTACTACCAAACGTCACAACGTAACTGGGTGATTATAAAGGAGTACTACAGGTGTCTCCAATGGTATATGTTGGGTTGGCGTATTTCGAGATTAGGGTTTGTCACTCCGATTGTCGGAGAGGTATCTCTGGGCCCTCTCGGTAATGCACATCACATAAGCCTTGCAAGCAATGCAACTAATATGTTAGTTGTGAGATGATGTATTACGGAACGAGTAAAGAGACTTGCCGGTAACGAGATTGAACTAGGTATTGGATACCGACGATCGAATCTCGGGCAAGTAACATACCGATGACAAAGGGAACAACGTATGTTGTTATGCGGTCTGACCGATAAAGATCTTTGTAGAATATGTAGGAGCCAATATGGGCATCCAGGTCCCGCTATTGGTTATTGACCGGAGACGTGTCTCGGTCATGTCTACATTGTTCTCGAACCGTAGGGTCCGCACGCTTAACGTTACGATGACAGTTATTATGAGTTTATGCATTTTGATGTACTGAAGGTTGTTCGGAGTCCCGGATGAGATCACGGACATGACGAGGAGTCTCGAAATGGTCGAGACATAAAGATTGATATATTGGAAGCCTATGTTTGGACATAGGAAGTGTTTCGGGTGAAATCGGGATTTTATCGGAATACTGGGAGGGTTACCGGAACCCCCCGGGAGACTAATGGGCCTATTGGGCCTTAGTGGAAAAAGAGAAAAGGGGCAGCCCATAAGCTGGCCGGCGCCCCCCCCTTTCCCCAAGTCCTAGTAGGACTAGGAGAAGGGCCGGCCCCCCCTCTTTCTCCTTTCCCCCCGAGAGTCCTAATTGGATTAGGATTGGAGGGAGGAGTCCTACTCCCGGTGGGAGTAGGACTCCCCTGCGCCTCCCTCTCCCTGGCCGGCCGGCCCCCCCTCCTCCAACCTTTATATACGGGGGCAGGGGACACCCCAAGACACACAAGTTGATCCCTGAGATCGTTCCTTAGCCGTGTGCGGTGCCCCCTGCCACCAAATTCCACCTCGATCGTACCGTTACAGTGCTTAGGCGAAGCCCTGCGTCGGTAGTACATCAAGATCGTCATCACGCCGTCGTGCTGACGGAACTCTTCCTCGACGCTTTGCTGGATCGGAGCTTGAGGTACGTCATCGAGCTGAACGTGTGCTAAGAACTCGGAGGTGCCGGAGTAACGGTGCTTGGATCGGTCGGATCAGGAAGAAGACGTACGACTACTTCCTCTACGTTGTGTGATCGCTTCCGCAGTCGGTCTGCGTTGGTACGTAGACAACACTCTCCCCTCTCGTTGCTGTGCATCACCATGATCTTGCGTGTGCGTAGGAAAATTTTCGAAATTACTGCGTTCCCCAACAGTTTCACCCACAACTAAATAGAAACAAAAAAGGAAAACCAAAATCTACTTAGTGAAGAAAGCAGACAAGCACACACGAGAATATCAACCCCACGCTATTGCTCCCCGGCAACGGCGCCAGAAAAGAGCTTGATAATCCCCAAGTGCAGGGAATCATCGTAGCAATTCCAAAAGGTGGAAGTGATAAGTATGGAGTGTCGAACCCACAAGGAGCTAAAGGTAAGATCAATATTCTCTCAAGTCCTATTTGCCACTGATACGACTCTACGTACACAAGAACGTTTGCTTCCAACTAGAAATGAGAAATAAAACTACGTTGGGGGTATGAGGAGGATAACTTTGCATGATATCGGAGATCTAAAATATAAAAGTAGGTGCTATTATCATAAAGTTAGAATATATTACTAAATATTATAAATAGCAAGTGTGGAATAATGATGGATCGGTGTGCGGAATTATCTTAGGCAATTGTTAACAAGACCGATAGTCGTCATTGCAATTTCATATGAGGGAGAGGCATAAGCTAACATACTTTCTCTTCTTGGATCATATGCACTTATGATTGGAACTCTAGCAAGCATCCGCAACTATTGAAGATCATTAAGGTAAAACCCAACCATATCATTAAAGCATCAAGTCCCCTTTATCCCATACGCAACAACCCCCTTACTCGGGTTTATGCTTTTGTCACTCAAGCAACCCACTATAAGCGAATCATGAACATATTGCAACACCCTACAACGGGAATCCCTCACGCTTGCGCGACACGGAGGGCACAATAGGACAACACCAAAATAAAACATACAACTCATACCAATCTAGATCATCAATCAACCCAAAGACAAAGGATATCTACTAAAAACATCATAGGATGGCAACACATCATTGGATCATAATATGTGGCATAAAGCACCATGTTCAAGTAGGGATTACAACGGGGTGCGGGAGAGTGGATCGCGTAAAAGAGGTGAGGATGGTGATGTTGATGAAGACGGTCACCGCAGCGATGATTCCCCTCCCGATGGCACTCCGGCGCCACCGAGAGAGAGAGAGAGGAGGAGAGGTTCTCCCCCTTGTGCTTCCTCCTCCACGGCCTCCCCCCAGATGGGGAGAGGTTCTCCCTCTGATCCTTGGCCTTCATGGTGATGATGGCCCCTTCGGGATCCTCCTTCATGCCCTCCGGTGATGATGGCCCCCTCCGGTAGGGTGCCAGAGAGGGCCTAGATTGATTTCTCGTGGGTACAGAGGCTTGCGGCGGCGGAACTTATGATCTAGGTTAATTTCTGGAGGTTTCTATATATATAAGAGGTTTTGGCGTCGAGAACAAGTCAGGGGGTCTCCGGGCTGTCCACGAGGTAGGGGGCGCGCCTCCCACCCTCGCGGGCAGCCCGGGACTCTTCTAGCCCAACTCTTTTACTCCATGGAATTCTTTTGGTCCAAAAATAAGCTCTGTCAAGTTTCAGGTCAATTGGACCCCGTTTGGTTTTCTTTTTCTGCGATACTCTAAAACAAGGAAAAATAGAAACTGACACTGGGCTCTAGGTTAATAGGTTAGTTCCAAAAACCATATAAAATTGCATATAAATGCATATAAAACATCCAAGGTTGATAATATAATAGCATGAATACTTCATAAATTATAGATACGTTCGAGATGTATCAGCGGCCTTGCGCACCTCCACTTGCCGCTCCAGGCCTGGAGCTCCCACGCGCGGTTCTCTGTGATCTCGCGGCGGCGATCGGCTTCCCGGGCCTTGATACGTCTCCGTCGTACCTACTTTTCCAAACACTTTTGCCCTTGTTTTGGACTCTATCTTGTATGATTTGAATGGAACTAACCCGGACTGACGCTGTTTTCAGCAGAATTACCATGGTGTTGTTTTATGTGCAGAAAACAAATATTCTCGGAATGACCTGAAACTCCACGGGAGGTCTTAGAAAAAATAATAAAAAATCCTCGCCAAATATGAAGACCAGGGGGCCCACACCCTTCTCACGAGGGTGGGGGGCGCCCCCCTAGGGCGCACCCCCTACCTCGTGGGCCCCCGGGAGACCCTCCGACGCCAACTCCAACTCTATATATTTACTTTCGGAGAGAAAAAATTAGAGAGAAGCAATCATCACGTTTTACGATACGGAGCCGCCGCCAAGACCTAAAACCTCTCGGGAGGGCTGATCTTGAGTCCGTTTGGGGCTCCGGAGAGGGGGATTCGTCGCCGTCATCATCATCAACCATCCTCCATCACCAATTTCATGATGCTCACCGGCGTGCGTGAGTAATTACATCGTAGGCTTGCTGGACGGTGATGGGTTGGATGAGATTTATCATGTAATCGAGTTAGTTTTGTTAGGGTTTGATCCCTAGTATCCACCATGTTCTAAGATTGATGTTGCTATGACTTTGCTATGCTTAATGCTTGTCACTAGGGCCCGAGTGCCATGATTTGAGATCTGAACCTATTATGTTTTCATGAATATTTTTGAGTTCTTGATCCTATCTTGCAAGTCTATAGTCACCTACTATGTGTTATGATCCGGCAACCCCAAAGTGACAATAATCGGGACCACTCCCGATGATGACCATAGTTTGAGGAGTTCATGTATTCACTATGTGCTAATGCTTTGTTCCGGTTCTCTATTAAAAGGAGGCCTTAATATCCCTTAGTTTCCAATAGGACCCCGCTGCCACGGGAGGGTAGGGTAAAAGATGTCATGCAAGTTCTTTTCCATAAGCACGTTTGACTATATACGGAATACATGCCTACATTACATTGATGAATTGGAGCTAGTTCTGTGTCACCCTATGTTATGACTGTTACATGATGAACCGCATCCGACATAATTATCCATCACTGATACGGTGCCTACGAGTTTTCCATATACTGGTTTACGCTTATTTACTTTTCCGTTGCTACTGTTACAATCACTACAAAATACCAAAAACATTACTTTTGCTGTCTTTACTTTTGTTGCTGCTACCACCACTATCATATTACTTTGCTACTAAACACTTTGCTGCAGATACTAAGTTTCCAGGTGTGGTTGAATTGACAACTCAGCTGCTAATACTTGAGAATATTCTTTGGCTCCCCTTGTGTCGAATCAATAAATTTGGGTTGAATACTCTACCCTCGGAAGCTGTTGCGATCCCCTATACTTGTGGGTTATCAAGACAAATTTCTGGCGCCGTTGCCGGGGAGCATAGCTCTATTCTTTGAGTCACTTGGGATTTATATCTGCTGGACACTATGAAGAACTTGAGAGATCCAAAAACCAAGATTTATCCCTCAACTACGAGGGGAGGTAAGGAACTGCCATCTAGCTCTTCACTTGATTCACCTTCTGTTATGAGTAAGTTTGCGACACCTACACCTACTTCTGCTATTCGTTCTGATATGTCGCATGTTATTGATGATGCCACTTCTGCTATGCATGATACTTATGATGAAACCGCTTCTATGTCTGATACTACTGTGCCCTTAGTGAATTTCTTGATGAACAAATTGCTAGGGCTAGAGAAAGAGAAATTATTGAATCCGAATATGATGATGATAGTGATGATGAAAACATGCCTGCTATTCCTAAAGGTTATCTTTTTGATAGGGATGCTTCTCTAGCTATTTTAGCTTGCAGAGATAGATATGAGCTTAAGAGGTTATTAATTAAATGGAACAAAGAATCACTTAGAGATAAAATGAAACCCGGCCCTGCTTTTGCTACTTCACCTATATGTGTTCTTGATAAGGATTATGAATTCTCTGTTGATCCTGATGTAATTACTTTGGTTGAATCTGATCCGTTTTATGGCTATGAATCTGAAACTGTTGTGGCACATCTTACTAAGTTAAATGATATAGCTACCCTGTTCACTAATAATGAGAGATCACGTTACCTCTATTTACTCAAAATATTTCCGTTCTCATTAAAGGGCGATGCTAAGATATAGTTTAATTCTCTTGATCCTGGTTGTGTGCCTAGTCCCCAGGATATGATTTATTACTTCTCTGCTAAATATTTCCCTGCTCATAAGAAACAAGCGGCTTTGAGGGAAATATACAACTTTGTGCAAATTAAAGAAGAGAGTCTCCCACAAGCTTGGGGGAGGCTTATCAAGTTACTTAATGCTTTGCCTGATCATCCACTTAAGAAACCTGAAATACTTGATATCTTTTATAATGGACTAACCGATGCTTCCAGAGATTACCTGGATAGTTGTGCTGGTTCTCTTTTCAGGGAAAGAACACCGGATGAAGCTGAAATTCTATTGAATAATATGTTGACAAATGGAAATAATTGGGCACCTCCTGAGCCACCTCCTGAGCTAGCTCCTGAGCCATCTCCTGCTCCAATTACTGAGCCTATTTCTAAACCAACTCCGAAGAAGAGAGGTGTTCTATTTCTCAGTCCCGAAGATATGCAAGAGGCAAATAAATCTATGAAAGAAAAAGGTATTAAAGCCGAAGATGTTAAGAATTTACCTCCTATTGAAGAAATACATGGTCTTAATATACCGCCGTTGAAGAAACATATGATCTCAATTATTTATTTACTGAAGAACCTCCTGATCCCGATATCCCGACACAGGTAGTAAAGGTAAATTCTCTCTATAGATATGATAAAGCTGAAGTCCCTCCTACTAAAATTGCTAGTCAGTGATTGGATGAGTTTGATAACTTTATGTTTAAGCAAGACGACTTCAATGCTTATTTTGGTAGACAATTAAAAGAAAATGCTTATATGATTAGACGCTTGGGTGATTATATGGCTGATATTAAAGGTGCACTTAAACTTGTTAGCAAACATGCTTCTATGGTTACCACTCAAGTAGAACAAGTACTTAAGGCTCAAAAAGAAGTGCTTGATGAAATGAATAGTAAGAAAAATGATTATGCTTTTAGAGTGGCTACTAGAACTGGTAGAATGACTCAGGAACCTTTGTATCCTGAAGGCCACCCTAAGAGAATCAAGCAAGATTCTCAGAGAAATAATATTGATGTTCCTAGTTCTTCTAAGAAGAATAAGAAGAAAAATGATAGAACTGTGCAAACTTCTAGTGAACCTATTGCTGAACCACCTGATAATCCAAATGATATATCTATGTCTGATGCTGAAACACAATCTGGTAATGAACATGAACCTAGTAAAAATATTAATGATGATGTTCATGATGATGCTCAACCTAGTAATGACAATGATGTAGAAATTGAACCTGCTGTTGATCTTGATAACCCACAATCAAAGAATCAACGTTATGATAACAGAGACTTTGTTGCTAGGAAACATGGTAAAGAAAGGGAACCTTGGGTTCAGAAAGCCATGCCTTTTCCTCCGAAACCATCCAAGAAAAAGGATGATGAGGATTTTGAGCGCTTTGCTGAAATGATTAAGCCTATCTTTTTGCGTATGAGATTAACTAATGTGCTCAAAACAAATTCTTATGCTAAATATATGAAGGATATCATTACTAATAAAAGAAAGATACCGGAAGTTGAAATTTCCACCATGCTTGCTAATTACACTTTTAAGGGTGGAATACCAAAGAAACTTGGAGACCCCGGAGTACCTACTATACCTTGCTCCATTAAAAGAAATTATATTAAAACTGCTTTATGTGATCTTGGAGCCGGTGTTAGTGTTATGCCTCTCTCTTTATATCGTACACTTGACTTGAATAAGTTGACACCTACTGAGATATCTTTGCAAATGGCTGATAAATCAACTGCTATACCTGTTGGTATTTGTGAGGATGTGCCTGTTGTGGTTGCAAATGTTACTATTTTAACGGACTTTGTTATACTTGATATTCCCGAGGATGATAGTATGTCTATTATTCTTGGAAGACATTTTCTTAATACTGCAGGGGCTGTTATTGATTGCAACAAAGGCAATGTCACTTTTCATGTTAATGGTAATGAGCATATGGTACATTTTCCGAGGAAACAACCTCAAGTTCATAGTATCAACTCTATTGGAAAAATTCCATCGATTATATTTGGAGGTTTTGAATTTCCTCTCCCTACTGTCAAGAAGAAATATGATATTCTTATTATAGGGGATGTGCATATCCCCGTTGAGGTAACTTAGTGTTATTTGAAATTTCTCCGGTTTCATGATTATCAGAACGGGTTTGTTAACAAGACCTGATCAACCTTGTTAGTGGATTCTTTTTGATGAGCATGAGATGGATGAAACTAGAAGCACAAACTTCTGTACCCCACTTTTACTTTCTGTCATTTATATGAAATAAAGTAAAAAATAGTATTTTCTGTCTGTTTCCTGACTTATCAGTGTAATATAAAAATATCCCAAAAATAAAAGTCCTCAGAATGCCATGCCAATTCAATATGATTTTTTCGGGAATATTTGAGGATTTACTGTGCAAAAATTACCGCGGGAGGAGCTGCCACCTGGCCACGAGGGTGGTGGGCGCCCCCCCTATAGGGCGCCCCCCTGCCTCATGGGCCCACGGTGGCCCTCCTCCACTTATCCCAGCACCCATCTTCTTCCTCCATCTCACACAAACCCGAAAAACCAACTCAAGCACGAGTTCCAGCCACTTTTGCTGTGATTTTCGATCTCCTTGCTCAAAGCACCTCTCGCAAAACTGCTTGGGTAGATTGTTCCTTGGTATGTGACTCCTCCATTTGTCCAATTAGTTTTTGTTCTAGTGCTTTATTATTTGCAAATTTGTGCTACATAGGTGACCATGTTCTTGAGCTTGCATGTCAAATTTATATGGTTCCAAGTAGTTCTAATGCTTGATATAGGCTCTAGGCACTTGTAGGAGTAGTTGCTATCAATATTATTGATTTTGGTTTACTTTTATTTTGAAGTTACTAAAAATTTCAGAATTTTTTAGAGAAAAGCAATATGTTTAGGAAGATGTTCCAAGGTGGTTCCTCTAAGAAGCAAGGACCCAGAATTGCTATGCGCGATGCCGACGAGGATCCACCAAGAGACGCTCCAGTACGGCCTTGCGAATGGTCGTCGGAAAATTTTATGGATCGTGCAGGAATTAAAGAAGAATTCAAATCATATATGCGCAATGCAGGTCTTGAGGATTTTGAGGCTAACAAATGCCCCCAGTATCATGATCTCACAAGTTCATTTGTGAGGAGGTTTGAGTATTCATCTTCGCGTAATTCTCCTTCAGTCATGTTTGATCTTTATGACAAATCTTATACCAGGGACCTAGAAGATTTTACTTCTGCTTGCGAACTTCCATCATGGGGCAGTATTAGGGATCCCCCTAAATCTGAATTTAGAAACTTTCTTGCTAGTATAACCGTGGGGGAATCTAGAGATATAATGCAGGCTACCATAGGGAGCATTCACTTTCCTACTATACATTATTTTTCTCTCTTCATCGGTAGATGCATAAATACTAAGGATGAAGCATGTCACATGTGTGTCCCTGATCTCAACATTCTTAGGAGTGCTGTGTTAGGAGACCAATCTTATCATATGGGAGCCATTGTAGCTCGTAGGTTGCATCATAATAGACATAATGGAGATTTCTTTGGAGGAATTTATGCAACCCGCTTAGCTCATTTTCTTGAAATAGACATTCGCGAGGGTGATATGGAGTTGCCTCCGGCATATTTAGATTATAACTCTATGGCTTCGCACCAGTTTGTCGAGAGGCCTGAATCACCTCTCTTATATCGCTTAATTTTTTATAAACAACGTGTTTTCCGTATTACTCTCCCTGCACCTGCCTTCTTTCATTCACAAACAAAAGGAAGATATGTTATTACCAGAGAGGAGGCAGAAGAGTACGAGAGGAGAGCGGAGGCAGCTCGACTCCACGCTGCAGCTCAGCAGGCAATAACCGCTGCACATCAGTATGATCCCAACTATTCTTCCTCATCACAGTACGACCCCAACAACTATTATTATGGATATCCGCCAGGCCAGCCGTGGCCATAGACCAACTTAGGCCAAAAGCCTAAGCTTGGGGGAGTACGTATTTCTCACCGACATTACATTTATGTTCACACACACTCATTGCTAGGTGTCGGTGCTCATACTTTTTCACTGTAATATCCATGCTAGTTTATTTTCTTTTTCCTGCTTTCTTCTTGTGTGTTTGTTAAACCTTAAGAAAAACCAAAACAAATTAGTAGTAGTTTATTTTTCTGCTGTAGTAGTAATAATTAAAAAGAAAACCCAAAAATATTTCCCATTCTTCTTCTGCTTGTTGGGAGCTTTCCCGTGTAAATAGTTTTATTTCTTTTATTTTATTTGGGGGTCAGTAGGAGAAGACCATAATTAAATTGTTGAAGTGGCTCTTATATGCATTATTGTTGATTTAACCAAGAGCCCATATTGCTTTGTCTTTTCCTGTTTATTGAATGCTCGCAGATTCCAGCTTAGTCCAATGCACGTGCACTCTTATTATTATTCACACCGTTCGGTCGTGCAAGTGAAAGGCAATTATGATGATATATGATGGACTAACTGAGATGAGAAAAGCTGGTATGAACTCGACCTCTTTTGTTTTTGTAAATATGATGAGCCCGTCGTTCTTGATTCAGCTTATTATGAATAAACATGTTTGCAATGACAATTAGAGATCATAGTTGCTTGTGCCATGCTTGATTAGCTATGAGTTATAAAGATTTACCTTGTGTGCCAACATGCTATTAAGATGGTTATGATGTGGTATGATGGGGTGGTATCCTCTTTTGAATGATTTAAGCTACTTGACTTGGCACATGTTCACGCATGTAGTTGAAACAAAATCAACATAGCCTTCACGATATTTATGTTCATGGTGGATTATATCCTACTCATGCTTGCATCCAATGTTTATTAATTTTAACGCATGTACATGGCTGTTGTCACTCTCTAGTTGGTCGCTTCCCAGTCTTTTGCTAGCCTTCGCCTGTACTAAGCAGGAATACTGCTTGTGCATCCAATCCCTTAAACCCCAAAGTTATTCCAGATGATTCCACTATACCTTCCTATATGCGGTATCTACCTGCCGTTCCAAGTAAATTTGTATGTGCCAAACTCTAAACCTTCAAATAAACATTCTGTTTTGTATGCTCGAATAGCTCATGTATCAACCAAGGCTGTCCTTATCTTCCGTGTTAGGCGGGTTATTCTCAAGAGGAGTGGACTCCGCTCCTCACTCACGAGAAAATGGCTGGTCACCGGGATGCCCAGTCCCATGCTTTATGCAAACTAAATCAAAATTAATTGCAAACAAAACTCCCCCTGGGACCTGATGTATGTTGGAGGCACTCGTTGTTTCGAGCAAGCCATGGATTGATGCTTGTTGGTGGAGGGGGAGTATAAACTTTACCATTCTGTTTGGGAACCGCCTATAATGTGTTTAGCATGGAAGATATCGCCATCTCTTAGTTGTTACGTTGGCAATGAAAGTATACCGCTCAAAATACAATTTATCTCTATTTCAAAACCGAGCTCTGGCACCTCTACAAATCCCTGCTTCCCTCTGCGAAGGGCCTATCCATTTACTTTTATGTTGAGTCATCACCCTCTTATTAAAAAGCACTAGCTGGAGAGCACAACCGTCATTTGCATTCATCACTATTAATTTATATTGGGTATGACTATGATTGGATCTCTTTTACCATGAATTACAATGTCTAGTTAGTCCTTGATCTTTAAAGGTGCTCTGCATTTATGTTTTGCGGTCTCAGAAAGAGCTAGCGAGATACCATCTTGTTATATCATATTATGATTGTTTTGAGAAAGTGTTGTCATCCAAGATTTATTATTATGACTTGCTAGTTGATTATGCTATTGATATGAGTAATGATGAGACCTGAGAATTATTGCAAATGTGGTTAGTTATGATCTATGCTGAAAACTTGAATGCTGGCTTGACATAGTTACAACAACAAGAGAAAACAGAGTTTGTAAAAGTTTTTATTTCTTTCTTTCTTTCAGTTTGTCAACTGAATTGCTTGAGGACAAGCAAGGGTTTTAGCTTGGGGGAGTTGATACGTCTCCGTCGTATCTACTTTTCCAAACACTTTTGCCCTTGTTTTGGACTCTATCTTGTATGATTTGAATGGAACTAACCCAGACTGACGCTGTTTTCAGCAGAATTACCATGGTGTTGTTTTATGTGCAGAAAACAAATATTCTCGGAATGACCTGAAACTCCACGAGAGGTCTTAGAAAAAATAATAAAAAATCCTCACCAAATATGAAGACCAGGGGGCCCACACCCTTCTCACGAGGGTGGGGGGCGCCCCCCCTAGGGCGCCCCCTACCTCGTGGGCCCCCTGGAGACCCTCCAACGCCAACTCCAACTCTATATATTTGCTTTCGGAGAGAAAAAAAATCAGAGAGAAGAAATCATCACATTTTACGATATGGAGCCGCCTCGAAGCCCTAAAACCTCTCGGGAGGGCTGATCTGGAGTCCGTTCGGGGCTCCGGAGAGTCATCACCCTCTTATTAAAAATCCTCAAAATATTCATCGCCGTCGTCATTATCAACCATCCTCCATCACCAATTTCATGATGCTCACCGCCGTGCGTGAGTAATTCCATCGTAGGCTTGCTGGACGGTGATGGGTTGGATGAGATTTATCATGTAATCGAGTTAGTTTTGTTAGGATTTGATCCCTAGTATCCACTATGTTCTGAGATTGATGTTGCTATGACTTTGCTATGCTTAATGCTTGTCACTAGGGCCCGAGTGCCATGATTTCAGATCTGAACCTATTATGTTTTCATGAATATTTGTGAGTTCTTGATCCTATCTTGCAAGTCTATAGTCACCTACTATGTGTTATGATCCGGCAACCCCGAAGTGACAAGAATTGGGACCACTCCCGGTGATGACCATAGTTTGAGGAGTTCATGTATTCACTATGTGCTAATGCTTTGTTCCAGTTCTCTATTAAAAGGAGGCCTTAATATCCCTTAGTTTCCAATAGGACCCCGCTGCCACGGGAGGGTAGGGTAAAAGATGTCATGCAAGTTCTTTTCCATAAGCACGTTTGACTATATACGGAATACATGCCTACATTACATTGATGAATTGGAGCTAGTTCTGTGTCACCCTATGTTATGACTGTTACATGATGAACCGCATCCGACATAATTATCCATCACTGATATGGTGCCTACGAGTTTTCCATATACTGGTTTACGCTTATTTACTTTTCCGTTGCTACTGTTACAATCACTACAAAATACCAAAAACATTACTTTTGCTGTCTTTACTTTTGTTGCTGCTACCACCACTATCATATTACTTTGCTACTAAACACTTTGCTGCAGATACTAAGTTTCCAGGTGTGGTTGAATTGACAACTCAGCTGCTAATACTTGAGAATATTCTTTGGCTCCCCTTGTGTTGAATCAATAAATTTGGGTTGAATACTCTACCCTGGAAAGCTGTTGCGATCCCCTATACTTGTGGGTTATCATGCCTCTTCCAAGGCTTGAGCGCAGGACTCTCGCGAGGTCGCAAGAGACGCCTCAGCCTTCACGTTATCAAGCTCACACTGGTGGCGCCCGAGGTTGATGGCCACCTTCAGTTTGTGCCGCTCCTCCATCAGTCGAAGACCCTCGGCCTCGAGGTGCGCGTCTACATCCGCGAGCTCCCTGCCAAGCCGGCTCATCGCACCCATTGCCTCCCAAAAGAGCTCGTGGCGAATGACACTCTGTTCGTGCGCAAGCTTGAGCATGTGGCCGATTCCGTCCTCTACGACGGGGGCCACCGATGGGATCCGAAGCAGCTTGCTCCCTTTCCACTGGGGGCTAGGGGCTAGCGCCCCCCGGTCGCCGACGGGGCTTCGGCAGGAGCCCGGTGGGGTTGAGGCTCACTACTCGAAGAAGGAACCAAGATCGAATCCATCCAACCACCGCCCATGACCAGAGGAGGAGCCCTTGGCACGCTCGTCGCAACCCTGACAAGGCCACGAAGAAGAGACGGCAGGAGCATAGGCTCGAGGCGCCAGGCTTGTTGTGACGCCCCCGATTTAATCGTACACTAATCATACACGCAAACGTGTACGATCAAGATCAGGGAATCACGGGAAGATATCACAACACAACTCTACAAATAAAATAAGTCATACAAGCATCATATTACAAGCCAGGGGCCTCGAGGGCTCGAATACAAGAGCTTGATCAAAGAAGAGTCAGCGGAAGCAACAATATATGAGTACAGACATAAGTTAAACAAGTTTTCCTTAAGAAGGCTAGCACAAACTGGGATACAGATCGAAAGAGGCGCATGCCTCCTGCCTGGGATCCTCCTAAACTACTCCTGGTCGTCGACAGCGGGCTGCACGTAGTAGTAGGCACCTCCCGAGTAGTAGTAGTCGTCGTCGACGGTGGCGTCTGGCTCCTGGGCTCCATCGTCTGGTCACAACAATCGAGTATAGAAAGGGGGAGCAAAGCAACCGTGAGTACTCATCCAAAGTACTCGCAAGCAAGGAGCTACACTACATATGTATGCATTGGTATCAAATGGAAAAGGCTATCATATGTGGACTGAACTGCAGAATGCCGGAATAAGAGGGGGATAGCTAGTCATTTCGAAGACTACGCTTCTGGTAACCTCCATCTTGCAGCAGGAGAAGAGAGTAGATGGTAAGTTCACCAAGTAGCATCGCATAGCATAATCCTAACAGATGATCCTCCCCTTGTCGCCCTGTGAGAGAGCGACCACCGGTTGTATCTGGCACTTGAAAGGGTGTGTTTTATTAAGTATCCGGTTCTAGTTGTCATAAGGTCAAGGTACAACTCCGGGCCATCCTTTTACCGAGGGACACGGCTATTCGAATAGATTAACTTCCCTGCAGGGGTGCACCACATAACCCAACACGCTCGATCCCATTTGGCCGGACATACTTTTCTGGGTCATGCCCGGCCTCGGAAGATCAACACGTTGCAGCCCTACCTGGGCACAACAGAGAGGTCAGCACGCTGGTCTAAATCCTATGGTGCAGGGGTCTGGGCCCATCGCCCATTGCACACCTGCACATTGCGAACGCGGCCAGAAGCAGACCTAGCCTAGCAGGCGTTCCAGTCCAATCCGGCGCGTGCCGCTCAGTCGCTGACGTCACGAAGGCTTCGGCTGATACCACGACATCGAGTGCCCATAACTGTCCCCGCGTAGATGGTTAGTGCGTATAGGCCAGTAGCCAGACTCAGATCAAATACCCAGATCTCGTTAAACGTGTTATTTTGAAATAACCGCGAACGCCGACCAGGGCCAGGCCCACCTCTCTCCTAGGTGGTCTCAACCTGCCCTGTCGCTCCGCCACAAAGTAATAGTCGGGGGCCGTCGGGAACCCAGGCCCACCTCTACCGGGATGGAGCCACCTGCCCCTTCAGCCCCCAACTCTGAACAGTACCACAGGTAATGTAACAGTGTAAAGTATATAGTATATGCCCGTGATCACCTCCCGAAGTGATCACGGCCCAGTAGTATATCATGGCAGACGGATAAGAGTGCAGGGCCACTGATGGAACACTAGCATCCTATACTAAGCATTAGGATAGCAGGTAAAGGTAACAACAGTAGTAGCAAGGACAGCCTATGCATCAGAATAGGATTAACGGAAAGCAGTAACATGCTACACTACTCTAATGCAAGCAGTATAGAGAAGAGTAGGCGATATCTAGTGATCAAAGGGGGGGCTTGCCTGGTTGCTCTGGCAAGAGAGAGGGGTCGTCAACACCGTAGCCGATCGGGGTACCAGCAGCAGCGTCAGTCTCGGGGTCTACCGGGGAAGAAGAGGGGGAAGAAACAGTAAATACGGAGCAAACAAAGCATCACAAAACATAACGAGGCAATACGCGGTGCTAGGTATGCCCTAACGCGATAGGAGGTGATACCGACGAAGGGGGGAAACATCCGGGAAAGTATTCCCGGTGTTCCGCATTTTCGGACAGACGGAATGGAGGGGGAAAGTTCCACGTTCGCTATGCTAGGGACGTGTGGCTGACAAATGCACTGCGTATTCGGATTCGTCTCGTCGTTCTGAGCAACTTTCATGTTCAAAATATTTTCATCCGAATTACAGTTTATTTTATATGATTTTTCAAAGATTTAAACAAATTCTGGAATTTCTGGATTTAATGTAATTCAAAATAACAAAAAGACAAACTGCTATGGGTACACAAGAGTGTACCCAGCAATGTGTGTATACGTATGGCATGTGGGGCCAGGGGCTGGGTTGACCCAGTCAATATTTTGACTAGTCCAAAGTGAATAGTGTATGTGGGTCCCAATTGTCATTGGCTAGGTTAACTAATCATGATTAATTTAGTTAACTAAGTAATTAGGTTAATTAATTAGAAGTAATTAAGTTAATTAATTGATATATATTTTTATAGTTATTATTTTTTAAACCTTTTCTTTTTAATCCATTTTCGTTCTCAGGGGCGTGGGCCCCGTTTGTCATTGGCCCAGAGGTAGCCTTAGTGGGCGCGCGGGCTACGGGCGTCGCCCGTGCAGGCGCTGTGGGGCGGCTTGCGAGGGGCTGGCACACGGCTTGGCGCCGGTGGCCGTGGCCGCAGCCAGAGCGCGAGGGGGGGGGGGTCGCCGGGATCTGCCGGCAGTAGGCGCCGGTCGGAGAGGCGCGCATGGGAGGATGCTGTGGGGGCGCATGCAAGGCGTGGTGCAACGACGAGGGGGGAAGCAAGGCGTCGGTCGAAGCACAGGTGAGGCGTGGGTCGAACGGGGCGAGCGCGATGGCCTCGCTGGCGGCGCGCAGCGATGCGGCGCAGTGGCGAGGCAGAGGTGGAGGTGGGGCGCAGGCAGCGCGCGGGCCGCAGCAGCAGCGGACAGAGCATCGCTGGCGGCCGCCGACGCACACACTGGGTGCGGCCGGTGCGCGGGTCAGGTGGCACCGGCGAACGACGGACGTGGTCGTGGCACACGGGGTAGAGAGGGGAGGAGGAGGGCACGGCCCTCACCGGCGTTGGAGAGCAGAGGTGGCGGCGAGGCTCGATGTGGTCCGGCGTGGAGGAGGACAGGGATGGGTCGGCGGGGTCGACGACGGGGAAGGGGTCGAGGTGGCGAGGTCTCCGGGCGGCGGTGGTGTAGCGCACGGCGACGACTCCGATGTCTAGGGGCGGGGACCTTGGGCGACGTTGGACGGCGACGGGCGAGTGCAGGGCGTCAGGGGCGACGAGCGCGTTGAGCGCTCGATCCAGATCGGGGGGGGGGGGTAGGGAACAACGTGCGGGTGGGTTAGGGTTTGCGAGCGAGTGGAGGGATAAGGAGGCAACGGGTGGGCCGGCCAACTCGGCGGCTAGCTGGGCCGAGGCCCATCGGGGGTGGGGGTTGGGCCCCCCTTTTTTGTTTATTTTCACTTTTTTTATTTTCTTGTCTCTGTTTTCTTTTACTTATTTAATAGTTTATAGTTTTACAAAAAGTGAAACCCACTCCTAAATTATATTTGTAAAATCAACTATTCTCATAAAAAGTTTGGGACAAAACCAAAGTACCTTGTATTCTTTATTAATAAAAAGCATTTAAGTTATTGTTTCAGTTGTTGTTTTATTTATTTTAGTGCATTCAGATGCTATTAAAATGTTGGTTTCTCCACCATTATTACTTAGGATTTATTTAGCACACACCGAACATTTTAGTTTTAATATTTGAAGACTTTTACTATTTGCTTGATTTTGAATTTGAATTTGAATCGGTTTGAACTAACGTGAGATTAACAACAGTAACCACGATGGCATGGCATCATTAGCAGAGGTTTACTGTAGCTTAATTATCCGGGTGTCACACTTGCGCGTCTGCTTCTTCGCCCGACCTCGCATCGGTGGCAGCATGCTGGCCTGGGGCGTTCAAGGCCAACGGGAGACTCGATGCAGGAGGGGGTCGCTCCCCGGGAGGCCTCGCGGCCTTAGCAGATGGGGTCCTGAAGAGCCACCATCAGAAAGGGAAGCATCGCCCGAGGAATTACAAAGATAAGGTACTTACTCATCTATGGCGATGGACTTCCTCTGCTTCAATGGCTGGAAGACGCCACTGCTGCAGCTTGGGGACCCCTTCCTTTCACGGAGCACATCGAAGTTCACGCGGAGTCGACCGAAGTGTTGGACGTGGCGACTAGCGCAGGTCACGGCTGGTGAAGCGCCCGAGGAGGTGACCTCAGGAGTGCCAAGCTGGGGAGAGCCATCGAGTTCCGCCTCGTGGCGGCCTCCACAGGCCTCGGGAGCTTCGACCTCAGGAGCAGCGGATTGCGTCGCCCCCTCAACTGTCACCCTGGAGCGAGAGTTATGGGCTCCCGAAGATGACGCCTCATGAACCGCGGGCGGCTTCGACACCCCAACACCCGCGTCTCCGGCCTCCGGTGGTGCTTTCCCCCCTGCGTCCACTCTTGGGGCAAGTTCGGCACCAACGACAAGGAGGGGAACCACGGTGACAGGGTTCTCGCGGGGCCCATCAAGGCCGACTAGACGCAACCCCCATTCGTCAAAGGGGGGCATCTACCCCGCGAACTCCACCCTGTTTGAGCAACAGTACAAGAGACATCCCTTTGGTGGCATATCGGCTGGCGAGGGGTCGCCCGCCAGGACCTCGAGCATAGTTCTTTGTGCCTTGAGCGGAAGCTCTGACTCCTGAAGCCTCATGCGATTCGGGCCGATAGATACGGCCCACATCGGCTGCGAATGGCGCTGGAGTGGGGCGACGCGACGTCAGAGGAACTCCTTCATCACCATGGGCGCGGTCAAGCCAAGGTCTTTCAACCTCCTCAGCCGGAACCAGACGAAGGCGAGGCGGGGGCTCGTAAGCTTCTCGTGAGCCCAGCCGGAGCTGTGGACGGCGGGCGCAGATGGAGGCAACAGTAAAGGGCTAAGCACTCTGACATCCACATACACCCACCGTGTCCGAAACCCGCTCACAGGCGGCGGGAGTTCAAAGTCAACCCCATAGCTGGCCGTCGCCACCACGGCTTGGAAGCTCAGGCACCCCGAGCATTGCCGGGGGTCGGTCAGGTGCAACGAGAAGAAATGGCGCACAAGAGCCACGAAGGGGCGATGCCCACCATGGCCTCGCAGAGAAAATCAAAGATGGCAAGAAGAGCGAGAGATTGGGGATCTAGGTGCAGGTAATGGGAGAGCACGACGTTGAAGAAGGCGGAGAAGGGGGGACCAGACCGGCGCACAGGGCGTCGATGAAGAACTAGAGCTCAGTGGCTGTTCTATCGATAGAAGCTCAGGACACAGGCCAGGCCGCCGTCCCTCCCCATTCGTTGAAGCTGGTGGCGAGCGCAAGGCGGACCTTGCCCATGTCCTCCTCACTGAGCACCTGCGATCGGCCGACGGCGGGTTCGACGGCCAAAGGCGGGCTGGCTGAGGACAAGGGCTTCTTCCCTTTCTCCGTCCGGTTTGGCGCCATGGTGATGGAGAGGACTGAGCTCAAGTCGGATGGAGAGGAGGCTGAGGTTCGAACAAGTAGAGGACTCGGGGAGTACGTTGCCAGCAAGGGGGAAATAACTGTGTAGGACACCATGGCCGCCTAGCCAGGTGGATATCAAGGCTGCGTGGGGAAGTGGGGCCGTCCATGTCCAATCAATCACCACGCGTCAATGGGGCCGTAGGCTATTGGGGCCCGCAACGCTCCGTGCTTGCCCTTTGGCTTCGCCTTGAAGCCAAGCCTGAGCGCGCCTTGGGCCCGGGGGCTACTGTCGGTGTTCTGGGAACGGGGGTCCCCATGAAGGAAATATGCCCTAGAGGCAATAATAAAGTTATTATTTATTTCCTTATATCATGATAAATGTTTATTATTCATGCTAGAATTGTATTAACCGGAAACATAATACACGTGTGAATACATAGACAAACAGAGTGTCACTAGTGTGCCTCTACTTGACTAGCTCATTAATCAAAGATGGTTATGTTTCCTAACCATGAACAAAGAGTTGTTATTTGATTAACGGGATCACATCATTAGTTGAATGATCTGATTGACATGACCCATTCCATTGGCTTAGCACCCGATCGTTTAGTATGTTGCTATTGCTTTCTTCATGACTTATACATGTTCCTATGACTATGAGATTATGCAACTCCTGTTTGCCGGAGGAACACTTTGGGTGCTACCAAACGTCACAACGAAACTGGGTGATTATAAAGGAGTACTACAGGTGTCTCCAAAGGTAGATGTTGGGTTGGCGTATTTCGAGATTAGGATTTGTCACTCCGATTGTCGGAGAGGTATCTCTGGGCCCTCTCGGTAATGCACATCACTTAAAGCCTTGCAAGCATTGCAACTAATGAGTTAGTTGCGGGATGATGTATTATGGAACGAGAAAAGAGACTTGCCGGTAACGAGATTGAACTAGGTATTGGATACCGACGATCGAATCTCGGGCAAGTAACATACCGATGACAAAGGGAACAACGTATGTTGTTATGCGGTCTGACCGATAAAGATCTTCGTAGAATATGTAGGAGCCAATATGGGCATCCAGGTCCCGCTATTGGTTATTGACCGGAGACGTGTCTCGGTCATGTCTACATTGTTCTCGAACCGTAGGGTCCGCACGCTTAACGTTACGATGACAGTTATTATGAGTTTATGCATTTTGATGTACCGAAGGTTGTTCGGAGTCCCGGATGTGATCACGGACATGACGAGGAGTCTTGAAATGGTCGAGACGTAAAGATTGATATATTGGAAGCCTATGATTGGACATCGGAAGTGTTCCGGGTGAAATCGGGATTTTTCCGGAATACCGGGAGGGTTACCGGAACCCCCCGGGAGCTATATGGGCCATAATGGGCTTTAGTGGAAAAGAGAAGGGGCTGCCCTAGATGGGCTGCGCGCCTCCCCCTCCCCCTAGTCCTATTAGGACTAGGAGAGGTGGTCGGCCACCTCCTCCTCTTCTCCCCTTCAAGGAAACCTATTAGGAATAGGATTGGGGGGGGGGGGGAGTCCTACTCCCAGTAGGAGTAGGACTCCTCCTGCGCCTCCCTTGCTTGGCAGGCCAGCCCTCCCCCTCTCAACCTTTATATACGGGGGCAGGGGGCACCTCTAGACACACAAGTTGATCCTTGAGATCGTTCCTTAGCCGTGTGCGGTGCCCCCTGCCACAAAATTCCACCTCGATCATACCGTAGTAGTGCTTAGGCGAAGCCCTGCGTCGGTAGAACATCAAGATCGTCATCACGCCGTCGTGCTGACGGAACTCTTCCTCGACGCTTTGCTGGATCGGAGCCCGGGATCGTCATCGAGCTGAACGTGTGCTAAGAACTCGGAGGTGCCGGAGTAACGGTGCTTGGATCGGTCGGATCGGGAAGACGTACGGCTACTTCCTCTACGTTGTGTGATCGCTTCCGCAGTCGGTCTGCGTTGGTACGTAGACAACACTCTCCCCTCTCGTTGCTATGCATCACCATGATCTTGCGTGTGCGTAGGAAATTTTTTGAAATTACTACGTTCCCCAACAGTGGCATCCGAGCCTAGGTTTTTATGGTTTGATGTTATTTGCACAAGTAGAACACAAGTGAGTTGTGGGCAATACAAGTCATACTGCCTACCAGCATGCCATACTTTGGTTCGGCGGTATTGTTGGACGAGACGACCCGGACCAACCTTACGCGTACGCTTACGCGAGACCGGTTCCCTCGACGTGCTTTGCACATAGATGGCTTGCGGGCGACTGTCTCTCCAACTTTAGTTGAACCGAGTATGGCTACGCCCGGTCCTTGAGAAGGTTAAAACGGAGTCTATTTGACAAACTATCGTTGTGGTTTTGATGCGTAGGTAAGATGAGTTCTTGCTTAAGCCCGTAGCAGCCACGTAAAACTTGCAACAACAAAGTAGAGGACGTCTAACTTGTTTTTGCAGGGCATGTTGTGATGTGATATGGTCAAGGCATGATGCTGATTTTATTGTATGAGATGATCATGTTTTGTAACCAAGTTATCGGCAACTCACAGGAGCCATATGGTTGTCGCTTTATTGTATGCAATGCAATCGAGATGTAATGCTTTACTTTATTGCTAAGCGGTAGTGATAGTCGTGGAAGCATAAGATTGGCGAGACGACAACGATGCTACGATGGAGATCAAGGTGTCGCACCAGTGACGATGGTGATCATGACGGTGCTTCGGAGATGGAGATCACAAGCACAAGATGATGATGGCCATATCATATCACTTATATTGATTGCATGTGATGCTTATCTTTTATGCATCTTATCTTGCTTTGATTGACGGTAGCATTATAAGATGATCTCTCACTAAATTATCAAGAAGTGTTCTCCCTGAGTATGCACCGTTGCGAAAGTTCTTCGTGCTGAGACACCACGTGATGATCGGGTGTGATAGGCTCTACGTTCAAATACAACGGGTGCAAAACAGTTGCACACGCGGAATACTCAGGTTATACTTGACGAGCCAAGCATATACAGATATGGCCTCGGAACACGGAGACCGAAAGGTCGAGCGTGAATCATATAGTAGATATGATCAACATAACGATGTTCACCATTGAAAACTACTCCATCTCACGTGATGATCGGTTATGGTTTAGTTGATTTGGATCACGTGATCACTTAGAGGATTAGAGGGATGTCTATCTAAGTGGGAGTTCTTAAGTAATATGATTAAATTGAACTTAAATTTATCATGAACTTAGTCCTGGTAGTATTTTGCAAATTATGTTGTAGATCAATAGCTCGCGTTGTTGCTTCCCTGTGTTTATTTTTGATATGTTCCTAGAGAAAATTGTGTTGAAAGATGTTAGTAGCAATGATGCGGATTGGATCCATGATCTGAGGTTTATCCTCATTGCTGCACAGAAGAATTATGTCCTTGATGCACCGCTAGGTGACAGACCTATTGCAGGAGCAGATGCAGACGTTATGAACATTTGGCTAGCTCAATATGATGACTACTTGATAGTTTAGTACACCATGCTTAATGGCTTAGAATTGGGACTTCAAAGACGTTTTGAACGTCATGGACCATATGAGATGTTCCAGGAGTTGAAGTTAATATTTCAAGCAAATACCCGAGTTGAGAGATATGAAGTCTCCAACAAGTTCTATAGCTAAAAGATGGAGGAGAATCGCTCAACTAGTGAGCATGTGCTCAGATTGTCTTGGTACTACAATCGCTTGAATCAAGTGGAAGTTATTCTTCCAGATAAGATAGTGATTGACAGAATTCTCTAGTCACCATCACCAAGTTAGTAGAACTTCGTGATGAACTATAATATGCAAGGGATAACAGAAACAATTCCCAAGCTCTTCGTGATGCTGAAATCGACGAAGATAGAAATCAAGAAAAACATCAAGTGTTGATGGTTAACAAGACCACTAGTTTCAAGAAAAGGGCAAAAGGAAGAAGGGGAACTTCAAGAAGAACGGCAAGCAAGTTGCTGCTCAAGTGAAGAAGCCCAAGTCTGATCCTAAGCCTGAGACTAAGTGCTTCTACTGCAAAGGGACTGGTCACTGGAAGTGGAACTACCCCAAGTATTTGGTGGATAAGAAGGATGGCAAAGTGAACAAAAGTATATTTGATATACATGTTATTGATGTGTGCTTTACTAGTGTTTATAGCAACCCCTCCGTATTTGATATTGGTTCAGTTGCTAAGAGTAGTAACTCGAAACAGGAGTTGCAGAATAAACAGAGACTAGTTAAGGGCGAAGTGACGATATGTGTTGGAAGTAGTTCCAAGATTGATATGATCATCATCGCACACTCCCCTATACTTTCGGGATTAGTGTTGAACTTAAATAAGTGTTATTTGGTTTTTGCGTTGAGCATGAATATGATTTGATCATGTTTATTGCAATACGGTTATTCATTAAAATCAGAGAATAATTGTTGTTTTGTTTACATGAATAAAACCTTCGATGGTCATACACCCAATGAAACAAGTTCGTTGGATCTCGATCGTAGTGATACACATATTTATAATATTGAAACCAAAATTTGCAAAGTTAATAATGATAGTGCAACTTATTTGTGGCACTGCCGTTTAGGTCATATTGGTATAAAGCGCATGAAGAAACTCCATACTGATGGGCTTTCGGAATCACTTGATTATGAATCACTTGATGATTGCGAACCATGCCTTTTGGGCAAGATGACTAAAACGCCGTTCTCAGGAACAATGGAGCAAGCAACAGATTTGTTGGAAATCATACATACTGATGTATGTGGTCCGATGAATATTTAAGGCTTGCAGCAGGTATCATTATTTTCTGACCTTCACAGATGATTTGAGCAGATATGGGTATATCTACTTAATGAAATAGAAGTCTGATACATTTGAAAAGTTCATATAATTTCAGAGTGAAGTGGAAAATCATCGTAACAAGAAAATAAAGTTTCTACGATCTGATCGTGGAAAAGAGTATTTGAGTTACGAGTTTGGTCTTCAGTTAAAACAATGTGAAATAGTTTCACTACTCACGCCACCTGGAACACCACAGCATAATGGTGTGTCCGAACGTCATAACCGTACTTTATTGGATATAGTGCAATCTATGATGTTTCTTACCGATTTACCACTATCGTTTTTGGGGTCATGCATTAGAGACAGCTGCATTCACGTTAAAAAAAAAGGGGCACCATCTATATCCGTCGAGACGACGCCTTATGAACTATGGTTTGGCAAGAAACCAAAGTTGTCGTTTCTTGAAGTTTGGGGTTGCGATGCTTATGAGAAAAAGTTTCATCCTGATAAGCTCAAACCCAAATCGGAGAAGTATGTCTTCATAGGATACCCAAAGGAGACTGTTGGGTACACCTTCTATCACAGATCCTAAGGCAAGACATTCGTTGCTTATAATGGATCCTTTCTAGAGAATGAGTTTCTCTTGAAAGAAGTAAGTGGGAAGAAAGTAGAAAACTTGATAAGGTAATTGTACCTTCTACCTTATTGGAAAGTAGTTCATCACAAAATCTGTTCTTGTGACTACTACACCAATTAGTGAGGAAGCTAATGATGATGATCATGTAACTTCAGATCAAGTTACTACCGAATCTCGTAGGTAAACCAGAGTGAGATCCGCACCAGAGTGGTACGGTAATCCTGTTCTGGAGGTCATGTTACTTGAACATGACGAACCTACGAACTATGAGGAAGCGATGATGAGCCCAGATTCCGCGAAATGGTTTGAGGCCATGAAATCTGAGATATGATCCATGTATGAGAACAAAGTTTGGACTTTGGTTGACCTGCCCGATGATCGGCAGGCAATTGAGAATAAATGGATCTTCAAGAGGAAGACGGATGCTGATAGTAGTGTTACTATCTACAAAGCTAGAATTGTCGCAAAAGGTTTTCGACAAGTTCAAGGTGTTGACTACGATGAGAGCTTCTCACTCGTATCTATGCTTGAGTCTGTCCGAATCATGTTAGTAATTGCCGCATTTTATGAAATCTGGCAAATGGATAAACAAAACTGCATTCCTTAATGGATTTATTAAAGAAAAGTTGTATATGATGCAACAGAAGGTTTTGTTAATCCGAAAGGTGCTAACAAAATGTGCAAGCTCCAGCGATCCATCTGTGGACTGGTGCAAGCATCTCGGAGTTGGAATATACGCTTTGATGAGTTGATCAAAGCATATAGTTTTATACAGACTTGCGGTGAAGCCTGTATTTACAAGAAAGTGAGTGGGAGCACTACAACATTTTTGATAAGTATATGTGAATGACATATTGTTGATCGGAAATAATGTAGAATTATTCTGTAAAGCATAAAGGAGTGTTTGAAAGGATTTTTTCAAAGAAAGACTTCGGTGAAGCTGCTTACATATTGAGATTCAAGATCTATAGAGATAGATCAAGACGCTTGATAAGTTTTTTCAATGAGTACATACCTTGACAAGATTTTGAAGTAGTTCAAAATGGAGCAGTCAAAGAAAGAGTTCTTGCCTATATTATAAGGTGTGAAGTTGAGTAAGACTCAAAGCCCGACCACGGCAGAAGATAGAAAGAGAATGAAAGTCATTCCCTATGCCTTGGCCATAGGTTCTATAAAGTATGTCATGCTGTATATTGTATACCCTGCACTGATTTGGCAAGGGAGTACAATAGTGATCTAGGAGTAGATCACTGGACAGCGGTCAGAATTATCCTTAGTGAAATAAGGATATGTTTCTCGATTATGGACGTGACAAAAGGTTCATCGTAAAGGGTTACGCCGATGCAAGTTTTGACACTAATCTAGATGACTCTAAGTCTCGGTCTAGATACATATTGAAAGTGGGAGCAATTAGCTAGAGTAGCTCCATGCAGAGCATTGTTGACATAGAAATTTGCAAAATACACGTGGATCTGAATGTGGCAGACCCGTTGACTAAGATTCTCGCACAAACAAAACATGATCACACCTTAGTACTCTTTGGGTGTTAATCACATTGATATGTGAACTAGATTACTGACTCTAGTAAACCTTTTGAGTGTTGGTCACATGACGATGTGAACTATGGGTGTTAATCACATGGTGATGTGAACTATTGCTGTTAAATCACATGGCAATGTGACCTAGATTATTGACTCTGGTGCAAGTGGGAGACTGAAGGAAATATGCCCTAGAGGCAATAATAAAGTTATTATTTATTTCCTTATATCATGATAAATGTTTATTATTCATGCTAGAATTGTATTAACCGGAAACATAATACATGTGTGAATACATAGACAAACAGAGTGTCACTAGTGTGCCTCTACTTGACTAGCTCGTTAATAAAAGATGGTTATGTTTCCTAACCATGAACAAAGAGTTGTTATTTGATTAACGGGATCACATCATTAGTTGAATGATCTGATTGACATGACCCATTCCATTAGCTTAGCACCCGATCGTTTAGTATGTTGCTATTGCTTTCTTCATGACTTATACATGTTCCTATGACTATGAGATTATGCAACTCCCGTTTTCCGGAGGAAAACTTTGGGTGCTACCAAACGTCACAACGTAACTGGGTGATTATAAAGGAGTACTACAGGTGTCTCCAAAGGTAGATGTTGGGTTGGCGTATTTCGAGATTAGGATTTGTCACTCCGATTGTTGGAGAGGTATCTCTGGGCCCTCTCGGTAATGCACATCACTTAAAGCCTTGCAAGCATTGCAACTAATGAGTTAGTTGCGGGATGATGTATTACGGAACGAGAAAAGAGACTTGCCGGTAACGAGATTGAACTAGGTATTGGATACCGACGATCGAATCTCGGGCAAGTAACATACCGATGACAAAGGGAACAACGTATGTTGTTATGCGGTCTGACCGATAAAGATCTTCGTAGAATATGTAGGAGACAATATGGGCATCCAGGTCCCGCTATTGGTTATTGACCGGAGACGTGTCTCGGTCATGTCTACATTGTTCTCGAACCATAGGGTCCGCACGCTTAACGTTACGATGACAGTTATTATGAGTTTATGCATTTTGATGTACCGAAGGTTGTTCGTAGTCCCGGATGTGATCACGGACATGACGAGGAGTCTCGAAATGGTCGAGACGTAAAGATTGATGTATTGGAAGCCTATGATTGGACATCGGAAGTGTTCCGGGTGAAATCGGGATTTTTCCGGAATACCGGGAGGGTTACTGGAACCCCCCGGGAGCTATATGGGCCATAATGGGCTTTAGTGGAAAAGAGAAGGGGCTGCCCTAGATGGGCTGCGCACCTCCCCCTCACCCTAGTCCTATTAGGACTAGGAGAGGTGGCCGGCCACCTCCTCCTCTTCTCCCCTTCAAGGAAACCTATTAGGAATAGGATTGGGGGGGGGGGGGAGTCCTACTCCCGGTAGGAGTAGGACTCCTCCTGCGCCTCCCTTGCTTGGCCGGCCAGCCCTCCCCCTCTCAACCTTTATATACGGGGGCAGGGGGCACCTCTAGACACACAAGTTGATCCTTGAGATCGTTCCTTAGCCGTGTGCGGTGCCCCCTGCCACCAAATTCCACCTCGATCATACCGTAGTAGTGCTTAGGCGAAGCCCTGCGTCGGTAGAACATCAAGATCGTCACCACGCCGTCGTGCTGACAGAACTCTTCCTCGACGCTTTGCTGGATCGGAGCCCGAGGATCGTCATCGAGCTGAACGTGTGCTAAGAACTCGGAGGTGCCGGAGTAACGGTGCTTGGATCGGTCGGATCGGGAAGACGTACGACTACTTCCTCTACGTTGTGTGATCGCTTCCGCAGTCGGTCTGCGTTGGTACGTAGACAACACTCTCCCCTCTCGTTGCTATGCATCACCATGATCTTGCGTGTGCGTAGGAATTTTTTTGAAATTACTACGTTCCCCAACACCCCAGACTTGCCTGCCTGCGGCCCGCGGCATGGCTCCACCAGCGGTCCTGTACGACCCATCTTCACCATCAAACACTCAAGACCCTCACGAGGGGCCAAGCCTCATGAGGAGGGCGACACAAGACCTCCTCAGAGGCGGTCTCACCAGGCTGGCTTGCGAGGGGCGGAGAGATCAAGGCAAGGGACACCTCGCGAGGTTCCTATGACGTAAGCCATGATGATTGGAGCCAGGCAGGCGCCAGGCGGGCGCCAGCGCGCGCAGTGTCCTCGTTTCCTTTTTGGTGCTAAAGAGGCAAGCACAGGCAAGGAGTCCCAAGATATCAGACAAAGGTTTCCATATCAGTGCAACAAGACCAAGACCAGCAGGACAATAGGACAGAGGTCACCGTGGAGCCCAAGACGGCGTCACCACCAGAGCCTTTGGCAGGCGAAGACAACTTTTGTGAGGATAACTTGTACTAGTTGTCTCCCTTTGAATTTGGCTATTGTGGGATCCCTTCCCACTCAATATTTGGGAAGAGGACCAGGGCCTCTATAAATAGGACTAGCCACCACCATAGCGGGGAGACCGGATCGGACCCGGATCACCCCGAACCACACAAGTTCACCAAGCACAAGAACACCTCTCCTCAGGAGGTTGTTCTTCCCTTGTAACTGTTCATCCTCAGTCCAAGAGGCAATCCACCACACCACACTGGAGTAGGGTATTACATCACAACGGTGGCCCGAACCAGTATAAATATTGTGTCTCTCGTTCTTTGAGTTTGCCAAGCTAGGCCGTGAGATCGTGGAGTGTGCGAGCTAGAGAGGGGGATAGATATTTGTGCACACCCCAGTGTTCGAACCTCAAGGGTTTTGCCGGAACCCGAAATCCGACAGGGAGTTAATAACATCTACCCCCCATACATTTGTAACTCCAAATACATTTTAGCATGCCCCAAACCACCACGTTTGCCCCTATATTTGTGCAGATTTTAGCTTCTATCTATTCCCTCTGGAATCGAGCGATTTCTGCTAGCCTAAGATTTTAGCCGCCAATCGCCGTTGCCCAATTCCTCCATGGCACCACCTCCACCCTCACCCCAAGCCGCCATGACCCTTGCTAGTCTTCCTTGTCGACCTCATCCTCGCCTTCCTTGCGAACCCGGAGCAAAGCTTATCCCCACCACTGGCCACCATGCAATCTTGGCCATTTCCACATAGCCTCCTAAAGCAAGAAGATCACCAATAACGCATGCATTATTGCAAGTTCTTGCCTCCTATGCTACAACCGCCTACAACACCCGACCCGACCTGGTGCACGCTATTATCATGAGCATGGATCGTTGGCGAGGCCAAAAATGAACTATGCTAACGTCCATGCCCCCCCTTTGTCTTTCACCACCTCCCTCGAGCCCGATCGCCTATTGCCGTGTGGTAGACCTCTCCCCACCTAAAAGGCCCTCAACGAATTGTCTTGAAGGTATTTCCTTTTTCTGTTTCCTATTCTTGTAGCAGATTTGTAGTCTAAGCATTGCTCCTATTCAAATCTATGATGTAATCCATGAATCCACAAACAAAGAGACCCTTGGAAGAGTTTTGGATGGCTTGTTGTTAGACGAAGATAGTGATTTTGAGGTGGTGGTGGTCGTGATAATTTGAGTGGGAGAGAGGAAAAAAGAGACACGGTTCTCAGCTAGGCCATTTTTGCTACAGGGCAGAAGGATGTGCCAAACTTATGAGGGACTACTTTGTAGACAATCCAGTGTATTTGAAGCACCTTTCCATGTGAATTTTCAATATGCATGGTGATCTATTCATGTGCGTTGCATGAGCATTGTGGTTGGTTCAGGCCATGGAGGGGTGCAATTCGAGAAATAAGTGCAAGTACTTTGTAGAAGTGCACCACAACAATGTGAGTTCTAGCATATGGAATTTCAGGTGACTATGTAGATAAATATAATTGTAATGGGGAAGATACCATCATCTCGAGTCTGAAGAAATTTCACATTATGTGATTGAGCTCTTCAGACCCAATGACTTTCAGTGCCCCACTGATGAGAACACTAACTTATGGCAATGAGTAGAGAAAGAGGGTTCCGTGCTGATGCTTGGACTCATTTGATTTTATGCATTAGACATGGAAGAAATGCCCTAGAACATGGCATCAGAGCTCTACAATGGATTTAATTTTTCTTGATAGCCCAAAATAGTCATAGATTGTATTTGCTGATAGGGCCATGTCAAAGATGGTTTGTCACAGAAGTAGAAATCCCTGAAAAAGCAGATATTGATCATATGATACCCGATGGAGCAAGCTCATTTAGAGATTTTTTTGGTACCCACCTTGATAATAGGCCATGTGGGCGTGTTGCAAGCTCGCTTTGCAACTGCCATGGACATAATGTGAATTGGAACCAAAATACATGATTGTACTACTAAGTAATGTTATAAATGGTAGAAAAATGGGGAGTTGCAGTAGTTTGCGGAAGATTATGATAACATGTGTGATATTTCATAACATGGCCACAAAGGATGAGAGAGGTCAATCAACGAACTATAAGTATGACTACATAGAAGCGCATGTCATAGATCATCATCAAACCAATGTGACCCAGAAATTCCTTGAAATGCATCGAAAGATCGAGAACCAGGGGAGCTCATGACCAACTCTGAGATGACCATGTCAAGCACTTGTGGGAACTTCATAGACTATATTTGTTCTTGTGCTATCAACTTATTTTGGATTATTGACTTCATTTAGACCTTGTGTTGTGTTAATATGGTTCAAATATGTCTATTGCAAACATCGATTTCTAAAATAAACATTATGCATGTATAGTTCAAATGGTGTTTGTGTATGCAAATGGTTGGGAGAAATAGCAAGGAAAAATTTGGGAGCTAAATTCAGGGGGAAAGACTAGGTGCGTCCCACCCAAACAATTCAAATTAATTGTACTTAAGTTTAATGAGGTGGTGTATAGAGTTAACTCATAGGGTAAGGGCTGACGATGATTTGGCATATGCCGGACCCATTGGTCTAACCTCGTCACTGAATTTAGATACACTCTATTGTATTAGGTTGTGTTTTAGATAGACAAAGTATTGAATAGTAAGCAACTCTGTTAAAATTATATAATTCTTTCTTTTGTGCTTTTAAGGCACCCTTGTATTTGGGGTCGAACTTTCAACATGAATTTACTAGAAAACTACCCCCTTTGTCATAAAGCATAGCCCGCCTTAGGTTTTCTTTCCCGTGTCTCCAATATTATTTCAAGCTAATGTGTGTTGAAGCATTTATGACCAAAAACTGTATGAGCCAATGAATGAAGCATAAATGATCCCACTTAACTATTTGGCATGCAAGTTCAAACAAGCATGAACTATTTTTGGACGAAGGGGGTATACGTTTTTGTTTTTTGAGGAATGAAGGGAGTATAAGTCATATACCACAAAAGTATAATATTGGAATCTAATCATAATTTTTTCTATTAGATATAACTTAAATTTCCTCTTAGTTTTACTATTTTACATCAAAGTTTCGTCTCACCTTCCGCCTCGCCAAACTAATCCATAGGTGTTCACAGCCGCAGTGAGCTAACTAATTATGAAAAGTAGAATATGTATCATGCTTTATTTTTTTCTTTTACCACGTCCATGTTCATGCTCAAAAGTCAAAAATTAACTTATGTTATTTATATATGGGAACAATGTGTATCAGTTCGCCTAAAAGATTTATTCAGTCTTTCCCTGCAAAAATATTTCACTAAATAACCAAGTAATTATATCGCCCATTTCTTCCATTGTTATACCTCACAATGCATGCAACCTGATAGAAGATCTTAGGGCACATAAATTGGTTGATAAGGCTGCGTTATCATAAGACTGGAGCATAATTTAGAGATGACAATAAATAAATGATGTACAACGGATCATCTCTTAGCCTTATCTCCAGTAACTAGATGTATCTAAATATTTGGTGAGAGATGTGGTTGCTAAGACACCATCTCTTAATTAAGAGAAAGTCAAATCTATTAGTTTTCTTCTTTTGATTTCATTTTACTCCACTTGAACATTTATCCTACATGAAAATTTTAAGATAACATCATTGTATATGTCTTTAGTACATTATACCTACGCAGGTACCGTGTCACCACCTAGGGATGGTCAAACCAACCGAACTAATAGGTAACACTTACCATTGTAGGTTCAAATTATATCACACCTGATTAATAATCTACTTAATTACAAATGTAAAACAACTCAATAGATTCATGAATATGGTATTCGTGAATTACTAAGTCAACCATTGTTGTTTTAGCATCATTGTCATTGAAAAAGATCAAGAAAATATGTTTATTTTTATCGTGGTTGACAAGCGCTTGAAAGGCATTTCAGATGAATGGACTCAAAAGTGTCTTCTTGTATTTAGCGCGGGAGTTTTGGGGTTAAGATCAATGATGAGCTCAGTCATTTTCCAAATCCAGGAGGATTTGAGGCAAGGGCACCCCATGTCGCCAATTTTGTTTAATATTGTGGAAGATATGCTGCCTATTCTCATAGAAAGGGCTAAGAAGGATGGTCATGTTGGGGGCCTTATTCGACATCTAGTTGATGGGTGTGTGTCCATCCACTAGTATTCAGATGACAAGATCATTTTTATGGAGCACAACCTTCAAAACACGACTAATATGAAGTTGATCATGTGTCGGTTAAAAAAACTAGATGAAAATTAATTTCCACAAAAGTGAGCTCATGTTTTGGTAATGCCAAATAGGAGGAGAGTCAGTATAGGTAACTGTTTGGCTTTGAGTGGGATCCCATCCGTTTACGTATACCTCAGAATTCCCGTTCATCACCGTAGGCTCACCAACAAGTAATGAAAGACAATAACTTAAGACCATTTCAAACGAAGCTCAACAGTTAGAAGGGTAAGCTTTTTTCATATGGAGGACAACTTACCCTCATAAACGTTGTTCTTACTATTCTACCGATGTTCATGCTCTCCTTTTTTGACATACCTAAAGGGGTGTTAAAAAGACTAGATTTTTACTGATGTTGGTTCTTCTGATGATGCGAGGAATTGAAGAGGAAGTACATAATTGCTAAATGGGACATTCTGTTTAGGTCTAAGGATATTAAGATGGGTTGGGCATTGAAACCCTAAAAAAATCAAAAACAAGTGGTTGCTCATCAAATGGTTGCATATTGTTGAACAAGGTGTTTGGCAAGAGTTGTTACACAGAAAATACATGTATTCCAAAATGATATCCCAAGTTGACGCGAAGCCTACTAATTTGACGTTCTGGAAGGGTTTGATGAAGTTCAAGTCTTCATTTTTTTTATGAGAAGATATTTTATGGTCGGTGATGGCCAATCGATGAGTTTAGGAAGATACATGGTTGGGGAACACTCCATTAGCTCTTCGATACCCGACCCTTTAGAATATTGCGTTAAGGAAGGAGGCCTTGATGGCTTTTGTTTTGGCGGTTAGCCCTTTGAATATTCACTTCAACTAGCTTTACTTGGTGAATTTTTTTTAAGTGGCTCCATTTAGTAGGTTGGTGTCGATCAATCTAACTCAGATGCGAGGTACATTCCGGTGGAGCTTGACTACCAATGTTGTCTTCATGGTGAACTCTATGTATGCAGATCTGATTAATTATGGGACTACTTTTTGAACAAAGCACAATTGGAAAATAAAAGTCCCATATAAAATTAAAGTTTTCATGTAATTCATGTAGGGGAGGTAGTGCTTACCAAAGATAATCTTGCAAAACATTATTGGTAGGGTAGCACAAAATGTTGTTTTTGTGATCAACAAGAAACAATTAATGATTTATTCATGTCATGTATGTTTGCTACATTGATTTGGCGCACAATTCATATTATTTTTAATTTATCACCAGCAACAAGTATATCAAACTTGTTTGGTATTTGGTTTGGATGTATACGTATTCACCAAAATTTGAAGGGAAAACCTAAGTGGGAGTCTGTGCCATTCTTTGGACAATTTGAAATTGCCAAAATAAGTGTCTTTTTCACATATCATCTATTCCAACAAAATACAAGTTATTTTCAGAGCTATGACATCAATCCATATGTGGTGAACACTACAGCGTGTGGACGCACAGGGGCTTATGGCCTTTTGGTGCAATCATCTAGAAACGGTTGCACATGTTTTTGCATCCAATTTAACTAGCGTGCGAATAGCAGTTTATGTGAAATGAGCTATCTAATTGTTTCTGACCCATATAATCACATTTTACTATAAACCTTTTTCACACTTGGTGACTTAGACTTACTTTGGGCGTGTTTGCTTCCCGTTGGGGTTTTCACATTTTTTCTCAGCCTGGGCCAGTAGAGCTTGTGTGGGCACATACGAGGTCTCATCCATGTTCTGTATGTCATTTGGTTGCCCATAAATGCCCAGTCTGCATGAGAGTAGAAACACAAGCACGTCATTTGGTTGCATGTTTGTGCTCCGCCGATGCAATGCTCGACTGTTTGGTTACATGCAACATGCACGGTGTGGTAACCTCTTCTTTGGGCGATGAGGTTACCAGCACACACACAGACATAGGCACAATAGTAGCAACAACATAAAAGAATAGTGAATAAACCACACTACTAAACAAACATTAAACCACAATCATAATTTTTCACCAGACAAATGTACTACAAACTAGGTGCATGATCGGTCGAAGATGGTGACCTGAAGAGCATCGTAGGTTAGGACCTTGAACGTCAAGAACTACCCGATTTGTAGCCGATGAGCAATGGAGAAGCCCGACCACCCTTGATTCATGACAACCCTTCGGTTGACATCCTTCAGCCTCACCATCTAGTTGCAATCAGTGCTTGTCCCTAGAACAACGACCCCTGGGTTGTGCCTGATACGTCTCCATCGTATCTACTTTTCCGAACACTTTTGCCCTTATTTTGGACTCTAACTTGCATGATTTGAATGGAACTAACCCGGACTGACGCTGTTTTCAGCAGAATTGACATGGTGTTATTTTTGTGCAGAAATAAAAGTTCTCGGAATGACCTAAAAATTAACGGAGAATATTTTTGGAATATATAAAAAATACTGGCAAAAGAATCAAGGCCAGGGGCCCACATCCTGTCCACGAGGTTGGGGGCGCGCCTACCCCCCTAGGCGCGCCCCCTTGCCTCGTGGGCCCCCTCGTGCTCCACCGACCTTAACTCCAACTCTATATATTCACGTTCGGGGAGAAAAAAATCAGAGAGAAGGATTCATCGCGTTTTACAATACGGAGCCGCTGCCAAGCCTTAATCTCTCTCGGGAGGGCTGATCTGGAGTCCGTTCGGGGCTCCGAAGAGGGGAATCCGTCGCCATCGTCATCATCAACCTTCCTCCAAAACCAATTTCATGATGCTGACCGCCGTGCGTGAGTAATTCCATCGTAGGCTTGCTAGACGGTGATGGGTTTGATGAGATTTACCATGTAATTGAGTTAGTTTTGTTAGGGTTTGATCCCTAGTATCCATTATGTTGAGATTGATGTTGCTATGACTTTGTTGTGCTTAATGCTTGTCACTAGGGCCCGAGTGCCATGATTTCAGATCTGAACCTATTATGTTTTCATGAATATATGTGAGTTCTTAATCCTATCTTGCAAGTCTATAGTCACATGTTATGTGTTGTGATCCGTTAACCCCAAAGTGACAATAATCGGGATACTTACCGGTGATGACTGTAGTTTGAGGAGTTTTCATGTATTCACTAAGTGTTAATGCTTTGCTCCGGTACTCTATTAAAAGGAGGTCTTAATATCCCTTAGTTTCCAATAGGACCCTGCTGCCACGGGAGGGTAGGACAAAAGATGTCATGCAAGTTCTTTTCCATAAGCACGTATGACTATATTCAGAATACATGCCTACATTACATTGATGAACTGGAGCTAGTTTTGTGTCATCCTATGTTATAACTGTTGCATGAGGAATTGCATCCGACATAATTATCCATCACTGATCCATTGCCTACGAGCTTTTCACATATTGATCTTTGCTTAGTTACTTTTCCGTTGCTACTGTTACAATCACTACAAAACCAATACTGTTACTTTTGCCACCGTTACCATTACTTTCATATTACTTTGCTAGTAAAAACTTTCCTGCAGATATTAAGTATTTCAGGTGCGGTTGAATTGACAACTCAACTTTTAATACTTGAGAATATTCTTTGGCTCCCCTTGTGTCGAATCAATAAATTTGGGTTGAATACTCTACCCTCGAAAACTGTTGCGATCCCCTATACTTATGGGTTATCAGTGCCCAGATAACCAAAAAATGTGTCAGGTACTGGAAGTGCCTCCATCCCAGGTGCTAAGAGCACATGGCAAAAGTGGGTTGGGATACTTCCTCATGGAAATGCCCATCCTTCGTCGGCCTCCCCCTCTGCCTCTTGGAGTCGCTACCTTCTCCTACATCCTTTGAGTACCTGCTGCCGGCAGCATTGTCGAGGACCAGCTTGCCAGTAGAGCACTGCGATGAAGATCAGGAAGCTCAACACACTACCATATATATAGCTTACCGTTGTTGATGAAAAGTGCATTCAGATGGTCACCGTCCACATCTTCCTGCCACTAATGCTCGTTGTCTAGATCTTCTCGCTAAAGGTGAGAGGGGACTGCCATGAGAGAGTGCGCGGTAAGAGAGTGGTGAGGGGATTTTATTGTGTACCATCGACAAACATCATGCCATTTCCCGCTCCCCCTCCCGTGCAGCCATGTGTTATCCCTGTGCTCGCTTGGGCCAAACTTGCTAGAAACGGCCGATTCAGCCGTTCCCAAGAGCCAGACTCTGGGCTGCATTGAGGAAGCGTGCGACACAGACCTAGTCGAGCGTGCAAGTAACAAAACATCCTAGATATGTCCCCCCCCCCCCCAACCTTGATGGATGTTATGTGAGCAACCAAACATGTTGGTTAATAAAAATGGATATGTGCATCGAATGATGTAGAGGCCGAGGCTACCGTCTTTTAACTAAATAAAAAGATAATATGTTTCTCAATAACAAGCGTGCATGCATGCTCATCCATATATAGGCATGATAAATGGCATAGATTTTCTTCCATCGATACAATGCTTCTAGGTACCAAGTCACAGTTTTAAAATTCATGTTTGTTTAATTCATGGATATTTTTAGCATTCGTGAACATTTTTGAAGTTTGTGAACTTCATTCCAAATTTGCAACTATTTTTGAAATCCATAAACATTTTTCAAATTCCTGAATATTTTTTTAATTTTAATGTTTGTTGAGTAAGCCAGTGGAGTAGGGAACCGAGCTGAGCGAGCAACAACTTGGTGGGCCGGCTCATTTGAGCATCATAGTAGAAATTCCATGGCTTTAAGGTGGAATAGGAGCTCTCACGACATGTGGCTCACACAACAACCATCTGCTGACACCGAGGCCAAATTTGTAAGGGCACCATAACTACCCGGCGAACAACTTCACCCTCCTCTTAGAACAAATACCGCACACTAAAACAATATAAGCATCAGAAAAAAACACCAAAACATAATTAAAATCCAAGGCAACACAGATAAAACCAAAACAAAACAACCAACCCCAATAACCTACTCGAAAGAAAAGATAATCCCACGAGTGAAGAACGACGAGGCGAAGTGCACGTTAGCCTCTAGTTTTAGTTAAACTCCTATGTAGGTACAAGGTCGGTTGATTAATCGACTGAGAATCTAATGGATAGTGTTTATTTTGTAACATTTTCATTAATTTCACAAACAAAAAGAAAATGTGCATCAATGGATCACATTAAGCCAAGTCCAGCCCATATTTCACCTCCTAGCCAACTTGGATTTTCACGAAATTTGGATCTGGAGGTACTAGATTCGCATTTGAGATTTCCTTTTTGGATTTATTTTGCGAGAGCAAAATTATCATTATCATTATTATTATTATTATTATTATTATTATTATTATTATTATTATTATTATTATTATTATTATTATTATTAAAAGGGAGCATGGATCCCCGAGCACACATGATGGTTTTCGTTCTCTCATAGCCATTTTTGCCATCGACGGCTGTTTGCATGTCAGTTTACGCTGACCCCTGCTCGTCCCAACTTGTTTTGTTGGAACTTTAGCAGCCAATTAAATCAAGCACCAGGCCCTCGTCTCCCAGTTGGTAGTCGGTAGCTATTGTCAAAATGGTGGCCTTTGTGGTTCGATCAACAGGTGGTGTAGAAGAATAAACAACAAAAACGTGGAGTGAGCATGCTGGGTAAGAAGAACAAGAAAGAATCAATAAAGTTCGACTTTCAGATCAACATTACATCAATTGCCAAATAAATTACTATTTGAAAATCAATTGGGAAAGTTCTTTTGGGTCCCTCCATTATTTATTAAAAAAAATTCGTGCTGCAAACTTTAGACTAATAACTTTGAGTCACACTAACTTTCCGTACTTACAAATTTGTCCCTTGCCTTAGCCAAAGTGGAATGTAGGATTGTGTGCTGATAGTTTCTCACACGTGCTAGCACAAATAGCACAAAAGAAAAGGCAAAGTATATGTTAGAAAATAGCAATAAAATAAGGAGCAATGAAAGATACTAAAAAATGGCGGAAAAGTAAAAAAATAATGAATGTTAAAATGTGACAAAATATCCATAACATTCTGGAAATCTACTAAAAATATTGGATTTAAAATTGGAGAATTTCATACAATTTAAGAAAAACAATCTTTAGGACGTATCTTGAACAACTAGGGAATTTGAGTAAACTTTGGAATATTTTCTAAGCATTCATGTAACTCGCCATATTTTTCTTTCATTAATGTTCCTGAACTATTTTTGAGTTTTCTTGAATTTCTAGCAACCGATTCCTGCTAAGGTAGATTGGCAGTCAAGCGACCCCCACGCAACCACTGTCTAGCGTGACTCTGTACCGAGTTGTCCACGTTGGTACAGCGCGACGCCGTCGGAATAGGACACACCCCAGGCTCACCCTCGGCACTTTAGGTCCCTCCTGACACCTTTGCTAGAAATCCAACGAACTTATCGGCCTTGTCGAGCTACTCCGGCAGAAATCAAGCTCGGTGCTTGCTAGGTGTTCCACGGAATTCCACAACTGAGCTCTGTGCATGAAATATGGATACTGATGAAAGTCTTCAACAAGATCTCTTCGAAGAGCGGTGGACGTGAACTGGACAATAAGACCACTAGTTCTACTTCTGTGTTCCTTGTTATGTTTGTTGGTGCACTGTGTTATGTGTGGTGAATAACTGTGTTGAATTTGAGGCTGTGGATTGATGAGCTACTTAATAATTTTAAGTGCTATCTGTGTTTTATTTGTTCCGGGTTTATTTGACGAGAGTTTTATACCCCCCCTTGTCTCATAATGTAGAACGACATTAAATTCAATATACTCATATATTTAGATCATTGCATATGTACGTGAGTTTTGACGTCTGCTGTGAAAGCAATCTTTCTACATAGATATTTTCCCTTCTCACCTAAAATTGGATTTATAGGTAACCAATGTTTGTCTGCTGTTCGAATGTCCAAGAGTTTAAGCAGCTGCACCCGCGACCAAAAAAGAAAGAAAAAAAAAGAAAAGGAAGCCGCGTGGTGGCCAATTAACAAACGCAACATAACGGGTCGCCTGCGTGCGGCTGCATCCGTATCGATTGATTGACCATCCGACTCGTGTCGCGCGCGCTCCAGATCGCATCTCTACCTACCCATGCACTTTCCTGGCAGCGTACATACGTAAGCGCGCGCGACCAGGACGCGGGACTCATCCAACGGCCACACCGCCACGCCGCTTCCCGCGTCCACGTAATCACCTCACCTATATATACCCCGCACCAAGGACGAACTCCATTCACCAAACCAAAGCAGCAAAGCTAGCTAGCCAACTTACTACTCCTACTAGCTCTTCTCTACTCGTTGCTCTCCGGCAGCAAAGCTTCATTAAGCCAGACCTCACACCTCCTTTGCTCCTACGAAAATGGGCAGCTTGGACACCAACCCAATGTCCTTCTCCGCCTTGCCCAACGACAAGGCCGCGTTCGAGCCACTCAATCCCGAAGATGTCCGCGCATACCTCCACAAGGCCGTCGACTTCATCTCCGACTACTACACCAACGTCGAGTCCATGCCCGTCATCCCTAACGTGAAGCCGGGATACCTGCAAGATGAGCTCAGCGCGTCCCCGCCAACCTACTCCGCGCCATTTGATGTCACCATGAAGGAGCTCAGGACCTCCGTCGTCCCCGGCATGACGCATTGGGCTAGCCCAAACTTCTTCGCCTTCTTCCCGTCCACGAACAGCGCCGCTGCCATCGCCGGCGACCTCATCGCCTCTGCCATGAACACCGTTGGATTCACGTGGCAGGCCTCGCCTGCAGCCACCGAGATGGAGGTTCTCGCTCTCGACTGGCTTGCGCAGCTTCTGCACCTACCCACTACCTTCATGAACCGCACCAGCAATGGTCGTGGCACTGGTGGTGGCGTCATCCTTGGCACGACAAGCGAGGCAATGCTTGTCACGCTAGTCACCGCTCGTGATGCAGCGCTGCGCCGAACCGGCTCCGTCGGCGTGTCCGACATCCCACGCTTGACTGTGTATGCTGCCGACCAGACCCACTCCACGTTCTTCAAGGCGTGTCGCCTCGCAGGCTTCGACCCCGCCAACATCCGCTCCATCCCCACGGGGCCGGAAACTAACTACGGGCTCGACCCGACCAAACTTCTCGAGGCAATGCAAGCTGATGCCAACGCCGGTCTTGTGCCTACATATGTTTGTGCCACGGTGGGCACCACGTCTTCCAACGCCGTCGACCCGGTGGGCGCCGTTGCAGACATTGTCGCCATGTTCAATGCGTGGGTCCACGTCGATGCTGCCTACGCTGGCAGTGCGTGTATCTGCCCGGAGTTTCGCCACCATCTCGACGGTGTTGAGCGCGTGGACTCCATTAGCATGAGCCCGCACAAATGGCTTCTCACATGCCTCGATTGCACCTGCCTTTACGTCCGTGATGCTCATCGGCTAAGCGACTCGTTGGAGACCAACCCGGAGTACCTCAAGAACGACGCTACCGAGTCTGGTGAGGTCACCGATCTTAAGGACATGCAGGTTGGCGTCGGTCGGCGCTTTCGCGGGCTCAAGCTTTGGATGGTCATGCGCACTTACGGTACTGCAAAGCTCCAAGAGCACATCCGTAGTGATGTCGCCTTGGCCAAGATGTTTGAAGATTTTGTTCATGCCGACGGTAGGTTCGAGGTGGTCGTGCCGAGAAACTTTGCTCTTGTGTGCTTTAGGATCAAGGCAAGTGGAGCCATGACGGAGGAGGATGCCGATGAGGTCAACCGTGTACTAATGGAGAATCTGAACAAGACTGGCAAGGCATATCTTGCGCACACGGTGGTTGGTGATAAGTTTGTGCTTCGGTTCGCCGTTGGGTCGTCGCTGCAAGAGGAGAGACATGTGAGAAGTGCCTGGGACCTCATCAAGAAGACTACGAGCAGTATCATGAATTAAGTGGACGGACCGGCTGACGCAGAAAGTTCCATGAGTTACACATATTCGTATATTTAGGGTACGGATATTCTTTTAAATTTTATCTATTTATTCATTTTGCTTCAGTTCTGATTATTATGTATCATGTGGTTCTTATTCGGTTTTGTGATCTATGTAACGACCGACGGAATATACGTAGCAGGCCGGTACAAAAAGAATTGATTATAGACTGTAAAAGGGCTTATATTGAATGACCATGAGCTACTATATTTGTTATTGTAATCTGCTATCGAGTGACGAATGCATGCCCACGCATCTCGATCAATCAAGAAATATACGGTTAACTCCGTTGGTTTTTTAGGTTTCAAGATGCCAGACCAAAGCCACTTGGTCACCGTGTATTCCCAACTTCCTGTTGATTATTTGAAACCATCTATCTGCCAATGCCATATAGTTCCATCTCTTGAGTCCAGGGGAAATCAGCAAAAATACGGGGGCAGAGTTTTGAAACGGACATTACATAATTAGGTGATCGGTTTAATTTGCGTCCAACGATCGATGTGTATTAGCAAATGAAGGAACGATCGACAGGTAGTATCATGTTTGAGTATGAACACAGCTTAATTAAAGTTCTGAATCAATCAAAGCAAAAGCGGGCATACAAGTGGGAGTACTAGGACAGTGCTACAGTAGTAAGAGTACACCCCTATATGTCTGCGGACGACACGGGTCGGTCAACTCTCATTTGACCTGCTCTGCAACCACAACCCCCATTTGCAAACCCCTATTTTCATATTTAATCCATGAAATGTGAAATTCATTATACCTAGTTCAGCATATACAGATAAAATGAGCTACATTTCGAATAATAACTACCTTACTTTTCAACTCGTCGTTGGAGATATAGATGACCTATGCGCCGGGCGGACCGCCTCATGGTCATTGGCGTCGGGCCGGAACTCCGGCTACTCTTCCTTGTTGTCGAGATCCAGAAGAGCTGTGATACGTCTCCAACGTATCTATAATTTATGAAGTATTCATGCCGTTATATTATCATTTTTGATGTTTTACAATCCTTTTATAGCAACTTTATATCATTTTTTGGGACTAACCTATTGATCCAGTGCCCAGTGCCAGTTGCTGTTTTTTGCTTGTTTTTTACATCGCAGAAAATCAATATCAAACGGAGTCCAAACACCGTGAATTTTTTTTTTTTGGATTTTTTATGGGCCAGACGACTCCCGATGGGCCAAAGCAGCACCTGAGGGGTGCCTCGAGGGGGGCACAACCCAGCAGAGCGCGCCAGGGCCCCCTGACGCGCCCAGGAGGGTTGGGCCCACCTCGGTGGCCTCCCGTATCCCTTCTTTGCACTATAAATTACCAAATATTCTAAAACCCTTCGAGGTTAACCTAGATCAGAAGTTCCGCCGCCGCAGGGCTTCGTAGCCACCGAAAATCAATCTAGACCCATTCCGGCACCCTGCCGGAGGGGGAATCATCTCCGGTGGCCATCTTCATCATCTCGTCGGCCACCACGATGAGGAGGGAGTAGTCCACCCTCGGGACTGAGGGTTTGTACCAGTAGCTATGTGATAAATCTCTCTCTCTCTCTCTCTCGTGATCTATATCATGGGCTTTGTTAATATAGTCGAATCATATGATGTTTCTCCCCTCTATACTCTTGTTGTGATGAATTGAGTCTTTACACTTCGAAGTTTTTCTTGTTGGATTGAATATTCAGAGATGAGAACACATGATATATGTCTTGCGGTATGAATACTTAAGGTGACAATTGGGGTATCTTATTGATTCGCTTGATATATGTTATGGCATTCAATTCGCGGATTCCCGCGATGATACTGGGGTAATCTATGCATAGGGGTTGATGCACGTTTTTATTATCTTTTCTCCGATGGAAACTTTGGGGTCTCTTTATAGTTCTCTGTATGGATTGAGTATTATGAATATGAACTTTCTTTGGTGTTATCTCAGTACGGACTCTAGGATAGATCGAATGGAAAAAATAGCTTTGTGTAATTTTAGTACGGACTCTTGAATAGATCGAACGAAAAGAATAACTTTGAGGTGGTTTAGTACCCTACAAACAATTCTTATATTTTGTTCTCCGCTAATAGGAACCCGGGAGTGATTCTTCATTACACTTTGAGGGATAATTATATGATCCAACTATGTTAGCATTGTTGAGAGGTTGCACTAGCGAAAGTACAGACCATAGGCCTTGTTTTTTAAGCATTGCAATATGGTTTTTGTGCCCGTTTACTATTTGCTACCTTACTGTTTTTATTTATTCAGATTATAAAAATATAATTTTAGTATCTGTATTACACTTTTATTACCATCTCTTCGCTGAACTAGTGCACCTATACAATTTGCCATTGTATTGGGTGTGTTGGAGACACAAGAGATTTCTTGTATTTGGTTGCAAGGTTGTTTGAGAGAGACCATCTTCATTCTACACCTCTCACGGATTGATAAACCTTAGGTCATCACTTGAGGGAAAATTGTTACTGTCCTACAAAACTCTGCGCTTGGAGGCCCAACACGTGTCTACAAGAATAAAGTTACGCAGTAGACATCAAGCTCTTTTCTGATGCCGTTGACGGGGAGGTGAGTGCTTGAAGGTATATCTTTAGGTCTTGCAATTGAATCTTTTAGTTTCTTGTTTTATCACTAGTTTGGTTTATAAAAGAAAACTACATAAAAATGGAATTTAGGTTGCATCATATTATTGATCATCTTTATAATATCTTTCTTCAAAATGATGGTTCGAAAAATTGTGCGCAATTGTTAGAAGAAGAAGTCGATAAAATGCTTGGCACAAAATATTTGAATGATGAGAATGATTGCAATATTGTTAGTATGAATTCTTTGAATATCCAAAATGATAATGATGATTGCACAAGTCATGACGAAAATGTCTCTTATAAGCATGTCACTTTTTGCGGAGTGAACTGGAAGTGCAATTGTGCACCAAAAATGGAAGATAGATTTTTTAAGAAGCATAAATATTTAGAAACAAGAAATTTGCAAGAGAGGCTAGATGATTGTGCTGAAAGATTTAATTTTTTTCGCCATCCTTGTGAACTTTGCAATGAACATGGTCATTTAAACCTCCAATGCAAATTCTTTCATGATCAAATCGTGTCCAAAAATTGCGATAACTTGATTACCCTTGAGCATCATAAAGAGCATAGTCTTCTTTTGGGGTATGAAGAAATGAAACGTATAACTAAGGGTATTCCAAAATTTAACCTCTAAGAGATTTCTTGATTTTGATCTAGAAGAAATTTATATGTTTTGTGTGGTCAATTGCATTGAGAATTCTTATATTGCCAACTACCTAAAGTCAAGAGAACAAATAGAATATGAAGATAGTACTAATGAAAGGGAAAATATTTCCAAAAACCCTCCTAGAGTTTATTATGATGAATTAGGTAACGAGGAGGAGCTTCCTATCCAACCAATCTCATCAATAAGAAGCTTGAAAAGATTAATTAAACCCACACATGATGTGGTGAAGAAGAAGAAAATAAGAAATAAGAGAGGTAAAAAGGTATCTCTCCCAAATAATGTTGCTCCTATTATTGTTGTGCCTCATGAAAAAGAATAAAAAATAATTGTGGAAGATGATGCACTTGATGATGATTTTGTTATGCATGTTGCTTGTTGTGATGATTATGATTGGGAAGATAATGATACTTCTTATAATCTTGGAAATCCTTTTGGCACCAACTCGGGAAATTATGATGATAGCAATTGTTATACCATTGGTGCTATTCATACTATTAATGATAAGAATGATTATGCTTATGATATGCCAAGCCACAAGCTCGAGGATGCTATGTTTGATGAGAATGACATGTTTGAGAATTTATTTTCTGCAATTAATGTTTGTCCCAAGCTTGGGGAGGCTATGTTTAATGAAGATGATCTCTTTAGCCCCCCTAATTTGAATGATCAAACTTATTTTGATGATAGCATGCCTCCCATTTATGATGATTACATTGATAAAAGTGGGTTTGGAAGAGTGTCAACTCTAGGTAGTAGTGATCCCACTATTTTGGAGGGTGTTGAATCTTATTATAATATTGATGAAAGTGGATTTGGAGAGGCCATGAGTTTATTTAGTGATACATCCACTATTTTGGAAGAGGTTTCAATTGACTATGGCAATAAAGTTGCTATCTATGATGATCATTATGATGACATGTATGCCATATAGAGTAATAAAATTTCTATGCTTGTGGATCATGAAAAGAATGCTTTATGTAATGGTTATATTGATGAATCTATTCATGATGCTACTGAAAATTATTATGAGAGAGGGACTTATGATGCATGATGTTCTCTTCATATTTCAATTCTTATCTTTTATGTGAGCATCATTAAAATCATCATGCCTAGCTTAAAAGGCATTAAAGAAAAGCGCTTGTTGGGAGGCAACCCAACACTTTTAATTACTGTTTTTGTGTGCTCACAAGGTTATGCTAGTGTTTTATAGCTTTTGTTTCAATAAAGTGCCAAGTAAAGCCTTTGGGGATCATGTTGGGTGATAGCTGATTTGACACTGCTAAAAAGCAGAAACTTTTGCGCTCACGAAAATAGGTCTTATTTTAACAAAAGAGTACTATTGAGTTGATTATTTTTTAAGAAGTTCAATATACAAATTTCTCACGTGTTCATAATTTTTTCATAATTTTTGGAGTAGCAGAAGTATGGTAGTTATCCAGATCATTACAGACTGTTTTGTTTTTGACAGATTCTATTTTCGGTGCATAGTTTGCTTGCTTTCTAGTTTCTATGGCTTATATTGCTCAATATAAATTTTGGAAATGATGTGCTACAGTAGGCATTGTGTGTGAACAATTATGAATCTTGTCTTTGATAGTACCAAAAGTGAAATGGTTTGCTCTTTATCGTACTAACCTATCTCACAAGGTTCCGTTAAGTTTTGTGTGATTGAAGTTTTTAAGTTTTGGGTGAGATGTTGATATGAGGAGAATAAGGAGTGACAAGACCCTAATCTTAGGGATTCCAAAGGCACCCCAAGTTAATATACCAGGAATATCCAAGCAACTAAGCTTGGGGATGCCCCAGAAGGCATCCCCTCTTTCGTCTCCAACATTATCGGTAACCTCACTTGGAGCTATGTTTTCGTTCGTCACTTGATATGTATTTTACTTAGAGCGTCAATTTATTTTGTTAGGATTTTCTTGCTGTTATTTAGAATAATGTTTTGAATCTTTTATTTCAATAAAGTGGCAAGGATAGCCTTTGCCATGCTTATTTTGCAAGTATACATGTTGCTGTTTGAAAACAGAAAAATTTACCGTTGTTGCAAAAATTCCCTAGAAAAGTCAGAATGTGATAAAATGTTGAAACTTTTTGCAAAATGGGCTCTGATAATTTTTCTGCAGTGTGGTAAATTTTAATAATGTTTGGAGTTGAATAAGTATTGACACTCTTGCATTCTTTACAGACTATACTATTTTGGCAGATTGTTGTTATGTTTGCATTGTTTGCATATGTTTGCTTGTTTAATGATTCTATTTGCGGATAGGAGTATTAAATATGAAGAGGCATTTAGTATGCAATGTTGAATAATAATTTTAGTGGTTTGCTACAGTATGCATTGGTTTATACTAACTTATTTGAGTTTTGTGTGGATGAAGTTTTTAAGATTTAGGGAAACTGTGATATAAAAGGAATTAAGGAGACACAAAAGCTCAAGCTTGGGGATGCCCAAGGCATCCCAAGTTAATATTTTAAGAAGTCTCAAGCATCTAAGCTTGAAGATGCCCCGGTAGGCATCCACCTTTCTTATTCAACAATTATCGGTTAGTATCGGTTGAGCCTAAGTTTCTGCTTCTTCACCTGATGTGTGCTATTCTTAGAATGTCATTTTGTTTTGTTTTGCTTGTTGTTCTAATAAAATACTTAGTTCTGAAAGTTTTTAAATAAAATAGAGTCCTCAAATAATTGCCAAGGAGGCTAAGTAAGCGGCATTCACATTCCGTCATCGAAGTTGTTTTCTATGTCATTTACTCTTGTGCTTCACTTTATATCCTATGAGTAAATTGTTGAATAAATTGAATGTCATGAAGTTGAAATCATATCATGCCTAGTGGTAGCTTCACATTGGGTTTGGAAAGTGAAATCTTTTGAGGCTTGACAATCACATTATTGGCCATATAAGCAATTCACGAATAATTAGTATAAGAAAGAGAACTTTCACATGCAAATACACTATCTTGGAAATCTTTTGTGATTGTGAGCCCCCATCAAAATATTATATGCCAAAATTGTTGACGTTGGACAAGGAAGACAACGTAATGGTTTTTGTTTGTTCATATTCACATAGAAGTTATATTGTCATAGATCCTTCAACATGTGGTGCTTGCCCCCCATCTTTGCTAGTCAAAAATTCCACACCAAGTAGAGATACTACTTGTGCATCCAAAAATCCTTAAACCCAAATCTTATTTTCAAGAGTCCACCATACCTACCTAAGGATTGAGCAAGATCCTTCAAGTAAGTTGTCACCGGTGCAATAAGGCAATGCAAATTGCTTCTAAAAGTGTGAGATCATTTAGTGTAAGAGAAAATTAAGCGTTGTACGAACTTGTGATGGCAAAGTAATAAAAGCGACGGACTACATAAGAAAGGTTGCTATCATAAGGGGCAATATAACGTGACATTCTTTTGCACTAAGGGGTTGAGCATACAAACAAATAAGCGCATGGCAACCTCTGGTTGCCTCTGCGAAGGTCCTATCTTTTACTTTTATGTATTTACTTTTATGTCAAGAGTCAAAGTCCTTCTCTCTATTTCTTTTTATTTTTCTCTTTTGGCAAGCATCATGTGGTGAGGAAAGATCTAGGCACATATGTCCAGTTGAATATGGGTAGCATGAGTTATTATTGTTGACATCACCCTTGAGGTGAATACGTTGGGAGGCGAAATTATAAGCCCTATCTTTCTATGTGTCCGGTTAAAACGTTTTGCTCATGTGTACAAGGTGAGTGTTAGCAATCATAGAAGACTATATGATGGTTGAGTATGTGGATCTCTTACTTAAACACCGTTGAATAAGTTAATTGAAATTTCTTGGTGACTAAGAACAAAGGTTGTTGAGTTTCAAGAGAGTTCATTGTTTGAACCTTAACATGTGAATTGGTTGCCACGATAACATGAGAAGTTTCATAAGAAAGAATTCCTGTTATGATGCTAGGAAAAGTGATTGAAATTGTCATTGATTAAACTTGTGCACTTTGCTAGCATTCACCTTCATAAATTATTTCTTTTATCATTTACCTACTCGAGGACGAGTAGGAATTAAGCTGGGGGATGCTGATACGTCTCCAACGTATCTATAATTTATGAAGTATTCATGCTGTTATATTATCATTCTTGGATGTTTTACAATCATTTTATAGCAACTTTATATCATTTTTGGGGACTAACCTATTGACCCAGTGCCCAGTGCCAGTTGCAGTTTTTTGCTTGTAACACCGCGAAACTTTTTGTGGATTTTTATGGGCCAGAAGACTCCTGATGGGCCAAAGCAGCATCTGGGGGTGCCCCGAGGGGGGCACAACCCACCAGGGCGTGCCAGGGCCGCCTGACACGCCCAGGTGGGTTGTGCCCACCTCGGTGGCCTCCCGTACCCGTTCTTTGCACTATAAATTCCCAAATATTCAGAAACCCTTCGGGGTTAATCTAGATCGGAAGTTCCGCCGCCGCAAGGCTCCATAGCCACCAAAAACCAATCTAGACCCATTTCGGCACCCTGCCGGAGGGGGGAATCATCTCCGATGGCCATCTTCATCATCCCGGCGGCCACCAAGATGAGGAGGGAGTAGTCCACCCTCGGGGCTGAGGGTTTGTACCAATAGCTATGTGATAAATCTCTCTCTCTCTCTCTCTCTCGTGATCTATATCATGGGCTTTGTTAATATAGTCGGATCGTATGATGTTTCTCCCCTCTATACTCTTGTTGTGATGAATTGAGTCTTTGCCCTTTGAAGTTTTGTCTTGTCGGATTGAATATTCAGAGATGAGAACACATGATATATGTCTTGCGGTATGAATACTTGAGGTGACGATTGGGGTATCTTATTGATTCACTTGATATATGTTATGGCATTCAACTCGCGGATTCTCGCGGTGATATTGAGGTAATCTATGCATAGGGTTTGATGCACATTTTTATTATCTTTTCTCCGACGAGAACTTTGGGGTCTCTTTATAGTTGTTTGTGTGGATTGAGTATTATGAATATGAACTTGCTTTGGTGTTATCTTAGTACAGACTCTAGCATAGATCGAACAGAAAAAATAGTTTTGTGTTATTTTAGTACAGACTCTTGAATAGATCAAACGGAAAGAATAGCTTTGGGGTGGTTTAGTACCCTAAACAATTCCTATCTTTTGTTCTCTGCTAATAGGAACTCGGCAGTGATTCTTCGATACACTTTGAGGGATATCATATGATCCAACTATGTTAGCATTGTTGAGAGGTTGCACTAGCGAAAGTACGGACCCTAGGCCTTGTTTTTAAGCAAAAAACGAGGGCGGGGTTTTGACACGGACATTACATAATTAGGTGATCGGTTTAATTTGCGTCCAATGATCGATGCGTATTAGCAAATGAAGGAAGGATTGACAGGTAGTATCATGTTCGAGTATGAACACAGCTTAATTAAAGTTCTGAATCAATCAAAGCAAAAGTGGGCATACAAGTGGGAGTACTAGGACAGTGCTACAGTAGTAAGAGCATACCCCCTATATGTCTGCGGACGACACGGGTCGGTCAACTCTCATTTGACCTGCTCTGCAACCACAACCTCCATTTGCAAACCCCTATTTTCATATTTAATTCATGAAATGTGAAATTCATCATACGTAGTTAAGCATATACAGATAAAATGAGCTACATTCGAATAAAAACTACCTTACTTTTCAACTCGTCGTCGGAGATATAGATGACCTATGCGCCGGGCGGACCGCCTCATGGTCATTGGCGTCGGGCCAGAACTCCAGCTACTCTTCCTCGTTGTCGAGATCCAGAAGAGCTGCTCCAGCTCACATCGGCGAGGTGAGTACAACGGTGGTTCGCCGCCACCTTCTGCTCGGATAGGATCAAGTAAAGGATGGGCATTTGCTCCGCCTCGAACTGCACCGCCACCTTCGCAGCTTGGGCCTGATGGAACTATGTCTCCACCTCCTCCATGCCAGAGCCGCTGGGCTCAATCTTCATGTCTGGCGTCTCCTCCTCCATTTCCCCCATGTTCGCCTCCTCCTCGTTCTTCGGCACCTCCTCCTCCATTTCCTCCATGCCTACCTCCTCCTCGTTCTCAGGAACCTCCTCCTCCCTTTCTCCAGTACCTCCTCCTGCTCTGAAACAGTTTAAGCGTCGCGCATCTCAGTGACGATCTTCACTTGACTCGGGGTGTGAGCATATAGTAGTCGTTATTTTTTTTAACACGCAAGAGCTTTGTGTGTTGATTTCTTAAGAACAGAAAGAAGAAACAGAGTTTAGGTTACAAGATGCTAAAGAAGAAACACTCTAGCTATCCACATCTACCCTAAGACCTACGAGAATATCATGTCTTTTGACTCCCACTATCCCTGCTCCACTCCTCTTCATATGCCAAGCCAATTTGCATAGCCTGCACTCCGCAGGGATTTTGTTTGCCACCTCGTTGTTAGAGACTGAGATGTTATCATGTCTCTTTGCAGCATGTTATCTTTTGATGGGCCATGGCAGACGACGGGGTCGGAGTGGAAGAGGAAGAGCAGGGGAAGCAGTGGCAGAGCGGATGGGGAAAGAGGAGGGGAATGGGAACGGATAGGGTTTATCCTCGCCGTTAGGCTTAAATAGACGGATTTAATTCCTCGGCCAACATGTCATAGCGATGACATGATTTCTTCCTAACAAAATAGGAGAAGGAACCGGATGGATCAATAGTTTTTTGCATGGGTCATGCCCATGAGTCTGACATGGCAAGCGTGTCTGAATGAGCCCGGGCGTCCCCATATCCGGTCCACCTTGAACAGCCATGACGTTTGGGCTAGATGTGGGATAGTTCTGTCGCGATTTGTGATCGAGTGGTGTCGAGTTGTCCGCACAAAAGTTTGGGGAAGGGGGGCTGAGGGGTCTGGTTCTAGAAGCTCCAAGTGACTGTACTAAATGGATGGATTGGTATTGGCAACTAGTCACCAATTCTCTGCTCACCTAAAACTATACATCAGATGATTCCTCTAAATGATGGAGCTACGTAATCTATCGGTACTGCCGACCTAATTGCTCACGAGCTGGCAGCAACAAATTCATCACCATATGAGGAGCTTGGCAGACACGTATAATCCGTCGGGCCGGCCGACATATATACGCGGAGGCCAGGGATCCTCCATAGACGGTGATGATGCCTGCAGGCTACACAAACGGATGCCTAGCGTTGACTCAAACGGACGCATGCTTTGTCCGTTTTTCTTCGTTTGGACCGGCCGCCTTCTCGTCGTCCGCCCCTTTTTGCGTATGGTTTAGCAATGCGTCCAACGCGTCGATCCATTTTCGTCCTCGCGGCTGGCCTGCTTTGGGTTTTCAATTCATACAAAATACAAACATATTTCATAGTTTCACAACCAAGCGAATATATGATACGTCTCCAACGCATCTATAATTTTTGATTGCTCCATACTATTATATTATCTATTTTGGATGTTAATGAGCTTTATTTTACACTTTCATATCATTTTTGGGACTAACCTATTAACCGGAGGCCCCGCCCAAATTGTTGTTTTTTGCCTATTTCAGTGTTTCGCAGAAAAGGAATATCAAACGGAGTCCAAACGGAATGAAACCTTCGGGAACGTGATTTTCTCAACGACGTGATTCAGGAGACTTGGAGTGGGCGTCAAGAAACGACCGAGGAGAGCACGAGGCAGGGTGGCGCGCCCTCCACCCTCGTGGGCCCCTCGTTGCTCCACCGACCTACTTCTTCCTCCTATATATATCCACGTACCCCAAACATCCAGGAGCACCACAAAAACCTAATTCCACCGCCGCAACCTTCTGTACCCAAGAGATCCCATCTTGGGGCCTTTTCCGGAGCTCCGCCGGGGGGGGGGGGGGGGGGCATTGATCACAGAGGGTCTCTACATCAACTCCATGGCCTGTCCGGTGATGTGTGAGTAGTTTACTTCAGACCTATGGGTCCACAGTTATTCGCTAGATGGCTTCTTCTCTCTCTTTGGATCTCAATACAAAGTTCTCCTTGATCTTCTTGGAGATCTATTCGATATAATCTTCTTTTGTGGTGTGTTTGTCGAGATCCGATGAATTGTGGGTTTATGATCCAGATTATCTATGAACAATATTTGATTCTTCTCTGAATTCTTTTATCTATGATTGGTTTATCTTTGAAAGTCTCTTCGAATTATCAGTTTGGTTTGGCCTACTAGATTGATCTTTCTTGCAATGGGAGGAGTGCTTAGCTCTGGGTTCAATCTTGCGGTGCTCGATCCCACTGACAGAAAGGGAATCGACACGTATTGTATTGTTGCCATCGAGGATAAAAAGATGGGATTTATATCATATTGCATGAGTTTATCCCTCTACATCATGTCATCTTACTTAAAGCATTACTCTGTTCTTATGAACTTAATACTCTAGATGCATGCTGGATAGCGGTCGATGTGTGGAGTAATAGTAGTAGATGCAGAATCGTTTCGGTCTACTTGTCACGGACGTGATGCCTATATACATGATCGTGCCTAGATATTCATATAATTATTCACTTTTCTATCAATTGCTCGACAGTAATCCATTTACCCACTGTAATACTTATGCTCTTGAGAGAAGCCACTAGTGAAACCTATGGCCCCCGGGCCTATCTTCCATCATATTAATCTTCCAACACTTAGTTATTTCTATTGCCATTTATTTTACTTTGCATCTTTATTTCCCTTTATCATAAAAATACCAAAAATATTATCTTATCATATCTATCAGATCTCACTCTCGTAAGTGACCGTGAAGGGATTGACAACCCCTTTATCGCGTTGGTTGCGAGGTTCTTAATTATTTGTGTAGGTGCGTGGGACTCGAGCATGATCTCCTACTGGATTAACACCTTGGTTCTCAAAAACTGAGGGAAATACTTACGCTACTTTACTGCATCACCCTTTCCTCTTGAAGGGAAAACCAACGCAGTGCTCAAGAAGTAGCAATATATCATAGTTCACAAGCCAAATAAATATATCATAGTTTACAAGCCAAGTAAAAATTAAATTATCTCAAATACATTTTAAAAAAAGATACATATATTTGTTGCCAACTTGAGCCCACATATGCTCAACCAAATAATTTTGCAGCTGAATGTGAGTTTCCCAATCACACATTTGATGATAAAATTGGGTGAACTGTGCAAAAGTTGCCGCTCCTCCATGCTCGGGCACAACATTGTCAACCTGAAACTCAAACCCTTGGTCGTAGATACGTTATAGGCGCTCATCCTTTACGATCATGTTGTGCATGATCACGCAAGCAGTTATCACCTCCCGTAACTTTTTGGTGCTCCAAGTTCTAGTAGGATATCGAACGACGCCCCATCGGGATTGCAGAACACCAAAGGTACGCTCCACATCCCTCCTAGCACTGTCTTGCTCTTGTGCAAGTCGCTTCTCTTCTCTCCTACAGGATTGGAGACAAGAGTAGTCCACTGTGGATAGATACCATCAGCTAGATAGTATCCTTTCTTGTACTTTAGGCCATTGATGTTAACATTCACCTCCAGGCAGTTGCCTTTGGCAAGCCTTGCAAACACCAGAGAGCGTTGAAGCACATTATATCATTGTGAGATCCGGCCATGCCGAAGAAAGAGTGTCAAATCCAGAGATCTTGTGAAGCCACGGCCTCGAGTATGATGGTGCAAGCTTCAACATGGCCCCTATACTGCCCTTGCCAAGCAGAAGGGCAGTTCTTTCACTCCTAGTGCATACCGTCTATGCTACCAAGCATCCCCGGGAAGCCTCTACTGGCATTCATCGCCAACAAGTAGGCTATATCGGCAACATTTGGCTCTCTCAAGTACTCAGGGAAAAACACTGCAATCACAGCCTTGTAGAACCTATACATGGAGTCTAGGCAAGTGGACTTGCTCATACGGACATACACATCAATGAGATCACCGAAAACTCCATATGCAAGCATCTAGATAGCTGTAGTGCATTTCTGATAAGTGGAGAAGCCAATCTTTCCAAGGGCATCCTCCTTGCACTCAAAATACTTATTGTATCCGACTAACCCCTCCCGAATACGGTTGAAAACATGCCTAGCCATATGGAAACGACACCATAATAGGTGATGTTTGAAGAGCAGGTTGGGAGTCCCAAAGTAGTCCTTCCAGAGAAGGAAATGACCGCAATCTCGGTTGCGATTCAATGCCAGAGTGTGCCCTGGATCGAGCCCCGAAACAACGGCCGCTGCCTACTAAGGTGATCATGGACGACCAACACAACGACCACCATCTGCTCATCGTCGGATGAAGAATCATCCGAGTCGCAAAGGAAATTGTGGAAAAATAACTCGTCGGTGGAGTCCATTTGTACCTTGCGGGCAAACCATCGAACATCATGCGGGTGTCGTCGAAGAAGCATGCTAGCGAAGAGCCACACGCCTCCCCTGCATGAGGTAGCAGGCCTGGCGGCATTCGGCGAGCATGGCGGCGCCAGACAAGCATGATTGCATCGTCGAAGGAGCTGGTCGGGGGCGCGGGGGGCGAGGTGGTGCTGGCGTCAACGTAGGGGGAAGCTGCGGTGGCCCGGCAGTGAGGCGGTGCTGGCGGCAATGTGGGAAGGTGGCATGTTGTGGGGGAGATATGTGGGTGTGGACGGCTGGCGAGGGCACCGGAACTGGGTGGCGGCGGCAACGGGGTGGGGTGGCCGAGTGCTTGCTATCAATGGGAGGAAAAGAATGGCCTATGTAACATCGACTGGCCGGCCAGGGGAGGAGTAGGCAGGCGTCGCACGCGTCCATCTTTTGTCCACACCAACGCAAATGAGGCCCAAATTTGGGTCCGGAATGGGTCGAGTCGGCGCGTTGGGCCGACTTTTGTGCCCGTTTTGATCCAAACAAACAAGCGCGGACGATATAGGTCAGCACGTTAGAATCGTTCTAATTTCTCATGAGCTAGCACCAACAAAGTCATCACCATGTGAGGAGATTGGCAGACATGTATGAATCCCTCGGGCTGGCCGACATATACACTTGGAAGCCAGGGATCCTCAATAGATGGTGCCAACGCTTGCACCCTACACAAGGTCGCTCAAGCGAGTCTTGTAAAAAATGTTCACGTTTAAAAAATGTTTGGGGGGGGGGGGGGGGTAAATTAGGAGGAGTAGGTTATTTAACCCAATTCTTGATCCGTAAAGTTTCGCCGGTTTAGTCCGTATGTCTATCATTTTTGTTCATTGCATAGGTTGGCCGGTCAGCCCCTGTTCAATCGGGCAACACAATGTCACAAAGAGACAACTAGTGTTTTTTACTAGAACAGGTATGTGCCCGTGCTGAATCCACCCTTGAATTCTTGGAGATTGATGCACACTCTCTACATACATACTAGTATTACTTTGTATTCTGTTTTTTTCCAAAAAGGGGACAGGCCCCGGCCTCTGCATCAGAATGATGCATACGACCACATTATTAATAATAAGCAAAATGTTCCATAGAGGTCTTCAGGTTTGAAAAGCAGAAAAGTTCACAAAGAGCAAAAGCATCATGATAGGAGAAGCCACAACCGGCAGGCAAAAATATAAGATAGGAACCTAAAAACCTATCCTATTACATGACCGTCACCCAAACCGGTTGAAGATATCCTGAGCTACCATCTCCGATCAGACAGATCCAGTAACCAAACGCTCCCTGGCCTTTGTTGGAGTGAGTAGCGACCACATACGGATGAGTGTAGTGGCCCGGAAGATAACCTGCAAGAAATGAATATTTGTTGTTCTATTAAAAACCAAATCGTTTCTGCAGTTCCATACAACCCATAATAAAGCACATACTCCAACACGGATATGTCTCGCGGTTTCGGGGTCTAATCCATCTAACCACGTTCCAAATAATGTGTTGATGGTATTTGGAGGAGTAATATTAAAAGCTAAGTGCACCGTCCGCCACAATTTTTTTGCCAAGGGACATTCGAGAAAGAGGTGTTTGATGGATTCATCCTTATCACAGAAACTACATCTTCCCATCATTCAATATGCAGATGATACGATTATCTTTCTTGCATCTAAGGATGAAGAGCTTGTTGCCCTTAAGAACATGTTGTATACCTTCCAGCAATCCACTGGTTTAAAGGTGAACTTTGCAAAATCCTCAACGATTCCTTTGAACATGGAGGAAAGTGAAGCTGCTAGATTGGCTGCTATACTTGGTTGCAGAATTGGGCAGCTCCCATTCACCTACCTTGGATTGCCCTTGGGAACTACTAGGCCCAGAATCATAGATCTCATGCCACTAGTTGATAGTCTTGAGAGGAGATTGACTGCAAGTTCTTCCATGTTGAACCAAGGCTCTCGCTTACAGTTGCTTACATCTGTCTTGATCTCTATGCCAATATACTTTCTGTGTAGCCTACACATTCCACCATGGATCATCAAACAGTTGGACGGAATCTTCAGACAATGTCTCTGGAGGGGCAACAGTGATGCTCCAAAGCAGTCTCTGGCTGCATGGGATCTGGTCTACAGGCCAAAAGACAAAGGTGGTTTAGGGGTCATTAATCTAAACATCCAGAACAAAGGCCTCCTCATCAAGCATCTCCACAATTTTTATAACAAGGTTGACATTCCTTGGGTGGCCTTGATATGGAACAGGTACTATGATCTTGGTGTCCCCCATGCCACAACACAATCTGGTTCGTTCTGGTGGAGGGATGTGCTAAAACTTCACGAGGCTTATAGTGCCATTGCCTCCGTACATACCAACATGGGTGACACTGCTTTGTTTTGGACCGATTCTTGGCATATTGGGGGCTCTTCTAGACCTTTATGTTGGAGATTGCCCCGGTTGTTCTCTTTTGTAAATAATGATAAGATATCAGTTCAGGAATTCCTTCAGTCTCAGGATTTATTCTCCATGTTTTATCTGCCTTTATCCCATGAGGCTTCCTCTGAGCTACACATGCTGGAAGGTTGGATCATGCAGTTAAACAGGGACCCCACTATCCCTGATGTTTGGATATGGCCAGGTAAATCTGGACATTATTGCCAAAAGATTTTACACAATAATGCACTCCCATTTACCTACAATACAACCCTGCAAATGGTTGTGGTAGAGTAGGTGCACTATGAAGATCAAGGTTTTGGTTGGCTGTTACTCTTTGACAGTCTCAACACCAAGGACATGCTGGTTAGAAGACATTGGAGATCAAGCCAAGATGATAATCTCTATCTCATTTGCAATGAGTATGTATATGAGGACATGATTCACCTGTTCTTTAATTGCAAGTTTAGCTCTAGGGTATGGAATTACTTGGACATTGATTGGACTGGAGATTCTAATATACAGCAATGTATCCTTCATGCTAGGACCAGCTTTAGGCATCCCTTCTTCTTTGAAGTTATGCTAACAGCAGCATGGAATATATGGATTCTACGAAATGGCAGAACTTTCAGAGCTGAGAGAGCCACCTTCAGTGCATGGAAATGTAAATTCATCCATGATATTTCACTTCTAGCCTATAGGGTGAAGGATGGTATCAAACCTAAACTGTTGGCTTGGATTGACTCTTTGTTGTAAAGCGGGTAGGCATAGTTAGGCATAGGTAGGTCCTTTTCCTTAGCCTTTGTACAAAGTTTCTCTTTGTCTGTACAGTGCATGCTTTTTCAATAAAGGGTTGTGGGGCTTTGCCTCACAGTAAATATTCAAAAAAAAAATTGTGCGAACCTGCTTATTTCAGTGTTTGAAACTAATATTTGTGAAATACAACCATTATTTCAGTGTTTGAAAATGATATGCGTGAAATCTACATTTTGTAATTGAGTGTAATGTGTTTTTTGAAATTAGTGAAATGTGTGAAATATGTATTTTATAAATGAGTGAAATCATTTACCGATATTACTGGAATTAGTTTAACTTGAAAAAAGAGTGAAAACATTTATTTGAAATGAGTGAAAGATATGTTTGAAATCTATGTGTGAAATATATTCAGAAATGAGTGAAACTAGTTTTTTTGTAAAGAGTGAAATATGTTTTCATAAATGCGTGAAATTTGTTATATTGTATAATTCAATCATATACTGAAATGAGCGAAATACATGTTTTGAAACGAGTGTAATCTCTTTCTAAATGGGGTGGAACCTATCTTTTAGAAATCTGTTTTTTTGCATTGAGGGAAATCAATTTTGAAATATGTTTTCTTAACTTAGTGAAATATGTTTTCTCAACTAAGTGAAATTATTTTTCTAAAATGAGGACGGTTTCTTTAGATGAGTGAAATTGGTTTTTTGAACATAAAGTGATGAGTTTATTTTCAAATGATTGAAATCAGATTTCTGAAACGAAAGAAACTATTTTTAATGACTAAAATCCATGTTTTCTCAACTTAGTGAAATATGTTTTCTCAACTGAGTGGAATTATTTTTCTGAAATAAGTGGCATCAGTTTCTTCGGATGAGCGAAATTGGTTTTTTGAACATAAAGAAATAAGTTTTTTTAAATGATTGAAATCGGCTCTCTGAAAAGAGTGAAACAAGTTTATTAAATGACTAAGATATGTGCCTTCTAATGTGTGAAATAGGCATTTTACAATGAGGGAAATCCATTTTAAAATGACTTGAGATCTTTTTTTTTGTAATGTGAAACTGATTGAAACAGTAAAATTCAAACTAGCCATAATGTATCCAAAATCGGTCTTGTTTTAAAGGCCTTATCATTCTGAATTCAAATATACAAAAAATTCACAAACTGATTTTTTTTCATAAGTTATTTACCATTCAAATATGACTAAAGTTGCCACAAATTCAAACTAGCCATAATGTATCCAAAATTTTGCTTGGGGAGAGAGAACACATGCGCCGTCTTTTTCTTCTCACTCACTCTCTCTCATAGCTAAAGTTGCCACAAATCTGACATGCACTAGTGTTTTTCTTTCTCCACTGTTTGTGTTGCATAGAAAATTATTTTTACTTTATACACAAAAAATTGGCATGAATATCAGAGGAAGCAAGTGAATAGGCGATGTTTCACCAGTAGGTACTGGTTCCGGTAGAAAAACTATTTTGGACCTCCATGTTGTGCCGTGTCTCTAGGTTTTTTTTTTTTGAGACAAGTGTTCTCTCTCCCCAAGCAAAATTTTTAGAACATCAAGAGAGCTACGAGCCCCTCCCCTTCCGTATCAAAATGAAACCAACCATTGACACAATTCAGAGCAATAAAAATATAAAAAGGTTGCAAAATCGAAATGAAGGAAGTTTATACTCCCTTCGTCTTAAAATAAATGTCACTGACTTAGTAAAAATAAGTGTCATTGGTTTAGTATAACTTCACTACAAAGTTGTACTAAGTCCATTCATAAAAAAATAATTCATGCTAAGTCAACGACACTTATTTTAGGATGTAGGAAGTACATCTCAAGGGTGAACAACCAGATCAACATTCCAGCACGTCTCACGCGAGCGTCGAAAGAGGAGAAAGGTTCAACGGATATCCAACCACTTTAGAGTTACTATCTTAGGGCATGTACATCGATTGATAATACTATCTTATCTTAAGTTCGCCGTGTAATTTAGAAATGGCAATATAAAAATGATGTACAATGGATTATCTCTTAGTCTTCTCTCTAGTAGTTGTAATTATCTAAATATGTGGTGAGAGATATGGTTGCTAAGACACTATCTCTTAATTAAGATAAGGCAAGTTTTTTTCATTCTCCTACATCTAAGCAACCCTATACCACGAATGGATGGGCAAACCCACGGAAATAATAAGTACAACTAAGCATTGCAGGTTTGAATTATATCATATTTAATAAATCCACTTAATTACAAATGTACAACAACTCAATATATTAACGAAGCTGGTATACGTGCTTTACTAAGTCAGGTCATTTGTCTCAAAAAATTAAGTCAAGTCATTGCTGCTTAATTATCCGGATTAGCTCCGCACCTTTGTCACTAAATAAAATTGAGGAATCTGTTTACTTTTTTTTACCATGATTGAAAAATAAATATGTCTCTTGATAACAAGTGTGCGTGCGTGCGTACCCCCCTATACATATAGGCACGGTAAACTACGTATGTTTTCTTCCACCGATACAGTAATTACCTAGCTACAAGCCATACTCAAGTGAGAAAGCTACGCCCCTTTGATGCATACTATTTATCGTTGATTTAGTATTGTACTAAATCAATGATAATTAATATGGATCAAAGGGAGTTGAATAATTGTACCTTCCTCTGTTCACAATTGTAACATGTGTTTTGGTAGTTTAAATTGCCAAAACATCTTATATTTAGAACCAGAGGCATATATTAGTTCAACTCATGTGCAGGTACCTAGTCGGTTGATTCATTCTGACCGTAAATAGAATCTAATCTAACAGAATTTTTTATTTCATACTGTTTTCAGTACTTTTTCACATACAAATACAAATTGTGCATCAATGGATCACTAAGCCAAATCCAACCCACATTTCATCTCGTAGCCATATAATCCACCAAACTCATAAACTTGTCGCCCACTCATCAGCCATCACGCCACGTTCTCTATCCTCACACACCTAATCTTCTCCCCATCTCTCTTGAACAACAGATCTTGTGATCTGGATTGGGAGCACAACTCGTCTATATTTTTTAATTCAAAACTGAGTTGCAAATTATGAGAAACATCCAAAACACATGGTGTGTAGATATTAGAGTGACTCATGTGCTAAATTAGTTTATAATTTTATTTATTTATTTATGGTCTGGTTAGAACAAAGAAGTGGGGAGCTAGAATAACAAATAAACTTTTGAAAAAGTTCCCGAGTTTGATATTGCATAGCTTGCAAATGAATTGGGATTTTCACAAAATCTGGATTTGGAGATGAACTTAATTCATTAGAATTGGAGGTTACCTTTTTGGATTTATTTATGAGTGCAAAATTATTATTATGTTTATAAAGGGATCATGTGTCCTTGAGCACACTTGATGGTTAAAGTAATCGCTAAAGTTTGACTTTCTGATCAACTTTTACACCAATTGCCAAAGTAGGTGAAATTTAAAAATTAATTGGGAAAGTTCTTTTAGGTACTTCCATTATTTATTCAATTGAGCTTTGTTCCACAAACTTTAGACTGATAACTTTGAGCCCCATTAACTTTCCATACTTGACAAATTTGTCTATTGGCTTTAGCTAAAGCGGAATGTTGCATTGTGTGCTGATAGCTTCTCACATATGCCAACACAGATATCACAAAAAATAGCAAAAGTATATGTTAGAAAATAGCAATAAAATATCGAAAAGGTGTGGCTACACCTGGGTTAACAATAAATAAAAAAACTAGCATGAACACAAAAATGTAACAAAATAGCCATAATTAACTTTATGCAATTCTACTAAAAATATGGGATCTGAAAATGAGAAATTTTAAAAATTTAAGAAAAACAATTGTTAGTATGCTGGAATAACTAGAGAATTCGAGTAAACCTTGGAATATTTTTTAAACATTCATATAACCCCACATATTTTTTCTGTCACTAATGTTTCTAAACTAATTTTTATATTTTCTTTAATTACTAGATCTTTGCATAATTTTTCTAAATTATTATATTTGTCTTGTTAAATATTCTTAATTTTTAAATAATTTTCATGGCATTACAATAATTTTCTCAAATAGTTTAGATTTTATATATCCAATATGCTTTTGTTTTCAAAGTAATCACTACTTTCGAAGGAAACTTAATATAATTCCACTACTCCTGAATTTTGTAGCATCTCCTATTACTTCTTTTTGTGTTACATAGGTTGTCATTTCTACAGAAAATAGTGTTGTGTGAACAACAAGACTACTTTCACCCTAGAAAAACAGACTGCTTGACAAGGTTAGGGAGAAAAATGTGTGGTGTCGTGGGGTAAAATTTGACAGTAACAAGGGCGTACAACGGAACTTGATCTACCCAGGCACAGATGGGTGACACAAGAGATTATAGAGGTTCAGGCACCTCGGCGGTGGAGGAAATAGTCATAATCCTGTGCGTGGTCTTGCGAGCGGTGGAGGAAATAGTCCTAATCATGTGTGTGCTCTTGCGTTTAGTTGTCTATAGGGATTACAAAGAATGTGATTGAGTTCATGAGAAAAAGTAGAAGCTCCCCCAGACCCGGTGTCCTAGCCATGGCTTATCTAGAGTACGCCAAGAACCGGAGTTACAACGGCTGGTCTTAAATCTACAAGTAATGGCTCATTGATTGTTGGTTGTTTCTTTTCATCATGGTGTAATGGCTATGCTTAATGTGTCATAAGAGGTATTAGTAACGCTTGGAGCAATGGATGAGCAATTAACAAGGCAACCTGCGTTTGAATGACATGTTATTTTAGGGGAAAATTAGGGGTAAATGGAGTGCCAATGATTGCTTTGGTTCCTCATCACCCGGTGTTAAAATTAGGGGTAATACTTATCTTGTACTTCCTCTGTTTCTAAATATAAGTCTTTTTAGAGATTTCACTATGAACTACATACAAAGCAAAATTAGTGAATCTACACTCTAAAAAATATCTATATACATATGTATGTAATTTGTAGTGTAATCTCTAAAAAGACTTACATTTAGGAACGGAGGGAGTATATACTGGCATTTAGGGTTTAAAAATAAACTTGTTTGATAGAATGGTCAGACTCCATATTTTCGGTTTAATTTCGGTAAATTAATTTACATAAATGGTCATTTCTACTCATTTCCTAAGAAACGCCATCGATCGTGCTGAAAATGTTGTATGATGACGTACTTACTTTCACAAGTCTAAATGTTAGTCAAGATTAAACACTCAGTTTGGCTAGCTAACAAAATAATTCACGAACTCACTTTTGCCCGTGATGACCAACGACTCGAGAGGAACGGACCACAGCTTCAAAAATAAAATAAAATAATAAAGAGGAATCAACCACATTCACGCGCGTATGCGCACATGAAAAAGGTTTCGGCGTTAGAGATGGAATCTCCGCTGTACACGTCCAAGTATAAGTACGTCCAACTAGCTCTTGTTCCAATTTCCATGTGACATTCATCACGTGGCTTGCAGCGTATCACACGTCTTGAACTGTGTACGAAACGCATGCTCAGACAGGGGGTCAATACAGCAGGTTGATCGAACGTTGTTTAACCTGAAAATCTGTGTTGTCCACACATGCCATAACATTTTTATAACAGGTTGATCGTACTTCAATGAATCGTCTGAACCATGCTTTTATAAACCGTCTGGCAGCTCGCGTTGGAATGAATGAAACAACATAATCAAAGTAATAACCTATCGTTTCATCGTTCTATACGCGGTTTTGAGAGGAAAAAAACCGTAGAATTTGGAATCTGACACAGGGAGCTTTTGCTCCTGCAATGAAGTAAATTCAAAACAAAAAGCAAAGAACTTAAAAATTGTTTTTTACACGTTAATGTCTACAGCGTGCATTACAATTTTTATGCAAAACAGAACATTAGTGTTTTATCAACGAAAAAATATATTAAATAGTTGAGAAATGCCAAAAAAATGTTGTCCAACTTGTTTTTTTACATGGATCAAAATTCTTTTGCATTCCACCTAAACATTTACACATGCATATCTTCTTCTTCTTTTTTGTTTTTTCGACATTTACAAAAATTCTTTGGCGAGCAAGAGCAAATGCTAGCCCAGAGCTGAATTGAATATCACAAGATATACTGCCTACCTTAGGAAATTTGAAGGCTCCGGCTTTTGCATTGCATGAAAGAGGCAGATGACAGATGGCTCATCGAGCTTGATTAGTCGACCCATTTCATTCCACGTTAACATGTAGTACAAATCATCCATAGAGCTTTTTTTTTAGACAAACTCGCAAAACTTTTATTCACCCGTCACAAATGTTTACAGGGACGAAATCCAGATTTTCTGGATGACCTAACCAGACATGGCGGGCAGAACCCAGGAATAACACATGATTAATCAAACAAGAAGAAAAAACTCTAGAGCGGTCTATAATTTCATGTGCCACGGCTCCATATTGTGCACTTGTATCTTTCTTGATTGCTTCGACAGCCACTTCAATCCGACGCCACTGAAATATCGTGGAAGAGCAAGTCACCAGCAAGGGCCAAAGCTTCACATATCGCCAAGGTCTCCAACGTCTCTGGATCATCAACAAAGTTGAACCGGATCGCCGGCGTGAAGGAAATATGCCCTAGAGGCAATAATAAAGTTATTATTTATTTCCTTATATCATGATAAATGTTTATTATTCATGCTAGAATTGTATTAACCGGAAACATAATACATGTGTGAATACATAGACAAACAGAGTGTCACTAGTATGCCTCTACTTGACTAGCTCGTTAATCAAAGATGGTTATGTTTCCTAACCATAGACAAAAGAGTTGTTGTTTGATTAACGAGGTCACATCATTAGTTGAATGATCTGATTGACATGACCCATTCCATTAGCTTAGCACCCGATCGTTTAGTATGTTGCTATTGCTTTCTTCATGACTTATACATGTTCCTATAACTATGAGATTATGCAACTCCCGTTTACCGGAGGAACACTTTGGGTACTACCAAACGTCACAACGTAACTGGGTGATTATAAAGGAGTACTACAGGTGTCTCCAATGGTAGATGTTGGGTTGGCGTATTTCGAGATTAGGGTTTGTCACTCCGATTGTCGGAGAGTTATCTCTGGGCCCTCTCGGTAATACACATCACATAAGCCTTGCAAGCATTATAACTAAGATGTTAGTTGTGAGATGATGTATTACGGACCGAGTAAAGAGACTTGCCAGTAACGAGATTGAACTAGGTATTGGATACCGACGATCGAATCTCGGGCAAGTAACATACCGATGACAAAGGGAACAACGTATGTTGTTATGCGGTCTGACCGATAAAGATCTTCATAGAATATGTAGGAGCCAATATGGGCATCCAGGTCCTGCTATTGGTTATTGACCGGAGACGTGTCTCGGTCATGTCTACATTGTTCTCGAACCGTAGGGTCCGCACGCTTAAGGTTTCGATGACAGTTGTATTATGAGTTTATGAGTTTTGATGTACCGAAGGTAGTTTGGAGTCCCGGATGTGATCACGGACATGACGAGGAGTCTCGAAATGGTCGAGACATAAAGATTGATATATTGGAAGCCTATGTTTGGACATCGGAAGTGTTCCGGGTGAAATCGGGATTTTACTGGATTACCGGGAGGGTTACCGGAACCCTCCGGGAGCCAAATGGGCCAACATGGGCAGGGCAGCCCACATAGGGCTGCGCCTCCCCCCTCTCCCTAGTCTTATTAGGACTAGGAGAGGGGCCGGCCACCTCTCTCTCTCTCTCCCTTTGGGGAATCCTATTAGGAATAGGATTGGGGGGAGGAGTCCTACTCCCGGTAGGAGTAGGACTCCTCCTGCGCCTCCTAGCTTGGCCGGCCAGCCCTCCCCCTCTCATCCTTTATATACGGAGGCAGGGGACACCCCAAGACACACAAGTTGATCATTGTTGATCGTTCCTTAGCCGTGTGCGGTGCCCCCTGCCACCAAATTCCACCTCGGTCATATCGTTGTAGAGCTTAGGCGAAGCCCTGCGTCGGTAGTACATCAAGATCGTCACCACGCCATCGTGCTGACGGAACTCTTCCTCGACGCTTTGCTGGATCGGAGCCCGAGGATCGTCATCGAGCTGAACGTGTGCTAAGAACTCGGAGGTGCCGGAGTAACAGTGCTTGGATCGGTCGGATCGGGAAGAAGACGTACGACTACTTCCTCTACGTTGTGTGATCGCTTCCGCAGTCGGTCTGCGTTGGTACGTAGACAACACTCTCCCCTCTCATTGCTATGCATCACCATGATCTTGCGTGTGCGTAGGAAATTTTTTGAAATTACTACATTCCCCAACACGGCGCTCCTTGGTACTCCCCTCTGCCATCTCTGCAAATGGCTGCAACTGTCCCGAACCCGCCATGTCGCGCAACCGCCGCGTCCACATTGATTTTCATATGATTTTCTGGGGGAAGGATCCACTGGGCCGATCTAGGGCCGGAGCCTTCTTCTCCTTCTCTGGCTTTTCCAAAACCTGAAGCTCTGTCAGGAAGTTCGATATGAAGCCATGGGTTGCAAAGGGTGTCTGGAAAATTCCCTTGTGTATTAGCTTCCTCCGCGCAGCCCAAATCGCCCATAGAGTAACGACCATTGTGACAAGCTCGTCATTGGGTAGTGACTCAAACATAGAGAATATCCATTCTTTTGCGTTCTCATTTCGGTTCATCGCCATATGCTGCACCATCTCCTCCTTCGACAGAGCCCAAATGCTCCTGGATAGGGTGCAGTCTAGTAGGGAATGACGCCAACTGTCCTGCACCCCACACACCCCGCAGACGTCCGTAGTGGACATGTTTCTGTGCTGCAGTAAATCTCCTGTTGGTAGTGAGTGTTGGGCAAGTCTCCACGTGAATACCTTCAATTTTGACGGCACCTTTAGCTTCCATAAAGCCGACCAACTCTTCATCAGTCCCTGGAGATTGGAAGTATGCTCTCCTTCCTCTAACCATGCTTCTCTTCCACTCTTTATATGATATATCAACTTGTATGTTGTTCTGACAGAGAAAAGGCCTCTCGGGTCCTCGGACCATGCCCAAAAATCATTAACTTGACGGGTGCATATGGGGATCCTCGGGATGGCCTCGGCATCCATTGGAACAAAGACTTGCCTGGTCAGCTCTTCCCTCCAAGAAGCGGATGATGCATCAATTAAGTCTGATACTAGTTCTGGGGGTCATGGACCAAAAAAGAAATCGGCCTCATCATACCCGCTCTGGGAATCCAATTGTGCTGCCAAATGTTCGTCGAGCACCCATCTCCTATGTGCATGATCGCACCCAGTTTCAACATGTCTCTCCCATCGACAATTGCTCTCCATATCTGAGATGGGTGTGAGCCCACCTCTGCCTCGAAGATGGATGAGGTTGGATAATAAGCTAACTTTAGGATGCGTGCACTCAAGGAAAGCGGCTCTGTCAGGCACCTCCAAGCCTGTCTAGAAAATAGAGCAAGGTTGAATACTTCCATATCCTTAAAGCCAAGACCACCCAAGTTTTTGGGATTTGTCATGACGTCCCAAGATACCCAGGCAGGTTTCCTTCTCCCATGTTTTGAGCCCCACCAGAATTGTCGTATGATTGAAGTTACACTATCACATAGACCCCTCAGGAGTCGGAAGCAAGACATAGAAAAAATTGGTATGGCATGTGCAATTGATTTTATCAACACCTCCTTTCCCGCTACTGACAATAGTTTCTGCATCCACCCCTTCACTTTTTCCCATGCTCTATCCCTCAGATAACGGAATGTGCCGTTCTTTGACTGACCAACCTCTGTGGGCATCCCCGAATATTTTTATCTCAGAGACTCGTTCTGGACCTGTAGGATGTTTTTTACTTGGTTCCTCAAAACCTCGGGGCAACCTTTGCTAAAGAATATTCAAGACTTCTCCGTGTTGATTCTTTGGCCAGATGCATCACAATAAGTACAAAGTAGGTTTGAAACCGCATTTGCTCCCTCCGCACTAGACTTAAAAAGCAATAGGTTGTCATCCGCAAACAGAAGATGATTCACCACAGGAGCTGTGGGTGCCACCTTCACACCGCCAAGAACCGATGACTAAGAACTATTTTTTAAAAGGCACGAAAGGCCCTCTGCTGCCAATAAGAATAGGTAAGGGGAAATGGGATCTCCCTGCCTTATACCTCTGGATGGTTCGAATTGCTCCAACTTTTCTCCATTGAACAATACCGAGAAGGACAACGATCTTACCATTCCCATAACAATATCAGTCCATGCTGGGGAGAAACCTAATTTCAGCATGATCGCATGTAGGTAAGCCCACTCGACCCTATCATACGCTTTCATCATATCCAGCTTCAAGGCACATAGACTATTAGTCTTAGACTTGTTCCTCTTCATGAAATGCAAGCATTCGTAAGCACAAATAATATTGTCTGTGATAAGTCTCCCAGGCACGAAAGCAGACTGTTCTTCAGAAATAATATCAGGCAAGATTTTCTTCAATCTGTTAGCAACAACCTTTGAGGCGATTTTATATAACACATTGCAAAGGCTTATTGGCCTGAACTAAGATAAAAGAGTCGGGCTAGCAACCTTTGGTATCAAAACTAACACCGTGTCATTGACACCCTCAGGGCTCTCCTCTCCTTTAATGATGCGCAAAACCACCGCTGTCACTTCATCCCCACATAGGTCCCAATGTCTCTGGTAAAAATGAGCCGGAAAACCATTGGGCCCCGGCGCTTTAGTTGGGAACATCTGAAACAGTGTCGTCTTCACCTCAGCATTAGAGTATGGCGCTTCTAATGTGTCATTCATCTCCTGCGAAACCTTGCGGGGTACATGCTGTAGCACTTCCTCCATACCGATCACTCCCTCAGAAGCATATAATTAATGACTTGTAAAAATCTTGGACCATCGCCCTCAATTCTGCCGGATCCTCTGTTACAACACCCAGGGAATTCGATAATGCTCGTATCATGTTTTTCTTGCGCCTCAAGCTAGCCCGCATATGAAAAAAAATCCGGTATTTCTATCACCCGCTGACAGCCACTCTAGCCGAGATCTCTGACGCCACATAAGTTCCTCCCTGTGAAGAAGTGTTGGAAATATGCCCTAGAGGCAATAATAAATTGGTTATTATTATATTATATTTCATTGGTCATGATAATCGTTTATTATCCATGCTAGAATTGTATTGATAGGAAACTCAGATACATGTGTCGATACATAGACAACACCATGTCCCTAGTAAGCCTCTAGTTGACTAGCTTGTTGATCAATAGATGGTTACGGTTTCCAGACCATGGACATTGGATGTCGTTGATAACGGGATCACATCATTAGGAGAACGATGTGATGGACAAGACCCAATCCTAAGCCTAGCACAAGATCGTGTAGTTCGTATGCTAAAGCTTTTCTAATGTCAAGTATCATTTCCTTAGACCATGAGATTGTGCAACTCCCGGATACCGTAGGAGTGCTTTGGGTGTGCCAAACGTCACAATGTAATTGGGTGGCTATAAAGGTGCACTACGGGTATCTTTGAAAGTGTCTGTTGGGTTGGCACGAATCGAGACTGGGATTTGTCACTCCGTGTAACGGAGAGGTATCTCTGGGCCCACTCGGTAGGACATCATCATAATGTGCACAATGTGACCAAGGAGTTGATCACGGGATGATGTGTTACAGAACGAGTAAAGAGACTTGGCTTTAATGAGATTGAACAAGGTATCGGGATACCGACGATCGAATCTCGGGCAAGTATCGTACCGATAGACAAAGGGAATTGTATACGGGATTGATTGAATCCTTCACATCGTGGTTCATCTGATGAGATCATCGTGGAGCATGTGGGAGCCAACATGGGTATCCAGATCCCGCTGTTGGTTATTGACCGGAGAGTTGTCTCGGCCATTTCTGCATGACTCCCGAACCCGTAGGGTCTACACACTTAAGGTTCGATGACGCTAGGGTTATAGGGAAAGTATGTACACGGTTACCGAATGTTGTTCGGAGTCCTGGATGAGATCCCGGACGTCACGAGGAGTTCCGAAATGGTCCGGAAGTAAAGATTGATATATAGGAAGTATGGTTTTGGCCACCGGAAGTGTTCCGGGCATCACCGGTAGTGTACCGGGACCACCGGACGGGTCCGGGGGTCCACCGGGAGGGGCCACGGGCCCTGGAGGCATACATGGGCCAAGTGTGAGAATGGACCAGCCCCTAGGTGGGCTGGGGCGCCTCCCCACCAAGGCCCATGCGCCTAGAGAGAAGAGGGGGGCAAACCCTAAGGGCAGATGGGCCCTAAGGCCCATGCCTGGTGCGCCTCCCTCTCCCCCCCACTTGGCCGCCACCCCTAGGGTGGAAACCCTAGGTGGGGGCGCAACCCTCCTTCTCCCCCTATATATAGTGGAGGCAAAGGGGCAGCCCAACACACGAAGTTCTTCCCCTGTTGGCGCAACCCTACCCCTCTCCCTCCTCGTCTCTCGTAGTGCTTGGCGAAGCCCTGCTGGAGTCCCGCGCTCCTCCACCACCACCACACCGTCGTGCTCCTGCTGGATGGAGTCTTCCCAACCTCTCCTTCTCCCCTTGCTGGATCAAGGCATGGGAGACGTCACCGGGCTGCACGTGTGTTGAACGCGGAGGCGCCGTGGTTCGGCGCTTAGATCGGAATCAACCGCGATCTGAATCGCTACGAGTATGACTCCTTCATCCACGTTCTTGCAGCGCTTCCGCTTAGCGATCTACAAGGGTATGTAGATGCACTCTCCTTCCCCTCGTTGCTAGATTACTCCATAGATTGATCTTGGTGATGCGTAGAAAATTTTAAATTTCTGCTACGATCCCCAACAGTGGTATCAGAGCTAGGTCTATGCGTAGTTTCTATGCACAAGTAGAACACAAGTTGTTGTGGGCGTCGATTTTGTCAATTTGCTTGCCGTTACTAGTCTTATCTTGATTCGGCGGCATCGTGGGATGAAGCGGCCCGGACCGACCTTACACGTACGCTTATGTGAGACTGGTTCCACCGACTAGCATGCACTAGTTGCATAAGGTGGCTAGCGGGTGTCTGTCTCTCCCACTTTAGTCGGATTGGATTCGATGAAAAGGGTCCTTATGCAGGGTAAATAGGAATTGGCATATCACGTTGTGGTTTTGGCGTAGGTAAGAAACGTTCTTGCTAGAAACCTATAGCAGCCACGTAAAAACTTGCAACAACAATTAGAGGACATCTAACTTGTTTTTGCAGCATATGCCTTATGATGTGATATGGCCAAAAGGATGTGATGTATGAGATTGATCATGTTCTTGTAATAGGAATCACGACTCGCATGTCGATGAGTATGACAACCGGCAGGAGCCATAGGAGTTGTCTTAATTTATTTATGACCTGTGTGTCAACTTAAACGTCATGTAATTACTTTACTTTATTGCTAAAGCGTTAGCCATAGTAGTAGAAGTAATAGATGACGAGACAACTTCAAGAAGACACGATGATGGGGATCATGATGATGGAGATCATGGTGTCATGCCGGTGACAACGATGATCATGGAGCCCCGAAGATGGAGATCAAAAGGAGCAAAGGATATTGGTCATATCATGTCACTATTTGATTGCATGTGATGTTTATCATGTTTTACATCTTATTTGCTTAGAACGACGGTAGCTTAAATAAGATGATCCCTCGTAATAATTTCAAGAAAGTGTTCCCCCTAACTGTGCACCGTTGCGAAGGTTCGTTGTTTCGAAGCACCACGTGATGATCGGGTGTGATAGATTCTAACGTTCGAATACAACGGGTGTAAGCCAGATTTACACACGCAATACACTTAGGTTGACTTGACGAGCCTAGCATGTACAGACATGGCTTCGGAACACGGAAGACCGAAAGGTCGAGCATGAGTCGTATAGAAGATACGATCAACATGATGTTCACCGATGTTGACTAGTCCCTCTCATGTGATGATCGGACACGGCCTAGTTGACTCGGATCATGTTTCACTTAGATGACTAGAGGGATGTCTATCTGAGTGGGAGTTCATTAAATATTGATTAGATGAACTTAATTATCATGAACATAGTCTAAGTTTTCTTTGCAAATTTGTTGTAGATAAATAGCTCACGTTGTAGCTCCCTGTTTCAATACGTCCCTAGAGAAAGACTAAGTTGAATGATATTGTAAGCAATGATGCGGACTGGGTCCATAGTCCGAGGAGTGTCCTCACTGCTACACAGAAGGCTTATGTCTTTGATGCACCGCTCGATGTGCAAACCCCTACAACATCGTCTGTGAATGTTGTGAACACCTGACAGACACATCCTGGTGACTACTTGATAGTTTAGTGCACCATAATTTACAGCTTGGAATCGGGATTCCAATGATGTTTTGAACGCCATAAGACATATGAGATGTTCCAAGAGCTGAAATTGAGATTTTAGGCTCATGCCCGTGTTGAGAGGTATGAGACCTATGACAAGTTCTTTTGCCAACAAGATGGAGGAGAATAGCTCAACTAGTGAGCATGTGCTCAGAATGTCTGGGTGCTACAATCACTTAAATCAGGTGGGAGTTAAACTTCTAGATAAGATAGTGATTGATAGAGTTCTCTAATCACTATCACTAAGCTACTAGATCTTCATGATGAACTATGACATGCAAGGGATGGAGTTGATCCCGGAGCTGTTCGCGGTGCTTAAGACCGCAAAAGGTAGAAATCAAGAAGGAGCATCAAGTGTTGATGGTTTAACAAGACCACTGGTTTCAAGAAGGGCAAGGGCTAGAAGGGAAACTTCATGGATGGCAAACCAGTTGCCGCTCCAGTGAAGGAACCCAAGATTGAACTCAAACCCGAGACTAAGTGCTTCTATTGTAAGGGGAACGGTCACTGGTAGCGGAATTACCCCAAATGCATGGTAGATAAGAAGGCTGGAAACTTCAACAAAGTATATACATGTTATTAATGTGTACCTCACTGATACTCCTGGTAGCACCTGGGTATTGGATACCGGTTCAGTTGCTATTATTGGTGACTTGAAGCAAAAGCTACGGACTAAACGAAGACTGGCTAAGGGCGAGGTGACGATGTGTGTTGGAAGTGTTTCCAAAGTTGATGAGATCACCATCGCATGCTCCATCTGCCTTCGGGATTAGTATTGAACCTAGATAAATTTTATCAGGTGTCTATGTTGAGCATGAATATGATTAGATCATGTTCATTGCAATACGGTTATTCATTTAAGTTAGAGAATACTGGTTATTCTGTTTACATGAATAATACCTTTCATGGCCATGCACCCTATGTGAATGGTTCATTGAACTCGGTCGTGGTAATACACATGTTCACGCCAAAAGATGTAGAGTTAATAATGATAGTACCATTTTCTTGTGGCACTGTCGCTTAGGTCATATTGGCATAAGATGCATGAAGAAACTCCATATCGATGGATGTTTGGAGTCACTTGATTTTGAATCACTTGACACATGCGAGCCATGCCTCATGGGCAGGATGACTAAGACCCCGTTTTCAGGTACAATGAAACGGACAAGTGACTTGTTGGAAATCATACATGCTGATGCGTGTGATCCAATGAGAATTGAAGTGTGCGGTGGATATCGCTATTTTCTCATCTTCACTGACGATTTGGGTAGATATAGGTATATTTACTTAATGAAGCACAAGTCTGAAATGTTTGAAAAGTTCAAGTGATTTTAGAGTGAAGTTAAGAATCATCATAACAAGAAGATCATGTTCCTACGATCTGATCAAAGGGGGATTTTCTAAGTTATGAGTTTGGCAATCACTTAAGTCATTGTGGAATTGTTTCGCAGTTGAAGCCACCTGGAACACCACAGCGTAATGGTGTGTCCGGACGTCGTAATCGAACCTTATGAGATATGGTGCGATCTATGATGTCTCTTACCAATCTACCGCTATTATTTTGAGGTTATGCATTAGAGACAGCTGCATTCACTTTAGATAGGACACCATATAAGTCCGTTGAGACGATGTCGTATGAACATTGGTTTGGCAAGAAACCAAAGTTGTCGTTTCTTAATGTTTGGGGCTGCGATGCTTAAGGCTTTAGCCGGAGAAGCTCGAACCCAAAGCGGACAAACACATCTTCATAGGATACCCAAAGGTGACAGTTGGGTATACCTTCTATCTTAGATCCGAGGGAAAATTGTTTGTCGCTAAGAACGGGTCCTTTCTCGAGAAGGAGTCTCTCTCGAAAGAATTGAGTGGGAGGAAGATAGAACTTGATGAGGTTGTCGAACCTTTATTTCAACCAGAAAGTGATGCAACACAGAAAGATGTTTTCTGTGGCGCCTACGTCTGTTGAATAGGAAGTTAATGATAGTGATCATGAAGCTTCAGATCAAGTTGCTATCGAACCTCGTAGGTCGACAAGGATATGTACTACTCCTGAGTGGTACGGTAATCCTGTCTTAGATATCATGTTGTTAGACAACAATGAACCTACGAGCTATGGAGAAGTGATGGTGGGCCCGTATTCCGACAAATGGTTAGAAGCCATGAAATCCGAGATAGGATCCATGTATCAGAACAAAGTATGGACTTTGGTGGACTGGCCCGATGATCGGCAAGCCATTGAGATAAATGGATCTTTAAGAAGAAGATGGACGTGGGCGGTAATGTTACCGTCTATGAAGCTCGACTTGTGGGAAAGAGTCTTTTCACAAGTTCAAGGAATTGACTACGATGAGAATTTCTCACCCGTAGCGATGCTTAAGTCCGTCGGAATCATGTTAGCATTAGCTATATTTTTTGATTATGAAATCTGACAGATGGATGTCAAAACAAGTTTTCTTACCAGTTTTTGTAAGAAAAGTTGTATGTGATGCAATAAAAGGTTTTGTCGATCCTAAGGATGCTAATGTTGGGGAACGCAGTAATTTCAAAAAATTTCCTACGCACACGCAAGATCATGGTGATGCATAGCAACGAGGGGGAAGAGTGTTGTCTATGTACCCTCGTAGACCGCAACGGAAGCGTTGACACAACCTAGAAGAAGTAGTCGTACGTCTTCCTGATCCGACCGATCCAAGCACCGTTACTCTGGCACCTCCGAGTTCTTAGCACACGTACAGCTCGATGACGCTCCCCGGGCTCCGATCCAGCAAAGCTTCGGGGATGAGTTCCGTCAGCACAACGGCGTGGTGACGATGATGATGTTCTACCGACGCAGGGCTTCGCCTAAGCACTACAACGATATGATCGAGGTGGAATATGGTGGCAGGGGGCACCGCACACGGCTAAGGAACGATCACGTGGGTCAACTTGTGTGTCTAGAGGTGCCCCCCTGCCCCCGTATATAAAGGAGCAAGGGGAGGAGGCGGTCGGCCAGGGTGTGGCGCGCCAAGGGGAGTCCTACTCCCACCGGGAGTAGGACTCCTAGTTGGACTAGGAGAGAGAGGGGGAAATAGGAGGAAGAGAGGAAGGAAAGGGGGGCGCCGCCCCCTTCCCTTGTCCTATTCGGACTAGGAAGGGGAGGGGCGCGCGGCCACCTCTTGCCTCCTCTCCTCTTCTCCCTTAAGGCCCATGTAGGCCCAACAACCCTCAGGGGGGTTCCGGTAACCCCCCGGTACTCCGGTAAAATGCCGATTTCACCCGGAACAATTCCGATGTCCAAATATAGGCTTCCAATATATTAATCTTTATGTCTCTACCATTTCGAGACTCCTCGTCATGTCCGTGATCACATCCGGGACTCCAAACTAACTTCGGTACATCAAAATGCATAAACTCATAATAACTGTCATCGTAACGTTAAGCGTGCGAACCCTACGGTTCGAGAACAATGTAGACATGACTGAGACAAATCTCCGTCCAATAACCAATAGCGGGACCTGGATGCCCATATTGGCTCCTACATATTCTACGAAGATCTTTATCGGTCAGACCGCATAACAACATACGTTGTTCCCTTTGTCATCGGTATGTTACTTGCCCGAGATTCGATCGTCGGTATCCAATACCTAGTTCAATCTCGTTACCGGCAAGTCTCTTTACTCGTTCTGTAATACATCATTCCGCAACTAACTCATTAGTTGCAATGCTTGCAAGGCTTATGTGATGTGCATTACCGAGAGGGCCCAGAGATATCTCTCCGACAATCGGAGTGACAAATCCTAATCTCGAAATACGCCAACCCAACATCTACCTTTGGAGACACCTGTAGAGCTCCTTTATAATCACCCAGTTACGTTGTGACGTTTGGTAGCACACAAAGTGTTCCTCCGGTAAACGGGAGTTGCATAATCTCATAGTCATAGGAACATGTATAAGTCATGAAGAAAGCAATAGCAACATACTAAACGATCGGGTGCTAAGCTAATGGAATGGGTCATGTCAATCAGATCATTCTACTAATGATGTGACCTCGTTAATCAAATAACAACACTTTGTTCATGGTTAGGAAACATAACCATCTTTGATTAACGAGCTAGTCAAGTAGAGGCATACTAGTGACACTAAGTTTGTCTATGTATTCACACATGTATTATGTTTCCGGTTAATACAATTCTAGCATGAATAATAAACATTTATCATGATATAAGGAAATAAATAATAACTTTATTATTGCGTCTAGGGCATATTTCCTTCAGTCTCCCACTTGCACTAGAGTCAATAATCTAGATTACACAGTAATGATTCTAACACCCATGGAGCCTTGGTGTTGATCATGTTTTGCTCGTGGAAGAGGCTTAGTCAACGGGTCTGCAACATTCAGATCCGTATGTATCTTGCAAATCTCTATTTCTCCCACCTGGACTAGATCCCGGATGGAATTGAAGCGTCTCTTGATGTGCTTGGTTCTCTTGTGAAATCTAGAATCCTTTGCCAAGGCAATTGCACCAGTGTTGTCACAAAAGATTTTCATTGGACCCGATGCACTAGGTATGACACCTAGATCGGATATGAACTCCTTCATCCAGACTCCTTCGTTCGCTGCTTCCGAAGCAGCTATGTACTCCGCTTCACATGTAGATCCCACTACGACGCTTTGTTTAGAACTGCACCAACTGACAGCTCCACCGTTTAATGTAAACACGTATCCGGTTTGCGATTTAGAATCGTCTGGATCAGTGTCAAAGCTTGCATCAACGTAACCTTTTACAGTGAGCTCTTTGTCACCTCCATATACGAGAAACATATCCTTAGTCCTTTTCAGGTATTTCAGGATGTTCTTGACCGCTGTCCAGTGATCCACTCCTGGATTACTTTGGTACCTCCCTGCTAAGCTTATAGCAAGGCACACATCAGGTCTAGTACACAGCATTGCATACATGATAGAGCCTATGGCTGAAGCATAGGGAACATCTTTCATTTTCTCTCTATCTTCTGCAGTGGTCGGGCATTGAGTCTGACTCAACTTCACACCTTGTAACACAGGCAAGAACCCTTTCTTCGCCTGATCCATTTTGAACTTTTTCAAAATCTTGTCAAGGTATGTGCTTTGTGAAAGTCCAATTAAGCGTCTTGATCTATCTCTATAGATCTTTATGCCTAATATGTAAGCAGCTTCACCGAGGTCTTTCATTGAAAAACTATTATTCAAGTATCCCTTTATGCTATGCAGAAATTCTATATTATTTCCGATCAGTAATATGTCATCCACATATAATATCAGAAATGCTACAGAGCTCCCACTCACTTTCTTGTAAATACAGCCTTCTCTGAAAGTCTGTATAAAACCAAATGCTTTGATCACACTATCAAAGCGTTTATTCCAACTCCGAGAGGCTTGCACCAGTCCATAAATAGATCGCTGGAGCTTGCACACTTTGTTAGCTCCCTTTGGATCGACAAAACCTTCTGGTTGCATCATATACAACTCTTCTTCCAGAAATCCATTCAGGAATGCAGTTTTGACATCCATCTGCCAAATTTCATAATCATAAAATGCGGCAATTGCTAACATGATTCTGACAGACTTAAGCATCGCTACGGGTGAGAAGTTCTCATCGTAGTCAACCCCTTGAACTTGTCGAAACCCTTTTGCGACAAGTCGAGCTTTGTAGACAATAATATTACCGTCAGCGTCAGTCTTCTTCTTGAAGATCCATTTATTCTCAATTGCTTGCCGATCATCGGGCAAGTCAACCAAAGTCCATACTTTGTTCTCATACATGGATCCCATCTCAGATTTCATGGCTTCAAGCCATTTTGCGGAATCTGGGCTCACCATCGCTTCTTCATAGTTCATAGGTTCATCATGATCTAGTAGCATGACTTCCAGAACTGGATTACCGTACCACTCTGGCGCGGATCTCACTCTGGTTGATCTACGAGGTTCAGTAGTATCTTGTTCCAAAGTTTCATAATCATTATCATTAACTTCCTCACTTATTGGTGTAGGTGTCATAGAAACAGTTTTCTGTGATGTACTACTTTCCAACAAGGGAGCAGGTACAGTTATCTCGTCAAGTTCTACTTTCCTCCCACTCACTTCTTTCGAGAGAAACTCCTTCTCCAGAAAGTTTCCGAATTTAGCAACAAAAGTCTTGCCTTCGGATTTGTGATAGAAGGTGTATCCAACAGTTTCCTTTGGATATCCTATGAAGACACATTTCTCCGATTTGGGTTCGAGCTTATCAGGTTGAAGCTTTTTCACATAAGCATCGCAGCCCCAAACTTTCAGAAACGACAACTTTGGTTTCTTGCCAAACCACAGTTCATAAGGCGTCGTCTCAACGGATTTTGATGGTGCCCTATTTAACGTGAATGCGGCCGTCTCTAGAGCGTATCCCCAAAACGATAGCGGTAAATCAGTAAGAGACATCATAGATCGCACCATATCTAGTAAAGTATGATTACGACGTGCGGACACACCATTACGCTGTGGTGTTCCGGGTGGCGTGAGTTGTGAAACTATTCCACAATTTTTCAAATGTACACCAAACTCGTAACTCAAATATTCTCCTCCACGATCAGATCGTAGAAACTTTATTTTCTTGTTACGATGATTTTCAACTTCACTCTGAAATTCTTTGAACTTTTCAAACGTTTCAGACTTATGTTTCATTAAGTAGATATACCCATATTTGCTTAAGTCATCTGTGAAGGTGAGAAAATAACGATATCCGCCACGAGCCTCAACATTCATCGGACCACATACATTTGTATGTATGATTTCCAACAAATCTGTTGCTCTCTCCATAGTACCGGAGAACGGTGTTTTAGTCATCTTGCCCATGAGGCACGGTTCGCAAGTACCAAGTGATTCATAATCAAGTGGTTCCAAAAGTCCATCAGTATGGAGTTTCTTCATGCGCTTTACACCGATATGACCTAAACGACAGTGCCACAAATAAGTTGCACTATCATTATCAACTATGCATCTTTTGGCTTCTACATTATGAATATGTGTATCACTACTATCGAGATTCAATAAGAATAGACCACTCTTCAAGGGTGCATGACCATAAAAGATATTACTCATATAAATAGAACAACCATTATTCTCTGATTTAAATGAATAACCGTCTCGCATTAAACAAGATCCAGATATAATGTTCATGCTCAACGCTGGCACCAAATAACAATTATTTAGGTCTAATACTAATCTCGAAGGTAGATGTAGAGGTAGCATGCCGACCGCGATCACATCGACTTTGGAACCGTTTCCCACGCGCATCGTCACCTCGTCCTTAGCCAATCTTCGCTTAATCCATAGTCCCTGTTTCGAGTTGCAAATATTAGCAACAGAACCAGTATCAAATACTCAGGTGCTACTGCGAGCATTAGTAAGGTACACATCAATAACATGTATATCACATATACCTTTGTTCACCTTGCCATCCTTCTTATCCGCCAAATACTTGGGGCAGTTCCGCTTCCAGTGACCAGTCTGCTTGCAGTAGAAGCACTCAGTTTCAGGCTTAGGTCCAGACTTGGGTTTCTTCTCTTGAGCAGCAACTTGCTTGCCGTTCTTCTTGAAGTTCCCCTTCTTCTTCCCTTTGCCCTTTTTCTTGAAACTAGTGGTCTTGTTGACCATCAACACTTGATGCTCCTTTTTGATTTCTACCTCCGCAGCTTTCAGCATTGCGAAGAGCTCGGGAATAGTCTTGTTCATCCCTTGCATGTTATAGTTCATCACGAAGCTCTTGTAGCTTGGTGGCAGTGATTGGAGAATTCTGTCAATGACGCAATCATCTGGAAGATTAACTCCCATCTGAATCAAGTGATTATTATACCCAGACATTTTGAGTATATGCTCACTGACAGAACTGTTCTCCTCCATCTTGTAGCTATAGAACTTATTGGAGACTTCATATTTCTCAGTCCGGGCATTTGCTTGAAATATTAACTTCAACTCTTGAAACATCTCATATGCTCCATGACGTTCAAAATGTTGTTGAAGTCCCGATTCTAAGACGTAAAGCATGGCACACTGAACTATCGAGTAGTCATCAGCTTTGCTCTGCCAGACGTTCATAACATCTGGTGTTGCTCCAGCAGCAGGCCTGGCACCCAGCGGTGCTTCCAGGACGTAATTCTTCTGTGCACCAATGAGGATAATCCTCAAGTTACGGACCCAGTCCGTGTAATTGCTACCATCATCTTTCAACTTTGCTTTCTCAAGGAACGCATTAAAATTCAACGGAACAACAGCACGAGCCATCTATCTACAATCAAACATAAACAAGCAAGATACTATCAGGTACTAAGTTCATGATAAGTTTAAGTTCAATTAATCAAATTACTTAAGAACTCCCACTTAGATAGACATCCCTCTAATCCTCTAAGTGATCACGTGATCCAAATCAACTAAACCATGTCCGATCATCACGTGAGATGGAGTAGTTTCTTTGCTGAACATCACTATGTTGATCATATCTACTATATGATTCACGCTCGACCTTTCGGTCTCCGTGTTCCGAGGCCATATCTGTATATGCTTGGCTCGTCAAGTATAACCTGAGTATTCCGCGTGTGCAACTGTTTTGCACCCGTTGTATTTGAACGTAGAGCCTATCACACCCGATCATCACGTGGTGTCTCAGCACGAAGAACTTTCACAACAGTGCATACTCAGGGAGAACACTTCTTGATAATTTAGTGAGAGATCATCTTATAATGCTACCGTCAATCAAAGCAAGATAAGATGCATAAAAGATAAACATCACATGCAATCAATATAAGTGATATGATATGGCCATCATCATCTTGTGCCTGTGATCTCCATCTCCGAAGCACCGTCATGATCACCATCGTCACCGGTGCGACACCTTTATCTCCATTGTAGCATCATTGTCGTCTCACCAATATTATGCTTCCACGACTATCGCTACCGCTTAGTGATAAAGTAAAGCATTACATCGTGATTGCATTGCATACAATAAAGCGACAACCATATGGCTCCTGCCAGTTGCCGATAACTCGGTTACAAAACATGATCATCTCATACAATAAAATTTAGCATCATGTCTTGGCCATATCACATCACAACATGCCCTGCAAAAACAAGTTAGACATCCTCTACTTTGTTGTTGCAAGTTTTACGTGGCTGCTACAGGCTTAAGTAAGAACCAATCTCACCTACGCATCAAAGCCACAACGATAGTTTGTCAATTTGACTCCGTTTTAACCTTCGCAAGGACCGGGCGTAGCCACACTTGGTTCAACTAAAGTTGGAGAAACAGTCACCCGCAAGCCACCTTTGTGCAAAGCACGTCGGGAGAACCGGTCTCGCATAAGCGTACGCGTAATGTCGGTCCGGGCCGCTTCATCCAACAATACCGACGAACCAAAGTATGATATGCTGGTAGGCAGTATGACTTATATCGCTCACAACTCACTTGTATTCTACTCGTGCATATAACATCAAACCATAAAACCTAGGCTCGGATGCCACTGTTGGGGAACGCAGTAATTTCAAAAAAATTCCTACGCACACGCAAGATCATGGTGATGCATAGCAACGAGAGGGGAGAGTGTTGTCTACGTACCCTCGTAGACCGCAACGGAAGCGTTGACACAACATAGAGGAAGTAGTCGTACGTCTTCCCGATCCGACCGATCCAAGCACCGTTACTCTGGCACCTCCGAGTTCTTAGCACACGTACAGCTCGATGACACTCCCCGGGCTCCGATCCAGCAAAGCTTCGGGGATGAGTTCCGTCAGTACAACGGCGTGGTGACGATGATGATGTTCTACCGACGCAGGGCTTCGCCTAAGCACTACAACGATATGATCGAGGTGGAATATGGTGGCAGGGGGCACCGCACACGGCTAAGGAACGATCACGTGGATCAACTTGTGTGTCTAGAGGTGCCCCCCTGCCCCCGTATATAAAGGAGCAAGGGGAGGAGGCGGCTGGCCAGGGTGTGGCGCGCCAAGGGGAGTCCTACTCCCACCGGGAGTAGGACTCCTAGTTGGACTAGGAGAGAGAGGGGGGAAATAGGAGGAAGAGAGGAAGGAAAGGGGGGGGCGGCGCCGCCCCCCTTCCCTTGTCCTATTCGGACTAGGAAGGGGAGGGGCACGCGGCCACCTCTTGCCTCCTCTCCTCTTCTCCCTTAAGGCCCATGTAGGCCCAACAACCCTCGGGGGGGTTCCGGTAACCCCCCGGTACTCCGGTAAAATGCCGATTTCACCCGGAACAATTCCGATGTCCAAATATAGGCTTCCAATATATTAATCTTTATGTCTCGACCATTTCGAGACTCCTCGTCATGTCCGTGATCACATCCGGGACTCCGAACTAACTTCGGTACATCAAAATGCATAAACTCATAATAACTGTCATCGTAACATTAAGCGTGCGGACCCTACGGTTCGAGAACAATGTAGACATGACTGAGACAAATCTCCGGCCAATAACCAATAGCGGGACCTGGATGCCCATATTGGCTCCTACATATTCTATGAAGATCTTTATTGGTTAGACCGCATAACAACATACGTTGTTCCCTTTGTCATCGGTATGTTACTTGCCTGAGATTCGATCGTCGGTATCCAATACCTAGTTCAATCTCGTTACCGGCAAGTCTCTTTACTCGTTCTGTAATACATCATTCCGCAACTAACTCATTAGTTGCAATGCTGGCAAGGCTTATGTGATGTGCATTACCGAGAGGGCCCAGAGATACCTCTCCGACAATCGGAGTGACAAATCCTAATCTCGAAATATGCCAACCCAACATCTACCTTTGGAGACACCTGTAGAGCTCCTTTATAATCACCCAGTTACGTTGTGACGTTTGGTAGCACACAAAGTGTTCCTCCGGTAAACGGGAGTTGCATAATCTCATAGTCATAGGAACATGTATAAGTCATGAAGAAAGCAATAGCAACATACTAAACGATCGGGTGCTAAGCTAATGGAATGGGTCATGTCAATCAGATCATTCTACTAATGATGTGACCTCGTTAATCAAATAACAACACTTTGTTCATGGTTAGGAAGCATAACCATCTTTGATTAACGAGCTAGTCAAGTAGAGGCATACTAGTGACACTAAGTTTGTCTATGTATTCACACATGTATTATGTTTCCGGTTAATACAATTCTAGCATGAATAATAAACATTTATCATGATATAAGGAAATAAATAATAACTTTATTATTGCCTCTAGGGCATATTTCCTTCAGCTAAAAAGGTATGCTGGCTCCAGCAATCCTTCTATGGACTAGAGCAAGCGTCTCAGAGTCGGAATATATGCTTTGATGGAGTGATCAAAGCTTTTAGGTTTATACAACGTTTGCTAGAAACTTGTATTTACAAGAAAGTGAGTGGGAGCACTACAACATTTCTGATAAGTATATGTGGATGACATATTGTTGATTCAAAATGATGTAGAATTTCTGGAAAGCATAAACGGTTGTTTAAAGAGTGTTTTTCAAAGGAAGACCTGGATAAAGCTGCTTACATATTGGGCATCAAGATCTATAGAGATAGGTCAAAACGCCTGATGATACTTTCAAAGAACGCACACCTTGACATGTTTTTGAAGGAGTTCAAAATAGATCAGTCAAAGAAGGGGTTCTTACCTGAGTTGTAAGGTGTGAAGTTGAGTAAGACTCAAAGCTTGACCACGGCAGAAGAAAGAGGAAGGACGAAGGTCGTCCCCTATGCTTTTGTCATAGGCTCTATAAGGTATGACATGCTGAGTACCGCACCTGATGTGTGCCTTGCCACATGTCTGGCAAGAGGGTACAAAGGCAATCTAGGAGTGGATCACCAGATAGCAGTCAAAATTATCCTTAGAGGAATAAGGAAATGTTTCTCGGTTATGGAGGTGATAAAGAGTTCGACGTAAAGAGTTACGTCGATGCAAGCTTAACACCTATCCGGATAGCTCTGAGTAGAGATACCAGATACGTATAATGGAACAACAATTTGGAATAGCTCCAAGTGAAACGTGGTAGCAGCATCTACGATATGACATAAAGTTTTGCGAAATACATAGGGATCTGAATATGGCAGACCCGTTGACTACAACCTCTCTCACAAGCATAACATGATCAAACCCAGAACTCATTGAGTGTTAATCACATAGTGATTTGAACTAGATTATTGAGTCTGGTAAACTCTTTGGAAGTTGGTCACATGGCGATGTGACCTGTGAGTGTTAATCACATGGCGATGTGAACTAGATTATTGACTCTAGTGCAAGTGGGAGACTGTTGGAAATGTGCCCTAGAGGCAATAATAAATTGGTTATTATTATATTACATTTCATTGTTCCTGATAATCGTTTATTATCCATGCTAGAATTGTATTGATAGGAAACTCAGATACATGTGTGGATACATAGACAACACCATGTCCCTAGTAAGCCTCTAGTTGACTAGCTCGTTGATCAATAGATGGTTACGGTTTCCTGACCATGGACATTGGATGTCGTTGATAACGGGATCACATCATTAGGAGAATGATGTGATGGACAAGACCCAATCCTATGCCTAGCACAAGATCGTGTAATTCGTATGCTAAAGCTTTTCTAATGTCAAGTATCATTTCCTTAGACCATGAGATTGTGCAACTCCCGGATACCGTAGGAGTGCTTTGGGTGTGCCAAACGTCACACCGTAAATGGGTGGCTATAAAGGTGCACTACGGGTATCTCCGAAAGTGTGTGTTGGGTTGGCATAAATCGAGACTGGGATTTGTCACTCCGTGTAACAGAGAGGTCTCTCTGGGCCCACTCGGTAGGACATCATCATAATGTGCACAATGTGACCAAGGAGTTGATCACGGGATGATGTGTTATGGAACGAGTAAAGAGACTTGCCGGTAACGAGATTGAACAAGGTATCGGGATACCGACGGTCGAATCTCGGGCAAGTATCGTACCGATAGACAAAGGGAATTGTATACGGGATTGATTGAATCCTTGACATCGTGGTTCATCCGATGAGATCATCGTGGAGCATGTGGGAGCCAACATGGGTATCCAGATCCCGTTGTTGGTTATTGACCAGAGAGTTGCCTCGGCCATGTCTACATGACTCCCAAACCCGTAGGGTCTACACACTTAAGGTTCGATGACGCTAGGGTTATAGGGAAAGTATGTACGCGGTTACCGAATATTGTTCAGAGTCCCGGATGAGATCCTGGACGTCACGAGGAGTTCCCGAATGGTCCGGAAGTAAAGATTGATATATAGGAAGTATGGTTTTGGCCACCGGAAGTGTTCCCGGCATCACCGGTAGTGTACCGGGACCACCAGAGGGGTCTGGGGGTCCATCGGGAGGGGCCACGGGCCCTGGAGGCATACATGGGCCAAGTGTGAGAAGGGACCAGCCCCTAGGTGGGCTGGGGCGCCTCCCCACCAAGGCCCATGCGCCTAGAGAGAAGAGGGGGCAAACCCTAAGGGCAGATGGGCCCTAAGGCCCATGCCTGGTGCGCCTCCCTCTCCCCCACTTGGCCGCCACCCGAGATGGGGATTGGGGCTGCCGCCACCCCTAGGGTGGAAACCCTAGGTGGGGGCGCAGCCCTCCCTCTCCCCCTATATATAGTGGAGGCAAAGGGGCAGCCCAACACACGAAGTTCTTCCCCTGTTGGCGCAGCCCTACCCCTCTCCCTCCTCGTCTCTCATAGTGCTTGGCGAAGCCCTGCTGGAGTCCCGCGCTCCTCCACCACCACCACCACGCCGCCGTGCTACTGCTGGACGGAGTCTTCCCAACCTCTCCTTCTCCCCTTGCTGGATCAAGGCGTGGGAGACGTCACCGGGCTGCACGTGTGTTGAATGCGGAGGCGCCGTGGTTCGGTGCTTAGATCGGAATCAATCGCGATCTGAATCGCTACGAGTATGACTCCTTCATCCGCGTTCTTGCAGCGCTTTCGCTTAGCGATCTACAAGGGTATGTAGATGCACTCTCCTTCCCCTCGTTGCTAGATTACTCCATAGATTGATCTTGGTGATGCGTAGAAAATTTTAAATTTCTACTACGATCCCCAACAAGAAGTTCCACCAGCCTCTCGTTGAGTTTCAGCTCAGCATGCGTAGGGCCAGTACGGACTGGGTCGCCCCGCAGCTGCTCCAGCTTAGCCTTGATTTGCTTCATTTCCTTCCGAACACACCCAAACGTATCTCTGCTCCATGTTGCCAAGTCCTTGCTAATTCTGAGAAGTTTGTCCCGAAAATCTCCTACACCATAGCCCGGTGCAAGATTACTCCAACTATCAGTTATCTTCTCCGTCCATGCCTCGTGTGATTCCCACGTAGTCTCATATCTGAACATCTTCCGCTTCATTGTGTCATGTTGAGTACCATCAAACCTCAACAGTATCGGCCCATGATCTGATGTAGCTCCATCTAAGTGATATAGTGTAGCTAGTGGAAAACGAGTTGTCCAGCTAGCTGAAGCCAAGGCCCTGTCAAGATGAACCCTACAAAAGTTTGAACCCTACAAAAGTTCCCTCCTATGACCTTCTTCTCAAAAGTTCAGGGCCATCCCTGGTAGCCAAGATCCATGAGCATGCACACATCAGCTGCATCGCAGAAGGCTTGTATCTGTGTGTTACTTCTGTCCGCTACTCCATCGTGCTCCTCCGGAAGTAGCACTTCATTGAAGTCGCCAAAACAAAGCCAAGGTAAATCGCTCATGATGCTGATTCCCTTGAGGACATCCCAGGTTTGGTGCCTTAGATGTGTCTGGGCCTCCCCATACACGCATGTGATGCGCCAAGGGTCCTGACCCGTCTCTGTGACCCTAGCATCAATGTGGTACGCAGAGTCTCCCAAAATTTCAAAATTACAATTGTTATTCCAAAACATACCCAATCCTCCACTTCTTCCTTGACTGTTTATTGCATACGAATTATCAAAAACTAAAGTTCCAGCTAAAGCTTCAAGGTTGTCAGAATCGTGATCCTGAATCGGATCGGAGCTCTGATGGTAGAATCGCAAATCATAGAATCTTCACTATCAAGATCGTAGAAACGTAGATTCTATGAACCAAAATCGTAGAATCAAAGGGGTTAATTTGGATCGTAAAGTCGTAGAATCGTACAATAGAATCGCGATACTGACAACCTTGAGCTTCTACACGTGATCCACTTATCTGTGTTTCAACAATACATAGCACGGTAGGGGTAAACTTCATCGCGAACTCGCAAATTTCTCGAACTGTTGCAGGTTTACCCGCTCCGCGACAGTTCCAACAAAAGGCACTCATTGGGCCCAGCGGTCCTCCTCTAGGGAGTCTGCCAACTTCTTAACAGATATGTTGAAACCTTCCTGACCCGGGGTCACCAATCTTGTACACGTGGGATCTCTTTTTGGGGGTGGACTGGTCACTAAGCTGCTCCCCACAGGCACTAAGGCGAGTTGATCGGGTCCCATGCCAGAACCATGAATGGAAGCTAAAACATTGCTGTCATGCCCTGTACCACTTGCCCTCTTACGAGAGGCCTCCTCCATGTCTGTATCTTGAGCCGGTTCTGACTGATCTTCCTCATGTGTCTGACTCTCCCGACCATCCCCATCAAATCGGTTATTACCTGGGTGCTGGCCTCTACCACCCATGTGTCCTCCTCTGCGACCACCACGGCGGCCCCGGCCACCACCAGGCCCTCTACCAGTTCTCATGTACCAGCCCGCCCTCAGGTCTTTGATGACTAAGGCGGAAGGTGGATGCACACCCGACCCGTGTTCTTTGAAGAGATGACCCAGCATCCCACAAACTGCACACCAATCGGGCAACTTCTCATATTTAACCCGATAAATCTGACGCTTCCCTCCCCTTACCATTGATACAACATTATTCAAAGGCTTTGTCACATCTATTCTAACCCAAACACGATGGAAATTTCCAGCAAAATCCTATGAAGGAGGTTCAGCAAACAAGACTTCTCCCATCCTGCCAGCAAGCGTTTCAATGAGGTGAGCAAACAAATCGGGGACGTCATGGATCTGGATCCAGATATCAATTGTCTCCAGCTTGATAGTGGTCGGTTTCGTCACCCCATCATATGGTTTGATAATGACAGCATCTCCCCTGAAGTGCCATGGCCCTTCTTGCATCACCCTCTCCCAATCACCCAAGCAAGAAAATTGTATGGTATGCAAGTTATCTTCCAATGGCCTGAATTTGACCTCCTGGGCAAGGTCCCAAGTAGATCCCATATTGCAAAAAAAAACACGTCTGGCTGTATGTTTTGACTGAGTTCACCTTCGCGATAGCAACCCAGCGAGCTGCATCTTCAGGGATGTCGGCCTCGTCGAAAACTACATCGTCCAGATCCTCTTCCTTGAGCCCAAGCTCTTGCATCATCTTCTCTACGTCGCTAACCCCGGCAGTGCTAGGGTTTTCGTCAGAAGCCATGTCATAGTCTCACCCGATGGATATCAGATCGGGTTGGAACCAGGGGAACCCTAGGAGCGCCCCGCTCCCACAAGCCAGCCCCGTCCCCCACCGATGAGCGTGGGAGGAGCGGCGAAGGCGGGTAGGGGTGGTTTATCGGCGGCGGCAGGGACGGCCCAAACTCCAGACGGCGGCGGATCGCCTCGGAGAAAAACCCTAAACCCTAACGAGAGGGAAGGAAATCGTTAATGAAAAAACTTACAGGGTGAACCGAGCAATCATCCATAGAGCTAACAATTGTCATCCTGTTACTCCAACGAAACTGGAACTTTTTTTAGCAAGAGCCCAACAAAACTGGAACTACTCTCTCCATTCCAAAATATAGTGCGCCCGTGCTTCACAAGGTCAAACTTTGACCATAAATTTAACGAACAAGACTGACTGCGGCGGAAGAAAAAATTACATAATTAAAAACTTCTTTTGAATACGAATTCACTGATATAACTTTTGCTCCCGCCGCACGGGGATAAAGGAAGCACTACATTGTGAAATGGAGGGAGTATTACTATAAGTTTACTAATCATGTTCTTCCATTTATCAATTTTCCATGCAATACACAATGGTCAAGAATGTGACCTCAGTTATACAGAGACGAAGCTCACACGCAACAATTATTTATGGATTTTTGTCCGCATATATTCTGATTCTTACGAAGATGTTAAAACATAATCGGCAATACTATTGTAAGATAATTGATGCACAGCGAGCCAACCGACCGTAATAGGTCGTGTACAAAATCTCTATTACTTAAAAAGAACGTAAGATTTTCATTTCACCTCTTTTTCGTCTAATCTTCCATATATACGTCCCATTTTTTCTTTATCCTCTTTAATTTTTTCCTCCCATATTTGATTTTTCTCACATCCATTCAATTGTTTCATGTTTATTATCTTACCAAAACAAACACATATTTTGTTGGCAACTCATTAAATTCTTACCAAATAAGTGCTTAACAATAAAATGGCAGATAAATCATGGCGATTGCATACAAAGATTTGGTAAGATTTTAGCGTATCAATATAATAATATACATGGCTTCTCAAAAACATTAATATAATAATAGACGTGCAGTTAGGGGCTAATTTACTAGAATGTTTATACTCCTGTTGCAACGCACGGACAATTGTGTAATAAACAAAGAAAACATAACTCACGACCGAAGAATGGTGCGGCAAAGCGCGCGGCCCATTCTGGTTCAAACTGTTCCCCCTGATTTCTCCGTAGCTTTAGCATTTTCACTGTAACAAACCATCCCTGAGTAAGTGTAGCATCGAGATATATCTCTTTTTATCTATTTTGAACAAGAAACGGTTTTATTTTTCATTTACGAAAACGATCCATGCATGTATAGCCCTCCGCAAAAATACAAAAATATATATTATATATAGCTTAAGCAGCCAGATGGTGGCCAATTAACGCACGCACCATAACGGGTGCGACTGGGTGGTGGTGCATCGGTATCCGAATTGAACGGACGAGTTGACCATCTACCTTTGTGTCGCGCACGCTCGAGCTCGAGCTCGGATCTGTACCTACCCATGCACTTTCCTAGAAGCGTGTACGTAAGCGCGCGCGACCAGGACTCACGACTCATGCAACGCCCAAACCGCCACGCCGCTTCCGGCATGGCCGCATCCACCTATATATACCCCGCACCAACAACGAACTCCAATTCACTAAACCAAGCAGCAAAGCAAGCTAGCTAATCTACTACTAGCCCTCCTCTGATTCTTCTTGCTCTCCGGCAGCAAATCGAGCTAGCTAGCTCCACTTCATTAAGCCAAGCCTCACACCTCCTACAAAAATGGGCAGCTTGGACACCAACCCTATGTCCTTCTCCGCCTTGCCCAGCGACAAGGCCGCGTTTGAGCCGCTCAACCCCGAAGATGTTCGCGCATACCTCCACAAGGCCGTGGACTTCATCTCCGACTACTACACCAACATCGAGTCCATGCCGGTTCTTCCTAGTGTGAAGCCGGGATACCTGCAAGACGAGCTCAGCGCATCCCCGCCGACTTACTCTGCGCCGTTCGATGTCACCATGAAGGAGTTCAGGACCTCTGTCGTCCCCGGCATGACACACTGGGCTAGCCCCAACTTCTTCGCCTTCTTCCCCTCCACCAACAGCGCCGCTGCCATCGCTGGGGACCTCATCGCCTCTGCCATGAACACCGTCGGGTTCACGTGGCAGGCCTCGCCTGCAGCCACTGAGATGGAGGTTCTTGCTCTCGACTGGCTTGCGCAACTCCTACGCCTACCCACCACCTTCATGAACCGCACGAGCACTGGCCGTGGAACCGGTGGTGGTGTCATCCTTGGAACAACGAGCGAGGCAATGCTCGTCACGCTAGTCGCCGCCCGTGACGCAGCACTGCGTCGGAGCGGCTCTGTCGGCGTGTCCAACATCACACGCTTAGTTGTGTACGCTGCCGACCAGACCCACTCCACGTTCTTCAAGGCGTGCCGCCTCGCAGGCTTCGACCCTGCCAATATCCGCTCCATCCCCACCGGGCCGGAAACTAACTACGGGCTCGATCCGGCCAAGCTTCTTGAGGTAATGCAAGCTGATGCCAGTGCTGGTCTCGTGCCAACATATGTCTGCGCCACAGTAGGCACCACATCTTCCAACGCCGTCGACCCAGTGGGAGCCATTGCCGACATTGCCGCCATGTTCAATGCGTGGGTCCACGTCGATGCTGCCTATGCTGGCAGCGCGTGTATCTGTCCGGAGTTCCGCCACCATCTCGACGGCGTTGAGCGTGTGGACTCCATTAGCATGAGCCCACACAAATGGCTTCTCACCTGTCTCGATTGCACATGTCTCTATGTCCGTGATGCTCACCGACTAAGCGACTCGTTGGAGACCAACCCGGAGTACCTCAAGAACGATGCTACTGAATCCGGCGAGGTCACTGATCTTAAGGACATGCAAGTCGGCGTTGGTCGGCGCTTCCGTGGGCTCAAGCTTTGGATGGTCATGCGAACCTATGGTACCGCAAAGCTCCAAGAGCACATCCGTAGTGATGTCGCCATGGCCAAGATGTTTGAAGATTTCGTCCGTGCCGACAAGAGGTTCGAGGTGGTCGTACCGAGGAACTTTGCTCTTGTGTGCTTTAGAATCAAGGCAAGTGGAGCCATGACGGAGGAGGATGCCGATGAGGCCAACCATGTGCTAATGGATAATCTGAACAAGACTGGGAAGGCTTATCTTGCACACACGGTGGTTGGTGACAAGTTCGTTCTTCGGTTTGCCGTTGGGTCATCACTGCAGGAGGAGAGACATATAAGAAGTGCCTGGGACCTCATCAAGAAGACTACGAGCAGTATCATGGATTAAGTGGATGGACCTATTGACACAGAAAGTTCCAGGAGCTACACAAATCCCTATATTTAGGGTATGATTATTCTTTTAAATTTATAATTTGTTTTTCTTTTGCTTTGATTCTGATTATTATTTATTTGGACATGTGGTTCTTATTCGGTTTTGTGATCTATACCGACTGAGGGTATATATATAGCAAGCCGTTACCAAAAAAGGTTTGATGATAGACTGTAAAAGTGCTTATATAGAATGAACACGAGTTACTGTATTTGCGACTGTACTCCGATAGCCAGTGACGAATGCATGCCCACGCATCTCGATCAATCAATAAATATACGTTGCACTCAGTTGGTTTTAAGTTTCAAGATGCTAGACCATACCGTGTGTTCCCAACTTCCCATTAAATTGGCCCTATATAGAGTATCTGCCATACAATTCCATCTTCAGGGTCCAGGCCGACCATACACTTGCACATCTGAATTAATGGTGCTTGCACCGCAGCATTAACGCAGGAAAGACACGGGGGCAGAGTTTTGACATGGACGTACATAATTCAGTGATCGATTTAAATGGAGGAACGATCGACAGGTGATATCACGTCTGAGTAGGAACGAAGTTTGATTACGGTTCTGACTCAACCAAAGCGAAACAGGAATACAAGTGGAAGTACTACAGTAGTCTTAAAGTTCTGATACAATCAAAGCAAAACACGACGGAGTACTGCAGTTAAGTGACTGTACTGATTGATTTGATCCGTACTGGCAGCCAGTACACATCCGCCACCCAACTGAAAAGATCCATAGAGGAGCTATCTATCAATACGATTTGTGACCTATGAGCATCTTCAACGTTGACCCGTGTAGATGTCTGTTTGTACTCGCTCCGTTTTTATTTACTCTGCATATTAGAGTTGACTGAAGTCAAACTTTATAAAGTTTGACCAAGTTTATAGAAAACAATATAGACATTTATCATAATAAATCTATACGATGTGAAAGTACATTCAATAATAAATCTAATGTTGTTGATTTGTTATTGCATATCTTAATATTTTTGTTTATAAACTTGGTCAAAGTTTGTAAAGCTTGACTTTGACCAAAGCTAATATGCGAACTAAATAAAAACGGAGGGAGTATGTCCGGATGTGGTCCATGGGTATGATATCAAAGTGAGTCTTCCAATGCTAATTATAAAGTATTCGGTTTGGAAAGAACCATACATGTGGTGGAATATTGTGGTGTGATGTTCGGTTGGGAGGAGAGAGAGGAGAAGGTGATCATGCATGTGCGGAGAGGGAGAGAAGTGTTAGAATTGCGTCGACTATTGTGTACAATGTAGGTTTGGACTTTGAGTTGTATTGTGTTTACAGGGTATGGAGTCATGTCCTAGTAGGATGTATGCTAGGCCTCTCATATAATGCGGGAGGGGGGAGGGGGGGGGGAGGGGTAGACACACGATGTAACATATGACAATATAATAGCACATGCGCGCAAGGAAGAGCCAACGCCTGGTCGACCGGGGTGCGGTACTGTGACGGTGTCACGGGAAGGAGCGCCCGTAGTCAGGCCCCAAGGATGTAGTCATACCGGTGAATATCGTTAACAAAACTCGGTGTCGTGCCGCATGTAATTGCTTGGTCCTCAGATGATCGACGGAGCGCCTCGAATTAATTTTAACAAGTGGTATCAGAGCTAGATTGTTCGAAGGCCGTGAAGGAGTTGATCTAGAGGATAAAAGTGCTTGGCATGGATCAACATCGTTTGTATGAAGCGGGCGTCGTAGAGCGATGTGTGCAGACGTGGACAGATCCGAGGAGTCGGCGGTTTTTTGAATAGCAATCGAAAGAGTGAAAGTCAATGAGTAAAAATGCTGGCGGCGGCGTGTTATAGTCAAGCACTCGGCGAGATCGGAAGTAGCGGCCGCACACGAATTTGTGAAAAGAGTCGCTTGATCCAAGCAGCGCAGCATGTGCGTCACACGAGTGGTCCACAGATGCGTGGCCCATCAAAGGCCCAGCCCAGGTAGGGCTGGACGATGCACGCACGGCTGGACATGGTCCAGGCCGTTGGTAGCAGAAAACCCTATTTGTTACATTCTGCGGCAAAGTGTTGACCTGTCAGGAAAATCCTATTCGCTGCTCTCTGCGGCGAATTGTCGAGGGATCGCACAGAGGAGTCCCGCGAGCGACCGACATGGGCCGGCCCACTTATACATAGTGCGTCCAACCGGTTTTGGGAACCTTCTAGAAGTTCCCTGAATCGGGTTTTTTTCTGTATCGTTTTTTTCTGGTTCTTTTTGGCTTTCTATTGTTTTTTATTTCGTTTTTTTCCGTTTCTGTTTCTCTTCTTTATGTTTATTTTGAAAATTTCACAACTTTGCAAAATTTGTTCGCAAACTTAAGAAAAATATTCGGTTTTCATTTTTTGTTCGTGAGTTTCAATAAATATTCCTATTTTTCAAAATTGTCCATGTTTTAAAATGTTGTTTGCATTCAAAAAATGTTTAGGAATTTCAAAAGGTGTTCCAGCTTTCCAAATTTGTTCCCAAATTTATAAAATGTTCATGTTCTCAAATTTGTGTTCACAAATTGAAAAATGTTCGTAGATTCCAGAAATTTGTTTGGGAGTTTGAAAAAATGTTCCTGTTACAAAATTTGTTCGCAAATTCCAATTTTTTTTCTTATTTACAAGTTTTGTTCGGAGTTTCAAAAATTGTTCTGTTTCCAAAATTGTTTGCAAAATTTTAAAAATGTCCGTTTCTTCAAAAACAATTCTGGAATTTCAGAAAATGTTCGCCTGCAAAAGTTGTTTGTGTTTCCAAATTTTGTTTTGAAATTTGAAAAATTGTTCATGTTCAGTTTTTTGGGTAGTTTAAAAAATGTTTCCGTTCTAAAAAATATGTTCGCGTCTCCAAAATTCGTTTGTGTGTCGAAAAATGTTTGAGTTTCCTCAAAATTTATGGAAAAAAATAATGTTCACGTTTGATAAAACAGTCATGTTTTGTTTTTGAAAAAAAATGTTTTGTGTTTGAATTTTTGAAAAATGTTCGTATCGGCGTTAGCTAGCTCAACTGGTTCGAATGAAGCAGCAGGTCTAGTGTTCGAGAGACATGAGTTTTCTTAAGGTTTTGCAATGTTCTATCACCAAGGAAGCTAGGTATCGACTGCTTGACGCAGAGAGCGTCACATAGGAGCTCTCGACCTGTCACACACCCATCGATCGTTCGTGGGCCGGCCTATGACGGTATTTCCTAGAGAAAAAATCCGCCTAAAACACAAAGAGAGCTAGAAATTGAACCTCAGACCTCTTTCTCGTGGAGGTACGATTCTAGCCACTTGAGCTTAACAACGCTAGTGTATTATACATACAAGAGGGCGACTATTATCTATTTCTTTTTTCGCATTTTTCTATTTTCATATTTTTTGTTTCTTTCTTCCTTTTATTTTTGTTTTAGAAAAATCGCAATTTTAAAAAAACTTTGCTCGGATTTTCTTGTTCAGGTTTCAGAAAAAACTTTCGTTATTTTCAAAAATGTACAAAATTTGTTCGGAGTTTCCACATTTGTTCGTGATTTTCAAAAAAATTGTTCGTGTTTTCCAAAAATTGTTCACATATTCCAGAAAATTCACAGATTCAAAAAATGTTCACGTTTTCAAATTTTTGTTCAGAAATTTTCAAAATATGTTCCTGTTTCTAAAATTGTTCACATATTAAAAAAAATTGTTTGTTGTTTCAAAATTTGCTCGCGTTATTTGTGAACTTTGTTTTTTTTTGGAGTTTCATTTTTTTACAGATTTTAAATATTTGTTCTCTTTTTAAAATATGTTCACAAATTCAAAAAATGGTTGAGTTTCAAAAAACATACAGTAATTTTAAAAAATGTTCCCATATTTGGGAATTTGTCCACAAATTTTGAAAATGTTCATATTTTGAAGAAACTTCTGAAATTGCAAAACATGTTCGCAGTTGTAAAATTTGGTCTGAAATGCAAAAATGTTCAAGAATTTTAAAATATTATTGAGGTTTCAATTTTTTGTTAGATATTTCATGAAATGTTCCATTTTTTAATTTTTTGTTCACAATTTTAAAAAAAAATTGTAGTTGCAAAATTTTGTCTAAAATGCAAAAATGTTCTCGTTTCAGAAGGTGTTCAAGAATTTCAAGAAATGTTTGCGGTTTCAAATTTTTGTTAGATATTGCTTCGAATGTTCTATTCTTTTTATTTTTGTTCAGAAATTCAAAAATGTTCATGTTTTCAATTTTTTTTGCTTGGAATTTCATGGAAGTTCCATTTTTTATATCTTTTCAAAATTTTAAGAATATTTGTGCTTTAAAATTATGTTTGGAATTTCATAATTTGTTCACAACTTACAAAAAATGATTTACGTTTTACAAAAATAGTTTCTCCGATTTCAAAAAAATTGGGCATATGAAAAAAATGTTTCCTGTCTACAAAAATTTCTCCAGAAATTGAAAAAATATCCACACTTTTTTCAAAAATTTTAAGATGTTCGCTGCATTAACTAATTCTGGCTCGTTACAGTGGTTGTATGGTCGTCCTAAGTTCTTTTAGATACGCGATGTTATCTATACCTACTATTAAAAGGAATAGGTATTTTTGGTTTCGTTTCGTTTTGTTTCGTCTCGTTTTGATGATTTTTACGTACGCTATTTTTGGAGTAAATAGCATAAAACTACTAGTTTACATGCTAGGGTTTCAAAAAATTACCACTTTTTAAATTTTCTCAGAAAACTAACAAACGAGCGCTCGACTGTTTCAAAAAACCGAAACCCGCGGTGACTAGCGATTTAACCATTTTCCCGACGGATTGGGCCCACCTGTCAGCCCACATGGCCCGGCGCGTGGACGACGCAGCAGTTAACGGCCGTTAGCCGACCGGCCTGGTCGGAACTGGGGTAAATATACCCCCTCGGTCGGTCGGACGCACCTGCTCGCTCACTCTGTGCTGCTCGCTCACTCCCCTGCTCTCATTCCCCTGCTCCTGTACGAGCTCACCGTCGGTCGCCGTCGACCTCCTTGCTGCAATGCCTTTCTGGAACGACGAGGAAACAAGCTCGGAGGAGGACTGCCAGGTCGTCAGCATTGACATGAGACTTATGGTAAGTTCTTTGCCACCTAGGGTTAGGGTTAGGGTTAGGTGCTAGTAGGCCTAAGCTACTGACATGGATCTTGCTGAGTGTACTGTTGTTGTTGTGTGTGTGATATTGTTGGTGGGGTTTGATTGTAGGATTGAGGTAACCTAGGGTTCATCTCTGTACAGTGTTAGGGTTCATTGCTGATTTGGAGATTTTTTAGTGTTCAGGTTTAATGAACAGTGCAAGTTGATTCTGGTATTGAGTGCAGATTGAAACCAATGTTTGTCGGTTATTTTGGTTGCAGGAGGAACCAGACACCACTGTGGAGCCCCTTTTTTGTGGCCAACTTGAGCTTGCTCATCCCAAGTGCATTCTGCACCAAATGAGGCCTATTAAGCGTGTTGCTTTTGAAGGGCCTATAACAGGAAGGCGTTTCTATGGCTGCCCAGTCCATGTTAGATGCCAATTAAGTATTTTGCTATGGATGTTCACTGATGTTTGATATGATGTAGCAGTTTGTTTGATATGACAGTCACATATGTATTTTTGTTACTTTGAAAACTTAATCATGGCATTGTAATAACTTATCATATCTCATTCATGTTATTCATTGTTAGAAAATATCAAGTTTATCAAGTTAACCATGGAATTGAAATAAGCTACTAGTCCACTTGTAATAACTTATCACATTTGCAAATGCAGGAAAATGGTGTGAATTGTGGTGTTGTAGAGTGGGTTGATGGGCCTTGGCCTCCTGTTCTTCAAAGATGTTTGTGCAAGCTGTTGGGATCTACGGTAGGGTGCGTCGACTGCAAATTAAAATTTCCTACGTGCAGAACAACCAAGAACATGCTACGGGAGATGGATCACAGTTCGTTACCACTAGACGCGCAGTGTCGTGCAGCGGATTGATGCAGCGCGTCCGCGTGGATCGTCTCCTCCTCGTCCGATCTCCCTCGTACAACCGGTGATCGGTTCCCACGGACAGGTTCGCTGGAGCGGCGCAAGTGCACCGCCTCTACCGGTATCCGTGCATGCAGGAGGAAAGTCATGCGGCGGACTGCTAGGTCCGATCACACAACCGGCGGCGAGTGGAGGTGTCTATTCGCAACACATGCAAACCCTAGTGACAGCGCCGAAGCGATCAGCCGCGTGAGTGTGCGGCACCTCCACTATATATATAGGCGTCCGTCGCGGGCTCAACACTTGGGCCTCGCACGGACCCTAAAGCCCATAAGTCTACTCGGCCACAATCCGAATACAGTTCGGATCACATCCGACCAATGTCCTCGGATCCGACCTCGTAGGTTCCTTCCCTTAAGCGCGCGACCCCTTAGGTTCAAGTCGGCTTGGTCGCAGTTCAGATCACCTCCGAACTGCACGGTTGGTAGCGGCCTCTAGCAAGGCATGTCGAACACCAAGCAGACTATGAAGCTGGTTAGCGAACCTGTACATCACACTTCCATTCCTTTTGCCACACGATATATGTTGTCGAGCTCAAGGCGAGTCTGTCATCCTTGTGCTAGCCCGACCTCTTTCTCGTTCCAGTGATGCCGACCACAAACCGGATTATTTCATAATCCTTGTCGTATGGCCATGCTTATCCTGGTCGGATCACGCGAGGGGCCCAGAGTATATCTCTCCTGATCGGAGGGGCAAATCCCATCTTGTTCGACCATGTCTCGCAGCATGGGTCTGGACAAGCCTAAAACCTACCTTTGTAACTACCCAGTCACGGAGTAGCGTTTGGTTGGCCCAAAGCAAGTCTGTCAGCATCCCGAGTACATGCGTCGGCTCAGGTCTTAGGACATAGAACATATGTTGTACTAGAGACTCACAGATGACATATTGCTGCGTCTCATAGTTGGGTCTGTCCGACTCGGACCTTATCTCGACTCGAATCTGACTACGTCGAATCCGACCAAATCCTTCCAAGTCCATATTATCCGGTTAGCATCCAATGCTCCATGGCTAGTGAGACCAAGCCATCGACCGTGTCATATGCCAGTCTAGTTGGATGCGCCTCCACACAGCCCTTTCGACTAGGGACCTTTTAGGACAGTCATCATACAATGCATAGTCCCACAAACAAGTCACGTACTTGCTGATACACATCATTGATAATGTCCAAGGACTATCTTTATTCATAAACACATAGGAAATATCATCATACATGATTGCCTCCAGGGCATATCTCCAACAGTCTCCCACTTGCACTAGATTCAATCAAATAGACATCGAATGCCCATAGCTCTAACGTGCCCCTCATGCTTGGGTTGTGGAAGCGGCTTAGTCAACGGATCCGCAACATTTGCATCCGTGTGAATTTTGCATAATTCTGCATCACCACTCTTTACGATCGTTCGTATCAGGTGATATTTCCGATCTATGTGTCTGACCTTGTGGTGATTCCTCGGCTCCTTGGCTTGTGCGATGGCACCAGAATTATCACAATAAAGGTCCAACAGTTTTACCGAGGCTGGGAAAATACCAAGATCATCCAGAAAGTTCCGGATCCAAACACCTTCCTTTGCAGCTTCACAAGCCGCAATGTATTCGGTTTCTGTAGTAGAATCGGCCACCGTATCTTGCTTGGAACTCATCCAGCTCACTGCTCCTCCGTTCATGACGTACACGAATCCGGACTGTGATCGACAATCATCTCTGTCGGTTTGGAAACTAGCATCGGCGTAACCCCTTACGACGAGCTCTTCCTCACCTCCATAAACTAGGAACATCTCTTTAGTCCTTTTCAGGTACTTCAAAATAGTCTTTACCGCTGCCCAGTGACTCTCACCTGGGTTGGCCTGGTATCTACTTGTTAGGCTTATTGCAAAAGCAACATCGGGCCGCGTACATATCATGGCATGCATGATGGATCCGATTGCCGAGGCATATGGAATCCTACTCATCCTGCTTCGCTCATTAGATGTCAAAGGACTCCGAGTCTCGCTTAGCCTTATACCATGTGAGACTGGCAAGAACCCTTTCTTTGCCTCACTCATGTTGAACCGCTTCAACACTTTATCTATGTACGTGCTTTGGCTTATGTTGGAAATATGCCCTAGAGGCAATAATAAAAGCATTATTATTATATTTCCTTGTTCATGATAATTGTCTTTATTCATGCTATAATTGTGTTATCCGGAAATCGTAATACATGTGTGAATAACAGACACGAACATGTCCCTAGTAAGCCTCTAGTTGACTAGCTCGTTGATCGACAGATAGTCATGGTTTCCTGACTATGGACATTGGATGTCATTGATAACGAGATCACATCATTAGGAGAATGATGTGATGGACAAGACCCAATCCTAAACATAGCATAAAGATCGTGTAGTTCGTTTGCTAGAGTTTTTCCAATGTCAAGTATCTTTTCCTTAGACCATGAGATCGTGTAACTCCCGGATACCGTAAGAGTGCTTTGGGTGTACCAAACGTCACAACGTAACTGGGTGACTATAAAGGTATACTACGGGTATCTCCGAAAGTGTCTGTTGGGTTGACACGGATCAAGACTGGGATTTGTCACTCCGTATGACGGAGAGGTATCACTGGGCCCACTCGGTAATGCATCATCATAATGAGCTCAAGGTGACCAAGTGTCTGGTCACGGGATCATGCATTACGGTACGAGTAAAGTGACTTGCCGGTAACGAGATTGAACGAGGTATTGGGATACCGACGATCGAATCTCGGGCAAGTAACATACCGATTGGCAAAGGGAATTGTATACGGGGTTACTTGAATCCTCGACATCGTGGTTCATCCGATGAGATCATCGTGGAGTATGTGGGAGCCAACATGGGTATCCAGATCCCGCTGTTGGTTATTGACCGGAGAGTCATCTCGGTCATGTCTACATGTCTCCCGAACCCGTAGGGTCTACACACTTAAGGTTCGGTGACGCTAGGGTTGTAGGGATATGTATATGCAGTAACCCGAATGTTGTTCAGAGTCCCGGACGTCACGAGGAGTTCCGGAATGGTCCGGAGGTAAAGAATTATATATAGGAAGTGCTGTTTCGGCCATCGGGACAAGTTCGGGGTTATCGGTATTGTACCGGGACCACCGGAAGGGTCCCGGGGGCCCACCGGGTGGGGCCACCTGCCCCGGGGGGGCCACATGGGCTGTAGGGGGTGCGCCTTGGCCTACATGGGCCAAGGGCACCAGCCCCAAGGGGCCCATGCGCCTAGGGTTTCCAAAGGGGAGGAGTCCTACTAGTGGAAGGCACCCCCTAGGTGCCTGGGGGGGGGAGCGAAACCTCCCTTGGCCGCCGCCCCCTAGGAGATTGGATCTCCTAGGGCCGGTGCCCCCCTAGGCCCTCCTATATATAGTGGGGGAAGGAGGGCTGTTTGATCCACGCCTTTGGTTGCCTCCTTCTCCCTCTCCAACACCTTCTCTTCCTCCATAGTGCTTGGCGAAGCCCTGACGGAGTTCTGCAGCTCCACCATCACCACGCCGTCGTGCTGCTGCTGGAACCATCTTCCTCAACCTCTTCTTTCCTCTTGCTGGATCAAAAAGAAGGAGACGTTACGCTGACCGTACGTGTGTTGAACGCGGAGGTGCCGTCCGTTCGGCGCTAGGATCTCCGATGATTTGGATCACGTCGTGTACGACTACTTCATCCACGTTCTTTGAACGCTTCCGCTCGCGATCTACAAAGGTATGTAGATGCATCCGATGACTCGTTGCTAGATGAACTCATAGATAGATCTTGGTGAAACCGTAGGAAAATTTTTGTTTTCTGCAACGTTCTCCAACAGTGGTATCAGAGCCAGGTTTATGCGTAGTTCTTCTTGCGCGAGTAGAACACAATTTGTTGTGGGAGTAGATGTTGTCAACTTTCTTGCCGCTACTAGTCTTATCTTGCTTCGACGGTATTGTGGGATGAAGCGGCCCGGACCAACCTTACACGTATGCTTACGTGAGATCGGTTCCACCGATTAACATGCACTAGTTGCATAAGGTGGCTAGCGGGTGACTGTCTCTCCTACTTTAGTTGGAGCGGATTCGATGAAAAGGGTCCTTATGAAGGGTAAATAGAAGTTGACAAATCACGTTGTGGCTTTCACGTAGGTAAGAAAACGTTCTTGCTAGAACCCTATTTCAGCCACGTAAAACTTGCAACAACAATTAGAGGACGTCTAACTTGTTTTTGCAGCAAGTGCTTTGTGATATGATATGGCCAAAGTTGTGATGAATGATGAATGACATATATATATGATGTATGAGATGTTCATGCTATTGTAATAGGAATCACGACTTGCATGTCGATGAGTATGACAACCGGCAGGAGCCATAGGAGTTGTCTTTATTTTTTGTATGACCTGTGTGTCATTGAGAAACGCCATGTAAATTACTTTACTTCATTGCTAAACACGTTAGCCATAGTAGTAGAAGTAATAGTTGGCGAGCAACTTCATGGAGACACGATGATGGAGATCATGATGATGGAGATCATGGTGTCAAGCCGGTGACAAGATGATCATGGAGCCCCAAGATGGAGATCAAAGGAGCTATGTGATATTGGCCATATCATGTCACTATTATTATTTGATTGCATGTGATGTTTATCATGTTTTTGCATCTTGTTTACTTAGAACGACGGTAGTAAATAAGATGATCCCTCATAATAATTTCAAGAAAGTGTTCCCCCTAACTGTGCACCGTTGCGACAGTTCGTTGTTTCGAAGCACCACGTGATGATCGGGTGTGATAGATTCTAACGTTCACATACAACGGGTGTAAGACAGATTTACACATGCAAACACTTAGGTTGACTTGACGAGCCTAGCATGTGTATAGACATGGCCTCGGAACACAGAAGACTGAAAGGTCGAGCATGAGTCGTATAGAAGATACGATCAACATGAAGATGTTCACCGACGTTGACTAGTCCGTCTCACGTGATGATCGGACACGGCCTAGTTGACTTGGATCATGTTATACTTAGATGACTAGAAGAGGGATGTCTATCTAAGTGGGAGTTCATTGAATAATTTGATTAGATGAACTTAATTATCATGAACTTAGTCTAAAATCTTTACAATATGTCTTGTAGATCAAATGGCCAACGTAGTCCTCAACTTCAGCGCGTTCCTAGAGAAAACCAAGCTGAAAGACGATGGCAGCAACTACACGGACTGGGTCCGGAACCTGAGGATCATCCTCATAGCTACCAAGAAAGATTATGTCCTACAAGCACCGCTAGGTGAAGCTCCCGTCCCACAGAACCAAGACGTTATGAACGCTTGGCAGACACGTGCTGATGACTACTCCCTCGTTCAGTGCGGCATGCTTTACAGTTTAGAGCCGGGGCTCCAAAAGCGTTTTGAGAGACATGGAGCATATGAGATGTTCGAAGAGTTGAAAATGGTTTTTCAAGCTCATGCCCGGGTCGAGAGATATGAAGTCTCCGACAAATACTTTAGCTGTAAGATGGAGGAAAATAGTTCTGTCAGTGAGCACATACTCACTATGTCTGGGTTACATAACCACTTGACTCAGCTGGGAGTTAATCTCCCGGATGATGCGGTCATTGACAGAATTCTCCAGTCGCTTCCACCAAGCTACAAGAGCTTTGTGATGAACTTCAATATGCAGGGGATGGAAAAGACCATTCCTGAGGTATTTGCAATGCTGAAATCAGCAGAGGTAGAAGTCAAGAAGGAACATCAATTGTTGATGGTCAATAAAACCACTAAGTTCAAGAAGGGCAAGGGTAAAAAGAACTTCATGAAGGACGGCAAGGGAGTTGCCGCGCCCGGCAAGCAAGCTGCCGGGAAGAAGCCAAAGAATGGACCCAAGCCCGAGACTGAGTGCTTTTATTGCAAGGGAAGCGGTCACTGGAAGCGGAACTACCCCAAATACTTAGCAGACAAGAAGGCCGGCAAAACAAAAGGTATATGTGATATACATGTAATTGATGTGTACCTTACCAGTACTCGTAGTAGCTCTTGGGTATTTGATACCGGTGCAGTTGCTCACATTTGTAACTCAAAGCAGGAGCTACGGAATAAGCGGAGACTGGCGAAGGACGAGGTGACGATGCGCGTCGGGAATGGTTCCAAGGTCGATGTGATTGTCGTCGGCACGCTGCCTCTTCATTTACCTACGGGATTAGTTTTAAACCTCAATAATTGTTATTTAGTACCAGCTTGGAGCATGAACATTGTATCGGGATCTCGTTTAATTCGAGATGGCTACTCATTTAAATCCGAGAATAATGGTTGTTCTATTTATATGAGAGATATGTTTTATGGTCATGCTCCTATGGTGAATGGTTTATTCTTAATGAATCTCGAGCGTAATGCTACACATATTCATAGTGTGAGTACCAAAAGATGTAAGGTTGATAATGATAGTCCCACATACTTGTGGCACTGCCGCCTTGGTCACATAGGTGTCAAACGCATGAAGAAGCTCCATGCAGATGGACTTTTAGAGTCTCTTGATTATGAATCATTTGACACGTGCGAACCATGCCTCATGGGTAAAATGACCAAGACTCCGTTCTCAGGAACAATGGAGCGAGCAACCAACCTATTGGAAATCATACATACTGATGTGTGCGGTCCAATGAGCGTTGAGGCTCGCGGTGGCTATCGTTATGTTCTCACCCTCACTGATGATTTGAGTAGATATGGGTATGTCTACTTAATGAAACACAAGTCTGAAACCTTTGAAAAGTTCAAGGAATTTTAGAGTGAGGTTGAGAATCAACGTGATAGGAAAATCAAGTTTCTATGATCAGATCGTGGAGGAGAATACTTGAGTCACGAATTTGGCACACACTTAAGAAAATGTGGAATAGTTTCACAACTCACGCCGCCTGGAACACCTCAGCGTAATGGTGTGTCCGAACGTCATAATCGCACTCTATTAGATATGGTATGATCTATGATGTCTCTTACCGATTTACCGCTATCTTTTTGGGGCTATGCTTTAGAGACTGCCGCATTCACTTTAAATAGGGCTCCGTCGAAATCCGTTGAGACGACACCGTTTGAATTATGGTTTGGGAAGAAACCTAAGTTGCCGTTTCTAAAAGTTTGGGGATGCGATGCTTATGTCAAGAAACTTCAACCTGAAAAGCTCGAACCCAAGTCGGAAAAATGCGTCTTCGTAGGATACCCTAAAGAAACTGTTGGGTATACCTTCTACCTCAGATCCGAAGGCAAGATCTTTGTTGCCAAAAATGGATGCTTTCTAGAGAAGGAGTTTCTCTCGAAAGAAGTAAGTGGGAGGAAAGTAGAACTTGATGAAGTGTTACCTCTTGAACCGGAAAATGGCGCAACTCAAGAAAATGTTCCTGAGGTGCCTGCACCGACTAGAGAGGAAGTTAATGATGATGATCATGAAACTTCTGATCAAGTTGCTACTGAACCTCGAAGGTCCACAAGGACACGTTCCACGCCAGAGTGGTACAGCAACCCTGTCTTGGAAATCATGTTGTTAGACAACGGTGAACCTTCGAACTATGAAGAAGCAATGGCGGGCCCGGATTCCGACAAATGGCTAGAAGCCTTGAAATCCGAGATAGGATCCATGTATGAAAATGAAGTATGGACTTTGACTGACTTGCCCGTTGAACGGCGAGCCATAGAAAATAAATGGATCTTTAAGAAGAAGACAGACGCGGATGGTAATGTGACCATCTATAAAGCTCAGCTTGTCGCTAAGGGTTATCGACAAGTTCAAGGGGTTGACTATGATGAGACTTTCTCACCGGTAGCGAAGCTGAAGTCCGTCCGAATCATGTTAGCAATTGCCACATTCTACGATTATGAGATATGGCAAATGGATGTCAAAACGGCATTCCTTAATGGTTTCCTTAAGGAAGAATTGTATATGATGCAGCCGGAAGGTTTTGTCGATCCTAAGAATGCTGGCAAGGTGTGCAAGCTCCAACGCTCGATTTATGGGCTGGTGCAAGCATCTCGGAGTTGGAACATTCGCTTTGATGAGATGATCAAAGCGTTTGGGTTTACGCAGACTTATGGAGAAGCCTGCGTTTACAAGAAAGTGAGTGGGAGCTCTGTAGCATTTCTCATATTATATGTAGATGACATACTTTTGATGGGAAATGATATAGAACTCTTGGACGACATCAAGGCCTACTTGAATAAAAGTTTTTCAATGAAGGATCTTGGAGAAGCTGCTTATATATTAGGCATCAAGATCTATAGAGATAGATCAATACGCCTCATAGGTCTTTCACAAAGCACATACCTTGATAAGATATTGAAGAAGTTCAATATGGATCAATCTAAGAAGGGGTTCTTGCCTGTGTTACAAGGTATGAAATTGAGCTCAGCTCAATGTCCGACCAAAGCAGAAGATATAGAAGAGATGAGTGTCATCCCCTATGCCTCAGCCATAGGTTCTATTATGTATGCCATGCTGTGTACCAGACCTGATGTAAACCTTGCCGTAAGTTTGGTAGGAAGGTACCAAAGTAATCCCGGCAAGGAACACTGGACAGCGGTCAAGAATATCCTGAAGTACCTGAAAAGGACCAAGGAAATTTTCCTCGTTTATGGAGGTGACGAAGAGCTCATCGTAAAGGGTTACGTCGACGCTAGCTTCGACACAGATCTGGATGACTCTAAGTCGCAAACCGGATACGTGTATATTTTGAATGGTGGGGCAGTAAGCTGGTGCAGTTGTAAGCAGAGCGTCGTGGCGGGATCTATATGTGAAGCGGAGTACATGGCAGCCTCGGAGGCAGCACATGAAGCAATTTGGGTGAAGGAGTTCATCACCGACCTAGGAGTCATACCCAATGCGTCGGGGCCGATCAAGCTCTTCTGTGACAACACTGGAGCTATTGCACTTGCCAAGGAGCCCAGGTTTCACAAGAAGACAAGGCACATCAAGCGTCGCTTCAACTCCATTCGTGAAAATGTTCAAGATGGAGACATAGATATTTGTAAAGTACATACGGACCTGAATGTAGCAGATCTGTTGACTAAACCTCTCCCTAGAGCAAAACATGATCAACACCAGAATTCCATGGGTGTTAGATTCATCACAATGTAACTAGATTATTGACTCTAGTGCAAGTGGGAGACTGTTGGAAATATGCCCTAGAGGCAATAATAAAAGCATTATTATTATATTTCCTTGTTCATGATAATTGTCTTTATTCATGCTATAATTGTATTATCCGGAAATCGTAATACATGTGTGAATAACAGACACCAACATGTCCCTAGTAAGCCTCTAGTTGACTAGCTCGTTGATCGACAGATAGTCATGGTTTCCTGACTATGGACATTGGATGTCATTGATAACGAGATCACATCATTAGGAGAATGATGTGATGGACAAGACCCAATCCTAAACATAGCATAAAGATCGTGTAGTTCGTTTGCTAGAGTTTTTCCAATGTCAAGTATCTTTTCCTTAGACCATGAGATCGTGTAACTCCCAGATACCGTAAGAGTGCTTTGGGTGTACCAAACGTCACAACGTAACTGGGTGACTATAAAGGTATACTACGGGTATCTCCGAAAGTGTCTGTTGGTTTGACACGGATCAAGACTGGGATTTGTCACTCCGTATGACGGAGAGGTATCACTGGGCCCACTCGGTAATGCATCATCATAATGAGCTCAAGGTGACCAAGTGTCTGGTCACGGGATCATGCATTACGGTACGAGTAAAGTGACTTGCCGGTAACGAGATTGAACGAGGTATTGGGATACCGATGATCGAATCTCGGGCAAGTAACATACCGATTGGCAAAGGGAATTGTATACGGGGTTACTTGAATCCTCGACATCGTGGTTCATCCGATGAAATCATCGTGGAGTATGTGGGAGCCAACATGGGTATCTAGATCCCGCTGTTGGTTATTGACCGGAGAGTCGTCTCGGTCATGTCTACATGTCTCCCGAACCCGTAGGGTCTACACACTTAAGGTTCGGTGACGCTAGGGTTGTAGGGATATGTATATGCAGTAACCCGAATGTTGTTCGGAGTCCCGGATGAGATCCCGGACGTCACGAGGAGTTCCGGAATGGTCCGGAGGTAAAGAATTATATATAGGAAGTGTTGTTTCGGCCATCGGGACAAGTTTCGGGGTTATCGGTATTGTACCGGGACCATCGGAAGGGTCCCGGGGGCCCACCGGGTGGGGCCACCTGCCCCGGGGGGGCACATGGGCTGTAGGGGGTGCGCCTTGGCCTACATGGGCCAAGGGCACCAGCCCCAAGGGGCCCATGCGCCTAGGGTTTCCAAAGGGGAGGATTCCTACTAGTGGAAGGCACCCCCTAGGTGCCTTGGGGGGAGGGAAACCTCCCTTGGCCGCCGCCCCCCTAGGAGATTGGATCTCCTAGGGCCGGCGCCCCCCCCTAGGCCCTCCTATATATAGTGGGGGAAGGAGTGCTGTTTGATCCACGCCTTTGGTTGCCTCCTTCTCCCTCTCCAACACCTCCTCTTCCTCCATAGTGCTTGGCGAAGCCCTGACGGAGTTCTGCAGCTCCACCATCACCACGCCGTCGTGCTGCTGCTGGAACCATCTTCCTCAACCTCTTCTTCCCTCTTGCTGGATCAAGAAGAAGGAGATGTTACGCTGACCGTACGTGTGTTGAACGCGGAGGTGCCGTACATTCGGCGCTAGGATCTCCGGTGATTTGGATCACGTCGTGTACGACTACTTCATCCACGTTCTTTGAACGCTTCCGCTCGCGATCTACAAAGGTATGTAGATGCATCCGATGACTCGTTGCTAGATGAACTCATAGATAGATCTTGGTGAAACCGTAGGAAAATTTTTGTTTTCTGCAACGTTCTCCAACAGCTTAAGCCGAGCAGCCTCATTGATCTATCTCTATAGATCTTAATGCCTAAAATGTACGTTGCCTCACCAAGGTCCTTCATCGAAAACTTGCCATTCAATGACTCCTTGACCGAGTTCAGCATCGAAATATCATTTCCGATCAGTAGTATATCATCCACATACAAAATCAAAAACACTATCGAGCTCCCACTTAATTTCTTGTATAGTCCTCTTCGCTTTTGATGAAGCCGAAACCAGTGACGACCTCATCAAAACGAATGTTCCAGCTCTGAGATGCTTGCCTCAACCCATAAATGGATCTCTTGAGCTTGCATACCTTACTAGTGCTAGTCGGATCGACAAAACCCTCGGGCTGTATCATATACACGTCCTCGGTTAAATTTTCGTGAAGGAAAGCCGTCTTGACATCCATCTGCCATATCTCGTAATCGAAATATGCAGCTATAGCTAGTACGATCCTCACCGACTTCAGCATCGCTACCGGCGAGTAAGTCTCGTCGTAGTCAATTCCTTGAACTTGTCCATAACCCTTAGCAACAAGCCGAGCTTTGTGGATCTGAACATTTCCATCCACATAGGTTTTCTTCTTAAAGACCCATTTGCAACCAATGGCCGTTACGCCAGGTGGCGGATCAACCAAGTCCCAAACTTGATTCTCATCCATGGACTTTAACTCAGATCTCATGGCCTCCAGCCATGCCTCGGAATCTGGGCTCACCATCGCTTCCGCATATGTGGTCGGCTCGTCGCTTTCTAGCAACAATACATCACACACTCTGCGCAATCGTTCCGACCTCCGTGGTTCCGGTGCCGCTTCCACTACGGGTTCCCTGACTGACTCCGGTATGATCTCATAACCACCCGAGCCGTCCCCGAGTGGTCCTCGAATTTCTTTGAGTCGGACCGTCCTCCCACAGGCCTCCCGACTGAGAAAATCTTTCTCAAGGAAAACCCCATTCCAAGCAACAAACACTTTGTTCTCTTCCCGGTTGTAGAAGTTATATCCCAAGGTTTCCCTCGGATATCCCATGAATATGCATTTATCTGACTTGGGTGTAAGCTTGTCTGACATAAGTTTCTTGACAAATGCTTCACAACCCCAAATCTTTAGAAAAGACAAACTGGGACTCTTCCCGGTCCACATCTCATGTGGTGTCTTGTCTACGGATTTTGATGGTACCCTATTAAGTGTGAAAGCTGCAGTTTCTAGAGCGTATCCCCAGAATGACAAGGGTAAATCCGACTTGCTCATCATAGATCAAACCATGTCCAACAAGGTGCGATTCCTCCGTTCTGATACACCATTTCTATGTGGCGTACCCGGAGGTGTGAGCTGAGGTACTATACCTCTGCTTTTCAGATGATCGTCAAACTCCTGGCTCATGTACTCACCTCCACGATCAGATCATAGAAGTTTTATAGTCTTGCCGAGCTGATTCTCCACCTCGTTTTGAAACTCTTTGAACTTTTCAAAAGTCTCTACTTGTGCCTCATCAAATAGACATATCCGTATCTACTCAAGTCGTCGGTAAAAGTCACGAAGTACTGATAGCCACCTCTGGCAGTTGTGCTCATTGGTCCACACACATCACTGTGTATCAGTTCCAACAGCTCGGATGCCCTCTCGCAACTCTTTGCGAAAGGAGACTTAGTCATCTTGCCGAGCAAGCATGATTCACATGTCTCGAACGACCCAAAGTCGGTCGAAGTTAGGAGTCCATCATCATGGAGCTTCTTCATGCGTTTCAGACTAATGTGTCCAAGCCGGCAATGCTAGAAGTATGTTGGATTTATCTCATTGGGCTTATGCCTCTTGACATTCACGTTATAGACCGGTTCCTGTGTAGGATCGAAAGTATGTCTAGAGGGGGGGGGGTGATTAGACTACTTGACCAAATAAAAACTTAACCTTTTCCCAATTTTAGTTCTTGGCAGATTTTAGCTATTTTAGGACAGGTCAAGCAATCATCACACAATTCAAGCAAGCATGCAAAGAGTATATTGGCAGCGGAAAGTAAAGCATGCAACTTGCAAGAATGTAAAGGGAAGGGTTTGGAGAATTCAAACGCAATTGGAGACACGGATGTTTTTGAAGGAAATATGCCCTAGAGGCAATAATAAAGTTATTATTTATTTCCTTAAAACCATGATAAGTGTTTATTATTCATGCTAGAATTGTATTAACCGGAAACATAATACATGTGTGAATACATAGACAAAACAGAGTGTCACTAGTATGCCTCTACTAGACTAGCTCGTTAATCAAAGATGGTTATGTTTCCTAACCATGAACAAAGAGTTGTTATTTGATTAACAAGGTCACATCATTAGTTGAATGATCTGATTGACATGACCCATTCCATTAGCTTAGCACCCGATCGTTTAGTATGTTGCTATTGCTTTCTTCATGACTTATACATGTTCCTATAACTATGATATTATGCAACTCCCGTTTACCGGAGGAACACTTCGGGTACTACCAAACGTCACAACGTAACTGGGTGATTATAAAGGAGTACTACTGTCGGGTGGTAGGATCGACATATGCCAACGGGTGGCTTATCATTGCGGGGGCCAAAAGAACGTCGCCGGTGCCTGGAAACGGGATGAGGCGAAGACATGCACGCCGGCGAATCTTACCCAGCTTCAGGGCTCTCCGGGGAGATAACACCCCTACTGCTGCTCGGCGGGGTCTCCACATGGTTACTAAGTGGACAAGTAGCTACAAAGCTCCTTGAGCTGCTTTGGATGGAAGGAGGAAGAAGGGCTCGGCTCAGCTTGCTCCTTCTCCTTGTATGTGTCTAGGTCTAGAAAGAGAGTCCAACCCTTTGCATGGGTGCATCGGGGGGTTTATATAGGCCTACCCCCCGGGGGTACAATGGTAATCCGACTGGGCGCGGGGCCCAGCTGTCCGTGACTATGCTCGCCGGCTTCTCCGCCGGCTTCTGGGGCCCGCCGGCTGGTGGGTCCCGCTGGCTGCCAGCTCCTGGGTCGACAGGCCGGCCCCACTGGCCAGGGCCTGGTCGGCGGCTGGTTACTGTTGCTCCGTGTTCGTTGGCGCAGGCTTGGTCGGGGTAAGCGTGGCTACAGTAACGCCGCCCTGGCGGGCGATTACTGTAGCCCCGCTGCACCTTGTCTCCTTAATGGGCGTCTCCTTCGAGGAGGGCGGCAGGCCGGCTACGCGAAGCCGGCCCTCTGTCTTGCCGGCTTGAGAGGGGGTGCGGCCGCCTTCGGCATCTCTCTGCCCAAAGGGGCCCACCGCCTCGGGGGCCACGCTGGCGGCCCGTCGTGGACGGTGTCAGAGCCGCCGTGGCTACAGCGCCGCGCCGGGCGGGCCGCAGCTGCCCGCACGATGCGCTGTACCAGGCGTGCTCCGGGTTTTGGGGGTGGCAGGCTCCGCTGTAGCCACGCCCCGCTTCATCATCGCAGAGTAGACGCGTACATCGCGGGTACGGCGTTGACTGCTTTATCGGAGCCGGCCCGGCAGTAGCCGGCCCTGCCATAGCCGGCCATGCCATAGCCGGCCCTGCCGTAGCCGGCCTTCCACAGTTTTATTCATGGGGGTAAAAAGGGCGGGCCGCCCCCAAAGCCGGCTAGGATGGTAGTCGGCTAGGGGGGAGGCGGCCCAGGTCTTGAGTCTCCTTATGAGCCAGATGGGCTCATAATTTTTTCTGAGGGGCCAGGGGAAGCCGGCTGGGCTACCCATGGCTATTTACCCCGACAGTAGTCCCCGAAAGGCGGGCGAGCTTCACGGCGGACGGAAGGACGGGAAGCTTGGCCGGCTTCATACCGTGAGGGGCCGACCTCGTCGTCGTAGCCGACTTCGGAGCACTTTTCGTTATTAGGGTGACCGTGGTTGACCCACGGGCTGGCCGCGGGCCCCACGATGAGCCACGTGGCGGGGAAGCCCTGCCATCGCACGCGCGCGACGGGACGCCGCCGCAGGCCCGGGCCCGCCACTCCCTGGCCTCGGCCCGGGCGCAGATCTTCTGTGGCCCGAGGGGACTGCCCGCCTCCCCGCGGCCGTTACTTCACGTCATCAAGGCGCGTAATTAACGCAGGCGTGGGGGAGATGGGCACGATCGATCCCCACGATCCCCCACGCCGCGCCTCCTCGTCTCTGGTGCACGCGCCTACAAGTAGGGGGGGAGGGGGAGAGGCACAGGCCTGTTCGCTCCCCCGCTCCCCGTCCCTCCTGCTCCTCCTCTTCTTCTTCTTCCTCGCGCCCGACGCAGGTCCGTGCCGCAGCCCACCCACGCCGCCATGTCTCTGGCTTTGTCGAGCTCGTGGGACGGGTCCAACGTCCACGAGGACCATATCGAGTTCCTCCGCCAGACCCGGCGCCTGCCCGCCGCCAACCTCGTGCAGGTGCGTCTGGCGCCCGCGAAGGAGGTCTCGCCGGTGCCGGAGGAAGGCGAGCGCGTCGTCTTCCGCGCGCACTTCCTCCGGGGCTTCGGCTTCCCGGCGAGCAGCTTCATGCGCTCCTTTCTTGAATTCTACAACCTCCAACCACACCACGTCACGCCCAACGCAGTGCTGCAGCTCTCGGCTTTCTTCTCACTCTGCGAAGGGTTCTTGGGGGTGCTGCCGACGCTGGAGCTCTGGGCGGAGCTGTTCCAGAACAAGCTCGGCACCGTCTCCGCCGGCGTGCCGGCTCCCTGCGGCGCCTTTATCGCGATGAAGAGGGCAAGCGACGACAACCCCTTCCCCCACATTCCTCTGATCTAGTCTGTCAAGCTTTGGCAGAAATCTTACTTCTACGTCAAGAACATCGCCCCGCACGGCGACTACGTCAATCTGCCGGCTTACGTAGCCGGCCCGCCGGCTGGGAGGCGGCGGACCTGGGGCTACCGGTCGAAGTCCTTGTCTCCGGCTGGGAACGCTTCCATCTCACGGCTTCTGGTGATGATCCAGTCGGAAGGTCTGCGCGCATCCGACTTGGTAACCGCCTTTGTCGAGCGCCGGATCCTGCCTCTCCAAAGCCGGCCGCACATGATGTGCCAAATGAGTGGCCGGTTCGATCCTTGCCGGGTGAGCACATGGGAGATGCCCCATGCCGAGGTGGCTCTGATGGCAAACTACGTCGCCAACTTGAAGCTCACCGACGAGTGGCAATTCGGCAAGGCGCCGTACTCCCGCGCCCATCCTCCGCCTATGGTAAGTTTTTCTTCTCGTCGTCTGCCGGCTTGGGTCAGCCGGCCTCTGACCAGGCGGCTCTTTCTTTTTTCTCTTCATCAGAATCCTCTCCTCCCGCTGCCAGCCGGGGCGGCCGGAGTCGACCGCGAGTACGCCCCGGACCGCACGGTGGACGACCCCGACGACCCGGATCTCTCTGCCGTCGCCATGGAGGATGCCGCCATGGGGGACGCCGCCGAGCTCGGCGGCACCGGGCTCTCGGCCAGTTTTGACGACTGGCCGGACGATTTTGAAGCCGAAGAACTCCCGCGCCACCAGCCGGCAACCGACCGCCGCGGCACGGGCCCGTCTGCCGCGCCGACTGCCGGTGGTGGAAAGGGGAAGCGCCGGGCCGCGCTCCCGCTCTTCGGAAGCCGGCCGAAAAGGCCGAAGGCCTCCGCCGCGGCCACGAAGCGCGAGGAGGCGGCGGCGAAGGCGGCCCGCTTCCGGAAGGCGGTGAAGAAGCCCCCCTCAGTTTCCGCGTAAGTCTAGTAGCCGCCTACGTGCTTGTTATTCTGAAGTTTCCTTTTCTTGAATGCTTTTCTGATTTTCTGAGCAGGGCGCCGCTCTCCCTCGAGCGAGGCCCAGCCGGCTCCGTGGTCGGGCCGAGCGCCGGATCCTCAGGGTCCCGCCGAGTGGACCCCCGCGCCGAACTTGACGCAGCCACGGAGCGCAACGCTCGCGAGGCGCGCGGAGAGAGGGAGGCGTCCGAGCGGGAGGCGGCGGAGCGGGAGGCCGCCCAGACGGCGCCAGGGCGAGCGAGCGCGGCGGCCGAAACTCCGTCGGAGCGGGCGGCCGCGGAGACGGAGGCGGAAGGCGCGCGTAGCCAGCGTCCGCTACTCGCCATCCCCCTCCAGACCTTGGATCCGGATATTCCTCTGCCCACGGCGGAGGAGATTATCCCCGAGCAGCCGCCGGTGCAGAGGGACGAAGTCCTCGGGGTTTCCGTTGAGAGGACGTCGCCGGCAGCGCCAGCCGGAGCAGGCGAAGGCGGCCAATCGTCGGCGGTGCCGGAGGAGCCGGCCGGGGCCGCGCCCGAGGCCGGAGCCGGCCTTGAGATCGAGCTGGCGGCGGGCCGGCCCGCTGGAGGGAGCACGGCCCCGCCGGACATGCGCCGAGCCGTGGGGGCCGAGCAGACGGCAGACGCCTTGGAGGCGGCCAGCTCCGCTACGTCCGGCTGGGCTCCCAGCAGAGGGAGCGGCGAGCTGAACATCGCGGCTCAAGAGGTTCGGAGCCGGCTGCAGGCACAGGCCGGCCTCCTGAGGCAATTCACTCAGGAGTTTCTGTCGACGCGGTCTGCAATCCGGGTAAGTCTTCACTCCTTGACCGCTCTGGTCCTTTGAATTTTTTCCGTGGGGGCGCGCTAGCGCACCCACTGGGTGTAGTCCCCGAGATCTGGGCCGACTGCAGCGCAGTCGGGTCGGATCTTACTTGACGACTATTTTGACTGTTTTTTCTGATCTCCAGGATTATCACAATTCTCGCGCTGCCGCCTTCAACTCCCAGGCTCGGGAGCTAAGCCGGAGGACCGAAGACCTCGCCAGCAGCCGGCGTAAGTGTTTTGTCCTTATTAATTTCTCGTGGGGGCGCGACAACGCACCCACTGGGTGTAGTCCCCGAGATCCGGGCCGACTGCAGCGCAGTCGGGTCGGATCTTACTCGACGACTTTTCCTTTGCTGACTTTTCTCTTTATTTTTTGCTCGTGCAGAGGCCAACGCCGACCTGCGGAGGGAACTCGGCGTGGTGCAGGCCGCTCTTCGTGCCAAGGACGCCGAGTATGCTGACTTGGTTCAAGAGCGCGACCGCCTGGCGACGAAACTGGCCGACCAAGAGGAGAGCCACAAGGCGGCCCTGCAAAAGGCACAGGACGGTGAGGCTACCCTGAGGGCGGAGTTCGAGGCCAGGGAGGCGAACTGGGCCGAGACGCGCCAGGCGCTGGAAGAAGGCTTCGGCCGGATCGAGGATCTCATCGATGGTAGGCTGTCTTTCTTGCTCTTCTTCCATCTGCCGGCCGCCTATGGTTTTGTTTTGACTTGTGTTTGCTGTCTTGCATAGAGTACTTCCCCAGCCAGTCCGTCCTTGCCGCCCAAGCCATCGAAGCCTACCGCGAGGAGCGCCGTCAGGCCGGGGTTGTGATTTCGCCGGATGCGAACCGGACGTTGTCGGAGCAGCTCATCGCCGTCCAGGCGCGGCTGCAGCCGGCCCACCGGTTGCTCCGCCGGCTCCAACGCGCCGGGGCGACGATGCTGGCCGCGCTCTGGCCCGGCCAGACAATTCCCCGCACCCCGAGCCGGACGGCCGACTGGCTCGAAGTCGCAGTCGGCCGCTCCGAGGCCTGGAAGGCGTCCGCGGCCCGTCTTGGAGCCGGGCGCGCGCTGGAGTTCGTCCGCGCGTGGTACCCAGGGCTGAGCCTGGACCAGCTGCGGACGTGGCGGTCGGAAGCCGACGCCGAGCTGGAGGAGGTGCGGCCGGCGATCGCGCAACGCGCCTCAACGACCGCCGAGTGCACCGACACCAGCGTCTTCGCGCCGGAGCTCAACGACGATGGCGCCGCCCAGACGGAGGAATGGTTCGGGCTGAACCCGGCGGACGGCGAGGACTCGGCTGAAGAGATCGCCTCCAGCGACGAGGGCGAGGACGACGAAGAGGAGGACGGCGAAGACGCCGAGCCGACTGGTGAGGCGGCCGACCGTCCCCAGCCGACCGTGCCTCCAGCAACGAGCCACGCGGGAGCGCGCCCTCTGCCGGAGACGATGATCAAGCCGAGGTTGGCCAGCCGGCCGCTCCTCCAGCCGGCGCGACTACTTCCACCGCCTAGCCCGGCTTGTCTGCAGCCCCGCCGGCTTGATCTGCCGTTCTTTTTGTCCCTGTCTTTCTTTTTGGACAATTTTAAGTTTCTGCAATTCCACCCACTGGGGGTGTATCGAACAATGTTGGACGTCGACCTCTCTGGAGGCTTTTTTGTGTAAATATTAATATATGCATGTGTTGGCGTTCACCCGAGTGTACTTTTTGTCCTTAGGCTCTTTCCTTTGCCGCCTTCCCTCTTTGGGAAGGCAAGTACTTGAGTTTTCTTGGATTTGAAGTAGACTGAATGTAAGCCGGCCGGCCGGCTACTCTGGTAGTCGGTCGGCGTGAGGCAGTCAGCCGGCTTTTGTTATATATGCAAGCCTGTTTGGTCCCTAGCCGTTTTTCATGTGGGTACCCTTTCCGGCTTGTGGCTCTTGCCAGCCGGGCAGTCGGTTCTTCGAGCTGCGGTTTCGGCAAGAACCAAGCCTGGGTGTCGGCACATTACTTGTCTGACTGTGGGTAGGGCTCCTAATATAACTCTAGTCGGCCAGTCCCCGGGCCGACTCGTCGGACCCGGTACCGGACAGGATAAATGAAAAGGTAATATCATACGCATGATAACTTTCATTCATAAAATAACGGGTGGCAGTCCCCGAGTCTTTCTCGGGGAGCCTACTATTTCATACTAAATACAAAAGTGGGCATAACACATACTGCGCTTTAACTGTAAAACTTCCGAAGGAGATTTGCGTTCCATGGTCGCTCCGACTCCTTGCCGGAGTCGTCTCTCTTGCGTGCCTTTGGCTTCTGCGCGTCGATGAGGTAGTAGGCGTCGTTGCCCAAGGCTCTGCTGATGATGAAGGGGCCTTCCCAGGGGGCTGCAAGCTTGTGCTGGCCGGCTGTTCGCTGGATCAGCCGGAGCACAAGGTCGCCCTCCTAGAAGGATCTTGGGCGGACCCTCCGGCTATGGTAGTGGCGCAGACCCTGCTGGTAGATGGCAGACCGGCTGAGGGCTAACAGCCGGGCCTCTTCCAGCAGGTCGACGCCGTCTTCTCGAGCTTCCTTGGCTTCTGCTTCCATGTACATGGTTACCCGAGGCGAGTCGAACTCGATGTCTGTTGGGATGACCGCCTCGGCACCATATAAAAGGAAGAAGGGAGTGAAGCCGGTTGACCTGTTGGGGGTAGTGCGCAGACTCCATAGGACAGCCGGCAGCTCATCGAGCCAGCAGCCGGCTGAACGCTCCAGAGGTACGACCAGTCGAGGCTTGATGCCGGATAAAATAAGGCCATTTGCTCGCTCCACTTGGCCGTTTGACTGCGGGTGGGCGACTGACGCAAGGTCCAGCCGGATACCTTGCACAGCGCAGAACCGTGCCAAGGCACCTTTGGCAAAGTTCGTGTCATTGTCAGTGATGATGCTGTGCGGTACGCCGTACCGGGTTGTTATATCTGCAATGAAGGTCACTGCAGTCGGCCCATTCAGCCTCTTGATCGGCTTCGCCTCGATCCACTTGGTGAATTTGTCAACGGCGACGAGCAAATGTGTCATGCCGCCGCGCGCCGTCTTGAATGGGCCCACCATATCCAACCCCAGACGGCAAAGGGCCAGGTGATGGGAATGGTCTTGAGTGCTGAAGCCGGCATGTGTTGCTGCGAGCTAAAAAGCTGGCAGCCTTTGCAGTGTTTGACTAGCTCTTTGGCGTTGTCCAAAGCAGTCGGCCAGAAGAAATCGTGGCGGAAGGCTTTGGCGACCAGTGATCTTGATGCGGCGTGGTGGCCGCACTCTCCTTGGTGTATATCCCTGAGGATCGTGATGCCTTTCTCCTGCTCGACGCATCGCTGCAAGACTCCGATGGCGCTGCGCTTGACAAGCTCTCTGTTGACGATTGTGTATGCTCCAGCCCGGCGCTGAACTTGTCTTGCTTCGTTTTTATCAGCCGGCAGCTCGTGGTTCACCAAAAAGTTGCGGATGGTTTGGGCCCATGATGGGGCGGCGACCTCCTCTGCCACCAATGTGGCCACAGCCACCAGGGTGGGCGGGCTGGGCAGTGCAGTGCTGGAGTCGGCCGCTGCGTGCTGTGCTGAAGAAGTCCCCGGGCCGGCTACCGCAGTCCCCGGGCCGGCTACCGCAGTCCCCGGGCCGGGTGCGGCGGTCCCCGGGCCGGGTACTGCAGTCCCCGAACCAAATATTGAAGTCCCCGGGCCGGCTGCTTGATTCTTCGAGCCGGACCCGGCCCCCTTGGGGTTAGGCGGCACGAAAATGGAGTCGGATTCCGGAGACGGCTTGATTGAAGGCTTGAGGAGGCGCTGCAGGGCGACGCCGGCTGGTATTGCTTGCCGCGTGGAGCCTATTTGGGCCAGAGCATCCGCTGGCTCGTTGTCGGCCCGCGGCACGTGAAGGAATTCACACCCGTCGAAGTAGCCGCTAATTTGCTGCACTAGGAAACGGTAGCTCGCCATGTTCGCGTCCTTGGCGTCCCAGTCGCCAGAAGATTGCTGCACCACCAAATCCGAGTCGCCATAGCACAGGATCCGGCGAATGCCAAGTTCCTTGGCAAGCCGGAGCCCGTGTATGAGCGCCTCGTATTCGGCTACGTTGTTGGAGGCGGCGAAGTGGATCTGCAGCGTGTATCTGAGCTTGTCTCCCTTTGGAGAGGTAAGGACGACGCCGGCTCCCAGGCCGGTGCGCATCTTTGATCCGTCAAAGTGCATGCGCCAATGGGTGGAGTCGGGCGCTGGTGGTAAGTACTGGGTCTCGGCCCAGTCGACGAGGAAGTCGGCCAGCGCTTGCGTCTTGATGGCGGTGCGGGGTTGGTAGAAGATCGTGTAGGGGGCCAGCTTGATGGCCCATTTGGCCACCCAGCCGGATGCATCCCAGCTGCCTATGATGTCGGCTAGCGGGGCAGTGCATACGACCATGATGGGGTGCTCTTGAAAGTACGGCTTCAGCTTCTTGGCGGCGAAGTACACGCCATAGCACATCTTCTGATAGTGCGGGTAATTTTGCTTCGAGGCGGACAGCACCTCGCTCAGGTAGTAAACCGGCCTCTGGACCGGCTGGGCTCGGCCTTCTTCGGGGCGTTCGACCACAATGACGGTGCTGACCACCCGGCTAGTGGCGGCAATGTATAGGAGCATGGGCTCCTTCTCAGTCGGTGCCGCCAAGACAGGCGGCGTGGACAACATTTTCTTCAGCTCGTGGAAAGCTTGGTCGGCCTGGTCATTCCACTCAAAGTGAGTGCTCTTCTTCATGAGGCGGTAGAGGGGGAGAGCTTTTTCTCCAAGCCGGCTGATGAAGCGGTTAAGAGAGGCCAGGCACCCGGTGAACTTCTGAATCTCTCTGAGCTTGGTTGGGACCGCCATCCTCTCGATGGCCTTGATCTTCACAGGGTTGCACTCTATGCCGCGTTCAGAGACCAGAAAGCCTAGGAGCTGGCCGGCTGGCACTCCGAACACGCATTTCTCCGGGTTGAGCTTGATCCGGAACCGGCGCAGGTTCTCGAATGTCTCCTTCAAGTCTTCCAGCAGAGTGCCACGCTTCTCCGTCTTCACCACAACATCATCCACGTAAACGTGGGCGTTCTTGCCGAGCTGCGTGAGGAGGCACTTCTGCATGCAACGCTGAAAAGTGGCGCCGGCATTCCTCAAGCCGAACGTCATAGTCAGGTAGCAGAAGGCTCCAAACGGCATGATGAAGGCGGTCTTCAGTTGGTCATCCGGGTTCAGCTTGATCTGGTGGTATCCCGAGTAGGCATCCAAGAAGCTCAACAGCTCGCATCCGGCTGTGGAGTCTATCACTTGATCAATCCTGGGCAGAGCGAAGGGATCTTTTGGGCAGGCTTTGTTGAGGCTCGTGTAATCTATACACATGCGCCATTTGTTATTCTTTTTCAGCACGAGAACCGGGTTTGCGAGCCACTCAGGGAAGAAAACTTCCATGATGAAGCCGGCCGCGAGAAGCCGGGCTATCTCCTCCCCTACGATCCTTCTCTTCTCCTCTGACAGTCGGCGGAGGGGCTGTTTGACTGGTTTAGCATCCTCTCGCATGTGCAGTTTGTGCTCGGCAAAATCCTTCGGAACACCCGGCATGTCCTTGGGGGACCATGCAAAGATATCCCGATTCTCACGGAGGAAATCGACGAGCTCGCCTTCCTATTTGCTATCCAGGCTCGCCCCAATGACGGCAAACCTCTCGGGGTGCTCGGGGTCAAGCTGTATCTTCTTGGTCTCCTTGGCCGGCTGGAAAGATCCTTGGGCGTCATACTCCTTGGAGTCGGCGGGTTGGTTTAGCTGCTTGCTGGCCAGGGCCACGACCCGGTCCAGCGTCTTCCTCTCGGCGACGATCACGAGGGATTCGGCCAGCCGACTGCTGGCCGCAGCGCAGTCAGCGGACTTCTTGTAGTCGCCGGCGATGGTGATGACACCCTTGGAGCTCGGTATCTTCATCTTGAGGTAAGCATAGTGGGGGACCGCCATGAACTTGGCCAAGGCGGGTCAGCCGAGCAAGGCATGATAAGGGCTCTCCAGGTCCACCACCTCGAACCAGATTGCCTCCTGGCGGAAATGATCCTTGCCCCCAAAGAGTACATCGATCTTGAGCTTGCCGATGGGGGCACAGGACAAGCCGGGTACGATGCCGTGGAACACCGTTCGAGTCGGCGCAAGTTGCTTTGCCTTGACGCCCAGCTTCTCCATGGTGTCGCGGTACAGGATGTTGATGCTGCTTCCGCCGTCGATCAGCACGCGGGAGAAGCGTGCGGCGCGCGTATCCGTTGCAAGGGTGGCCTCCAGGACCAATGCGTAGGAGCCGGGGGATGGCATCACCTCTGGGTGGTCGGCCCGGCTCCAGCTGATGGGTTTCTCCGACCAGTGCATGTGGCCGGCTGGGCTGGTGGCGGCCATATTGATCTCCTGTTGCTCTCGGCGCTTGCTGCGCCGGTCTTCGGGCTGGCTCGTGAAGACGACATAAGACGCTTGCTCGTCGGGGAACTCGTCCTGCATGGCGTCGACCGCGGGCCGGGCGGCTTTGGGCGGCGAGGTGATCTGTGCCCGCATCGGAGGCGAACTCGTCGGGGATGCGGGCCTTGTCGAAGAGGTTGGCGAGGCCGCTAGCCGCGCAGACGTCGGCGATGCCATGCAGCGCATTGCGGCAAGCGCCATCGGGCGAGCCAGGCTGGCTACGCCCGCGAGGGAGGAAAAGGGTTCCCGTCCAGAACAGGTCTCCGGACGACGGTGCACCTGGCCCCACGGTGGGCGCCAAATGTCGAGTGGTAGGATCGACATATGCCAACGGGTGGCTTATCATTGCGGGGGCCAAAAGAACGTCGCCGGTGCCTGGAAACGGGATGAGGCGAAGACATGCACGCCGGCGAATCTTACCCAGCTTCAGGGCTCTCCGGGGAGATAACACCCCTACTGCTGCTCGGCGGGGTCTCCGCATGGTTACTAAGTGGACAAGTAGCTACAAAGCTCCTTGAGCTGCTTTGGATGGAAGGAGGAAGAAGGGCTCGGCTCAGCTTGCTCCTTCTCCTTGTATGCGTCTAGGTCTAGAAAGAGAGTCCAACCCTTTGCATGGGTGCACCGGGGGGTTTATATAGGCCTACCCCCGGGGGTACAATGGTAATCCGACTGGGCGCGGGGCCCAGCTGTCCGTGACTATGCTCGCCGGCTTCTGGGGCCCGTCGGCTGGTGGGTCCCGCCGGCTGCCAGCTCCTGGGTCGACAGGCCGGCCCCACTGGCCAGGGCCTGGTCGGCGGCTGGTTACTGTTGCTCCGTGTTCGTTGGCGCAGGCTTGGTCGGGGTAAGCGTGGCTACAGTAACGCCGCCCTGGCGGGCGATTACTGTAGCCCCGCTGCACCTTGTCTCCTTAATGGGCGTCTCCTTCGAGGAGGGCGGCAGGCCGGCTACGCGAAGCCGGCCCTCTGTCTTGCCGGCTTGAGAGGGGGTGCGGCCGCCTTCGGCATCTCTCTGCCCCAAGGGGCCCACCGCCTCGGGGGCCACGCTGGCGGCCCGTCGTGGACGGTGTCAGAGCCGCCGTGGCTACAGCGCCGCGTCGGGTGGGCCGCAGCTGCCCGCACGACGCGCTGTACCAGGCGTGCTCCGGGTTTTGGGGGTGGCAGGCTCCGCTGTAGCCACGCCCCGCTTCATCATCGCAGAGTAGACGCGTACATCGCGGGTACGGCGTTGACTGCTTTATCGGAGTCGGCCCGGCAGTAGCCGGCCCTGCCATAGCCGGCCCTGCCGTAGCCGGCCTTCCACAGTTTTCTTCATGGGGGTAAAAAGGGCGGGCCGCCCCCGAAGCCGGCTAGGATGGTAGTCGGCTAGGGGGGAGGCGGCCCAGGTCTTGAGTCTCCTTATGAGCCAGATGGGCTCATAATTTTTTCTGAGGGGCCAGGGGAAGCCGGCTGGGCTACCCATGGCTATTTACCCCGACAACTACAGGTGTCTCCAATGGTGGATGTTGGGTTGGCGTATTTCGAGATTAGGGTTTGTCACTCCGATTGTCGGAGAGGTATCTCTGGGCCCTCTCGGTAATACACATCACATAAGCCTTGCAAGCATAATAACTAAGATGTTAGTTATGAGATGATGTATTACGGAACGAGTAAAGAGACTTGCCAGTAACGAGATTGAACTAGGTATTGGATACCGACGATCAAATCTCGGGCAAGTAACATACCGATGACAAAGGGAACAACGTATGTTGTTATGCGGTCTGACCGATAAAAGATCTTCGTAGAATATGTAGGAGCCAATATGGGCATCCAGGTCCCGCTATTGGTTATTGACCGAAGACGTGTCTCGGTCATGTCTACATTGTTCTCGAACCGTAGGGTCCGCACGCTTAACGTTACGATGACAGTTATTATGAGTTTATGCATTTTGATGTACCGAAGGTAGTTCGGAGTCCCGGATGTGATCACGGACATGACGAGGAGTCTCGAAATGGTCGAGACGTAAAGATTGATATATTGGAAGCCTATGTTTGGACATCGGAAGTGTTCCGGGTGAAATCGGGATTTTACCGGATTACCGGGAGGGTTACCGGAACCCCCCGGGAGCCAAATGGGCCTACATGGGCCATTGTGGAAAGGTGAAAGGGGCTGCCAAGGAGGGCTGCGCGCCTCCCCCCTCCCCTAGTCCTATTAGGACTAGGAGAGGTGGCCGGCCACCTCTCTCTCTTTCCCTCTCTCTTTTTCCCAAGGATTCCTAGTTGGAATAGGATTGGGGGGGGGGGGAGTCCTACTCCCGGTAGGAGTAGGACTCCTCCTGCGCCTCCCTCCTTTGGCTGGCCAGCCTCCCCCCTTTCATCCTTTATATACGGGGGCAGGGGACACCCCAAGACACACAAGTTGATCCTTGAGATCGTTCCTTAGCCGTGTGCGGTGCCCCCTGCCACCAAATTCCACCTCGATCATACCGTTGTAGTGCTTAGGCGAAGCCCTGCGTCGGTAGTACATCAAGATCGTCACCACGCCATCGTGCTGACGGAACTCCTCCCTGAAGCTTTGCTGGATCGGAGCCCGGGGATCGTCATCGAGCTGTACGTGTGCTAAGAACTCGGAGGTGCCGGAGTAACGGTGCTTGGATCGGTCGGATCGGGAAGAAGACGTATGACTACTTCCTCTACGTTGTGTGATCGCTTCCGCAGTCGGTCTGCGTTGGTACGTAGACAACACTCTCCCCTCTCGTTGCTATGCATCACCATGATCTTGCGTGTGCGTAGGAAAATTTTGAAATTACTACGTTCCCCAACAGTGGCATCCGAGCCTAGGTTTTTATGGTTTGATGTTATTTGCACGAGTAGAACACAAGTGAGTTGTGGGCGATACAAGTCATACTGCCTACCAGCATGTCATACTTTGGTTCGGCGGTATTGTTGGACGAGACGGTCCAGACCAACCTTACGCGTACTCTTACGCGAGACCGGTTCCCTCGACGTGCTTTGCACATAGATGGCTTGCGGAAGACTGTCTCTCCAACTTTAGTTGAACCAAGTGTGGCTACGCCCGGTCCTTGAGAAGGTTAAAACGGAGTCTATTTGACAAACTATCGTTGTGGTTTTGATGCGTAGGTGAGATGAGTTCTTACTTAAGCCCGTAGCAGCCACGTAAAACTTGCAAACAACAAAGTAGAGGACGTCTAACTTGTTTTTGCAGGGCATGTTGTGATGTGATATGGTCAAGGCATGATGCTGATTTTATTGTATGAGATGATCATGTTTTGTAACCAACTTATCGGCAACTGGCAGGAGCCATATGGTTGTCGCTTTATTGTATGCAATGCAAATCACGATGTAATGCTTTACTTTATTACTAAGCGGTAGTGATAGTCGTGGAAGCATAAGATCGGCGAGACGACAACGATGCTACAATGGAGATCAAGGTGTCGCGCCGGTGACGATGGTGATCATGACGGTGCTTCGGAGATGGAGATCACAAGCACAAGATGATGATGGCCATATCATATCACTTATATTGATTGCATGTGATGTTTATCCTTTTATGCATCTTATCTTGCTTTGATTGACGGTAGCATTATAAGATGATCTCTCAGTAAATTATCAAGAAGTGTTCTCCCTGAGTATGCACCGTTGCCAAAGTTCGTCGTGCCCAGACACCACGTGATGATCGGGTGTGATAAGCTCTACGTCCATCTACAACGGGTGCAAGCCAGTTTTGCACACGCAGAATACTCAGGTTAAACTTGACGATCCTAGCATATGCAGATATGGCCTCGGAACACAGAGACCGAAAGGTCGAGCGTGAATCATATAGTAGATATGATCAACATGACGATGTTCACCATTGAAAACTACTCCATCTCACGTGATGATCGGTTATGGTTTAGTTGATTTGGATCACGTGATCACTTAGAGGATTAGAGGGATGTCTATCTAAGTGGGAGTTCCTAAGTAATTTGATTAACTGAACTTAAACTTATCATGAACTTAGTACCTGATAGTATCTTGCTTGTTTATGTTGATTGTAGATAGATGGCTCGTGCTGTTGTTCCGTTGAATTTTAATGCGTTCCTTGAGAAAGCAAAGTTGAAAGATAATGGTAGCAATTACACAGACTGGGTCCGTAACCTGAGGATTATCCTCATTGCTGCACAGAAGAATTATGTCCTGGAAGCACCGCTGGGTGCCAGGCCTACTGCTGGAGCAACGCCAGATGTTATGAACGTCTGGCAGAGCAAAGCTGATGACTACTCGATAGTTCACTGTGCCATGCTTTACGGCTTAGAATCGGGACTTCAACGACGTTTTTAACGTCATGGAGCATATGAGATGTTCCAGGAGTTGAAGTTAATATTTCAAGCAAATGCCCGAATTGAGAGATATGAAGTCTCCAATAAGTTCTATAGCTGCAAGATGGAGGAGAACAGTTCTGTCAGTGAGCATATACTCAAAATGTCTGGGTATAATAATCACTTGATTCAGATGGGAGTTAATCTTCCAGATGATTGCGTCATTTACAGAATTCTCCAATCACTGCCACCAAGCTACAAGAGCTTCGTGATGAACTATAATATGCAAGGGATGAACAAGACTATTCCCGAGCTCTTCGCAATGCTGAAAGCTGCGGAGGTAGAAATCAAGAAGGAGCATCAAGTGTTGATGGTCAACAAGACCACTAGTTTCAAGAAAAAGGGCAAAGGGAAAAAGAAGGGGAACTTCAAGAAGAACAGCAAGCAAGTTGCTGCTCAGGAGAAGAAACCTAAGTCTGGACCTAAGCCTGAAACTGAGTGCTTCTACTGCAAGCAGACTGGTCACTGGAAGCGGAACTGCCCCAAGTATTTGGCGGATAAGAAGGATGGCAAGGTGAACAAAGGTATATGTGATATACATGTTATTGATGTGTACCTTACTAGAGCTCGCAGTAGCACCTGGGTATTTGATACTGGTTCTGTTGCTAATATTTGCAACTCGAAACAGGGACTACGGAATAAGCGGACGCTAGCAAAGGACGAGGTGACGATGCGCGTGGGAAACGGTTCCAAAGTCGATGTGATCGCGGTCGGCACGCTACCTCTACATCTACCTTCGGGATTAATATTAGACCTAAATAATTGTTATTTGGTGCCAGCGTTGAGCATGAACATTATATCTGGATCTTGTTTAATGCGAGACGGTTATTCATTTAAATCAGAGAATAATGGTTGTTCTATTTATATGAGTAATATCTTTTATGGTCATGCACCTTTGAAGAGTGGTCTATTCTTGTTGAATCTCGATAGTAGTGATACACATATTCATAATGTAGAAGCCAAAAGATGCAGAGTTGATAATGATAGTGCAACTTATTTGTGGCACTGCCGTTTAGGTCATATCGGTGTAAAGCGCATGAAGAAACTCCATACTGATGGGCTTTTGGAACCACTTGATTATGAATCACTTGGTACTTGCGAACCGTGCCTCATAGGCAAGATGACTAAAACACCGTTCTCCGGTACTATGGAGAGAGCAACAGATTTATTGGAAATCATACATACCGATGTATGTGGTCCGATGAATATTGAGGCTCGTGGCGGATATCGTTATTTTCTCACCTTCACAGATGATTTAAGCAGATATGGGTATATCTACTTAATGAAACATAAGTCTGAAACATTTGAAAAGTTCAAGGAATTTCAGAGTGAAGTTGAAAATCATCGTAACAAGAAAATAAAGTTTCTACGATCTGATCGTGGAGGAGAATATTTGAGTTACGAGTTTGGTGTACATTTGAAAAATTATGGAATAGTTTCGCAACTCCCGCCACCCGGAACACCACAGCATAATGGTGTGTCCGAACGTCGTAATCGTACTTTACTAGATATGGTGCGATCTATGATGTCTCTTACTGATTTACCGCTATCATTTTGGGGTTATGCTTTAGAGACGGCGGCATTCACGTTAAATAGGGCACCATCAAAATCCGTTGAGACGACGCCTTATGAACTATGGTTTGGCAAGAAACCAAAGTTGTCGTTTCTTAAAGTTTGGGGCTGCGATGCTTATGTGAAAAAGCTTCAACCTGATAAGCTCGAACCCAAAGCGGAGAAATGTGTCTTCATAGGATACCCAAAGGAAACTGTTGGGTATACCTTCTATCACAGATCCGAAGGCAAGACATTCGTTGCTAAGAATGGATCATTTCTAGAGAAGGAGTTTCTCTCGAAAGAAGTGAGTGGGAGGAAAGTAGAACTTGATGAGGTAACTGTACCTGCTCCCTTATTGGAAAATAGTACATCACAGAAAACTGTTTCTGCGACACCTATACCAATTAGTGAGGAAGCTAATGATGATGATCATGAAACTTCAGGACAAGATACAACTGAACCACGTAGATCAACCAGAGTGAGATCCGCACCAGAGTGGTACGGTAATCCAGTTCTGGGAGTCATGCTACTAGATCATGATGAACCTACGAACTATGAAGAAGCGATGGTGAGCCCAGATTCCGCAAAGTGGCTTGAGGCCATGAAATCTGAGATGGGATCCATGTGTGAGAACAAAGTATGGACTTTGGTTGACTTGCCCGATGATCGGCAAGCAATTGAGAATAAATGGATCTTCAAGAAAAAGACTGACGCTGACGGTAATGTTACTGTCTATAAAGCTCGACTTGTCGCAAAAGGTTTTCGACAAGCTCAAGGGGTTGACTACGATGAGACCTTCTCACCCGTAGCGATGCTTAAATCCGTCAGAATCATGTTAGCAATTGCCGCATTTTATGATTATGAAATATGGCAGATGGATGTCAAAACTGCATTCCTGAATGGATTTCTGGAAGAAGAGATGCAACCAGAAGGTTTTGTCGATCCAAAGGGAGCTAACAAAGTATGCAAACTCCAGCGATCCATTTATGGACTGGTGCAAGCATCTCGGAGTTGGAATAAACGCTTTGATAGTGTGATCAAAGCATTTGGCTTTATACAGACTTTTGGAGAAGCCTGTATTTACAAGAAAGTGAGTGGGAGCTCTGTAGCATTTCTGATATTATATGTGGATGACATATTGCTGATTGGAAATGATATAGAATTTCTGGATAGCATAAAGGGATACTTGAATAAAAGTTTTTCGATGAAAGACCTCGGGGAACCTGCTTACATATTAGGCATAAAGATCTATAGAGATAGATCAAGACGCTTAATTGGACTTTCACAAAGCACAAACCTTGACAAGATTTTGAAGAAGTTCAAAATGGATCAAGCAAAGAAAGGGTTCTTGCCTGTGTTACAAGGTGTGAAGTTGAGTCAGACTCAATGCCCGACCACTGCAGAAGATAGAGAGAAAATGAAAGATGTTCCCTATGCTTCAGCCATAGGCTCTATCATGTATGCAATGCTGTGTACCAGACCTGATGTGTGCCTTGCTATAAGTTTAGCAGGGAGGTACCAAAGTAATCCAGGAGTGGATCACTGGACAGCGGTCAAGAACATCCTGAAATACCTGAAAAGGACTAAGGATATGTTTCTCGTATATGGAGGTGACAAAGAGCTCACCGTAAGAGGTTACGTTGATGCAAGCTTTGACACTGATCCGGACGATTCTAAATCGCAAACCGGATACGTGTTTACTTTAAACGGTGGAGCTGTCAGTTGGTGCAGTTATAAACAAAGCGTCATAGCGGGATCTACATGTGAAGCGGAGTACATAGCTGCTTCGGAAGCAGCGAACGAAGGAGTCTGGATGAAGGAGTTCATATCCGATCTAGGTGTCATACCTAGTGCATTGGGTCCAATGAAAATCTTTTGTGACAATACTGGTGCAATTGCTTTGGCAAAGGAATCCAGATTTCACAAAAGGACCAAACACATCAAGAGACGCTTCAACTCCTTCCGGGATTTAGTCCAGGTGGGAGACATAGAGATTTTCAAGATACATACGGATCTGAATGTTGCAGACCCGTTGACTAAGCCTCTTCCACGAGCAAAACATGATCAACACCAAAGCTCCATGGGTGTTAGAATCATTACTGTGTAATCTAGATTATTGACTCTAGTGCAAGTGGGAGACTGAAGGAAATATGCCCTAGAGGCAATAATAAAGTTATTATTTATTTCCTTAAAACCATGATAAGTATTTATTATTCATGCTAGAATTGTATTAACCGGAAACATAATACATGTGTGAATACATAGACAAAACAGAGTGTCACTAGTATGCCTCTACTAGACTAGCTCGTTAATCAAAGATGGTTATGTTTCCTAACCATGAACAAAGAGTTGTTATTTGATTAACGAGGTCACATCATTAGTTGAATGATCTGATTGACATGACCCATTCCATTAGCTTAGCACCCGATCGTTTAGTATGTTGCTATTGCTTTCTTCATGACTTATACATGTTCCTATAACTATGAGATTATGCAACTCCCGTTTACCGGAGGAACACTTCGGGTACTACCAAACGTCACAACATAACTGGGTGATTATAAAGGAGTACTACAGGTGTCTCCAATGGTGGATGTTGGGTTGGCGTATTTCGAGATTAGGGTTTGTCACTCCGATTGTCGGAGAGGTATCTCTGGGCCCTCTCGGTAATACACATCACATAAGCCTTGCAAGCATAATAACTAAGATGTTAGTTATGAGATGATGTATTATGGAATGAGTAAAGAGACTTTCCAGTAACGAGATTGAACTAGGTATTGGATACCGACGATCGAATCTCGGGCAAGTAACATACCGATGACAAAGGGAACAACGTATGTTGTTATGCGGTCTGACCGATAAAAGATCTTCGTAGAATATGTAGGAGCCAATATGGGCATCCAGGTCCCGCTATTGGTTATTGACCGGAGACGTGTCTCGGTCATGTCTACATTGTTCTCGAACCGTAGGGTCCGCACGCTTAACATTACGATGACAGTTATTATGAGTTTATGCATTTTGATGTACCGAAGGTAGTTCGGAGTCCCGGATGTGATCACGGACATGACGAGGAGTCTCGAAATGGTCAAGACGTAAAGATTGATATATTGGAAGCCTATGTTTGGACATCGGAAGTGTTCTGGGTGAAATCAGGATTTTACCGGATTACCGGGAGGGTTACCGGAACCCCCCGGGAGCCAAATGGGCCTACATGGGCCATTGTGGAAAGGTGAAAGGGGCTGCCAAGGAGGGCTGCGCACCTCCCCCCTCCCCTAGTCCTATTAGGACTAGGAGAGGTGGCCGGCCACCTCTCTCTCTTTCCCTCTCTCTTTTTCCCAAGGATTCCTAGTTGGAATAGGATTGGGGGGGGGGGGAGTCCTACTCCCGGTAGGAGTAGGACTCCTCCTGCGCCTCCCTCCTTTGGCCGGCCAGCCTCCCCCCTTTCATCCTTTATATACGGGGGCAGGGGACACCCCAAGACACACAAGTTGATCCTTGAGATCGTTCCTTAGCCGTGTGCGGTGCCCCCTGCCACCAAATTCCACCTCGATCATACCGTTGTAGTGCTTAGGCGAAGCCCTGCGTCGATAGTACATCAAGATCGTCACCACGCCGTCGTGCTGACGGAACTCCTCCCCGAAGCTTTGCTGGATCGGAGCCTGGGGATCGTCATCGAGATGTACGTGTGCTAAGAACTCGGAGGTGCCGGAGTAACGGTGCTTGGATCGGTCGGATCGGGAAGAAGACGTACGACTACTTCCTCTATGTTGTGTGATCGCTTCCGCAGTCGGTCTGCGTTGGTACGTAGACAACACTCTCCCCTCTCGTTGCTATGCACCACCATGATCTTGCGTGTGCGTAGGAAAATTTTGAAATTACTACGTTCCCCAACAGTTTTTCCCGTGGTTCGGATAGGTGGTGCTATCCTACATCCACGTTGATGGAGGCTTCAACCCACGAAGGGTAACGGTTGCGCGAGTCCATGGAGGGCTCCACCCACGAAGGGTCCACAAAGAAGCAACCTTGTCTATCCCACCATGGCCATCGCCCACGAAGGACTTGCCTCACTAGCAGTAGATCTTCACGAAGTAGGCGATCTCCTTGCCCTTACAAACTCCTTGGTTCAACTCCACAATCTTGTCGGAGGCTCCCAAGTGACACCTAGCCAATCTAGGAGACACCACTCTCCAAGAAGTAACAAATGGTGTGTTGATGATGAACTCCTTGCTTTTGTGCTTCAAATGATAGTCTCCCCAACACTCAACTCTCTCTCATAGGATTTGGATCTGGTGGAAAGAAGATTTGAGTGGAAAGCAACTTGGGGAAGGCTAGAGATCAAGATTCATATGGTAGGAATGGAATATCTTGGTCTCAACACATGAGTAGGTGGTTCTCTCTCAGAACATATGAGTTGGAAGTGTAGATGTGTTCTGATGGCTCTCTCCACTAGTGAAGAGGAGGTGGAGGGGTATATATAGCCTCCACACAAAATCCAACCATTACACACAGTTTTCCAATCTCGGTGGGACCGAATCAACAAACTCGGTCAGACCGAAATAATAAACCTAGTGACCGTTAGAGATTTTCGGTGGGACTGACATGCAACTCGGTAGGACCGATTTTGTTAGGGTTAGGGCATAACGTAATCTGGATGAGACCGATTACACAAACTCGGTGAGACCGATTTTGGTAATTAGCTAACCAGAGAGTTGGTCAGGCAAACTCGGTGGGACCGATTTGCCCTTTTGGTGAGACCGAAAAGTTACAAAAAGGAAACACTGAATTTACATTGCAATCTCGGTGGGACCGATCCGCTCTTTCGGTGAGACCGAAAAGTTACGAAAGGGAAACAGAGAGTTTGCAATCCCATCTCGGTGAGACCGAGATCCCTATCGGTAGAACCGAATTGCTAGGGTTTGGCAGTGGCATATGACAAGTGAAACTCAGTGGCGCCGGATAGGAAGAATCGGTAGGACCGAGTTTGGCTTAGGGTTTAGGTCATATGTGGATATCGAAAAGTAGTTGAGGGTTTTGGAGCATATCACTAAGCACATGAAGCAAGAGGCTCATTAAGCAACACCTCATCCCTCCTTGATAGTATTGGCTTTTCCTAAAGACTCAATGTGATCTTGGATCACTAAAATATAAAATGAAGAGTCTTGAGCTTTTGAGCTTGAGCCAATCCTTTGTCCTTAGCATTTTGAGGGTTCCACTTTCACCATCCATGCCATGCCAATCATTGAGCTTTCCTGAAATAATCATCTTGGAATAGCATTAGCTCAATGAGCTATATGTTGTTATGAATTACCAAAACCACCTAGGGATAGTTGCACTTTCAATCTCCCCCTTTCTGGTAATTGATGACAACATATAGATCAAAGCTTCGACAAATGATAATAAGAATGAATTACATCATCGCTTTGAGAAGTATGTGATAAGTAAGAGCTCCCCCTAAATTTGTGCATATTTAAGATTTGCTTTGGACTGCAAATGCACAAAGAGTTAGAGTCATGGGTTACTCTTCCATGTCACATACATCTTGGTGGAGCGCTTAAAATGATAAGAATGAAATACATGCACTCATCACCAAGAAAAGTGAATGATCACACAAGATAGATAAGATAATAGCATTCACCAAGCATGCATAAGTGTAGCTTATGATCAAACACATGATCATCAATGTCTCACAAGCATATCAAAGTATCTCGAGCACTCAAAAGCAAACAAAGTTCGAAAAACCACCAAATAAAGAAAGAGAGAAAAGCAACACTCTCTCTCGAAGCCTATGATCTATATATTTTCTCCCCCTTTGGCAATAAGTTACCAAAAAGTTCCTAGAAAATGCATAGTGCTAAATCGACACTCAGGCTTGATCTTCAGGTGGTGGTGGAGTCCGGATCACTCCAAGGACGAAGGCTTCCGTAGACGTGGTTGGAGTTGGAGCTGAAGTAGATGCTGGAGCAGGTTGGGCTGGTGCTGCGGCTGGAGCTGAGGCGGTTGCTCTTGTGTCAGGAACTGGCACTGCAGACGACCTCATACCTCGTGGCACTCTGGCAAAGGCATCAGTGGTTGTCTTCCCTTTCCTCTCCTGCATGTCATCTTGGAGCTCCTCCACTACAGTCTGAATTTCTGTCACCTTGATATCCAGGTCATAGAACTTTTGTTCTACGATTCTCTCTAGGCTTGCCTAGTTCTGAGTTAGGGTGGCCAGTCCTTTCTCAATCCACAGGGTGGATGCAATCAAGTAACTGTGCTGCTCTTGCTTGTTCTTCAAGAAGTACTCAGATGCCTCCTCTTGAGTTGGCATCTTGGCAGCTTTCTCCTTTATTGCCTTCTCCTTCTTGGCTTGTGCATGGGCTGAAGATGGTTCATCTTTGGTCATCACAACTTGGTTGTCCTTGAACTCTGGATAGATAGGCAAATGTTCCTTGTCCAACAAGTATGTGTTTGTGCCCATTCTTGAGTTAATCAACATCTGGATCTGAGGGGCATATCCACAGCTCCTCTTCTGATCTGTTGCAGTCCTTTTGATAGTCTCTACCATGAGGCTCATGACCTTGAATTTCTGAGGCACATCAAAGATATGTAGCAAGTTAATGGCATGACCTCTGATCATCCTGTGATCTCCAGACTTGGGCAAAAGTGTGTGCCTAAGAATCCAGTTGATGGTTGGCAGCCCTGACAGAAGATAATGCACTGAGCCAAACTTGAACGTATCAAGTGCTTCATTTGGGATCTCCTTGTACATGTTTGACATTGAGTTATGATCCATCTTCTTCTTGGAATAAACATCCAAGTCATCTTCATTTTCCTCTGGGGCATTAATAAGCTGTGCCCACTCAGCAACTATTGATTGGTACCTCGTACCTTCAGACATCCAAATAATCCTCCCATCTGGATAAAAATGTGTTGTGGAGTAGAACTGCATGATAAGCTCCTCATTCCACTTTGTGAGCTTCTGCCCAACAAAGTCTGCTACTCCACATGCCTTGAAGCTGTCCTGCACTCCAGGGTAGTGCTCTTCATGTTCCTTGATATATTCCCAGTTGACCCATCTCATATCACAAACTATGAACTTCTTGTCAAGCAGCACTATCTCATAGAAATCCTGCTGTTCCTTGGTGTGAAACCTGTAATCAACAGCAGTCCTCCTCCTAATAGCATAGGGATCTGCTTCTCTCCACTTCCTCAGCCCTGAGTCTCTTCTGAGCTTCATATCCTCAGCCACAGGATGAGCATCATTGTGGTCTGGGATCTTGGGCTTGAGCTTTCTCAGAACATGCTCTTCATCATCTTCTTCAGCAGCTTCAGGCACTGGGGCCTTGTTCTTCTCAGCAGCTGGGATGCTTCTTGTATTCCTTTTTGGGGTAGACTTGGGCTTGGAGGCAGCTTTGGGTGCTTCTTTGGGCTTGGATGCAGGAGCCCCTGATCTTATGGCATCACCCATCAGCTTGGGTGCCTTAGGTGCTGGTGCAGCAACCTCTTCTTCTTCCTCTTCTTCCATGATGGAAGCCTTTCCAAGCACTCTGGCTACGGTCTTCTTGACCCTCTCCTTCCTTTTCTTTCCTTCTGCAGCAGCCTCTTTGGGTTTAGGCTTTTCAGGAATTTGAGTTGAGGCTCTGGCCTTTGGCATAGGCTACCTGCCTGCTGGCCTTTTGACCTTCATCCCTGGCTTTATGCTCTGTGCTGGGCCATATTCTTTCTTGAGCACAACTCTTTTTGATGTGGCTTCCTCTTCCTCTGCCACATAATCTTCATCCTCAGAATCTGAAGTTCTCTTCTTCCTTTGTCTTGTGGCAGCTTTTGGCAGGTTGCTAGGGGTGCTCCTGCTGCCATCATCTGAAGAACTTGAGGGACTAGTGCCCTCACTCATTTGCATTGGCTGCTCTGACAAATTCTGGCTATCACTTTGGTCTGACATGATGAACAAGCTGACTATTGACCCTGTGAACAGTTTATAAATGAGGTAGAGTGGATGAGCATCACAAAATGCAGAGGTTTTTGCAAAAGAATGATTCAAAAACTTAGTTTTAGTTTCCCACAGAAAGCATTTCGGATCTACCGATTTTTAAACTCGGTGACACCGAAGCAGTTTTTGGAACCTAAACTAGTGAACTCGGTCAGACCAAGTCACAGTTCGGTGGCACCGAGACTGCTAGGGTTTCACAAAGTTCCAAAATCGGTCACACCGATTAGTAATACTCGGTTAGACCGAGTCTCACTTGTGCAATGGCATAAGCCAAATCGGTGGGACCGAGTTTTTCAACTCGGTGGGTCCGAGATGGTTTCGGCGGAAACCTAACCCTAAAATTTTCGAATCAAACCTAATCTACGAGTTCGTTGACTGGATAGAAGTTTATCAAACGTGGCAAGAATCATTATGATCACAATGGGCTAGGAATCGGATTGGGGAATAGCACAAAGATCGAGTCCATACCCTAGTTCAGCGGAGACTCGCTACGGCGGCAACGGCAGGGTTGATTCCCGTTGATAGCGACGGAGACCAGCGACTGGAGGCGGCTGGCGGTGAGGAGACGGTCCGGAGACCACGTTGGCAGAGCGAGCTATCGCGCGGGCGAAGGGGTTCGGAGAAATTTCCAAATTTTTGCCCGTGACTATATATAGCCCGACCCTGTCGGTGTGACCAAGTGGAACAACTCGGTGGCACCGAGATGCAAAACTGTATGCAGTTATTGCAACTCGGTGTGACCGAATGGTTCAAATCGGTTGCACCAAGATCGAAAACATAGATCAACTTAATGATCTCGGTAAGACCGAAAGTGGGGTACCGGTCAGACCGAGAATCACAAAGAGGTTTTGGAAGTTTTAAGTCTATGACGAATCGGGGACTCCGAGTGCTCCTCACACAGAGTGGTTCGAATCTGACTTGATCAAATTTTGTGATGTAGCATGAATAGAGTTTGAGACAAGAAAAGCATAGATAGCTAGAGGAGGTTCTTAGGCATTCTTATCCATCCACTTGGCAAAAGGAAATAAAACCAAACAGTCAAAACAACAAGTGGATGTCCTCGAATGAGTAAAATATGCAACCAACATGCTCACACAATAATATGGCAATTGAAATATGTGACAAAGCATGCACAACCAATTCTAGCATCTATCAAGCAATTTGTGATGACTAGGTCACCTATATATATGAGTATATTGACTTAGGAGTCAAGTGAGAACACTTGATCATAGGTCATACTCATCGTTTAAGCTCAAGTGGGGTTACCACTTTTACATAAAGCATTGTTGTTTTCACATCTTTAGAGTTGCTTTAGCTCAAGTCTTAGAGTAAAGCTCCCCCTAGATGTGATATCCCCCCTAAGAGGGATGAACTAACCTTGGGTTTTGTCGATGATGACTTCATGTAGATGTTGAAGATGTGGATGCTCAATGTTGATGTAGATCACTTGGAGCTATCCATTTGAGAGAATTGCACTTTCAATACCTACATGGGTTAGTCCCACAAGGAACAAACAAGGATATCCATAGACATAGAGTGATGCACACACAAGATGATGTCTATGAAAACTTTTAGGTTACCTTGTCCCTTGTCTTACCAACAAGAGGGTTTGTGACTCCTTGAACTAGTGCAAGATGTGGAAGTTGATTGCACTTGTTCTTGCCAAAATGATAAGAGTGAAGTATGTTGGCGGAGTCACCCTCAAGAACTCTCTAGTTCTTCTTCTTTTGGATCCACACCATCTTGATGGGAATCCTTGGAGTTGTAGTCGTACTTGATGAAGTGGAACTTGAAGTAGTCTTGGGAATCCACTTGACTAAGGTCTTAGGAGCTTCTTCAAATGCATCAATTTCCTCTTGAAGCTTGTCCTTGCCTTTTTGCTTGTAGTCTTGTGGTGGAAGATCATCTTGAGCTTGTGTCCCCTTGAAGGAAGTATCATACTTCTCTTGTTGAGGAACAAACTTTGTCTTGGGGTATTGATCTTCTTCCCACTCAACTCCATTGGCATTGAACTTTCGTTCAAAACCAACACCTTGATTCTTCCGGTGCATTCCTTGCTTGCGCACAATTTCCTCGAATTGCTTACTCCCGGCAAGGCTTTTGTACACTCCTTTCTCTATAATTCCCTTCAATAAGCTATTTTCTTGCTCAAGTGTAACTTGGCTAAGAGAATCATTAGTGGAATCAAGAGAGCTACTAGAAGCAACAATATTGGATTTAGCATGATCATTGTTACTACTAGAGGAAGAATCTTTCTTGTTCTTGTTACTAGACTTGACTTGAGGCATGTAAGTGGATAAGAGTAAACGCTTGGCAATGTAATAAGAACTTTTCTTGCGGAGATCATCATTGATTGCCTTTAAAAACTCATGCTCTTGCTCAAGATTGAGCTTTTCAAAGCGTAACTTCTCATGAGCTCTTAAAAGTTCTCGATGATCTTCGAAGATAGTTTCATGAGCTAACTTAAGAGTGTTTAGTTCTTTAGTTAGAGCCTCAATCTTCTCCTTATCATTGTCATTTGTTTTATCTTGATTAGCATGATTAATTGACGTTTCATCATAGTATTCATCACTAGAGTTGTCAACAAGTAAATCATCATCACCTAACAAGTCATCTTCATCACTATTAAAATCAACATACTCGGGGTGTGTTACCTTAGGACCTTTGGCCATGAAGCATCTTCCAATTCCTTCATTTGGTGAGTCAAATATGTCGTAGGAGTTGGTTGACACAAGTGCTAGACCAGCAACACCTTCATTTTGATTATATTCAGAATCGGAGTGATAACTTCTCTCGGAGTGGCTGTGGGAGTCGGAGCCGGATACCCATTCACCAACATGAGCTTGATGTCTTTGTTTTGTGTAGCTCCTTGATGATTTTTCCTTCCTTTCCGAATCCTTGCTTCTCCGTGAGTATCTTCGTCCATAACGATCATCTCTACTCCTTCTCTCTCTTGGTGGTGATTCTTCTCTTTTGCTTCTTCTTTTTGGAGAGTCTTCTCTTCTCTTGTAGGGAGCCGTACACTCATTGGAATAGTGTCTGGGTCTTCCACAATTGTAGCAGTTTCGCTCTCGACTAGAAGATCTTTTGTCATTGTAGGACCTTGACTTGGAGCTTCTATCTTTGCTTCTACTCTTGTAGAACTTGTTGAAGTTCTTCACCATTAAGCTCAATTCTTCATTGAAGTTTTGTTTCTCACTTGATGATGTAGGGGCTTCACATGAGGCTTTATAGGCACCACTAGATTTGTTGTGAAGTTCCTCTTTATCCTTAAGTGACATCTCATGAGCAACAATTCTTCCAATTACCTCCGTTGGCTTGAGATCTTTGTAATTGGGCATCATTTGGATCAATGTGCACACGGTATCATATTTTCCATCCAAGGCTCTTAGAATCTTCTTGATGATGAATCTATCGGTCATCTCTTCACTTCCTAAGCCGGCAATCTCATTTGTGATGAGAGCAAGCCTAGAGTACATTTCAGCGACACCTTCACCATCCTTCATTTTGAACTTGTCAAGTTGACTTTGAAGCACATCCAATTTGGATTCCTTGACGGAGTCGGTACCTTCGTGCATATCAATCAAAGTGTCCCAAATTTCCTTTGCATTCTCAAGACGGCTGATTTTGTTGAATTCTTCGGGGCACAATCCGTTGAAGAGAATATCACAAGCTTGAGCATTGTATTGCAACATCTTCAACTCATCCGCAGTAGCTTCACGGTTTGGTTCTCTCCCATCAAAGAAGTCACCTTGCAAACCAACACACACAATAGCCCAAACGGCGGGGTTATGTCCAAGAATATGCATTTTCATTTTATGCTTCCAACTAGCAAAATTAGTACCATCAAAGTAAGGACCTCTACGGTGATAATTTCCCTCGCTAGATGCCATACTCTCCTAGGTTGTGAAACCAAGGCTATGACCACCAAAAGCTATGGAAATCAAAGCAAATGGAGGCCAAAGCTCTGATACCACTTGTAGGATCGAAAGTATGTCTAGAGGGGGGGTGATTAGACTACTTGACCAAATAAAAACTTAACCTTTTCCCAATTTTAGTTCTTGGCAAATTTTAGCTATTTTAGGACAGGTCAAGCAATCATCACACAATTCAAGCAAGCATGCAAAGAGTATATTGGCAGCGGAAAGTAAAGCATGCAACTTGCAAGAATGTAAAGGGAAGGATTTGGAGAATTCAAACGCAATTGGAGACACGGATGTTTTTCCCGTGGTTCGGATAGGTGGTGCTATCCTACATCCACGTTGATGGAGACTTCAACCCACGAAGGGTAACGGTTGCGCGAGTCCACGGAGGGCTCCACCCATGAAGGGTCCATGAAGAAGCAACCTTGTCTATCCCACCATGGCCATCGCCCACGAAGGACTTGCCTCACTAGCAGTAGATCTTCACGAAGTAGGCGATCTCCTTGCCCTTACAAACTCCTTGGTTCAACTCCACAATCTTGTCGGAGGCTCCCAAGTGACACCTAGCCAATCTAGGAGACACCACTCTCCAAGAAGTAACAAATGGTGTGTTGATGATGAACTCCTTGCTCTTGTGCTTCAAATGATAGTCTCCCCAACACTCAACTCTCTCTCATAGGATTTGGATCTGGTGGAAAGAAGATTTGAGTGGAAAGCAACTTGGGGAAGGCTAGAGATCAAGATTCATATGGTAGGAATGGAATATCTTGGTCTCAACACATGAGTAGGTGGTTCTCTCTCAGAACATATGAGTTGGAAGTGTAGATGTGTTCTGATGGCTCTCTCCACTAGTGAAGAGGAGGTGGAGGGGTATATATAGCCTCCACACAAAATCCAACCATTACACACAGTTTTCCAATCTCGGTGGGACCGAATCAACAAACTCGGTCAGACCGAAATAGTAAACCTAGTGACCGTTAGAGATTTTCGGTGGGACTGACATGCAACTCGGTAGGACCGATTTTGTTAGGGTTAGGGCATAACGTAATCTGGATGAGACCGATTACACAAACTCGGTGAGACCGATTTTGGTAATTAGCTAACCAGAGAGTTGGTCAGGCAAACTCGGTGGGACCGATTTTCCCTTTCGGTGAGACCGAAAAGTTACAAAAAGGAAACACTGAATTTACATTGCAATCTCGGTGGGACCGATCCGCTCTTTCGGTGAGACCGAAAAGTTACGAAAGGGAAACAGAGAGTTTGCAATCCCATCTCGGTGAGACCGAGATCCCTATCGGTAGAACCGAATTGCTAGGGTTTGGCAGTGGCATATGACAAGTGAAACTCAGTGGCGCCGGATAGGAAGAATCGGTAGGACCGAGTTTGGCTTAGGGTTTAGGTCATATGTGGATATCGAAAAGTAGTTGAGGGTTTTGGAGCATATCACTAAGCACATGAAGCAAGAGGCTCATTAAGCAACACCTCATCCCTCCTTGATAGTATTGGCTTTTCCTAAAGACTCAATGTGATCTTGGATCACTAAAATATAAAATGAAGAGTCTTGAGCTTTTGAGCTTGAGCCAATCCTTTGTCCTTAGCATTTTGAGGGTTCCACTTTCACCATCCATGCCATGCCAATCATTGAGCTTTCCTGAAATAATCATCTTGGAATAGCATTAGCTCAATGAGCTATATGTTGTTATGAATTACCAAAACCACCTAGGGATAGTTGCACTTTCATCCTGTTCTAGATTCAATATAAATAACCCATCAAGAATGGGTGCATAGCCGTGGAACATACCATTCAAATAAATCGAACAACCATTGTCCTTTAAATTGAATTCATAACCCTGACTCATCAAGCATGAGGCAGAAATAATGTTCCGACTAAGTGCAGGAATGTAATAAGAATTATTCAATTCCAAAATAAATCCAGAAGGAAGCTGGAGCTGCATCGCGCCGACCTCCAACGCAGCAACTCTTGCTTTGTTGCCGACCTTGATGTCAATCTCCCCTTGTGCCACATGCCTAGTTCTTACTAGCCCTTGCATTGAGTTGCAAATATGAACAACCGATCCGGTATCAAATACCCCAGAGCTACTAGGTATGTCAGCAAGGTAAACGTCTATAACATATGCAACAAGTGTACCTTTGCCTGAAGCAGCATTCCCGGCCTTCTTGCCATGCTCTATAAGCCACTTGCTACAGTTCCTCTTCGAGTGACCAGTTTCCTTGCAATGATAGCAAATGGTCTTTGAGTCAGGTCTAGATTTTGGTGCAGCGGCAAAAGTTACCATCTCCGTGCCCTTTGCCTTAGCCTTCTTCTTAGACCAACTCTTCTTGAACTTAGCCGATTTCTACACCATCAACACTTGATGCGTGCCTTTCTTAATATCCTGCTCTGCCACTTTGAGCACCCCATGCAATTCAGTGAGCTTCTTATCCATGCCATGCATATGATAGTTCGAGATGCATGTCCCATAGCTGGGCGGAAGAGAACCCAGAACTGCATCAGTAGCCAGCTCATCTAAGAGCGGGAAGCCCAACCGATCCAAAGCTTGCACATATCCGATCATCTTGATCACATGCGGGCTCAGTGGATCACATTCCTTCAGCTTACAATCCATCAAGGATCACGAGACGTTGAGCCTTTCGGTCCTAGCCTGCACCTGAAACATGCTCTTGAGGCTCTCGATCATATCGAAAGCCCCAACGTCTTCGAAATGCTGCTGCAAATCGGGCTCCATACAAGCCAGCATGAGGCAGCTGATCTCGTTTGATTCATCAATGAGTTTCTGGTAGGCATTCTTGGTTGTGGTACTAGCATTATCAGCAGGTTCCTCTGGAAGCGGATCCTCTAGAACATGTTCCTTTTTATCATGCTTGAGAACAATTCTCAAATTTCTATACCAGGTAGTAAAGTTTGTTCCATTTAGTTTATCCTTTTCCAGAATTGATTTCAATGCAAAGTTGGGTTGAGCAGGTGGTGCCATTGATCTACAACAGAAAAATATGCAATCACTAAGCAATGTGTTTATGTAGAGTAATTCTAGCCTTAATCAAAAATACTTCCACTAAAGTCAGCATCCCTCCGCAAACTCTCAGTGATTCAGGATCCAACTAGCACATGCGACTAGTGAGCTTTAGCATCACTGCTAGACAACATGTCTATCTGGTAAGCAACCCCTTGCTAATCGTATCTCTATACGACTCCTGTCGATCGGGTAGGTATCTCATACCCCGGCTCCCGACCTCTTTTGCCACAAGGCCCAAAACCGTTTTGATAGCCTTGTCAAGTCAACCTAATGCAGTGCATGTCCGTGTCCGACACGAACCCTTCAGTTCAAGGACACCTAGCAGCACCCCAATTTTATGAGCCCACTACTAGACGTACTTGACGTGCGAAGGTGCAACATCGGGGATGGCAATTCGCTTGATATTCATGAGGGATCTTTCTACCATTCTAACATGCATAGAAAACAAGGAAGCATAACAATCACAAATAAATACATATTGTGAAATAGTATGGCTCCTTCATGGATGTTCTTCCAGGTCGGCTCCAACTCCGATGACCATCTAGAAACTCCATCTTGTTTGTCACGCCGGGACGCCAAGCCACCAACCTGATCTCTATTATCCAACTACTACATCTAGTAATGAAATTTACATAGAGTCACAAGTCGACACGCAGGTCATTATACAATATAATGACAGCACTTTGGCTCCTGCCGGCTGACAAACATGACACGCAGGCCATGTATAATTTACACACATGTATCACATACACATGAGCCATACATTCACATCAAACCCTGCAAAATAAAGTTATGCATAGAATCGTATTCTACCGGTTTGAGTGATCGTGTACGAAATACAAGGCGCTATGCACACGGCGGTCCCGATCACGCCGAATTCTCTGATCTGACCGATCTCATCGATCATCGCGAATCCGATTCGGATTTACGTTTCACTGTTAACCCCAATGGCGGATAACCGACTGGTAGGGGTAGATCGTGTCACGACCTCATCGATTCCAATCATCAGAAAACATAGCCTCATCGATCCCCATGTGCAGTTGATCAAATCAACCGTGCACATAGCCATTCTTATCAATGACAACATATCTCATCTATTGCCTCCACATATCTAATATGCATATGATCTGAATCCAAATCCTATAACAGAGGCTCTGATACCACTGTTGGGATCTACGGTAGGGTGCGTCGATTGCAAATTAAAATTTCCTACGCGCAGAACAACCAAGAACATGCAACGGGAGATGGATCACAGTTCGTTACCACTAGACGCGCAGTGCCGTGCAGCGGATTGAGGTAGCGTCCGCGTGGATCGTCTCCTCCTCGTCTGATCTCCCTCGTACAACCGGTGATCAGTTCCCACGTATAGGTTCGCCGGACCGGCGCAAGTGCACCGCCTCTAACGGTATCCGCGCGTGCAGGAGGAACGTCATGCGGCGGACTGCTAGGTCCGATCACACAACCGGCAACGAGTGGAGGTGTCTATTCGCAACACATGCAAACCCTAGTGACAGCGCCGAAGCGATCAGCCGCGTGAGTGTGCGGCACCTCCACTATATATATAGGCGTCCGTCGCGGGCTCAACACTTGGGCCTCGCACGGACCCTAAAGCCCATAAGTCTACTCGGCCACAATCCGAATACAGTTCGGATCACATCCGACCAGTGTCCTCGGATCCGACCTCGTAGGTTCCTTCCCTTAAGCGCGTGACCCCTTAGGTTCAAGTCGGCTTGGTCGCAGTTCGGATCACCTCCGAACTGCACGGTTGGTAGCGGCCTCTAGCAAGGCATGCCGAACACCAAGCAGACTATGAAGCTGGTTAGCGAACCTGTACATCACACTTCCATTCCTTTTGCCACACGATATATGTTGTCGAGCTCAAGGCGAGTCTGTCATCCTTGTGTTAGCCCGACCTCTTTCTCGTTCCAGTGATGTCGACCACAAACCGGATTATCTCATAATCCTTGTCGCATGGCCATGCTTATCCTGGTCGGATCACACGAGGGGCCCAGTGTATATCTCTCCTGATCAGAGGGGCAAATCCCATCTTGCTCGACCATGTCTCGCAGCATGGGTCTGGACAAGCCTGAAACCTACCTTTGTAACTACCCAGTCACGGAGTAGCGTTTGGTCGGCCCAAAGCAAGTCTGTCAGCATCCCGTGTACATGCGTCAGCTCAGGTCTTAGGGCATAGAACATATGTTGTACTAGAGACTCACAGATGACATATCGCTGCGTCTCATAGTTGGGTCTGTCCGACTCGGACCTTATCTCGACTCGGATCCGACTACGTCGAATTCGACCAGATCCTTCCAAGTCCATATTATCCGGTTAGCATCGAATGCTCCATGGCTAGTGAGACCAAGCCATCGACCGTGTCATATGCCAGTCTAGTTGGTTGCGCGTCCACACATCCCTTTCGACTAGGGACCTTTTAGGACAGTCATCATACAATGCATAGTCCCACAAACAAGTCACGTACTTGCTGATACACATCATTGATAATGTCCAAGGACTATCTTTATTCATAAACACATAGGAAATATCATCATACATGATTGCCTCTAGGGCATATCTCCAACACAAGCTATGGGAAATGTTCCATGAGCAGAACTGTGGAAGGGTATTTGACAAGGAGAAGTTTGAGAAGGAGTTGGCCAAGCTAAAGAGTGAACATGAAAGGGAGTTGGCCAAGCTTAGGACTGAAAATGACAAGCTTTGCATTGAGTACACCAAGCTTGTTGATGATGTATCCAAGAAGTTTGATTGGCAGGATGGTAGGGTGGAAAAGAAGGTGTACCAGAAACAAGTGGAGGAGGAAGAACTTGAGAAGAAGATATGGTACCAGACATTTGGTCTATGTAACATTTGGATGTTTCTGAATCAATGTACCATATTACAAACCAAATCAAATCCTACAGTATCAAGTACTTAGTGAAGCAGTATTATTACAAACCAAATCCAACAGCGCACTTGCATACATAACCTAGGATAACAGAGGAGTTCAACCACTTTAGCTAGTTACCACTTGTATAAAAGTAATCTTTCAGCCTCCCAGATGGCTTCCTGACCCTCTTTGACCCATCCTGCACAACACTTCTAGCAGATTGTCTAGGAGCAATGAAAGATCCATTGCCAGCTCTATTGGCAGAAGCTGACCTGGTGTTCTTTGCTAGAGAAGACCTTGATGATCTGGTGTTATTTGCTGCTGAAGAAATAGTTGTGCTCTTCTTCTTGGGAGGTGGTACTCGTGTTGCTGAAGAGGTGTTGGTCCTGCTCTTCTTGAGAGGTGGTGGTGATGCTGTTTTAGCCTCAATATTGGTGCTCCTCTTCTTCTTGGAGGCTGATGTTGTACCTGGTGCTGCTACTGATGTGGAAGCAACCCTCTTCCTTGACCTAGAAGCTAACTGTGTTGACTCATTTGTTGTTGTAGGAGGTGTTGGTGCAGGTGCAGAGGCAGTAGGTACCCTTGGTGGCCTTTGTGCAGTTGCAGCCATTGAAGAACCAACCTCAGAGTAGTTAGCTCTATTTTCCTACACAAGAAGATTAGTTAGATCTATTTTCCTACAAATGAAATGAATGTAACAATGCAATGAATGTAACAATGCAATGAATGGACATACCTGGTGCTTGTTCATCCTCATCTGGAACTTAGGTTTCAATGGATCACCACAATTGTTGAACCAGTGCCCTTGCTTCTTGCAGTTGCTGCATTGTCACTGTACCAATCCTAGAAGTATCCTTTTAGCTGGCACCTCAAACAGGCCTTTCCTCCCGGCAGTTTGTTTTTTACCTTTCTTTTCTCTAAAAACAGGTGGAGATATATCATCACTAGGTGCATAAGACCAATGGTCAGGACCTGGCACAAGGAATATTATGTGCTTGTATGTTTCACAATACATGGGTTTCTTGAAGAAAGCATTCACATAGTCTTCGGGATGTATCTTCACTTTCTGCATTGCAGCAATGGCATGACTGCATGGGATAGCTGTCATGTCCCACCTCCTACAGTCACAGGTCTGGTTGTTCAAATTAGCACAATATGTGTTTTCAGAGCTACTTGTGACTTGCCATGTGCCTGGACCTGCCATGTATGCTTCACAATACTTAGCCCACTTCTTCGCCTCTTCTAAAATCTCTGAATACGTAGGTGTGATCTCCCATCTGCATGACTCTGTCTTTTCTCTGATCTCTGAAACTTAATTATCATCTTTGTTATTATGCCCTCTAACATAGTCCTGATTGGCTTGTTCCTAACATCCAATATCATTCTATTGAAAACCTCACTAAGGTTGTTTACTACCAGGTCTGTTTTGCACACAGTGTCCATTTTATACCTAGCCCATGTATGCTCTAGTATCTGTGACAACCACTGCCAAGCTTCTAAACTTTCTTTTTTCAAATTCTCCATGCCTAAATCATGACCATGTTTGGTAAAGGAATAGGCAGCCTGATCTAAATGTTTCTTAAGTTCCTCTCCTTTGAAACCAGCAGATTGGAAATTGGCATAAATATGTCTAAGACAAAACCTTTGTGGAGAGTCAAGGAATACATCATCTATTGAATTCAACAATCCCTGTTCAATGTAGTGTAATCTTAAGTGTTACTACTGAATAACATTTTACTCATGGCAAATGTAAAGGCAAATGTAAGGACTAGGTTCAGAACAATACATTCCGCCTGTCAGGCATAATTGTGTATTTGCCAAACTTATTGCCAGTTCCAATGACTGTTCTCAACTGTGTGAGAAACCATGTCCAACTGTCTGTCTCTTCCTTATCAACAACACCAAAAGTTATTGGGAAGATGTTATTGTTGTCATCCCTCCCTGTAGCTGCCAATATCTGCTGACCAGTGCTTAGCTTGATGAAGCAACCATCCAGACCTGCTAACATGATCACATGAGTGCCTAATTACATCAATGTAAGAATATCATATACATTTGTGAATACTTACCTATAAATGGCTTGCATCCATTCAGAAAACCCTCCTTGCATGCAAACAAGCAGTAAAACATATAGTGAAACCTTGGGGTAGGATCCGGGTTTAGTGGGTCCTCATGTGTTGTTACTATGCACCTACTGCCGGGGTTAGTATCTAGTACACACTGCAGGTAGTCCCTTATTCCGTGATACTGGAGTTTGTGATCTCCTTGCACAACCTCAACTGCTTGCTTCCTTGCCCTATATGCCAAGCTTTTAGGCACATGCATACCAAAGTTCTTCTTTGTGTATGACATAGTTGTGTCAACACCAGCTCCAGGGTTGGATCTGACTGTATCCTCACAAACCTTAGCAACCCAACTAACTGTCACCTTTGTGTTCTCTCCACTTGCTCCACAAGTGTGATCCAGGTTCATCTTCTTGATACTGAAAGTTGCCTCATGAGCTATCCTAGAGGCAACTATATAAAACTCACAACCATGATTTCTCTCAGAGCACCAAGCAATCACCCTAGTTGGTTCATTTCTGTGATACTCAAAATTCCTAAGAGTCCTCACATGAAAATTTCTAAGTGCTTCTCTAAACTGAACTACATTTTCAAGCACAAATGCATTGAAAATTGCTCATGTGCATCAGGCCTGGATGGATCATACCATCTCCTCTCCTTCTTCTGCTTCTTCCTACTCTTCCTTCCAGATGGCAGCCTTGGAGCATCCTCTTCATCACTTAGGCCAAAATCACCTAGAAAACAGTACTCATCAGCATCAGGGACATAATCTTCAAACTTGATGTGGTCAGGCTCACTGTGAGACTTGCTAGTTGGGCCAGGTTTTCTAATTGACTTAAGCTTTTTGGCTCCTTTTGTAGTTAGAGCAGCAGAATCCTCTGCTTGTTCATCTTTAGAAACAATTTGTTCTTCCTGCCAAAACTCAGAAGGTTCTGAGTTAGCTCCACAAAAGTGCTCTGCAGTATTAGTGCCACCCTCATCTTCACCCCTACACCAAGCTTTGTAAGAAATTTTCTCCCCTCTGTAATCACCCCTAAAGAACTCAAAATCTGAAGATGATTTGTCATCTTCAACTTCATCTTCTTCTTCTGGTACATCTTCATCTTCTTCTTCATCTGCTTCTTCTTCTACATCTTCTTCTTCCACAACTATTTTCCCCTTGTTCAAATTGATGCTTTGTTGTGTGTTCAGGTAGGGCTCATCAGGGGTTACAGCTGGCACACTAGCATTAGAGGCAGGGTACAAAACACATTCTTGTGAAACTCTGTAAACAACAGGTTCACCAAGATGATCAATGGGGATCTGTTCCTCAAGCATGATGTTATCCATGTTAACATCAGCTGGGCTTGGATCAGTAGCTTTTCTGACAGTGATGTTCAGTATCTTCTTATCAACAAATAAGTCAAGCATTTCCTCTAATGCCTCCTCACTATCCAGGGTCTCCACCCCTCCAGCCCCTCCAGCCCCTTTCCCTCTTCCTTTACATAAGTCAGAAAAGCATCCATTCCATAGCCCTCCAACTCAACCAATGATAATATGGTCGGATAACTGATATCTGAAGAAACTGAATACTTTCTCTCGATATTATCTGTTCCTTGAAAATGTAGCCTCAAGTCCCAAATCTCATCATCTAAGCTGTAGGATTAAATTGACAAACAATTATTTTTTAAGTCATTGAAACTTAAAACAATGACCAAATGCACTGAACATTACTGAACTTTCTTCTAATTACAGTGAATGCACTCACCAAATGCACTGACCAGATGAACTAAGCAAATGCACTTTCTACTACAGTGACATAACCAGTAAAATACAGTACCATGCCAAGAACAAACAAGTACTGACCCTAGTTCTAATTTGAACTAAAGGACCTAGAAATTTGAACTAAATGACCTAGAAACATGGACCAGTGCTTACCTCACTCCACCAACGGACGACGCCCAATTGTGACCGCCATCTGGATCTGCGTGGATGCCCTTCGCCACTGCCCTAGCCACGCGGACTGCCGGATCTGAGCTCGCCGGATCCACCTGAGCCGCGGGCGGTGATGGCCGTTGCGATCGCTGTGCCGGGAAGCTCGAGCTGCCTAGCGATTCGTCCACCTCTGAGTGTCCACCGCCCTCCTAGTCGGTGCCACCTTGGCTCAATAGCTCGCCGTCGACAGCATTTGGCTGCGCCGCCACCATCGCCCACCTAGGTCACTACGGGGGAGAGGAGGGGGAGAGGAGGAGGGACTGAGAGAGAGTGTGGCCCGACCGCCTACTTTGGTTCCGACCGAAACGGCCTGGCTAACAGCCATCAACGACTGCGTCGTCCACGCGCCGGGCCACGTGGGCTGACAGGTGGGTCCAACTCGTCAGGAAATCGGTTAAATCGCTAGTCACCACGGGTTTGGGTTTTTTGAGATAGCCGACCGCTCGTTTGGTAGCTTTCTGAGAAAAAATAAAATTTGATAGTTTTTTGTAACCCTAGCCTGTAAACTAGTAGTTTTATGCTATTTATTCTATTTTTTAGTTTGGTCCGTTTTGACCAACATATGACGTATGTGCAAGGGAAACTAGAAACCTAGCTGAGAACGTACCGAAAAGGATACAGGGACAACCGGCCACATGCAGAGGAAACGAAAAACTAAGCAACAATGACGTACTTGAAAGGAAAGCGAGACGGCCGGCCTATATGTCTATATTAGTTGCCAGCCCATGTTGCGCTAAGGACGCTCTCCGTCGCTCGGCTGAGGAGAGAACGCACGGCGTACAATATGCGTACGGCACCGCCGCTGCTGCCTTCCTCCAGCTCCATGTCCGTATTGGATTGAATCCGCGTAGGAGAACTACTCTAGTGCAGAGCCATCGATGTCCCGATCCGGATTCCACAAAGAATTCCTGCAATAAAAAGAAAGGCTGGACTAGAATCGAGCTAAATTGCATTGCAAATTCACAAGCCTGCAAGCATCTCACCCCAATCGACTTCGCCGGGAATTCGCCCAATGTTGTCTCCTTCGACTTCGCCAGAAAATAAGATACCGTCCAACAGAATCTATTCAATAACACCTGCAAGTATCTCGCCCCCGTCGACTTTGCCGGAAATCCGCCCAATATCGCCTCCACCGACTTCACCAGAAAACAAGAGTCGTCCAAGAGAATCTGTTCAATGTTGCCTCCGCCTACTTCATCGGGAGACTGCCCAATGTCACCTCATCAGACTTGGACGGAAAACAAACCAGCGTCAGACAGTTTTGGTTCTCTGGCAACCTACAGTTCATCGCTTCAAATACGTCAGCAACCGCTCTTCCTCCCCAACTCGCTTTGGCTGCTTGACTGCATCTCAATTTGATCTGATGTATTATTAGTTCTCTGGCAACCTACAGTTATTTGCTTCAAATACGTCTGCAACCTCTCTTCCTCCCCAACTCGCTTTGGCTCCTTGACTGCATCTCAATTTGATCTGATGTATTATTATTTTATTATTATATACTTGGCCCGTACTGATCTCTCTTTGGACGTATTTATTGACACCAATTAACCTTGATGAGATAGCAAAATTTCTTACTTAGAGATCCATGCCGATGACCATATCCTCTAGGACAAAGATTAAAGGTCCTGAATAATAGTGGTATGCATTAGAGATACATTCATGTATATGACTGACAGTAACATTAGCAACTGTCGTATGTTGTCTTTTCTAGGGAATTGAGAATTCTGCTAGAGCTGCTTCCTACAGTTTATCCCTTTGGATTTACTATATAATTTACGTTTTTTCCTAAGGGGAAAATGAGTTCAGTTATAACCCTACTCACGACATGCGTGTACCCTCGGTAGATGCATTTTCCACACACATTCATGGTTAATCTACAGGCCTATCAGTATATTTTACATTGGTGGAGAGAACATGTAATACCTTACGGTGATGTAGATTGGTGACCAGAACACAGTATTGCAGCATATCATCTTAATCTTGTATTTGGTTAGCACAGACTACGCTACCAAGTAGCCCAAAGTTCCAAACTCATATATGTATAGTTGGTGATCATGTAGATGCTTGTCAGTATGCTAGGTGATTACTCATGAGTGCTTGCAAGGGTGGATGAATTAGTGCAGATCTTTGATCCATGCAGTTTTTGGAGGTACAACTTTTACATGTCACTGACGTCCTAATTTAAAAGTAGTCTATACCATTAATTTATTTCTCATGTGCTTCATGAAGTTTTTGGTAGTTCACTGTATCATGAGGACATAGTATTTGGAATACGTTATGGATCATCTCACCCCTAAGCAGTGACAAGTCAGAGGTACTTGAGGAAATTACTTGAGTTGTTGTTTGATAATTTAGTTCCCAATTCTCATTTTGTTTCTATCTAAATCCCAAGGCCTATACTCTGAGAACTCATTAGTAATATTTCATTGGTGACAAACTTAGCAATACTGTTGAGAGAGTAATGCTCGTTTGTGAATCTAGCTGCAACAAGTAGCAATTTGAATTGATGCAAGCAAGTAGTGACGAAGAACAAGATGCTCCTGATTCTGTAATATGTGTCGTATAATACACTTCTATTTTTGCTGTGGTATCACAATACTGCCTTCGTCATATTTTTTATGTTAATGTGACATAGATAGTTGATCAGACTCAGCTTGCTGGTTACTAACATACATAGTTCTCTGCCCGTATCTTGCTGGAAAATTCAAAAATTCAGTATTCCCTTCAATCAAGTGCTAGATACATCCGTTTGAGCGTAAAGTAATATGGATTGGATGGAGTAGCTCTTTTTTATTGAGAAGTGAGCAGAAACAGGGACTAACCAGTCAAAACTTGTACGCTGTAGTGCATGACTAACTCCAGGTGTCCATGTGTTTTTTTAGATAAGTCCAGATGTTTTCTTTTTCTAAGAACGTACGTGCTGTGTAGGCCAAGTCCTTATATTTGGGCCAAGCCCAAATAATGCAAAAAAAAAACAAATGAAATATAATTTTCAAAACCAAACATGTTATATTCAACAACAAAAATGATTTAAAATTTTCAAATAATGTTTTCAAAAATTACAAAAAAATACATTTTAAACAACACGTGTTATTCTGGACAACAAAAAGACTATTCCATGCATCACTACTTTATCATCGGATGAAAGTGCGGAGCTGCAATACATCCCGATGAACGATATTAGGAACATTTCTAGCAGATTAAGGCATAGCCTAGTAGTGGGAAGGGGCTGATGTCTTCCCACTCACCCAGATTTAAGGCATGGTATTTGCAATTTGGATTTGTTGCATCAATTATATTATAGAGGGTTCCATTACAGTCTTTCTGTCAAAAAAAAATATTAAGAACATTTCTTCACATTCACACTTCATGGACTGAAAAGCGATACTTAGGGTCACATTATTTCTGGCGTTCGTCGAAAATTGGATATAAGAAGTGTTGAGAAATGACACGTGAAGCAGGTTTTATTAATTTTATCGTCCGTTGCAACGCATGAACATTTGTACTAGTACTACATAAAACTTTAATCATCTCACTACTAGGAAAAAGGCTAAAGATGAAATTGATACTAATGGCGCATCAGAGAAGTGGTGCACCACTACTATATACTAATGGCGCACCATGTGAAGATGTGCCATTAGTGTGGAAGACGCTAATGGCGCACGAGGCACAAGATGCGCCACTAGTAACAAATTATTATTTTTCATTTTTTCAAACATACTAATGGCGCATCCAGGCAAAGTGCGCCATTAGTAGTTAGAACTACTAATGACGCACCAGGCATAGAGTGCGTCATTACTGTTTTTTTTTATTTTTTTGCAAAATTACTAATGACCCACCGTCGCATAGTGCGTCATTACTAGTTTAAACTAGTAATAGCGCACTGTGCCACGGTGCGCCATTAGTATAAAAATTATTTTGAATTCACGAATATCACTAATATTATGATATCATGAATATTTTTAAATTGTAGCCTTCATTTCTCGAGCACTTTTTAATATCATGAAAATTTTTAAATTTCATGGATATTTTTTGAATTCATGAGAACACTCGATCTCGATCCCCTCCATCTTGATCTCGATTCTCCCTCCATCTCGATCTCGATCCTCCTCCATCTCGATCGCTACCCCTCCCATCTCGATCTCGATCCCTCCCCGCTCCATCGTCACCGACGAGCACCCCCCGCACCCGCCCCTGCTCCACCGCCGCCGACGAGCACCCCCCGCACCCTCCCCCGCTCCACCACCGCCGACGAGCACCCCCCGCAACTGCCCCCGCTCCACCGCCGCCGACGAGCACCCCCCGTACCCTCCCCCGCTCCACCGCCGCCGACGAGCACCCCCGCACCCTCCCCCGCTCCACCGCCGCTGACGAGCACCCCCCGCATCCGCCCCCGCTCCACCGCCGCCGACGAGCACCCCCCGCACCCTCCCCCGCTCCACCGCCACCGACGAGCACCCCCCGCACCCTCCCCCGCTCCAACGCCGCCGACGAGCACCCCCCGCACCCTCCCCCGCTCCACCGCCGCCGCCGATGATTTTTTCAAATAACAAATTTGATGATATTTTTTAAAAAAATATTACTGTTTTTATAAAAAAATATATTACTATTTCATATTCATATTCATTTTAAAAAAAATAATAATAATAAAGTGTATACTATAATTGTTGTTAAACAACAATTGTTACTGTTTTTATAAAAATATATTACTGTTTCATATTCATATTCATATTCATTTTTTTAAAAAAATCTTACTTATGGCGCACGGGTGGCTGGTGCGCCATTGCTATCTAAAAAAAGAAAACTTATGGCGCACTGTCCCGCTGGTGCGCCATTGCTATGAAAAAAAACAGCCGCACCTTCCCCCCTCCCTCTCGCGAGACTACTTCGATTCGTCCCTCTCCCTCCACCGCGCCGCTCCACCGCGTCGCCGCCGCCGCTGCCCCGACCCACTGCGCCGCAGCCGCCCACGCGCCCCCGCCGCCTCCCTCTCCCCTTCCTCCCCCTCGAGCGCCGCCTCCCCCCAAGCCCCACCCTCCCTCGAAACCCTAGAAACCCCGCGCCCCCCGCGTCGGCCCCTGCCCTGCGCCGCCTCTACCTCAGTCCGGGCACGGGGTGCAGGACGACGACCGCGGCCGCCAGCCTCCCCACGACCAACCAAGGCGCCCAGGAGGACCGCCGCCATCTTCCTCTTCGACTACGAGGACCCGGACGAGCGCGGACGCCCTCGAGCCATCCCTTCGACGCCGCCGCCGCCGACCCCGACCCCAACCCCTCCGGCGACCGGCCGCGCCCGCCCAGGTACCTCTCCTCCTTCCTCCTTCCTCCCTCTCCTCCTTCCTCCTTCCTCCCTCTCCACCCTTCCCTGACCCCTCCGGCGATCGGCCGCGCCCGCCCAAGTCTGTTCTTTGCAGGATCAGAACAAGTTTGTAACAGGATGCTCTACAATTTTTTTTTCAATTGTGCTGTGCTGTTTACAAGGATGTAGAAGTCACCCTAAAAAAGGATGCAAAAGTCTTTCAGTGCAGATTAACTTTGTAGGTTGGAGTTTGGTTAGCCATGGTTCAGCCAACTATTTCTAGCTTGATTGTTTGGCTGGTTTAGGTGGTGTAATCTAGTGCTGTGCCGCTGATGCAACTGGTGTCCATGAGTACTTATAAATCTGGTTAGAATTAGTTTAAGAATTGATCTGTGTGTATCAATGTGATTGTAGTTTTTCTTGTCATCAAGTTTAGTTGATGTTTATTTAAATATAGCTTATATGATCAGCCACTCTATGTATGATTGTGGCTTGAAGGTTCTGGAAGAACGTTTTTCCTTCAAATTCTATCTGGTGGCATTGTCCTAGACTCCTTAGTTCTGTTGTTAATTGTGCTTCTATTAAAAGAATTGGGAGTTACTCACTGTACTAGAACTCTGTAGGTTCAATTTTGGTTAACTAATACTGACGTTATGAGAATGTAAGCACCTATTATTGCTACTGATATCATTGGCTCATTGCTGCCTTTGTGCAATGCAGAACTGTTAAGAGTGATTTGGAGGATTCAAGATTCTGTGAAGCTCTTTTGACATTTAAAGCTCAGAACTGAAGGTACTTAATAAACTCAAAAGCATTGATGATAACTCTTGTTGCCTAGAAACAGAGGTAGTTTACACATAAACAACAACTTTAATAAACAGAGAGACAAGTGTTAAATCGGTGAAAGTAAAAAAGTGTAGTAGTAGTACTTGGTACCAATAATTCTCTGGGCAAAGCAAAAGAGCAAGAGGAGGGAGACATGGAATAAGTATTGACCTGAAATGTAAACTGAACCCAAAACAAGACTATCTGCATTTAAACGAGTCCCAATGGACCTACTGCCAGCTTATTTGTTCTAGGACAGTATAGTTTTACAAGCTTCGACAACTTTTTCTTAACTGCTGCTGCTGCTGTTATGCCTGTATTCACTGCTGCTGCTGTACTTGTCATGATGCTGTACTTGTGATGATGCTACTTGTGATCTTCTGAATGACCCATTGGCGACTTCATTATGCGGGGATAATGATTTTGCAGGTACCCCGAGAGGCCCTTGAGTTTGCCGAAATGTCGATTAACTTCTGTTCCGGCAAATTCGGGTACTCCATATGTCCTATTTTCAGCAAAGGTCATGCTGAAATTTTTCGTGAATTTTAGCATGACTTTGCTAAAAATAAGACATATGGGGTACTTGCGACTAATGTTGATTATCTTCTGCTCAAAATTTATACTACTATAATGTTGTAAGGGTACTAATTGGTCTCTTCTGCTGCTTATCAGAGATGGGGGGAAGCAGCCACCGCCGCTCTGCCTCACCGGAGTACGAGTTGGATGCTTTCGAGTTCTTCACTATCATACTTTCTTCTTCAGTATCAGCCACGAGGCAGGTATATAAAACGAGAGATCTCCCCTTCACCCATCTCATTATGATAACTCTGTTGTTTGCTACATCACTCGTTGTCCCAAATTGCAGAGGCTGCCTGACGCTTTTATGAAGATGCTGGGTGATGATCCGCCAGATAATGTGAAGCTCCGACAGGCCGGCAGCGGGGTTCACAGACTGTGGGACGTGGAGTTGGTGATCGAGGAGGGCCACATGTACCTGTGCCGTGGCTGGGAGAAATTCTACAGTGCCTATGACCTGCGGACCGGGTACTTTCTTCTCTTGAGGTACGACGATGACGCCACAATGCTCATCGTGAAGGTTTTCAACAAGACTATGTGTTGCATGCGCTACGCTGAAGACGAAGATGCCAGTGCGTTCTGCCTCTTCTTATTCCTCTACATTTGGCTTTGTCTCACATCGATTGTTAACGGTCATTGTTGCATTTGGACAGGCAATGGGAGCAGCAGCAGCAACACTGGCTACAGCCAAAGCAGCAGCGATTATGGCTGTAGCAAAAGCAACATCGATTCTGGCCTTAGCGAAAGCAGCAGCGATTCTGGCAGCAGCGAAGACAATAAGAAGGATGATCCGGACTGGAGTGGGGGAGAAGAGGAGCAGAGTGGGGATGAGGAGCTGCAGGATGACGATGGGCATCAAGTTGAGGATGACCTAGCGCTGGTGGTGGCTGACCAAGGGCAAGAGATGGTGGTGGCTGACCATGGGCAAGAGATGGTGGTGGCTGACCATGGGCAAGAGATGGTGGTGGCTGAGGGTGGCCTCGCGATGGTGGTGGTGCCTGACAATTACCACGCACCGGTGGTGGCGCCGGCAATCCCACAGCTGGGCGACATGACCACGCCAATTGTGGTAGAAGACTACATCCCATGGCTGCCTCCACCGCCTCGCCGCTCTTGGCGCATCAGGCTGAGGAAGGAGAAGGAGAAGAACAATGAGAACTGAACTATGTCAGGTATGTCAGATCTCCAAAATGATATATATATATATATATATGTATATATATATATACTTAGTTACCTATTTATCTCTAATATGCTTAGTTTCCTATAGGTTAGCTCCAAAATTATTTATGTTAGCACAAAATGATCAAGTTTACATAATAAGCTTTATAGTCTTCTTCTTATTCTTCTTCTTATCCAAAATGACATATGTTAGCCTCATTTTACCTAAGTTGGCTCTAATATGCTAACTTAGAGCTTATATGCTTAGTTTCCTATAGGTTAGCTCCAAAATTACTTATGTTAGCATAAAATGATCAAGTTTACATAATAAACTTATAGTCTTCTTCTTATCCAAAATGACATATGTTAGCTTCATTTTACCTAAGTTGACTCTAATATGCTAACTTAGAGCTTATATGCTTAGTTTTCTATAGGTTAGCTTCAAAATTACTTATGTTAGCACAAAATGATTAAGTTTACATAATAAGCTTATAGTCTTCTTCTTATTCTTCTTCTTATCCAAAATGACATATGTTAGCTTCATTTTACCTAAGTTGGCTCTAATATGCTAACTTAGAGCTTATATGCTTAGTTTCCTATAGGTTAGCTCCAAAATTAGTTATGTTAACACAAAATGATCAAGTTTACATAATAAGCTTATAGTCTTCTTCTTATTCTTCTTCTAGTCTTCTTCTTCTTCTTCTTCTTCTTCTTCTAACTTCTTGTTTATCATTTTGCAGATTTGATTTAATTCACGGAATCTTGCATGGATGGAGTGCTTCTTTTCCATTTGTGTTTATATTTTGTATCAATGTGAAACTTTTGTGAATTGATGGATAACGGTGTTGAATGAACATTGTGAAACTTTTGTAATATGTAACGATGAAACTATGTGTTGGCTATGTATATATATATATGATGAAACTTGTGTGTTGGATATGATCTGGTGGACGCAGGTAACATCGCTACATATGGCCCCCTGTATGTAAGCTAAGCAGATCTGTGTTGTATGTTATCTCTAATATTTTTTAACCTGTGAAAATATCAGAAATGAAAAAAAAATCCCTAATATTCATACTAGTGGCGCACCACACAAGACACTAATGGCGCACTGTTATAATTACACTAATGACGTATCACTCAACAGTGCGCCATTAGTATGCCAAAACACATGATTAAATATAACCCCTGAGAGGCATACTAATGGCGCATGGTGTTTTATACTAATGGACTGCTTGGTGCGCCATTAGTAAGAAATACTAATGGCATGATACTAATGGCACACTAATAGTGCGCCATTAGTAGACAAAACTGGTACGCCATTAGTATGCCTTTTTCTAGTAGTGTCTGGAGTGGCAAGGAGCATGCGGTTGCAATCGTTTGGTCGTCAGTTCGATTCCTAGCATCGCGTTTGGCTCATTTTTTGCTTTCCCTTTTTTCTCACTCGGTACAGCTCGATGGGCCGGCCCAATCAGGCTGCCTCCCTGGCGCCGTGACACTAATTTGACGCAAAGAGCGTACAGTAGGAGCTCCCGTTGGTAGCCTCCGACGCGTGGTATTCCTGTGCTGCAGGAGCCTGGTGTTGTACTGAAGATTTGAGATTTATTTGAAACAAAAAATGTCCGATGTGAGTTGCTGCAGGTTACGGTGGTCATGCAAAGCTTTGGCAAGTTCATGGAGGGGCAATGGGGCACGTAATAAACAAAATAAAGGAAGGAAAATTGTGTAACTTGGTCTTGTTGACAGTTTGCATGGATGTGTTCTTCTTTATCATGGCAGCGTGTTGGTAGTGCTCAAGGACTGTACCAAGGAGGGAGCTAAGAACTTACTATGGGCAGCGACAAGGAAAGGATAGTGATGATGCATAGGGCTTGTGTAGCCTGGATTGCATGGTGATATGATTATGCATACGCATGGCGTCAAGCAATGGATGTAGATGTGTGGGACGGACACGACGCAAGGTGAAATATGGTTGCAGTCGAAGAAGTTTCAGCTGGGTCGGACTAGACAGTCTGACGGATCGATGCGAGTCGGTTGGTACAGAAGATAATGATGAGATTGGCAACGATAGATGGAAATTTCTTCGAAAACACATGAAAACTTTAAGGAAGAAGAAAAAAATGTGGCAAAAAAGACAAGGTTTGCCGTTCCCACCAAGCAAACTTGTCATAAAAACGTTCGCTTGCGACCACTTCACAGGCGACCCTCGCTAGATAACATTACCGTTCCTTTATGCACGGCTTCTTTTTTTGTCCTTACCAATTGTATGCACGCAAACTTTTTGTCTTAAGTTCGTATACATCATAAAAGCAAATTAACGTATCAATAAATAACTCATCGACGGGTACGACACGTACAACACTAGGAAAGCTAATAAACTCTATACTACTCCCTCCATTTCAAAATACTCCTTCATTTTCGATTTATAGAACTCAAATTTAAAATCTCATCAACCAAAGCATTTTGTAAGTGAAGAAATGTATCTCGTACTTTACAAAACTACTCAAATTGAATACATGCATTAATTTGGATTAATTGCAGTGCATGCATGCTTGACCACTAGATGAGTAGGAATATTACATGCATTGGTGTGTTCCTTTTTAATTCTTGCATGCAAAGATTTAATGTGCCTTGAAAACTAAAATGAAATGAAGATGAGCCCTTTAAATTAGAAAAACAAAAAAGTTAAAATAAGCCCTATAAACCAGAAAGAAGGGAGCATAACGCGTTTGCGCTTTCCGAGGTTTAACTTTGACCATAAATTAACCAACGAGATCGACTGTGGCGAGAGCAAAAATTATATAATTGAAAACTTCCTTTGAATATGAATTTATTGATATAATTTTTGCTCCTGCCGCAATCAGTCTTGTTGGTTAAATTTATGGTCAAAGTTAAAACACGGAAATCAAGGACGCACTATATTTTGAAACGGAGGAAGTACTTATCTACTACACAACGCTTTTCTTTTATATAAAACAAACACATGCAAAATTCACTAAAAGAACAACCTTTTTTAGCGAAATAGAACAACGACCTAAGCAACAACGAGCACGTCATGCCTCTACCCAGTCATCTAGGGCGAGTTTGGTTGCCTGCCTCGAGGCCAACTAGGCCCGCACAGTGCAGCATGTTTTTGGACCTCGGTTGTTTTGTTCCCTGCATACACTGTTCAGCCCGCATAGCACGGTTCTTAAAGCACCCCTAGCTCTGGCCCGTTGGGAACAGCCGAATGGCAGTTTTCCGAGAGCCAGTCCCGAGCGATGCAGTGAGGCGCACGTGGGTGGCTCTCTGGAGACGTGTGTCTCGAGCTAATCCATCTCTCTCTCTCTCTCTCTCTCTCTCCCTAATCCTCAATCCCCTCTCTCTCCCTCTACTCCGGTGCGATCCCAACATGGTCTTGTGTGCGTCCAACATGGCGGACGTGGAGCAGAGGCTGGAGCAGCTCGAGATGGCCATGAGGATGGGCGGCGTGGGCGCCGGCGCCGCCCCCGACGACAACTTCGGCACCCACCTCGCCACGGACACTGTGCACTACAACCCCACCGACCTCTCCCATTGGGTCGAGAGCATGCTCTCCCAGCTCAACGCGCCGCCGCCCCTCCTGCCGCCCCGCAGCTCAACACCTCCACCTCCTCCACCTTCACGGGCGGCGGCTACTTTGATCTCCCGCACTCCGTTTGAAGTAAATATGCCCTAGAGTCAATAATAAAGTTGTTATTTATATTTCCTTATATCATGATAAATGTTTATTATTCATGCTAGAATTGTATTAACCGGAAACTTAGTACATGTGTGGATACATAGATAAACAAAGTGTCCCTAGTATGCCTCTACTTGACTAGCTCGTTTATCAAAGATGGTTAAGTTTCCTAGCCATAGACATGTGTTGTCATTTGATGAACGGGATCACATCATTAGAGAATGATGTGATGGACAAGACCCATCTGTTAGCTTAGCATAATGATCATTTAGTTTTTCTGTATTGCTTTCTTCATGACTTATACATGTTCCTCAGACTACGAGATTATGCAACTCCCGAATACCAGAGGAACACCTTGTGTGCTATCAAACATCACAACGTAACTGGGTGATTATAAAGATGCTCTACAGGTGTTTCCGATGGTGTTTGTTGAGTTGGCATAGATCGAGATTAGGATTTGTCACTCCGTGTATCGGAGAGGTAGCTCTGGGCCCTCTCGGTAATGCACATCACTATGAGCCTTGCAAGCAATGTAACTAAAGAGCTAGTTACGGGATGATGCATTACGGAACGGGTAAAGAGACTTGCCGGTAACGAGATTGAACTAGGTATGATGATACCGATGATCGAATCTCGGGCAAGTAACATACCGATGAGAAAGGGAACAACGTATGTTGTTATGCGGTTTGACCGATAAAGATCTTCGTAGAATGTGTAGGAGCCAATATGAGCATCCAGGTTCCGTTATTGGTTATTGACCGGAGATGTGTCTCGGTCATGTCTACATAGTTCTCGAACCCGTAGGGTCTGCACGCTTAATGTTCGATGACGATTTGTATTATGAGTTATGTGATTTGATGACCGAAGTTTGTTCGGAGTCCCGGATGAGATCACAGACATGACGAGGAGTCTCGAAATGGTCGAGACATAAAGATTGATATATTGGACAATGTTGTTCGGACATCGGATGAGTTCCGAGAGGTACTGGATAATTATCGGAGTGTCGGAGGGTTATCGGAACCCCCGGGGAACTAATGGGCCTCTATGGGCCTTAGTGTAAGAGAGGAATGGCTAGGAGGGGCTGGCCACCCCCCCTTGGGTTCGAATTGGACTAGGGGAAGGGGGTGCCCCCCTTTCCTTTCCTTCCCTCTCTCCCTTCCTTCTCCCCCCTCTTCCTTAGGTGGAAACCTACTAGGACTTGGAGTCCTAGTAGGTTTCCCCTCTCCCGGCGTGCTCTAGGAGGGCCGGCCGGCCTCCCCTCCCCTCTCCTCCTTTATATACGGGGGCAGGGACACCCTAGAACACACAAGTTTCTCTTAGCCGTGTGCGGTGCCCCCTCCACAGTTACACACCTCGGTCATATCATCGTAGTGCTAAGGCGAAGCCCTGCGCCGGTAACTTCATCATCACCGTCACCACGCCGTCGTGCTGATGGAACTCTCCCTTGTCCTTAACTGGATCAAGAGCTTGAGGGGCGTCATCGAGTTGAACATGTGCTGAACGCGAAGGTGCCGTACATTCGGTACTTGATCGGTTGGATCACGAAGACGTTCGACTACATCAACCGCATTACTAAACGCTTCCGCTTTCGGTCTATGAGGGTAGGAGGACACACTCTCCCCTCTCGTTGCTATGCATATCCTAGATAAATTTTGCATGATCGTAGGATTTTTTTTAAATACTGCATTCCCCAATAGTGGTATCAGAGCCAGGTCTATGCGTAGATGTTATATGCACGAATAGAACACAATGAGTTGTGGGCGATAATAGTCATACTGCTTACCAACAACGTCTTACTTTGATTCGGCGGTATTGTTGGATGAAGCGGCCCGGACCGACATTACATGACTGCGTTCATGAGATTGGTTCTACCGACGTGCTTCGCACACAGGTGGCTAGCGGGTGTCTATTTCTCCAGCTTTAGTTGAATCGAGTTTGACTATGCCCGGTCCTTGTTGAAGGTTAAAACAACACACTTGCCGAAAAATCATTGTGGTTTTGATGCGTAGGTGAGAACGGTTCTTGCTAGCAGCCCGTAGCAGCCACGTAAAACTTGCAACAACAAAGTAGAAGATGTCTAACTTGTTTTTGCAGGGCATGTTGTGATGTGATATGGTCAAGACGTGATGATATATAAATTGTTGTATGAGATGATCATGTTTTGTAACAGTTATCGACAACTCGCATGAGCCATATGGTTGTCGCTTTATTGTATGAAATGCAATCGCCATGCAATTGCTTTACTTTATCACTAAGCGGCATTGATAGTTGTAGAAGAAATAGTTGGCAAGACGACAACGATGCTACGATGGAGATCAAGGTGTCAAGCCGGTGACGATGGTGATCATGACGGTGCTTTGAAGATGGAGATCAAAAGGCACAAGATGATGATGGCCATATCATATCACTTATTTTGATTGCATGTGATGTTTATCTTTTATGCATCTTATTTTGCTTAGTACGGTGGTATCATTATAAGATGGTCTCTCACTTAATTTCAAGGTACAAGTGTTCTCCCTGAGTATGCACCGTTGCTACAGTTCACATACAACGGCTGCAAGCCAGTTTTGCACAAGCAGAATACTCAGGTTAAACTTGACGAGCCTACAATATGCAGATATGGCCTCAGAACACTGAGACCGAAAGGTCGAGCGTGAATCATATAGTAGATATGATCAACATAGTGATGTTCACCATTGAAAACTTCTCCATCTCACGTGATGATCGGACATGGTTTAGTTGATATGGATCACATGATCATTTATATGACTAGAGGGATGTCTATCTGTTGGGGAATGCAGTATTTCAAAAAATTTCCTACGATCATGCAAGATCTATCTAGGAGATGCATAGCAATGAGAGGGGAGAGTGTGTCTACGTACCCTCATAGACCGAAAGCGGAAGCGTTGAGTAACGTGGTTGATGTAGTCGAACGTCTTCGCGATCCAACCGTTGAAGTACCGAACGCACGACACCTCCGCGATCTGCACATGTTCAGCTTGGTGACGTCACTCAAACTCTAGATCTAGCTGAGGCCGAGGGAGAGTTTCGTCAGCACGATGGCGTGTTGACGGTGATGATGAAGTTACCGATGCAGGGCTTCGCCTGAGCACTACGACAATATGACCGAGGTGGAAATCTGTGGAGGGGGCCGGCTGGCCTCATGGGCGTGCCCCAAGGGGGGGGGGGGAATCCTACTCCTACTAGGAGTAGATTCCCCCTTTCCTAGTCCAACTAGGAGGGGAAAGAAAGAGGAAGACAGAGAGAAGGAAAGGGGGGCGGTCCCCCCCATTCAGATTAGGATTGGGGGGGGGGGGGCGCCTCCACCTGGCCGCCGCCTCCTCTCTTCCACTAAGGCCCATGAAGGCCCATTAACCCTACGGGGGCGGGGGGGGGGGGGGTTCCAGTAACCCCTCGGTACTCTGGAAAATGCCCGTACCTATCCGAAACCTTCCCGGTGTCCAAACATAACCTTCCAATACATCAATCTTTATGTCCCGACCATTCCGAGACACCTCGTCATGTCCGTGATCACATCCGGGACTCTGAAAAACCTTCAAAACATCAAATCACATAACTCACAATACATATCGTCATCGAACGTTAAGCGTGCGGACCCTACGGGTTCGAGAACTATGTAGACATGGCCGAGACTCATCTCCGGTCAATAACCAATAGTGGAACCTGGATGCTCATATTGGTTCCTACATATTCTACGAAGATCTTTATCGATCAAACCGCATAACAACATACGTTGTTCCCTTTGTCATTGGTATGTTACTTGCCCGAGATTCGATCGTCGGTATCATCATACCTAGTTCAATCTCGTCACTGGCAAATCTCTATGTCTCCTTCCTTGACTTGATCGCGGATGGAATTGAAGCGTCTCTTGATGTGCTTGGTTCTCTTGTGAAATCTGGATTCCTTTGCCAAGATAATTGCACCAGTATTGTCACAAAAGATTTTCATTGGACCCAATGCACTAGCTATTGCACCTAGATCGGATATGAACTCCTTCATCCAGACTCCTTCTTTTGCTGCTTCCAAAGCAGCTATGTATTATGCTTCACACATAGATCCTGCCACGATGCTCTGCTTAGAACTACACCAACTGACAGCACCACCATTCAATAAAAATATGTACCAGTTTGTGACATAGAGTCATCCGGATCAGTGTCAAAGCTTGCATCGATGTAACTGTTTACGACGAGCTATTTGTCACATCCATAAACGAGAAACATATCCTTAGTCCTTTTCAGGTATTTCAGGATGTTCTTGACCGCTGTCGAGTGATCCACTCCTGGATTACTTCGGTACCTCCCTGCTAAACTAATAGCAAGGCACACATCAGGTCTGGTACACAGCATTGCATACATGATAGAACCTATGGCTGAGGCATAGGGAATGACTTTTATTTTCTCTCTATCTTCTGCGGTGGTCGGGCATTGAGTCTCACTCAACTTCACACCTTGTAACACAGGCAAGAACCCTTTCTTTGCTTGATCCAGTTTGAACTTCTTCCAAACTTTATCAAGGTATGTGCTTTGTGAAAGTCCAATTAAGCGTCTTGATCTATCTCTATAGATCTTGATGCCCAATATATAAGCAGCTTCACTGAGGTCTTCCATTGAAAAATTCTTATTCAAGTATCCTTTTATGCTATTCAGAAATTTAGTATCATTTTCGATCAACAATGTCATCCACATATAATATCAGAAATGCTACAGAGCTCCCACTCACTTTCTTGTAAATATAGGCTTCTCCAAAAGTCTGTATAAAACCATATGCTTTGATCACACTATCAAAGCGTATATTCCAACTCCGAGATGCTTGCACCAGTCCATAAATATTACCAATTATTTGACATTCATCACAAAATAAGACAAAATTACGGGCATCCTTGAAGAGAGTAGGCCAATAAAAACTGGATTGCAATGCCTTATGTGCAGTTCTATCTCTAACATGGTGTCCTCCATAAGCCTCGGAGTGACACTTGCGTAGGATCTGTTCCTATTCATGCTTAGGTACACAACGTCTAATGAAACCATCCACTCCTTCTTTATAAAGGTGTGGGTCATCCCAGAAGTAATGTCTTAAATCATAGAAAACCTTTTTCTTTTGCTGGTATGTGAAACTAGGTAGTATAAATTTAGCAACAATGTAATTGGCATAATCAGCATACCATGGAGCAGTACGAGAAGCATTTATGACAGCTAATTGTTCATTAGGAAAGCTATCATCTATAGGTAGTGGGTCATCAAGAACATTCTCTAACCTAGACAAGTTGTCTGCAACGGGGTTCTCATCTCCTTTTCTATCAATAATATGAAAATGAAATTCTTGTAGTAGGAGAACCCATCTAATAAGTCTAGGTTTAGCATCTTTATTTTCCTTAAGATATTTAATAGCAGCATGAACAGTGTGAACAGTTACTTTAGAATCAATAATATAAGGTCTGAACTTATCATAAGCAAACACAACTGCTAAAAATTTGTTTTCAGTAGTAGCATAATTTCTTTGGGCACTGTCTAGAGTTTTACTAGCATATTGGATAACATTTAATTTCTTATCAACTCTGTGTCCTAGAACAACACCTACAACATAATCACTAGCATCACACATAATTTCAAAGTGTAAATTCCAATCAGGAGGCTGAACAATAGGTGCAGAAATCAAGGCTTTCTTAAGTATTTCAAATGCTTCTACACAATCATCATCAAAGACAAAAGGAACATATTTTTTGTAAGAGATTAGTCAGAGGCCTGGAAATTTTTGAGAAGTCTTTAATGAACCTCCTATAAAACCCGGCATGACCAACAAAACTTCTTGTACCTTTAATGTCCTTGGGACACAACACCTTTTCAATAGCATCAACTTTAGCTTTATCAACTTCAATACCTCTTTCAGAAATTTTATGCCCCAAGACAATACCTTCATTAACCATAAAGTGCCACTTCTCCCAATTCAAGACAAGATTAATTTCTTCACATCTCTGCAAAACTCGATCAAGGTTGCTTAAGCAAGCATCAAAAGAAGTTCCATATACAGAAAAATCATCCATGAATACCTCAACAATCTTTTCACAAAAGTCAAAGAATATTGCAGTCATACATCTTTGAAAGGTAGAAGGTGCATTACATAAACCAAAAGGCATACATCTATAAGCAAAGGTACCGAAAGGACAAGTAAAGGTGGTCTTTTCTTGATCCTCTTTTGACACAGGTATTTGAGAGAAACCAGAATAACCGTCTAGAAAGCAAAAATGTGTATTTTTAGATAATCTTTCTAGCATTTGATCAATAAAAGGTAAAGGGTAATGATCATTTTTAGTAGCTTTATTTAGTTTGCGGAAATCAATTACCATCCTATAACTTGTAACAATTCTTTGTGGGATCAATTCATCTTTATCATTAGGAACAACAGTAATACCTCCCTTCTTAGGGACACAATGGACATGACTTGATAATCCCTAAATGCAGGGAATCATCATAGCAATTCCCAATTTTGGAAGTGATAAGTATGGAGTGTCGAACCCATAAGGAGATAAATGTAAGATCAATACTCTCTCAAGCCCTATCTGCCACTGATATGTCTCTACGTACACCGAACGTTTGCTTCCAACTAGAAACGAGAAATAAAACTACGTTGTGGGTATGAAGAGGATAAATTTTCATGATATTGGAGAGCTAAAACATAAAAGTAGGTTATGTTATCATAAAGTTAGAATATATTACTAAATATTATAAATAGCGAGTGTGGAATAATGATGGATCAGTGTGCGAAATTTTCCTAGGAAATTGTTAACAAGACCGATAGTCGTCATTGCAATTTCATATGAGGGAGAGGCATAAGCTAACATACTTTCTCTTCTTGGATCATATGCACTTATGATTGGAACTCTAGCAAGCATCCGAAACTACTAAAGATCATTAAGGTAAAACCCAACCCTAGCATTAAAGCATCAAGTCCCCTTTATCCCATACGCAACAACCCCCTTACTCGGGTTTATGCTTCTGTCACTCAAGCAACCCACTATAAGCGAATCATGAACGTATTGCAACACCCTACAGCGGGAATCCCTCATGCTTGCGCGACACGGAGGGCACAATAGGACAACACCAAAATAAAACATACAGCTCATACCAATCTAGATCATCAATCAACCCAAAGACAAAGGATATCTACTCAAAACATCATAGGATGGCAACACATCATTGGATCATAATATGTGGCATAAAGCACCATGTTCAAGTAGGGATTACAGCGGGGTGCGGGAGAGTGTTCCGCGTAAAAGAGATGAGGATGATGACGATGATGATGGTGATGGTGATGTTTATGAAGACGATCACTGCGGCGATGATTCCCCTCCCGATGGCACTCCGGCGCCACCGAGAGAGAGGAGGAGAGGTTCTCCCCTTGTGCTCACTCCTCCATGGCCTCCCCCCTGGATGGGGAGGGGTTCTCCCTCTGGTCCTTGGCCTTCATGACGATGATGGCCCCTCCAGGATCCTCCTCCTTGCCCTCCGGTGATGATGGCCCCCTCCGGCAGGGTGCTAGAGGGGTCCTACATTGATTTCTCGTGGCTACAGAGGCTTGCGGCGGCGGAACTTCTGATCTAGGTTATTTTCTGGGGGTTTCTGTATTTATAGGAATTTTTGGCGTCGGTTTCATGTCAGGGGGGTCTCCGAGTCGTCCACGAGATAGGGGCCCATGCCTAGGGGGGGTGGGGCATGCCCCCCACCCTCGTGGACGGCTCGGGACTCTTCTGGCCCAACTCTTTTACTCTGGGGGCTTCTTTTGGTCCATAAAAATCATCAAAAATTGGCACATCAATTGGACTCCGTTTGGTATTCCTTTTCTGTAATACTCAAAAACAAGGGAAAAACAGAAACCGGCACTAGGCTCTAGGTTAATAGGTTAGTCCCAAAAATCATACAAAATAGCATATAAATGCATATAAAACATCTAAGATGGATAATATAATAGCATGAATACTTCATAAATTATAGATACGTTGGAGACGTATCAACATCCCCAAGCTTAATTCATGCTCGTCCTCGAGTAGGTAAATGATAAAAGAAATAATTTATGAAGTGTGAATGCTAGCAAGTGCATAAGTTTCATCAATGATAGTTCCAATCACCTTTTCTAGCATCATTATATATCATAACAGTAGCTCAACTCATGAAACTTCTCATGATCAAGTACCAAGCTATTCACATGTTAAAGTACAGATCATAAACTTTCTTGAAAACTAACAAACCATGCTCTTAGTCATCAAACAATTGCAATTCATCTTATTTTCGGGAAGGGTCTATGTAAGAGCTTTGATTCAAAAAACTCCACATACTCAACTATCATTTAATCTTTCACCATTTCTAACACTCGTGTGATATTTATGGGTTCAAAGTTTTAATCGGACACAGAGAAAGATATGGGCTTATAGTTTCGCCTCCCAACCTTTTACCTCAAGGGTAATGTCAACAATAATAATTTATGAGAACCTACATCCAAGTGGATATATATATATATATATATATATATATATATATCCGGATCGATCCAACACAAAGTGCTTTCCAAAGGAAAAGGTGTAAAAAGGAAAGGTGATGACCACCATGACTCTTGTATAAGGGTAGAAGATAAAAGTAAAAGATAGGCCCTTCGCAGAGGGAAACAGAGGTTGTCATGCGCTTTTATGGTTGGATGCACAAAATCTTAATGCAAAAGAACGTCACTTTTATTGCCACTTGTGATATGGACCTTTATTGTGCAGCCCGTCGTTTTTATTTCTTCCACGTCACAAGATCGTATAAAGCTTATTTTCTCCACATTAATAGGTCATACATATTTAGAGAGAAATTTTTATTGCTTGCAACAATGACAACTTACTTGAAGGATCTTACTCAATCCATAGGTAGATATGGTGGACTCTCATGGCAAAACTGGGTTTTAGGATTTTCGTAAGCACAAGTAGTATCTCTACTTGGTGCAAAGAATTTGGCTAGCATGAGGGGGAAAGGCAAGCTCAACATGTTGGATGATCCAAGACAATATAACATTTCGAATATAGGAAAACATAACCCATTAAGTTGTCTTCCTTGTCCAACATCAACTTCAGCATGTCATATTTTAATGAGTGCTCACAATTACAAAATATGTCCAAGATAGTATATTTATATGTGAAATCTCTCTTCCTTCAATATTCTTTCATGAATTGTTCAAGTGACCAATTCTGCGTTTGCTAACTTCCAATAAGTTTACTACCTATACTTATTATGTGTGAAGTCATTACTCCCCATGTTGTAAGCATATGAAACGTATATAAATTCAAATTTATGATATTCAATTCATTCAACCTTTTACTCATAGGATATATGTGAAGCACGTGAGTATATGACAAACTACTTCAAAAAGATATAAGTGAAGAATACCGAGTAGTCAAATAATTAAATAGCCATGGGAGGGTTCTTCTTCATTCAAGATTTCAGATCCAATGATTTTATTCAAACAACACGTAAAATTGAAAATACGCTCCAAGCAAGACACATATCATGTGACGAATAAAAATATAGGTCTGAGTAAGGTATACCGATAGTTTTGAAGACAAAAGAGGGGATGCCTTCCGGGGCATCCCCAAGCTTAGGCGCTTGAGTCTTCCTTGAATATTACCTCAGGGTGCCTTGGGCATCCCCAATCTTAGGGTCTTTCCACTCCTTATTCTCCTCATATCAATATCTCACCCAAAGCTTGAAAACTTTAATCACACAAAACTTAACAAAACTTCGTGAGATAGGTTAGAATGATAAAGAGTAAACCATTCACTTTGGTACTGTAAAAGACAAGGTTCATAATTGTTCTCACACAATTCCTACTATACCATATCATTTCTACAATTTATATTGAGAAATATAAGCCATAGAAACTAGAAAACAAGCAAACTATGCAATGAAAACAGAATCTGTCAGAAACAGAACAGTCTGTAAAGATCTGAACACCAACCATATTTCTGCTGCTCCAAAAATTATGAAATAAATTAGTGGACGTGAGGAATTTGTCTATTAATCTTCTGAAAAAATAATCAACTCAATCGCACTCTTATGTAAAAAATGAAAGCTAATCTCATGAGCGCAAAGTTTCTGTTTTTTACAGCAAGATCACATTAACTTTCACCCAAGTCTTCCCAAAGGTCTTACTTGGCACTTTATTGAAACAAAAGCTATAATAAATGATTAATACAGTAGCTTAATCATGAGAACACACAAAACAGTAAGGGTAAATATTGGGTTGTCTCCCAACAAGCGCTTTTCTTTAACGCCTTTTAGCTAGGCATGATGATTTCAATGATGCTCACATAAAAGATAAGAATTGAAACATAAAGAGAGCATCATGAAGAATATGACTAGCACATTTAAACCTAACCCAGTTCCTATGCCTAGGGATTTTTTGAGCACACAATTTATAGTAACAAGGATCAACTAGCATAGGAAGGCAAAAAAAGGATAACTTCAAAACTTTAAGCACATAGAGAGGAAACTTCATATTATTGCAACTCCTACAAGCATATATTCCTCCCTCATAATAATTTTCAGTAGCATCATGAATTAATTCAACAATATAACCATCACACAAAGCATTATTTTCATCATCTACAAGCATAGAAATTTTACTACTCTCCACATAAGAAAAATTCTTCTCATTCAGAATAGTGGAATCATTACTAACTAAAGTTGACACTCTTCCAAATCCACTCTAGATTATAGTATTATTCATACTCTGAAAGATATAAGTGAAGTTCATGGAGCATTCTACAATTAATGTAGACTAACCAATATCCAAGCTCAAAATATATTAGTGAAGCACACGAAGCATTCTATAAAACCATACTCAAAGATTTATGCGAGGGACAAAGAGAAATTCTATAAGATCATACTTAAAAGATATAAGTGAAGCACATGAAGCATTCTATATATTAATGAAGGGCCATCTCATCCTAGCATGGTTCTTAAAGGAAAAACAGAAAACACAAAGGACACACATCATGTGAACAAAACAAAAACCGAGGTATACCGATAATTGTTGAAGAAGAAAGATGGGATGCCAACCGGGGAATCCCCAAGCTTGGATGCTTGAGTATCCTTGAGATATTTACTTGGGGTGCCTTGGGCATCCCCAAGCTTGAACTCTTTCCTCTCTTTATTCTTCTCATATTGATAGCTCCTCGATCTTCGAACACTTCATCCACACAAAACTTTAACAAAAACTTTGTGAGATCCGTTAGTATAATAAAGCAAATCACTACCTTTAGGTACTGTTGCAAACTCATTCCAATTTCATACTCCCCCCGTCCCGAAAAATATGTCGCATGGGGTTTCAAATTTGAACTACCGCAGTTTTTACAAAAACACCCTCCCGCAACTTCGAATTCTCTCAAAGCAACCCACACGCAGGCCCAGGTCACGGGAAGATCCTCCCGCCGGCCGGGCTCCAGGCCGGTGGAGCTCCTGCCGCTGCTGCATCTTATCCTGTAGATTCTCCCCTACTGTCGGCCGCTGCTTCCGCACAGGAGCTGCCCCCACTCCAAAAAATGAGCCCATCTCCTCCCCCTCTGGCAGCGGCGTCCGCACAGGGGCTCGGCACCGTCGCACCTCCTTAGTCCTTCCCGAGCATACCAGGAGCTCCGCCTCACCGATACCTACACCCTCCTTGAGCCACGCTTGCTGGGAAGCCGCTGATCGATGGAATCGATCCCGTCTCCTCTCACTCCGGCCGCCGATTCCGCACACGAGCTCAGCACCGTCACTCCTCCTCTAGTTTCCCCGAGCGGCTCTTCAGGGTGATCTTCTGGTCCTCCAGGTCACTTTTTGCCTGTCGATCGGTTGCTGGTTCGCCTGGCCATGGTGGTCTGCCGCTTGCTGCCATTGGAGCTCGTCAGTAGCTCCTCCAGTGACCAAAAACCGGCGCCGCTTCCATTGGAGTATCACCCACGCTTGGGTGCATGTACGCTCGCCCACACTGCATGCTTGCTGCGGAGCTCATGCTCGTGCTGACCTGCTGTTCTTCGCTGCTGATCTTCTCTGACGAAGAAGATACAATACAATTCCTGGTATTCTGTTGTTCTTCCCTTGTTGATTGATCAGTAGCAATTGTTGTTGCTGTAATCTCTTCGCCATGTTGTTGCTTGCTGTATCAAAAATTAACTCATAGATATGTGACTTAGATCAGTCATTCACGATAACACTATTTATGCATGGCACATGAGTACAGTCCTGATAATTAAGTAACTGACATGTGTTAAAAAAATGTACTCCATTCCAATTTAGCATGGATTAGTAATCTCTACCACTGGAGGAGTACAAAGTTCAACAGCTAACAATAGTAAGGAGAATTCTGCATGTCCAACTAACAACAGCTAAACCACTTACTGCAAGAAGAATATGTACTAACCTCTTGCTCCATGATCCAATAAGTCCTTCAGATCAAAATTTCAGTTTCAACATCAGTATAACATCAAGCAAAACTCTTGCAAATTTTCAGTTTCAACAGTGTCAAAGCATACAGTAGTAGTGACAGTAATTTTGATAATTCAAGCAAATTAATTGAACCTATATATGCTTTACATGGCAAGATCTGCCTGGGGAGACCCATGTTCATGATGTTGCTTGCTGCTGCTTGATTTACAATTTAAATGACAGTGACCTGGATTTACAATTTAAATGACAGTGATCGATATTTTGTTTACTTACTTCAGTGATCATGCATATGTAAATGGTAGGACTGCATTTTACCTAATTTATGATGGCTCATGCAACTGGTATGGGTATGCACCCAAAGAATGCCTGCCAGGGGATGCTAGTTTGAAAAGAAATGAATATTCTAAATAGGCCTTCGTAAAAGATATGCAACTAAATTGAAAGAGTTTTGGCAAATTTGCTTGGCAGCCCTCATATGTCAATCTAGAAACTACTCCCATCTCTTTGAATACTTCTTCACCCTTATGATTTAGCTATTGATATTTTCTTTACACTTTGAATCTATTGTAAGTAGAGTAAAATTCAGTTAAAACTACTGTAAGTAGGGTAACCTCAGTTAAAACTACTGTAAGTAGAGTAAAATTCAGCAAAACTACTCTAACTAGAGTAAAATTCAGTAAACTAGATTAGTTTGACATGAAGGTACACTGAATGCATTTCTCTGGAAGTAATTTAGATTTGAGATTCACAACAAAATCCTGTTACAGAAATTGACAATATATACGCATACAGAAAGTAACTTCCCATTAGAAGTCGAGAGAAGCAAGCAAGCAAGAAAGGAACAAGACATGGTCAAAATTCAGTTAAGATACATACAGTAAAATCCAACTGTATGACAGGAGTTCAAATCCAATTGTACTCCAGTTAAGATTCGGTGAAAATTTACTCCAATAAGGTTTTATGCACTTGTTTCACACTAGGAGTAGTTTATATGCAAAGGTAATAAGTCAGTTTTGATTCTATTGACAGGAGTACAATTAACAATGTTAGTAAATTTGTACTGTTTTGATAGTAAATTACTACTCTTGTATTAACAGGAGTTGTACCACAAACAGCAGCAAATCACTTAATAGCATTACATAAAGTTAAGCAAAATTAGTCATAAAAATGAAGTTGATAAACTAATGACATAAACTTCAAAATTAATCATGATGGATTGGAATTCTTTCTGAAATGACAGGAGTTGGAAGTTTCATAAGAAATGAAATGGTGTTACAAAGGAGCAGCTTCATTTCTTAGTCATAACATTCTTAGCCAGTAGTTCACATTTTTGTAATGCTTGCAAGGCTCCTGTCATTCTAGTAAAAAAATTGTGTGTATATCCTTGTTATGGTACCATGATGTACTCATCTTTTGTCATTGATAGCAGGAGTATGGATTTGAACATGATGCCTCAAGAGGAAGACGGCGAAGGTATTAATTTGGATTTGATGCCTCAAGATAATGGAGCTATGGATTTGAACTTGATGCCTCAAGAGGAAGACGATGAAGATATGAATTGGATGCCTCAAGAAGATATAGGGAAAGAGGATGAAGCTCAAGAGGAAGAGGGTGAAGTTATGAATCGTATACTTCAAGAGAAGAGAAGAGAATTGTCAGATAAGGAGAGGCATGGTGTTTACTTTGCCTTGCCGGTAATCGAGCTCAGAGATGGGTCTGTTCAACCAGACGACAAGCTGCTAGTCTCAAACCTATTGGACATAAGTGTACGATCTTTTGAAAGAATCTGAGAAGACGCCAAAAAGAAAATTGCCGATGGAAAAGAAGTAGATGTCTCAAGCAAGAAGCCAGGAAGATCTGACCGAAAGAGAAAGGAGCTGGAACTAGAGAGGACCTCAACAATCCCACCGAATAAAAGAAGAATAATTCGATCTCTGGCATGGTCTCTAGGTGTGGCCCGATTTACCCTACATCAGAGGTTCTAGTTGAATGAGCTCAACCGCATCACAAGCACCGAGAAGCCTCACCTCAAGCTAGAGAACAAGCTTGCGAGATTGAAATTTTGTATGTCCATGGTCGATGACAATTTGATCTCAACTTCTCAGGCTATGTTCAAACCAATGATGAATATGGTTCACGTCGATGAGAAGTGGTTTGACATGACGAGAGTGAAAAATAGTTACTATGTACTTCCAGGAGAACCTGAACCGAAGCGCACCATGTCAAACACTCACAACATTGGGAAGGTAATGTTCCTAACAGCTGTTGCCAGGCCTCGATATAACAATGAGGGGGAGCTAACATTTGATGGGAATATCGGAATTTGGGCATTCATCGAAGAGACTGAGGCAAAGCGGACAAGTCAGAACAGAACAAAGGGAACAAAAGTGTTGACATCGGTGAAAGTAACCAGGCCTGTGTGCAGAGATTATTTAATCAATAAGGTTATGATGGCAATTCAAGATAAGTGGCCTGACGATGATGACGGAGCAACAATATTCATCCAACAGGATAACACATGGCCTCATGTCCTTCCCAATGATGTAGCTTTTCGAGAAGTTGTGGAACAAACTGATCTTGACATCCGATTGCTACAATAGCCCCCAAATAGCCCCGAGTTAAATTGTTTGGACCTCTGCTTCCATAACTCTCTCCAGTCTCTAACCGACTGCAGGTCACCTACAAACATCCAGGAACTGGTACAGGGTGTGGAAGAGGAATTCGAGAACTACGATCCCGACAAGTTGCACAGAAGCTTTATCACATTAGAAGCAGTTATGTTTGAAGTTATGAAAGACAAAGGAGGGAATCAATATAAGTTGCCTCACTTGCACAAGAATCGCTTTCAGAATGCTGGAATGGAAATAATCAGTGTATATTGCGACAGGCAGGTAGTTGTTGATACTAGGTCCATTATAGAAGAAATGGAAATTGCAATAGGAAAAGAAAATGAAAGGAAAGAATTAGCTAGAGAAGGGAAAAGAAAGAAAAGTAAAGGGAAGGGAAGGGAAGAAGTGGCTAGAGAAAGGAAAAGAATGTAGTCAAGAGGGGACAAAGGGGCCCTTATGTCATGTAGTGAGGTGCTCCTTGTGTATGTCTTGTGTAATATTGGGTCAAGAGGGGCCAAAGAGGCCCTTATGTCATGTCCTTGTGTATGTCTTGTCTAATCCTTGTATATCAACTCCTTGTTGGAATTTATTGGAATTTGGGTTATTTGAATTAATTGAATTATCTAGGTTATTTAGATTAACTGGATTAATTTGGATTATTTGAATTAATTTGGGTTATTTGGATTTATTTGAATTGATTTGGATTAATTTTAGTTATTTGAATTAATTTAAAATATTTGGATTTATTTGAATAATTTGGATTAAAACTGAATTTGTGCTAACTTACTTTGCAATTTAGGACAATATGGATCTGATCAACAATAGAAAAATAGAACATGTATTGTCAATACAGGTTTGGACTTGTACTATCAAAAGAAAAAGAATGAAGCAAAACTCTTGCAAATTTAGGGGCTAGTATTACTCCTGCTAGTGTTTTCAAGATTCAGTGCCATGCAAATGTACTCCATCAAAAACAGAATCAATGTGGGAGTAGTAGTGGATATTTATTGCCCATGCTGATTATTCACTTCACAAGGTTACCTAGTACTCCATCAAAAACAGAATCAAAGATGGCATGGCATGCTTGATGTGATGTAACTAATCTTTGTGCCATAATCTTTGCCATTTTAGAAATGCACTAATTAAATTTACGGGAGTATCTTGAGCTTTAAAAGTGTAGTCCTAACTTGAATATTTAAAATGCTATTGAGACAGTACTAATTTCAGAGTTCATAGTTCATGACTGAATTTAGAGACAGTAAAAATCTTACTGAAAACAAAATGCATCTTAATGCCTTTTTGAAACTGCACATGCCCTGAAATGCATTACCTTCAGACTGCTACTGCTCCCTAATATCTAAATTGGCTCCAGGGGTGCAAGCTATTCCTGTGAAGATCCTATAGACCATTAAAAGAATAAACAATAACAGTTATGATGAATGGAAGAATATCTGGTATTAGTAGAATGAAGACTGAACTGAAAAACTACAAACCTCATCTGTTGCAAAACACTGACAGTTCACTATTTTCCAATATAATCCCTAAAACTGAACTTTCTAGGTACACCACGAGTCTTCATGACTTTGGAAAATGTAACCATAAGTGGCTAGAAGTCCCACCAAACAAACACTAGAAAACCTGAACAACAAGCAAACGAAAATTAGTAATGCAGGAGCACATGGTACTAGTAGCAACATAGCAGTGAATTTCAAGAAACAATGTGCATCCAGAGGACATAAACAATGCATAAACCCAACAACTCTAATCTTTGCCTGAAGAAGATCACCACAAGCACACTGCAAGTGCACAGATAGCACAGGTGATGGATTGTGATGAAGCAAACAAGTGTCAGGTTGGCATCCCTCCATCACTCAACCTGAATAATGCTCCAAGGGTAGGAATCCTCTCTCGAAGGGTCGGTTGCAGTTGCAACACAACAAGCAACAAGTAGGAATTTCGTCAATTGGACACGTTACATCTCAAATATCACATCAAACATAGATCAAGCAACAGAGATTCAGAGAAAGTTGGATTCATAGTGTAGAAATCTAAAAGAATGGTGAGAGAATAGGAACCCAATGAAGATAATGAGGAATCCCTCACTCACTCAACGTCAGGGTCAAAGAAGAAGACCTGGCGTGTGTGGTCGTCGGGCTAGGTCTTCTCGAATAGCTCGGTGCCGTGGGTCCTAAGCCCGGTGAGGAGGGAGCGATGAGGAGGGCTCTTCTCGACATCCGGCAACGCGGCGGCGTCGACGGTCAGCGAGACACCGCGGGGACGGCGATGGCCGAGATGCGGTGTGGGGAGCCCGCAACGAGGCAAGGGCGACGACGAGGCCCGCGAGCTCTTGACGTTGGCCGAGCTGCCTTTAGGTTGTTGGTGGTGGTCCGGATCAGCCACCTCCGGGCTCTCCGACGGCGGTTCCGATGCAGCCGGAGCAGAGCGCGGCGGTAGCTGGGGAAATCCTAGATTTTTTTGAGGAAGGGGGAGCTTGGGGGGGGGGGGCAGGCGAGCGGCAGCTGCGGCGGCGGAACAGGAGGCAGCTGCGGCAGGAGATCGAGGGAGCAGGGGAGCTGCGGCGGCGGGGAGCAGCGAGGCTGTGGTGGCGGAGAGCAGCGCAGCTGCTGCTTCTGTCAGAGGACGAGGACGAGGATTGCGGGTTTGGTCGGGAGAAACTAGAGGTTTTTTTTTTGCAAAAATGCCACCGCAACATGTTTTTTGGGACGGGGGGAGTATTAGAACTATATCTACTATATTTAAACTTCACCATGGTTCATAACCCCCCGATACTACCAATAGATTCATCAAAATAAGCGATCAACACATAGAAAACAGAATCTGTTAAAAACAGGACAGTCTGTAGTAATCTGGAAGTTTAGTATATTTCGGTAACTCCAACAATTCTAAAAAAATATGAAAATTTGAACAATTTATTCAGAAGTAATGTGCAAAAAGTTTCAAACCCATTTGACTTTCGAGTAAAAATGTAAATTCACGCGCTACAACTAAAGTTTCTATTTTTGTACTGCACAAAGTAAACAAGCAATCTAATCATCCTAAAACCAAGGCTTGGCACATTATTTTTATAATACAATGGATATGTACAAGGGGATAATTATTTTCAGAGAACCTTCCTTGAATTTTTTTACATTGTTTCCATGAGCATGAACACAAGTGTTCAAGGTCGACCCTCACTTCTCCAATGCATAACCTTCCAATCACTTCTCTTATTGAAAAACTTTTTAGGTATGAGAGGCAAGTAAATTTTTTGTATTTTCATTCTTTAATTTTTTTGTATGTTTCACCCACAACTAAACAGAAACAAAAAAGGAAAAACAAAATCTACTTAGTGAAGAAAGCAAACAAGCACACACGAGAATATCAACCCCACACTATTGCTCCCCAGCAACGGCGCTAGAAAAGAGCTTGATAATCCCCAAGTGCAGGGAATCATCGTAGCAATTCCCAATGGTGGAAGTGATAAGTATGGAGTGTCAAACCCACAATGAGCTAAAGGTAAGATTAATATTCTCTCAAGCCCTATCTGCCACTGATACGACTCTACGTACACCGAACGTTTGCTTCCAACTAGAAACGAGAAATAAAACTATGTTGTGGGTATGAAGAGGATAACTTTGCATGATATCGGAGAGCTAAAACATAAAAGTAGGTTCTGTTATCATAAGGTTAGAATATATTACTAAATATTATAAATAGCGAGTGTGGAATAATGATGGATCGGTGTGCAAATTGTCCTAGGCAATTGTTAACAAGAACGATAGTCGTCATTGCAATTTCATACAAGGGAGAGGCATAAGCTAACATACTTTCTCTTCTTGGATCATATGTACTTATGATTGGAACTCTAGCAAGCGTCGGCAACTACTAAAGATCATTAAGGTAAAACCAAACTGTAGCATTATAGCATCAAGTCCCCTTTATCCCATACGCAACAAACCCCTTACTCAGGTTTATGCTTCTGTCACTCAAGCAACCCAATATAAGTGAATCATGAACATATTGCAACACCCTATAGCGGGAATCCCTCACGCTTGCGCGACACGGAGGGCACAATAGGACAGCACCAAAATAAAACATACAACTCATACCAATCTAGATCATCAATCAACCCAAAGACAAAGGATATCTACTCAAAACATCATAGGATGGCAACACATCATTGGATCATAATATGTGGCATAAAGCACCATGTTCAAGTAGGGATTACAGCGGGGTGCAGGAGAGTGGACCATGTAAAAGAGATGAGGATGATGATGATGATGATGGTGTGTTGATGAAGACGATCACCACGGCGATGATTCCCCTCCCGATGGCACTCCGGCGCCATCGAGAGAGAGGAAGAGAGGTTCTCCCCCTTGTGCTTCCTCCTCCATAGCCTCCCCTTGGATGGGGAGAGGTTCTCCCTCTGGTCCTTGGCCTTCATGACGATGATGGCCCCTCCGGGATCCTCCTCCATGCCCTCCGGTGATTATGGCCCCCTCTAGCAGGGTGCCATAGAGGGCCTAGATTGATTTCTCGTGGCTATAGAGGCTTGCGGCAGCGGAACTTCCGATCTAGGTTATTTTCTGGGGGTTTCTGTATTTATAGGAACTTTTGGCATCGGTTTCACGTCAGGGGGGTCTCCGAGTCGTCCACGAGATAGGGGCCCACACCTAGGGGGTGGGGCGCCCCCCCACCCTCATGGACAGCTCGGGTCTCTTCTGGCCCAACTCTTTTACTCCCGGGGCTTCTTTTGGTCCATTAAAAATCATCAAAAATTGGCACGTCAATTGGACTCCGTTTGTATTCCTTTTCTACAATACTCAAAAACAAGGGAAAAATAGAAACTGACACTAGGCTCTAGGTTAATAGGTTAGTCACAAAAATCATATAAAATAGCATATAAATGCATATAAAACATCTAAGATGGATAAGATAATAGCATGAATACTTCATAAATTATAGATACGTTGGAGACGTATCAGGACTTACCCACTGACTATCAACAACGGGATAAATTATACCTATCTCAAGAAGCTTTAGTATTTCTTTTCTTACCACTTCTTTCATCTTAGGATTTAACCGTCGTTGGTGATCAACAACCGGTTTAGCATCTTTTTCCAATTTTATTTTGTGCTGGCATAGAGTGGGACTATGATACGTCCATTTTGCATCATGCTTTTATATCAATATTTATTGCCTTATGGGCTGTTATTACACATTATGTCAAAATACTTATGCCTATTCTCTCTTATTTTACAAGGTTTACATAAAGAGGGAGAATGCCAGCAGCTGGGATTTTGGGCTGGAAAAGGAGCAAATATTAGAGACCTATTCTGCACAGCTCCAAAAGTCCTGAAACTTCACGGATGATGTTTTCCAAATATATAAAAAATACTGAGCGCAAGAACCTCACAAGGGGGGCCACACCCTTCCCACGAGGGTGGGGGCGCGCCCTACCCCCCAGGGCGCGCCCCCCTGCCTCGTGGGCCCCCTGGTGGCCATCCAGTGGCCATCTTCTGCTATATGGAGTCTTTCGATGGGAAAAAAAATCATAAGCCATCTTCTCGAATGAAACTCCGCCGCCACGAGGCGGAACCTTGGCGGAACCAATCTAGGGCTCTGGCGGAGCTGTTCTGCCGGGGAAACTTCCCTCCTAGAGGGGGAAATCATCACCATCATCATCACCAACGCTCCTCTCATCGGGAGAGGGCAATCTCCATCAACATCTTCATCATCACCATCTCATCTCAAAACCCTAGTTCATCTCTTGTATCCAATTCTTGTCTCCAAGTCGAGGATTGGTGCTAGTAGGTTGCTAGTAGTGTTAATTACTCCTTGTAGTTGATGCTAGTTGGTTTAATTGGTGGAAGATCATATGTTCAAATCCTATATGCATATTAATACCCCTCTGATTATGAACATGTTTATGCTTTGTGAGTAGTTACTTTTGTTCCTGAGGACATAGGAGAAGTCTTGCTATTAGTAGTCATGTGAATTTGGTATTCATTCGATATTTTGATGAGATGTATGTTGTCTCTCCTCTAGTGGTGTTATGTGAACGTCGACTACATGACACTTCACCATTATTTGGGCCTAGAGGAAGGCATTGGGAAGTAACCATTAGATGATGGGTTGCTAGAGTGACAGAAGCTTCAACCCTAGTTTATGCGTTGCTTCGTAAGGGGCTGATTTGGATCCATATGTTTCATGCTATGGTTAGGTTTACCTTAATAATTTTGTTGTATTTGCGGATGCTTGCAATAGAGGTTAATCATAAGTGGGATGCTTGTCCAAGTAAGGGTAGCACCCAAGCACCGGTCCACCCACATACCAAATTATCAAAGTACCGAACATGAATCATATGAACGTGATGAAAACTAGCTTGACGATATTCCCATGTGTCCTCGGGAGCGCTTTACATCATATAAGAGTTTTTCCAGGCTTGTCCTTTGCTACAAAAGGATTGGGCCACCTTACTGCACTTTATTTACTTTTGTTACTTGTAGCTCGTTACAAATTATCCAATCACAAAACTATCTGTTACCACTTATTGCAGTACTTGCAGAGAATACCTTGCTAGAAACCGCTTATCATTTCCTTCTTCTCCTCGTTGGGTTCGACACTCTTACTTATCGAAAGGACTACGATAGATCCCCTATACTTGTGGGTCATTAGACTAATGCCCTTAAGATCCTCAAGAGTATATCCAATAGCAGCATGGTGCTTCTTCGGAGTTTTCAATAATTTCTCTTCTTCTTGCTCTGAAAGGTTAACACTAATAATAACATAATATATCTTATTTTCATCAAGATAAGCATATTTAAGAGTATCAGGCAATGGTTTAAGCTCAAACACGGGATCACCCTTGGGTGGAGGAGGATCCCCTAGAATTTCAACAGGTAAGTTGTGTTTCAAAATAGGTCCCTATTTAAACAATACCTCATCTATTTCCCTTCTTTTATTCATAAACATATCATTTTTATGGTCTAGCAAATATTGTTCTAAAGGATCGTTAGGAGGCATGACAATAGAAGCAAGACCAATAATTTCATCTTTACCAGGCAATTCTTTATCATGGGGTTGTCTACAAAATTTAGCAAAATTAAAATCATGAGACATATCCCCCTAAACCAATAGAAACAATATCCTTTTTGCATTCTATCTTAGCATTAACAGTATTCAAGAAGGGTCTACCAAATATAATGGGACAAAAGTCATCATGTGGGGAACCAAGAACTAGAAAACCAGCAGGATATTTAACTTTCCCACACAAGACTTCAACATCTCTAACAATCCCAATCGGTGAAATAGTATCTCGATTGGCAAGCTTAATTGTAACATCAATACCTTCTATCTCAGCAGGTGCAATATCATGCATAATTTCTTCATATAAAGAATGAGGTATTGCACTCGCACTAGCACCCATATCACATAAGCCATGATAGCAATGATCTCCTATTTTAACAGAAATAACAGGCATGCGTACAACAGGTCTATGTTTATTTTTAGTATCGGGTCTAGCAATTCTAGAAGCTTCATCACATAAGTAAATAACATGCCCATCAATATTATCGGACTAGAGATCTTTAACCATAGCAATACTAGGTTCAACTTTAATTTGCTCAGAGGGTGTAGGTGTTCTAATATTACTTTTGTTGACCACAGTTGAAGCTTTAGCATGATCCTTTATTCTAACAGGGAAAGATGGTTTCTCAATATAAGCGGTAGGAACAATAGGATTATAAGTGATAGTCTTTTCTTCAACTTTAATAGGTTCAACTACTTTTACTTCAATGGGAGGATGATACTTAAGCCACTTCTCCTTAGGGAGATCAACATGAGTAGCAAATGATTCACAGAAAGAAGCTACTATCTCAATGTCAAGTCCATATTTAGTGCTAAATTCACGAAAAGCATCGGTATCCATAAAAGATTTAACACAATCAAACTTAGGTGTTATACCTGAATCCTTACCTTCGTCGAGTTCCCAATCTTCAGAGTTGTGTTTAATTCTTTCCAATAAATCCCATTTGAATTCAATAGTCTTCATCATAAAAGAACCAGTTCAAGAAGTATCGAGCATGGAGTGATTATTGAGAGAAAGCAGAGCATAAAAAATTTGAATAATAATTTCTCTTGAGAGCTCATGATTGGGGCATGAATATAACATTGACTTAAGCCTCCCCCAAGCTTGAGCGATGCTTTCTCCTTCGCGAGGCCAAAATTTATATATATAATTACGATCACGATGAACCAGATGCATAGGATAAAACTTCTGATGAAGTTCCAATTTCAATCGATTGTAGTTCCATGATCCAATGTCATCACATAGGCTAAACCATGTCAATGCATTTCCCTTCAAAGATAAAGGGAAGAACTTCTTCTTGATAACATCCTCGGGCATACCTGCAAGCTTAAATAATCCACAAACTTCATCCACATAGATTAGGTGCAAATCGGGATGAAATGTTCCATCTCCTGTAAAAGGATTAGCTAGCAGTTTCTCTATCATACCCGAAGGAATTTCAAAATAAACATTTTCAGTAGGTTGAGGAGCAACTATTTTCTCTACTAGTCGAGGTGAAGATACCCCGAACAAGCCCCTCGAAGGATTATGTTCCTTAGTAACAAGTGACAGTAAATTTCAGCACACTATATAAATTTTTCCTTACCAAAGGAGCCTCACTCCCCAGCAACAGTGCCAGAAAAGAGTCTTGATGACCCACAAGTATAGGGTATCTATGGTAGTCCTTTCGATAAGTAAGAGTGTCGAACCCAACGAGGAGCAGAAGGAAATGATAAGCAGTTTTTAGTAAGGTATTCTCTGCAAGCACTGAAATTATCGGTAACAAATAGTTTTGTGATAAGGTAATTTATAACGAGTAACAAGTAATAAAAGTAAATAAGGTGCAGCAAGATGGCCCAATCCTTTTTGTAGCAAAGGACAAGCCTGGACAAACTCTTATATAAAGGAAAATGCTCCCGAGGACACATGGGAATTATCGTGAAGCTAGTTTTCATCACACTCATATGATTCGCATTTTATACTTTGATAAGTTGATATGTGGGTGGACCGGTGCGTGGGTAATGCCCTTACTTAGACAAGCATCCCACTTATGACTAACCCCTCTTGCAAGCATCCGCAACTACGAACGAAGTATTAAGGTAAACCTAACCATAGCATGAAACATGTGAATCCAAATCAGCCCCTTACGAAGCAACGCGTAAACTAGGGTTTAAGCTTCTGTCACTCTAGCAACCCATAATCTACTTATTACTTCCCAATGCCTTCCCCTAGGCCCAAATAATGGTGAAGTGTCATGTAGTCGACGTTCACATGACACCACTAGAGGAGAGACAACATACATCTCATCAAAATATCGAATGAATACCAAATTCACATGACTACTTATAGCAAGACTTCTCCCATGTCCACAGGAACAAACATAACTACTCACAAATCATATTCATGTTCATAATCATAGGGGTATTAATATGCATAAAGGATCTGAACATATGATCTTCCACCAAATAAACCAACTAGCATCAACTACAAGGAGTAATCAACACTACTAGCAACCCACAGGTACCAATCTGAGGTTTTGGGACAAAGATTGGATACAAGAGATGAACTAGGGTTTGAGATGAGATGGTGCTGGTGAAGATATTGATGGAGATTGACCCCCTCCCAATGAGAGGATCGATGGTGATGATTTCCCCCTCCCGGAGGGATGTTTGCCCGACAGAACAGCTCCGCCGGGGCCCTAGATTGGTTCCGCCAAGGTTCCACCTCATGGCGGCGGCGTTTCATCCTGAAAGCTTGCTTATGATTTTTTTTCCAGGGCAAAAGACTCCATATAGCCAAAGATGGGCACCGGAGGCCTGCCAGGGGGCCCACGAGACAGGGGGGCGTGCCCAGGGGGTAGGGCGCGCCCCCACCCTTGTGGATGGTGGGTGGCCCCCCTCCGGTGCTTTCTTCGCCCAATATTTTTTATATAATCCAAAACTAACTTCCGTGGAGTTTCAGGACTTTTGGAGTTGTGCAGAATAGGTCTCTAATATTTGCTCCTTTTCCAGCCTAGAATTCCTGCTGCCAGGATTCTCCCTCTTCTTGCAAACCTTGTAAAATAAGAGAGAATAGGCATAAGTATTGTGTTATAATGTGTAATAACAACCCATAATACAATAAATATCGGTATAAAAGCATGATACAAAATGGACATATCAGAAGGCACTTCCTCATGCCAATGATCTGCCTATACATGTCATAGCTCGTGTACGCCTCCTTGGCCGCGTACACGACGTGAGCTTTCTTGAGTTTCATCCAGGTCGAGTGCCAGGCACGCTTGTCCTTGTTGCATGAATCCTTCATGTCTTTGTAGTAGGGGTCGATGATGGCCTCGACGAGGTGAACAAGTGAGTCCTTCTCATGCTCCTTGCTGCCTTAGATCTTGTATTGGCCCTGGACGTCGACAAGATTCTGGCAGGCGATGCCCGAATTCTCGAGCGCATTTACATCGTTGGTGATGTCCACCATAGCGAACATGTGGTGGGGGCTGTTGACAAACCTGGCAAAACGCTCGGAAGGTCTTGTGGCCAGGCAGTAGTGGTAGACGAGGACGTGGTGGCGCACACACATCTGGGCGACGACGACCTTGGGACGAGACCCGGCACGAGCGGGGGTGTACTCGAGGTCGAACCCGACCATCTTGTACTTCTTCACGGCAAGCAACAGCTCCATGATGTGGATGGAATGCTCCACCCAGACCGGGGCGTTGGTGTACACCACCGAGAGGTCCATGAACCTTCTGTGGGTGTCCACCACGGCATGCATGGTGAACCGCTACTCGTCGTCGGCAGCCGCTCGGAGCGCCATTGGAGCCGCGCAAGATACCCTCTAAGAATTTCTCGTGGTGGGTGTGCTTCTTGTGATGGTGGGGCGCGATCGAAATGTTGAAGAGACATAAGGGTTAAATGGTCGCTGTCATAAATGGGGGCCGACCGGCCTGTAATCATCACGTCTTGTTGGTGGGAACGACACCTATGGGATCACAAGAATCCCTACTACGGTTGCGGGGCACGGGGTCGTGAGAAGAGCGGATCAAACAGATAGCACACGGTTCGTTTATCCAGGTTCGGGCCGCGAGGATGCGTAAAACTCTACTCCTGCTTTGGTGGATTGTATATCTGTGTTCTTGAGCTAGCTATGGGGCGTGAGGAGCTCCAAAAAGCCGAATCCTCCTCCTGGTCGCCTCGGGCCTCCTTTTATAGGAAAGGGGTTGCCACAGTGGCACACAAGAGGTGGAAATGGTACAGTGATGTGAGGTTATCCCTCGCATTACATGACAAGGCGCATTTAATGCGTCTTGCCCAGGTGTCCTTGCTTTATCGGGGACGGGGGAGAGCCTTGTCTCGTCCGTCGCCGCTCCCTCTCGTGTCGACACGCGCCCTGGCCAGCGGTGCCCGCGGTGCCATGTAGGTAGGCAGGCAGCTGAGGTGGCGCAGTGGTGGGTCTCCACGAGGATCCACATGCCACCACGCAGGTGCCTGCCCAGCTGGTCGGGTCGGTGGCTGCATGCGAACGGCGGTGGAGGTTTTGACTAGCGTGGGCCTGATGGTGGCCCTACGGGTGTTCTTGGCAAGCGCCTTGCCGGGGCCCCGGCAAGGGTCTTGCCGTGGCGCCTGCTGTCATCCCCGGCAAGGCTCTTGCCGGGGGCCTTGTGGTCCTCCTTGGCTGGGATCCTGCCAAGGATCATCATCTTCTAAAGGGTGTATCTGATCTTGAATGCCTTCACAAAGATCTGGATGCCACCACGGGATGTCTCCCGAATCCTTGCCCCATGGGGGTAGTGGACTCAAGGGTGACTCACTCCATAGGTGTGGGGCGAGCTGCCACGGCAAGGGTCTTGCCGGGTTTGCTAAAACCGCCTCCCGGCAAGGATCTTGCTGGGAGCGTCCGCTTCGTCCCCTTTGGTCTTTGTGGTCTTGGTCTTGGCGTCGTTCTGCTTCTCCCGAGCTTCGGCCTAACCTTGGCTCACCTCCCTTGCCTTCCTCAGTGTGGTGGTGCCCGTGGCTCAGACTGCCCGTGCACAGTTATAGGGGTACAAAAAGTGTACCCCTCTTTTTGTACACCGACAGGAGCCCCCGGGCCTGGGCCACACATAAGCGCAATCGCGTCATTGGGCTTGGCCCAAAAATGGTGCGCGGGCAGGCGGGGCGGTTTTTACCGCGGTAAGTCTCTTCGCGCGCTATGCTTCCCATGCTTCCTGCGCGTGGCGTGGCGTGGGGAGGCGTGTGTGACGTGGGCGGCATGCATGGGGTTGCTTCCCGCGGGCATGCGTCACATCACAGTTAATGTGAAAGGAGGCGGCCCGTTGTTTTCCCCCATAAGAAAGGAATAACCGCGGGCGTGCTGCTCACTTTCTCCTCTTTCCTCGTGCCTTTTCCAATCTCAGAGCCGCCGTTTCCTCTCTTCCTTCCTTCCTAAGCTTCCACCGTCGCCCACGGTTGTTGCTTCACCATCCCCCTTCCTCAGCCCTCTGAACTTCTTGGTCGCCATGGCTCCCAAATTCGCCAAGGGCAAGGGGGTGGCTAAGGGCGCCGGGACGGTGGAGCCGCCGGAGAGCGCGCTGTCGGGGGACCGGATGAAGTCCACCTTCTTCTTCCCCTCGACGGTTGACGTTCAAGAGCTCCGGGCCTCCTTCAAGCCCCTATGGGGAGTGAACACGGGGGGAGAGGATTCGGGACACCCGGCGACGCGCGTCATTCCTGCCGCTTGCGCTGATCCTACCCCAAATCGGTACCCCTTATTCGTTGATTACTTTTCTTGCGGGTTATGCCCCCCTTTCTCCGACTTCTTCTGCGACGTTATGCGCACCTTCGGCTTTCGCCTCTTGGATTTTACTCCGAATGCAGTGGCATGCATGGCTTTCTTCGCGCATCTTTGCGAAGGCTTTGCCGGGGTGCAGCCCAACACGGCGCTCTTCCGCCATTACTTCTTCCCTTGAATCCAGCCGGGAGGAGCTGTCTCCGGTTGCGTCACCTGGATCCCAAGATCCAAGGGGGCGTACCCGGACGGTGCCGTGAAGGAGAGGTGGGAGGAATGGCGTGGCCGGTGGTGCTGGATTGAAGATAAAAACCCGCCATAATTCTGCAAGGTCCGCCGAGTGCCGCCGGTCCGCGGCAGCGATTGGAGCGATGTCGACGCCACCGATGGGAGGCTCACCGTTGCCACCACCAGGATTCTCCGGCTCACCTAGGCCAGACTCACCCTTGAGATGATCGGGGCAGACTTCATTCGCCGCCGGATCGCCCCGTTGCACAGCAAGGGGAGGCCAGCTTGGCTCTTTACGAACCCGGCTGACATTATGCGACTCCACCCCGGCCTCGATCACAACTTCACAGTGCTGGCGCATGCCCACTTCTGCCAGCGGCTTTTCCAGCTTGATGTGTGTCCCGATGGCGAGATCGAGCGGACCGGCAAGGCCGCGAGGGTTGCCGCAAAGGTTGGCAAGGCCCTCAAGGGGCCATTTTTCAAGCTACCAGCGGGGGTGGTCCCATTGTGCAACAATTCGCGTCGGTCCGAGATCATCGCCATGATGCCGGACTGTAATGCGCACGGCCCTATCCCGAGCTGGGAGGAGCCGAAGGACAAGGATGTGCAGCAATTCTTCGACACCCTGATCGAGGTGTACGTTAATGCCGACGCCGAGCGGTGGCTTATCATGGACACCACCCAGGCAGAGCTGGACTACATCGCCACTAGGGTGAGGTAGGCACAGCTTGCCATGGAGGCCGGCAGCACCGGGGGTGTGGAGGACAAGGCCGCAACGGCGGCGGAGGAAGAGGAGCTCACCCGTGGGTGGCGGCCTCCGGGGAGGTCAGTAGCGCCGACACTGGATCTCCGCTCGTCGAAGACGCGGCCGACGAGTCATCGGGGGAGGAGGAGGATGTGGCGGCGGGCTCGACGCCAACCAGGGGAAGAGGGCGAGTCCCGCGGCGGGCTGGCTCCGGTGAGCCGGTCCGGCCCGGCAGGGCTGCGCGGCCTCAATTGACCCTGGAGGGGTCTGGGCACCACACGAAGGCCACGGCAGCCAAGAGGCTGACGAAGGCTACTGAGAAGAAGAAGACAACAGCCCCTTCCTCATCCGGGCGCGCACAAACCCCGCCACCTCCTTCGCCTCCTCCGGCAGGCGTCGACTCGGATGATGATGTGGAGCTCCCTTTTGATCTTGGGCCTCTCAGCCCGGAGAGGAAAAGGAAAGTGGTGGAAGAGGAGGAGATGGTTGACGAGTCAGTTCTCCGTTCCTTACTGTCATTTTGATTTCCTTAAATTGGGTCGCTTGTCTTGATCCATTTTTGCTTCCGTAGGGAGACAGAGACGTTGGCCCAGAGGGTGAAGAGGGCGAGGACCTCGGCGAGCAGCCAGCCCCCGGCTGGGGCTTCAAAGACACCACTGGTGGTGCTGAGCAGCCCGGACAGCAGCCCCTGGCGCAACCCCTAGCGTAAGTTCGTCACCCTCTTCTTACTCGACATGTGGTAGGCGTTTGATGCTATGATGCTGACCTTGCCGGGTTTGCAGGAGGGGAGCGGCAGCAGGAGGAGCCATAGAGGGCTACTCCTAACATACCACCCCCATCGACTACGCCGCCGCGGGGGGCATCCCCGGCAAGGGCATCAGGCACGAAGCCCACACCCATGGAGGAAGAGGGGAACTTGGGCACCGGTGGCTGTGCCATGGCGCCAAATGCTGGCGGAGAGGGGACTTCTGCTTCATAGCCTGGCACTTGTGAGTCGCTTGTCCTTCATCTCTGTTTTTCCCTTATTCTTTTCTTGGCTTCATTGCTCCTGTTGCTGCCCAGGCCCTCCTTCAACAGACATGGAGGACGTGGACACGGTTGTGGGGGATATTGCTGAGGAGGCCGCGGCGAAGGCCAGCAGGATTGCCGCTGAGGAGGCCGCCAAAGACGCTGACGAGGCTGCCGCCGACGAAGCCGCCAAGGGTGCCGCTGGGGATGCCGCCGCGGGGGCCGCCAAGGCGACCGGCGAGGCTCCTGCCGAGGACGCCAGTGGTGGACCTGCCGGTGGGGCCGACAAGGCCTGCGCCGAGGAAGAGGTGGTGGGTGACCAGCCTCCCTCCTCCTCAACCTCGGGCCCCGATAGATATCTGAAGGTGGGCGATGATCTCTTCGTCCACCTCCCAGGGGCATCAAGTCGGGCGCCCGCCCAAGGGGAAGTTCTTGACGGCGAGGTGCTTGCCGCCACCGAGCTCGAGGTGGTTGATGAGCCGGGCGTTGGCGGCGACGGTTCTCCAGAAGAGCAGCTTTTCCATGCCATGGGGGCCAATTTCCGGAAGCTCCAAGTGCTCTACCGTGCTCGCCTGGACAAGGTCAAGTCCAGGATCGCAACGATGGACAACGCGGAGGTGGACTTCAAGGCGCGCGTTGCCGAGACACAGACCTGGTTCCACCAGGCTCGCGAGGAGCAGAGGGCCTTTCAGGAGAAATTGGCCGAGCATGATGTGGAGCTCACCATGAAGATGTCTGAACTTAGCTGCCGCGGCCGAGGCCGCCCGGAACCAGCATCAAGCCACCTTCGATTCCCAGGAAGAGGACCTCTCCGTGCGTGAAGCGAAGCTTGCCGCAATGCTTCGCAGCAAGGATGAGGAGCTCGAGGCCCTTGTCACGCAGCGGACTCGCGAGCTGGAGCAGAGGCACAAGGAGGCACTCGATGCCCAGACTCTGGCCCATGCCGGCAAGGTAAGGGAGTTAGAGGTGGCACAGGACGAGCTGAAGGAGCAGGCCCTCAAGCTGTCCAACGAGAAGAGCATGCTCAACAGCGCCTTGGTGGAGGTGCAAGGAGCGGTCATCAGCAGGGCTGGGGAGCTCTCCGAAGCGCAAAACTCCGTCAGAGACCTCAAGTTGAAGCTGGAGGATCTCGAGAAAATGCTGTCGGAGAGCAGGGCTCGGGAGGAGACCTTAACCAGGAGTCTGGAGGAGGAGAAGCAGCTGTGGGCGAACGAGGCTGCCTCCCACCAGGATTATGTGGCGGGCCAGAACAGATGGATCAGCCGTCTAGAGGAGGTCGCCGGCAGGGTCACCTCGCAGTTGGCCACCATGGGGATGCCAAATGTGAGGTACGCCCCTGAGTGCAGTGGGACCATCAACACCAAGTTGACCCTGTTCTTCGAGGGCGTCCTCGGAGCCTTGGCTTATCTTCACTCCAACAGGACGGCCACGCTGGCCGAGGAGGCCCGGCGACTTTGCCGGAGGGTCGTGACCAAGGTCCTCACCAAGATGTCGTACTGGAATCCCGATCTTGATTTCGCAGCCGCGATGAAGAGCTTGCCGGATGGTGCTGACCTCATGGTGCTCAAGGAGCGCATCAAGCCCATCACCGACTGCATCGACGAAATCAAGAGGGTGGAAGGCCAGCGTAGGGATTAGGCATCCCGTTCTTCTTCGCCGCTGCGGGTTCCCGACCAAGACAAAGTTTATCTTTAGTTAGAACCGCAGCTATGATGTGATGTAATATAACTCTGAAGTACTCTTAATTTTCATGCATGTTATTTCCCCGTTCAATTCCTCTTTGTATGCGTGCCCTACGTCAATCGGGAAGGCTTGCCGGCGCGGAAGCCCCTAGCGGCGTTTTGGGGACGGATCCCCATGGCCGGCCGGGTACGCGTGCTGCCGAACGAGCCACCTTTCCGTTCTGAATGCGGCCGCTCGAACTGTCGAGCTTGACTCGGGTCAGAATCGGGGGCGTTGCTGATCGCGGAAGGCTACTCTGCCATTCTCGACGCAGCCGCTTGAGCTGTTGAGCGGACTCGAAACAGGGCAAGGGCGTTGCCGATCGTGGTAGAGCCCCTTGGCGTGCAGGTTTCTCATACAAAGCAAATATCTCCGGGGGGATAACCTCAAACAAGAAGGGTAGCACAAATAAGGGTTCAGTGCAACTTAGCTTCTGTTTGTAGTCACTCGAGCGCTGATCTTCCGGCCTCCGTCCTTCTCCAAGAGCCATGAAGACGAAGGAGTGCTGAGCTGACTGCTAGAGCCGATTCTCACAACTGCGCCCCTACCTGGCGCGCCAAAGATGTCGGTGGGAATGACACCTATGGGATCACAAGAATCCCTACTACGTTTGCGGGGCGCGGGGTCGTGAGAAGAGCGGATCAAACAGATAGCACACGGTTCGTTTATCCAGGTTCGGGCTGCGAGGATGCGTAAAACCCTACTCCTGCTTTGGTGGATTGTATATCTGTGTTCTTGAGCTACCTATGGGGCGTGAGGAGCTCCAAAAGGCCGAATCCTCCTCCTGGTCGCCTCGGGCCTCCTTTTATAGGAAAGGGGTTGCCACAGTGGCACACAGGAGGTGGAAAGGGTACAGTGATGTGAGGTTATCCCTCGCATTACATGACAAGGCGCATTTAATGCGTCTTGCCCAGGTGTCCTTGCTTTATCGGGGACGGGGGAGAGCCCTGTCTCGTCCGTCGCCGCTCCCTCTCGTGTCGACATGCGCCCTGGCTAGCGGTGCCCGCGGTGCCATGTAGGTAGGCAGGCAGCTGAGGTGGCGCAGTGGTGGGTCTCCACGAGGATCCGCATGCCGCCACACAGGTGCCTGCCCAGCTGGTCGGGTCGGCGGCTGCATGCGAATGGCGGTGGAGGTTTGACTGGCGTGGGCCTGATGGTGGCCCTACGGGTGTTCCTGGCAAGGGCCTTGCCGGGGGCCCGGCAAGGGTCTTGCCGTGGCGCCTGCTGTCATCCCCGACAAGGCTCTTGCCGGGGGCCTTGTGGTCCTCCTAGGCTGGGATCCTACCAAGGATCATTATCTTCTAAAGGGTGTATCTGATCTTGAATGCCTTCACAAAGATCTGCATGCCACCACGGGGATGTCTCCCGAATCCTTGCCCCATGGGGGCAGTGGACTCAAGGGTGACTCACTCCGTAGGTGTGGGGTGAGCTGCCACGGCAAGGGTCTTGCCGGGTTTGCTAAAACCGCCTCCTGGCAAGGATCTTGCTGGGGGGTCCGCTTCGTCCCTTTGCTCTTTGTGGTCTTGGTCTTGGCGTCGTTCTGCTTCTCCCGAGCTTCGGCCTTACCTTGGCTCACCTCCCTTGCCTTGCTCAATGTGGTGGTGCCCGTGGCTCAGACTGCTCGTGCACAGTTATAGGGGTACAAAAAGTGTACCCCTCTTTTTGTACACCGACACGTCTTGTCATAGCGTTCATAGCGGAGGATTTCAATGCACGCTTGACTACACCGCCCCACACGTGTGGGCTCGAAGAGGAACCAAATGTATCGTCGGTGAGCATGTTCCCGCGCTACCGTGCTATTTACCGCGCAAGCTTCCCGCACGGCTTGTCTGGCCACGCGTCGGCTAGAAGAGGGACAAATCTGTTGGAAATATGCCCTAGAGGCAATAATAAAATGGTTATTATTATATTTCCTTGTTCATGATAATTGTCTATTGTTCATGCTATAATTGTGTTATTCGGAAATCGTAATACATGTGTGAGTACATAGACCACAACATGTCCCTAGTGAGCCTCTAGTTGACTAGCTCGTTGATCAATAGATGGTTACGGTTTCCTGACCATGGACATTGGATGTCATTGATAACAGGATCACATCATTAGGAGAATGATGTGATGGACAAGACCCAATCCTAAGCATAGCACAAGATCGTGTAGTTCATCTGCTAAAGCTTTTCTAATGTCAAGTATATTTTCCTTAGACCATGAGATTGTGCAACTCCCGGATAACGTAGGAATGCTTTGGGTGTACCAAACATCACAACGTAACTGGGTGGCTATAATGGTGCACTACGGGTGAGGGAGTCCTGAATTAGGGGGTGTCTGGATGGCCGGACTATACCTTCAGACGGACTCCTGGACTATGAAGATACAAGATTGAAGACTTTGTCCCGTGTCCGGAAGGGACTTTCCTTGGCGTGGAAGGCAAGCTTGGCGATACGGATATGTAGATCTCCCACCATTGTAACCGACTTTGTGTAACCCTAACCCTCTCTGGTGTCTATATAAACCGGAGAGTTTTAGTCCGTAGGACAACATATAGAACAATAGTCATACCATAGGCTAGCTTCTAGGGTTTAGCCTCTCCGATCTCATGGTAGATCTACTCTTGTACTACCCATATCATCAATATTAATCAAATAGGACGTAGGGTTTTACCTCCATCAAGAGGGCCCGAACCTGGGTAAAACTTCGTGTCCCTTGCCTCCTGTTACCATCCGGCCTATACGCACAGTTCGGGACCCCCTACCCGAGATCCGCCGGTTTTGACACCGACATTGGTGCTTTCATTGAGAGTTCCTCTGTGTCGTCGCCGTTAGGCTTGATGGCTCCTACGATCATCAATAGCGATGCAGTCCAGGGTGAGACCTTCCTCCCCAGACAGATCTTCGTCTTCGGCGGCTTCGCACTGCGGGCCAATTCACTTGCCCATCTGGAGCAGATCGAAAGCTATGCCCCTGGCCGTCAGGTCAGATTTGGAAGTTTAAACTATATGGCTGACATCCGCGGGGACTTGATCTTCGACGGATTCGAGCCACTGCTGAGCATGATCTAGCTCTGCCGTCGAACAGTGCCCTGGAGGCCGCACCCGCATTGGCTTCGACCCTTAACTCGGAGCCAACTGTGCCGATCAAGGATGGGTGGTTGGACGCCACCTCGGGGGCTGCGATCCCAACGGCGATCGAGCCGAACACCAGCCCTGCACTCCGCGAGACTCGTGACTCCAAGGAGCCGGACTCCTCTCCGGACTCCGAACCCTCCGCGCCCCTGCCGATCGAATCCAATTGGGCGCCGATCATGGAGTTTACTGCCACGGACATCTTTCAGCACTCGCCGTTCGGCAATATTCTGAAGACACTAAAGTCTCTCTCTTTATCAGGAAAGCCCTGGCCGGACTATGGTCAGCAAGGTTGGGATACGGACGATGAAGAAATTCAAAGCCCACCCACCACCCACTTTGTAGCCACTGTCGATGATTTAACCGACATGCTCGACTTTGACTCCAAAGACATCGACGGTATGGACGCCGATGAAGGACACAATGAAGAACCAGCGCCTATTGGGCCCTGGAAAGCCACCTCGTCATATGACGTATACATGGTGGACGCACCAAAAGATGACAACGAGGAGCGGAAGGACGCACCGAAGGCTTGTTCCCTCGAGAAGCGGTCAAAGCAGCGACGCAAGCTCCGCCCCAAATCCCGCCTCGATAGAAATAACGATCACACAGACCCAGCGCTGGAGTAGGGCGAACCGCTGCTGGACAACGGCAATCCGGATAATCAAACCGAACAAACAAATTCTATCAAGGATAATGGTCCGGACGACATAACGCCGGACAGGCACCCGGAGCAGCAGAATGCCCGTAAAGGCTTGTTGCCACCGCAAGGAGTCTTAAAAAGCAGAAGCAAAGGCTCAAGGCTGCGCAAGACACACTCCAAATCAGATGGAGTAAAATACTCAACACAGCAGCGAGGTACGGCGACAATCGCCCCTCCAAGAGCTACCCAAAGCGGAAGCTGCTACCTGAATTCAATGAGGAGGCCTCAGACCCCCCACAACCAAATATCAAAGCAGCCAGCTGGCCGGATAGACGACCCCTCTACCAACATAGAGCGGCATACAACGCCACTCACAATACAACACGCGACCCATGCGAGGGCTCGCACCCAAAGGATGGCGCAACAAGATCCATCTATGGACCACGCAAGCGCGCCCCAACATACAATGCAACACAACAAACATCCGAACAACGCGGTACACCCAGCTACAGGGGTGCCGCACACCCCCTATGTTTCACTGATGAGGTGCTGGACCATGAATTTCCAGAGGGATTCAAACCCGTAAACATAGAGACATACGACGGAACAACAGACCCTGGGGTCTGGATTGAGGACTACATCCTTCATATCTATATGGCTCGAGGAGATGATCTCCACGCCATCAAGTACTTACCCCTCAAGCTCAAAGGGTCAGCTCGTCACTGGCTTAAAGGCCTCCCCGAAAGCTCCATTGGAAGTTGGGAAGAGCTCGAAGACGCCTTTCGGGCAAATTTTCAAGGGACTTATGTCCGACCTCCGGATGCGGACGATTTGAGTCATATAACTCAACAGCCCGGAGAGTCATCCCGAAAGCTTTGGAACAGGTTTCTTACTAAAAAGAACCAGATTGTCGACTGTCCGGACGCCGAAGCCTTGGCAGCTTTTAAGCATAGCGTCCGTGACGAATGGCTCGCCAGACACCTCGGCCAAAATAAGCCGAGAACGATGGCTGCATTAACAAGCCTCATGACCCGCTTTTGCGCGGGTGAGGACAGCTGGCTAGCCAGATGCAGCACCAGCGACCCCAGTACATATGAAGTTAGAGATGGAAACGGGAAATCACGGCGCAACAGCAATAACAAACGCCGAAATAAAGAAGACAACACGAAGGGCACGGGAGTAAACGCCGGATTCAAAAGCTCTCGGCCAGGTCAAAAGCCGCCCTCTAAAGGTACCAGGGATGAACTGTCCAGCCTCAACAAAATTCTGGACCAAGTATGTCAGATCCATAGTACCCCTGGTAAACCTGCTAATCATACCCATAGAGAATGTTGGGTCTTCAAGCAGTCCGGCAAGCTCAACGTCGTACACAAGGGGGAGGATACACCAAGTGAAGACGAGGACGAGCCTCCCAAGCAAGACACTGGGGAACAAAAGAAATTTCCACCAGAAGTCAAAACAGTAAACGTGTTACACATGATCAAGGGAAAAAACAACGCGGCACTCCCAGGAAAATATACCCAAGTGCCTGTCACCGCGAAGTCCTGCCACTGGTCGTCTCAACCGATCACTTTCGACCATCGCGATTACTCAGCAAGTATCCGACGCGCAGGATGGGCTGCCCTGGTATTAGACCCAGTAACTGGCGGATATCACTTCACACGAGTCTTGATGGACGGTGGCAGCAATCTAAACCTAATATATCAGGATACAATCCGCGGGATGGGGTTAGACCCAACAAAAATTCGCCATAGCAATACTACCTTTAAAGGAGTAACGCCAGGCCCATGGGCTCGTTGTACAGGCTCCCTCCTACTACAAGTTATATTCGGCTCCCCCGATAACTTCCGTCGCAAGCATTTAACCTTCCACATCGCTCCATTCCAAAGTGGCTATCAAGCACTGCTCGGACGCGAAGCTTTCGCTCGCTTTAATGCAATACCACACTACGCCTCCCTCACACTCAAGATGCTCGGTCCACGTGGCATCATTTCAGTGAACGGAAATATAAAGCGATCTCTGCGCGCCGAAGAGAGTGCGGCTGCCTTGGCAGCCGCACACTAAAGGCGCTCGAACCAGCGAAAGCATCCAATAGGTCGTCAAGACCTCAGACACAACTAATCAAGTCCGGCGCCGCTATTTATACTGAATAGATGGTCACACCCCTATTTGTCAATACAAGGGGCTCAACGCGCGCAGACAAGTGGCAATTTCTTCTCATCTTGAATTATACATGGTTTGTTTAAAAACAATCTTTTTGCATGACAACTTTTTCACCTAAATTCCTCTCTTTTACAAACGATCATCGTGCTACACCCGTCCAGGATGCGGCACAATGGAGACACAGGCGCAGACGTGCAGCGGGGACCCGCTCCAAGGATTCTTTTTAGGTTAAGACCCTGCGTAAACCTTTTTTACTGTCTCTTGTTGATACATATCCACCATTGAGAAGGATGCTGACATCTTGGCATGTGGCCATGCCAGAACAATGCACATACCTGGACACAAGGGGCTTCTTACAAAGGCCATTATTTAGGCCCGGTTTATACCAGAAAGACCGAATACCTTAGGGAGTGTTCGGCGTCGCGAGTTTGGCCCTATATGCATCAGCTCCGAATCATTGTCTTCGGTTAAATGTTGGGTTTGCCCGGCTCCTGTGTTTTGATGCCTTACGTTCCGCTTTACCGGCTAAGGTAGCACCAGGAGAACTACTGCGATTGTGCCCTGGTTCATCCGGACGAGCACCTCAGTAGAGAAAGCCGAAAACTGACTGTCATGATATAGCGTGAGACTGGTCAACCACTCGATGACCTGTTGGAATGTTAGAATTCCTCCACCTTAACGAAGGGCCGTTTTCCGGCCAGGCATGTACGCACTCCGGGATCGGGAGAGTGCGGAGCCACCAGGGGCTATCTAGTAGCCCCACTGTCAAACTCCTATGGCTAAGTGAAAGTGCTAAAGCATTATAGTCCGGTTGCCTCGCTCGCTCCGCTATCACCTCCTTAATAGGACTAAGACGTTGGGTTAAGTGTGAACGCGTGTTTTTTGCGAGCACCTCCACATTATATGCGTGGGGGTTGAAGCCGACGGCTGCAATCTTTCAGGTTATACACATGTATACATAAACGGCCGCCCAGGAGGCATCATATTACTTTCAGGCAAAAGTATAAAAATAGCCTTATAAGAATTTATAAAAGCATCTCGCTTACAATGAGATTACATATCACTCAAACATAATATTTTTTGAGCACTAGGTCTCTATCAAACGAGCACCCTTAAGAACTTCTTCAAAGTAGTGCTCAGCAGCCATTCGACCTATGGCCGAATCCCGCGCTGCAACAGTGGTAGCATCCATCTCCGCCCAGTATGCTTTAACATGGGCAAAGGCCATCCATGAGCCCTCTATGCACGCCGACCTCTTCATCGCATTAATGCGTGACACCACGTCAAGGAACTGCTGCACCAAGCTGAAATAGCTGTTCGGTTTTGGTCTTTCCAGCCATAGCTGATCCACAACAGACCTCATGGCGAGTCTGGACAACCTATTCAGTTCGGCCCATTCGGCTAATTGGTCAGTCAATGAAAGCGGACACTTGGGAGAATGGAATTGTGTCCAAAACAGCTGGTCCACTTCACGGTCCGTCTGACCCTGGAAGTACTTGGCCGCATCGGCAGCGCTCGCCGCCAAATCCATATACACATCCTCCGAACTCCACAGCCGATCCAGAGAGGCATACCGTGGATCTCCGAACTTCCTCCACAACATAAAGGATTTCCCAGCTACAATATCCCTAGCTTCCCGCAGCTCCTCCTTCTTCGCCCTTATAGCAGAGCGGATGTCTTTTCTAATCACAGCAGCCTTCTCAAGGTCCGATGCCTTCGCTAGGTTTTCCTTTTCAAGAACCCGACAACGGTCGGCGGTGGCTTTTAATTATATGGCCATCTTGGCCATCTTATCTCAGCTCTCGCCATGCGCGGCCTTCTCGGCTTTCAACTCTTCGGCCGCCTTCAAAGAAGCCGCATTACCAAACCTCACTTGTTCCTTGGCTCGGGCAAGTTCTGCCCGCAAGGCTTCAACAGTGGCAGCTCCATCTGCAGTCACAACATATTAAAGATATTGGCATCATGCTGCTCTTACTATGTGGCGTTTACCAGATAATGACACTTACCCTGTGCCTCGTCAAGCCTTTTGTTAACAAGCTCGATGTCAGCGTCTACCGCATCCAACTGTCGTTTTAAATGGGCAAACTTGCTAGTCCGGCTAGCCACCAGAGCTTCCATCACCTGCACATAGAGGCAGTATGGTTATTACCTGGGAATATGATCCTCTGTTCGTCGTCGTTTCCGACGACAACCAGAGTCTCAGGGGCAACTATCTACACAGGGCACACCTAGCATGTGCAGGACTATCATACATTATTTTACGTACCTCAAAGCCTGTCAGTAGACTCATAAAAGCTTCATGCAATCCACTTCCGGAGGACGAGATTCTCTCCATCATCGTATTCATCAGCACACGGTGTTCATCTGAGAAGGCCGCTCGCCCCACCAACTCCCTCAGAACATCCGATCGCACGCCAGACGGTGCCGGACTCTTTTCTCCGCTCTCTTCGGGAGCCGGACACTGGGAGCTTCGGGGGTTAATGGGATTATCTTCTGGCCTCACCGGACTCGGAGAGGCCCTCCGCGACGACACTTCGGGGTCACCCGCTTCCGAAGCGAAGGAGTCCGGAGGAGGCGTTTCGCTCTCCATCATCTCTGGAAGAAGATCCCCCGAAGACGAGCTCATTTGAGAGGGGCTAAGGCCCGAACTGCAAAGATATATGCGGTGGTTATTTTCTCAGAAGAAAAAGATGGCATACCTGTACTATTAAAGTATTTCGGGTCACTTACGACTCGCTGGAGAATTGATCCCCCCGCGGACTTTGTGCGGCAAAAGCACCCCCCAAGGTAGGACCCTCTGTGGGAGACTTCTTCTCCCGTTTGGAAGCTTTGGCTTCCTAATCCCTGGGCGCAGTCCTTTTCCTCCTCCGGTCGTCTTCCTTCATGGAGATGCTCGCTCCCTCGGTTAGAATGGGCAGCGTTGGGGGCCCGCGTCCGCCCGTATTATCCTCCCCAGTATCTTCCTTCAAGGGCTCCGGGCAAGGTGCGACCTGGAGCATCTTTTCCAATACTGGATTGTCCAAACCCTCAGGGAGGGGGGCGAACACCGAATCAACTTTGCCTTTGTTAGCCAGTCCTGGTCAAAAAGCGAACTCTCAGAAATAACTTCGTAACAAATGAGGGATAGTATGTTCGGCCGGAAGATTCCTTACCTATTCGGCGGCGCGGTTACTGCTCAGTCCCACGTCCTCGGTGATTTCCGGACACTCTACCTAAGGTCCGAAGAATGACTTGTACATCTCCTTGTGCGTCAGGCTGAGGAAATTTTGAATGACACGCGGTCCCTCGGGATTGAACTCCCACAAGAGAAGGGGCCGGCGTTTGCAAGGCTGGACTTGACGAACCAGCATAACTTGTATTACCGCAACCAAACTAAAATCTCCATTGAAGAGATCTCGAATGCGGCTTTGCAGTATAGGCACATCCTTGGCTGGACCCCAGCTCAGACCTCTGCTGATCCATGACATCAGTTGTGGTGGAGGGCCCGAGCGGGAAACAGGGGCGGCCGCCCACTTGGCACTTCTAGGAGCCGTGATGTAGAACCACTCCTGTTGCCACAATTCAGACACCTCTGGAATGGAACCCTTGGGCCATGGAGCTCCCGTCATCTTGCATATTGAGGCACCTCCACACGCTGCATGTTGCCCCTCGATCATCTTCGGCTTTACTTCAAAGGTCTTGAGCTACAGGCCAAAGTGAGGGGTAACCCGGAGGAAGGCCTCACACACGACAATAAATGTCGTGATATGAAGAAAGGAGTCTGGAGCTAGATCATGGAAATCTAGCCCGTAATAAAACATCAAACCCCTGACGAAAGGATCCAGAGCAAGGCCTAGACCTCGGAGGAAGTGGGAGACGAACACGATGTTCTCGTTGGGTTCGAGCGAGGGGACGGCCTGCCCTCGGGCAGGCAGCCGATGCAAAACCTCGGCGGTCAGATATCTGGCCTCCCTCAACTTTTTGATGTCTTCTTCCGTGACGGAGGAAGGCACCCATCGGCCTTGAAGGCCAGATCCGGACGTGATTGAAGGTTCAGAGCACCTGACCTAAACTTTGGGTGTTTGAGCTTGAGGTGGGGGAAGGATTCGATTGAGCACGGGAGGGAAAAAAATAAAAGCCTTGTCCCTTTATAAAGAGGGTGAATATCAAGCCTCCTCTCCGTGGCCGTTTGGACTTGCCTATAGTCTAGGAGTCCAAGAAGCGGTTGGGTTACCCACGCCCGTATTGATGAGAATCCCGGAATAAGGGGACACGATCTATGCTTCGAGAGACGTGCCAAGGAAACCGCCTCGCATGACACGCTGAGGTGGGACAATAAAACTATTCGAATAAAGGCTTGGCCGTGGTGCGATGTCACACTACAGAATACGTAAGCAGATTAGATTTGTGTAAATATTATTCTCTCTATGGCAATATGTGGAAACTTATTTTGCAGAGATGGACACTATTTTTGTGTTCAAAATCTTCTATGAAGTACTTGGAGGAGGAACCCGCCTTGCAGTGCCGAAGACAATCTGCGCGCCGGACTCGTCGTCATTGAAGCCTGGTTCAGGGGCTACTGAGGGAGTCCTGGATTAGGAGGTGTCCGGATGGCCGGACTATACCTTCAGCCAGACTCCTGGACTATGAAGATACAAGATTGAAGACTTCGTCCCGTGTCCGGAAGGGACTTTCCTTGGCGTGGAAGGCAAGCTTGGCGATACGGATATGTAGATGTCCTACCATTGTAACCGACTTTGTGTAACCCTAACCCTCTCCGGTGTCTATATAAACCGGAGGGTTTTAGTCCGTAGGACAACATATAGAACAACAATCATACCATAGGCTAGCTTCTAGGGTTTAGCCTCTCCGATCTTGTGGTAGATCTACTCTTGTACTACCCATATCATCAATATTAATCAAGCATGACGTAGGATTTTACCTCCATCAAGAGGGCCCGAACCTGGGTAAAACTTCGTGTCCCTTGCCTCCTGTTACCATCCGGCCTAGACACACGGTTCGGGATCCCCTACCCGAGATCCGCCGGTTTTGAAACCGACAACGGGTATCTCCAAAAGTATCTGTTGGGTTGGCACGAATCGAGACTGGGATTTGTCACTCCGTATGACGGAGAGGTATCTCTGGGCCCACTCGGTAAGACATCATTGTAATGAGCTCAATGTGACTAAGGGGTTGGTCACGGTATGATTTGTTACGGAACGAGTAAATGGACTTGCCGTAACAAGATAGAACAAGGTATCGATATACCAACGATCGAATCTCGGGCAAGTGTTATACCAGTAGACAAAGGGAATCGTATACGGGATTGATTGAATCCTTGACATCGTGGTTCATCCGATGAGATCATCGTGGAACATGTGGGAACCAACATGGGTATCCAGATCCCGCTGTTGGTTATTGGCCGGAGAGATGTCTCGGTCATGTCTGCATGATTCCCGAACCCGTAGGGTCTACACACTTAAGGTTCGATGATGCTAGGGTTATAGGGAAAGTTTGTACATGGTTACCGAATGTTGTTCGGAGTCCTGGATGAGATCCTGGACGTAACAAGGAGTTCTGGAATGGTCCGAAGACAAATATTTATATATGGGAAGTCCTTATTCGGTCGTCGGAAGTGTTCGGGGGCTTATCGGTATTGTACCGGGACCACCGAAAGGGTTCCGGGGGTCCACCAGGAGGGTCCACCTGCCCCGGAGGGCCCTATGGGCTGAATATGGAGGGGGAGCAATCCCCTAGGTGGGCTGGGCTCCAATCCCCTAGGGCCCATGCGCCTAGGGTTTTGGGGAACCCTAAAGGGGGCGCCCCCCTTGGCTTGGGGGGCAAGCCTCCCCCCTTGCCCCCCCTCTAGATCCATCTAGAGGGGGCCGCGCCCCCCCTCTCCCTTGCCCCTATAAATAGAGGGGAGGTGGGAGGGCAGCCGCACCACATCCAAGGTGCAGCCCTCCCCTCCCCAACACCTCCTCCTTCCCCCGCGATGCTTGGCGAAGCCCTGCCGAAGTACCACGCTGCTCCAACACCACCACGCCATCGTGCTGCTGCTAGACGGAGTCTTCCCCAAACTCTCCCTCTCTCCTTGCTGGATCAAGGCATGGGAGATGTCATCAGGCTGCAAGTGTGCTGAACACGGAGGCGCCGTTGTTCGGCGCTTGGATCGGAATCAACCGCGATCTGAATCGCCACGAGTACGACTCCCTCATCCGCGTTCTTGTAACGCTTCCGTGTCGCGATCTTCAAGGGTATGAAGATGCACTCCCCTCTCTCTCTCTCGTTGCTAGTTTCTCCATAGATTTATCTTGGTGGTGCGTAGAAAATTTTAAATTTCTGCAACGATCCCCATCAGTGGTATCAGAGCTAGGTCTATGCGTAGTTTCTATGCACGAGTAAAACACAAGTTGTTGTGGGCGTCGATTTTGTCAATTTACTTGCCGTTACTAGTATTATCTTGATTCGGCGGCATCGTGGGATGAAGCAGCCCGGACCGACCTTACACATACTCTTACGTGAGACCGGTTCCACCGACTGACATGCACTAGTTGCATAAGGTGGCTAGCGGGTGTCTGTCTCTCCCACTTTAGTAAGATCAGATTCGATGAAAAGGGTCCTTATGAAAGGTATATAGAAATTGGCATATCATGTTGTGGTTTTGGCGTAGGTAAGAAATGTTCTTGCTAGAAACCTATAGCAGCCACGTAAAAACTTGCAACAACAATTAGAGGATGTCTAACTTGTTCTTGCAGCATATGCCGTGTGATGTGATATGGCCAAAAGGATGTGATGAATGATATATATGATGTATGAGATTGATCATGTTCTTGTAATAGGAATCACGACTTGCATGTCGATGAGTATGACAACCGGGAGGAGCCATAGGAGTTGTCTTAATTTATTTATGACCTGCGTGTCAACATAAACGTCATGTAATTACTTTACTTTATCGCTAATCGTTAGACATAGTAGTAGAAGTAATAGTTGGCGAGAAAACTTCATGAAGACACGATGATGGAGATCATGATGATGGAGGTCATGGTGTCATGCCGGTGATAATGATGATCATGGCGCCCCGAAGATGGAGATCAAAAGGAGCAACATGATATTGGCCATATCATGTCACTATTAGATTGCATGTGATGTTTATCATGTTTTTACATCTTATTTGCTTAGAAAGAAGGTAGCTTAAATAAGATGATCCCTCACAATAATTTCAAGAAGGTGTTCCCCCTAACTGTGCACCGTTGCTAAGGTTCGTTGTTCCGAAGCACCACGTGATGATCGGGTGCGATAGGTTCTAACGTTCGTATACAATGGGTGTAAGCCAGATTTACACACGCAATACACTTAGGTTGACTTGACGAGCCTAGCATGTACAGACATGGCCTCGGAACACGGAAGACCGAAAGATCGAACATGAGTCATATAGAAGATACGATCAACATGAAGATGTTCACCGATGATGACTAGTCCGTCTCACGTGATGATCGAACATGGCCTAGTTGACTCGGATCATGTATCACTTAGATGACTAGAGGGATGTCTATCTGAGTGGGAGTTCATTAAATAATTTGATTAGATGAACTTAGTTATCATGAACATAGTCTAAAAACTTTGCAATATGTCTTGTAGATCAAATGGCCCACGCTAATGTTGCCCTCAACTTCAACGCATTCCTAGAGAAAACCAAGCTGAAAGACGACAGCAGCAACTACACGGACTAGGTCCGCAACCTGAGGATTATCCTCATAGCTGCCAAGAAAGCATATGTCCTTGAAGCACCGCTAGGTGACGCACCTGTTTTCTCATCAACTCAAGACGTTATGAACGCCTGGCAGTCGCGTAGTGATGATTACGCCCTGGTTCAGTGTGGCATGCTTTACAGCTTAGAACCGGGGCTCCAAAAGCGTTTTGAGCAACACGGAACATATAAGATGTTCCAAGAGCTAAAAATGGTTTTCCAAGCTCATGCCCGAGTCGAGAGATATGAAGTCTCCGACAAGTTCTACAGTTGTAAGATGGAGGAGAACAGTTCTGTCAGCGAGCACATACTCAAAATGTCTGGGTTGCACAACCGCTTGTCTCAGTTGGGAGTCAATCTCCCGGATGACGCGGTCGTTGATAGAATCCTTCAGTCGCTTCCACCTAGCTACAAGAGCTTTGTGATGAACTTCTATAAGTGTATCTAGTGCCACCCCTAGTTGGTTTTGGAGTATTGACGACAAACCTAGTTGAGGGACTAATGTGTTTGTGAGAATTGCAGGATAACACAGGTAGAAGTCCCTCATAGATTCGGTTTTCCCACCAGAGATGACCCCTAAAAATGTATGAAGGCATTGATGTCAAAGGTGGTATATGAAGATATTCACATTGAAGACTATGACAAGAGAAGACACCGCATGAAGCCTATGGAGCTCGAAGAATTAGATCTTTCGTAGTTCTTTTTCTTCTGTGTTGAGTCATAGGAACCACCGTACTATTAAGTGGGGTGCAAGAGAACCAGTCAGAATGACTGAAGTGATGCTTAAACAAAACCTATGTCTTCGAGTGAAGACTATGAGAGCAAATCTTGTCCAGAGTCGGACAAGTCAGCTTTGCTTGTAGCCCAAGTAAAGTTGCCGTGTGAGTTTGAAATCTGACCGTTGGAACACATGTCAGTTCCTTAGTGACCCAGGGTCATTTCGGACAAATCAGGCCGGGTTGCCTAGTGGCTATAAATAGCCCACCCCCTACAACCATAAATGGTTGGCTGCTCAGATTCAGAGTACGACTTTTGTCGTTTGAGAGCAACCCACCTCGAAGCCTTTGAGAGAGAATTCCTTGCGAGGATAAAGCCCTAACCACCCAGAGCCAAAGAGAATTAGGCATCACTTAGGTCTTCTTGTCTGTGTGATCTGAAGACTTATTACACTTGAGGACTGTGCATCCTCCAGCCGGTTAGGCGTCGCATTCTGAGCATCCAAGAGACATTGTGGATTGCCGGTGAACGAAGTCTGTAAAGGTTTGGGAGTCTACCTTGAAGACTTACCAGAGTGATTGGGCGAGGTCTGTGTGACCTTAGCTCAAGGGGAATACGGTGAGGACTAGGTGTCCTGAGCTGCGTGTTCAGGACTGGGTGTCCGGGACTGTGTGTCCTTAGGTTTAAATACCTAGCCGCCCTAATCAGACGTATAGTTGTCACAGCAACTGGAACTGGTCCAACAAATCATTGTCTTCAACGAGTCACTGGTTTCATCCTTCCCTTCTCTTTACGTACTGTTACTCCTTGTGAAGTCATTGTATGATTGCACTATCTTTTATCTTCACTGAGTGACTGCTTGTTCTGTTTGCCTTCATAATATCTTCCTACCTGATCCTTACTACATTGCAGCTATTTGTCATTGTGCTTACACTCTATTGAATACTTGACTATGGCTTACCTAGTGTAGTCTACCTTCCGCTGCAGGGTAATAGGTTTATTTCTACTGTTTGTCTTCATAACTTCCACGTTTTGAAGACTTTCATAAAAATCGCCTATTCACCCCCCCTCTAGTTGATATAACGCACTTTCAATTGGTATCAGAGCAAGGTGCTCCCTTGTTCTGTGTGATTCGGTCTACCACCTAGAGTTTTAGCTATGTCGACTGCAGGGATAATTAAAGTCTCCGCTGCGTGCCCCGTCTTCGATGGAACTGAATATCCCTACTATTAGAATAAGATGCGCATGCATCTTGAAGCCATTGACGTCGACCTATGGTATGTCGTCAAGAACGGCGTTCCTAACGCTGGAGAAGGTGTCACTGTTGTTGATGTCAAGAAGTTCGTTCAACTAGATTCTACTGCCAAGAACATCATCTATGGTCATCTGACCAAAGGACAATATGGCCGTGTGAGTGCTTTGGAAACATCTAAGCTGGTCTGGGACTGGCTCTCCATGGTAAACGAAGGCGTCTCAACCCAGAGAGATCAGAGAATCAGTGTCCTTCGCAACCTCTTCAACCGCTTCAAGCGAAATGACAATGAGAATGTCCAGCTCACGTTTGATCGACTCACTGACATCACAAATGAGCTTCAAGCCCTAGGTGCCACTGAGATCACCAAGCATGAAGTCGTCAAGACACTACTGAGATCACTTAACAGCTTGTTTGACACTCTAGCCCTGATGATTCAAGAACGTCCTGATTTCAAGACACTCGATCCATCTGACATACTTGAGAGGCTCAACACACATGAGTTTCAGCTTTCTGAGAAAAGAGATATCTACGGTCCAAACTATGGGCGAACTCGTGCCTTGAAGGCAAAAGCTGTCTCCTCATCTGAAGAAGAATCTGACCGCAGTTCTGATGATCCTAAAGACATTGGAAAGGAACTTGCTATGCTTGTGAAGAAGTTCCAAAATTTCACCAAGAAGAAAGGCTTCAGAAAGTCTTCACCATCAAGCTCAAGGAATGATGAAGCTTCTGCTCATGACTACAAGAAGAAAACATGCCACAAGTGCACGAAAACTGGCCACTTCATCTCTGAGTGTCCGCAGTGGGACAATGAGAACAGAAAGAAGAAGAAGAGCAAGGAATATGACTCTGACGACAAGAAGAAGAAGAAATACTCAAAGTCTTCTTCCAAGTCTTCCTCAAAGTCTTCATCACACAATAAGAGCTCATCTGGCAAGGCACATGCGTTTGTTGGCAAGGAAATGGATTCATAGGAGGAGTCCGCTTCTGAGGAGGCAGAGGTGGAGTCTGAGGAGGAGTCCGATTCTGGCATTGCAAGTCTGGCTACAGCATACGTTGCCAAGTCCATCTTCAACACTGAAGACAATGACTTCACCACCAACATCGATGCAAATGACAAGGACTACTCTGCTCCTACCTACTGCTTCATGGCACGCGGTGCCAAGGTAAACACATGCACTACTCACTATCAAACATCTAGTGACGATGACTCTGATTGTGGTTCAAAACCCAGCTACAAAACACTTGCTAAAATTGCAACTGAACAACAGAAAGCTATGGAACATATTCAAAAACTTGTAGACAGAAGCGATGACCTGTTAGGTGCTGAAATGACTTGATCTGAGTCCTTAATTGAAGACATAAAAAATCTTCACGTTATGTATGAGGAACTTGAAAGTCGTCATGAAACGCTCTCAACAACTCATGAAAAGCTTTCCTATGATTATCTTCAAAGGAAGCAAGATCTTGAGAAATTGAGAGCGGCTCATGAAGATCTTCAAAAGGAAAACGAGTCACTTCGCGCCGAACAGATCAGCTCCGCTCAGGAAGGATTTGAACCACCATGCCTTAAATGCATTGAGCGTGATAATGCTACTACTGTTGCTAAATGTTCTACTGCTGCTACTGTTGCAATATCTTCAACTGTTGATGTGGGAACTAACCCCTCTGCTGAGGATTCCACTGCTATTGCTGATGAGAATGATAGGTTGAAGACATTGCTTGAAACAGGGATGTACAAAAGTCTTAAAGGGCATCAGACACTATGTGATGTCCTCAAAAAGCAGATCTTGAACCGAAACCCGAGGAAAGAGGGTGTTGGGTTCGTAAGGAAAATGAATGATGATGGCTCTTACTGGAAACCTGAGCAGTACCCCAAAACCACATGGGTTGCTTCAAAGGAATTTTCAGCAGATCCATCCACTCTATCTGGGTTCACTTGTGCTAACCCAATTGTCATCATTGAATCCTTTGATGCAAACTATAAACTGTTTAAGAATCAGAATGGTGAAGTGTTTGCCAGGTACATTGGTACTAACTGCAGGAATGGACCGCCTATGAAGAAGATCTGGGTGCCCAAAATGTGTTTGGAAAATATTCCTGTGAATGTCATCATGACACCACAGATAAAGAAGACAAACCCCAGACCACAGGCTTCATACGGCCCAAAGGCTTCATACAGACAAAGGACTCACCTGAGTCGCACTAACGAAAATGTTTTGCAGGGAAACCATACTCAGGCCTATGAATATGAGAGCGGTTCATCAAACCGCCATGTTCATAAGACCAAGAACTGTTCTGCTTATTCTTATGAGTATTATTGTCCGCCTGCAAGACTGTTTGCTAGGGCTCCAAAGCCAAAGTTCTCAGATGCTGCACTTAGACTTATTGCTTCTAAGCCACCCTTGAAGATGTGGGTGGCTAAGAAAGCTTAACTCTCTTTTGCAGGGAAAGGTCTCCAGCAGAAAACCAAAATCTTCTGACGCTATTGCTGGGGACCTTAAACATCTTGTAGGGTGCAAGATCAAATGCCCGAATGGCATTACTATGTACTTCATTCCTGAATCGCATGCTACTCTCCCTATTAGTCCTAATCTGGATCTAAGCTTTCATAACCCACTGGTTCGTCAAATGTTTTTGCTTCACAATTCTCTTCGTGAAGCCTATCCCCCTAACTGCACTATAGGGTATGACACCAGCGTCTTCAGAATGGATTATTGATAGTGGGTGTACAAATCACATGACTAGCAAAAGAAGCCTTCTTATGGACTCAACCTTATGTCCATCCGACAAGAGCCACATCACATTTGCTAGCACTGGTAAAAGTAAGGTATTGGGTCTAGGTAGAGTTGCAATCTCAAAGGATCAACACATGGAGAAAGTCATGCTTGTTGAATCCCTTGGCTTCAACTTAATGTCTGTCTCAATGCTTTGCGATTTGAACATGATCGTAATATTTGGAAAATATCGTTGCCGTGTTCTAATGGAATCTGACAAGTCTCTAGTGTTTGAAGGGTATCGGAAAGATGATTTGTACGTGGTAGATTTCTCAGCAGGACCACAGCTTGTCGTATGTCTTCTAGCAAAAGCTTCAGAATGATGTCTCTGGCATCGGAGGCTTGGGCATGCTGGCATGAGGAACCTCCACACCCCTGCAAAGAAGAAGCATGTCATAGGCATCGAGGGCGTCAAGTTCAAGAAAGATCACTTATGCGGTGCCTGTGAAGCAGGAAAGATGACGAGGGCCAAACATCCCTTGAAGACAATCATGACTACTACTCGACCCTTCGAACTGCTCCACATGGATCTGTTCGGTCCCACTCATTACTCAACTCTTACTACTACTGCTTGTCTCTATGGTTTTGTCATTGTTGATGATTATTCTAGATATACTTGGGTGCACATAATCCTTTACAAGACTGAAGTGCAGGATGTCTTCAGACGCTTCGCCAATCGAGCAATGAACAACTATGGCGCCAAGATAAAGCATATCAGAAGTGACAATGGCACTGAATTCAAGAACACTGACCTTGATACATATCTTGATACCTTGGGCATCACACATGAATTCTCAGCTCCGTACACGCCACAGCAGAATGGCGTCGTCGAATGCAAGAACAGAACACTCATTGAGATGGCCAGAACGATGCTAGATGAATACAAGACTCCAAGAAAATTCTGGCCTGAAGTCATTGATACTGCATGCCATACAATCAATCGTGTTTATCTTCACAAGCTTCTGAACAAGACATCTTATGAGCTCCTTACTGGCAAGAAGCCAAATGTCAGTTACTTTAGAGTATTTGGCGCCAGGTGCTGGATCAAGGACCCACATCACACCTCAAAGTTTGCACCAAAAGCACATGAGGGTTTTATGCTTGGATATGGAAAGGATTCGCACTCCTACAGAGTCTTCAATCTCTTTCATCATAAAGTGGTTGAAACAGTGGATGTGCGGTTCGATGAGACCAACGGTTCACAAAGAGAGAACCTGCCGAATGTGCTAGATGAAGTTCCATCCAGTGAATCAATCAAGCTAATGGGAAATGGAGAAATTATACCTTCTGAAGCTCATCCTGAAGAAGAACTTATCATCTCAGCACCTGATCAACCTGAAGACAATGCTCAGCCTGAAGACATTCCTTCTAACAACGACAATGATCAGCAAGAGCAAAATCTTCGCCCTGTACATCCTCGTGTTGCCAATGAAGTGCAGATTGAAAGAATAATTGATAGCATCAATGCACCCGGTCCACTCACTCGTTCAAGGGCAACTCAGCTAGCAAATTTCTGTGGGCACTTCGCATTCGTCTCAATAACAGAACCCAAGAAAGTTGAAGAAGCCTTCATGGAACCTGAATGGATTCAAGCTATGCAAGAAGAGCTTCAACAGTTTGAGCTGAATAATGTATGGGAACTGGTCAAGCGTCCCGATCCTCGGAAGCACAACATAATAGGCACAAAATGGATATACTGCAACAAACAAGATGAGCACGGTCAAGTTGTCAGAAACAAATCTCGTCTCGTTGCTCAAGGATATACTCAAGTCGAAGGCATTGACTTCGATGAAACATTTGCTCCTGTGGCTAGACTTCAAGCCATACGCATACTGCTGGCCTATGCAAATCATCACAACATACTTCTTTATCAAATGGATGTGAAGAGCGCCTTCCTCAATGGCAAGATTGAAGAAGAAGTGTATGTTGCACAACCACCTGGCTTTGAAGATCCAAAACATCCTGACATGGTATACAAGCTCAACAAGGCACTGTATGGCCTCAAACAAGCCCCTCGGGCCTGGTATGGCAAACTCAAATATTTCCTGAAGAGCAAAGGCTTCATACCTGGTTCCCTTGACCCCACTCTCTTCACGAAGACATATGATGGTGAACTGTTTGTGTGCCAAATATATGTGGATGGCATTATCTTCGGCTGCACCAATCAGAAGTACAGTGAAGAGTTTGGTTATATGATGCAAGAGCAATATCAGATGTCCATGATGGGAGAGCTGAAGTTCTTCCTCGGTCTTCAAATACGACAGCAATGCAACGGCATCTTCATATCTCAAGAGAAGTATCTCAAAGATTGCCTAAAGAAGTTCGGTATGCAAGACTGCAAAGGCTTCACGACGCCAATGCCAGCCAAGCATCATCTGGGTCCTGACGACAATGGTAAAGAGTTCGATCAAAAGGTATACCGCTCCATGATTGGTTCCTTGCTTTATCTATGTGCATCTAGGCCAGATATTGTGCTAAGTGTTTGCATGTGTGCTTGATTTCAAGCGGCACCAAAGGAGTCGCATCACTTAGCTGTGAAGCGAATTCTTCGATATTTGGCTCACACCCCAACTCTAGGATTATGGTATCCAAAGGGCTCAGAGTTTGATCTGGTTGGATTCTCAGATGCTGATTATGCTGGTGACAAAGTTGATCGCAAGTCTACATCAGGCACATGTCACTTTCTGGGACGATCACTTGTATGTTGGTCTTCAAGGAAGCAAAACTGTGTATCTCTCTCCACTGCTGAATCTGAATACATTGCTGCTGGATCTTGCTGCGCTCAGCTTCTGTGGATGAAGCAAACACTCAAGGACTATGGCATTCATCTGAAGCAAGTGCCACTCTACTGCGACAACGAAAGCGCCATCAAGATTGCCAACAACCCAGTTCAGCACTCGAAGACAAAGCACATTGAAATTCTTCATCACTTTCTCAGAGACCATGTTGTGAAGGAAGATATTGACATCATACACTTCAACACTGAAGAGCAATTGGCAGATATCTTCACCAAGCCCTTGGATGAGAAGAGATTTCGCAAGTTAGGTGTGAGCTAAATATCTTGGAATCCTCAAATGTCCTGTGATCAGGCACACATCCTAACACTTATGCATATTGATGACTTAGATGTGCAACACACGAAGTAAAGTATATCTTCAATCAATGAAGACATACATTCTAAGTGTGAATACATCAATGTGGAATTTGACTTCGGAGCGCCACGATAATTGTGCACCGTGTCTGGGTCTAATACTTCCTATACAGTGGGTAACGCCACCACCAAATGTTCTGTTTGAAGTGTTTCACTCATGGCGTTACATTTGCTATGTCTTCACATTTGGTTTGGCTTCAATCTCAACATGTCTTCATGATTATCTTCACTATGTTGATTATATATATATATATATATATATATACTATTCTGTCCTCTACAACATTCACTTATAGCTATGTCTTCTTGTTGAATCTTTTGAACTAAGTGAATGTGATCGGACCCTAACCTCTCTATGCTTTCTATCTCAAACTCTATCTCTCCAAATCATATGCATTCTATTGAAACTGTCGAATGTCTTCTCTGCGTCCTTGTCAATAGAAGATACAAAGACAAACATTAAGTCCGTTTTCAATGCTCATTCCTTCACCTGAAACTCGGAGAAGTGGGAACGACCACCCGACAATCCAGGCGTGCGTGGGACGTGGAACAACCTCCGATATGCTGCATGATGGCCACGTACCCCTCAGATGCGAATCGCCAGGGGCACCTATGTAATAACGCAGTGCCGCCCCTGTACCTATAAATACACGCCTCACCACAGTCATTATCTCTTCTTCTACTCTCGCACAAACCCTAGCGCCACCGCTAGCCCTCGATGACGCCGGCGACGAAGCGCTTCGCTGCCTCAACCTCTCTGACGCCGTCTTCACGCCGACCACGGACATCGTCCTCTCCGCCGTCGCCGTAGGTGTCCTCTGTCGCCAAGTTAGGGCACGGAAGATCAAACTGCTCGGTCTCCTCTCCCACTCCGTCTAGCAGTTCTTAGTGTGGTAAATAAAACTTCCTTTTTACGGCCCCTTTGATCCTATGGCTTTGTCACTTTCTACCACAAGCAGTTTCTATTCACACAAGTTAGATCTCTCTCATACTGCATCTCATAACATGCCTAGTATATTCACTTATGCTTCACAAAGTAGTTAGATTCCTCACTTGTACTGATCTCTGGATTCGTACAAATCTAGAACCAACTCCTTATCTATGAGTGAATGTCTTCGCACGATGAGGTCAATGTCTTCTAAACTGATTTATATTCAAAATCTTCTGAGAATGCATATGACCTCTTCCCCTTCCCTCGCACCTTAATGCTGTCACAGGTACATGTCCGTGGGAGAATCCCTTGGTTCTCATAGTCTGCATTCATTTGCAGAATTCTTACAACATCATATAAATTCTCCCGAAGCCAGTTCCTGTTTGTCCAGCAAGCGAAAACCTTTGAAGCCTTTAAACATGTTGAAGCCATTCAGTTTGAAGTTCATGGCTGCAGAGAAATCAGGACGGAAGGGTGGCAGACAGCGTCGTGGGGGAACATCAAGAGATTTGCCTGATGACCTCTTAGAGCTTTACAAGACAGATCCTGAAGAGGATTACAATCAGCGCAAGACCCGAATCCAATGGATTCGAAGATATTGGGCAGAACAATGGTTCAAATACCATTTTGTGACCCAGGAATATGCTGAGAAAAATGCCATCAAGAGACCGTGGGGAGACATCCTATACAAGAATCTTCAACCCAGGTCCAGAGAAGAAGCCATTGAACAAGGCTTCTATCCCTGCATGGTCCATGGGCCACAGCCTGCTGATGCACACCCCTCGTCACTACTATGGTGTCGTGACGACAATCTGTTCAAGCGCAACTTCCAGTTTGCCAAGAACTCTGCGAAGCAAAACAAGAAGACATTGGGACTAGACTTCAACCCTGGTCCTTCTATTCCAAGGGCTGATGGCACACGTGATGCAGAACCCAATGTCGTCGGTCCTTTCTACAACCTTGAAGGTCTCATCACCCATATCTTGGTTCAAGGGACTGCAGTGAATGAGCCTGCAGCTGACGCTGAATCAGATGAAGCGCCTACAGCGCCGACGCCAAAGAAGTTGAAGAAGCCTAAAGCTTCAAAGCCTGCCCCTCACCAAAAATCCCACGGGCGAAGCCACTGGCAACTGCACCTCCTGAAGATAGTGTGCAGTCTGAAGATTTGTCATGCATCTCCAAGCCCCAAAAGGTCATGATACCTCTGCCACACACCGGCCAAGAGCTAACAACTGCTGCCATTCTACGCAATGATGCCATTGATCTGTCAAGTGATGAAGATCTTGCAGATGACGCTCTTGAGCAACTCATCAAGAGCAAAGAAGAAGCAGAAATCGTCAATGATCTGCCTCTCTTTGATGTAACAATCATCCAAAACTTCATTGATGAGTGGTTTGGCACGCCAAACATCAGCTTCGATGATCTACAACTACCCATTGGCCTCAGTGTCGCGTTCCATGGCGCCATTGCTTCAGAGTTAGCTATCGCCCAACGCATTGTTGAACTGAAGCAGAAGATTGACTTTGAGAAATCTCAGTTCAAGAAGCATATGGCCGAGCTCAGCGTGCAAGACGTGAAGAACTTCAAGGTTATGCTGCACGAGCTCAAGGAAGCATTTCTCAAGAAACATACAGAAGCTCAGGGTTCTCGTGAGCGCATGAAGGTCTTGGCTGATAGGTGTGTGCAAGCCTACAATGAGGCTGAGAAGCGCAAGGCCCTTGGGCGTCCTGGCATCGACCCCAGGATGGCTGCCAAGAAGACGAAGAAGCCCGCTATGGCTGAACCCGAAGCACCAAGGCAGGAAGCAGATCCCCTTGTCTTCCCAACTAGCATGACTGGCCCGAAGCCAAAGGCCAGGTCAACCGCTTCAGAACTGAAGAAGACCAGGACTGCTGAGGCTGAAGCAAGGAAGAGAAAACATCTTGAAGCCTCTGCTACTGCCCCCGCCAAGAAGAAAAGAAAGACCAAGAAGGAATGGGCTGCTCCCACAGAGCCCTTGATTGTTGAACCCATTTCCATGGTTCACCCCGACGCCGATCCACAAGAACGTCAACTGAATGTCCATGAGCCTGCTTTCACAGAGGCTCATGAAGCTGAAGACTTTCCAGCAGCTGATCCCATCACTGCTGAAGACATTGGCCATCATGACCATGTTGAAGATGATGCAGCCCTTCCTCAGCTAGAACACCAGCAGGTATCATCGCCTGTGCTCACGCACAGTGAACTCATCAGCATTGGTCGTCGACTGACGCCAATTGCACAGGATGCTTCATGGGCTGATCGCCCACAAGAGGAAGAAGACTCTAAGGCCCAGCCAACACAAACTCCATAGGCGTCGCCCGCGTTGCGCAGGCTTCGCAAAGGTCCAAGGCCTCAAGTCTCTGCGTCTGAAGCTAGAACTGTTGAAGGCATTCCGGCTGCTTCAGCCGATGAAGGAGAAGTACCACAAGCTGCTACTCCCCTGTCCCCCCAAGAAGTGGTTCTCGAGGAGAACGTGATCGTAACCGACCCTCCAGCTCGTCAAGTGGAGGTTGAAAATCTTGCGGCTGCCACCACCAACACCACTGAAGCCACTGACGCTATCATGGCTGAAGCTAATGTGGAGCCCTCACCAACAAAAGCACCAGAAGTCAGCGAAGCCACTGATCCCGCTGCTTCTGTTCCTGCGTCTGCTCCTGGTCCCCAGTTCGACTATCATGTTGAGCACAGGCCTCAGGTACAGAAGCCAATCCCAAGATTGCCAAGGTTCCCAGGTCCTGCATCAGCACCTGGCTCCTTCAATATCAATGGCTTCAGAGCAGACAAGACATTCTTCAATAGCTCCAGGAACCCCTACTCCAGGGAAAGAATATCATCTGATCGGTTCTGGAGCTATCCGCAGCGAAGCTATTACTCCTGCGTTCTTTACAACCAAGGTCGCATCTTCCCACACAAGCGCCTTGACATTGAAGCAATAGCTGGCCTGCCCTGTCTGGAAGAAGCTCTGGATTGCTTCAAAGAGGTTGGACTACTACCGTTCGTCACTGACCAAGAGCACTGGAATGAAGGGTTGCTGCTCCAATTCTATGCCACACTTCACATCCGCGGGTATAGCAGAGATCCGAAGACTTGGGTCCTGGAGTGGATGACAGGAAACGTTCATCACGAAGCCAAAGCCTTTGACATCATTGAGCTCACTGGTTTGCCTACTCCTGGCGATCTCTACGAGCATGGCTGTCAGCTTCATAGTGAAGCTATTGAGAGCATCTTTCAGAAGACTGAACCTAATATGAGTCAGATGCTTAGTATGATGAAGCCATTGCCCCGAGATGCTGCATATCCCACAAAGTTCTTCGTTGAAGACCTAGAGTATCTGCCAAGGACTATCTATCATATCATAAGGCGAACTCTCTGGCCCATCAAAGGGCACTCTCCACATGCCAAGCTGGAAGGTGCAATGAAGACTTTGGTCTTCTATATTCTTCATGGCAAATGCTTCAATACACAGGATTTCTTCATTCGCCAACTTGCTACATCTGGCTCTGATCTGTTTGGTTTGAAGTTCTACGCCCCTTGGGTGATGCGGCTGATCAAACTTCACTCCGCTATCTCATATCAGCCCTCTGCCCGCAATCATCGGATCTTCTTGCCTGATGTGGATATGTCTATTGAAGCCATCTATCCTGAGCCTGCCAAGGAACCTCTAGGTCTTCAGAATGCAGAGCATCTAAGTTTTTCTTAGAATGTTGAAGGCATCGAAGCAGTAACTCGTGTGTATCCTTTGGCTGGCACTACACGTGCACCGCATCCTGCTCTCACTAAAGCCACTGACAGTACAATTGCCCAACGACCCAAGAAGCGCACTCGTGTTCTCAATGACCGAGAGCTTCTTGTGGCTCTTCATCAGAAACAGGATAGGCATCATGACTGGCTGAAGCGTCAAATGCAAAGCCTCTTGGTGGATGTTAATCGCATTCGCAATCTTGCCACCAAGAATGCTTTTGTTGCCCATGAAACCTCTCGCCGCACATGGAAAGGGCTGACGCTGATGTGTTCTGAAGATGATCTTCAAGAGGATGGCTTCACTGAGTGATTCAAGTTTGACTCCACACCTCCACGAAGGGCAGTGCTGCGATGAACTCCATCCCTTGAAGACTCTGAGTTCTCTTCCTCTGCTGCAACTGTGAATGCCAGAGTGATCGAGGATGAAGATGATGCTACTTCACCGCCACCTCCTTCAGCACGCTTCGACTCTGCTCCAAGCTCTTCTACACAGCCAAACACCACCAACGACCCTGCTGCTTCACCTACTCCTCATGGGAACGAGTAGATGCTCTATGTCTTCAAACCTTTTTGGTCCTTACTGACAAAAGGGGGAGAAGCATATGAGTTTGATAGTCTTCAAGCGGGTCCATATGGGCGGGTGCTTTATATTTTGCTTCGTGCTTACAACTCTCGTTTTGCTACATTTGGTTCTTTGAGTTGTAACACTTAAAATCGATGGTCGTCTTCTACTTATTTGCCACCTTGTGTTGCGATGATAAATTCCGCATGTGCGACGATAAATTCCACACTTAGATCATTCTACAGACGTCCATTTTCCATTATGCATGTCATTATCTTCACATACTTTCTCATGCATAGTGGATTGTCATCATAAGTTGAAGTGGATCTCCACAAGTACAACCTGCCATGTGCATTTGCATTCCAAAAGCAAATTACTTATATGCACATATTCAGGGGGAGCCCTTGCAACTTATGAAGACAATTCCTTATCCTTTACAATTTCACAGATTATATTCCCCATTGAAAACTTCAACTAGTTTGTCATCAATCACCAAAAAGGGGGAGATTGTAAGTGCATCTAGTGTCACCCCTAGTTGGTTTTGGAGTATTGACGACAAACCTAGTTGAGGGACTAATGTGTTTGTGAGAATTACAGGATAACACAGGTAGAAGTCCCTCATTGATTCGGTTTTCCCACCAGAGATGACCCCTAAAAATGTATGAAGACATTGATGTCAAAGGTGGTATATGAAGATATTCACATTGAAGACTATGACAAGAGAAGACACCGCATGAAGCCTATGGAGCTCGAAGACTTAGATCTTTCGTAGTTCTTTTTCTTCTGTGTTGAGTCATAGGAACCACCGTACTATTAAGTGGGGTCCAAGAGAACCAGTCAGAATGACTGAAGTGATGCTTAAACAAAACCTATGTCTTCGAGTGAAGACTATGAGAGCAAATCTTGTCCAGAGTCGGACAAGTCAGCTTTGCTTGTAGCCCAAGTAAAGTTGTCGTGTGAGTTTGAAATCTGGCCGTTGGAACATGTGTCAGTTCCTTAGTGACCCAGGGTCATTTTGGACAAATCAGGTCGGGTTGCCTAGTGGCTATAAATAGCCCACCCCCTACAACCATAAACGGTTGGCTACTCAGATTCAGAGTACGACCTTTGTCGTTTGAGAGCAACCCACCTCGAAGCATTTGAGAGAGAATTCCTTGCGAGGATAAAGCCCTAACCACCCAGAGCCAACGAGAATTAGGCATCACTTAGGTCTTCTTGTATGTGTGATCTGAAGACTTATTACACTTGAGGACTGTGCATCCTCCAGCCGGTTAGGCGTCGCGTTCTGAGCATCCAAGAGACATTGTGGATTGCCGGTGAACGAAGTCTGTAAAGGTTTGGGAGTCTACCTTGAAGACTTACCAGAGTGATTGGGCGAGGTCTGTGTGACCTTAGCTCATGGGGAATACGGTGAGGACTGGGTGTCCTGAGCTGCGTGTTCAGGACTGGGTGTCCGGGACTATGTGTCCTTAGGTTTAAATACCTAGCCGCCCTAACCAGACGTACAGTTGTCACAGCAACTGGAACTGGTCCAAAAAAATCATTGTCTTCAACGAGTCACTGGTTTCATCCTTCCCTTCTCTTTACGTACTGTTACTCCTTGTGAAGTCATTGTATGATTGCACTATCTTTTATCTTCACTGAGTGACTCCTTGTTCTGTTTGCCTTCATAATATCTTCCTACCTGATCCTTACTACATTGCAGCTATTTGTCATTGTGCTTACACTCTATTGAATACTTGACTATGGCTTGCCTAGTGTAGTCTACCTTCCGCTGCAGGGTAATAGGTTTATTTCTACTATTTGTCTTCATAACTTCCACGTTTTGAAGACTTTCATAAAAATCGCCTATTCACCCCCCCCCTTCTAGTCGATATAATGCACTTTCAACTTCAATATGCAGGGCATGGAAAAGGCCATTCCTGAGGTATATTCAATGCTAAAATCAGCGGAGGTGGAGATCAAAAAGGAACATCAATTGTTGATGGTGAATAAAACCACTAAGTTCAAGAAAGGCAAGGGTAAAAAGAACTTAAAGAAGGACGGCAAGGGAGTTGCCGCGCCCGGTAAGCAAGCTGTCGGGAAGAAGCCAAAGAATGGACCCAAGCCTGAGACTGAGTGCTTTTATTGCAAGGGAAACGGTCACTGGAAGTGGAACTGCCCCAAGTACTTAGCGGATAAGAAGGCCGGCAATACAAAAGGTATATGTGATATACATGTCATTGATGTGTACCTAACCAGCGCTCGTAGTAGCTCCTGGGTATTTGATACCGGTGCGGTTGCTCATATTTGTAACTCAAAACAGGAGCTGCAGAATAAGCGAAGACTGGCGAAGGACGAGGTGACGATGCGCGTCGGGAATGGTTCCAAGGTCGATGTGATTGCCGTCGGCACGCTACCTCTACATTTACCTACGGGATTAGTTTTAAACCTCAATAATTGTTATTTAGTGCCAGCTTTGAGCATGAAGATTGTATCTGGATCTCGTTTAATGCGAGATGGCTACTCATTTAAATCTGAGAATAATTGTTGTTCTATTTATATGAGAAATATGGTTAATGCTTTATTCTTATTTAATCTCGAACGTGATGGTACACATATTCATAGTGTGAATGCCAAAAGATGTAAGGTTGGTAATGATAGTCCCACATACTTGTGGCACTGCCGCCTTGGTCACATTGGTGTCAAACGCATGAAGAAACTCCATGCAGATGGACTTTTGGAGTCTCTTGATTATGAATCATTTGACACGTGCGAACCATGCCTCATGGGAAAAATGACCAAGACTCCGTTCTCCAGAACAATGGAGCGAGCAACCAACTTATTGGAAATCATACATACTGATGTGTGTGGTCCAATGAGCGTTGAGGCTCGCGGTGGCTATCGTTATGTTCTCACCCTCACTGATGACTTGAGTAGATATGGGTATGTCTACTTGATGAAAAACAAGTCTGAGACCTTTGAAAAGTTCAAGGAATTTCAGAATGAGGTTGAGAATCAACGTGACAGGAAAATAAAGTTCTTACGATCAGATCATGGGGGAGAATATTTGAGTCACGAATTTGGCACGCACTTAAGGAAATGTGGAATTGTTTCACAACTCACGCCGCCTGGAACACCTCAGCATAATGGTGTGTCCGAACGTCGTAATCGCACTCTATTGGATATGGTGCGATCTATGATGTCCCTTACCGATCTGCCGCTATCATTTTGGGGTTATGCTTTAGAGACTGCCGCATTCACTTTAAATAGGGCTCCGTCGAAATCCGTTGAGACGACACCGTATGAATTATGGTTTGGGAAGAAACCTAAGCTGTCGTTTCTGAAAGTTTGGGGATGCGATGCTTATGTCAAGAAACTTCAACCTGAAAAGCTCGAACCCAAGTTGGAAAAATGCGTCTTCATAGGATACCCTAAGGAAACTATTGGGTATACCTTCTACCTCAGATCCGAAGGCAAGATCTTTGTTGCCAAGAATGGATCCTTTCTAGAGAAAGAGTTTCTCTCGAAAGAAGTAAGTGGGAGGAAAGTAGGACTTAATGAGGTACTGCCTCTTGAACCGGAAAGTGGCGCAGCTCAAGAAAATGTTTCTGTGGTGCCTGCACCGACTAGAGAGGAAGTTAATGATGATGATCATGAAACTTCGGATCAAGTTGCTACTGAACTTCGTAGGTCCACAAGGACACGTTCCGCACCAGAGTGGTACGGCAACCCTGTCCTAGAAATCATGTTGTTAGACAATGGTGAACCTTCGAACTATGAAGAAGCGATGGCGGGCCCGGATTCCGACAAATGGCTGGAAGCCATGAAATCCGAGATAGGATCCATGTATGAAAAGAAGTATGGACTTTGACTGACTTGCCCGATGATCGACGAGCCATAGAAAATAAATGGATCTTTAAGAAGAAGACAGACGCGGATGGTAATGTGAGCATCTATAAGGCTCGGCTTGTCGCTAAGGGTTATCGACAAGTTCAAGGGGTTGACTACGATGAGACTTTCTCACCCGTAGCGAAGCTGAAGTCCATCCGAATCATGTTAGCAATTGCCGCATTCTATGATTATGAGATATGGCAAATGGACGTCAAAACAACATTCCTTAATGGTTTCCTTAAGGAAGAATTGTATATGATGCAGCCAGAAGGTTTTGTCGATCCTAAGAATGCTGACAAGGTCTGCAAGCTCCAATGCTCAATCTATGGGCTGGTGCAAGCATCTCGAAGTTGGAACATTCGATTTGATGAGATGATCAAAGCGTTTGGGTTTACACAGACTTATGGAGAAGCCTGTGTTCACAAGAAAGTGAGTGGGAGCTGTGTAGAATTTCTCATATTATATGTGGATGACATACTATTGATGGGAAATGATATAGAATTCTTGGAAAGCATAAAGGCCTACTTGAATAAGTGTTTTTCGATGAAGGACCTTGGAGAAGCTGCTTATATATTAGGCATCAAGATCTATAGAGATAGATCGAGACGCCTCATTGGTCTTTCACAAAGCACGTACCTTGACAAGATATTGAAGAAGTTCAATATAGATCAGTCCAAGAAGGGGTTCTTGCCTGTATTGCAAGGTGTGAGATTGAGCATGGCTCAATGCCCGACCATGGTAGAAGATAGAGAAAAGATGAGTGTCATCCCCTATGCCTCGGCCATAGGGTCTATTATGTATGCCATGCTGTGTACCAGACCTGATGTAAACCTTGCCGTAAGTTTGGTAGGAAGGTACCAAAGTAATCCCGGCATGGAACACTGGACAGCGGTCAAGAATATCCTGAAGTACCTGAAAATTACTAAGGATATGTTCCTCGTTTATGGAGGTGACGAAGAGCTCGTTGTAAAGGGTTACGTCGATGCTAGCTTTGACACAGATCTGGATGACTCCAAGTCACAAACCGGATACATGTATATTTTGAATGGTGGGGCAGTTAGCTGGTGCAGTTGCAAGCAAAGCGTCGTGGTGGGATCTACATGTGAAGCGGAGTACATGGCAGCCTCGAAGGCAGCACATGAAGCAATCTGGATGAAGGATTTCATTACCGACCTAGGAGTTATTCCCAATGCGTCGGGCCCGATGACTCTCTTCTGTGACAACACTGGAGCCATTGCCCTTGCCAAGGAGCCCAGGTTTCACAAGAAGACCAGGCATATCAAGCGTCGCTTCAACTCCATTCGTGAAAATGTTCAAGATGGAGACATAGAGATTTGTAAAGTGCATACGGACCTGAATGTCGCAGGTCCGTTGACTAAACCTCTTCCACGAGCAAAACATGATCAACACCAGAACTCTATGGGTGTTCAATTCATCACAATGTAAATAGAATATTGACTCTAGTGCAAGTGGGAGACTGTTGGAAATATGCCCTAGAGGAAATAATAAAATGGTTATTATTATATTTCCTTATTCATGATAATTGTCTATTATTCATGCTATAATTGTGTTATTCGGAAATTATAATACATGTGTGAATACATAGACCACAACATGTCCCTAGTGAGCCTCTATTTGACTAGCTCGTTGATCAATAGATGTTTACGGTTTCCTTACCATGGGCATTGGATGTCATTGATAACGAGATCACATCATTAGGAGAATGATGTGATGGACAAGACCCAATCCTAAGCATAGCACAACATCGTGTAGTTCGTCTGCTAAAGCTTTTCTAATGTCAAGTATCTTTTCCTTAGACCATGAGAATGTGCAACTCCTGGATACCGTAGGAATGCTTTGGGTGTACCAAACGTCAAAACATAACTGGGTGGCTATAAAGGTGCACTACGGGTATCTCCGAAAGTATCTGTTCGGTTGGCATGAATCGAGACTGGGATTTGTCACTCCGTATGACGGAGAGGTATCTCTAGGCCCACTCGGTAGGACAACATCGTAATGAGCTGAATGTGACTAAGGGGTTGGAATAAGTAAAGAGATTTGCCATAACGAGATTGAACAAGGTATCGATATACCGACGATCGAATCTCGGGCAAGTGCTATATCGGTAGACAAAGGGGATCGTATATGAGATTGATTGAATCCTTGACATCGTGGTTCATCCAATGAGATCATCGTGGAACATGTGGGAGCCAACATGGGTATCCAGATCCCGCTGTTGGTTATTGGCCAGATAGATGTCTCAATCATGTCTGCATGATTCCTGAACCCGTAGGGTCTACACACTTAAGGTTCGATGACGCTAGGGTTATAGGGAAAGTTTGTACGTGGTTACCGAATGTTGTTCGGAGTCTCGGATGAGATCCCAGACGTAACAAGGAGTTACGAAATGGTCCGGAGACAAAGATTTATATATGGGAAGTCCTTATTCGGTCGTCGGAAGTGTTCGGGGGTTTATCGGTATTGTACCGGGACCACCGAAAGGGTTCCGGGGGTCCACCGGGAGGGTCCACCTGCCCCGGAGGGCCCTATGGGCTGAATATGGAGGGGGAACCAGCCCCTAGGTGGGCTGGGCGCCAAACCCCTAGGGCCCATGCGCCTAGGGTTTTGGGGAACCCTAAAGGGGGCGGCCCCCTTGGCTTGGGGGGCAAGCCTCCCTCTTGGCCGCCCCTCCTAGATCCCTCTGGAGGGGGCCGGGCCCCCTCTCCCTTAACCCTATAAATAGAGGGGAGGTGGGAGGGTAGCCGCACCACATTCAAGGCGCAGCCCTCCCCTCCCCAACACCTCATCCTCCTCCCGCGACGCTTGGTGAAGCCCTGCCGGAGTACCACGCTGCTCCAACACCACCACGCCGTCATGCTGCTGCTGGACGGAGTCTTCCCGAACCTCTGCCTCTCTCCTTGATGGATCAAGGCATGGGAGACGTCATCAGGCTGTACGTGTGTTGAACGCGGAGGCACCGTTATTCGGCGCTTGGATCAGAATCAACCGCGATCTGAATCGCCACGAGTACGACTCCCTTATCCGCTTTCTTGTACCGCTTTCGTGTCACGATCTTCAAGGGTATGAAGATGCACTCCCCTCTCTCTCTCTCGTTGCTAGTTTCTCCATAGATTGATATTGGTGATGCGTAGGAAATTTTAAATTTCTGCAACGATCCCCATCAAAATCGTGGGCGTTTATTGGCAAAAATCTATGTAAAAACGAACTGTGTGGAATGACTTCGATCATAAGTTTACCCATGGGTGATGAGGTCAAAGTTATACGGAAGGGTGATGATGGACACTTGAGTGCGATAAGTAATTCTGCACTCTACAGTGCACACGGTGGAAGAAACCAACTGTGTGCAATAATGTCGAAGATCACAGTCGAGTTAGCTATACAGACCATGTGTTGTGAGATCGACAAGGTAAACTGATTCGAGAATGGTTAATAAAATCTAAGACCATTGCATATTAAGGTCAAAATAGTGTTAATAATATACAAGTCTCATACGATGCCATTTCAACGTTTGTACCACAAAAACTCGAAATGTTACAAGGTTCAAATTCCAGAGTTATATGGCTCAAATTCGAAGATTACAAGGTTCAAACTGATATTAGAAATGAAATTTAGCTCATCAGCTGCAAACGCTCGCGCTGATCCGCTTAACATGGATATCAGAGAGGTTCAAACTAATATCACCGCTTCTAAGTTTGGTTTCGAAACCTCACAATTTTTGCAAAGGTGTCAGCCACTGAGAAGTCGTGTATGGGGTTGACACGATGACTTCCGATTACTCTATCATCTGAAGTTCCAAAATGAAATTCAGCATTTTTGGAGCCTACTCCATTTTGCCGCAGGCGCCGACGCTGATTGATACGTCTTCGTCGTATCTATAATTTTTGATCGTTCCATGCCAATATTATTCAACTTTCATATACTTTTTGGAAACTTTTATACTATTTTCGGGACTAACATATTGATCCAGTGCCCAGTGCCAGTTCCTGTCTGTTGCATGTTTTTGGATTCGCAGAATATCCATATCAAACGGAGTCCAAACGGGATAAAAACGGACGAAGCTTATTTTTGGAAAATATGGAAAATTTGGAAGGAAAGTCAACGCGAACCAGTGCCCGAGCTGGTCACGAGGCAGGTGGGCGCGCCCCCTACCCTCGTGAGCCCACCATAAGGCGGTTGACGCTCTTATTTTGCCGCAAGAAAGCTAATATTCGGGAAAAAATCATGACGAAGGTTTCAGGCCAATCGGAGTTACGGATCTCCATATATACGCGAAACGGTGAAACAGAGCAGGGGAGAACGCAGAACCAGAGAGAAACAGATAGATAAATCCAATATCGGAGGGGCTCTCGCCCCTCCCACGCCATGGGAGCCAAGGACCAGAGGGGAAACCCTTCTCCCATCTAGGGAGGAGGTCAAGGAAGAAGAAGAAGAAGGGGGGCCCTCTCCCCCTTGCTTCCGGTAGCGCCGGAACGTCGCCGGAGCCATCATCATCACCGCCATCTTCACCAACAACTTCACCGCCATCATCACCAACCTTTCCCCCCTCTATGCAGCAGTGTAATCTCTCTCTTACCTGCTGTAATCTCTACTTAAACATGGTGCTCAACGCTATATATTATTTCCCAATGATGTATGGCTATCCTATGATGTTTGAGTAGATCTGTTTTGTCCTAATGGCTATTTGATGATCGTGATTGGTTTGAGTTGTATGTTTTATTATTGGTGCTATCCTATGGTGCTCTCCGTGTCGCGCAAGCATGAGGGATTCCCGCTGTAGGGTTTGCAGTATGCTTATGATTTGCTTATGGTGGGTGGCGTGAGTGACAGAAGCACGGACCCGAGTATGTAGGTTGTTGGCGTATGGGATAAAGGGGACTTGATACTTTAATGCTATGGTTGGGTTTTACCTTAATGAATCTTTAGTAGTTGCGGATGCTTGCTAGAGTTCCAATCATAAGTGCATATGATCCAAGTAGAGAAACTATGTTAGCTTATGCCTCTCCCTCAAATAAAATTGCAATAATGATTACCGGTCTAGTTATCGATTGCCTAGGGACAAATAACTTTCTTGTTGACAAAGGCTCTCTACTAAAACCAATTTAGTTGTGTCTTCATCTAAACAACCCCTAGCTTTTATTTTCTCGCTCTTTACTTTCTTGCAAGCCTATCCAAAAACCCCTACAAAGTACTTCTAGTTTCATACTTGTTCTAGGTAAAGCGAACGTCAAGCGTGCGTAGAGTTGTATCGGTGGTCGATAGAACTTTAGGGAATATTTGTTCTACCTTTAGCTCCTCGTTGGGTTCGACACTCTTACTTATCGAAAACTATTGCGATCCCCTAAACTTGTGGGTTATCAAGACCTTTTTCTTGCGCCGTTGCCGGGGAGCAATAGCGTGGGGTGAATATTCTCGTGTGTGCTTGTTTGCTTTATCACTAAGTAATTTTTATTTGTTGTTTTTAGTTGTTTTATATCTTTATTCATGGGTAGGAAACGCAAAATACCAAGAAAATTAGTGGTACCTACTGAACCAATGGTTGAAGAACCACTCAAAATCTATCACACTGCCGAAGCTTATTACTTGGATCATCTTCGATCCCTATGTGCTCGTGCTGAAATCCTAACTAGCTTAGTTGAGGGAAAATCTTTGGATGAGCATGCTTGCTATGTGCGACGCCGTATATCTGAAAAAGGGAAACGTTTAGTGGATCAAATTCATCAGTTGCAATGCTATGCTTGGAATTTATGTGAAATATATGATTTTACTTGTTGTTCTAAAAACCCTAAGAAACACCTTCCCTATCAATGTGAGTTTAGTGATAATGGAGTCGTATCTTTGTATGCTAAGGGTGTTTATAATTACTATGATGTTCAACAAATTTAAGAATTTGTTGCTTTTAAGGGTGCTTATGAAATTTCTTCGTTGATTGAAAAGTATGATGCTACTCTTTACAAATCTGAAAATTTTGCCATACTTGAATATTGTTATGAGAATTATGCTTCTAATGCCTATGTTAAACAATATATTGAGGAGTACGCCGCTGTCCAAGAAGAGACTAATATTTTGCAGGAGTCTATGGAAGAAGAAATTGATGAAACTGTGAGCTCATTGGATGAAAAAGATGAGGAGGAGAGTGAAGAACAAAAGGAGAAAGAGGGGATTGATCACCGTGCCCACCTTCTAATGAGAGTAACTCTTCAAATCATACATTGTTTAATTTCCCTTCATGCTTACCGAAGGATGAATGCTATGATGATTGTTATGATCCCATTGATTCTCTTGAAATATCCCTTTTTGATGATGCTTGCTATGCTTGTGGCCAAGATGCCAATATGAATTATGCTTATGGAGATGAACTTGCTATAGTTCCTTATGTTAAACATGAAATTGTTGCTATTGCACCCATGCATGATAGTCCTATTATCTTTTTGAATTCTCCAAACTACACTATATCGGAGAAGTTTGTGCTTATTAAGGATTATATTGATGGGTTGCCTTTTACTACTACACATGATGATTTTGATGAGTATAATATGCGTGAGCTTGCTGTTCCTACTTGCAATTATTATGAGAGAGGAACTATATCTCCCCCTATCTATGTTTCCAACATGACAAAATTGCAAGAAACTGTTTGTACTATGCATTGGCCTTTACTTTGTGTGCATGAATTGTTCTTTTATGACATGCCGATGCATAGGAAGAGAGTTAGATTTCGTCATTGCTTGATATATGTTACCTTATGCTCACTACTAAATTACAAATCATTGCTAATTAAAATTGGCTTTGATATACCTTGGGATCCGGGTGGATTCACTACTTGAGCACTATATGCCTAGCTTAATGGCTTTAAAGAAAGCGCTGCCAGAGAGACAACCTGGAAGTTTTAGAGAGTCATTTATTTCTGTTGAGTGCTTTCATATAGTTTAAAAATAACAAAAATAAAGAGGGGAACCCAAAACTTTTTCAAAAAGAAAAGCAAAAGTTAGAAAGATGAGCATTGTTGAAGTGGGAGCTAGCCTTGAACTTTGTTCATGCTCACAGAAACTTTGTGAATCTTGATTACAGAAAATTTTCAACAAAAATAATTATCCCCTTGTACAATTCCATTGTATTATAAAAATAATGTGCCAAGGTTTGCCTTTAGGATGGTTACAATGCTTGTTGGTTTCTGCGGTGCAGGACAGAAACTTTGGCTGTAGTGCATGATTTTTAATTTTTTTACTGGTATGTCAAATGGTTCTGATTCTTTTTGCAATGTTTTTCTATACAAATTTTTTATTTTTCCTAATTTTGGCAGAATTTTTCAACTATCAGAAGTATGGTGAATGTTCAGATTGCTACAGACTGTTCTGCTTTAGACAGATTCTGTTTTTGATGCATAGTTTGCTTGTTTTGATGAAACTATCAATTCATATCAGTGGATTAAGCCATGAAAAAGTTATATTACAGTAGACACAATGAAAAACAAAATATTAATTGGTTTGCAACAGTACTTAGAGTAGTGATTTGCTTTATTATACTAACGGATCTTACCGAGTTTTCTGTTGGAGTTTTGTGTGGATGAAGTGTTCGATGATCGAGAAGGTCTCGATGTGAGAAGAAGGAAGAGAGGCAAGAGCTCAAGCTTGGGGATGCCTGAGGCACCCCAGGTAAATATTCAATGAGACTCAAGCGTCTAAGCTTGGGGATGCTGGGGAGGCATCCCCTCTTTCTTCAACAAGTATCAGTATGTTTTCATATTCGTTTCGTTCATGCGATATGGGCAAGTCTTGGAATGTCTTTTGCATTTAGGTTTTTAATTTTCTTTTATGCACCATGCTGGTATGAGACGGTCCTTGGTTGATTTATAGAATGCTCTTTGCACTTCACTTATATCTTTTGAGTATGGCTTTATAGAATGCTTCATGTGCTTCACTTATATCATTTGAAGTTTGGATTGCCTGTTTCTCTTCACTTAGACAACCGCCATTTGTAGAATGCTCTTTTGCTTCACTTATATTTGTTAGAGCGTGGGAATATCTTTTGTATAAAGAATTAAAACTCTCTTGCTTCACTTATATCTATTTAGAGATATGACAGGAACTGGTCATTCACATGGTTAGTCATAAAATCCTACATAAAACTTGTAGATCGCTGAATATGATATGTTTGATTCCTTGCAATAGTTTTGCGATATAAAGATGGTGATATTATAGTCGTGCTAGTTGAGTAACTGTGAAATTGAGAAATACTTTTCTTGAGGTTTGCAAGTCCCGTAGCATGCATGTATGGTGAACTGTTATGTAACGAAGTCGGAGCATGAGGTGTTTATTGATTGTCTTCTTTATGAGTGGCGGTCGGGGACGAGCGATGGTCTTTTCCTACCAATCTATCCCCCTAGGAGCATGCGCGTAGTACTTTGTTTCGATGACTAATAGATTTTTGCAATAAGTATGTGAGTTCTTTATGACTAATGTTGAGTCCATGGATTATACACACTCTCACCCTTCCATCATTGCTAGCCTCTTCGGTACCGTGCATTGCCCGTTCTCACCTCGACAGTTGGTGCAAACTTCACCGGTGCATCCAAACCCCATGATATGATACGCTCTGTCACACATAAACCTCCTTATATCTTCCTCAAAACAGCCACCACACCTACCTATCACGGCATTTCCATAGCCATTCCGAGATATATTGCCATGCAACTTCCATCATCATCATATACATGACTTGAGCATTTATTGTCATATTGCTTTGCATGATCGTAAGATAGCTAGCATGATGTTTTCATGGCTTGTCCGTTTTTTGATGTCATTGCTACACTAGATCATTGCACATCCCAGTACACCGCTGCAAGCATTCATATAGAGTCATATCTTTGTTCTAGTATCGAGTTGTAATATTGAGTTGTAAGTAAATAAAAGTGTGATGATCATCATTATTAGAGCATTGCCCGAGTAAGGAAAGGATGATGGGGACTATGATTCCCCCACAAGTCGGGATGAGACTCCGGACGAAAAAAAAGAAAGGCCAAAAGAAAAAAAGAGAAGGCCCAAAAAAAGAAAAAATGAGAGAAAAAGAGAGAAGGGACAATGTTACTATCCTTTTACCACACTTGTGCTTCAAAGTAGCACCATGTTCTTATTATAGAGAGTCCCTTGAGTTATCACTTTCATATACTAGTGGGAATTTTCGTTATAGAACTTGGCTTGTATATTCCGATGATGGGCTTCCTCAAATGCCCGAGGTCTTCATGAGCAATCAAGTTGGATGCACACTCACTTAGTTTCCAGTTTAAGCATTCATAAACTTATAGCTCTTAGTGCATCCATTGCATGGCAATCCCTACTCCTCACATTGATATCTATTAATGGGCATCTCCATAGCCCGTTAATACGCCTAGTTGATGTGAGACTTTCTCCCTTTTTGTCTTCTCCACATAACCCCTATCATCATATTCTATTCCACCTATAGTGCTATGTCCATGGCTCACGCTCATGTATTGCGTGGAAGTTGAAAAGGTTTGAGAAACGTCAAAAGTATGAAACAATTGCTTGGCTTGTCATCGGGGTTGTGCATGATGTGAATGCTTTGTGTGGTGAAGATGGAGCATAGCCAGACTATATGATTTTTTAGGGATGAGCTTTCTTTGGCTATGTTATTTCAATAAGACATAATTGCTTGGTTGGTATGCTTGAAGTATTATTGTTTTTATGTCAAAGGATAGATTATTGCTTTGAATCACTCGTGTCTTAATATTCATGCCATGATTAGACATATGATCAAGATTATGCTAGGTAGCATTCCACATCAAAAATTATCTTTTTTATCATTTACCTACTCGAGGACGAGCAGGAATTAAGCTTGGGGATGCTGATACGTCTCCGTCGTATCTATAAATTTTTATTGTTCCATGCCAATATTATTCAACTTTCATATACTTTTTGGCAACTTTTTATACTATTTTTGGGACTAACATATTGATGCAGTGCCCAGTGCCAGTTCCTGTCTGTTGCATGTTTTTGGTTTCGCAAAATATCCATATCAAACGGAGTCCAAACGGGATAAAAACGGACGAAGCTTATTTTTGGAAAATATGGAAAATTTGGAAGGAAAATCAACACGAACCAGTGCCCGAGGTGGTCACGAGGTAGGTGGGCGCGCCCCCTACCCTCATGAGCCCACCATAAGGTGGTTGACGCTCTTCTTTTGCCGCAAGAAAGCTAATATTTGGGAAAAAATCACGACGAAGGTTTCAGGCCAATCGGAGTTACGGATCTCCATATATACGCGAAATGGTGAAACAGAGCAGGGGAGAACGCAGAACCAGAGAGAAACAGATAGATAAATCCAATCTCGGAGGGGCTCTCGCCCCTCCCACGCCATGGGAGCCAAGGACCAGAGGAGAAACCCTTCTCCCATCTAGGGAGGAGGTCAAGGAAGAAGAAGAAGAAGGGGGGCCCTCTCCCCCTTGCTTCCGGTAGCGCCGGAACGTCACCGGAGCCATCATCATCACCGCCATCTTCACCAACAACTTCACCGCCATCATCACCAACTTCCCCCCCCCCCTCTATGAAGCGGTGTAACCTCTCTCTTACCCGCTGTAATCTCTACTTAAACATGGTGCTCAACGCTATATATTATTTCCCAATGGTGCATGGCTATCCTATGATGTTTGAGTAGATCTGTTTTGTCCTAATGGCTATTTGATGATCGTGATTGGTTTGAGTTGTATGTTTTATTATTGGTGCTGTCCTATGGTGCTCTCCGTGTCGCGCAAGCGTGAGGGATTCCCGCTGTAGGGTTTGCAATATGCTTATGATTTGCTTATGGTGGGTGGCGTGAGTGACAGAAGCACAGACCCGAGTAAGTAGGTTGTTGGCGTATGGTTTAAAGGGGACTTGATACTTTAATGCCATGGTTGGGTTTTACCTTAATGAATCTTTAGTAGTTGCGGATGCTTGCTAGAGTTCCAATCATAAGTGCATATGATCCAAGTAGAGAAAGTATGTTAGCTTATGCCTCTCCCTCAAATAAAATTGCAATAATGATTACCGGTCTAGTTATCGATTGCCTAGGGACAAATAACTTTCTTGTTGACAAAGGCTCTCTACTAAAACCAATTTACTTGTGTCTTCATCTAAACAGCCCCTAGCTTTTATTTTCTCGCTCTTTACTTTCTTGCAAGCCTATCCAAAAACCCCTACAAAGTACTTCTAGTTTCATACTTGTTCTAGGTAAAGTGAACGTCAAGCGTGCGTAGAGTTGTATCGGTGGTCGATAGAACTTTAGGGAATATTTGTTCTACCTTTAGCTCCTTGTTGGGTTCGACACTCTTACTTATCGAAAATTGTTGCGATCCCCTATACTTGTGGGTTATCACTGATCAACAAACCAATCATTTTTGTGAATTAAATGTAGGGCAAACTTCATTTCCTTCAGCACCCTTGCTTTGAGAACAAAGAACCTGGCGAATATAATCTCCGGTAAGGTCCCTTGGTAGGAGTTCAAAGTAATTTCTGAGAGATCCAGATCTAGGCATTCGATGTGATTGTTATATTGTACCACATTATCCACCACTGGGCCTAATCTTATCTGCAAAAGAAGAAAACGTGTTAGTGCCTACATGCAGTTTTGAACATAACTACAGGTCTATTTGGTTTGCAGGATTTGTAAAATGCACTAACATACCATCTTCAATCTGACATGATTAACATGGGCATTTGATTACATTCTAGAAAAATGTAGCCTTCTTCACAAGAGGTTGGAGTGGATGAAAAGTTCCCTAAGAAAACTTGAACTACCTTGTGGTTAACATTTAACATGAAAGGAACATCACCTCGATATATAGCTTCTCCAAGCACGGAAAGCATCTCAGGAAACTGACAGCTTGCTCCAGGTTGGGGCCGATAGATTCTAGTGCCAAGACCTTCACTGTGCGCAGTTTCGGGGTCAAGCTTGTCGGAATCATTTTCTAAATGACAGGCGAACAAACATCTTCAAAATTAGAAATAATGTTAATTTGTAGAAGGGGAGGTAGAAGGCGGTTGTTGTACCTGAACAGGTGTGGATCCAATAAGAAGTTCGGAGTATTTGTGAGACGAGTAGCCCACACTGTCAATTTCGGCGCAGAAATGACATTGATTCTTGTTGGAACTTCTTGATCAACTACAAGTAATCTCTCAAGTGTAGGTGTGTCCTCAATGACCATACCGTGGTACACATCTTGTGATGTCTTCCTACCGCACCAGCAACACACATAAATAGTCCGGAGAGTCATGGAGGTGATGTGGAAGGTACTCAACCCATTGATCGCCTGAAGACAAAGGTACTCGAGTGTAGTACAGCCACGGAGCAGGCGCTCCATGTCACCGTTTGAGAGGCAGACGGCGACGAGCTCGAGGTGCTTCAGTCGTGGTAGAATAAGAGCGGGCACGTCATTAAGGGGGGAATGGCAGTTCCTGAACTTGGTGACAGGCAGCGTGGGCACGAGGCGGAGTGCGGACGTTGGCAGCGACCGCATATGCCCACCATCAAACATGAGCTCCTCGAGTTGATCTAGGGCGTGGGATCGGAACCAGTCGTCAAGCTTGGCTCGGTCCTTGTCGTTGGAACGAAACTTGCCCATTCTAAGGCCTTTGGTTGGGCCAAGGTGACTGTCGAGGATCTTGGAGAACGCATCCAAGCTTTTGCGATAGCCATGGTAGAGCTCATGGGTGTTGATGAGGTCGAGAGGTCTGGAGTTCCATAGGGGGCGTCACCGCCGGGAAAGGACGGTTGTCCGCACCCCATATTTGATTGGGAGGAGGGAGATGATGACTCTCGACATATCATCAGGGAGGCTGATGATGAAGCCTAGGCCTGCTGGAGTCGCTTGCGGTTCTAGCTCGTCCCGCCGCCGCTTCTTGGCAGCTCCGTTCTCCACCTCCGGAGTCTCCTTGTCAGCGGCGCTTTCTGATAGGAATGGGAGTACATGGAATATTTAGTTAAAACAGGGCAATAGAAAAGTGTATTGGTAACTAGAAGTTATTAGGTAGGAATATAGTAAGAAAAGGGAATAACAATTGGTTGCTTAAATACTACACAATTCATTTGACATTGCTGGGTAAGTCAACATGCGGATAGTTGAAAAGAAAACTTACTTTGAACAAAGTCTGGACAGATGATTTTGTCGGGGAAGTTAGCATATATATCATGACCATGCCCTTTTATGTGCGGTGCAATTTTAGTGCCAGCTTTCAGTACATAAAACTTTGCAATTTCTTTCCAAAAGCCAGTGCTAAAATAGGAGTCTCCACGTTCATCAAGTCTTACAGTAGCAACGATTGTAAATCCATGGTTTGTGTGCAGTATGACATCCGTGGAGCCTTCATCTATGTAAAGGGAAAATTGTGCACTACATAATCTGTTGCATAGCAAGGGATGTTCTGCAGAAAATGGTAGGATTGTTAAAGAAAATATGGTAACATGCAAATATGGGCCCAAATTGAAAGAACTATACAACAGTTGAAATCGAAAGACAAAAATCTATAATTAAACAGATAGGGTAAACACGATGTCATGGAAATATGAGAGTAATCGAAAGAACAGTACATCATTAATTTGCCTAATATATAAAGAAGAGGGGGGAAATCCCTTTTGACGTATATGGTGCATGTGGCACCTTTTATCCAAATGTAGCAATATTTAGAATATGTCCAGGAAAGTAGGCCATGCCAACCGATTTAGGGTGAGATTGAACATATTGCACGCGTGCTCAAGTTATCTGGTACGGTGAGATGGAATCTCTGGCGGAGTTCGCAAAGTCCTGAAGTGTCGACCCACTATACATTATATGAATGAAAGAAAACCCTCAAATCAGCTTGAATAAAAATGAATTCACGGCTATTTCCGCCGGGTGATTAAAGGAGGTAGATGAACTAGGATAAGAGATGAGATGATATCTTGTTAAATTAGTTACCTTGTCATCCATGAGAAAGAACCCTCAGTATGGCAGATTCCACAACTGAGCGGAGCTGGGTCGACCGCGAGCAGCGTCGAGAAAGTCGATGGCGATAGGCGGCGACAAGCGGAAGTGGCGAAATGCGATGGGCTTTGTCGGCAGCCTGGCGGCGGCGGCAGGCGGCGAGCTAAGTGTTTACCGCTGCGATAGGCGGTGCCATGGTATAGACGTGGAGGAGCTTGTGCAGGTGTGAATGGAAAACATACCGGAGGGGCGAGGGGGTGGCAGGCGGGGTGAGGGTTTTTGTGATGTGGGGATGGTGAGGGTTTTCTTTTTTCTTTTTTGAATTGGGTGGTGAGGGTTTTCTGTCCCATAAAGAATTTTGGGGGCGATGGTTTGCTAGAGCGAACCGTGTGTGATTGAGGCAGCAGGCAAAATGAAAGTCATTGCACACGGTTCCAATTCTGGGAACCGTGTGTGATTGACGTACTACCTCTGTCCTGGTTTATTGGTCCCCCTTTGTAATTTTTACCAAAATTTGGTGAAATATTTAACATACTCAGACATAGATAATAAGCATACACATACGTAAGCATAGTTCAACAATAATTAGTACATAGTTCAACCGCATTAAGCATACTCAAGCGTACATATATAGTTCAATCCAACCCACATCTCATCTCATAGGCCGGTATGATCCTAAAGCTTCTCTAGGTACTCGGCATACGCGTCGTGTGCCACCCTGCGAGAATACTTCTGCTTGAAGGAGCCAACAGCCCGTCCTCTTGCATGCGTTAGAACACTTAGATATGCATCATGAAGCTTCTGGTTGAAAAATGGGCATCCATAGGCGTCGTTCCAGGTCCTAATACGCCTGTTATGCATTCCAACATAAAGCTCCCTCAGGATTTACCTGTTGTACCTCCTCTGGACATCTTCATCCTTGTTGTCCACATCGTCAGACAGCACCTATACAAATAGTAAAACAAATTTTGCATAAAATCAATGATTACATGCCATGAAGTAGGATTAGGAATTTATGGCTATTTATTTACACATATCCAGAGATTATGGTTCGATTTTTAAGCACAGTCGTCTATGTACAGACCAATCTTGAGGAAAATAATGGCACAAACATATGTAGGTCATTGAAAATCAATTATCAAGCCCTGGCTAGGAATTATTAGCACAAACACTAACCCTAGTCGGATTACTAGAAGAAATCATTTGCACAGATGAAACAACTAATCACTTATCACTTGTACCATTCAAACAATCAATACACTACACGGATCTAACAAAACTTACTCAGATTTCATGGATTGGGAGAACATAAGCATATGATTTCTATTCCAAAAAGAGGGAGGCAGGAGTAACCAGCGAAACCCTATGATCTATTTGACACATAAATGGGTATAGATGACTAACCAGTTGTCTGTCGTCGTCGGAGTCGTCGCCGGAGTGGTCGTCGGAGTCGCTGCCGGAGTGGTCGTCGGAGTCGCCGCCGGAGTGGTCGTCGGAGTCGGTGTGGAACTCCGCCTCTGGCTGTGAAAGCTCGACACCGTCGACGACATCAGGGTACATCGATAACTCGCCGGCGGTGATAGTAAACTCTGTCTCCATCTCCACGCCGTGCTCCGGTGCTTTAGCAGCCCCGGCGTCGCCACTTCCTTCGATGGGGCGCTTCGGCAGCATCCTCATACACCGACGGCTTTGAGGACCGAGAGAGGCGTGGAGGATGCAAGCGGAGAGAGAGGATTGTGTGTGCGTAGCGAGGACGGGGGTGCGGCCGCTCGGGCGCACCATTAATATGGAGTAGTGGGAGTTGTGGGAGAGAGGCGGGCGGCGGTCAAACCGATGGCTCGCCTCCTGGTGAGCCTGCGCACCGGACTACTAGCATGCCTACCAAAGTTTCACACAGCTACTCGCACGCCTCCCGATGACACTGCGCGGTGAGCACGCCTCTGTCAATTCACACACATGCACGCACGGCTCCCCGCCTGCCTGTGCGGCGGACACGTCCCGTCAACTCACGCTTGCTCGCACGGCACACCGATCGCGCGGCGGCACGTATATTGTTTTTCTATTTGGATGATTAATGTTGACGCTTTATTGCTTAACCGAAGCATGGCACGTATCCATTGTTGGTCTAACACTCACGGTTCGAATAAATAATCCATTTAGAATATTGGTTCCCAATTATTAATAATATCACATCTGTAATTAGATAAAGATTACATCAAAACTGGTCGATAAGTTTCATGAACTTCAAATAAGTTTTGGATGTACTAGAATTTAAAAAATCAAGATTCTCAATGTTCGAAATTTGTTGCACGGGGAGTAAGCATGCACCTAGTGAGACACATGTGTTTTTGCAATCCATTTAGGTGCACTGTCACGTGTGCATGTAGCTCAAATATGATTTTTGCACATTATACCCGTAGAAAATCAATCAATGTATTAAAACGTCTTAATGATCTCTATGAATTTTTAAAAATTAAAACGTCACTCCTTTGGTAACATGTATGTTCACCGCAGGATAATTAATTTAACATGCATCGTAGTTGTGATAGATTCACAGTGTATGTGTGGGTGTGTGCGTCTGGGGTGGCGGGTGGCTCACAGTACACTACGAGTTGTGAGCCACCGCATGGGTTCGCCGTTTTGTTAGGCAGGCCGGTGCCACATCAGAGTCGTGAAATCGTTATTTAAAACATCACACAACCCTTACATACATAAATGTTTTGGCCACATGCAGTCGATCGTTGTCTTGCACGACACTCGATACTCGCGTGTGACACTTTCTGTGGGCCCACGAGGTCGTCGTCCATCACTTTGACGAACAGCCGGCAATGCGGTTAATTTGACCAGCAAGGTAGAATCTTTTTTGTTTGTGTTATGATGGTTGATACGTCTCCAACGCATGTATAATTTTTTATTGTTCCATGCGATTATATTATCTGTTCTGGATGTTTAATGGGCTTTAATATGCTCTTTTATATTATTTTTGGGACTAATCTATTAACCGAAGGCCCAGTGCTAGTTTCTATTTTTTTGCCTATTTTAGAGTTTCGCAGAAAAGGAATACCAAACAGAGTCCAAATGTGATGAAACCTTCACGGTGATCTTTCTTGGACCGAAAGCAATCCAGAAGACTTTGAGTCTAAGTCTGGAACTCCACGAGGCGGTCACGAGGCAGGAGGGCACGCCCCCACCCTCGTGGGCCCCTCGTAGCTCCACCAACGTACTTCTTTTGCCTATATATACTCTTATACCCTAGAAACATCGCAGGGAGCCACGAAACCACTTTTCCACCGCTGCAACCTTTTGTACCCGTGAGATCCCATCTTGGGGCCTTTTCCGGCGATCTACCAGAGGGGAAATCGATCGCAGAGGGCTTCTACATCAACACCATTGCCTCTCCGATGAAGCGTGCTAGTTTACCACAGACCTTCGGGTCCATAGTTATTATCTAGATTGCTTCTTATCTCTCTTTGATTCTCAATACAAAGTTCTCCTCGATGTTCTTGGAGATCTATTCGATGTAATACTCTTTTGTGGTGTGTTTGCCGAGATCCGATGAATTGTGGGTTTATGAACAAGATTATCTATGAATATTATTTGGTTCTTCTATGAATTCTTATATGCATGATTTGATATCTTTGCAAGTCTCTTTGAATTATTCGTTTAGTTTGGCCTACTAGATTGATCTTTCTTGCAATGGGAGAAGTGCTTAGCTTTGGGTTCAATCTTGCGGTGTCCTTTCCCAGTGACAGTAGGGGCAGCAAGGCACGTATTGTATTGTTGCCATCAAGGATAAAAAGATGGGTTTTATACCATATTGCTTGAGTTTATCCCTCTATGTGATGTCATCTTGCTTAATGCGTTACTCTGTTCTTATGAACTTAATACTCTAGATGCATGCTGGATAGCGGTTGATGTGTGGAGTAATAGTAGTAGATACAGAATCGTTTCGATCTACTTGACACGGACGTGATGCCTATATTCATGATCATTGCCTTAGATATCTTCATAACTATGTGCTTTTCTATCAATTGCTCGGCAGTAATTTGTCCACCCACCATAATACATGCTATCTTGAGAGAAGCCACTAGTGAAACCTATGGCCCCTGGGTCTCTTTCTTATTATATTGCATCTCTTTTATTTACATCGCATCTCATTTACTATTTTGCAATCTTTACTTTCCAATCTATACAACAAAAATACCAAAAATATTTACTTTACTATCTTTATTAGATCTCACTTTTGCGAGTGACCGTGAAGGGATTGACAACCCCTTTATCGCGTTGGTTGCAAGGTTCTTGATTTTTTGTGCAGGTACTAGGTGACTTGTGCGTTGTCTCCTACTGGATTGATACCTTGGTTCTCAAAACTGAGGGAAATACTTACGCTACTTTGATGCATCACCGTTTCCTCTTCAAGGGAAAACCAACGCATGCTCAAGAGGTAGCAGTGGTATATAGTATTTGTCGAAGAGGTGGGAGGGGACTAGCATATATACTATACGTACGCGTCCGTGAACAAGTACACCTCACTCAGTGTCGGGACTTTTTGGTTTCCGAGGCACGTGCCACATCAAAATTGTGAAATTGGTTATTCAAACATCACACAACACCTTTTTGGGCCACATGCATATCCTAGCTAGGTGTGACGGACCCGATTTGACCGTACACTAATCATGCACGCAAATGTGTACGATCAAGATCAAGGACTCACGGGTAGGTATCACAACACAACTCTACAAATAAAATAAGTCATACAAGCATCATATTACAAGCCAGGGGCCTCGAGGGCTCGAATACAAGAGCTCGATCATAGACGAGTCAGCGGAAGCAACAATATCTGAGTACAGACATAAGTTAAACAAGTTTGCCTTAAGAAGGCTAGCACAAACTGGGATACAGATCGAAAGAGGCGCAGGCCTCCTGCCTGGGATCCTCCTAAACTACTCCTGGTCGTCGTCAGCGGGCAGCACGTAGTAGTAGGCTCCTCCGGTGTAGTAGGAGTCGTCATCGACGGTGGCGTCTGGCTCCTGGGCTCCAACATCTGGTTGCGACAACCAGGTAGAAGGGATAGAGGGAAAAGAAGGAGAAAGTAACCGTGAGTACTCATCCAAAGTACTCGCAAGCAAGGAGCTACACTACATATGTATGCATTGGTATCAACTGGGATAAGGCTATTATATGTGGACTGAACTGCAGAAAGCTGGAATAAGAGGGGGATAGCAAGTCCTTTCGAAGACTACGCTTCTGGCAGCCTCCGTCTTGCAGCATGTAGAAGAGAGTAGACGGAAGTCCTCCAAGTAGCATCGCATAGCATAATCCTAACCGATGATCCTCCCCTCGTCGCCCTATGAGAGAGCGATCACCGGTTGTATCTGGCACTTGGAAGGGTGTGTTTTATTAAGTATCCGGTTCTAGTTGTCATAACGTCAAGATACAACTCCGGGTCGTCCTTTTACCGAGGGACACGGCTATTCGAATAGATAAACTTCCCTGCAGGGGTGCACCACATACCCCAACACGCTCGATCCCATTTGGCCGGACACACTTTTCTGGGTCATGCCCGGCCTCGGAAGATCAACACGTCGCAGCCCTACCTAGGCACAACAGAGAGGTCAGCACGCCGGTCTAAATCCTATGGCGCAGGGGTCTGGGCCCATCGCCCTTTGCACACCTGCACGTTGCGTACGCGGCCGGAAGCAGACCTAGCCTAGTGGCTTTCCAGTCCAATCCGGCGCGCGCCACTCAGTCGCTGACGTCACGAAGGCTTCGGCTGATACCACGACGCCGGGATACCCATAACTACTCCCGCGTAGATGGTTAGTGCGTATAGACCAAATGGCCAGACTCAGATCAAATACCCAGATCTCGTTAAGCATGTTAAGTGTCCGCGAACGCCGAACAGGGCCAGGCCCACCTCTCTCCTAGGTGGTCGGAACCTGCCATGTCGCTCCGCCTCAAAGATCCACTCGCGGGTGCTCCTACGTGCCATCCCGTCTTTAGTCACCACATGTATCATGTATAAAGTATATAGTATATACCCGTGATCACCTCCCGAGTGATCACGGCCCGATAGTATAGCATGGCAGACGGACAAGAATGTAGGGCCACTGATGATAAACTAGCATCCTATACTAAGCATTAGGTCTGCAGGTAAAGGTAACAACAGTAGTAGCAAGGACAGGCTATGCAGCAGTATAGGATTAACTGAAAGCTGTAGCATGCTACATTACTCTAATGCAAGCAGTATAGAGAAGAGTAGGCGGTATCTGGTGATCAAAGGGGGGGCTTGCCTGGTTGCTCTGGCAAGAGAGAGGGGTCGTCAACTCCGTAGTCGTACTGGGTAGCAGCAGCGTCGGTCTCGGTGTCTATCGAGAGAAGAGGGGGGAGAAACAATAAATATTTAAGCAAGCATATGCATAGTGATGCATGACATGACAAGTAACGGCGTTAGAGGTGCCCTAACGCGGTAGCAGGTGGTACCGGTGAAGGGGGGGAACATCCGGGAAAGTATTCCCGGTGTTTCGCGTTTTCGGGTAGATGAACCGGAGAGGGAAAGTTGCGAGTTTGCTATGCTAGGGATGCGTGGCGGACGAACGGGTTGCGTATCCGGGTTCGTCTCGTCGTTCTAAGCAACTTTCATGTAGAAAGTATTTTCATCCGAGTTACGGAATAAAAGATATGATTTTCTAAAGATTTAAATCATTTTCAGGATTTATTTAATTTATTTATTACAACATTATCCAGAACAGTGAATGATGACGTCAGCATGACATCAAAGTGATGTCAGCAGGTCAACTGGTCAGTTGACCAGTCAAACAGACAGGTGGGTCCAGTGGGACCCACATGTCATTGTCTCTAACTAATTAACTAGGTTAATTAGTTTAGTTAACAGATTAGTTATGTTAATTAACAGTAGTTAATTAGTTTAATTAGTTATTAGGTTAATCTAATTATAATTAATTAATTTAATTAATTCCTTAATTAACTAATTAATTAATTAATTTTATTATTATTATTATTATTTATTTTATTTATTTTTTTTAATTAAAACGTTCTGGAGGCGGGGCCCTCCTGTCATTGACCCAAGGGGGCCAAACGGGCGCTGGCAAACGGGTGCGAGCACTAGCCCGCTCGGTGGCTGGGGCGTGCGGGCGCCCGAGCGAAGGACGGGCCTGGGCGGCAGTGGGCACGGCAGCCCGAGGAGGGGCCGGCGGCAGGGAGGCGGAGGAGGGCCGCGGCATCGCCGATGAGCAGCAGCAGAGCAGACCGCGGAGCAAGGGGGCACAAACCCCAGGCGGAGGCGGGCGCGGGAGGCGCAGCGGTGCGCGGCCACGGCGGGGCTCGCGCGGTCGCCGTCGATGGATAGGGGAGAGGGAGGAGCAGGGCGGCCCGCGCGCGTGCACGCGGTGGCCAGGGGCGACAAGCGGCGGCGCTTCGGGTGGAGGACGCGGGCCTCCGAGCGGCGCCGCGGTGCAATGGCCGGAATCGGGCGACGGGTGCAGCGAGCAGGAGGGCGCGGGGCACAGGGGGAGGGCGCGAGGGTGAGCGCGTTCGGGGCACGGCCATGGTGGGCGCGCGCGGGGCGCCGGTGCGCGAGCCCGTGCACGCGAGGCAGAGAGGAGAAGAGAGGACGCTCACGGGGCCGGTAGGGGAAAAGGCAACGGGGGTCGAGGGGGATGTCGGGGACGACGCGACGACGAGGAGGCATGCCGTTGAGGTGGTCCGGCGAGGAAGGCCGCGGCAGTGGCGTTCCGTGCGGCGGCGGCGGTTCGATCCCCTCGATCCAATCGAGGGCGCGGAGGAGAGTGGGATGAGGCGGCGACGAGGAGCGCCGGCGACATCGGCAGGGGCGGGGACGTGCCGGGGCGTCGGGGTCCCTGGGTGGCAGCGCGTCCAGATCGGGGGGGAAGGGGGGAGTGAGGGGGATCGGGGGGGAAACAAGTGGGGTAGTGGGGTGGTGGTTAGGGTTGCGGGGGGGTTGAGGGGATAAGGAGAGGAGAGGGTTGGCCGGCTAGGCCTGGTGGGTTGGCCCAGTTGGGCCCAGCGTGCTGGGCTGAAGCCTAGTGGGGGGGGTGACTGCTTTTCTTCTTTTCTTTTTGTTAGTTTGTTTTCTGTTTTTTTCTATTTTCTTTCTTTTATTTATTTTCTATTCTGTTTATTTAGTTTAAAGCACTTAAGGACTTTGTAAAATTATGTTTTCTTCACTAAAATTACCATAGCAATATTTGACACACACCGAACATTTTTGTTTAAATGTTTTGAAAACTTTGACTGTTTGCTAAATTTAAATTTGAATTTAGATTGTTTTGATCTAACACGCGAATACCAACAGTAAACGGGATGACGTGGCATCATTAGAGAAGTTTTACTGTAGCTTAATTATCCGGGCGTCACAATTCTCCTCCACTACAAGAAATCTCGTCCCGAGATTTAAGAGGGGAGTAAGGGGGGAGTTCTGGTTACGAAATTCTAACGATTCTTCTCGATCATAGTTGCTCTTCTCGAAGAGGTCGATCCATTACATTGATGTCTTCATTTCTCTGTTTCAGGTCATCATGATGAAGTTGTCGTCCTTCCTTCAGGAACTCCACCGCACTTACGTAAAAGGATAAGGGGTAACTCGGAAGAACGGAACTCTGCACTGTTGCTTATCTGGTAGATAACATCAGGGAAGGTGGTGAAAAGTAACTCTCGAATTGAAACTTAAGAAATTGTCGAGAGCAAAGTAAGAAGGTACCATAATATGTTTGAAACGGATAGACAATCGTCGTTGCCTGAAACAAGGCAACGGGCATAGATATTGTGATTAATATCAGAATTGATGATCCCATGGAAGGTGGCTCGTGAATTACATACGAAGCCAAGCATGAGGAATAACTTTAGAAACAGGGTTTACAGGAGAGTCAGGTTCCGATCCTGTGACCTGTGGGTTATGGGCCCACCATGTGGGTTAAAATAGGGATGGGCGTTAACATCTTGCATGGTCATGATAGCAAGGCATGTCAGAGGATCAGCCTATCAGTTACGTCGGCAACAACATCGGTACCAAGGGCGAGGGACGAAGAGAACCATTTTCCCGCTCGTTGAACGAGGCGGACCAATAGGCAAAGTTCTCGTCCACCGGTGGTTACCGGGATGCTATCAACAATGCTAACAGGGTCTTACTGACAGAGTTGTATGCTGAGGTGCTTATAAAAGCAGTGATGTATTACCGCTTAGATCATATAAACCTCAAGAAGGTTAAACAGAACAATGGAAAGGAAAATATGATTATCAGATTTAACAGAAGAATGGAAAGGAAAATGTGTTTAAACACACATTTCAGGGGTATATCCTTCCCAAAGACAAACAGAGCATGATATCTGTGGCAGGATATCATGTAGAAAACCCTTTTAGTAAGGGGAGAGAAATTTCATGGCAGTACCCATACAACGGTGTTTTGATAATGGTTAAAGAAAACTTAGCATTGCGCTTTAATGCTCTTATTGAAAATCGGAGTACCACAAACATGCTTCAAGAAGCATTGACATGGTATTCAAGCAAAGGTCAGATTTTGGAAACACAAAGGATCCATCAGGAATAGCTTGTGAAATAAGTCTTACAATTTCCTCACGGAAGAATGGCTAAACTTGCTAAAAAGGATACTACAACAATAGGTCCTCCGGCCAGGTGGGCTAGGTATGATACCACCTTACCGGGTCATCTAAAGACCAACGTTATAACTCTTGGAAATATGTTCCAACCATCATATCTGACTGAGATTCAGATTTGATGGGTGTCAGGATACCTCAGACTCGGGATGCCTGAGAAGAAAAGGTGTAACACAATTTGACGAGATGACATTGTGAGTTTCTCAGAAGTGATCTATGTAAGTGAGCTCTGAAATAAGAGGTCATCAGTATACCAAGGAGAGGATGAGGAGGTGGCTGATAGGCTCAGCAACAAATCATCGAGATTTCCAAAGGATTGATTTCCACAATTATGTGAACAAGGAAATATCATTTGTCAAATCAAATGTCATAATGAAGTATGCTCGAGGGAAACATACACAACTGAACAATGATAGAAGGGTGTACCCAGGAATCGGGACTAGGTAGCACGATCAATGTTTGAATGATGATTCAATAATCAATAGACTTAGAATGAAACTGTAGACCAATAACTTCAAGCAATCGGGTTGCTAGAAGTTTAGAATTTACACATCACAGACCATTTATCGGTATTCCGATTAGAAACAACACGGAGACCAAGAAATGAACGCAAAAGGCGAGAGATATTACTATATCAAGAATTCTCAAGAGGTGGTAAAATTATCACGACATTCTTGACATAAAAGGTGGTAACATTCCAAGGTAAAGAAGAACAAATGCTGGATAGCAAGGATCTCAAGGTATAACACAAAACACGAATAAGTTTGTGTTGAACGGAAGGCAATAAAGTGGCCGATGATAATACAATTCATTGGGGGCAAGGATGGTATTTCTCATCATGAATTCAATTGATATCCAGGAAGACCTCATAAGGTTGATGATCTTCACGGCACATTGGTCGAGAGATTTCAAGATGTAATCAATCAGTGACAACATCAAATCAAAGGAATGATGAAGCGGAAGGTTATTGGAACCATGGGTAGGGCACAAACTTGAAATCAAGCTTGTTGTTCAAGGTGAACTGATATGACGAGGAAGATTGACGTAAGCTTAGCTCATCATCGAAAGTTGTGCTCCGAGATTAAGGACCAGGTAGCACAGTTAAAATTTAGCACGATAATGATATAGCCGATCAGGCTAGGAATGACATGATCGAGTACAAACTCGGACTTAAAGAAGATTATCAAGAGTTGCTGAACCGTAGGGTAGACTCGGTTCAGTTATCGGTGTCTTTGAGTGTTTAATAACTCAGAGCCCATGAAAACTGTAATCAGTGAGAATGTAGTACTTGATGAAGAACTCATAAGAAGTTATGCAGTTTCAAGATAATCTCGAGATACCAGGGGGGTAATACTCGAAGACGGATCAAAGTAGAGGTTGGACCGAGGTATTGATCCACATGAGACAAGTGCTTACACTTGCATCGAAAATGGTATTTAAAAGAGAACATGGTTGGAACCATGATTGTAAAAGGCCGGATCCCAGATATAAGATGAACTTATACCAAGGGAACTAATATCATTTACAAGAAGCTTCGATGATAAGTTTCACATCGGGTCCATGGGCATGAACGCAAAGGCTCAAGGTCGACTCCCAATTCTTCCATGCATAACCTTTCATTTTACTTCTCGCTTTTGATGAAGCTGTAGTATAGAAATTTTATCTAGCAAAATACCAGAAGAGTATGACTCGTGAAAACTTTCGAGTTCACACAGTTTAGAGAAGGCATATGTTCAACCCATCAGGGCATCTTAGGAGTATATACCACAAATTTCAAGAATAAATAACACCAGCTCGATAGTAGAGCATGTTTGAGAAAGCAGAGGATACAATTTACCAAAGGTATTATGTATCAGAGGAAAGGCTCACAGACTTATTGAATATGAAGGACGTTGTCGGATAAAATCACGCAAATGATCTGGTGGTTCTCAAGGGATCTGGTGCGAGCATCGGTACTCAACCAGAGGGAGAAACAATGCAAGGAGATCAGACTTTAGAAACAACTGACTAATTCAAGGCTCAAATGCAAAGGAATTATCAATTCCAAGACAAGGGATCAGAAGCAATGCTCTGATCAGGGATGGCTAAGTTGAATAGCCTTAAGGGTAAAATCGGCAGCAATTTGATTGGTCGAGATCCAGCTCATGTTTTAAAATAACGTCTGAGCCGGAAAGATAATTTAAAAGGATCAACTGATGATTGCGTGCACTCGCACTCATGTTGAATCAATAGGATCAAAAAGACGATGCCTAAGGATACTAACGAATATTGCCAGACATATGGAAAGCATCCATAATGCAAGCAGGCAAGTATTGCAGAGCAATAAGCTACTAAGGATTTTTGGAGGATCGAATAGTATTTCGAAGACCATTGTGAAACACATGAACAACTGGGGATGAGTGGATACTCGACAAGTGCGAGGATTTAATTGAAGGGGTATTCATGTGGCAAGGAACTGCTAGGCAGTAGGCACAAAGTATTCTCGGAACAATAGAGAAGACTTCGGGGTATCTTGTAATAACAAGATCAATGGGGGATGATCGTATGAATGGCAAGTGTAAGTAGTTATCCATAAGGATTTATCGGTGGTCGGGAATAGCAAAAGTGATGGGCACAAAGTCTCGAGAGGAACAACAAAGAGTATCTTCGGAATCTTCCGGTGAAGCAGGCCATCATCTGGAATGAAGGGGCTCTCCGGGAGAAAGTATTTACGAGATCCTAGAGTCAGAGTTAGTAAATTCATTTTAACCCGAATAGAAGAGAGATCAGAGCCCCAGAGTAAAGATCGAGGAGTAAAAGATCCTAATACCACCCAGATGGCGACGTGGGCCCGTAAGCCACACAGCCATGTTAGTAAAAGTTTTTCAATGACTAGACTCGACTTCGGCCAAGAAGTGTGGAAGGGGGATTCCTACAGGCAGTCGGCTCTGATACCAACTTGTGACGGACCCGATTTGACCGTACACTAATCATGCACGCAAATGTGTACGATCAAGATCAAGGACTCACGGGTAGGTATCACAACACAACTCTACAAATAAAATAAGTCATACAAGCATCATATTACAAGCCAGGGGCCTCGAGGGCTCGAATACAAGAGCTCGATCATAGACGAGTCAGCGGAAGCAACAATATCTGAGTACAGACATAAGTTAAACAAGTTTGCCTTAAGAAGGCTAGCACAAACTGGGATACAGATCGAAAGAGGCGCAGGCCTCCTGCCTGGGATCCTCCTAAACTACTCCTGGTCGTCGTCAGCGGGCAGCACGTAGTAGTAGGCTCCTCCGGTGTAGTAGGAGTCGTCGTCGACGGTGGCGTCTGGCTCCTGGGCTCCAACATCTGGTTGCGACAACCAGGTAGAAGGGATAGAGGGAAAAGAAGGAGAAAGCAACCGTGAGTACTCATCCAAAGTACTCGCAAGCAAGGAGCTACACTACATATGTATGCATTGGTATCAACTGGGATAAGGCTATTATATGTGGACTGAACTGCAGAAAGCCGGAATAAGAGGGGGATAGCTAGTCCTTTCGAAGACTACGCTTCTGGCAGCCTCCGTCTTGCAGCATGTAGAAGAGAGTAGACGGAAGTCCTCCAAGTAGCATCGCGTAGCATAATCCTAACCGATGATCCTCCCCTCGTCGCCCTGTGAGAGAGCGATCACCGGTTGTATCTGGCACTTGGAAGGGTGTGTTTTATTAAGTATCCGGTTCTAGTTGTCATAAGGTCAAGATACAACTCCGGGTCGTCCTTTTACCGAGGGACACGGCTATTCGAATAGATAAACTTCCCTGCAGGGGTGCACCACATACCCCAACACGCTCGATCCCATTTGGCCGGACACACTTTTCTGGGTCATGCCCGGCCTCGGAAGATCAACACGTCGCAGCCCTACCTAGGCACAACAGAGAGGTCAGCACGCCGGTCTAAATCCTATGGCGCAGGGGTCTGGGCCCATCGCCCTTTGCACACCTGCACGTTGCATACGCGGCCGGAAGCAGACCTAGCCTAGTGGCTTTCCAGTCCAATCCGGCGCGCGCCACTCAGTCGCTGACGTCACGAAGGCTTCGGCTGATACCACGACGCCGGGATACCCATAACTACTCCCGCGTAGATGGTTAGTGCGTATAGACCAAATGGCCAGACTCAGATCAAATACCCAGATCTTGTTAAGCATGTTAAGTGTCCGCGAACGCCGAACAGGGCCAGGCCCACCTCTCTCCTAGGTGGTCGGAACCTGCCCTGTCGCTCCGCCTCAAAGATCCACTCGCGGGTGCTCCTACGAGCCGTCCCGTCTTTAGTCACCACATGTATCATGTATAAAGTATATAGTATATACCCGTGATCACCTCCCGAGTGATCACGGCCCGATAGTATGGCATGGCAGACGGACAAGAATGTAGGGCCACTGATGATAAACTAGCATCCTATACTAAGCATTAGGTCTGCAGGTAAAGGTAACAACGGTAGTAGCAAGGACAGGCTATGCAGCAGTATAGGATTAACTGAAAGCTGTAGCATGCTACATTACTCTAATGCAAGCAGTATAGAGAAGGGTAGGCGGTATCTGGTGATCAAAGGGGGGGCTTGCCTGGTTGCTCTGGCAAGAGAGAGGGGTCGTCAACTCCGTAGTCGTACTGGGTAGCAGCGGCGTCGGTCTCAGTGTCTATCGAGAGAAGAGGGGGGAGAAACAATAAATATTTAAGCAAGCATATGCATAGTGATGCATGACATGACAAGTAACGACGTTAGAGGGGCCGGCGGCAGGGAGGCGGAGGAGGGCCGCGGCATCGCCGATGAGCAGCAGCAGAGCAGACCGCGGAGCAAGGGGGCACAAACCCCAGGCGGAGGCGGGCGCGGGAGGCGCAGCGGTGCGCGGCCACGGCGGGGCTCGCGCGGTCGCCGTCGATGGATAGGGGAGAGGGAGGAGCAGGGCGGCGCGCGTACGTGCACGCGGTGGCCAGGGGCGACAAGCGGCGGCGCTTCGGGTGGAGGACGCGGGCCTCCGAGCGGCGCCGCGGTGCAGTGGCCGGAATCGGGCGACGGGCGCAGCGAGCAGGAGGGCGCGGGGCACAGGGGAAGGGCACGAGGGTGAGCGCGTTCGGGGCACCGCCACGGTGGGCGCGCGCGGGGCGCCGGTGCGCGAGCCCGTGCACGCGAGGCAGATAGGAGAAGAGAGGACGCTCACGGGGCCGGTAGGGGAAAAGGCAGCGGGGGTCGAGGGGGATGTCGGGGACGACGCGGCGACGAGGAGGCAGGCCGTTGAGGTGGTCCGGCGAGGAAGGCCGCGGCAGTGGCGTTCCGTGCGGCGGCGGCGGTTCGATCCCCTCGATCCAATTGAGGGCGCGGAGGAGAGTGGGATGAGGCGGCGATGAGGAGCGCCGGCGACATCGGCAGGGGCGGGGACGTGCCGGGGCGTCGGGGTCCCTGGGTGGCGGCGCGTCCAGATCGGGGGGGGAGGGGGGAGTGAGGGGGATCGGGGGGGGAAACGAGTGGGGTAGTGGGGTGGTGGTTAGGGTTGCGGGGGGGTTGAGGGGATAAGGAGAGGAGAGGGTTGGCCGGCTAGGCCTGGTGGGTTGGCCCAGTTGGGCCCAGCGTGCTGGGCCGAAGCCCAGTGGGGGGGTGACTGCTTTTCTTCTTTTCTTTTTGTTAGTTTGTTTTCTGCTTTTTTTCTATTTTCTTTCTTTTATTTATTTTCTATTCTATTTATTTAGTTTAAAGCACTTAAGGACTTTGTAAAATTATGTTTTCTTCACTAAAATTACCATAGCAATATTTGACACACACCGAACATTTTTGTTTAAATGTTTTGAAAACTTTGAATGTTTGCTAAATTTAAATTTGAATTTAGAGTGTTTTGATCTAACACGCGAATACCAACAGTAAACAGGATGACGTGGCATCATTAGAGAAGTTTTACTGTAGCTTAATTATCCGGGCGTCACACTAGGACACTCACGTGTGACGCTTTCATCTGTGGGACCACGAGGCCATCGTCGATGCATGCATGCATCACTTTGACCTACATTGGGAGAGGTTAATTAATTTCACCATCGATGAGGATTCTTTTGGGTTGTGCATATATTACGGTAGGAGCATATAGTATGCGGGGAAGAGGGGGGAAGGGGACCATCATATGTATTACGCTCGATATGAACCTCGCTCTGTGTGGGTGCATGGTTTATGGTTTTTGAGGCATGTGGCACATCAAAGTTGTGCATTTTGGGTATTCAACATATATATGTTTGGCCCACATGCAAAGCAGTGGTGGTTGTCCTCTCGCACCCACTTAAGCGGTTATCAGGTTTATCGATGCTTTCCATTTGTGGGCCTGCTTGGTCCATCACTACTTTTTGCCTGACAACAATAAAGGTTAATTTGACTTAGGAGGGGATTATTATTTTTGCTCTAGGATGACATGCATGATACAGCTTGAGCACACACACATGCAGGTGTACGCATGAATCCCTCCCATCGAGTCAAAGTGGCTAGTACAACGACACATCATGAACCGATCTCGCTCTGTGTGGGGAGCTAGTGTACAATTTTTGACACACACGCCACATCAATGTTGTGTATTCAAACATGCATGCACGCATCACCTCCATACATATGCATGTAGTGGTTGCCTTTGAATGGTACACTCCCTCGCGTGGTTATCGGCGACAAGCCTATATATTCATGGGCCCGCGTGGACATCCATGATCACCTGACCAACAACAAGATAGGTTACCATGGAGGATTGTTCATTTGGTTCGTGTTATCGTAGTATAGGTCATGGTGAGATTCACACCTAATTAAGTTTGAGCGCATATACTATGCACGCACGCATGCATGAATCCCCGTCGTTGGCTTGAAGTGTGGTGTAACATACATATGCATCGTCAACCTAACCCTCACTCGGTCTGGGGATTTATAGTTCGAAATCATGGTGCCACATCAAAGTTGTTCCATTGTTACTCAAAAACACACCTCTCCATACATATGTTTGGGCCACATGCATGCAGTGGCTGTCTTCGGGGACTAGCTACTTGCGTGATTATTGGCGAGCTAGCCCATCTCCGGGGTCGCATGGACGGCCATCACTTTGACCAACAACAAGAGAGAGGTTGTACGACCAAGGTGGATTATTCCTGGTCCGTTTTACGATCCATCTTGGTGAGATATATGCCTCTCTGGCCCGCCGACTGAAAGTGTGTGTGTGGGGGGGGGGGGGGGGCTTGCTACTTCGCACTTTGCTAGATGAACCTCGGTTGGGGGGCATGCGTTCATAGCTTAGGATTCCCTTCGTGGTGACACGAGGGGGGTGGGGGCTGCTAGCTACTTCGCACTTTGCTAGGTGAACCTCGGTTGGGGGGAGGGGCATGCATTCATAGCTTAGGATTCCCTTCGTGCCGACACGATGGTGGGCTGCTAGCTACTTCGCACTTTGCTAGGTGAACCTCGGTCGGGGGGCATGCATTCATAGCTTACGATTCCCTTCATGCCGACATGAGGGAGGGGTGGTTGCTAGCTACTTCGCACTTTGCTAGGGTGAACCTCGGTTTGAGGGGGAGGTCATGCATTCATAGCTTAGGATTCCCTTCGTGCTGACACGAGGGAGGGGGGCTGCTAGCTACTTCGCACTTTGCAAGGCGAACCTCGGTTGGGGGGCATGCATTCATATCTTAGGAATCCCTTCGCGCCGACATGAGGGAGGCGGAGGCTGCTAGCTACTTCGCACTTTGCTAGGTGAACCTCGGTTGGGGGGCATGCATTCATAGCTTAGGATTCCATTCGTGCCGACACAAGGGAGGGGGCTGCTAGCTACTTTGCACTTTGATAGGGTGAACCTCGGTTGGGGAGGCATGTAACACCCTCGATGCGACTATAGCTCCCACGTGTCGAGGCACGACTTAGAGGCATAATCGCATTGAAGGCATATGTCGCAAGTGAGGTAATCTTCACACAACCCATGTAATACATAAGGGAAAGAGATACATAGTTGGCTTACAATCGCCACTTCACACACTTGCATGAATAAAGCATTACATCAACCAGATACAATCAAGGTCCGACTACGGAACCAAAATAAAAGAAGAACCCCAAATGCGACAAAGGTCCCCGATCGACCCCAACTGGGCTCCACCACTGATCAACTAGAACGAGACAACATAAAGGACAAGATCTTCAACGAGCTCCTCCTGAGCTTGGTTGCGTCATCTTCACGGACTCGTCGGCACCTGCAAGCTGGTTTTGGAAGTATCTGTGAGCCACAGGGACTCAGCAATCTCGCACCCTTGCGATCAAGACTATTTAAGCTTATGGGTAAGGCAAAGGTATGAGGTGGAGCTGCAGCAAGCGACTAGCATATATGGTGGCTAACATACGCAAATGAGAGCGAGAAGAGAAGGAAAAGCACGGTCGATAATAGTATGATCAAGAAGTGATCCTGGACTACCTACGTCAAGCATAACTCCAACAACCGTGTTCACTTCCCGGACTCCGCCGGAAAGAGACCATCACGGTTACACACGCGGTTGATTCATTTTAATTAAGGTCGACTTCAGGTTTTCTACAACCGGACGTTAACAAATTCCCATCTGCCCATAACCGCGGGCACGGCTTTCGAAAGTTCAAATCCCTGCAGGGGTGTCCCAACTTAGCCCATCACAAGCTCTCACGGTCAACGAAGGAATAGACCTCCACCCGAGACGTTCCGATCAGACTCGGTATCCCGGTACAACAAGACATTTCGACAGGGTAAAACTAAACCAGCAACACCGCCCAATGCGCCGACATCCTGATGGGAGCTGCACATATCTCGTTCTCAGGGCAACACCGGATTGTCTAAACTTCCGGTAGGCCAGCCCAGAGTTGCCCCTGGTAGCCACCGGCGGCTGACAGTTTGGACCAACACTTAGACAAGCACTGGCCCGGGGGGGGTTAAAATAAAGATGACCCTCGGAATGTGCGACTCCCAAGGGAAAAAGGCTAGGTGGCAAATGGTAAAACCAATGTTGGGCATTGCTGGAAAAGCTTTACTTAAGGCGAACTGTCAAGGGGTTCCCATTATAGCCCAACCGCGTAAGGGACGCAAAATCCGGGAACATAACACCGATATGATGGAAACTAGGGCGGCAAGAGTGGAACAAAACACCAGGCATAAGGCCGAGCCTTCCACCCTTTACCAAGTATATAGATGCATTAATTAAATAAGATATATTGTGATATCCCAACAAGTAAGCATGTTCCAACAAGGAACAACATCTCCATGTTCCAACAAGGAACAAACTTCAATCTTCACCTACAACTAACAACGCTATAAGAGGGGCTGAGCAAAGCGGTAACATAGCCAATCAACGGTTTGCTAGGACATGGTGGGTTAGAGGCTGAACATGGCAATTTGGGAGGCTGACAAGCAAGTGGTAGGCATCGTAGCAATGGCATAGCGAAAGAGCGAGCAAACTAGCATAGCAAAGATAGTAGTGATTTCGAGGGTATGATCATCTCGCCTGAAATCCCGCAAGGAAGAAGAACAAGTCCATGAAGAAGACAAACGGACGTAGTCGAACGGATCCTCACAAACTCGACGTTACCGGATCCAACCTGAAGAAGCAATCACCGGAAAAGAAGCACACAACATAGTAAACAACCAACACATGAACATGGCATGATGCACAATCAAGTATGATGCATGTCCGGTTTAAAGAGGCATGGCATGGCAATATGCACAAACAATCCGACAAATTAAGTGGAGCTCATTATGCAACGGGTTGCATATTGACGGAACACCACATCAATTATTTAGTTCTCTCTCGGTTATGTACCCAACAATATTAAATGTTGTTAAACATGGCAAGAGGGGAAACAAATGAAAACTACCTATCTAGTCAAGGTTAAATGAGGCCGGAAGCAACGAACAACAATTCCGGTAAATCCCCATAGCATATTTTAAATTTGGTACTGTTCTGCCCTAAACACAATTCTAGAGTTATTAAACATGCAAAGAGATGCCACCATGATAAACTAGGCAAAATTCTACCCCATTTATATATAAAGTTTATTAAAATCGGAGTTACGGTTATTTAGTTATGAATTAAATCATTTTAGCATGGCATAGGAGCAAATTAATGCAAACAACATTTTAAGCATTTTAAACATAGGTGAAAGTTGGATATTATTAATCTACACAAAATTCTGAGCAAGTTTCATATATGAATCATTTTAATCCGATGCACGGTTCATGAGTTATTAAATGCATGATCTAGGGGGACTAAACTGCAAAACTGGCTGTCTTAGGATAATTGGAAAAAAACGCAGGCACTAAAAAAATACATCACGGGCCGAATCTGAGGCAAGCCCACAGCAGGAAGGAAAAAAACAATAGAGGTGGCGCTGGTGGCTGCTCACCCATGGGCCTGGCCTAGTCGGAGGGGAAGAGGCAGGCCGGAAGGGCGGCTGGGGATGGGCCTGGCGCTGCGGATCTGGCCTGGCTGGAGTTGGCCTGGAAGACCAAGGCGGCGCTGGGCGTTGGCGCATCGGCCCATGCGGGGAGGAGGCAGAAGCAGGGCGAGGCGGGGCGCGGATCTGGAGGTGGGCTGGACTCGGGGCCCGCGAAGAAGTCAACGGAGGCGCTCGTCGACCTCCCCCGATCCCGCCTGGATCAGGGCAAGGGCGGCGGCTGAAGCACGACGCCGGCGAGGGAACGGCACCAGGGAAGCGGGGACGGCTGCGCCCGGTACGGCGGAGGAAGATGGGAGCTCGGCTCCATGGATTCATGGCGGCGAGGGTTGGCGCAGCACGCGAAGACGCGAGGAACGGAGGCCGGCGAGGGAACGGGCTCCGACGGGGCACGGGTGGCCGGCGGGAGCCTCTGGCGCGGCGGCGCGGCTCCGGGCAGCCAGAGTTGGCGGTGATGGCGTCGGGCTGGAGGAGGAAGGCGGGCGGCGACGGAGTGGCCCGGTTCGGCCCCGGGGCGGGCCGGATCTGGGCCCCGGGAGGGTGGCGGCGAAGTGGGCGCAGGGGAGGTGAGGTGGCGGCGCCTGGTTGGCCAGGAGCGGTGGCGGGGCGACGTGGCGGCTTCTGATTGGCTGGTGTGAGGAGGAGGGGCGCGGACGAAATTGTCCGGCGGCGCGAGGTGGACGAAGGTTAGGGTTTGGACTGCCCGAAAATTCGGAGGGGATCACATATTTATAGGTAGAGGGGGCTAGGAGAGTCCAAATGAGGTGCGGTTTTAGGCCACGCGATCGTGATCGAACGACCGAGATGATGGAGCAGAGTTAGGGGGGTTTTGGGCCAAAATGGAGGGGTGTTGGGCTGCAACACACACGAGGCCTTTTCGGTCCCTCGGTTAACCGTTGGAGTATCAAACGAAGTCCAAATGGTATGAAACTTGACAGGCGGTCTACCGGTAGTAAACCAAGGCCGCTTGGCAAGTCTCGGTCCAATCCGGAAATGTTTAACCCCCACACAAGAAAGAAAGGTAGAAATGACCACCGGAGGAGAACGAAGCGTCGGAATGCAAAACGGATAACGGGGAAAAAGCTCGGATGCACGGGACGAACACGTATGCAAATGAAATGCACATGATGACATGATATGCAATGCATGACACGCAAGCAAAAGACGAGGCAACAACAGCAACTAAGCGGAGGGCACCTGGCACATCGGTCTCGGGGCGTTACAACACTCCACCACTACGAGAGGATCTCGTCCCGAGATCTAGAATGGCACCGGAGGGAAAACGGAAGAGAAAGAGAAGAGGTAAAACTAAGTTGCTTCTTTGACAAACAAGTGTAACCAAAGAACCTTGCGAGGTTGAACAAATTTGAGGAAAGAATACAATGAAGGTGAACTAGGTCGAAAACACTCCGTTAGAAACGAGGGACAAAGAGCATTGCGAAACCTTGAGGTTGAAGGGAAAGATATATATAGAAAAACACTCTGTTAAAGGAAGGGGATGAAGGAAAAAACCAAAATTCGGGCAGCACTCCGGTTGAAAAGAAAAAGAATTGAATAAGGTCTTGATAAGATGAGAAGATACTTGATGAAATCACAACACACTGCCACCAGAACTATTGAATGAATGGAACAAGGGGTAAGAAAGATCTCAGACTGCACTCCGGTTGAGAAAGGAAGTAAAACTTGATAAGATGAGAGAGCTCAAATGAAAACACGACACTCCGGTTGAGAAGGGGATGCAATACTTGATAAGGCGAAAAGAACTTGAACAAAGGGGCGCAATACTCCGGTTAAGCAAGATAGGGAAGGAATAAGAGTGATATAATTTGGACAGCACTCCGTCTGTAAATGGAAGGAATTGAACTTGACAAGATGAGAGGATACTTAAAAAAGGACACAACACTCAGATTAAAAAGGATAGGCATGGAAAGATCATGATCTTTGACAAAATGAGATGATGGGTTGAAAAGATGAACATCACAATGCCTCCGGAACAAAAGTAAGAATGGAATGGAGTGAACGAAGGAAAACAATATCTTGAGAGAGCACGGTTACAACAGAAGCTAGAACGGAGTTGTTGGAAAACCCACAACGAAAATAATAAGCTTGATATGGTCTTATGGGATACCTCTCAAATTAAGAGATGAAAAACCTGCCACTCATGGGAAAAGAATTGGATTGATAAGAACAAAGAGACGAGAAACTTATTTCACCGGGAGGATAAATGAAAACTTGGATCATATATTATCACCATTAATAGCATTACTCCTTAGGGGAAAGCTTTAGGTGAAATATAACCCAAGATAATTCCAATGATGAGATTGATGGATTTGAAATATCTCATTCATGACAACATGTGAATCTAGAAACATGAATTCAAATTAACAAGAATGACATAATACCATCTCCAATGATACGGAAGAAAGAATTGCACTCCAGATTGCAATATGAAGAAACTTGAGCTCCTTAGAAAAGAATCTTGATGAAAACTTCGAGAAAGAATTAAATCCTTTATGAACCAACATGTAGAACCTTCATGAAGAACTCCAGTAACAAAAGAATAAAAGAAAGAGAAATTGAAAACACAAGGTGAATCCTTGCAATGATTTTGTTGGATCTCGCGATGAAATAGTTGAAAAAGGTTGGAACTCCGGGAAAAAGAGAAGATGAACAATTGGAACCAAGAATTTTGATGAACCTCCGGAATAAGGAATTAATCACTTGGATGAAACACGAATAAGAATTACATTATGCTTCTCCTTCACCAATTTAAATTGATGACAATCAACGGATTTGGCATATTACTTATTCTTGTAGAAAAGATTAAGAGAGATATAACATCAGACTTGGGAAGGTATTGAACGAACCACCGGAAGGGTTGAAACAACGAATAAAATTGATATGATAAGAAAGGAAGAGAAATCTTGAACGAACGACCGGAAGAATTGATTATGAACAAAGTAAAGATAAGGAAACACCGGGAAGAATTAGCAAATGGACGAAGATGCTTGAGAGAATTTAGATACAAGTGAATATAATAGATCATGGACCGATTAGAGATCACTTGAACGTTGCACCGGTAAGATCGGAGAATGATAAGTGAAAGCTGAGAATGAATAAACCTGACTTGATGGACTCCGGATAACAAACTGAGAAGACTCTTAAATTGCTCCGGAAGGGTGAAAAGAATTCTCACAATCGAAAAAAATAATTATGAGAGGATGGCAACAAGCTAGAATCACGAATCTTGAAATAATGGAGCAAGATTAAAGAGAAACTCTTCTTCGGTCTTCAAATGATGAGAATGCCAACGAGAAACACCACCAAGAATTATTTAGACACTCCGGAAGAATTAAAACAAAGAGGTTGAGCCAACGATGAAAAGAATTTGAAAGATCTTGGAGAAAGACATTTGACTGATGATAAATCACTCTTACGTCAAACTTCGAAAAAAAATTGAGGATAGCTCCGGGAAATAAGAAGAGTCAGGTAAGATCCTGGGAAAAGACCTGTGGGTTAGGGCCCACTCAAAAGAAACACCGTTGAAATGATTACTTGAAAAGGAGAATGCACCGGTTGAATAAAAAGGCTTGAATGATATAACATCCTCAAAATAGGTTGAACGGATCTTGAATGACAAGACGAGCCCATTGAGATATCTTAAGCACTCCGGAACAAATGAATAGCGAGAAATTAATTAATAAGAGGTGCACCGGTATGGAAAGGCATTGAAATGAGGAAAGGGTAAGATCAACAATGCTTGACTTGAAACCACCGGAGAGAAAGAGAACGAACAATGATGAACTTGAGGCTCCGTTAGAATCTTCATGAGAATCACTGGATAAGAATATTGACGGAAAAGAATGGAGAGACTTCTCAAGAATAAAAGGATACTTGATTAAGAAATTCGAGTCCTCGAAGAAAACAAGGGAGGGAGGGTGGGAAAAACAAAGACAATTTGGAATGGATGGAACGAACACCGTAGAGAAGAACTGATAATTGATCTTGTAAATGTTGAAGTGAACGGATCCACTTGAGGAGAGACACACCGGTTGAAAAGAATTAACATGACAATCTCGATTATCATGAAGGATTAGTATTCGCATAGGAATATGAGAACACCACTTGAGGAAGGTATGGAATCAACACTTGACATTGAAGCAACTCGAATACCACAACTCAAAACAAAAACAAAGGATTGGCTTGCGGAATAAGCCGGAACAAACATATGATAGAGATTTCGTCCGAAGTTTTCGTGGTGGGACCTACACGGGCTCGATCGTACAGCACCATCATGTGCAAGGCAGTGCACATGACATACGAAGCGTCCCCGAGTCGGCATAGCCAAGGACTTTTTAAGACACAACGAGACCACCGTAAAACTGACCGTGAATAGGCGAACCACTAGATGTCGAACCCCAATTTCATATCATACATCTGTCGAAAAAGATATCCTAAGAGCTACTTGAATTCCCACTTACGAAACTACCGAAATTTTCCCAGTTATGCAATCGGGTGTTGGGGATACAGGGGAAGCATAATATCTCACCCAAACTAGCAAATCCTACATCCAGCTGTATCCATCCTTCAACACATAACCAAGAAACCTTCGGAAATTATCTACCTCAACCTTCGAAAAGCATCCGTTATACAAGTTATGGGGATACTCCCGAACTCCCGCCCCAGTACTGGGTAGCGTCGAGGTTATCTCACCAACGAACTGCATAAAAGAGATTTTCGATGTCGACGAACATATCTCAAGTATTCCAGAATTGCAACGATAAAATTATGATGACAACACCTCAGAGCTCAACTCCCCGGGACACTTCCACTAAACCCCTGACAGGAGGCACCAAGACAATGTTCTCATCATAAAACCATCGGAACGATTCCAAGATACTCGCGTGATCCTAAAATTTTTTTTAGTGAAATTTGAGAAGAGAAGAGTCAAAACTCTACGTCGGGATGCCTTACCAGAGCGATGAGGAGACTGGGAAGTAAAAAGAATTCCTAAGATCTCCGATATATAATTCCTAAAGACTCAAAACATTTTTCTAGACACAACTCGGCCGCTAAAAACGATCAATTAGTGGGGCTCCTAAGGTCGGGGAAGGCTCTGATACCAACTTGTAACACCCTCGATGCGACTGTAGCTCCCACGTGTCGAGGCACGACTTAGAGGCATAATTGCATTGAAGGCATATGTCGCAAGTGAGGTAATCTTCACACAACCCATGTAATACATAAGGGAAAGAGATACATAGTTGGCTTACAATCGCCACTTCACACACTTGCATGAATAAAGCATTACATCAACCAGATACAATCAAGGTCCGACTACGGAACCAAAATAAAAGAAGAACCCCAAATGCGACAAACGTCCCCGATCGACCCCAACTGGGCTCCACTACTGATCAACTAGAATGAGACAACATAAAGGACAAGATCTTCAACGAGCTCCTCCTGAGCTTGGTTGCGTCATCTGCACGGACTCGTCGGCACCCGCAAGCTGGTTTTGGAAGTATCTGTGAGCCACAGGGACTCAGCAATCTTGCACCCTCGCGATCAAGACTATTTAAGCTTATGGGTAAGGTAAAGGTATGAGGTGGAGCTGCAGCAAGCGACTAGCATATATGGTGGCTAACATACGCAAATGAGAGCGAGAAGAGAAGGCAAAGCACGGTCGATAACAGTATGATCAAGAAGTGATCCTGGACTACCTACGTCAAGCATAACTCCAACAACCGTGTTAACTTCCCGGACTCCGCCGGAAAGATACCATCACGGTTACACACGCGGTTGATTCATTTTAATTAAGGTCGACTTCAGGTTTTCTACAACCGGACGTTAACAAATTCCCATCTGCCCATAGCCGTGGGCACGCCTTTCGAAAGTTCAAATCCTTGCAGGGGTGTCCCAACTTAGCCCATCACAAGCTCTCACGGTCAACGAAGGAATAGACCTCCACCCGAGACGTTCCGATCAGACTCGGTATCCCGGTACAACAAGACATTTCGACAGGGTAAAACTAAACCAGCAACACCGCCTGATGCACCGACATCCTGATGGGAGCTGCACATATGTCGTTCTCAGGGCAACACCGGATTGTCTAAACTTCCGGTAGGCCAGCCCAGAGTTGCCCCTGGTAGCCACCGGCGGCTGACAGTTTGGACCAACACTTAGACAAGCACTGGCCCGGGGGGGTTAAAATAAAGATGACCCTCGGGATGTGCGACTCCCAAGGGAAAAAGGCTAGGTGGCAAATGGTAAAACCAATGTTGGGCATTGCTGGAAAAGCTTTACTTAAGGCAAACTGTCAAGGGGTTCCCATTATAGCCCAACCGCGTAAGGGACGCAAAATCCGGGAACATAACACCGATATGACGGAAACTAGGGCGGCAAGAGTGGAACAAAACACCAGGCATAAGGCCGAGCCTTCAACCCTTTACCAAGTATATAGATGCATTAATTAAATAAGATATATTGTGATATCCCAACAAGTAAGCATGTTCCAACAAGGAACAACATCTCCTTGTTCCAACAAGGAACAAACTTCAATCTTCACCTGCAACTAACAACGCTATAAGAGGGGCTGAGCAAAGCGGTAACGTAGCCAATCAACGGTTTGCTAGGACATGGTGGGTTAGAGGCTGAACATGGCAATTTGGGAGGCTGACAAGCAAGTGGTAGGCATCGTAGCAATGGCATAGCGAAAGAGCGAGCAAACTAGCATAGCAAAGATAGTAGTGATTTCGAGGGTATGATCATCTTGCCTGAAATCCCGCAAGGAAGAAGAACGAGTCCATGAAGAAGACAAACGGACGTAGTCAAACGGATCCTCACAAACTCGACGTTACCGGATCCAACCCGAAGAAGCTATCACCGGAAAAGAAGCACACAACATAGTAAACAACCAACACATGAACATGGCATGATGCACAATCAAGTATGATGCATGTCCGGTTTAAAGAGGCATGGCATGGCAATATGCACAAACAATCCTATAAATTAAGTGGAGCTTATTATGCAACGGGTTGCATATTGACGGAACACCACATCAATTATTTAGTTCTCTCTCAGTTATGTACCCAACAATATTAAATGTTGTTAAACATGGCAAGAGGGGAAACAAATGAAAACTACCTATCTAGTCAAGGTTAAATGAGGCCGGAAGCAACGAACAACAATTCTGGTAAATCCCCATAGCATATTTTAAATTTGGTACTGTTCTGCCCTAAACACAATTTTAGAGTTATTAAACATGCAGAGAGATTCCACCATGATAAACTAGGCAAAATTCTACCCCATTTACATATAAAGTTTATTAAAATCAGAGTTACGGTTATTTAGTTATGAATTAAATCATTTTAGCATGGCATAGGATCAAATTAATGCAAACAACATTTTAAGCATTTTAAACATAGGTGAAAGTTGGATATTATTAATCTACACAAAATTCTGAGCAAGTTTCATATATAAATCATTTTAATCCGATGCACGGTTCATGAGTTATTAAATGCATGATCTAGGGGGACTAAACTGCAAAACTGGCTGTCTCAGGATAATTGGAAAAAAACGCAGGCGCTAAAAAAATACATCACGGGCCGAATCTGAGGCAAGCCCACAGCAGGAAGGAAAAAAAACAATAGAGGCGGCGCTGGTGGCTGCTCACCCATGGGCCTGGCCTAGTCGGAGGGGAAGAGGCAGGCCGGAAGGGCGGCTGGGGATGGGCCTGGCGCTGCGGATCTGGCCCGGCTGGAGTTGGCCTGGAAGACCAAGGCGGCGCTGGGCCTTGGCGCATAGGCCCATGCGGGGAGGAGGCAGAAGCAGGCCGAGGCGGGGCGCGGATCTGGAGGTGGGCTGGACTCGGGGCCCGCGAAGAAGTCAACGGAGGCGCTCGTCGACCTCCCCCGATCCCGCCTGTATCAGGGCAAGGGCGGCGGCTCAAGCACGACGCCGGCGAGGGAACGGCGCTGGGGAAGCGGGGACGGCTGCGCCCGGTCCGGCGGAGGAAGATGGGAGCTCGGCTCCATGGATTCATGGCGGCGAGGGTTGGTGCAGCATGCGAAGACGCGAGGAACAGAGGCCGGCGAGGGAACGGGCTCCGATGGGGCACGGGTGGCCGGCAGGAGCCTCTGGCACGGCGGCGCGGCTCCGGGCAGCCGGAGTTGGCGGCGATGGCGTCGGGCTGGAGGAGGAAGGCGGGCGGCGGCGGAGTGGCCCGGTTCGGCCCCGGGGCGGGCCAGATCTAGGCCCCGGGAGGGTGGCGGCGAAGTGGGCGTAGGGAAGGTGAGGTGGTGGCGCCTGGTTGGCCAGGAGCGGTGGCGGGGCGACGTGGCGGCTTCTGATTGGCTGGTGTGAGGAGGAGGGGCGCGGACATGTCCGGCGCGGACGAAATTGTCCGGCGGCGCGAGGTGGACGAAGGTTAGGGTTTGGACCGCGCGAAAATTCGGATTAAACCAAGGCCGCTTGGCAAGTCTCGGTCCAATCCGGAAATGTTTAACCCCCACACAAGAAACAAAGGTAGAAATGACCACCGGAGGAGAACAAAGCGTCGGAATGCAAAACGGATAACAGGGAAAAAGCTCGGATGCACGAGACGAACACGTATGCAAATGAAATGCACATGATGACATGATATGCAATGCATGACACGCAAGCAAAAGACGAGGCAACAACAACAACTAAGCGGAGGGCACCTGGCACATCGGTCTCGGGGCATTACAAGGCATGCATTCATAGCTTAGGATTCCCTTCGTGCCGACACGAGGGAGGGGAGTTGCTAGCTACTTCGCACTTTGCTAGGATGAACCTCGGCTGGGGGGCATGCATTCATAGCTTAGGATTCCCTTCGTGCCGACACGAGGGAGGGGGGCTGCTAGCTACTTCGCACTTTGCTAGGGTGAACCTCGGTTGGGGGCCATGCATTCATAGCTTATGATTCCCTTCGTGCCGACACGAGGGAGGGGGGGAGGGGGACTGGTAGCTACTTTGCACTTTGCTAGGTGAATGAACCTCGGTTTGGGGGCATGCATTCATAGCTTAGGATTCCCTTCGTGCCGACACGAGGGGAGTTGCTAGCTACTTCGCACTTTGCTAGGTGAACCTCGGTTGGGGGGAGGGGCATGCATTCATATGTTCGGATTCCCTTCGTGCCGACACGAGGGGGTGGGGGCAAGCAATACAGTGCGCTTTGCGAGAGAGGTGCCACATCAAAGTTGCATTTGGTATTTGAAAATCAAACCACCCTTTTGATACATAAATTTGGTCCACATGCAAGTGTGTTTGTGTTCTGACCCTCTCCCGCATCATTTTTCGCCAAATTTATGAACATTAGATAAGTCGGATGACGCAATAGACACGGTTCACTCAAACTAACCGTGTGCCAAGCCGGTGCACCTGTCACGCACACATCCGCATAGTACATTGGGCTACACGAGGCCACCCTCTAAAAAATATTTGCCCGCCTCGACGGTTTTTCTGTTTCATAGCACACGGTTGTTATCTCCGGACTGTGTGCGATGTTTCTTGTTCCCAATCCCGCCTGCATCCCTAGAAATTATCTGCCCGCCTCGAGGGTTTTTCTGTTTCATAACACACGGTTGTTATCTCCGGGCCGTGTGCGATGCACTATCATCAAAAATTTCAATAGCCCGGCATTTCAATCCCGCGTTTGACTCCCGCGTAGTAAAATTTTCAGTACCCGCGTCATTTCCTCAAACACCCCCCCCCCCCTCCACACACACACACACACCAAAACCTCCTCGGGCGTGCGCGCGCACACACACACACCCTCCCTCGCTCGAAACCCTAGCAAGGTCCCCGCCGCCGCCGCCGCAAGGCCTCCATTGTCAACATCTACCGGTTTGCCCGTGCAACTTACCCACCGATCTCTATACCCAGGCCGCCCTGAGTTTCTTAGATGACGCCTGCCAAACACCCCCTTTCCCACAGAACCCCATCCCCATCCCCCACTCTAGAGTGTCGCAGCCTAAGCCCGCCTACGCTTCCCGTGGAGCTCAAGGAGCGATTGGCCCAAAAGAGGTGTATAGCGGTCTCTTCGCCCAACATCGCCGAGGAAGCTGACGACCATTACTGGCGACAGGCACTCATGTAGCGGGCTAGAGTATGCGGGCATGTCTCGGTCGCCGGCTACGACATCAAAGTCATCGATAGCGACAGCCTAAGGCGGGCTGTGTCACAGGTTAATTGGCCCACCCCCAACCCCTCGGGTTCAACCGCCATCTATCTCCTCCATGGCCCCGCCACTGATCTCCACTAGCTCGCTGTCAACAATTTGCCATTCTACATCGCCATCGAGCCCCTTTTGTCATTTCTGAAGGACACGTTCTGCGATGCTAGCTTGGGATCCACAACTTCCAAGTCAGACCTCATCGACGGCGACCACGAGGAGGGCACCCTCTCCGGCTCTTCCAAGGGGAAAGCGCCCGTCTGCGACATTAGGGAGGGCACCCTATAGCCGTGCTCTTCCAAGGGGAAGGAGCCCATCTGTGACAACATGGAGCACATCCAGGGTCCGAGCTCTTCCCACGGGAACGAGCCCATCTGTGACAAGTGAGGAAACCCATGATTTGTTTTGTCGTGCCTCTTCACAGGGGAAACCCATGATTTGTTTTGTCGAGTCCCTTTTGTAGTGTAGTGAGAATATGTTCAGTTTTAATTGCTATATCCGCTTGTTTGCAGTATGCCTTGTTTATTTCAGTTGTTCACAATGTGATGCTCTATATGTGCAATTATTTATTGTGCAGTACATTTCATCAATCTAGTTTTAAACATACCAATAGGAATGCATATATTTGCTTGTTGTTAAGCCTATTATAGCTAGCATATGCGTCTTTTATTTTTTGATTGCTCGGTTGTTTGTAGTTAGCATATGTCCAGTTTCAAATGCTATCTTTGGTTGTTCGTAGTATGCCTTGTGTTGGGGAATGCAGTATTTCAAAAAATTTCTACGATCACGCAAGATCTATCTAGGAGATGCATAGCAACGAGAGGGGAAGAGTATGTCTACGTACTCTCGTAGACCGAAAGCGGAAGCGTTATGACAACGCGGTTGATGTAGTCATACATATTCACGATCCGACTGATCCTAGCACCGAAGGTACGACACCTCCGCGATCTGCACACGTTCAGCTCGGTGACGTCCTACGATCTCTAGATCCAGCTGAGGTCGAGGGAGAGTTTCGTCAGCACGACGGCGTGATGACGGTGATGATGAAGTTACCCATGCAGGCCTTCGCCTAAGCACTACAACGACATGACCGAGGTGGAAATCAGTGGAGGGGGGCACTTCACACGGCTAAACAATCAACTTGTGTGTCTATGGGGTGCCCCCTCCCCTGTATATAAAGGAGTGGAGGTGTAACACCCCGAGAATCATGCTACAATAATCACCCCCTAATGGTGGCCATGTCATCATGATTACTATGCACATTGCCACTAAATAAAAAGCAAAGTCAAATGCAAATTTAAATTTCAAGTCAAAATAATATTTCTTTAAACGATAAAGCAAAAATGTTCGTTGGGTTGAAAATAATCATTATATATTTTTCATGTAGAAACTAGCATTATTTGAGTGGTTAAAATGCCCCTCAAGTATGTGAAACAGACCCAGCAACACCTATCCAACACATTTAAATTCAAACCGAAAATCAAATAATTGCGAATACCCTCAATACTTTTTGTGCAACCCTAGGATATTACATATCATTTTTGTGCAAAGTTTCATAATTAAAAAAATTCATTGGATCACTAAACTATTTAGAGAAACAATAGCTAGATTGGAAAAAAGATAAAGATAAATAAAGGGAGAAATCCCACCGTTAACTTAAGCCCGGTACTTTTACTGTACCAGGCCCAGCCAACTGGCCGGCCTTTTCCCCTACCTCTCACAGGGGAGAGGCAGAGCCGTGCGTGTCGGCCATCCATGGCTCCAGGGCCACATGCCCGCCATCCGCAACCCTCCTCGGCCTACTAAGGGTGTGTTTGGTAGCCTGCATGGAGGGTGCATGAGCCTGAAACTTCCCTATTCGACCCACTTTTCGCTGTTTGGTAGAGTGCATGAGCTCATTTGGGCTATGCTCATCTGATGCAAAAAAAGGCCCTCGGCCATGCCCATCTCATGCACCCCAGACAGGGTGCATGGAGGCAGCCATGCTCGCCCCGACCTTCGTCTGATGCAAAATTTTAAAAAATGTTCAGTATTTCAAAATATGTTTAAATTTTCAAAAAAGTAGGAATTTCAAATTTTGTTTTAATTTTTTAAAAAGTTGAGAATTTCAAAATTTGTTTAAATTTTCAAAAAATATTTAAAATTTCAAAAACTATTAATACTATCAAAATATATTTAAAATTTCAAAAAATATTTAAATTATCAAAAAAATATTTATAATATCAAATTTTGTTTAAATTTTCAAAAAAAATTCAAAATTTCAAAAAAACAAAACAAAAAATTAGAATTTCAAAATACGTTTAAATTTTCAAAAATGTTCAGAATTTCATTTTTTAATGTTCAAAATATGTTTAAATTTAAAAAAATCAGAATTTCAAAATTTGTTTAAATTTTCAAAAAATGTTCAAAATTTGTTTAAATTTTGTTCACCATTCAAAAAAATTATTCGAAATTCAAAATTGTTCAGCATGTCTAAACACATGCAGGCTGCCAAACAAAGTCTCAGCTCAGCATGTTTCAGTGCATACACCGCTGCCAAACAACAGCAAATACATGGACTCAGCATGTCTACACTCAGCATGTATTAAAGGAGAACAGCTAGGCTAGGTCCATACATGCTACCAAACACACCCTAAGGTGTCCCCCAGAAACCCTAGCCCGCCCTTGTTCATCCCCTCCTCGATCCCCATCGTCCCTCCTATCCTCTGGCTCGATTTTGAGCTCCCAAGCTCACGCGGTCACTGCTGCCTCGCCATCGTTGACGCGTCCACCGGCCTCTCTGGCATACGGGAGCATATCCTGGAGGTTCGCAGCGCTCTACCGCGTCCATTCGGGGCACTGGAACGAGGCGGGGAGCTGCGTAGCCGACGCAGTCTTCGTCTTCTTCGTCCGGCCGTCGTCGTCTCGCCATCACCACTGCCTCTCCGGCCCACCCCAACCTTCTCCGAGCGCGCCAATGGTCTACCTGTGAGCAACTCCTCCGGATCCCTCCTTCCCCTGCCTCGATTCGGTCGCCATTTGCCGTCCCCGAGCACATCCGACATCGCGCGTACGCGTACATACGTGCGTGCGTGAGCTGCTGCTGTGTACTACTGCCAGTGCGTGCCCGCCCCTGGCCTCGCCTCCGCCTGCAGTTGCTTGCCAGCCATCGCCTAGCGCCGCCCCTGCTGCCGCCCGCTTCCTAGCATAGCCCCTGTTGCTGCCGCTGCTTAGCTGTTGCCCTCTGTTGCTTAGCTGCTTAGCTTCTGCCGCTGCTGTTATTGTTACTTGTTGCCGCTGCTGTGCGCTACTTGCTACTGCTAATGGCCACGGCGGCCTTGCTATGTGCGTGGGTGTGCACAGCCACAACCCACCAGTGGTCGGACGTGCAAATTAGATTAGAGACTAATTAGTAGTACTAGTTTAGTGCTAAGTTAGTCTAGTAGTAGATGACATGTAGGCCCTCACTTTAAATAAATTAGATTTATTTATTTGTTTAGGTAAATAGTCTATGACATGTGGGCCACACATCCCCTTTTGACTAGTCAACCCGAATTAGAATAATAGGTTAATTCTAGAAAATAAATTAAACTTTAAAAATTAATATAAAATAATCCGTAACTCGGATGAAAATACTTTGTACATGAAAGTTGCTCAAAACGATGAGACGAATTCAAATACATGGTCCATTTGTCCACTACATGTTCCTAGCATAGCGAACCTACAACCGTCCCCTTCCGGTCCATCTGTCCGAAAACACCGAACATCAAGAATACTTTCCCGGATGTTTACCCCCTTCGCCGGTATCACCTATCCCTGCGATGGCTTACCCCTAGCACAACGTATTGCCGCGTCTTGCTTTGTGTTACATTTGATTGCTCTGTTATTTATTGTGTTCCCCCTCCGTTACTTCTTTCTGGTAGACCCCGAGACCGCTGCCGATGTCCGTGTGTTGGACTACATCGACGATGACCCTTCCTTCTTGCCAGAGCAACCAGGCAAGCCCCCCCCCCTTGATCACCAGATATCGCCTATTCCTTCTCTCTACTGCTTTCATTAGAGTACTGTAGCATGTTACTGCTTTCGATTAATCCTATTCTGCTGCATAGCCTGTCATTGTTGCTACAATTGTTACCTTTACCTGCTATATCCTAATGCTTAGTATAGGATGCTAGTGTTCCATCAGTGGCCCTACACTCTTGTCCGTTTGCCATGCTATACTACTGGGCCGTGATCACTTCGGGAGGTGATCACGGGCATATACTATATACTTTATATACATGACACAGGTGGAGACTAAAGTCGGGTCAGCTCGTTGAGTACCCGCAAATGATTCTGATGAGGGGGCTGAAAGGACAGGTGGCTCCATCTCGGTAGAGGTGGGCCTGGGTTCCTGACGGCCCCCGACTGTTACTTTGTGGCGGAGCAACATGGTAGGTTGAGACCACCTAGGAGGGAGGTGGGCCTGGCCCTGGTCGGTGTTCGCGGATACTTAACACGCTTAACGAGATTTTGGTATTTGATCTAAGTCTGGCCATTGGTCTATACGCACTAACCAACTACGTGGGAAAGTTATGGGCACTCGACGTCATGGTATCAGCCGAAGCCTTCATGACGTCAGCGACTAAGCGGCGCGCGCCGGGTTGGACCGCGTATCGCAACTTCCTTTGTAATGGAGATTGCTAGGTGTGCTCTCCGGCCGCGTTCGCAACGTGCAGGTGTGCAATGGGCGATGGGCCCAGATCCCTGCGCCATAGGATTTAGACCGGCGTGCTGACCTCTCTGTTGTGCCTAGGTAGGGCTGCGACGTGTTGATCTTTCGAGGGCGGGCATGACCCAGAAAAGTGTGTCCGGACAAAAGGGATCGAGCGTGTTGGGAAATGTGGTGCACCCCTGCAGGGAAGTTAATCTATTCGAATAGCCGTGATCTTCGGTAACAGGACGACTTGGAGTTGTACCTTGACCTTATGACAACTAGAATCTGATACTTAATAAAACACACCCTTCCAAGTGCTAGATACAACCCAGTGATCGCTCTCTAACAGGGCGACGAGGGGAGGATCGCCGGGTAGGATTATGCTACACAATGCTACTTGGTGAACTTACCATCTACTCTCTTCTTCTGCTGCAAGATGGAGGTTACCAGAAGCGTAGTCTTCGATAGGACTAGCTATCCCCTTCTTACTCCAACTTTCTGCAGTTCAGTCCACATATGATACCCCTTTTCCATTTGATACCAATGCATACATATGTAGTGTAGTTCCTGGCTTGCGAGTACTTTGGATGAGTACTCACGGTTGCTTTGCTCCCCCTTTCCCCCCTTTCTGTACCCGGTTGTTGCGACTAGATGATGGAGTCCAGGAGCCAAAGGATCCCGAGGATAATTCTACGTGGAGTTCGACTTCGAGGAGTAGTTAGGAGGTCCCAGGCAGGAGGCCTCGCCTTTTCGATCGTTCCTACTTTTGTGCTAGCCTTCTTAAGGCAAACTTGTTTAACTTATGTCTGTACTCAGATATTGTTGCTTCCGCTGACTCTTGTGCCTTCGAGCATTTGTATTCGAGCCTTCGAGGCCCCTGGCTTGTAATATAAAGCTTGTATTATTTTAATTTGTGTCTAGAGTTGTGTTGTGATATCTTCCCGTGAGTTCCTGATCTTGGTCGTACACATTTGCGTGCATGATTAGTGTACGGTCAAATCGGGGGGTCACAAGTTGGTATCAGAGCCGACTGCCTGTAGGAATCCCCCTTCCACACTCCTCGGCCGAAGTTGAGTCTAGTATTTACAAAACTTTTACTAACATGGTTGTGTGGCTTACGGGCCCAAGTCGCCATCGGGTGGTATTAGGATCTTTTATTTCTCGTCTATACTCTGAGACTCTGATCTCTCTCCTATTCAGGTTAAATGATTTTGCTAAAATCTAACTCTAGGTTCTCGTTACCACTTCCTGCCGGAGAGCCCCTTCATTACAGATGATCAACTGCTTCAACAGAAGATTCTGACAATACTCTCCGATGTTCTCCCGAGACTTTGTGCCATTGCTTTTGCAATTACCTACCACCGAAATATCCTTGTGGATAAGTATTTACACCTATGGTGCTTACTTTTATTCCCAGTCGATCTTGTTATTATAAGATACCCCGAGAATATTTTGTGCCTACTGCCTTGCAGTTCTTTGCCACATTAATACCCCTACGGATAATTTCTCGCATTTATCGACTATCCGCTTATCCCCAGATGATTCATGTATTTCACAAAATTCTTCGAAATACCATTCGGTCTTCCAAAAATCCTGAGCAACCTATTGCTCCTGAAATTCTTGCTTGCTTGCATTATGGTTAATTCCATATGAATAGTAGTCCTCGATAACATCCCCTATCTTAGTTATTTTGAGCATATTGATTCAATATGTGCGTACGCACGTAGTCATCAGGTTATCCTTTTTAAGATCATCTTTCTGGCTCAGGCGTCATTCCGGACATGAGTTGGTTCTCGGCAATTCAAACCTTTATTGATTGTTCAACTAAGTGTTTTCAACTTACCCATCCTTGATCAAAGCATCTGCTTCTGATCCTTCGTTTTGGGAACCATAATTTCTTTCTACCTAAGCATCAGACTAATCATGTGATTCTTGAATCTGATGCCTCTGCATTCTTTCTTTCTTTGAGTGAGTACCGATACTCACATCAGCTTTGTTGTGAATTGCCCGATCCATTGTTGGATTTTTATCCGACAATGTCCTTCATATCCAATCACTTTGTGAGTTCTTCGCCTGATACATAATGCCTTTGGTAAATTGTATTCTCTGCTTGGCCAACCATGCTCTTCTTTCGAGCTTGTGTATTTACTTTTGAAACTTGTGGTATATGTTACTAAGATGCCCGATGGGTTGAACCTATGCCTTCCCCTAATCCGTGAGAACCCGAAAGTTTTCACAAGTCATACTTTTCCGGTGTTCTACCAGATAAAATTCCAACACTATAGTTATATCAAAGTGAGAAGTGAATGAAAGGTTATGCATTGAAGAAGTGGGAGTCGACCTTGAACTTTGTGTTCATGCCCATGGGCACGATGTAGATCTTATCATGGAAGCTTCTTGCGATAATAATATCCCCCTTGTTATAAGTTCATCTTGTATCTATGTTTGGTCCTTTGCAGCCGTTGTTCCGACCGTGATTGATTCTTCTTTGATTCCATTTCTCGGGCAGGTTAAAGTACTTGCCTTCTGCAGATCAATACACCCGCCCAACCTTTGTTTTGATATACCTCGGGTATTACCCCCGGTATCTCGAGGATATCGATCGATTGCGCTACATCTTATGCATTTCTGATGAAGTAGCACCTTTCCCCGTCATAGTCCCTCCACGGGTTCTGGGTTGTCGTCAACCGAGAACATCGGTTAGAGAATCGAATCACCCCTGTGATTCCGTACTCCTAGTACTTCGTGGTTGAGAAGTTTAATACCCCATCACGTCATTCCTAGCCTGATCGGCTATATCATTTTTTACGCTAAAATTTAACTGTGCTACCTGGTCCTTCCTGGAGCACAATTTCGACGATGAGATAACCTTATGCCAATCTTCCTCGTCGTATCATTTCACCTTGAATGGCAAGATCGATTTCGAGTTTGGGTCGTACCCTTGGTTCCAATAACCTTATGCTTCATCATTCCTTTGACTTGATGTCATCGCCGATCGATTGCATCTTCATGAAATCTCTCAACAAATGCATCGTGATCATCATCAGCATTCTGAGCTCTTCCAGGATATCAATTGAATTCATGATGAGAAATACCATCCTTGACCTCGATGATTTGTGTTATCATCGACCATTTTATTGTCTTCCGCTCAACACAAACTTGTTCATGCTTTGTGTTATACCTTGAGTTCCTTGCTATCAAGCATTGTTCTTCTTTAACTTTGAGTATTTCCATCTTTTATGCCAAGAATGTCGTGAGAATTTCACCACCTCTTAAGAATTCTTGATATAAGTGATACTTGCCATCTCCGTTCATTCCTTGGTCCCCGTGTTGTTTCTAACCGGAAAATCGACAATTGAACTATGATGCGCGACTTCAAAAACTTCTAGCAACACTATTGCTTCGATGTTAATGGTCGATATTTCATTCTTAGACCATTGGTGGTCGAATCACCATTCTAACATTTATCATGCTACCTAAACCCATATTTCGGGTGCACCTTTCAACCAATGTTTAATTGTGTATGTTTTCCTCGAACATACCTCATTATATCATTTGATCTGACAAATGTTATCTCCTTATTCACATAAGTGTGGAAATCCATCTTTTGAAAATCTCAATGAATTGTCCCTGAGTCCATCAGCCACCTCCTCACCCTTTCCTTGGTTTAATCATGAACTCTTGTTGTGGAACTCGCTTCCATAGTTCAATTCTCGAGAATATTACAATGTCATCTCGACAATTTGTGTTGCACCTTTCTTCTCACGCATCCTAAGTCTGAGTTATCCTGACACCAATCAGATCTGAATCTCGGTCAGATATGATGGTTGGAACATATTTCCAAGAGTTATAACATTGGTCTTTATGTGACCCGGTAAGGTGATATCATGCCTAACACACCTGGCCGGAGACCCTATTGTTATAGCTTCCTTTTTAGCAAGGATATCCATTCTTCTATGAGGAAATTTTAGAACTTATTCTACAAGTTGTTCCTGATGGATCCTTCATGCATCCAAATTCTGAACCTTACTTGATGACCATGTCAAATGCTATGTCGAAGCATGTCTGTGGTACTCTGATCATCGATAAGAACATTTTGAAGCACCATGCTAAATTTCGTTTATCAATTATTCAAACACTGTTGTTTGGGTAATGTCATGAACTTCCTCTCCCCTTACCTAAATGGTTTTCTATGTTATATCCTGTCATGGATATCATGCTCTGCTTGTCCTTGGGAAGGATATACCCCTGGAATATGTGTTCAGACACATTTTCCTTTCCATTGTTTTGTTTAATCTTTCTTGTGATCTATATGATCTAAGTAGTAATAATTTACTGCTTATGTAAACACCTCAATGTACAACTCTGTCAGTAAGACCCTGTTGCTTTTGTTGATGGCATTCTGGTAACCATCGATGGACGAGAACTTTGCCTATTGGTCCACCTCATTCAACGAGCAGGAAGATGGTTCTGTTCATCCCTCACCCTTGGTACCAACGTTGTTGCCAACATAGCTGGCAGGCTACCCTCTGACATGCCTTACTATCGTGACCGTGCAAGATGTCAGCCCCCTTTTTAATTTTAACCCACATGGTGGGCCCATACCCACAGTTCCACAGGATCGAAACCTGACTCTCTTGTACACCCCCTGCTCCCAAGGTTGTTCCTCGCGCATGGCCCCGTATGCAATTCACGAGCCACCTTCCGAGAGATCATCAATTCTGGTATCAGACACAATACTTATTCTCGTTGTTTTGAATCCACTTTCATGCCTGTTTTAGGCATCGAACGATTGCCTTCCCCTCGAAACTTCTTATGGTACCTTCTTATTTTTCTCTCATTTTTTCTTAAGATCAATTCGAAAATTACTTTCTGCCACATTCCCTGAGTTATCTATCAGTTAACCAACCTTGTAGAGGCCCGTTCTTCCAAAAGTTACCCCTTATCAATTTTCATAAGTATGATGAAGTTTCCGAAGAAAGGATGACGACTTCATCACGATGACGTGAAGCAGAGAAATGAAGACATCAATGAAAGGGATCGCCATCTCTGAGAAGAGCAGCCAAGAGTGAAACGATCCGTTAGAATTTCGTAACCAGAACTTCCCCCTTACTCCACCTCTTAAATCTAGGGACGAGATTTCTTATAGTGGAGGAGATTTGTAACACCCTGAGAATCATGCTACAATAATCACCCCCTAAAGGTGGCCATGTCATCATGATTACTATGCACATTGCCACTAAATAAAAAGCAAAGTCAAATTCAAATTTAAATTTCAAGTCAAAATAATATTTCTTTAAACGGTAAAACAAAAATGTTTGTTGGGTTGAAAATAATCATTATATAATTTTAATGTAGAAACTAGCATTATTTGAGTGGTTAAAATGCCCCTAAAATATGTGAAACAGACCCAACAACACCTACCCAACACATTTAAATTCAAACCGAAAATCAAATAATTGCGAATGCCCTCAATACTTTTTGTGCAACCCTAGGATATTACATATCATTTTTGTGCGAAGTTTCATAATTAAAAAATTCATTGGATCACTAAACTATTTAGAGAAACAATAGCTAGATTGGAAAACAGAAAAGGATAAAAAAGGGAGAAATCCCCCCGTTAACTTAAGCCCAGTATTTTTACTGTACCAGGCCCAGCCAACTGGCCGGCCTTTTCCCCTACCTCTCACAGGGGAGAGGCAGAGCCGTGCGTGTCGGCCATCCATGGCTCCAGGGCCACGTGCCGGCCATCCGCAACCCTCCTCGGCCTACTAAGGTGTCCCCCAGAAACCCTAGCTCGCCCTCGTTCATCCCCTCCTCGATCCCCATCGTCCCTCCTATCCTCTGGCTCGATTTGAGCTCCCAAGCTCACGCGGCCACTGCTGCCTCGCCATCGTTGACGCGTCCACCGGCCTCTCCGGTGTACGGGAGCACATCCTGGAGGTTCGCAGTGCTCTACCGCGTCCGTTCAGGGCACTGGAACGAGGCGGGGAGCTGCGTAGCCGACGCAGTCTTCATCTTCTTCGTCCGGCCGTCGTCGTCTCGCCATCACCACTGCCTCTCCAGTCCACCCCGACCCTCTCCGAGCGCGCCAATGGTCTACCTGTGAGCAACTCCTTCGGATCCCTCCTTCCCCTGCCTCGATTCGGTCACCATTTGTCGTCCCCAAGCACATCCAACATCGCGCGTACGCGTACATACGTGCGTGCGTGAGCTGCTGCTGTGTACTACTGCTAGTGCGTGCCCGCCCCTGGCCTCGCCTCCGCCTGCAGTTGCTCGCCGGCCATCGCCTAGCGCCGCCCCTGCTGCCGCCCGCTTCCTAGCATAGCCCCTGTTGCTGCCTTCTGTTTCTGCCGCTGCTTAGCTGCTGCCCTCTGTTGCTTAGCTCCTTAGCTTCTGCCGCTGCTGTTATTGTTACTTGTTGCCGCTGCTGTGCGCTACTTGCTACTACTAATGGCCACGGCGGCCTTGCTATGTGCGTGGGTGTGCACAGCCACCACCCACCAGTGGTCCGACGTGCAAATTAGATTAGAGACTAATTAGTAGTACTAGTTTAGTGCTAAGTTAGTCTAGTAGTAGATGACATGTAGGCCCCCACTTTAAATAACTTAGATTTATTTATTTGTTTAGGTAAATAGTCTATGACATGTGGGCCACACATCCCCTTTTGACTAGTCAACCAGAATTAGAATAATAGGTTAATTCTAGAAAATAAATTAAACTTTAAGAATTAATATAAAATAATCCGTAACTCGGATGAAAATACTTTGTACATGAAAGTTGCTCAGAACGATAAGACGAATCCAAATACACGATCCGTTTGTCCACCACACGTTCCTAGCATAGCGAACCTACAACCGTCCCCTTCCGGTCCATCTGTCCGAAAACACCGAACATCGGGAATACTTTTCCGGATGTTTACCCCCTTCGCCGATATCACCTATCCCTGCGATGGCTTACCCCTAGCACAACGTATTGCCGCGTCTTGCTTTGTGTTACATTTGATTGCTCTGTTATTTATTTTGTTCCCCCTCCGTTACTTCTTTCTGGTAGACCCCGAGACCGCTGCCGATGTCCGTGTGTTGGACTACATCGATGATGACCCTTCCTTCTTGCCAGAGCAACCAGGCAAGCCCCCCCCCCTTGATCACCAGATATCGCCTATTCCTTCTCTCTACTGCTTGCATTAGAGTACTGTAGCATGTTACTGCTTTCGGTTAATCCTATTCTGCTACATAGCCTGTCATTGTTGCTACAATTGTTACCTTTACCTGCTATGTCCTAATGCTTAGTATAGGATGCTAGTGTTCCATCAGTGCCCCTACACTCTTGTTCGTTTGCCATGCTATACTACTGGGCCGTGATCACTTCGGGAGGTGATCACTGGCATATACTATATACTTTATATACATGACACAGGTGGAGACTAAAGTCGGGTCAGCTCGTTGAGTACCCGCAAGTGATTCTGATGAGGGGGCTGAAAGGACAGGTGGCTCCATCTCGGTAGAGGTGGGCCTGGGTTCCTGACGGCCCCCGACTGTTACTTTGTGGCGGAGCGACAGGGTAGGTTGAGACCACCTAGGAGAGAGGTGGGCCTGGCCCTGGTCGGCGTTCGCGGATACTTAACACGCTTAACGAGATCTTGGTATTTGATCTGAGTCTGGCCATTGGTCTATACGCACTAAACAACTACGTGGGAAAGTTATGGGCACTCGACGTCGTGGTATCAGCCGAAGCCTTCATGATGTTAGCGACTGAGCGGCGCGCATCATGTTGGACCGCGTATCGCAACTTCCTTTGTAATGGAGGTTGCTAGGTCTGCTCTCCGGCCGCGTTCGCAACGTGCAGGTGTGCAATGGGCGATGGGCCCAGACCCCTGCGCCATAGGATTTAGACCGGCGTGCTGACCTCTCTGTTGTGCCTAGGTAGGGTTGCGATGTGTTGATCTTTCGAGGCCGGGCATGACCCAGAAAAGTGTGTCCGGACAAAAGGGATCGAGCGTGTTGGGAAATGTGGTGCACCCCTGCAGGGAAGTTAATCTATTCGAATAGCCGTGATCTTCGGTAACAGGACGACTTGGAGTTGTACCTTGACCTTATGACAACTATAATCTGATACTTAATAAAACACACCCTTCCAAGTGCCAGATACAACCCGGTGATCGCTCTCTAACAGGGCGACGAGGGGAGGATCGCCGGGTAGGATTATGCTACACAATGCTACTTGGTGAACTTACCATCTACTCTCTTCTTCTGCTGCAAGATGGAGGTTACCAGAAGCGTAGTCTTCGATAGGACTAGCTATCCCCCTCTTACTCCGGCTTTCTGCAGTTCAGTCCACATATGATACCCCTTTTCCATTTGATACCAATGCATACATATGTAGTGTAGTTCCTGGCTTGCGAGTACTTTGGATGAGTACTCACGGTTGCTTTGCTCCCCCTTTCCCCCCTTTCTGTACCCGGTTGTTGCGACCAGATGATGGAGTCCAGGAGCCAGAGGATCCCGAGGATGATTCTACGTGGAGTTCGACTTCGAGGAGTAGTTAGGAGGTCCCAGGCAGCAGGCCTCGCCTTTTCGATCGTTCCTACTTTTGTGCTAGCCTTCTTAAGGCAAACTTGTTTAACTTATGTCTGTACTCAAATATTGTTGCTTCCGCTGACTCTTGTGCCTTCGAGCATTTGTATTCGAGCCTTCGAGGCCCCTGGCTTGTAATATAAAGCGTGTATTATTTTAATTTGTGTCTAGAGTTGTGTTGTGATATCTTCCCGTGAGTTCCTAATCTTGGCCGTACACATTTGCGTGCATGATTAGTGTACGGTCAAATCGGGGGCGTCACAGGAGGAGGGGAGGGTCGTCCCTCTCATGGCGCGCCCAAGGGGGGAGTCCTACTCCCGATGGTAGTACGATTCCCCCTTCCCTAGTTGGAGTAGGAGAAGAAGGAAGGAGGAGCGGGGGAGAAGGAAGGGGCCCCCCACCCCAATTCGGATTGGGCTTGGGGGCGCCCCCACCTTGGCCACCTCCTCCTCTCTCCCACTAAGGCCTAATAACACCCATAGACTCCCCGGGGGGTTTCGGTAACTCCTCGGTACTTCGGTAAATGCCCGAACTCATCCGGAACCCTTTTGATGTCCAAACATATCCTTCCAATATATCGATCTATATGTCTCGACCATTTTGAGACTCCTCATCATGTCCGTGATCACATCCAGGACTCCGAACTACCTTCGGTACATCAAAACACATAAACTCATAATACCGATCGTCATTGAATGTTAAGCGTGCGGACCCTACGGGTTCGAGAACTATGTAGACATGATCGAGACTCACTTCCGGTCAATAACCAATAGCGGAATCTGGATGCTCATATTGGTTCCTACATATTCTACGAAGATCTTTATCGGTCAAACCGCATAACAACATACATTGTTCCCTTTGTCATCGGTATGTTACTTGCCCGAGATTCGATCGTCGGTACCTCAATACCTAGTTCAATCGCGTTACCGGCAAGTCTCTTTATTCGTTCCGTAATGCAACAACCCATAACTAACTCATTTGTCACATTGCTTGCAAGGCTTATAGTGATGTGCATTACTGAGAGGGCTAAGAGATACCTCTCCGATACACGGAGTGACAAATCCTAATCTCGATCTATGCCAACTCAACAAACACCATCGAAGACACCTATAGAGCATCGTTATAGTCACCCAGTTATGTTGTGACGTTTGATAGCACATTAAGGGGCCGTTCAAAATCCCACCAGCTCCGGAGAGCTGCGGAGCCAGTAAACTAGAGCTCCATAAATTTCAATTATAACTCCACCAGCTCCAGGAGTGGAGCTGTGGAGCGGAGTACCTCCGAACAGGGCCTAAGTGTTCCTCCGGTATTCGGGAGTTGCATAGTCTCATAGTCATAGGAACATGTATAAGTTATGAAGAAAGCAACGGCAACAAACTAAACGATCATCGTGCTAAGCTAACGGATGGGTCAAGTCAATCACATCATTCTCTAATGATGTGATCCCATTAATCAAATGACAACTGATATGTCCATTTTGCATCATGCTTTTGTATCAATATTTATTGCACTATGGGTTGTTATTACACATTATGTCACAATACTTATGCCTATTCTCTCTTATTTTACAAGGTTTACATAAAGAGGGAGAATGCCAGCGGCTGGGATTCTGGGCTGGAAAAGGAGCAAATATTAGAGACCTATTCTGCACAGCTCCAAAAGTCCTAAAACTTCATGGAAGACGTTTTCAGAATATATAAAAAATAATCAGTGGAAGAAATTCACCAGGGGGGCACACCCTGCCCACGAGGGTGGGGGCGCGCCCTACCCCCCTAGGCGCGCCCCCTACCTCGTAGGCCCCCTGGTGGCCCTTGGGTGGCCATCTTCTGCTATATGAAGTCTCTTGATGGGAAAAAATCATAAGCCATCTTCTCGGACGAAACTCCGCCGCCACGAGGCGGAACCTTGGCGGAACCAATCTAGGGCTCTGGCGGAGCTGTTCTGCTGGGGAAACTTCCCTCCCGGAGCGGGAAATCATCGCCATTGTCATCACCAACGCTCCTCTCATCGGGAGAGGGCAATCTCCATCAACATCTTCATCAGCACCATCTCCTCTCAAAACCCTAGTTCATCTCTTGTATCCATTTCTTGTCTCCAAGTCCGGGATTGGTGCTAGTACGTTGCTAGTAGTGTTAATTACTCCTTGTAGTTGATGCTAGTTGGTTTAATTGGTGGAAGATCATATGTTCAGATCCTATATGCATATTAATACCCCTCTGATTATGAACATGTTTATGCTTTGTGAGTAGTTACTTCTGTTCCTGAGGACATGGGAGGAGTCTTGCTATTAGTAGTCGTGTGAATTTGGTATTCGTTCAATATTTTGATGAGATGTATGTTGTCTCTCCTCTAGTGGTGTTATGTGAATGTCGACTACATGACACTTCGCCATTGTTTGGGCCTAGAGGAAGGCATTGGGGAGTAATAAGTAGATGATGGGTTGCTAGAGTGATAGAAGCTTAAACCCTAGTTTATGTGTTGCTTTGTAAGGGGCTGATTTGGATCCATATGCTTCATGCTATGGTTAGGTTTACCTTAATAATTTTGGTGTAGTTGCGGATGCTTGCAATAGAGGTTAATCATAAGTGGTATGCTTGTCCAAGTAAGGGCAGTACCCAAGCACCGGTCCACCCACATACCAAATTATCAAAGTACCGAACGCTAATCATATGAGCGTGATGAAAACTAGCTTGACGATATTCCCATGTGTCCTCGGGAGCGCTTTTCTCTATATAAGAGTTTGTCCAGGCTTGTCCTTTGCTACAAAAAGGATTGGGACACCTTGCTGCACCTTATTTACTTTTGTTACTTGTTGCTCGTTACAAATTATCCTATGACAAAACTATCTGGTACCACTTATTTCAGTACTTGCAGAGAATACCTTGCTAGAAACCGGTTATCATTTCCTTCTGCTCCTCGTTGGGTTCGACACTCTTACTTATTGAAAGGACTACGATAGATCCCCTATACTTGTGGGTCATCAAGACTATTTTCTGGCGCCGTTGCCGGGGAGTGAAGCACCTTTGGTAGGTGGAATTTGGTAAGGAAAAATTTATATAGTGTGCTGAAATTTACTGTCACTTGTTACTATGGAAAGTAATCCTCCGAGGGGCTTTGAGGGAGTCCTGGATTAGAGGGTGTCCGGATGGCCGGACTATACCTTCAGCCGGACTCCTGGACTATGAAGATACATGATTGAAGACTTCGTCCCGTGTCCGAAAGGGACTTTCCTTGGCGTGGAAGGCAAGGTTGGCGATACGGATATGTAGATCTCCTGCCATTGTAACCGACTTTGTGTAACCTTAACCCTCTCCGATGTCTATATAAACCGGAGGGTTTTAGTCTGTAGGACAACATATAGAACAACAATCATACCATAGGCTAGCTTCTAGGGTTTAGCCTCTCCGATCTCGTGGTAGATCTACTCTTGTACTACCCATATCATCAATATTAATCAAGCAGGACGTAGGGTTTTACCTCCATCAAGAGGGCCCGAACCTGGGTAAAACTTCGTGTCCCCTGCCTCCTGTTACCATCCGGCCTCGACGCACAGTTCGGGACCCCCTACCCGAGATCCGCCGATTTTGACACCGACATTGGTGCTTTCATTGAGAGTTCCTCTGTGTCGTCGCCGTTAGGCTTGATGGCTCCTACGATCATCAATAGCGATGCAGTTCAGGGTGAGACCTTCCTCCCCGGACAGATCTTTGTCTTCGGCGGCTTCGCACTGCGGGCCAATTCACTTGGCCATCTGGAGCAGATCGAAAGCTATGCCCCTGGCCGTCAGGTTAGATTTGGAAGTTTAAACTATACGGCTGACATCCGCGGGGACTTGATCCTCGACGGATTCGAGCCACTGCCGAGCGCGCCGCACTGTCACGACGAGCATCTAGCTTTGCCGCCAAATAGTGCCCTGGAGGCCGCACCCGCATCGGCTTCGACCCTTAATTCGGAGTCAACTATGCCGATCGAGGATGGGTGGTTGGACGCCGCCTCGGGGGCTGCGATCCCAACGGCGATCGAGCCGAACACCAGCCCCGCACTCCGCGAAACTCGTGACTCCAAGGAGCCGGACTCCGAACCCTCCGCGCCCCTGCCGATCGAATCCGATTGGGCGCCGATCATGGAGTTTACTGCCGCAGACATCTTTCAGCACTCGCCTTTCGGCGATATTCTGAAGACACTAAAGTCTCTCTCTTTATCAGGAGAGCCCTGTCCGGACTACGGTCAGCAAGGTTGGGATGCGGACGACGAAGAAATTCAAAGCCCACCCACCACCCACTTTGTAGCCACTGTCGATGATTTAACCGACATGCTCGACTTCGACTCCGAAGAAATCGACAGTATGGACGCCGATGCAGGAGACGATGAAGAACCAGCGCCTATTGGGCCCTGGAAAGCCACCTCGTCATATGACATATACATGGTGGACACCCCAAAAGAAGGAGATGGCGATGGAACAGCGGAGGATGACCCCTCCAAGAAACAGCCTAAGCACCGGCGTCAGCGGCGCCGCTCAAAATCCCGCCAAAGCAAATACGGTGATTCCAGCACGGGAGATAATAATACTCCGGAGATTGCCGAAGAAAACCACATCCAGCAAGATTCAACACAGGAGGATGAAGAAGCCAGCCCTCATGAGAGAGCGGCAGACAGAGAGGTCGAAGACGATAATTGTATGCCTCCCTCCGAAGACGAGGCAAGCCTCGACAACGACGAATTCGTCGTGCCAGAGGATCCCGTCGAGCAAGAGCGTTTTCAACGCAGGCTTATGGCCACGGCAAGAAGCCTCAAGAAAAAATAGCAACAACTTAGAGCTGATCAAGATTTGCTAGTCGACAGATGGACTGAAGTCCTTGCGGCCGAAGAGCATAAACTCGAACGCCCCTCCAAGAGCTACCCAAAGCGTAGGTTGCTACCCCAATTAGAGGAGGAAGCACTTAAACCTACATCATCAGCACTTGATACGGCCGACCGGCCACCTCGTGGCCGCGACAGAGAGGCCTCTCGGCCCTCCACTCAAGCCGCACCCCGTACCAAGGCATGGGAAAATGCGCCAGACCTGCGAGATATGTTGGAGGACAAGGCAAGGCAAACAAGATCGATCTACGGATCGCGTGGGCGCCCCGCGACTCGAGACGATAACCGTCACGCCGGACACAAATCCGGTAGGCCCGAACACAGTAGACAAAGCTCATTGGAGCTATGTCGCGATATAGCCCAGTACAAAGGCGCCGCACACCCACTATGCTTCACAGACGAAGTAATGGATCATCAAATCCCCGAGGGTTTCAAACCCGTAAACATCGAATCATATGATGGCACAACAGATCCTGCGGTATGGATCAAGGATTATCTCCTTCATATCCATATGGCCCGCGGCGATGATCTCCACGCCATCAAATACCTCCCACTCAAACTTAAAGGACCAGCTCGGGATTGGCTTAACAGCTTGCTAGCAGGATCAATAAGTTTTTGGGAGGACCTGGAAGCCACATTCCTCGACAATTTCCAGGGCACTTATGTGCGACCCCTAGACGCAAATGACCTAAGCCACGTAATTCAGCAGCCAGATGAATCGGCCAGGCAATTCTGGACACGGTTCCTAACAAAGAAAAATCAAATATTCGACTGTCCGGACGCAGATGCCCTAGCAGCCTTCAAACACAATATCCGTGACGAGTGGCTTGCCCGGCACCTTGGACAGGAAAAGCCGAAATCTATGGCAGCACTCACGACACTCATGACCCGCTTTTGCGCAGGAGAAGACAGCTGGCTTGCTCGTAGCAACAATATGACCAAGAACCCCGGTAATTTGGATACCAGGGACAGTAGTGGTAGGTCGCGTCGCAACAAGCAGAAGCGCCGCATTAACGGCGACAACACTGAGGATACGGCAGTTAATGCCGGATTCAGAGGCTATAAATCCGTTCAGCGGAAAAAGCCATTCAAAAGAAATCCTAGGGGGGCGTCCAGTTTGGACCGAATACTCGACCGCTTGTGCCAGATACATGGCACCCCCGAAAAGCCGGCCAATCACACCAACAGGGATTGTTGGGTGTTCAAGCAGGCAGGCAAGTTAAATGCCGAAAATACAGACAAGGGGCTGCATAGCGATGACGACGAAGAGCCCCGGCCACCGAACAACAGTGGACAGAAGGGTTTTCCCCCACAAGTGCGGACGGTGAACATGATATACGCAACCCACATCCCCAAGAGGGAGCGGAAGCGTGCGTTAAGGGACGTATACGCGGTAGAGCCAGTCGCCCCAAAGTTCAACCCATGGTCCTCCTGCCTGATCACCTTTGATCGAAGGGACCATCCCACTAGCACCCGTCATGGCGGATTCGCCGCATTGGTTCTAGACCCAATTGACGGATTTCATCTGACTAGAGTCCTTATGGACGGCGGCAGCAGCCTAAACCTGCTTTACCAGGATACAGTGCGGAAAATGGGCATAGATCCTTCGAGGATTAAGCCCACCAAAACGACCTTTAAAGGCGTAATACCAGGTGTAGAGGCCAACTGTACAGGCTCAATCACACTTGAAGTGGTCTTCGGATCTCCGGATAATTTCCGAAGCAAGGAGTTAATCTTCTACATAGTCCCATTCCGCAGTGGCTATCACGCACTGCTCGGGCGAACCTGTAAGTGCATCTAGTGCCACCCCTAGTTGGTTTTGGAGTATTGACGACAAACCTAGTTGAGGGACTAATGTGTTTGTGAGAACTGCAGGATAACACAGGTAGAAGTCCCTCATTGATTCGGTTTAGTTACCAGAGATGACCCCTAAAAATGTACGAAGACATTGAAGACAATGGTGGTTCATGAAGACATTCATGTCGAAGACAATGACATATGAAGACTCCCCATGAAGCCTTTGGAACTCGAAGACTTAGATCCTTCGTAGTTTTACTTTATTCATGTTGTGTCATAGGAACCACCGTACTATTAAGTGGGGTCCAAGAGAACCAGTCAGGTTGACTGAAGTGATGCCTAATTCAAATCCTATGTCTTCGAGTGAAGACAATGAGAGAAAATCTTGTCCAGAGTCAGACAAGTCAGCTTTACTTGCAGCCCAAGTAAAGTTGCCATGAGAGTTCAAAATCCGACCGTTAGTACATGTGTCAGTTCCTTAGTGACCCAGGGTCATTTCGGACAAATCAGGTCAGGGTTGCCAAGCGGCTATAAATAGTCCACCCCTACAACCATAAACGGTAGGCTGCTCAGATTTCAGTGCACGGCTTTTGTCGTTTGAGAGCAACCCACCTCGAAGCCTTTGAGAGAAAATCCTTAGTGAGGAGAAAAGCCCTAACCACCCAGAGCCAGAGTAATTGGGCATCACTTAAGTCTTCTTGTCTGAGTGATCTGAAGACTTATTACACTTGAGGACTGTGCATCCTCCAAACGGTTAGGCGTCGCGTTCTGAGCATCCAAGAGGAATTGTGGATTGCCGGTGAACGAAGTCTGTGAAGGTTTGGGAGTCTACCTTGAAGACTTACCAGAGTGATTGGGCGGGGTCTGTGTGACCTTAGCTCAAGGAGAAAACGGTGAGGACTGGGTGTCCTGAGCTGCGTGTTCAGGACTGGGTGTCCGGGACTGTGTGTCCTTTGGTTTAAAAACCTAGCCGCTCCAACCAGACGTACAGTTGTCACAGCAACTGGAACTGGTCCAACATATCATTGTCTTCAACGTGTCACTGGTTTCATCTTCGCCTCCCTTTACTTACCAGTACACATTGTGAAGCTATTGCATGCTTGCTTTATCTTCTGTCTTCACAACTTGACTGTATGATCTGTTTGGCTTCATAACTTCTTCCAACCTGATCCTCATTACACTGAAGCTATTTGTCACTGTGCTTTCACTATATTGTATACTTGACCATGGCTTGCGTTGTGTAATCTAACTTCCGCTGCATAGTAATAGGCTTGTTCACTCTGTTTGTCTTCATAACTGCCACGTTTTGAAGACTTTCATAAAAATCGCCTATTCACCCCCCCCCCCTAGCCGATATAACGCACTTTCAATTGGTATCAGAGCAAGGTGCTCCCTTGTTCTGTGTGATTCGGTTTAACCACCTGGAGTTTTAGCTATGTCGACTGCAGGGATAATTAAAGTCTCCACTGCGTGCCCCGTCTTCGATGGAACTGAATATCCCTACTGGAAGAATAAGATGCGCATGCATCTTGAAGCCATTGACGTCGACCTATGGTATGTCGTCGAAAACGGTGTTCCCAAGGCTGGAGAAGATGTCACTGCGGCTGATGTCAAGAAGTTCACTCAACTGGACTCCACTGCCAAGAATATTATCTGTGGTCATCTGACCAAGGGACAGTACGGCCGTGTGAGTGCCTTGAAGACATCCAAGCTGGTTTGGGACTGGCTCTCCAAGGTCAATGAAGGCATCTCAACCCAGAGAGATCAGAGAATCAGTGTTCTTCGCAATCTCTTCAACCGCTTCAAGCGAAATGACAATGAGAATGTCCAGCACACATTTGACCGGCTCACTGACATCACAAATGAGCTTCAAGCCCTCGGCGCCACTGAGATCACCAAACATGAAATCGTCAAGACGCTGCTAAGATCACTTGACAGTTCATTTGACATCCTAGCCCTGATGATTCAAGAACGTCCAGACTTCAAGACACTCGATCCGTCTGACATACTTGAGAGGCTCAACACACATGAGTTTCATCTTTCTGAGAAAAGAGATATCTACGGTCCAAACTATGGGCGAACTCGTGCCTTGAAGGCAAAAGCTGTGTCCTCATCTGAAGAAGAATCTGACAGCAGTTCTAATGATCCTGAAGACATTGGAAGGGAACTTGCAATGCTAGTGAAGAAGTTCCAGAAATTCACCAAGAAGAAAGGCTTCAGAAAGTCTTCACGATCAAGTTCAAGGAATGATGAAGCTTCTGCGCATGACTACAAGAAGAAAACATGTCACAAGTGCAAGAAAACTGGACACTTCATCTCTGAGTGTCCATAGTGGGACAATGAGAACAGAAAGAAGAAGAAGAGCAAGGAATATGACTCTGACGATAAGAATACGAAGAAATACTCAAAGTCTTCGTCCAAGTCTTCCTCAAAGTCTTCATCACACAAGAAGAGTTCATCTGGCAAGGCTCGTGCGTTTGTTGGCAAGGAAATGGATTCAGAGGAGGAGTCCGCTTCTGAGGAGGCAGAGGTGGAGTCTGAGGAGGATTCTGATTCAGGCATTGCGAGTCTGGCTACAGCCTACGTCGCCAAGTCCATCTTCAACACTGAAGACAATGACTCCATCACCATCACCGATGCAAATGACAAGGACGACTATACTCCTACCTACTGCTTCATGGCACGTGGTGCCAAGGTAAACACACGCACTACTCACTATCAAACATCTAGTGACGATGACTCTGATTGTGATTCAAAACCCAGTTACAAAATACTTGCTAAAATTGCAACTGAACAACAAAAGGCCATGGAACATATGCAAAAACTGTTAGACAGAAGCGATGATCTGTTGGGTGCTGAAATGACTCGTTCTGAATCCTTAATTGAAGACATAAAAAATCCTCATGTTAAGTATCAGGAACTCGAAGATCATCTTGAGACTCTCTCAACTACTCATGAAAAGCTTTCCTATGATTATCTTCAAAAGAAGCAAGATCTTGAGAAGTTGAGAGCGGATCATGAAGATCTTCAAAAGGAAAACGAGTCACTTCGAGCCGAACAGATCAGTTCTGCTCAGGAAGGATTTGAACCACCATGCCTTAAATGCATTGAGCGTGATAATGCTATTTCTGTTGCTGAATGTTCCACTGCTACTGCTGTTGCAATATCTTCAACTGTTGAAGTGGTAACTAACCCCTCTGCTGAGGATACCACTGCTATTGCTGATGAAAATGCTAGGTTGAAGACATTGCTTGAAACAGGGATGTACAAAAGTCTCAAAGGACATCAGACATTATGTGATGTCCTCAAGAAGCAGATTCTGAACTGAAACCCTAGGAAAGAGGGTGTTGGGTTTGTGAGGAAAATTAATGCAGATGGCTCTTACTGGAAACCTGAGCAGTACCCCAAAACCACATGGGTTGCTGCAAAGGAATCCTCAGCAGATCCATCCAATCTATCTGGCTTCACTTGTGCTAATCCAATTATCATTGATGAATCCTTTGATGCAAACTATAAACTGTTTAGGAATCAGAATGGTGAAGTATTTGCCAGGTACATTGGTACTAACTGCAGGAATGGACCGCCTATGAAGAAGATCTGGGTTCCAAAAACGTGTCTTGAGAATCTTCCTGTGAATGTCCTCATGACACCTCACATGAAGAAGACAAACCTCAGACCAAAGGCTTCATATGGTCCAAAGGCTTCATACAGGCAGAGGACTCATTTGAGTCGCACTAGCACAAATGTTTTGCAGGGAAACCATGCTCAGGCATATGAGAGCGGTTCTTCAAACCGTCATTCTCATATGACCAAAAACTATTCTGCCTATTCTTATGAGTACTATTGCCCACCTGCTAGACTGTTTGCTAGGGCTCCAAAGCCAAAATTTTCAGATGCTGCACTTAGACTTATTGCTTCTAAGCCACCCTTGAAGATGTGGGTGGTTAAGAAAGCTTAACTCTCTTTTGCAGGGAAAGGTCTCCAGCACAAAACCAAAATCTTCTGATGCTATTGCCGGGGACCTTAAAAATCTTGTGGGGCGCAAGATCAAATGCCCGAATGGCATCACTATGTATTTCATACCTGAATCGCATGCTACTCTCCCTACTTGTCCTAACCTGGATCTAAGTTTTCATAATCCACTGGTTCGTCAAATGTTTTTGCTTCACAACACTCTTCGTGAAGCCTATCCCCCTAACTGCATTGTAGGGTACGACACCAGTGACTTCAGAGTCTTTAGAATGGATTATTGACAGTGGGTGTACAAATCACATGACTGGGAAAAGAAGTCTCTTTATGGACTCAACCTTACGTCCATCTGACAAGAGCCACATCACATTCGCTGACACTGGTAAAAGTAAGGTACTGGGTCTAGGTAGAGTTGCAATCTCAAAGGATCAACACATGGATAAAGTCATGTTTGTTGAATCCCTTGGCTTCAACTTAATGTCTGTCTCAATGCTTTGCGATTTAAACATGATTGTAATCTTTGGAAAATATCGTTGTCTGGTACTAATGGAATCTGACAAGTCTCTAGTGTTTGAAGGGTATCGAAAAGATGATTTGTACGTGGTAGATTTCTCAGCAGGGCCACAGCTTGCAGTTTGTCTTCTCGCAAAGGCTTCAGAATGCTGGCTTTGGCATCGAAGACTTGGGCATGCTGGCATGAGGAACCTCCACACCCTTGCGAAGAAGAAGCATGTCATAGGCATCGAGGGCATCAAGTTCAAGAAAGATCACTTATGCGGTGCCTGTGAAGCTGGGAAGATGACAAGGGCAAAACATCCTTCGAAGACAATCATGACCACTACTCAACCCTTCGAACTGCTTCACATGGATCTCTTCGGTCCCACTCACTACTCAACTTTCTCCACTACTGCTTGCCTCTATGGCTTCGTCATTGTTGATGATTACTCTAGATATACTTGGGTGCACATAATCCTTTACAAGACTGAAGTGCAGGATGTCTTCAGACGCTTCGCAAATCGGGCAATGAACAATTATGGCGCCAAGATAAAGCACATCAGAAGTGACAATGGCACAGAATTCAAGAACACCGGCCTTGACACATATCTTGATACATTGGGCATCACTCATGAATTCTCAGCTCCATACATGCCACAACAGAATGGCATCGTCGAACGCAAGAACAGAACACTCATTGAGATGGCCAGAACAATGTTAGATGAGTACAAGACACCAAGAAAATTCTGGACTGAAGCCATTGACACTGCATGCCATACTATCAACTGTGTATATCTTCACAAGCTGCTGAACAAGACATCTTATGAACTTCTGACTGGCAAGAAGCCAAATGTAAGTTACTTCAGAGTATTTGGATCAAGATGCTGGATCAAGGACCCTCACCACACCTCAAAATTTGCTCCAAAAGCACATGAGGGCTTCATGCTTGGATATGGAAAGGATTCGCACTCCTACAGAGTCTTCAATCTCTTTCACTACAAAGTGGTTGAAACAGTGGATGTGCGGTTCGACGAGACCAATGGGTCACAAAGAGAGCAACTACCAGATGTGCTAGATGAAGTTCCAGCCAGTGAATCAATCAAGCTAATGGGAACTGGAGAAATTATACCTTCTGAAGCTCGTCCTGAAGAAGAACTTATCATCTCAGCACCTGATCCACATGAAGACAATGCTCAGCCTAAAGACATTCCTCCCCATGACAACGTAGATCAGCAAGAGCAAAGTCTTCGACCCCTACATCCTCGTGTTGCCAATGAAGTGCAGATTGACAGAATAATTGATAGCATCAATGCACCTGGTCCACTGACTCGTTCAAGGGCAACTCAACTGGCAAACTTCTGCAGACACTTCACATTAGTTTCAATCACAGAACCCAAGAAAATTGATGAAGCCTTTATGGAACCTGAATGGATTCAAGCTATGCAAGAAGAGCTTCAACAATTTGAGCTGAACAATGTATGGGAGTTGGTTAAGCGTCCTGATCCACGGAAGCATAACATAATAGGCACCAAATGGATATACCGCAACAAGCAAGATGAGCATGGCCAAGTCGTCAGAAACAAGGCTCGTCTCGTTGCTCAAGGATATACTCAAGTGGAAGGCATTGACTTCGATGAAACATTTGCTCCTGTTGCCAGACTTGAAGCCATCCGTATACTGCTGGCCTATGCAAATCATCACAACATAATCCTGTATCAAATGGATGTAAAAAGTGCCTTCCTCAATGGCAAAATTGAAGAAGAAGTGTATGTTGCACAACCACCTGGGTTTGAAGATCCAAAACATCCTGACATGGTGTACAAGCTCAAAAAGGCACTATATGGCCTCAAACAAGCCCTCGGGCCTGATATGATACACTCAAATACTTCCTGAAGAGCAAAGGCTTCATACCTGGTTCCCTGGATCCCACTCTCTTCACAAAGACATATGATGGTGAACTGTTTGTGTGCCAAATATACGTGGATGACATTATCTTCGGCTACACCAATCAGAAGTACAGTGAGGAGTTCGGATATATGATGCAAGAGCAATATCAAATGTCTATGATGGGGGAGCTGAAATTCTTCCTCGGTCTTCAGATACGGCAACAACGCAATGGCATCTTCATATCTCAAGATAAATATCTCAAAGACTGCCTAAAGAAGTTCGGTATGCAAGACTGCAAAGGCTTCACAACACCAATGCCAGCAAAACATCATCTTGGTCCTGACTACAATGGTAAAGAGTTCGGTCAAAAGGTATACCACTCCATGATTGGTTCTTTGCTTTATTTATGTGCATCTAGGCCAGATATTATGCTTAGTGTTTGCATGTGTGCTCGGTTTCAAGCGGCACCAAAGGAGTCGCATCACTTAGCTGTGAAGCGAATTCTTTGATATTTGGCTCACACCCCAACTCTAGGGTTATGGTATCCAAAGGGCTTAGAGTTTGATCTCGTTGGATTTTTGGACACTGATTACGCTGGTGACAAGGTTGATCGAAAGTCCACATCAGGCACATGTCACTTTCTGGGCCGATCACTTGTCTGTTGGTCTTCAAAGAAGCAGAACTGTGTATCTCTCTCCACTGCTGAATCTGAATACATTGCTGCTGGATCCTGCTGCGCTCAGCTTCTATGGATGAAGCAAACCCTCAAGGATTATGGCATTCATCTGAAGCAAGTGCCACTTTACTGCGACAACGAAAGCGCCATCAAGATCGCCAACAACCCAGTTCAGCACTCGAAGACAAAGCACATTGAAATTCGTCATCATTTTCTCAGAGATCATGTTGCAAAGGAAGACATTGATATCATACACGTCAACACTGAAGAGCAATTGGCAGATATCTTCACCAAGCCCTTGGATGAGAAGAGATTTTGCAAGTTACGGTGTGAGCTAAATATCTTGGAATCCTCAAATGTCTTGTGATCAGGCACACATCCTAACACTTATGCATGATGATGACTTAGATGTGCAACACACGAAGTAACGTATATCTTCAATCAATGAAGACATACATTCTAAGTGTGATTACATTAACGTGGAATTTGACCTCGGAGCGCCACGATAATTGTGCGCCGTGTCTGGGTCCAATACTTCCTATACGGTGGGTAGTGCCACCACCAAATTTTTCTGCTTGAAGTGTTTCACTCATGGCATTACATTTGCTATGTCTTCACATTTGGTTTGGCTTCAATCTCAACATGTCTTCATGATTATCTTCACTATGTTGATTATATATGTACTGGTGTTCTGTCCTCTACAGCATTCACTTATAGCTATGTCTTCTTGTTTGAATCTTTTGAACTAAGTGAATGTGATCGGACCCTAACCTCTCCATGCTTCCCACCTCAAACTCTATCTCTCCAAGTCATATGCATTCTATTGAAACTGTCGAATGTCTTCACTGCATCCTTGTCAGAAGAAGACACAGAGACAAACTTTAAAACAGCTTTCAATGTTTTTCCATCAACAAGAAATCTAGAGAAGTAGGAACGGCTCCCGACAAACCAGGCGTGCGTGGGGTGAAACTGCCCCCACAATTCCGCATGCTGGCCACGTACTGATCAGATGCGAATCGCCAGGGGCACCTGAGTAATAGCGCAGTGCCGCCCATATCCCTATAAATACACGTTTCACTGCGGTCATTATCTCTTCTTCCACCCTCGCACAAACCCTAGCGCCACCGCTAACTCTCAACGACGCCGGCGACGAAGTGCTTCACTGCCGCAACCTCTCCGACGCCGTTCTCACGCCGACAGCGGACATCAGTCTCTCCGCCGTCGCCCTAGGTGTCTTCCGTCGCCAAGTTAGGGCACGGAGGATCGAACTGCTCGGCCTCAACTCTCACCTCGTCTAGCAGTTCCAAGTCTGGTAAATAACAAGTCTTTTTACAGCCTCTTTTGATCCTATAGCTCCATCACTTTCTGCCAAAAGAGGTTTCCGTTCACACAAGTTTCATCCCTCTCATCTGTATCTCATAACTTGCCTAGTATATTCACTTGTTCTTCATGAAGTAGTTAGATTCCTCACTTGTACTGATCTATGGGTTCGTACAAATCTGGAACCAACTTCTTTTCTATAAAGTGAATGTCTTCGCATGATGAGGTCAATATCTTCTAAACTGATTTATCTTCAAAATCTTCTGTGAATGCATATGACCTCTTCCCCTTCCCTCGCACCTTAATGCTGTCACAGGTACATGTCCGTGGGAGAATCTTTTGGTTCTCATAGTCTGCATTCATTTGCAGAGTTCCTACAGCGTCACATCAATTCACCCGAAGCAAGTTCCTGTTGGTCAAGCAAAAGGAAGCCTTTGAAGACTTTGAATCTCTTGAAGCCTTCCAAGTTAAGCTACATGGAAACAGAAAAACCAGCAAGGAAGGGAGGCAGACAGAGACGTGATGAAACGTCTAAAGATCTGCCTGAAGATTTGGCAGAAATGTACCAAACTGATCCTGAAGAGAGCTATGGTCAGCGCAAGACACGAATCCAATGGATTCGAAGATATTGGGCAGAGCAGTGGTTCCAATACCGCTTTGTCACCAAGGAATATGCAGAGAAGTGCACCATCCAGAGGCCATGGGGAGATGTCTTCTACAAAAATCTCGTACCCCGGTCCAGAGACGAAGCCATTGCTCAAGGCTTCTATCCATGCATGGTCAGAGGACCACAGCCAGCTGAAGCACATCCGTCATCACTTCTCTGGTGTCGCGATGACAATCTCTTCAAGCGCAACTTCCAATTTGCTCAGAACTCTGCGAAGCAAAACAAGAAGGAGTTTGGACTGGACTTCAACCCTGGTCCCTCTAAGCCAAGGGCGGATGGCACACGCGACGCAAATCCCAATGTCATCGGGCCGTATGCCAATCTCGAAGGCCTCATCACTCGCATTCTAGTCCAAGGGACTGCCGTGAACGACCCTCCAGCAGACACTGAGTCTGATGACGCTCCTGCTGCCCCAGAGCCAAAGCAGATGAACAAGAAGCCAAAAGCTTCCAAGCCAGCCGCTTCTCCCAAGATCTCCAGAGCGAAGCCATTGGCCACTGCACCTCCTGAAGCAAGTGTGCAGTCTGAAGACTTATCACGAGTCTCCAAGCCCTAAGAAGCCAAGAAGCATCAGCCACATACTGGCAAAGAGCTCACTGCCGCTGCCGTTCTGCGCTACGAGGCCATTGATCTGTCAAGTGACGACGATCTTGCCGATGACGCTCTTGAGCAGCTAATCAAGAGCAAGGAGGAGGCTGAAATCTTCAACAATCTGCCTCTGTTCGATGCAGCAATCATCCACAACTTCATTGATGAGTGGTTTGATACACCCAACATCAGCTTCGATGATCTGCAGCTGCCCATTGGCCTCAGCGTAGCCTTCCAAGGAGCTATTGCTTCAGAACTCGCAATTGCCCAGCGCATAGTGGAACTGAAGCAGAAGATAGATTTTGAAAAGGCTCAGTTCAAGCAGAACATGGCCACGCTCAGCGTCCAAGAAGTCAAAGACTTCAAAGTCATGCTGCACGAGTTGAAGGAAAACTTTATGCAGAAACGTGCAGAGGCTCAGGGTTCACGTGAGCTCATGAAGAATTTGGCTGATCTCTGTGTGCAGGCCTACAATGAGCCCGAGAAGCGAAAGGCACTTGGGCGTCCCGGCATCGACCCCAGGATGGCCGCTAAGAAAAAGAAGAAGCCCACTGTGGCTGAACAAGAGGCCCCACGACAAGAAGCTGTTCCGATTGTCTTCCCCACTGCCAAGCCTGGCTCGAAGCCAAAGCACCGCTCAACCGCTTCAGAGCTTAAGAAGACAAAGACAGCCGAAGCTAAAGCAAGGAAGAGGAAACACCCTGAAGCCTCTCCTTCAGACCCCACCATCAAGAAGCGCAAGACCAAGAAGTCTCGGGCTGCTCCCACAGAGCCCTTGATAGTCGAACCCCTCTCCGTTCACTTTCCTCATGAAGATCGTCAGCTGACCGTGCATGAGCCTGCTCTCACAGAGGCTCCGCATGCTGAAGACATTCCAGCAGCCGACCCCAACGCTGCTGAAGACATTGGTCTCCAAGACAATGTGCAAGGTGATGCAGTCCTTCCTCAGCTCGAAACGAGTGAAATGATCAGCATTGGTCATCCCTTGATGCCAATCACCCAAAATGCATCGTGGGCAGATCGCCCGCAGGAGGAAGAGGATGAGCCCCAGCCCACTGCAACTCCACCGGCGTCGCCTGCATTCCGTAGGCTTCGCAAAGGGCCAAGGGCTCAGACTGCTGATGACATTCCGGCTGCATCAGCCGAAGAACATGAAGAAGAGCACGAAGAACCTCAAGCTCCATCTTCCCCACACCAACAAGAAGAAGTTCTCAAGGAGAACGTACCTGAATCCATCCCTCTCACTACACGTGATGAGGCTGACACCACTGCGGCTGCCACACCCAATACTGAAGCATTTGTGGAGCCCGACCAACCAACAGCTTCAAGAGATACTGAAGCTACTGCCTCTGACCCTTCTGTGCCTGAGTCTGCTGCCGGTCCACAGTTCAACTATCATGTTGCACACAGGCCCCAGGTACAGAAGCCAATCCCACGACTGCCAAGGTTCCCAGGTCCTGCCACCGCTCCTGGCTCCTTTAATGTCAATAGCTTCAGGGCAGATAACACCTTCTTCAACCGCTCCAAGAACCCTTACTCAAGGGAACGGATTGTGTCAGATAGGTTCTGGAGCTACCCACGGCGCAGCTACTACTCCTGCGTCCTCTACAACCAAGGCCGTATCTTTCCACACCAGCGCCTTGAGGTTGAAGCTATTGCTGGTCTGCCTGGTCTGGAAGAAGCACTGGACTGCTTCAAGCAAGTTGGCCTGCTGCCATTTGTCATGGATGAAGAGCACTGGAATGAAGAGCTCCTGCTCCAGTTCTATGCCACACTGCACATCAAAGGCTACAACAGAGATCCGAAGACTTGGGTCCTGGAGTGGATGACCGGCAACGTCCATCATGAAGCCAATGCATTTGATATCATTGAGCTCACCGGCCTACCCACTCCAGGCGAACTCTTCGAAGAAGGCTGCCAACTCCATGCTGAAGCAGTTGAGAGCATATTTCAGCGACCTGAGCCAAATATGAGTTAGATGCTCTCAATGATGAAGCCATTGCCTCCTGACGCACCTTACCCAACCGAGTTCTTCGTTGAAGACTTAGAGTACCTGCCTAGAACTATCTATCACATCATCAGGCGGACTCTATGGCCCATTAAGGGGCACTCTCGATATGCCAAGGTTGAAGGTGCCATGAAGACTCTCATCTTCTGCATCCTGCATGGCAAATGCTTCAATGCCCAGGATCTCTTTATACGTCAACTTGCAGCGTCTGGCTCAGATCTCTTTGGTCGGAAGATTTATGCTCCATGGGTTATGAGGCTCATCAAGCTCCACTCTGCAATATCCTATCAACCCTCTGCCCGCAACCACAGAATCTTCTTACCTGATGTGGACACCTCTGCTGAAGCGATTTATCCTGAGCTTGCCAAGCAGCCATTAAGTCTTCAGAATGCAGAACACCAGAGCTTCACTCAGCATGATGAAGGTGTTGAAGCCATTTCCAGAGTCTATCCAATGGCTGGCACCACACGTGCCCCTGCATCAACTGAAGCCACTGACAGCACAGCTGCACAGAGACCCAAGAAACGCGCTCGCACACTCACTGACCGTGAACTTCTTGTGGCTCTGCACCAAAAGCAAGATAGGCATCACGACTGGCTCAAAAGGCAGATGCGCAGTATCATGCAAGACGTCAATCGCATCAGGAATCTGGCCACCAAGAATGCCTTTGTCGCACATGAAACCTGTCGCCGCACTTGGAAAGGCCTCACAATGATGTGCACTGAAGCTGAACTGCAAGAGGATGGCTTCAAAGAGAGATTCAAGTTTGACTCCACACCCCCCAGAAGAGCTGTGTTGCGTGGAACTCCATCGCTTGAAGAATCAGAGTTCTCTTCCTCTGCTGCCACAGTGACTGGAAAAATCATTGAGGAAGAAGACGACGCTACATCACCACCACCTTCTTCAGCGCGCGTCGTCACTGCACCAAGCTCGCCAGCTCCACCAAACGCCTCCATCGACCCTGCTGCGCCTGGGAACGCGTAGAAAACTCTATGTCTTCAAACCTTTTTGGTCATCACTGACAAAAGGGAGAGAAGCATATGATGTTTATAGTCTTCAAGCGGGTCAATAATAAGGGCGGGTGCTTTATTATATTTTGCTTCGTGCTTACAACTCTCGTTTTGCTACATTTGGTTCTTTGAGTTGTAACACTTAAACTTGATGGTCGTCTACTACTATGTTTGCCACTGTGTTTTTGCGAAGATAAATTCCGCATGTACGACGATAATTTCCGCACTTATATCATTTCGCAGACGTCCATTTTTCATTATGCATATCATTATCTTCTTATATCTTTACATGCATGATGGATTGTCATCATAAGTTGAAGTGGATTCCCACAAATACAACCTGCTATGTGCATTCGTGTTCCAGAAGCAAATCACTTATATGCACATCCTCAGGGGGAGCCCTTGCAGCTTATGAAGACAATTCCTTTACAATTTCACAAATTATATTCCCCGTTGAAAACTTCAACTAGTTTGTCATCAATCACCAAAAGGGGGGAGATTGTAAGTGCATCTAGTGCCACCCCTAGTTGGTTTTGGAGTATTGACGACAAACCTAGTTGAGGGACTAATGTGTTTGTGAGAATTGCAGGATAACACAGGTAGAAGTCCCTCATTGATTCGGTTTAGTTACCAGAGATGACCCCTAAAAATGTACGAAGACATTGAAGACAATGGTGGTTCATGAAGACATTCATGTCGAAGACAATGACATATGAAGACTCCCCATGAAGCCTTTGGAACTTGAAGACTTAGATCCTTCATAGTTTTACTTTATTCATGTTGTGTCATAGGAACCACCGTACTGTTAAGTGGGGTCCAAGAGAACCAGTCAGGATGACTGAAGTGATGCCTAATTCAAATCCTATGTCTTCGAGTGAAGACAATGAGAGAAAATCTTGTCCAGAGTCAGACAAGTCAGCTTTACTTGTAGCCCAAGTAAAGTTGCCGTGAGAGTTCAAAATCCGACCGTTAGTACATGTGTCAGTTCCTTAGTGACCCAGGGTCATTTCGGACAAATCAGGTCAGGGTTGCCAAGCGGCTATAAATAGTCCACCCCTACAACCATAAACGGTAGGCTGCTCAGATTTCAGTGCACGGCTTTTGTCGTTTGAGAGCAACCCACCTCGAAGCCTTTGAGAGAAAATCCTTAGTGAGGAGAAAAGCCCTAACCACCCAGAGCCAAAGTAATTGGGCATCACTTAAGTCTTCTTGTCTGAGTGATCTAAAGACTTATTACACTTGAGGACTGTGCATCCTCCAGACGGTTAGGCGTCGCGTTCTGAGCATCCAAGAGGAATTGTGGATTGCCGGTGAACGAAGTCTGTGAAGGTTTGGGAGTCTACCTTGAAGACTTACCAGAGTGATTGGGCGGGGTCTGTGTGACCTTAGCTCAAGGAGGAAACGGTGAGGACTGGGTGTCCTGAGCTGCGTGTTCAGGACTGGGTGTCCGGGACTGTGTGTCCTTTGGTTTAAATACCTAGCCGCTCCAACCAGACGTACAGTTGTCACAGCAACTGGAACTGGTCCAACATATCATTGTCTTCAACGTGTCACTGGTTTCATCTTCGCCTCCCTTTACTTACCAGTACACATTGTGAAGCTATTGCATGCTTGCTTTATCTTCTGTCTTCACAACTTGACTGTATGATCTGTTTGGCTTCATAACTTCTTCCAACCTGATCCTCATTACACTGAAGCTATTTGTCACTGTGCTTTCACTATATTGTATACTTGACCATGGCTTGCGTTGTGTAATCTAACTTCCGCTGCATAGTAATAGGCTTGTTCACTCTGTTTGTCTTCATAACTTCCATGTTTTGAAGACTTTCATAAAAATCGCCTATTCACCCCCCCCCCCCTAGCCGATATAACGCACTTTCAGAACCGCATTCGCCAAGTTCAATGCGGTACCGCACTACGCATACCTTAAGCTCAAGATGCCAGGCCCTCGAGGAGTAATTACGGTCAATGGAAACACTGAACGCTCCCTCCGAACGGAGGAGCACACGGCGGCCCTTCCAGCGGAAGTACAAAGCAGCCTCTCCAGGCAGTTCTCCAGTCCGGCCATTAAACGTCCGGATACCATCAAGCGCGCCCGGAGTATCCTACAACAAGACCGCCTGGCATGTTCCGAGCAGGCGTAGCAATGCGGCCCCAACCCCAGCCCGCGCAAACATGCGACACCAGTGCTTCGCGTACATAACTACGCTCTAGAAATACCATGGGTACAGGGGGAGGGGCACCATCACGGCACACCCGAAACACGGCTTAAACCGCACTAAGGGCTGCCGATTTTTTTATTTTCTCTTACTTTCAGGACTGCATTCTTCGGAAGGCCCGTTCGACAGTTTAATTGCCGCACAAACGATGCAAGAACCAGGAAAGCAGACAAGCCATGCCGCATTACGTAACTCCCAGGTGGTCTCTATCACGAGCAGTATACCTATTTCGCATACCATTCCACAGCCTGCCCCTGGAGCGGACATGTTAAATAGTCCAACCTTTTGCTTATCGCATTATTTTGTATCGTTCTGCTTTGATCGCAGCCCTTTTTAATAAACAATGCATAGCTTTTGTCTCTTTTTGCATTACTCTTTTTTTTACAAATATATGTTCCTTAACGACATGTTGCACCCGTACACTTTGGTACGACCAAAATACGCCAGGGGCTTTAGTACCCCTCAATATGGTGTGAGAAGTCCGAACACTTTAACAAGTGCGGCACCCCGAACTTATAGCATTATATGCATCGGCGCCGAATCATGTCTTGGGTCAATAGTTGGGTTTGCCCGGCTCCTATGTTTTGGTGCCTTACTTTCCGCTATATCGGCTAAGGTAGCACTAGGAGAACTACTGCGATTGTGCCCCAGTTGAGCTGGATCGAGCACCTCAGTAGAGAAAGCTAAAACTGACTACCATGATGAAGCGAGAGTCGGTCGCTATTCGAGAGGTTTTTTGAGTCCTTAAAGACTTATGCCGCTTAGAGCGAGGAGTCGGCTCTGTCCGGCCAAGGTGTGGATAGCGCCCCGAACTCGGTCTTTCGAATACCAGGGGCTTCGCCGAAATTTAAAATTATAGAATTCTATGGCTAAGTGAGAGTCTTCACGCATTATAGTCTGATTGCCTTGTTCGTTGTGCTGAGCGCCTCCCTCGAAGGACCCAAACATGGGGAAAAGAGCGCTCAGGTTTATCCCCGAACACCCCAGCACTAGCGGCACGGGGGCAGAAGCCGACGACTCGCCATCTCTCAGAATTGATAAACAGCCGCATAGAAGGTAATATTTTAAATTCCAACAGCATTGCTTAGCGCATATGAACAAGTTTTCAGCGCACAGGACAAAACGAGCGAGTTTTACTCAAAAATTACATCCCTGGAACATTCATCCGCCACAAGGCGGGCACCCTTTAGAACATCCGTATAATAATTCTCGGGCTTGCGATGCTCTTTCCCCGGCGGTGGCCCGTCCTTCACAAGCTTCTCAGCATCCAGCTTGCCCCAGTGCACCTTAGCACGGGCAAGGGCCCTACGGGCACCTTCAATGCAGACGGAGCGCTTGATGACTTCGAGCCTTGGACAGGCCCCCACCAGCCGCCGCACTAGCCCGAAATAGCTCCCAGGCAGAGCCTCTCCAGGCCACAGCCGAACTATGAGGCCCTTCATGGCCTGTTCGGTCGCCTTGTGGAGCTCGACCAGTTGCTTCAGCTGGTCGCTCAGGGGCATGGGGTGTCCGGCCTCAGCATACTGAGACCAGAACACCTTCTCTGTCGAGCTGCCCTCCTCGGCTCGATAGAATGCGGCGGCATCAGACACGCTACGGGGAAGATCTACGAACGCTCCTGGAGAGCTCCGGATTCGGGTAAGTAACAAGTAACTCACGTTTATGTGTTTGCTTTGCATAAAGAATGCCTTACCCACTGCTATATTTTTCACCGCATCCAACTCCAGGAGGGTCTTCTGGGATTGGGCCTTGGTAGAGTTGGCATTTTCAATAGCCGCCGCGAGCTCGGACACTCGCATCTTTGAGTCAAGCTCCAAACTCTCATGTTTTTTCATGAGAACCTGGAGCTCCTGCTGCACCTTGCCAACCTAGGCCTCATACTTCTCCCGCTTGGTGCGCTCCGTGGCTGCCCTCTTCTCGGCCTTGACCAGCGCTTGCTTAAGGGTCGCCACCTCAGACGTGGCCCCTATAATAGCCACGATAATCCTGTCATTTTTTGCAATTGCACCTTTTTATATATATTTAAACAAGGTATTTCTTACCTTCCTTGTCCTCGAGCTGCTTCTTGGCACGCCCGAGCTCTTGCTCGGACTGCTTGAGGTTCTACTTTAGCGTGTCCACTTTCGCAGTCAGTACGGCGGACGCCAGCAGAGAAGCCTGCATACGCATATTGACTCCTTTTTTGTTAGACTCCTGCGAATTTTATTTGATCCTCTCTTCGGCTTTTCTTTCCGAACGCCAAACAGAGCATCAGGGGCTACTGTCTATGCGGTAATATTATTTACGCATTCTTTACTTACCTCAAAGCCTGTTAAAAGGCCAGTACAAGCTCCAGTCAGTCCGCTCTTGGCGGACTGAACCTTCTCGACCACCGCACTCATAATGGTGCGGTGCTCCTCGTCGATGGAGGCGCCTTTGAGCACCTCCAACAGATTGTCCGGCGCCTCCGGTTGGACGGGGGTCACTGGCACGGTGGGCTTGCTCCTCTTGGAAGGAGGTCGCCCGCCGGACTCTGGAACCTTTGAAGGTTCCGGAGCGGTGTCCGGCCTAGAGCCGGACTTGGAGCCCTGGGGGGTTTTATCCCCTTTACTCCTGGAGTCCGGGAGGTCGCCTTGCGGCGCCTCCAGGACCACCTCCTCCTGGCTTGGAACCTGTTGGGACAACACTTCGGCATCGTTCGTAGGGCGGGGAGAGAAAGCCGTCGGAAGCGAATTCACATCCGACGAGTCCAGTGAACCGCTCGATGACGCATCGAGCCGGTCTTTGGGTGGGCTGCATAAACATATTCGATAAAAGGGAAAGTTGTGCAATAAAGGAATACTATGAATTACTCTGGTATCCGGATACTTACGATTTCGCCAGGGGCTTGGCCCTGAGCGGCCACTCCTCTCCGTCGTCGTTGGCGTCGGTGGAGTAGTCCGGAGGAAGGATTTTCCCCTTCTTGGACCCTTCGGCCTCCCTAGTGAGGGCGGCCTTCCTTTTCTTCTCTCCCCCCGCTGGAGGGGGAGAGTTCTCTTCTTCCTCCTCCTCATCTCCACGGGAGGACTGCGCCTTGGAGCCATCGGATGATGAACCCGACACCTCTGGGCGTCGGGCACTTTTTCGAGTCCCCGTGGCCCTCTTCGTGGCCTTCTTCTCCGGCACCACATGGGGTGCCGGAACCAGCAGCTTCGCCAAGCGGGCATCGGCTGGGTCTTCAGGCAAAGGGGCCGGACAGTCGATCTGTCCGGACTTCGCCTGCCAAACCTGTCAAAGGTAAGGGAGCTTAGATCCCGCATAGAGTTAAACTATGAAAAACTAATACCCTGTAAAAGGTACTAACAACTTACCGCGCTAGCGTGACGCTGCGCGCTGAATCCGCGATCCCCGGTAGCGGATGTGGGAGCCTCGGCGCCCTTGAAAAGCACCTTCCAGGCATCTTCGTACGTCGTGTCGAAGAGCCTGCTCAGAGTTCGGTGCTGCGCCGGGTTGAACTCCCATAGATTGAAGGCCCGTTGTTGATACGGGAGGATCAGGCGGATGAGCATAACCTGGACTATGTTGACAAGCTTGAGCTGCTTGTCCACCAGGGTTTGGATGCATGTTTGTAGTCCAGTCACCTCTCCTTTGCTGCCCCACGACAGGCCCGTCTCTTTCCAGGATGTGAGCCGTGTTGGGGGTCCGGACCGGAACTCGAGGGCTGCGACCCACTCAGGGTCGCGCGGCTTGGTGATGTAAAACCATCCCGATTGCCACCCCTTCAGGGTCTCCACATAGGAGCCCTCGAGCCATAAGACGTTGGGCATCTTGCCCACCATGGCGCCTCCGCACTCCGCCTGGTTGCCGCGCACCACCTTAGGCTTGACATTGAAAGTCTTGACCATCGGCCGAAATGGGGGCGGATGCAGAGGAAAGCCTCGCACACGATGATAAACGCCGAGATGTTGAGGATGAAGTTCGGGGCCAGATCATGGAAATCCAGGTCATAGTAGAACATGAGTCCCCGGACGAATGGGTGGATAGGAAAGCCCAGTCCGCGGAGGAAGTGGGGAAGGAACACTACCCTCTCATGGGGCCTTGGGGTGGGGAGGAGCTACCCCTCTTTGGGAAGCCGGTACGCGATGTCATTAGACAAGTATCCGGCCTTCCTCAGTTTTTTGATGTGTCCCTCCGTGACGAAGGAGACCATCCATTTGCCTCCCGCTCCGGACGTGGCTGGAGAAGGTTGAGGTGGGGAGTGCGGACTTGGGCGCTGGAGCTTGAGTGCGCGAAAATGGATAGGCAAAGGAGGAAGAAGGCGTAGGTGAAAAGGTGGATCCTTATCCCTTTATATGGGTGGACGCAACTACATGTCCCCACCAGCCTGGTAAAACTCGCTTATCTCCAAGCGTCGTAATCAATGGTGTGGTTGGGTTACCCACGCCCGTATTGATGAGAATCCCGGAATAAGGGGACACGATCTCTGCTTTAACAAGACGTGCCAAGGAAACCGCCTCGCATGGCGCGCTGAGGTGGGATAGTAAAACGATTCGAATAAAGGCTTGGCCGTGGTGCGTCACACTACGGAATACGTCAGCGGATTAGATTTGTGTAAATATTATTCTCTCTATGGCAATATGCGGAAACTTATTTTGCAGAGCCGGACACTATCTTTGTGTTCAAAATCTTCTATGAAGTACTTGGAGGAGGAACCCGCCTTGCAATGCCGAAGACAAACTGCGCGTCGGACTCGTCGTCATTGAAGCCTGGTTCAGGGGCTACTGAGGGAGTCCTGGATTAGGGGGTGTCCGGATGGCCAGACTATACCTTCAGCCGGACTCCTGGACTATGAAGATACAAGATTGAAGACTTCGTCCCGTGTCCGGAAGGGACTTTCCTTGGCGTGGAAGGCAAGGTTGGCGATACGGATATGTAGATCTCCTGCCATTGTAACCGACTTCGTGTAACCCTAACCCTCTCCAGTGTCTATATAAACCGGAGGGTTTTAGTCCGTAGGACAACATATAGAACAACAATCATACCATAGGCTAGCTTCTAGGGTTTAGCCTCTCCGATCTCGTGGTAGATCTACTCTTGTACTACCCATATCATCAATATTAATCAAGCAGGACGTAGGGTTTTACCTCCATCAAGAGGGCCCGAACCTGGGTAAAACTTCGTGTCCCCTGCCTCTTGTTACCATCCGGCCTAGACGCACAGTTCGGGACCCCCTACCCGAGATCCGCCGGTTTTGACACCGACAGGCTTGTTCGGGGAATCTTCACCCCGACCAGTAGAGCAAAGAGTTGATCCTCAACCTACTGAACCTACTGAAAATGAAAATGTCTCCTATGAAATTCCTTCGGGTGTGATAGAAAAACTGCTAGCTAATCCTTTTTTAGGAGATGGAACAAAACATCCTGATGAGCATCTAATATATGTGGATGAAGTTTGTGGATTATTTAAGCTTGCAGGTGTACCAGAAGATGTTGTTAAGAAGAAGGTCTTCCCTTCACCTTTGAAGGGAGACGCATCGACATGGTATAGGCTATGTGATGATATGGGGTCTTGGAATTACAAACGATTGAAATTGGAATTTCATCAGAAGTATTATCCTATGCATCTTGTTCATCGTGATCGCAATTATATATATAATTTTTGGCCTCGTGAAGGAGAAAGCATCGCTCAAGCTTGGGGGTGGCTTAAATCAATGTTATATTCATGCCCCAATCATGAGATCTCAAGATAAATGATTATTCAAAAAATTTATGCTCGGCTTTCTGATAGCAACCGCACCATGCTTGATACTTCTTGTGCTGGCTCTTTTATGATGAAGACTATTGAATTCAAATGGGATTTATTGGAAATAATTAAATGCAACTCTGAAGATTGGGGCCTCGACAAAGGTAAGGAGTCAGGTATGACACCTAGTTTTGATTGTGTTAAACCTTTTTATGGATACCGATATTTTCCGTAAATTTAGCACTGAATATGGACTTGACTCTGAGATAGTAGCTTATTTCTGTGAATCTTTTGCTACTTATGTTGATCTTCCCAAGGAGAAGTGGTTTAAATATAATCCTCCCATAGAAGTAAAAGTAGCTACACCTATTAAAGTTGAAGAAAAGATTGTCACTTATAATGATCCTATTGTTCCTACTGCATATGTTGAGAAACCACCTTTTCCTGTTAGGATAAAGGATCATGCTAAAGCTTCAACTATGGTTCGTAAAAGCAATATTAAAACATATACACCTACTGAGCAAGTTAAAGTTGAACCTAATATTGCTATTGTTAAAGATCTCTTGTCTGATAATATTGATGGGCATGTTATTTATTTCTATGATGAAACTGCTAGAATTGCTAAAACTTGTGCTAAAGATAAACCTAGACCTGTGGTAGGCATGCCTGTTATTTATATTAAAATAGGAGATCATTGTTATCATGGCTTATGTGATATGGGTGCTAGTGCTAGCGCAATACCTCATTCCTTATACAAAGAAATTATGCATGATATTGCACCTGCTGAAATAGAAGATATTGATGTCACAATTAAACTTGCCAATAGAGATACTATTTCACCAATGGGAATTCTTAGAGATGTAGAAGTCTTGTGTGGGAAAACTAAATATCCTGCTGATTTTCTTGTTCTTGGTTCCCCACAAGATAGCTTTTGTCCCATTATATTTGGTAGACCCTTCATAAACACTGTTAATGCTACCATAGATTGCAAAATGGATGTTGGTACTATCGGTTTAGATGATATGACTTATGAATTTAATTTCTCTAAATTTAGTAGACAACACCGTGAAGAAGAATTACCTAGTAAGGATGAAATTATTGGTCTTGCTTCTATTGCCATACCTCCTAGTGATCCTTTAGAACATTATTTGCTAGACCATGAAAATGATATGTTTATGAATGAAATAAGGGAAATAGACGAAGTATTCTTTAAACAGGAACCTATTTTGAAACACAACTTGCATGTTGAAATCTTAGGGGATCCTCCTCCACCCAAGGGTGATCCCGTGTTTGAGCTTAAACTATTACCTGATACTCTTAAATATGCTTATCTTGATGAGAAAAAGATATATCCTGTTATTATTAGTGCTAACCTTTCAGAGCATGAGGAAGAGAGATTATTGAAAACTCTGAAGAAGCACTGTGCTGCTATTGGGTATACTCTTGATGATCTTAAGGGCATTAGTCCCACTCTATGTCAACATAAAATTAATTTGGAAGAAGATGCTAAACCAGTTTGTGATCATCAACGCCGGCTGAATCCTAAAATGAAAGAAGTGGTAAGAAAGGAAATACTAAAGCTCCTTGAGGCAGGTATAATCTATCCCGTTGCTGATAGTCAGTGGGTAAGTCATGTCCATTGTGTTCCTAAGAAGGGAGGTATTACTGTTGTTCCTAATGATAAAGATGAATTGATTCCTCAAAAAATTATTACAGGTTAGATGATGGTAATTGATTTCCGCAAATTAAATAAGGCAACTAAAAAGGATCATTACCCCTTACCTTTTATCGATCAAATGCTAGAAAGATTATCCAAACATACACATTTTTGCTTTCTAGATGGTTATTCTGGTTTCTCTCAAATACCTGTGTTAACCAAAGATCAATCAAAGACTACTTTTACATGCCCTTTTGGTACTTTTGCTTATAGACATATGCCTTTTGGTCTATGTAATGCACCTGCTACCTTTCAAAGATGCATGATGGCTATATTCTCTGACTTTTGTGAAAAGATTTGTGAGGTTTTCATGGACGATTTTTCCGTCTATGGATCTTCTTTTGATGATTGCTTGAGCAACCTTGATCGAGTTTTGCAGAGATGTGAAGAAACTAATCTTGTCTTGAATTGGGAAAAGTGCCACTTTATGGTCAATGAAGGTATTGTCTTGGGGCACAAAGTTTCTAAAAGAGGTATTGAAGTTGATAAAGCCAAGGTTGATGCTATTGAAAAGATGCCATGTCCCAAGGACATCAAAGGTATAAGAAGTTTCCTTGGCCATGCCGGGTTTTATAGGAGGTTCATTAAGGACTTCTCAAAAATTTCCCGGCCTTTGACTAATTTATTACAAAAAGATATACCATTTGTTTTTTATGATGATTGCGTAGAAGCATTTGAAATACTTAAGAAAGCATTAATCTCTGCACCTATTGTTCAACCACCTGATTGGAATTTACCCTTTGAAATTATGTGTGATGCTAGTGATTATGTTGTAGGTGTTGTTCTAGGGCAAAGAGTTGATAAGAAATTAAATGTTATTCAATATGCTAGTAAAACCCTAGACAATGCTGAAAGAAATTATGCTACCACTAAAAAAGAATTCTTAGCAGCTGTATTTGCTTGTGATAAGTTCAGACCTTATATTGTTGATTCTAAAGTAACTATTCACACTGATCATGCTGATATTAAATATCTTATGGAAAAGAAAGATGTTAAAACTAGACTTATTAGATGGGTTCTCTTGCTACAAGAATTTGACTTACATATTGTTGATAGAAAGGGAGCTGAGAACCCCGTTGCAGACAACTTGTCTAGGTTAGAAAATGGGCTTGATGACCCACTACCTATTGATGTAGCTTTCCTGATTAAGTGTCATAAATGCTTATCATACTGCTCCATGGTATGTTGACTATGCTAATTACATTGTTGCTACGTTTATGCCACCTGATTTCACATACCAGCAAAAGAAAAAGTTCTTCTATGATTTGAGGCATTACTTTTGGGATGACCCACATCTTTATAAAGGAGTAGATGGTGTTATTAGACGTTGTGTACCTGAGCATGAACAGGAACAGATCCTACGCAAGTGTCACTCCGAAGCTTATGGAGGACACCATGCTGGAGATAGAACTGCACAGAAGGTATTGCAATCTGGTTTTTATTGGCCTACTCTCTTCAAGAATGCCCGTAAGTTTGTCTTATCTTGTGATGAATGTCAAAGAATTGGTAATATTAGTAGACGTCAAGAAATGCCTATGAACTATTCACTCGTTATTGAACCATTTGATGTTTGGGGCTTTGACTATATAGGACCCTTTCCTTCCTCTAATGGATATACACATATCTTAGTTGCTGTTGATTACATTACTAAGTGGGTAGAAGCTATTCCAACTAGTAGTGCTGATCATAACACTTCTATTAAAATGCTTAAAGAAGTGATTTTTCCAAGATTTGGAGTCCCTAGATATTTAATGACTGATGGTGGTTCACATTTCATTCATGGTGCTTTCCGTAAAATGCTTGCTAAATATGATGTTAATCATAGAATTGCATCTCCTTACCATCCTCAGTCTAGTGGTCAAGTAGAATTGAGTAATAGAGAGCTCAAATTAATTTTGCAAAAGACTGTTAATAGATCTAGAAAAAATTGGTCCAAGAAACTTGATGATGCATTATGGTCCTATAGAACTGCATATAAAAATCCTATGGGTATGTCTCCGTATAAAATGGTTTATGGAAAAGCATGTCACTTACCTCTCGAACTAGAACACACGGCATATTGGGCTATTAAAGAACTCAATGATGATTTTAAACATGCCGGTGAGAAGAGGCTATTTGATATTAGCTCACTTGATGAATGGAGAACCCAAGCCTATGAAAATGCCAAGTTGTTTAAAGAAAAAGTTAAAAGATGGCATGACAAAAGAATACAAAAGTGTGAGTTTAATGCAGGTTATTATGTATTGCTATACAACTCTCGTTTAAGATTTTTTACAGGAAAACTTCTCTCTAAATGGGAAGGTCCTTACGTTATCGAAGAGGTCTACCGTTCCGGTGCCATAAAAATCAACAACTTTGAAGGCACAAATCCGAAGGTGGTGAACGGTCAAAGAATCAAACATTATATCTCAGGTAATCCCATAAATGTTGAAACTAATATTATTGAAACCATAACCCCGGAGGAATACATAAGGGACACTTTTCGGAATGTTTCAGACTCCGAAAAGGAATAGGTATGTGGTACGCTAAGTAAACCGACTCCAAAATAGTTTTTAAGGCAATATTTCTCCATTTTGGAATATTTAGAAAAATAGAAAAATAAGTAGCAGTCCGGGAAGGACACGAGGGTGGAGGGCGCGCCCTACCCCCTGTGCGCTCCCCCTACCTCGTGGGCACCTCGTGTGCTCTCCGGACTCCGTTTTCATACACGACACGTATTTTGGTCGGTAAAAATTCATTATATAATCTCCCGGAGGTTTTGACTCCCGTATCACGCAAAAATCTCCTGTTTTTGTTTCGACTTGTTTTTCTGACAGATCCAGGTCGTCATGTCGTCTTCAAGCACCCCCAAGGACTAGTTCTTTGAGAAGGTCATCAACCCCTACCTCAAAGAAGTGCTGCAACACCCTCAAACCATTGAGATGCGTGAGGGGTTGTTGCATATCCGCGATGTGAGGGACCAAGGAAGACCGGAAGCACGGAGGCAAGGCTCGAGGCATTGGAGCAAGAAGTTTTCAAGTGTCAGGAGATGGTGGAGCGTGGACTCGATTCCAATCACATCATGATCACGGAGTTCACCAAAAACCACAACCTGGACGTCAAGGACATTGGGGAGGCGATCTTCAAGCTTCATGAGAAAAACGAGCACCTCCAAGCCTGGATCTATGACCTGCAAAATCAAAATTGTGAGTATGAATATAGATTCAAGAGGATGGGTTTGGCTGTAGATTCGAGCTTCCAGGAGACTCGGTCATCCTTCTATGATGGTGAGCCTATGCCTTGGAAGAAGGAAGACAAGCCTACGCCATCAACAAAATCACCACCGTCTCGACCAACAAAGAAGAATTGAGTATCTGGTATGGGCACTCCCCTTGGCAACTGCCAAGCTTGGGGGAGTGCCCCGGTATCGTATCACCATCACTTTTATCTTTACCTTTTTCTTAGTTCGATCCTTTTGGTAATATCTTGATCTAGTAGAATAAAAGTTCTTAGTATGATCTAGTCGTGAGTTTTGCTTTATAATCCTTCTATGTAATCGACTCCATGAGCTATATAATAAAGATTAGTGTTGAGTCAAGGGCTTGATTATTTTGCCATGATCCTGAGTGAATAAAAGAAAAAAGAGAAAGAAATAAAAAGAAACAAAGAGATCATATGGATCTCATGGAGAGTAATGAGCTCACATAGAAAAAGTGTGATGAATAAAAGTTGTTGAGAGTTGGCAAACATAGTTTTGGTCATCGTTGCAATTAATAGGAAGTAATAAAGAAAGAGAGGTCTTCACATATAGATATACTATCTTGGACATCTTTTATGATTGTGAGCACTCATTAAAATATGACATGCTAAAAGAGATGACGCTGGACAAGGAAGACAACATAATGGGTTATGTTTTCTTACATCTGAGATAAATAATATTGTCATGGAAGCTCAACATGGTTGAGCTTGCCTTTCCCCCTCGTGCTAGCCAAATTCATCGCACCAAGTAGAGATACTACTTGTGCTTCCAAATACCCTTAAACTAGTTTTGCCATCAGAGTCCACTATACCTACCTATGGATTGAGCAAGATCCTCTAAGTAAGTTGTCATCGGTGCAAGCAATAAAAATTGCTCTCTAAATATGTATGAATTATTAGTGTGGGAGAAATAAGCTTTATACGATCGTGTGATATGGAAGAAATAAAAGCGACAGACTGCATAATAAAGGTTCATATTACAAGTGGCAATATAAAGTGACGTTCTTTCGCATTAAGATTGTGTGCATCCAACTATAAAAGAGCATGACAACCTCTGCTTCCCTCTGCGAAGGGCCTATCTTTTACTTTTATCTCCTACCCTGCATAAGAGTCATGGTGATCTTCACCTTTCCTTTTTACATTTTATTCCTTCGGCAAGCATAGTATGTTGGAAAGATCCTGGTATATATGGCTAATTGGATGTTAGTTTTCATGAACTATTATTGTTGACATTACCCTTGAGGTAAAACGTTGGGAGGCAAAACTATAAGCCCCTATCTTTCTCTGTGTTCGATTAAAACTCCATACCCATAAGTATTGCATGAGTGTCAGCAATTGTGAAAGACTATATGATAGTTGAGTATGTGGACTTGCTGAAAAGCTCTTATATGTTGACTCTTTCCTATGTTATGATAAATTGCAATTGCTCCAATGACTGAGACTATAGTTTGTTAGTTCTCAATGAAGTTTATGATTCATACTTGAAATTGTGATTGAATTATTACTCTAGCATAAGAAATCATATGACAAGAATTATATAAGTTGTTGTTCTAAGAATGATCATGATGCCCTCATGTCCGTATTTTATTTTTATCGACACCTCTATCTCTAAACATGTGGACATATTTTTCGATTTCGGCTTTTCGCTTGAGGACAAGCGAGGTCTAAGCTTGGGGGAGTTAATACGTCCATTTTGCATCATGCTTTTATATCGATATTTATTGCATTATGGGCTATTATTACACATTATGTCACAATACTTATGCCTATTGTCTCTTATTTTACAAGGTTTACATAAAGAGGGAGAATGCCGGCAGCTGGGATTCTGGGCTGGAAAAGGAGCAAACATTAGAGACCTATTCTGCACAGCTCCAAAAGTCCTAAAACTTCACGGAAGATGTTTTCAGAATATACAAAAAATACTCAGCCGAAGAAATTCACCAGGGGGCCACACCCTGCCCACGAGGGTGGGGGCGCGCCCTACCCCCCTGGGTGCTCCCCCCTACCTTGTGGGCCCCCTGGTGGCCCTCCGGTGGCCATCTTCTGCTATATGAAGTATCTCGATGGAAAAAATCATAAGCCATCTTCTCGGACGAAACTCCGCCGCCACGAGGCGGAACCTTGGCGGAACCAATCTAGGGCTCTGGCGGAGCTGTTCTGCCGAGGAAACTTCCCTCCCGGAGGGGGAAATCATCGCCATCGTCATCACCAACGCTCCTCTCATCGGGAGAGGGCAATCTCCATCAACATCTTCATCAGCACCATCTCCTCTCAAAACCCTAGTTCATCTCTTGTATCCAATTCTTGTCTCCAAGTCCGGGATTGGTGCTAGTAGGTTGCTAGTAGTGTTAATTACTCCTTGTAGATGATGCTAGTTGGTTTAATTGGTGGAAGATCATATGTTCAGATCCTATATGCATATTAATACCCTCCGATTATGAACATGTCTATGCTTTGTGAGTAGTTACTTTTGTTCCTGAGGACATGGGAGAAGTCTTGCTATTAGTAGTCATGTGAATTTGGTATTTGTTCGATATTTTGATGAGATGTATGTTGTCTCTCCTCTAGTGGTGTTATGTGAACGTCAACTACATGACACTTCACCATTGTTTGGGCCTAGAGGAAGGCATTGGGGAGTAATAAGTAGATGATGGGTTGCTAGAGTGACAGAAGCTTAAACCCTAGTTTATGCGTTGCTTCGTAAGGGGCTGATTTGGATCCATATGCTTCATGCTATGGTTAGGTTACCTTAATACTTTTGTTGTAGTTGCGGATGCTTGCAATAGAGGTTAATCATAAGTGGGATGCTTGTCCAAGTAAGGGCAGTACCCAAGCACCGGTCCACCCACATACCAAATTATCAAAGTACCGAACGCGAATCATATGAGCGTGATGAAAACTAGCTTGACGATATTCCCATGTGTCCTCGGGAGCGCTTTTATCTATATAAGAGTTTGTCCAGGCTTGTCCTTTGCTACAAAAAGGATTGGGCCACCTTGTTGCACCTTATTTACTTTTTTTACTTGTTGCTCGTTACAAATTATCCTATCAAAAAACTATCTGTTGCCACTTATTTCAGTACTTGTAGAGAATACCTTGCTGGAAACTGCTTATCATTTCCTTCTGCTCCTCGTTGGGTTCGACACTCTTACTTATCGAAAGGACTACGATAGATCCCCTATACTTGTGGGTCATCAAAAACTCATGTCTATGGTTAGCAAACTTAACCATCTTTGATTAACGAGCTAGTAAAGTAGAGGCATACTAGTGACACTCAGTTTGTCCATGTATTCACACATGTACATTGTTTCCGGTTAATACAATTCTAGCATGAATAAGAAACATTTATCATGAAATAAGGAAATATAAATAAAAACTTTATTATTGCCTCTAGGGCATATTTCCTTCACCTTGTTTATTCCAGTTATTCACAACGTGATGCTCTATATGTGCAAGTATGAACTGTGCAATTCAATTTCATCAGTACCAGTTTCAACAATACCACTATGAATGACTACATTTGGTTGTTGCATCTTGTAGTTAACACGCCTTTCCATTTTTATTTAACAATAACCAGTGTACTTAGACCGGCACAATACTAGTTTGAATGACTATGTTTGCTTGTTCGTAAATGTTAGGCCTATTGCGGTTAGCACACCTTTCCACTTGTTTTGCTTTACTAGCCTGCTTAAACCTGCACACTGAAGCTATCTTTTGGAAATTATTTTGTCTGACATGTATAATTTTGGTTGATGTTTAGCCTGTTGTGCTTAACATGTTTCTCGATTTACCTACACAGGACAATTTTGGGAATGACTAATGTTTTCCATCGAGGTTAGTTTCATCCCATGGCTTATATCTGCTCATTGTTCAGGATATCAGTAGCTGGTACTAAAGGAAATATGCCCTAGATGCAATAATAAAGTTATTATTTATTTCCTTATATCATGATAAATGTTTATTATTCATGCTAGAATTGTATTAACCAGAAACATAATACATGTGTGAATACATAGACAAACAGAGTGTCACTAGTATGCCTCTACTTGACTAGCTCGTTAATCAAAGATGGTTATGTTTCCTAACCATGGACAAAAGAGTTGTTATTTGATTAACGAGATCACATCATTAGTTGAATGATCTGATTGACATGACCCATTCCATTAGCTTAGCACCCGATCGTTTAGTATGTTGCTATTGCTTTCTTCATGACTCATACATGTTCCTATGACTATGAGATTATGCAACTCCCGTTTGCCGGAGGAACACTTTGGGTGCTACCAAACGTCACAACGTAACTGGGTGATTATAAAGGAGTACTACAGGTGTCTCCAAAGGTACATGTTGGGTTGGCGTATTTCGAGATTAGGATTTGTCACTCCGATTGTCAGAGAGGTATCTCTGGGCCCTCTCCGTAATGCACATCACATAAGCCTTGCAAGCATTACAACTAATGTGTTAGTTGTGAGATGATGTATTACGGAATGAGTAAAGAGACTTGCCGGTAACGAGATTGAACTAGGTATTGGATACCGACGATCGAATCTCGGGCAAATAACATACCGATGACAAAGGGAACAACGTATGTTGTTATGTGGTCTGACCGATAAAGATCTTCGTAGAATATGTAGGAGCCAATATGGGCATCCAGGTCCCGCTATTGGTTATTGACCGGAGACGTGTCTTGGTCATGTCTACATTGTTCTCGAATCGTAGGGTCCGCACGCTTAAGGTTTCGATGACAGTTATATTATGAGTTTATGAGTTTTGATGTACCGAAGGAGTTCGGAGTCCCGGATGAGATTGGGGACATGACGAGGAGTCTCGAAATGGTCGAGACATAAAGATCGATATATTGGACGACTATATTCGGACTTCGGAAAGGTTCCGAGTGATTCGGGTATTTTTCGGAGTACCGGAGAGTTACGGGAATTCGCCGGGGAGTATATGGGCCTTATTGGGCCATACGGGAATAGAGGAAAGAGTCCAAAAGGAAGGAGGCCTGCGCCCCCCTCTGGTCCGAATTGGACAAGGGGCGCAGCCCCTTTTCCTTATTCATCTCCCCCTCTTTCCCCTTCTCCTACTCCAACAAGGAAGGAGGGAGGGAGTAGGACTCCCCTTGGCGCGCCTCCTCCTAGGCCAGCCGGCCCCTCCCTCTTGCTCCTTTATATACGGAGGCAGGGGGCACCCCATGACACACAAGTTGATCCTTGGTGATCGTTCCTTAGCCGTGTGCGGTGCCCCCTGCCACCAAATTCCACCTCGATCATATTGTTGCAGTGCTTAGGCGAAGCCCTGCGTCGGTAGTACATCAAGATCGTCACCATGCCGTCGTGCTGACGGAACTCTTCCTCGACGCTTTGCTGGATCGGAGCCCGAGGATCGTCATCAAGCTGAACGTGTGCTAAGAACTCAGAGGTGCCGGAGTAACGGTGCTTGGATCGGTCGGATCGGGAAGACGTACGACTACTTCCTCTACATTGTGTGATCGCTTCCGCAGTCGGTCTGCGTTGGTACGTAGACAACACTCTCCCCTCTCGTTGCTATGCATCACCATGATCTTGCGTGTGCGTAGGAAATTTTTGAAATTACTACGTTCCCCATCAGTGGTATCAGAGCCTAGGTTTTATGGTTTGATGTTATTTGCACGAGTAGAACACAAGTGAGTTGTGGGCGATACAAGTCATACTGCCTACCAGCATGTCATATTTTGGTTCGGCGGTATTGTTGGACGAGACGACCCGGACCAACCTTACGCGTACGCTTACGCGAGACCGGTTCCCTCGACATGCTTTGCACATAGATGGCTTGCGGGCGACTGTCTCTCCAACTTTAGTTGAACCAAGTGTGGCTACGCCCGGTCCTTGAGAAGGTTAAAACGGAGTCTATTAGACAAACTATCGTTGTGGTTTTGATGCATAGGTGAGATGAGTTCTTGCTTAAGCCCGTAGCAGCCACGTAAAACTTGCAACAACAAAGTAGAGGACGTCTAACTTGTTTTTGCAGGGCATGTTGTGATGTGATATGGTCAAGGCATGATGCTAAATTTTATTGTATGAGATGATCATGTTTTGTAACCAAGTTATCGGCAACTGGCAGGAGCCATATGGTTGTCGCTTTATTGTATGCAATGCAATCGCGATGTAATGCTTTACTTTATTACTAAGCGGTAGTGATAGTCGTGGAAGCATAAGATTGGCGAGACGACAACGATGCTACGATGGAGATCAAGGTGTCGCACCGGTGACGATGGTGATCATGACGGTGCTTCGGAGATGGAGATCACAAGCACAAGATGATGATGGCCATATCATATCACTTATATTGATTGCATGTGATGTTTATCTTTTTATGCATCTTATCTTGCTTTGATTGACGGTAGCATTATAAGATGATCTCTCACTAAATTATCAAGAAGTGTTCTCCCTGAGTATGCACCGTTGCCAAAGTTCGTCGTGCCCAGACACCACGTGATGATCGGGTGTGATAAGCTCTACGTCCATCTACAACGGGTGCAAGCCAGTTTTGCACACGCAGAATACTTAGGTTAAACTTGACGAGCCTAGCATATGCAGATATGGCCTCGGAACACGGAGACCGAAAGGTCAAGCGTGAATCATATAGTAGATATGATCAACATAACGATGTTCACCATTGAAAACTACTCCATCTCACATGATGATCGGTTATGGTTTAGTTGATTTGGATCACGTGATCACTTAGAGGATTAGAGGGATGTCTATCTAAGTGGGAGTTCTTAAGTAATATGATTAAATTGAACTTAAATTTATCATGAACTTAGTCCTGGTAGTATTTTGCAAATTATGTTGTAGATCAATAGCTCGCGTTGTTACTTCCCTGTGTTTATTTTGATATGTTCCTAGAGAAAATTGTATTGAAAGATGTTAGTAGTAATGATGCGGATTGGATCCGTGATCTGAGGTTTATCCTCACTGCTGCACAGAAAAATTATGTTGTTGATGCACCGCTAGGTGACAGACCTATTGCAGGAGCAGATGCAGACGTTATGAACGTTTGGCTAGCTCAATATGATGACTACTTGATAGTTTAGTGCACCATGCTTAATGGCTTAGAATCGGGACTTCAAAGACATTTTGAACGTCATGGACCATATGAGATGTTCCAGGAGTTGAAGTTAATATTTAGAGAAAATACCCGAGTTGAGAGATATGAAGTCTCCAACAAGTTCTATAGCTAAAAGATGGAGGAGAATCGCTCAACTAGTGAGCATGTGCTCAGATTGTTTGGGTACTACAATCGCTTGAATCAAGTGGGAGTTAATCTTCCAGATAAGATAGTGATTGACAGAATTCTCTAGTCACCATCACCAAGTTAGTAGAACTTCGTGATGAACTATGATATGCAAGGGATAACGGAAACGATTCCCAAGCTCTTCGTGATGCTGAAATCGATGAAGGTAGAAATCAAGAAAAACATCAAGTGTTGATGGTTGACAAGACCACTAGTTTGAAGAAAAGGGCAAAAGGGAAGAAGGGGAACTTCAAGAAGAACGGCAAGCAAGTTGCTGCTCAAGTGAAGAAGCCCAAGTCTGGTCCTAAGCCTGAGACTAAGTGCTTCTATTGCAAAGGGACTGGTCACTGGAAGCGGAACTGCCCCAAGTATTTGGCGGATAAGAAGGATGGCAAAGTGAACAAAAGTATATTTGATATACATGTTATTGATGTGTGCTTTACTAGTGTTTATAGCAACCCCTCAGTATTTGATGCTAGTTCAGTTGCTAAAAGTTGTAACTCGAAACGGGAGTTGCAGAATGAACAGAGACTAGTTAAGGGTGAAGTGACGATGTGTGTTGGAAGTGGTTCCAAGATTGATATGATCATCATCGCACACTCCCTATACTTTCGGGATTAGTGTTGAACCTAAATAAGTGTTATTTGGTGTTTGCGTTGAGCATGAATATGATTTGATCATGTTTATTGTAATACGGTTATTCATTTAAGTAAAAGAATAAATTGTTGTTCTGTTTACATGAATAAAACCTTATATGGTTACACACCCAATGAAAATAGTTCATTGGATCTCGATCTTAGTGATACACATATTCATAATATTGAAACCAAAAGATGCGAAGTTAATAATGATAGTGCAACTTATTTGTGGCACTACCGTTTAGGTCATATTGGTATAAAGCGCATGAAGAAACTCCATGCTGATGGGCTTTCGGAATCACTTGATTATGAATCACTTGATGCTTGCGAACCATGCCTTTTGGGCAAGATGACTAAAACGCCGTTCTCCAGAACAATGGAGCAAGCAACATATTTGTTGGAAATCATACATACTGATGTATGTGGCCTGATGAATATTTAAGGCTTGCAGCGGGTATCATTATTTTCTGACCTTCACAGATGATTTGAGCAGATATGGGTATATCTACTTAATGAAATAGAAGTCTGATACATTTGAAAAGTTCATATAATTTCAGAGTGAAGTGGAAAATCATCGTAACAAGAAAATAAAGTTTCTATGATCTGATCGTGGAAAAGAGTATTTGAGTTACGAGTTTGGTCTTCAGTTAAAACAATGTGAAATAGTTTCACTACTCACGCCACCTGGAACACCACAGCATAATGGTGTGTCCGAACGTCATAACCGTACTTTATTGGATATAGTGCAATCTATGATGTTTCTTACCGATTTACCACTATCGTTTTTGGGGTCATGCATTAGAGACAGCTGCATTCACGTTAAAAAGGGGCACCATCTATATCCGTCGAGACGACGCCTTATGAACTATGGTTTGGCAAGAAACCAAAGTTGTCGTTTCTTGAAGTTTGGGGTTGCGATGCTTATGAGAAAAAGTTTCATCCTGATAAGCTCAAACCCAAATGGGAGAAATATGTCTTCATAGGATACCCAAAGGAGACTGTTGGGTACACCTTCTATCACAGATCCTAAGGCAAGACATTCGTTGCTTATAATGGATCCTTTCTAGAGAAGGAGTTTCTCTTGAAAGAAGTGAGTGGGAGGAAAGTAGAAAACTTGATAAGGTAATTGTACCTTCTACCTTATTGGAAAGTAGTTCATCACAAAAATCTGTTCTTGTGACTACTACACCAATTAGTGAGGAAGCTAATGATGATGATCATGTAACTTCAGATCAAGTTACTACCGAATCTCGTAGGTAAACCAGAGTGAGATCCGCACCAGAGTGGTACGGTAATCCTGTTCTGGAGGTCATGTTACTTGACCATGACGAACCTACGAACTATGAGGAAGCGATGATGAGCCCAGATTCCGCGAAATGGTTTGAGGCCATGAAATCTGAGATATGATCCATGTATGAGAACAAAGTTTGGACTTTGGCTGACTTGCCCGATGATCGGCAAGAAATTGAGAATAAATGGATCTTCAAGAGGAAGACGGACACTGATAGTAGTGTTATTATCTACAAAGCTAGAATTGTCGCAAAAGGTTTTCGACAAGTTCAAGGTGTTGACTATGATGAGAGTTTCTCACTCGTATCTATGCTTAAGTCTGTCCGAATCATGTTAGCAATTGTCGCATTTTATGAAATCTGGCAAATGGATAAACAAAACTGCATTCCTTAATGGATTTATTAAAGAAGAGTTGTATATGATGCAACCAGAAGGTTTTGTCAATCCTAAAGGTGCTAACAAAATATGCAAGCTCCAGCGATCCATCTATGGACTGGTGCAAGCATCTCGAAGTCGGAATATACGCTTTGATAAGTTGATCAAAGGATATAGTTTTATACAGACTTGCGGTGAAGCCTGTATTTACAAGAAAGTGAGTGGGAGCACTACAACATTTCTGATAAGTATATGTGAATGACATATTGTTGATCAGAAATAATGTAGAATTATTCTGTAAAGCATAAAGGAGTGTTTGAAAGGAGTTTTTCAAAGAAAGACTTCGGTGAAGCTGCTTACATATTGAGCTTCAAGATCTATAGAGATAGATCAAGACGCTTGATAAGTTTTTTCAATGAGTACATACCTTGACAAGATTTTGAAGTAGTTCAAAATGGAGCAGTCAAAGAAAGAGTTCTTGCCTGTATTATAAGGTGTGAAGTTGAGTAAGACTCAAAGCCCGACCACGGCAGAAGATAGAAAGAGAATGAAAGTCATTCCCTATGCCTTGGCCATATGTTCTATAAAGTATGTCATGCTGTATACCAGGTCTATTGTATACCCTGCACTGATTTGGCAAGGGAGTACAATAGTGATCTAGGATTAGATCACTGGACAGCGGTTAGAATTATCCTTAGTGAAATAAGGATATGTTTCTCGATTATGGACGTGATAAAAAGGTTCGTCGTAAAGGGTTACGCCGATGCAAGTTTTGACACTAATCTAGATGACTCTAAGTCTCGGTCTAGATACATATTGAAAGTGGGAGCAATTAGCTAGAGTAGCTCCATGCAGAGCATTGTTAACATAGAAATTTGCAAAATACATGTGGATCTGAATGTGGCAGACCCGTTGACTAAGATTCTCTCACAAGCAAAACATGATCACACCTTAGTACTCTTTGGGTGTTAATCACATAGCAATGTGAACTAGATTACTGAATCTAGTAAACCCTTTGGGTGTTGGTCACATGGCGATGTGAACTATGGGTGTTAATCACATGATGATGTGAACTATCGATGTTAATCACATGGTGATGTGATCTAGATTATTGACTCTAGTGCAAGTGGGAGACTGAAGGAAATATGCCCTAGAGGCAATAATAAAGTTATTATTTATTTCCTTATATCATGATAAATGTTTATTATTCATGCTAGAATTGTATTAACCGGAAACATAATACATGTGTGAATACATAGACAAACAGAGTGTCACTAGTATGCCTCTACTTGACTAGCTCGTTAATCAAAGATGGTTATGTTTCCTAACCATGGACAAAAGAGTTGTTATTTGATTAACGAGATCACATCATTAGTTGAATGATCTGATTGACATGACCCATTCCATTAGCTTAGCACCCGATCGTTTAGTATGTTGCTATTGCTTTCTTCATGACTCATACATGTTCCTATGACTATGAGATTATGCAACTCCCGTTTTCCGGAGGAACACTTTGGGTGCTACCAAACGTCACAACGTAACTGGGTGATTATAAAGGAGTACTACAGGTGTCTCCAAAGGTACATGTTGGGTTGGCGTATTTCGAGATTAGGATTTGTCACTCCGATTGTCGGAGAGGTATCTCTGGGCCCTCTCCGTAATGCACATCACATAAGCCTTGCAAGCATTACAACTAATGTGTTAGTTGTGAGATGATGTATTACGGAACGAGTAAAGAGACTTGCCGGTAACGAGATTGAACTAGGTATTGGATACCGATGATCGAATCTCGGGCAAGTAACATACCGATGACAAAGGGAACAACGTATGTTGTTATGCGGTCTGACCGATAAAGATCTTCGTAGAATATGTAGGAGCCAATATGGGCATCCAGGTCCCGCTATTGGTTATTGACCGGAGACGTGTCTCGGTCATGTCTACATTGTTCTTGAACCATAGGGTCCGCACGCTTAAGGTTTCGATGACAGTTATATTATGAGTTTATGAGTTTTGATGTACCGAAGGAGTTCGGAGTCCCGGATGAGATCGGGGACATGACGAGGAGTCTCAAAATGGTCGAGACGTAAAGATCGATATATTGGACGACTATATTCGGACTTCGGAAAGGTTCCGAGTGATTCGGGTATTTTTCGGAGTACCGGAGAGTTACGGGAATTCGCCGGGGAGTATATGGGCCTTATTGGGCCATACGGGAATAGAGGAAAGAGTCCAAAAGGAAGGAGGCCTGCGCCCCCCCTCTGGTCCGAATTGGACAAGGGGCGCAGCCCCCTTTTCCTTATTCATCTCCCCCTCTTTCCCCTTCTCCTACTCCAACAAGGAAGGAGGGAGTCCTACTCCCGGTGGGAGTAGGACTCCCCTTGGCGCGCCTCCTCCTAGGCCGGCCGGCCGCTCCCCCTTGCTCCTTTATAAACGGAGGCAGGGGGCACCCCATGACACACAAGTTGATCCTTGGTGATCGTTCCTTAGCCGTGTGCGGTGCCCCCTGCCACCAAATTCCACCTCGATCATATTGTTGCAGTGCTTAGGCGAAGCCCTGCGTCAGTAGTACATCAAGATCGTCACCACGCCGCCGTGCTGACGGAACTCTTCCTCGATGCTTTGCTGGATCGGAGCCCGAGGATCGTCATCGAGCTGAACGTGTGCTAAGAACTCGGAGGTGCCAGAGTAACGGTGCTTGGATCGGTCGGATCGGGAAGACGTATGACTACTTCCTCTACGTTGTGTGATCGCTTCCGTAGTCGGTTTGCGTTGGTATGTAGACAACACTCTCCCCTCTCGTTGCTATGCATCACCATGATCTTGCGTGTGCGTAGAAATTTTTTGAAATTACTACGTTCCCCGTCAGGTACCATATAGGCCGGCGGCTGATAAGGGACTAATCGGTGAATCGGACTTTTAACTGAATATATCTGCAACCCATTTTTCATTAGGTTAACTAGGGCCATATGTAATATATTTGAGGCTACATAGCAACATGCACTGTACTTAATGTCTAAATATGCAATCCTAGGCTACATAGCAACAAGGAAGAGTGTTACATTAATGTTTTAATGATGTCTATATATACGTAGAAGAGCAGCAGCAGCAAAAACAACAACACATCCCTGTTTGGATACTCAACTTAGCTAGAGGTTAGAGTTAGTTTCTAGCTCATTACTAACCCTGAACTAACTCCATCCAAAAAGTTGTTTGGATGGCATGGTTAGATTGACAATAAATGCACTAGGAGAACTAGCTCCAATTAGCACCTCTTGGGTTGGATAGTTTTTTTGGGTGGGTTACAGATGCAATTAGCTCAAACTAGCCCTCATGTTTAGATATACTTTAGGGCTATTTGAGCCCGAACTAGCTCAAACTAACTGTAACCCATGGATATAGCAGCAGTTAATCAGCCGATAATTTGTAAGAATGCACTAAACTCCTTCCGGCCCATAATATAATATGTTAATTCATCTAATATGTGAGTATATTGGATGTTACAAGATACTCCCTCTGTTCCTAAATATTTTTCTTTTTAGAGATTTCAAATGTACTACCACATACAGATGTATATATACATATTATAAAAGAGTGTTGTACTACATCATTGTGCAATTGTTGTTTAGCTTCTAATATTAACTTGGTGCTTTTAGGTACATATGTCATTGGTAAAGATCCACGCTTCGACCCTTTCTGTGTATGAGGCAATGAGATATCGATGAATCAGCATCAAGTGAGGAAGTTGATAAAGATTGTTAGTAAAATGGGTCCAAAGATGGCAATTAAACTATTTGTTTACACTTTATCCAAGACAACAGCGAACTGCAGGATGGTAAGTAAGAACTCTGCAACCTTCTTTTTACTACCCATAATGAGTTGTGTTAGATGACAATGTCTGAATTTTTTTTCCTTTGTAGTGGTTGCCAAAGCAGTTTACTCGGGATTACCTCTCAAAGTACATGATTGGTGGGCATGCAAAGGTTAAAGTATTTCTACCAGAACACGATGATTATCTAGATGTTTTCATTAAGACCTTGAAGGATGGGCGGTCGGCCATCACAAGGGGTTGGACTAGAGTCGTGTGTGCCTTCTGCATGGAGGAGGGCACAATATGGGCATTCCGCTTCACCTTGTTCAGCAACCAGAATATATTTCACCTCTCTCTTTACCGTCTTTAATAGTACAAGTATACAACTGTGGTTCATCATTCTCTATTTGGTTCTTATGTAATTCTTGAACATATGTACCTATGAATCGAATAATGCATTGGATGGATATGAATAAAGCTGTAGCATACATTCAAATTCAAATCCAAATCCGGTACAATTTGGAAAAGTAGCAATTAAATTAGGGTGAAATTACGCTCTCCGGGTTGTTACGGCACACACGGTTGGTAAAACACAAACATTTGCGATATGCACCATAATCCGAGACGGTTCACAGAGAGGAAACATGTGCAAGCATGCACACAGTTGCCATTTGCAAACCGTGTGCGATGTCAGACAATATCACAAATGGTGTGGGAAAACTAAACGTTTGTGTTAGTTGCCTTATCGTACACGATTCGCAACCATGAACTGTTTTTGATGAAGTATGCATCGTAAACATTGCACCACGGGATAGCGTGTGTGATAGTTGTCGTGTACAACGATGTTATGATGGTCCGACGTTTCGTAATCCTGTCTGACACTCATACGACGATTAACTAATCTTCTTAACGATGAACCATTTGTGATGGGCCGCGCATCATACACGTTTTATAATAGTGAACCGTTTGTGATGGGCCGCGCATCGTAAACGTAGCACCACAGAATACCGACTACGATGGCAATGCGAGCAGAAACAAGTAGGAGTACTGTAGGGGCCCTATCCCCGACGGTTTCTGGGTCGTGTGGGAAGGACCCCCCCCCCCCTATCGATCACACTCACTTGGCAACGGTTTCAAATGTCATCGTGGAAAGGGGTTAAAAACTGTTTGTTTAGGACCAATGCGTACCAGTGATATCTGCATATGATACGCTCGTCAAGTTTAACCCAAGTATTCTGCTTGTGCAAAACTGGCTTGCACCCGTTTTATGTGAACGTAGAGCTTATCACACCCGATCATCACGTGGTGTCTCGGCACGACGAACTATAGCAACGGTGCATACTCAGGGAAAACACGTATACCTTCAAATTTAGTGAGAGATCATCTTATAGTGCTACCGATGTACTAAGCAAAATAAGATGCATAAAGTATAAACATCACATGCAATCAATATAAGTGATATGATATGGCCATCATAATCTTGTGCCTTTGATCTCCATCTCCAAAGCACTGTCATGATCACCATCGTCACTGGCTTGACACCTTGATCTCCATCGTAGCATCATTGTCGTCTCGCTAACTATTGCTTCCACGACTATCGCTACTGCTTAGTGATAAAGTAAAGCAATTAGATGGTGATTACAATTCATACAATAAAGCGACAACCATATGGCTCCTGCCAGTTGCCGATAACTATGTTACAAAAACATGATCATCTCGTACAACAATTTATATAATCACGTCTTGACCATATCACATCACAACATACCCTGCAAAAACAAGTTAGACATCCTCTACTTTGTTGTTGCAAGTTTTACATGGCTGCTACAGGCTTAGCAAGAACCGTTCTTACCTACGGCATAAAAATCACAACGTGGTATAGTGATTGCTTTTTGATCTTCAGAAATAACCATGTTCATTGAATCTGATTCAACTAAAGTTGGAGAAACAGACACCCACCAGCCACCTGTGTGCAAAACACGTCGGTAGAACCAGTCTCATGAACACGGTCATGTAATGTCGGTCCGAGCCGCTTCATCCAACAATACCACCGAATCAAGAAACAACTAGTGACAGCAAGCAATATGTATATACACATGCCCACAACTCCTTTGTGTTCTACTCGTGCATATAACATCTACGCATAGACCTGGCTTGGATGCCACTGTTAGGGAACGCAGTATTTCAAAAAAAATCCTACGATCACGCAAGATCTATCTAGGAGATGCATAGAAACGAGAGGGGAAAGTGTGTCTACATACCCTCGTAGACCGAAAGCGGAAGCATTGATTAACACGGTTGATGTACTCGAACGTATTCGCGATCCAACCGATCAAGTAACGAACGCACGGCACCTCCACGATCTGCACAGTTCAGCTCGGTGATGTCCCTCGAACTCTAGATCCAGATGAGGCCGAGGGAGATTTTCGTCAGCACGACAGCGTGTTGATGGTGATGATGAAGTTACCGATGCATGGCTTCGCCTAAGCACTACGACAATATGACCAAGGTGGAAATCTGTGGAGGGGGGCACCGCACACGGCTAAGAAATCAACTTATGTGTCTATGGGGTGTCCCCCTCCCCCGTATATAAAGGAGGGGAGGAGGGGGGCGGCTGGCCTCATGGGGCATGCCCCAAGGGGGGAATCCTACTCCTACTAGGAGTAGGTTCCCCCCTTTCCTAGTCCAACTAGGAGGGGAAGGAAAGAGGAAGAGGGAGAGAAGGAAAGGGGGCCGGTCCCCCCCCCCAATTCGGATTGGTCTTGGGGGGGCGCGCCTCCACCCGGCCGCCTCCTCCTCTCTTCCACTAAGGCCCATGAAGGCCCATTAACCCTCCGGGGGTTCCGGTAACCCCCTGGTACTCCAGAAAATGCCCGAACCTATCTGAAACCTTTCTGGTGTCCAACATGACCTTCCAATATATCAATCTTTATGTCTCGACCATTTCGAGACTCCTCGTCATGTCCGTGATCACATCCGGGCCTCCGAACAACCTTCGGTACATCAAATCACATAACTCACAATATATATCGTCATCAAACGTTAAGTGTGCAGACCCTACGGGTTCGAGAACTATGTAGACATGGCTGAAACTCATCTCCGGTCAATAACCAATAGCGGAACCTGGATGCTCATATTGGTTCCTACATATTCTATGAAGATCTTTATCGGTCAAACCGCATAACAAGATGCGTTGTTCCCTTTGTCATCGGTATGTTACTTGCCCGAGATTCGTTCGTCGGTATCATCATACCTAGTTCAATCTCGTCACTGGCAAGTCTCTTTACTCGTTTCGTAATGTATCATCACGTAACTAACTCCTTAGTCACGTTGCTTGCAAGGCTCATAGTGATGTGCATTACCGAGAGGGCCTAGAGATACCTCTCCGACATGACAAATCCTAATCTCGATCTATGCCAACTCAACAAACACCATCGGAGACACCTGTAGAGCATCTTTATAATCACCCAGTTACGCTGTGACATTTGATAGCACACTAAGTGTTCCTCCGGTATTCGGGAGTTGCATAATCTCATAGTCATAGGAACATGTATAAGTTATGGAGAAAGCAAAAGCAATAAACTAAATGATCATAGTGCTAAGCTAACAGATGGGTCTAGTCCATCACATCATTCTCTAATGATGTGATCCCGTTCATCAAATGACAACACATGTCTATGGCTAGGAAATTTAACCATCTTTGATTAACGAGCTGGTCTAGTAGAGGCATACTAGGGACACTCCATTTGTCTATGTATTCACACATGTACTAAGTTTCCGGTTAATATAACTCTAGCATGAATAATAAACATTTATCATGATATAAGGAAATATAAATAACAACGTTATTATTGCCTCTAGGGCATATTTCCTTCACTATCTAAGTGGGAGTTCTTAAGTAATATGATTAATTGAACTTTAATTTATCATGAACTTAGTACCTGATAGTATTTTGCATGTTGATGTTGTTGTAGATAAATGGCTGCTACCTCTTGAGCATGCGTTGGTTTTCCCTTGAAGAGGAAAGGATGATGCAGCAAAGTAGCGTAAGTATTTCCCTTAGTTTTGAGAACCAAGGTATCAATCCAGTAGGTGACAACGCACAAGTCACCTAGTACCTGGACAAACAATCAAGAACCTTGCAACCAACGTGATAAAGGGGTTGTCAATCCATTCACCGTCACTCGCAAAAGTGAGATCTAATAAAGATAGTAAGATAAATATTTTTGGAATTTTTGTTGTATAGATTGGAAAGTAAAGATTGCAAAATAGTAAATGAGATGCGATGTAAATAAAAGAGATGCAATATAATAAGAAAGACCCGGGGGCCATAGGTTTCACTAGTGGCTTCTCTCAAGATAGCATGTATTACGGTGGGTGAACAAATTACTGCCGAGCAATTGATAGAAAAGCGCATAGTTATGAAGATATCTAAGGCAATGATCGTGAATATAGGCATCACGTCCGTGTCAAGTAGATCAAAACGATTCTGCATCTACTACTATTACTCCACACATCGACCGCTATCCAGCATGCATCTAGAGTATTAAGTTCATAAGAACAGAGTAACGCATTAAGCAAGATGACATGATGTAGAGGGATAAACTCAAGTAATATGATATAAACCCCATCTTTTTATCCTCGATGGAAACAATACAATACGTGCCTTGCTGCCCCTACTGTCACTAGGAAAGGACACCGCAAGATTGAACCCAAAGCTAAACACTCCTCCCATTGCAAGAAATATCAATCTAGTAGGCCAAACTAAACCGATAATTCGAAGAGACTTGCAAAGATATCAAATCATGCATATACGAATTCAGAGAAGAACCAAATAATATTCATAGATAATCTTGTTCATAAACCCACAATTCATCGGATCTCGGCAAACACACCGCAAAAGAGTATTACATTGAATAGATCTCCAAGAACATCGAGGAGAACTTTGTATTGAGAATCAAAGAGAGAGAAGAAGCAATCTAGCTAATAACTATGGACCCGAAGGTCTGTGGTAAACTACTCACGCTTCATCGGAGAGGCTGTGGTGTTGATGTAGAAGCCCTCCGTGATTGATTCCCCCTCCGGCAGATCGCCGAAAGAGGCCCCAAGATGGGATCTCACGGGTACAGAAGGTTGCGGCGGTGGAAAACTGGTTTCGTGGCTCTGTGTGATCGATCTAGGGTATAAGAGTATATATAGGCAAAAGAAGTACGTTGGTGGAGCTACGAGGGGCCCACGAGGGTGGGGGCGCGCCCTCCTGCCTCGTGGCCGCCTCGTGGAGTTCCAGACTTCGACTCCAAGTCTTCTGGTTTGCTTTTGGTCCAAGAAAGATCATCGCGAAGGTTTCATTCCGTTTGGACTCCGTTTGGTACTCCTTTTCCTTGAAACTCTAAAATAGGCAAAAAAACAGAAACTCGCACTAGGCCTCCGGTTAATAGGTTAGTCCCAAAAAATAATATAAAAGAGCATATTAAAGCCCATTAAACATCTAAAATAGATAATATAATAGCATGGAACAATCAAAATTTTGGAAGGGATGCCTTTTTACCTTTGCTTCTTCATCTTTTCATTTTCTTCTTCACATTATGTGTGGGTTTAATCCTCTTTTTGGACCTCCTTATTAATGAGATTGGTTGAACAGAAATCTCCTCCTCGTTACCTGATTCATCATAAGGAAGAATTGGAGGATATTGGGAAATCTCTTCCCTCTCATTAGTATTCTCTTCATCTTCTATTTGTTTTCTTGTCTTTATGTAATTGTCAATATAAGGATTTTTAATGCAATTCACTGCACAATACATATAAATTTCCTCAAGATCAAAATCAAGAACTTTATCCAGAACAAATTCTGGAAGATCATAAGTTATACGTTTCATTTGTTCATAACTCACAAGCAAACTAAGTTCATTATGATGCGCAAGGGAAATCAAGTCATCACAATTTTTGGACATGATTGGACCATGAACCAATTTGCATTGGAGATTTAAATGATCACATTCATTGCAAAGTTCACAAGGATGGCAAATAAATTTTAAATTTTCAACACAAGCATCTAGCCTCTCTTGCAACCATTTAGTTTCTAAATACTTATGCCTCTTGCAAAATCTATCCTCCCTATTTGGTGTGTGCTTGCAAGCTCTATGCACTCCACAAAAATTTACATGCTTATAAGAGATATTTTTATCATGACTAGTGCAATCATCATTAGTACTATGGATATTCAAAGAGTTCATACTAACAACATTGCAATCATGCTCATCATTCAAAGATTGTATGCCAAACATTTTATTGCATTCTTCTTCTAACACTTTGGCACAATTATCGGAATCCTTATTTTCACGAAAGACATTAAAAAGATGAAGCATATGTGGTGACCTCAATTCCATTTTTTGTAGTTTTCTTTCATAGACTAAACTAGTGATAAAACAAGAAACTAAAAGATTCGATTGCAGGATCTAAAGATATACCTTCAAGCACTCACCTCCCCGGCAACGGCACCAGAAAAGAGCTCGATGTCTACTACACAACCTTCTTCTTGTAGACGTTGTTGGGCCTCCAAGTGCAGAGGTTTGTAGGACAGTAGAAAATTTCCCTCAAGTGGATGACCTAAGTGAGGGAGTCCGGGATTAGGGGGTCTCCGGACAGCCGGACTATATCCTTTGGCCGGACTGTTAGACTATGAAGATACAAGATTGAAGACTTCGTCTCATGTCCGGATGGGACTCTACTTGGCGTGGAAGGCAAGCTAGGCAATACGGATATGTATATCTCCTCCTTTGTAACCGACCTTGTGAAACCCTAGCCCTTTACGGTGTTTATATAAACCGGAGGGTTTTAGTCCGTAGGACAACAGACAATCATACCATAGGCTACCTTCTAGGGTTTAGCCTCTCCGATCTCGTGGTAGATCAACTCTTGTAATACTCATATCATCAAGAATAAATCAAGTAGGACGTAGGGTTTTACCTCCATCAAGAGGGCCCGAACCTAGGTAAAACATCGTGTCCCTTGCCTCCTATTACCATCCGCCTTAGACGCACAGTTCGGGACCCCCTACCCGAGATCCGCCGGTTTTGACACCGACATTGGTGCTTTCAATGAGAATTCCTCTGTGTCATCGCCGCTTGTCTTGATGGCTCCTACGATCATCGATAGCGATGCAGTCCAGGGTGAGACTTTTCCCCCCGGACAGATCTTTGTGTTCGGCGGCTTCGCACTGCGGGCCAACTCGCTTGGACATATGGAGCAGATTGAAAGTTACGCCCCTGGCCACCAGGTCAGGTTTGGAAGCTTAAACTACACGGCCGATATCCGCGGAGACTTGATCTTCAACGGATTTGAGCCCCTGCCTTGTGCGCCACGCGGTCACGATGAGTATGATTTAGCTCTACCATCGGACCGTATTCAGGAGATCGCACCGGCAGCCGCTCCGACCCTCAATTTAGAGCCAGTTTTGCCATCCGTGGACGGGTGGATAGACCCCATCACGAAGGCCCTATCCTCCGCGGCGATCGAGCCGAATATCGACCTTACCCTTCACGAGAGCCGTGTTGCCAAACTGCCGGATTCTTCTCCGGCCACGGACTCCGAACCGCCTGCACCCGTTCCTATCGAATCCGATTGGGTGCCGATCATGGAGTTTACCTCCGCGGATATTTTTCAGCACTCGCCTTTCGGCGACATACTGAACTCATTAAGGTCTCTCTCCTTGTCAGGAGGATCCTGGCCGAACTACGTCCGGCAGGATTGGGATGCGGATGACGAAGATTTTCGCCGCCCACCCACCACCCACTTACTAGCCACCGTCGATGACTTAACCGACATGCTCGACTTCGACTCCGAAGACATCGACAGTATGGACGACGATGCGGGAGTCGAAGAGGAATCACTGCCCAGAGGGCACTGGACAGCCACCTCATCATACGATATATACATGGTGGACACACCCAAAGAAGGCAATGGCGACGCGACAATGGAGGATGACCCCTCCAAGAAGCAACCCAAGCGTCGGCGTCAGCGGCGCCGCTCTAAGTCCCGCCAAGGCAAAAGTGGTGATACCGGCACCGGAGATAATAGCACTCCAGACAGTGCCGAAGACAACAACAATCCCCTCCAGCAAGATTTAGAGCAGGAGGATGGAGGAGCCAGCTCTCCTGAGAGAGCGGCAGATGGAGAGGCGGAGGATGATAATTACATGCCTCCCTCCGAAGACGAGGCAAGCATCGGCGATGACGAATTCGTCGCGCCAGAGGATCCCGTTGAACAAGAGAGCTTCAAGCACCGGCTTATAGCCACGGCAAATAGCCTTAAGAAAAAGCAGCAGCAGCTTCAAGCTGATCAAGATTTGCTAGCTGACAGATGGACTAAGTCCTGGCGGTCGCGGAGTATAAACTCGAACGCCCCTCCAAGAGTTACCCAAAGTGTAGGTTGCTACCCCGACTGGAGGAGGAAGCACCGAAACCTACATCCCCATGTATGACGCGGCTGATCGGCCACCTCGTGGCCGCGACAGAGAGACATTCCAGCCAAAAGCTCAGCCCGCACCCTGGCGTCATTCAAATAAAAAGGCAGGGGGAAATACGCTAGACCTGCGGGACGTATTGGAGGACAAAGCAAAACATGCAAGATTGATCTATGGATCACGAGGGCGCGCCACTATGCGAGACGATAATCGTCACACCGGATACAGTAAAAGTAAGTCCGGTCGGGCTGAACACAACGGGCAAGACTCATTCGAGCTGCGTTGCGATATAGCCCAGTACAGAGGCGCCGCACACCCATTATGCTTCACAGACGAAGTGATGGATCATCAAATCCCAGAGGGTTTCGAACCCATAAATATAGAATCATACGACAGCACAACAGATCCTGCGGTATGGATCGAGGATTTCCTCCTGCACATCCACATGGCCCGCGGTGATGACCTACATGCCATCAAATACCTCCCACTCAAACTCAAAGGACAGGCTCGGCATTGGCTCAACAGCTTGCCAGTAGAGTCCATTGGCTGTTGGGAAGATCTGGAAGCCGCATTCCTAGACAACTTTCAGGGCACTTATGTGCGACCACCAAATGCCGATGACTTGAGCCACATAATTCAGCAGCCAGAGGAATCGGCCAGGCAATTCTGGACACGGTTCCTAACAAGAAAAATCAAATCATCGACTGTCCGGATGTAGAGGCCCTAGCAGCTTTCAAGCACAACATCCGCGAAGAGTGGCTAGCCCGGCACCTTGGTCAGGAAAAGCCGAAATCTATGGCAGCCCTCACGACACTCATGACCTGCTTTTGTGTGGGAGAAGACAGCTGGCTGGCTCATAGTAATAACATATCAAAGAACCATGGTACTTCGGATACCAAGGACGGCAATGGCAGGTCACGTCGCAACAAACATAAGCGTCACATTAACAGCGACAATACCGAGGATATGGCAGTCAATGCCGGATTCAAAGGCTCTAAACCCGGTCAGCGGAAAAAGCCATTCAAGAGAAGCACTTCGGGCCCGTCCAGTTTGGACCATATACTCGATCGCTCGTGTCAAATACACGGCACCCCCGACAAGCCATCCAACCACGCCAACAGGGACTGTTGGGTGTTCAAGCAGGCCGGCAAGTTAAATGCCGAAAACAAAGATAAGGGGTCACATAGCGATGACGAGGAGGAGCCCCGGCAGCCGAACACCGGAGGACACAAGAGGTTCCCCCCACAAATGTGGACGGTGAACATGATATACGCAACCCACATCCCCAAGGGGGAGCGGAAGCATGCGCTCAGGGACGTATATGCATTGGAGCCAGTCGCCCCAAAGTTCAACCCATGGTCTTCCTGTCCGATCACCTTCGATCACAGGGACCACCCCACTAGTATCCGTCATGGCGGATTCGCCACATTGGTCCTCGACCCAATCGTTGACGGATTTCACCTCACTCGAGTCCTAATGGACGGCAGCAGCAGCGTGAACCTGCTTTATCAGGACACAGTGCACAAAATGGGTATAGACCCCTCAAGGATCAAACCCACCAAAACGACCTTTAAAGGCGTCATACCAGGTGTAGAGGCCCATTGCACAGGCTCAGTAACACTGGAAGTGGTCTTTGGATCTCCGGATAACTTCCGAAGCGAAGAGTTGATCTTCGACATAGTCCCGTTCCGCAGTGGCTATCATGCACTACTAGGGTGAACCGCATTTGCAAGATTCAACGCGGTACCGCATTATGCATATCTCAAGCTCAAGATGCCAGGACCTCGGGGGGTCATCACAGTCAATGGAAACACAGAGCGCTCTCTCCGCATGGAGGAGCACACTGCGGCCCTCGCAGCAGAAGCACAAAGCAGCCTCTTAAGGCAATCCACTAGTTCGGTGATTAAGGACCCGAACACCTTCAAGCGCGCCCGGAGTAATCGGCAACAGGACCGCCTTGCACGTTCCGAGCTCGCATAGCAATGCGGCCCCCACCCCGGTCCCAGCCAACAGCGAAATCTGTGCCACGCGTACATAATTACGCATTAAAAATACCATGGGCACAGGCGGGGAGGGGGCACGACGGCGGCATGCCCCAAGTCGTGGCTTAAACCACACTAGGGGCTTCCTGCTTTGTTGTTTTTCTCTTTCAGGACTTCAATCTCTGGAAACCTTGTCTGGCAGCGTGATTGCCGAACACATGATGCAGCATCCAAGGAGGCAGAAAGCTATGTCACGCCACGGAACTCCCAGGTGGATTACGATAACGAGTGAAATATTTGCTTTAATAATATTCCTCAGCTTGCCCTTGGAAGGGACATGTCAAACAGTCCTACTTTTTGCTTATCGTACTACTTGTATCATTCTGCTTTAACGCACCTTTTTGAATAAAAAATGCATAGCATTAAGACTATTATTGCATTCTTCTTATATATATATATATATATATATATATGTGTGTGTGTGTGTGTGTGTGTGTGTGTGTGTGTGTGTGTGTGTGTGTGTGTGTTCATTTATGATATCCAGCACCCGTACACTCTGGTACGGACAATACGCTAGGGGCTTAAGCATACCCCATAATATGGCGTGAGAAGTCCGAACACTTTCGATAGTGCGGCACCCCGAACTTATAGCATTATATGTATCAGCTTTGAATCATGTCTTGGGTCAATAGTTGGGTTTGCCCGGCTCCCATGTTTTGGTACCTTACGTTCCGCTATATCGGCTAAGGTAGCACTGGGAGAACTACTGCGATTGTGCCCCGGTTCTGCTGGGCTAAGCATCTTTGTAGAGAAAACTAAAACTGACTATCATGATAAGGCGAGAGATTGGTCGCTGTTCGAGAGGTTTCGAGTCCCTAAAGGCTTATGCCGCTTAGAGCGAGGAGTCGGCCCTGTCCGGCTTAAGGCGTGTATCGTGCCCCGAATTCGGCCTTCCGAATACTAGGGGCTTCGCCGAAATTTAAAATTATAGAATTCTATGGCTAAGTGAGAGTGATAACGCATTATAGTCTAATTGCCTTGTTCGTTGTGCTGAGCACCTCCCTCGAAGGACCCAACAATGGGAACAAGAGTGCTCAGGTTTATCCCGAACACCCCAGCACTCGTGGCGTGGGGGCAGAAGCCGACGACTAGCCATCTCTCAGATTTGATAAACAGCCAAACAGAAGGTAATATTTTAAATTCAAACAAGTGTTGCATAGCGCATATGAACAAGTTTTCATAACTATAGGATTACACGAGCGGGTTTACTCGAATATTATATCTTTCGTACACTCGTCCGCTACAAGACGAGCACCCTTCAGGACACCCTCATAGTACATCTCGGGGTGGCGATGCTCCTTGCCCTCCGGTGGCCCTTCCATAATCAGCTTCACGGCGTCCAGCTTGGCCCATTGCACCTTCACACGGGCGAAAGCCCGGCGTGCACCTTCGATGCACACGCACCGCTTGATGACTTCCAGCCATGGGCAGGCATCCACAAGCCGCCTCACCAGGCCGAAGTAGCTGCTGGGAAGGGCGTCGCCAGGCCACATCCGTACTATAAAGCCCTTCATGGCCTGTTCGCCCGCCTTGTGCAACTCGACCAGTTGCTTCAGCTGGTCGCTCAGAGGCATCGGGTGTTCGGTCCCAGTATACTAAGACCAGAACAGCTTCTCCATTGAGCTTCCCTCCTCGGCCTGGTAAAACTGTGCGGCATCCGACACGCTGCGGGGAAAATCTACGAATGCTCCTAGAGAGATCCGGATTTGGGTACGTAACAGGTAATTTACTTTCACATGCTTGCTTTGCATATAGAATGCCTTACCCGCCGCTATCTTCTTCATCGCATCAATCTCCTGGAGGGCCTTTTGGGCTTCGGCCTTGGCACTCTTTGTGCTCTCGAGGGCCGCGGAAAGCTCAGACTCTCGCGTCTTCAAGTCAAGCTCCAATGCCTCGTGCTTCGTCACGAGAGCATGGAGCTCTTGCTGCACCTCGCCTACTCGAGCCTCATGTCTTTCCCGCTCGATGCGCTCCGTGGCCGCTTTGTTTTCGGCCTCGGATAGCGCTTGCTTCAGGGTCGCCACCTCGGTCATGGCCCCTGGCAAATTTATGATGATCCCGTCATTTTGCAATCGCATTCTTTTTACATATCCATATACTAGCTACTACTTAACTTTGTTCTCCTCGAGCTGCCTCTTGGCAAGGCCGAGCTCGTCCTTGGACCCTTTAAGGTCCTGCTTCAGTGCGGCGACCTCCGCAGTCAGTGCGGCAGAGGCCAGCAGCAAAGCCTGCATACACAGATTGACATACTTATATTAGACTCCTGCAATATTGTTTGACCCTCTGTTCGGCTTTTCTTTGTGAACACCGAACAGAGCACCAGGGGCTACTATCTATGCGGTAATATTTTCCCCATATTCCAAAAACTTACCTCAAAGCCTGTTAGAAGGCTGGCACAGGCTTTAGTCAGTCCGCTCTTGGCGGACTGAACCTTCTGGACCATGCACTCATAATAGTGCGGTGCTCTTCATCGATGGAAGTGCTGCGAAGCGCTCCCAGCAGATTGTCTGGTGCCTCTAAATGGATAGAGGTCACTGGCACAGGCGTCTTGCCCCTTTTGGAAGGAGGCTGCCTGCCCGAGTCCGGAACCACTAGGGGTTCCGGCGCGGTGTTCGGCTGAGGGACGAACTCGGAGCCCTCAGGAGCCTTGCTCCCTCTGCTCCCGGAGTCCGGAAGGTCGCCTTGAGGCGCCTCTAGGACTGTCTCCCCTCGACTCGGTGCCTCTTGAGAGAATACCTCGACGTTGTTCGTAGGGCAAGGGGAGGTGGCGGTCAGAAGTGGATCGCTATCCATATCCGACGAGCCCAGGGAGCCGTCCGACTATACGTCGATACGGGCTCGTGGCGGTCTGCATAGTCATAATTCGGCGTTAGGAGAGGCAGTGCGACAAAGGTATGCTATGAGTTACTTTGGCACCCGAATACTTACGACTTTGCCAGGGGCTTGGCCCTGAGCAGCCACTCGTCTTCGCCTTCGGCGGCGGTGGTGGAGTAGTCCGGAAGGAGAGTCCTTCCCTTCTTGGACCCTTCAGCCCCCCGGTTGGGGCGGCCTTCCTTTTCTTGTCTCCCCTGACTGGAGGGGGAGCATCTTCATCTTCCTCCTCATCTTCGGGGGATGAGTGCGTCGCGGAGTTATCGGATGATGAGTCTGATAACACCTGGCGTCGAGAACTCTTTCGGGTTCCCTTGGCCTTCTTGGTCTTCTCCGGCACTTTGTAAGGAGCCGGAGTCAGCATCTCCATCAGGAGAGCGTTCGCAGTGTCTTCGGGCAGAGGGGCTGGACAGTTAACCTGCCCCGACGTCTCCACCCAGTCCTGTCAAAGGCATGGAGCTCAGACCCCGCACATGGTTAAGCTAGGGGAAATAAATATCCTACCGGATGTATAGAACTCACTGAATGCGCTTGGCGCTTCGCCCTTAGCCTGCGGTCCTCGGTGAGGGAGGGAGGGACCTCGGCGCCCTTGAACAGCACCTTCCATATGTCCTTGTGCATCGTGTCAAAGAGCTCGCTCAGATTCTGGTGCTGGGCCGGGTCGAACTCCCACAAGTTGAAGTCCCGTTGTTGGCACGGGAGGATCCAGCGGATGAGCATGACCTGGACTATGTTGACAAGCTTGAGCTTCTTGCCGGCCATATTCTGGATACATTTCTGGAGTCTGTCCAACTCTACCGATGAACCCCAGGATAGGCCCTTCTCTTTCCAGGAGGTGAGCCGCATGGGGATTCTGGATCGAAACTTGGGGGGCAGCCACCCATTTGGCGTCGCGCGGCTCGGTGATGTAGAACCACGCCGATTGCCACCCCTTTATGGTCTCCACGAAGGAGCCTTCAAGCCATATAACGTTGGGCATCTTACCCACCATGGCTCCGCCGCATTCTGCTTGTTGGCCGCCCACCACCTTCGGCTTGATATTTAAGGTCTTTAACCACAGGCCGAAGTGGGGCTAGATGCGGAGGAAAGCCTCACACACGACGATGAACGCCGAAATGTTGAGGACGAAGTTCGGGGCCAGATCATGGAAGTCCAGCCCGTAGTAGAACATGAGACCACAGACGAATGGATGGAGGGGAAACCCCAGTCCACGAAGGAAATGGTGGAGGAAAACTACCCTCTCGTGAGGTTCAGGGGTAGGAACGATCTGCCCCGCGGCGGGCAGTCGATGCGCGATATTCGCGGCCAAGTATCCGGCTCCGTGCAGCTTCTTGATGTATCCCTCCATAATGGAGGAAGCCATCCATTTGCCTCCCGCTCCGGACATGATTGGAGAAGGTTGAGGGGAAGGATGTGGGCTTGGGTGTTGGAGCTCGAGTGCGCAAGAGTGGATGAGCAAGGACGAAGAAGGCGTGGCTAGAAAAAGGTTAAACCTTGTCCCTTTATAGGGGCGGCCGAAACTATGCGCCCCCATTAGCCTGGTAAAACCCTCTTATCCCCCAAGCGCCGTAATCGATGGCGTGGTTGGGTTACCCACGCCCGTATTGATGAGAATCCCGTAATAAGGGGGACACAATCTCTTCTTTGACAAGACGTGTCAAAAAACTGCCTCGCGTTATGTGCGGGGCTAGTTAAAGGAAACGGTTCGAATAATCACCGGGCCATGGCATAATGTCATGTTGCCAAAACGTGTCAGTAGATTAGATTTGTGGAAATATTATTCTCTCTACGGCGGTATGTGGAACTTATTTTTGCAGGGTCGGACACTATCCTTGTATTCAAATTCTTCCGTGGTGTATTCGGAGGAGGAGCCCGCCTTGCAATGTCGAAGACAATACTGCGCGCCGGACTCATCGTCATTGAAGCCTGGTTTAGGGGCTACTGAGGGAGTCCGGGATTAGGGGGTCTCCGGACAACTGGACTATATCCTTTGGCCAGACTGTTAGACTATGAAGATACAAGATTGAAGACTTCGTCTCGTGTCCGGATGGGACTCTACTTGGCGTGGAAGGCAAGCTAGGCAATACGGATATGTATATCTCCTCCTTTGTAACCGACCTTGTGAAACCCTAGTCCTTTCTGGTGTCTATATAAACCGGAGGGTTTTAGTCCGTAGGACAACAGACAATCATACCATAGGCTAGCTTCTAGGGTTTAGCCTCTCCGATCTCGTGGTAGATCAACTCTTGTAATACTCATATCATCAAGAATAAATCAAGCAGGACGTAGGGTTTTACCTCCATCAAGAGGGTCTGAACCTGGGTAAAACATCGTGTCCCCTGCCTCCTGTTACCATCCGCCTTAGACGCACAGTTCGGGACCCCCTACCTGAGATCCGCCGGTTTTGACACCGATACTAAGGTTTATCAATCTGTGGGAGGCGTAGGATGAAGATGGTCTCTCTCAAACAACCCAGCAACCAAATAGCAAAGAGTCTCTTGTGTCCCCAACACACCCAATACAATGGTAAATTGTATAGGTGCACTAGTTCGGCGAAGAGATGGTGATACAAGTGCAATATGGATGGTAGATATAGGTTTTTGTAATCTGAAAACATAAAAACAGCAAGGTAACTAATGATAAAAGTGAGCGAAAACGGTATTGCAATGCGTTGAAACAAGGCCTAGGGTTTATACTTTCACTAGTGCAAGTTCTCTCAACAAGGATAACATAATTAGATCATATAACAATCCCTCAACATGCAACAAAGAGTCACTCCAACCTCACTAATAGCGGAGAACAAACGAAGAGATTATTGTAGGGTACGAAACCACCTCCAAGTTATTCTTTCCGATCAATCCATTAGGCTATTCCTATAAGTGTCACAAACAGCCCTAGAGTTCATAGTAAAATAACACCTTAAGACACAAATCAACCAAAACCCTAATGTCACCTAGAAACTCCAATGTCACCTCAAGTATCCGCGGGTATGATTATACGATATGCATCACACAATCTCAGATTCATCTATTCAACTAACACAAAGAACTTTAAAGAGTGCCCCAAAGTTTCTACCGGAGAGTCAAGACGAAAATGTGTGCTAACCCATATGCATAGATTCCCAAGGTCACGGAACCCGCAAGTTGATCACCAAAACATACATCAAGTGAATCAATAGAATACCCCATTGTCACCACGGGTATCCCACGCAAGACATACATCAAGTGTTCTCAAATCCGTAAAGACTCAATCCGATAAGATAACTTCAAAGGGAAAACTCAATCCATTACAAGAAGGTAGAGGGGGAGAAACATCATAAGATCCAACTATAGTAGCAAAGCTCGTGGTACATCAAGATCGTGCCGAATCAAGAACACGAGAGAGAAAGATCCAACACATAGCTACTGGTACATACCCTCAGCCCCGAGGGTGAACTACTCCCTCCTCGTCATGGAGTGCGTCGGGATGATGAAGATGGCCACCCGTGATGATTCCCCCCCCTCCTGCAGGGTGCCGGAATAGGGTCCTGATTGGTTTTTGGTGGCTATAGAGGCTTGCGGTGGCAGAACTCCCGATCTAGATTTCTTTTCGGGGGTTTCTGTATTTATAGGAATTTTTGGCGTCGGTTTCACGTCAGGGGGGTCTCCGAGTCATCCACGAGGTAGGGGCGCGCCCTCCACCCTCTAGATGGCTGGGGACTCTTCTGGCCCAACTCCTTTACTTCAGGGGCTTCTTTTGGTCCATAAAAAATCCACAAAATTTGGCAGGTCAATTGGACTCTGTTTGATATTCCTTTTCTGTAAAACTTAAAAACAAGGAAAAAACAGAAACTGGCACTGGGCTCTAGGTTAATAGATTAGTCGCAAAAATCATATAAAATAGCATATAAATGCATATAAAACATCCTAGATGGATAATATAATAGCATGGAACAATCAAAAATTATGGATACGTTGGAGACGTATCAAACTGCCCCAAGTATTTGGCTGATAAGAAGGATGACAAAGTGAAAGGTATATTTGATATACATGTTATTGATGTGTACCTTACTAATGCTCGTAGTAGCGCCTGGGTATCTGATAAAGGTTTTGTTGCTCATATTTGCAACTCGAAATAGGGGCTACGGATTAAACGAAGGTTGGCTAAGGACGAGGTGACGATGTGCGTGGAAAATGGTTCCAAAGTCGATGCGATCGTCGTCGGCACACTACCTCTACATCTACCTTCGGGATTAGTTTTAGACCTGAATAATTGTTATTTGGTGCCAGTGTTAAGCATGACCATTATATCTGGATCTTGTTTGATGCGAGATGGTTATTCATTTAAATCAAAGAATAATGGTTGTTCTATTTATATAAGTAATATCTTTTATGGTCATGCACCCTTGATGAGTGGTCTATTTTTATTGAATCTCAATCGTAGTGATACACATATTCATAGTATTGAAGCCAAAATATACAAGTTTAATAATGATAGTGTAACTTATTTGTGGCACTGTGATGTCTACTACACAACCTTCTTCTTGTAGACGTTGTTGGGCCTCCAAGTGCAGAGGTTTGTAGGAGAGTAACAAATTTCCCTCAAGTGGATGACCTAAGGTTTATCAATCTGTGGGAGGCGTAGGATGACGATGGTCTCTCTCAAACAACCCCGCAACCAAATAACAAAGAGTCTCTTGTGTCCCCAACACACCCAGTACAATGGTAAATTGTATAGGTGCACTAGTTCGGCGAAGAGATGGTGATACAAGTGCAATATGGATGGTAGATATAGGTTTTTGTAATCTGAAAATATAAAAACAGCAAGGTAGAAAGTGGTAAAAGTGAGCACAAACGGTATTGCAATGCGTTGAAACAAGGCCTAGGGTTCATACTTTCACTAGTGCAAGTTCTCTCAACAATAATAACATAATTGGATCATATAACTATCCCTCAACATGCAACAAAGAGTCACTCAAAGTCACTAATAGCGGAGAACAAATGAAGAGATTATTATAGGGTACGAAACCACCTCAAAGTTATTCTTTCTGATCGATCTATTCAAGAGTTCGTACTAGAATAACACCTTAAGACACAAATCAACCAAAACCCTGATGTCACCTAGATACTCCAACGTCACCTCAAGTATTTGTGGGTATGATTATACGATATGCATCACACAATATCAGATTCATCTATTCAACCAACACAAAGAACTTCAAAGAGTGCCCCAAAGTTTCTACCGGAGAGTCAAGACAAAAACGTGTGCCAACCCCTATGCGTAAGTTCACGAGGGAAATCGCAAGTTGATCACCAAAACATACATCAAGTGTATCAAGTGATATCCCATTGTCACCACAGATAAGCACATGCAAGACATACATCAAATGTTCTCAAATCCTTAAAGACTCAATCCGATAAGATAACTTCAAAGGGAAAACTCAATTCATCACAAGAAAGTAGAGGGGGAGAAACATCATAAGATCCAACTATAATAGCAAAGCTTGTGATACATAAAGATCATATCACCTCAAGAACACGAGAGAGAGAGAGAGAGAGAGAGATCAAACACATAGCTACTAGTACATACCCTCAGCCCCGAGGGTGAACTACTCCCTCCTTGTCATGGAGAGCGCCGGATTATGAAGATGGCCATCGAAGAGGGATGCCCCCCTCCGGCAGGGTGTCGGAACGGGTCTATATTGGTTTTCGGTGGCTACGGAGGCTTCTGGCGACGGAACTCCCGATCTAGGTTATTTTCTGGAGGTTTCTGTATTTATAGGAATTTTTGGCGTCAGTCTCACGTCAAGGAGGTGCCCGAGTCGTCCACGAGGTAGGCCCACGCGCCCGGGGCGTGGGTGCGCCCCCACCCTCATGGACGGCCTGGGACTGTTCTGGCCCAACTCTTTTACTCCGGGGTCTTCTTTTGGTCCATAAAAAATCATCAAAAATTGGCACGTCAATTGGACTCCATTTGGTATTCCTTTTCTGTAAAACTCAAAAACAAGGAAAAACAGAAACTGGCACTGGGCTCTAGGTTAATAGGTTAGTCCCAAAAATCATATAAAATAGCATATAAAACATCCAAGGTTTATAATATAATAGCATGGAACAATCAAAAATTATAGATACGTAGGAGACATATCAAGCATCCCCAAGCTTAATTCCTCCTCATCCTCGAGTAGGTAAATGATAAAAACAGAATTTTTGATGTGGAATGCTACCTAACATATTTATCCATGTAATTCTTTTTATTGTGGCAAGAATATTCACATTCATAAGATTCAAGAAAAAAGTTTAATATTGACATAAAAATAATAATACTTCAAGCATACTAACAAAGTAATCATGTCTTCTCAAAATAACATGGCCAAAGAAAGCCATCCCTACGAAAGCATATAGTCTAGCTATGCTCTATCTTCAGCACACAAAATATTTAAATCATGCACAACCCCGATGACAAGTCAAGCAATTGTTTCATACTTTTGATGTTCTCAAACTTTTTCAATCTTCACGCAATACATGAGCGTGAGCCTTGGACATAGCACTATAGGTGGAATAGAATGGTGGTTTTGGAGAAGACAAAAAGGAGGAGATAGTCTCACATCAACTAGGCGTATCAACGGGCTATGGATATGCCCATCAATAGATATCAATGTGAGTGAGTAGGGATTGTCATGCAACGGATGCACTATAGCTATAAGTGTATGAAAGCTCAAAAAGAAACTAAGTGGGTGTGCATCCAACTCGCTTGCTCACGAAGACCTAGGGCATTTTGAGGAAGCCCATCATTGGAATATACAAGCCAAGTTCTATAATGAAAGAGTCCCACTAGTATATGAAAGTGACAACATAGGAGACTCTCTATCATGAAGATCATGGTGCTACTTTGAAGCACAAGTGTGGTAAAAGGATAGTAACATTGTCCCTTCTCTCTTTTTCTCTCATATTTTTTTTTGGTTTTTGGGCCTTCTCTTTTTTTATGGCCTCTTTTTTCTCTTTTTTTCGTCCGGAGTCTCATCCCGACTTGTGTGGGAATCATAGTCTCCATCATCCTTTCCTCACATGGGACAATGCTCTAATAATGATGATCATCACACTTTTATTTAGTTACAACTCAAGAATTACAACTCGATACTTAGAACAAAATATGACTCTATGTGAATGCCTTCGGCGGTGTATCGGGATGTGCAATGACTCATGAGTGACATGTATGAAAGAATTATGAACGGTGGCTTTGCCACAAATACGATGTCAACTACATGATCATGCAAAGCAATATGACAATGATGGAGCGTGTCATAATAAACGGAATGGTGGAAAGTTGCATGGCAATATATCTCGGAATGGCTATGGAAATACCATAATAGGTAGGTATGGTGGCTGTTTTGAGGAAGGTATATGGTGGGTGTATGATACCGGCGAAAGGTGCGCGGTATTAGAGAGGCTAGCAATGGTGGAAGGGTGAGAGTGCGTATAATCCATGGACTCAACATTAGTCATAAAGAACTCACATACTTATTGCAAAAATCTATTAGTTATCGAAACGAAGTACTACACGCATGCTCCTAGGGGGATAGATTGGTAGGAAAATACCACCGCTCGTCCCCAGCTGCCACTCATAAGGAAGACAATCAATAAATAAATCATTCTCCGACTTCATCACATAACGGTTCACCATACGTGCATGTTATGGGAATCACAAACTTTAACACAAGTATCTCTCAAATTCACAACTACTCACTAGCATGACTCTAATATTACCATCCTCATATCTCAAAACAATCATAAGGAATCAAACTTCACATAGTATTCAATGCACTTTATATGAAAGTTTTTATTATACCCATCTTGAATGCCTATCATATTAGGACTAATTTCATAACCAAAGCAAATTACCATGCTGTTTAGGACTCTCAAAATAATATAAGTGAATCATGAGAGTTCATCTATTTCTATAAAATAAAACCACCACCATGCTCTAGAAAGATATAAGTGAAGCACTAGAGCAAATGATAAACTACTCCAAAAGATATAAGTGAAGATCAATGAGTGGTCGAATAATTATGCAACTATGTGAAGACTCTCTAACATTTAATAATTTCAGATCTTGGTATTTTATTCAAACAACAAGCAAAACAAAAGAAAATAAAATGACGCTCCAAGCAAAACACATATCATGTGGTGATTAAAAATATAGCTCCAAGTAAAGTTACCGATGAACGAAGACGAAAGAGGGGATGCCTTTCGGGGCATCCCCAAGCTTAGGCTCTTGGTTATCCTTGAATATTACCTTGGGGTGCCTTGGTCATCCCCAAGCTTAGGCTCTTGCCACTCCTTATTCCATAGTCCATCGAATCTTTACCCAAAACTTGAAAACTTCACAACACAAAACTTAACAGAAAACTCGTAAGCTCCGTTAGTATAAGAAAATAAATCACCACTTTTGGTACTGTTGTGAACTCATTATAAATTCATATTGGTGTAATATCTACTGTATTCCAACTTCTCTATGGTTCATACCCTCCGATACTACTCATAGATTCATCAAAATAAGCAAACAACACATAGAAAGCAGAATCTGTCAAAAGCAGAACAGTCTATAGTAATCTGTATCAAACGTATACTTCTGGAACTCATAAAATTCTCAAATAAATAGGTGGACCTGAGGAATTTGTCTATTAATCATCTTCAAAAATAATCAACTTAATATCACTCTCCAGTAAAAAAATGGTAGCTAATCTCGTGAGCGCTAAAGTTTCTGTTTTTTACAGCAAGATCACAAAGACTTCACCCGTCTTCCCAAAGGTTCTACTTGGCACAAACACTAAGTAAAAGCATAAAACCACATCTAAGCAGAGGACAGATGAATTATTTATTACTAAACAGGAACAAAAAGCAAGTAACAAAAATAAAATTGGGTTGTCTCCCAACAAGCGCTATCGTTTAACGCCCCTAGCTAGGCATGATGATTTCAATGATGCTCACATAAAAGACAAGAATTGTAACATAAAGAGAGCATCATGAAGAATATGAGTAGCACATTTAAGTCTAACCCACTTCCTATGCATATGGATTTTGTGAGCAAACAACTTGTGGGAACAAGAATCAACTTGCATAGGAAGGTAAAACAAGGATAACTTCAAGATTTTCAACACATAGAGAGGAAACTTGATATTATTGCAATTCCTACAAGCATATGTTCCTCCCTCATAATAATTTTCAGTAGCATAATGAATAAATTCAACAATATGACCATCACATAAAGCATTCTTTTCATGATATACAAGCATATAAAATTTACTACTCTCCACATAAGCAAGATCCTTCTCATTCGGAATAGTGGGAGTATCATAAGAAACTCGAATACTATAAATTGTTTCCACATTAAAAGAGTAATGTTCAGAAAAAGGGTAATCATAATCATGACAAGTTTTAATATAATCATCACTACTTTTTATAGCATATGTGTTATCACAATAATCATCATAAGTAGCAACTTTGTTCTCATCATAATCAATTGAAACCTCTCCCAGGATAATGGAATCATTACTAAATAAAGTCATGACCTCTCCAAATCCACTTTCATAATTGTCACAATAAGATTCAACACCCTCCAAAATAGTGGGATCATTACTTCCTAAAGTTGACACTCTTCCAAACCCACTTTCATCAATATAAGCATCATAAATAGGAGGCATGCTATCTTCATAATAAATTTGCATATCAAAACTTGGGAGGTTAAATATATCATCTTCATAAAACATAGCATCCCCCAGCTTGGGACAAACATTAATTGCAGCAAATACATTCTCAAACGTGTCATTCTCATCAAACATAGCATCCCCAAGCTTGGGCCTTTTCATATCACAAGCATAATCACTCTCATCATTGATAGTATGGATAGCACCAATAGTATAACAACTATCATCATCACAATGAGTAATATGAGCAACATCATTTGGGAGGGATACCTCTTTACCTTTACTTCTCCGTCTTTTATTTTTCTTCTTCACATTAAGTATGGGTTTATCCCTCTTTTTGGAGATCCTTATTAATGAGATTGGTTGAATAGAAGGCTCTTCATCGTTCCCTGATTCATCATAAGAAATAATAGGAGAATATTGGGAACTCTCTTCCCTTTCATTAGTATTCTCTCCATCTTCTATTTGTTTTCTTGTCTATGTAATTGGCAATATAAGGATTTTCAATGCAGTTCACCGCACAATACATAAAAAATTCTTCCTGATCAAAATCAAGAAATCTATCAAGATTGAATTTTGGAATACCCTCAGTTATACGTTTCATTTCTTCATACCCCAAAAGAAGACTAAGTTCTTTATCATGCTCAAGGGTAATCAAGTTATCACAATTTTTGGACACGATTTGATCATGAAACAAATAGCATTGGAGCTTTAAATGACCATGTTCATTGCAAAGTTCACAAGGATGGCGACAAATATTGAATCTTTCAGCACAATCATCTAGCCTTTATTGCAACCATTTAGTTTCCAAATACTTATGCCTCTTGCAAAATCTATCTTCCCTATTTGGTGTGTGCTTGCAAGCTCTATGTATTCCACAAAAGTTGACATGCTTATAAGAGACATTTTCATCATGACTAGTGCAATCATCATTAGTACTATGGATATTCAAAGAGTTCATACTAATAACATTGCAATCATGCTCATCATTCAAAGAGTTCATACCAAACATTCTAATGCATTCTTCTTCTAACACTTTGGCACAATTATCAGAATCCTTATTTTCATGAAAGATATTAAAAAGATGAAGCATATGAGGTACCCTCAATTCCATTTTTTTGTAGTTTTCTTTTATAAACTGAACTAGTGATAAAACAAGAAACAAAAAGATTCGATTGCAAGATATAAAGATATACCTTCAAGCGCTAACCTCCCAGGCAACGGCGCCAGAAAAGAGCATGATGTCTACTACACAGCCTTCTTCTTGTAGACGTTGTTGGGCCTCCAAGTGCAGAGGTTTGTAGGAGAGTAGCAAATTTCCCTCAAGTGGATGACCTAAGGTTTATCAATCCGTGGGAGGCGTAGGATGAAGATGGTCTCTCTCAAACAACCCCGCAACCAAATAACAAAGAGTCTCTTGTGTCCCCAACACCCCCAATACAGTGGTAAATTGTATAGGTGCACTAGTTCGGCGAAGAGATGGTGATACAAGTGCAATATGTATGGTAGATATAGGTTTTTGTAATCTAAAAATATAAAAACAGAAAGGTAGCAAGTGGTAAAAGTGAGCACAAACGGTATTGCAATGCGTTGAAACAAGGCCTAGGGTTTATACTTTCACTAGTGCAAGTTCTCTCAACAATAATAACATAATTGGATCATATAACTATCCCTCAACATGCAACAAAGAGTCACTACAAAGTCACTAATAGCGGAGAACAAACGAAGATATTATTGTAGGGTACGAAACCACCTCAACTTATTCTTTCTGATCGATCTATTCAATAGTTCGTACTAGAATAACACCTTAAGACACAAATCAACCAAAACCCTAATGTCACCTAGATACTCCAATGTCACCTCAAGTATCCGCGGGTATGATTATACGATATGCATCACACAATCTCAGATTCATCTATTCAACCAACACAAAGAACTTCAAAGAGTGCCCCAAAGTTTCTATCAGAGAGTCAAGACGAAAACGTGTGCCAACCCCTATGCGTAAGTTCAAGAGGGAACTCGCAAGTTGATCACCAAAACATACATCAAGTGGATCACATGATATCCCATTGTCACCACAGATAAGCACATGCAAGACATACATCAAGTGTTCTGAAATCCTTAAAGACTCAATCCGATAAGATAACTTCAAAGGGAAAACTCAATTCATCACAAGAAAGTAGAGGGGAGAAACATCACAAGATCCAACTATAATAGCAAAGCTCGCGATACATAAAGATCGTACCACCTCAAGAACACGAGAGAGAGAGAGAGAGAGAGAGAGAGATCAAACACATAGCTACTAGTACATACCCTCAGCCCCGAGGGTGAACTACTCCCTCCTCGCCATGGAGAGCGCCGGGATGAGGAAGATGGCCACCGGAGAGGGATTCCCCCCTCCGGCTGGGTGCCGGAACGGGTCTAGATTGGTTTTCGGTGGCTACGGAGGCTTCTGGCGGCAGAACTCCCGATCTCGGTTATTTTCTAGAGGTTTTTGTATTTATAGGAATTTTTGGCATCGGTCTCACGTCAAGGAGGTGCCCGAGTCGTCCACGAGGTAGCCCACGTGCCCGGGGGGGTGGGTGCGCCCCCCACCCTCGTGTACGGCCCGGGACTCTTCTGGCCCAACTCTTTTACTCCGGGGTCTTCTTTTGGTCCATAAAAAATCGTCAAAAATTGGCACGTCAATTGGACTCCATTTGGTATTCCTTTTCTGTAAAACTCAAAAACAAGGAAAAAAACAGAAACTGGCGCTGGGCTCTAGGTTAATAGGTTAGTCAAAAAAATCGTAGAAAATAGCATATAAATGCATATAAAACATCCAAGGTTGATAATATAATAGCATGGAACAATCAAAAATTATAGATACGTTGGATACGTATCACACTGTCATTTAGGTCATATTGGTGTAAAGCCCATGAAGAAACTCCAGGCTGATGGGCTTTTGGAATCACTTGATTATGAATCACTTGACACTTGCGAACCATGCCTCATGGGAAAGATAACTAAGACTCCATTCTCCGAAACAATGGAGCGAGCAATAGACTTATTGGAAATAATACATACTGATGTATGCGGTCCGATGAGTGTTGATGCTCGCGGCGGGTATCGTTATTTTCTGACCTTCATAGATGATTTGAGCATATATGGGTATATCTACTTAATGAAACAGAAGTCTGAAACATTTGAAAAGTTCAAAGAATTTCATAGTGAAGTGGAAAATCATCGTAACAAGAAAATAAAGTTTCTACGATCTGATCATGGAGGTGAATATTTGAGTTATGAGTTTGGTCTTCATTTGAAACAATGTGGAATAGTTTCGCAACTCACGCCACGTGGAACACCACAGCGTAATGGTGTGTCTGAACACCGTAACCGCACTTTATTAGATATGGTGCGATCTATGATGTCTCTTACTGATTTACCGCTATCGTTTTGGGGTTATGCTTTAGAGACGGCTGCATTCACGTTAAATAGGGCACCATCGAAATCCGTTGAGACGACGCCATATGAACTGTGGTTTGGCAAGAAACCCAAGTTGCCGTTTCTTAAAGTTTGGGCCTGCGATGCTTATGTGAAAAAGCTTCAACCTGATAAGCTCAAACCCAAATCAGAGAAATTTGGCTTCATAGGATACCCAAAGGAGACTGTTGGGTACACCTTCTATCACAGATCCGAAGGCAAGATATTCGTTGCTAAGAATGGATCCTTTCTACAGAAGGGGTTTCTCTCGAAAGAAGTGAGTGGGAGCAAAATAGAACTTGATGAGGTAATTGTACCTTCTCCCTTATTGGTAAGTAGTTCATCACAGAAATCAGTTCCAGTGATTCCTACACCAATTAGTGAGAAAGCTAATGATGATGATCATGAAACTTCTGATCAAGTTACTACCGAACCTCGTTGGTCAACCAAAGTAAGATCCGCACCAGAGTGGTACGGTAATCCTGTTCTAGAAGTCATGTTACTTGACCATGACGAACCTACGAACTATGAGGAAGCGATGATGAGCCCACATTCCGCGAAATGGCTTGAGGCCATGAAATCTGAGATGGAATCCATGTATGAGAACAAAGTATGGACTTTGGTTGACTTGCCCGATGATGGGCAAGCAATTGAGAATAAATGGATCTTCAAGAAGAAGACTGACGCTGACGATAATGTTACTATCTACAAAGCTCGACTTGTTGCGAAAGGTTTTCGACAAGTTCAAGGAGTTGACTACGATGAGACCTTCTCACATGTAGCGATGCTTAAGTCTGTTCGATTCATGTTAGCAATTTCCGCATTTTATGATTATGAAATTTGGCAAATGGATGTCAAAATTGCATTCCTTAATGGATATCTTAAACAAGAGTTGTATATGATGCAACCAGAAGGTTTTTTCAATCCAAAAGGTGCTAACAAAGTGTGCAAGCTCCAGCGATCTATTTATGGACTGGTGCAAGCCTCTTGGAGTTGGAATATACGCTTTGATAGTGTGATCAAAGCATATGGTTTTATATAGACTTTTGGAGAAGCCTATATTTACAAGAAAGTGAGTGGGAGTGATAGGTCTCCGTCGTATCTATAATTTTTTATTGTTCCATGCCAATATTCTACAACTTTTATATACTTTTGGCAGCTTTTTATACTATTTTTGGGACTAACATATTGATCCAGTGCCCAGTGCCAGTTCCTGTTTGTTGCATGTTTTTTGTTTCACAGAAAACCCATATCAAGCAGAGTCCAAACGGGATAAAACTGATGGAGATTTTTTTGGAATATATGTGATTTTTGGGAAGAAGAATCAACATGAGACGATGCCCGAGGGGGCCACGAGGCAAGGGGCGCGCCCTAGGGGGGTCAGGCGCACCTTGGGCCCTCGTGGCCACCCCGTAAGGCAGTTGGTGCCCTTCTTTCGCCGCAAGAAAGCCAATATCCGGATAGAAATCGTGTTAAAATTTCAGCCCAATCGGAGTTACGGATCTCCGGGAATATAAGAAACGGTGAAAGGCCAGAATCTGAAACGCAGAAACAGAGAGAGACAGAGAGACAGATCCAATCTCGGAGGGGCTCTCGCCCATCCGCCGCCATGGAGGCCATGGACCAGAGGGGAAACCCTTCTCCCATCTAGGGAGAAGGTCAAGGAATAAGAAGAAGAAGGGGGCCCTCTCCCTCTCTCTCCCGGTGGCGCCGGAACGACGCCGAGGCCATCATCGCGACAATGATCTACACCAACACCTCCGTCATCTTCACCAACATCTTCATCACCTTCCCCCATCTATCTACAAAGGTCCACTCTCCCTCAACCCACTTGTCGATGTACAAAAGTAGGGGCTCTCCTTTTGACCCCTTTACTTGTGCGCGGGCGGTCAGAGCCATGTGCCGCGACCACACTTAGCAGGGCAGAGGAGGAAAGCCGGAGAGAAGCCGAAGCACCAAGGCAAACAAGACAACGCCAAGGCCGAGAGCACAAAGAGCAGAGGGACGAAGCAGGTTGCCTCGGCAAGACTCTTGTCGGGGCAGCCTCAGCGGCCCCGACAAGACCCTTGCCGGGGCAGCTCGCCCAACGCTAGCGGAGCGCACCACCCTTGAGCCCACGGTTTCCAACACCATCAACCATGTTGGGCCAGGGCTCGGGAGGCACCTCCATGGTGGCATGCAGATCTTTGTGAAGACAGAGAATGCTCAAGATCAGATGAGGACCAGGAGACGGTGGCCCTCGGCGGGATCCTAGCCGAGGAAGTCCACAAGGCCCCCGGCAAGACCCTTGCCGGGGATGACAGCAAGGCCCCGGCAAGACCCTTGCCGAGGATGATGGCAATGCCACGACAGAGACCCTTGCCGAGGGCATCATCAGGGTCACTACCAGACCCATACCAGCCAAGACTACCGCCGCCGTTCGCATGCAGCTGCCAGCGCAACCAGCTGGGCAGGCACCTGCATGGCAACATGCAGCTTCCAGGCCAAATCAGCAGGCACCTGCGTGGCGGCGTGCGGACCTTCGTGAAGGCCCTACTGTTGGGGATCGTAGCAGAAATTCAAAATTTTCTACGCATCACCAAGATCAATCTATGGAGTAATCTAGCAACGAGGGGAAGGAGAGTGCATCTACATACCCTTGTAGATCGCTAAGCGGAAGCGTTCAAGTGAACGGGGTTGATGGAGTCGTACTCGTCGTGATCCAAATCACCGATGATCCTAGCGCCGAACGGACAGCACCTCCGCGTTCAACACATGTACGGAACGGAGACGTCTCCCACGCCTTGATCCAGCAAGGAGGAGGGAGAGGTTGAGGAAGAGAATCCAACAGCAGCACGACGGCGTGGTGGTGATGGAGCTCGTGGTTCTCCAACAGGGCTTCGCCAAGCACTATGGAGGAGGAGGAGGAGGTGTAGGAGGAGGGAGAGGGCTGCGCCAGGGGAAGGGTCCGGCTGCCCTCTGTCTCCCTCACTATATATAGGGGGAAGGGAGGAGGGGGAGGCGCCCTAGGGATCCCTAGGGGAGGGGCGGCGGCCACAGGGGAAACCCTAGATGGGTTTGGGCGCCCCCACCCCCTAGGAAACTTGCCCCCCAAGCCGGGAGGGGCGGCTGCCCTAGGGGTGGCGCCCCCACCTCTCCTGGTTATGTGACATGGGGTGGGAGGGGCACTCAGCCCCTTAGTGGGCTGATGTGCCCTCTCCCCTTGGCCCATAAGGCCCCCCAACGCTTGTCGGGGCCTCCGAAACCCCTTTCGGACACGCTGGTCATCACCTGGTACTCCCAGAACAATTCCGGACTCCAATACCCTTCGTCCAATATACCGATCTTCACCTCCGGACCATTCCGGAGCTCCTCATCATGTTCGGGATCTCATTTGGGACTCCAAACAACCTTCGGTAACCACATACTATTTCCCATAACAACTCTAGCGTCACCGAACCTTAAGTGTGTAGACCCTACGGGTTCGGGAACCATGTAGACATGACCGAGACAACTCTCTGGCCAATAACCAACAGCGGGATCTGGATACCCATGTTGTCTCCCACATGTTCCACGATGATCTCATCGGATGAACCACGATGTCGAGGATTCAATCAATCCCGTATACAATTCCCTTTGTCCAGCGGTATTGTACTTGCCCGGGATTCGATTGTTGGTATCCGATACCTTGTTCAATCTCGTTACCGGCAAGTCTCTTTACTCGTTCCATAACACATCATCCCGTGATCAACTCCTTGGTCACATTGTGCACATTATGATGATGTCCTACCGAGTGGGCCCAGAGATACCTCTCCATTTACACGGAGTGACAAATCCCAGTCTCGATTCATGCCAACCCAACAGACACTTTCGGAGATACCTGTAGTGTGCCTTTATAGCCACCCAGTTACGTTGTGACGTTTGGCACACCCAAAGCACTCCTACGGTATCCGGGAGTTGCACAATCGCATGGTCTAAGGAAATGATACTTGACATTAGAAAATCTTTAGCAAACGAACTACACGATCTTTGTGCTAGGCTTAGGATTGGGTCTTGTCCATCACATCATTCTCCTAATGATGTGATCCCGTTATCAACGACATCCAATGTCCATGGTTAGGAAACCGTAACCATCTATTGATCAACGAGCTAGTCAACTAGAGGCTTACTAGGGACATGGTGTTGTCTATGTATCCACACATGTATCTGAGTTTCCTATCGATACAATTCTAGCATGGATAATAAACGATTATCATGAACAATGAAATATATAATAATAACTAATTTATTATTGCCTCTAGGGCATATTTCCAACAGTCTCCCACTTACACTAGAGTCAATAATCTAGTTCACATCGCCATGTGATTAACACTCACAGGTCACATCGCCATGTGACCAACATCCAAGAGTCTACTGGACTCAATGATCTAGTTCACATCACTATGTGATAAACACTCAAAGAGTTCTGGGTTTGATCATGTTATGCTTGTGAGAGAGGTTTTAGTCAACGGGTCTTGCCATATTCAGATCCCTATGTATTTCACAAAACTTTATGTCATATCGTAGATGCTGCTACCACGTTCCACTTGGAGCTATTCCAAATTGTTTCTCCATTATACGTATCCGGTATCTCTACTCAGAGCTATCCGGATAGGTGTTAAGCTTGCATCGACGTAACTCTTTACGTCGAACTCTTTATCACCTCCATAACCGAGAAACATTTCCTTATTCCTCTAAGGATAATTTTGACCGCTATCTAGTGATCTACTCCTAGATCACCTTTGTACCCTCTTGCCAAACATGTGGCAAGGCACACATCAGGTGCGGTACTTCTGCATGGCATACCGTATAGAGCCTATGACAAAAGCATAGGGGACGACCTTCGTCCTTTCTCTTTATTCTGCCGTGGTCAAGCTTTGAGTCTTACTCAACTTCACACCTTACAACTCAAGTAAGAACCCCTTCTTTGATTGATCTATTTTGAACTCCTTCAAAAACATGTCAAGGTGTGCGTTCTTTGTAAGTACCATTAGGCGTCTTGATCTATCTCTATAGATCTTGATGCCCAATATGTAAGCAGCTTTATCCAGGTCTTCCTTTGAAAAACACTCTTCAAACAACTGTTTATGCTTTCCAGAAATTCTACATTATTTTGGATCAACAATATGTCATCCACATATACTTATCAGAAATGTTGTAGTGCTCCCACTCACTTTCTTGTAAATACAAGTTTCTAGCAAACATTGTATAAACCTAAAAGCTTTAGTCACTCCATCAAAACATATATTCCAATTCCGAGATGCTTGCTCTAGTCCATAGAAGGATTGCTGGAGCCAGCATACCTTTTAGCATCCTTAGGATCAACAAAACCTTTTATTGTATCACATACATATGAAAACTAGTAAGAAAACTTGTTTTTGACATCCATCTGTAAGATTTCATAATCGAAAAATACAGCTAATGCTATCATGATTCCGACGGACTTAAGCATCGCTACGGGTGAGAAATTCTCATCGTAGTCAACTCCTTGAACTTGTGAAAAGATTCTTTCCCACAAGTCGAGCTTCATAGACGGTAACATTACCGCCCACGTCCGTCTTCTTCTTAAAGATCCATTTATCTCTATGGCTTGCCGATCATCGGGCAAGTCCACCAAAGTCCATACTTTGTTCTGATATATGGATCCTATCTCGGATTTCATGGCTTCTAACCATTTGTCGGAATACGGGCCCACCATCGCTTCTCCATAGATCGTAGGTTCATTGTTGTCTAACAACATGATATCTAAGACAGGATTACCGTACCACTTAGGAGTAGTACATATCCTTGTCGACCTACGAGGTTCGATAGCAACTTGATCCGAAGCTTCATGATCACTATCATTAACTTCCTATTCATTAGACGTAGGCGCCACAGAAAACATCTTTCTGTGTTGCGTCACTCTCTGGTTGAAGTAAAGGTTCGACAACCTCATCAAGTTCTATCTTCCTCCCACTCAATTCTTTCGAGAGAAACTCCTTCTCGAGAAAGGACCTGTTCTTAGCGACAAACAATTTGCCCTTGGATCTGAGATAGAAGGTATACCCAACTGTCACCCTTGGGTATCCTATGAAGATGTGTTTGTCCGCTTTGGGTTCGAGCTTCTCCGGCTGAAGCCTTAAGCATCGCAGCCCCAAACATTAAGAAACGACAACTTTGGTTTCTTGCCAAACCATATTCTTACGACGTCGTCTCAACGGACTTAGATGGTGTCCTATCTAAAGTGAATGCAGCTGTCTCTAACGCATAACCTCAAAATGAAAATGGTAGATTGGTAAGAGACATCATAGATCGCACCATATCTCATAGGGTTCGATTACAACGTCCGGACACACCATTACCTTGTGGTGTTCCAGGTGGCTTCAACTGTGAAACAATTCCACAATGTCTTAAGTCATTGCCAAACTCATAACTCAGAAAATCCCCTTTTGATCAGATCATAGGAACATGATCTTCTTTGTTATGATGATTCTTAACTTCACTCTGAAATCGCTTGAACTTTTCAAACGTTTCAGACTTGTGCTTCATTAAGTAAATATACCTATATCTACTCAAATCATCAGTGAAGATGAGAAAATAGCGATATCCACCGCACGCTTCAATTCTCATTGGATCACACGCATCAGCATGTATGATTTCCAACAAGTCACTTGCCCGTTTCATTGTACCTGAAAACGGGGTCTTAGTCATCCTACCCATGAGGCATGGCTTGCATGTGTCAAGCGATTCAAAATCAAGTGACTCCAAACATCCATCGATATGGAGTTTCTTCATGCATCTTACGCCAATATGACCTAAGTGGCAGTGCCACAAGAAAGTGGTACTATCATTATTAACTCTACATCTTTTGGCGTGAACATGTGTATCACCACGACCGAGATTCAATGAACCATTCACATAGGGTGCATGACCATGAAAGGTATCATTAGTGTAAACAGAATAACCATTATTCTCTAACTTAAATGAATGACCATATTGCAATGAACATGATCTAATCATATTCATGCTCAACGTAGACACCTGATAACACTTATCTAGGTTCAATACTAATCCCGAAGGCAGATGGAGCGTGCGATGGTGATCTCATCAACTTTGGAAACACACACATCGTCACCTCGCCCTCAGCCAGTCTCCGTTTAGTCGTAGCTTTTGCTTCAAGTCACCAATAATAGTAACTGAACCGGTATCCAATACCCAGGTGCTACCAGGAGTACTAGTGAGGTACACATTAATAACACGTATATACTTTGTTGAAGTTTCCAGCCTTCTTATCTACCATGCTTTTGGGGTAATTCCGCTACCAGTGACCATTCCCCTTACAATAGAAGCACTTAGTCTCGGGTTTGGGTTCAACCTCGGGTTCCTTCACTTGAGCGGCAACTGGTTTGCCATCCATATGAAGTTTCCCTTCTAGCCCTTGCCCTTATTGAAACCAGTGGTCTTGTTAAACCATCAACACTTGATGCTCCTGCTTGATTTCTACCTTTTGCGGTCTTAAGCACCGCGAACAGCTCTGAGATCAACTCCATCCCTTGCATGTCATAGTTCATCACGAAGATCTAGTAGCTTAGTGATAGTGTCTAGAGAACTCTATCAATCACTATCTTATCTGGAAGTTTAACTCCCACTTGATTTAAGTGATTGTAGCACCCAGACATTCTGAGCACATGCTCACTAGCTGAGCTATTCTCCTCCATCTTGTTGGCAAAAGAACTTGTCAGAGGTCTCACACCTCTCAACACGGGCATGAGCCTGAAATCCCAATTTCAGCTCTTGGAACATCTCATATGTTCTATGGCGTTCAAAACATCATTGGAATCCCGATTCTAAGCCGTAAAGTATGGTGCACTAAACTATCAAGTAGTCATCAGGATGTGTCTGTCAGGTGTTCACAACATCCACAGACGACGTTGTAGGGGTTTGCACATCGAGCGGTGCATCAAAGACGTAAGCCTTCTGTGTAGCAGTGAGGACACTCCTCGGACTACGGACCTAGTCCGCATCATTGCTTACAATATCTTTCAACTTAATCTTTCTCTAGGAATGTATTGAAACATGGAGCTACAACATGAGCTATTTATCTACAACATATTTGCGAAGACAATTCAGACTATGTTCATCATAATTGAGTTCATCTAATGAACTCCCACTCAGATAGACATCCCTCTAGTCATCTAAGTGAAACATGATCCGAGTCAACTAGGCTGTGTCCGATCATCACGTGAGACAGACTAGTCAACATCGGTGAACATCTTCATGTTGATCGTATCTTCTATACGACTCATGCTCGACCTTTCGGTCTTCCGTGTTCCGAGGCCATGTCTGTACATGCTAGGCTCATCAAGTCAACCTAAGTGTATTGCATGTGTAAATCTGGCTTACACCCGTTGTATTCGAACGTTAGAATCTATCACACCCGATCATCACGTGGTGCTTCGAAACAACGAACCTTCGCAACGGTGCATAGTTAGGGGGAACACTTTCTTGAAATTATTATGAGGGATCATCTTATTTAAGCTACCATCGTTCTAAGCAAAATAAGATGTAAAACATGATAAACATCACATGCAATCAAATAGTGACATGATATGGCCAATATCATTTTGCTCCTTTTGATCTCCATCTTCGGGGCTCCATGATCATCGTTGTCACCGGCATGACACCATGATCTCCATCATCATGATCTCCATCATCGTGTCTTCTTGAAGTTGTCTCGTCATCTATTACTTCTACTACTATGGCTAACGCTTTAGCAATAAAGTAAAGTAATTAGATGATGTTTATGTTGACACGCAGGTCATAAATAAATTAAGACAACTCCTATGGCTCCTGCCAGTTGTCATACTCATCGACATGCAAGTTGTGATTCCTATTACAAGAACATGATCAATCTCATACATCTCATATATCATTCATCACATCCTTTTGGCCATATCACATCATAAGGCATATGCTGCAAAAACAAGTTAGACGTCCTCTAATTGTTGTTGCAAGTTTTTTACGTGGCTGCTATAGGTTTCTAGCAAGAACGTTTCTTACCTGCGCGAAAACCACAACGTGATATGCCAATTTCTATTTACCCTTCATAAGGACCCTTTTCATCGAATCCGATCCGACCAAAGTGGGAGAGACAGACACCCGCTAGCCACCTTATGCAACTAGTGCATGTCAGTCGATGGAACCAGTCTCACGTAAGAGTACGTGTAAGGTCAGTCCGGGCCGCTTCATCCCACGATGCCGCCGAATCAAGATAAGACTAGTAACGGCAAGTAAATTGACAATATCGACGCCCACAACTACTTTGTGTTCTACTCGTGCATAGAAACTACGCATAGACCTAGCTCATAATGCCACTGTTGGGGATCGCATAAGAAATTTAAAATTTTCTACGCATCACCAAGATCAATCTATGGAGTAATCTAGCAACGAGGGGAAGGAGAGTGCATCTACATACCCTTGTAGATCGCTAAGCGGAAGCGTTCAAGTGAACAGGGTTGATGGAGTCGTACTCGTCATGATCCAAATCACCGATGATCCTAGCGCCGAACGGACGGCACCTCCGCGTTCAACACACGTACGGAACGGAGACGTCTCCCACGCCTTGATCCAGCAAGGAGGAGGGAGAGGTTGAGGAAGAGAGTCCAACAGCAGCACGACCGCGTGGTGGTGACGGAGCTCGTGGTTCTCTAGCAGGGCTTCGCCAAGCACTATGGAGGAGGAGGAGGAGGAGGTGTAGGAGGAGGGAGAGGGCTGCGCCAGGGGAAGGGTCCGGCTGCCCTCTGTCTCCCTCACTATATATAGGGGGAAGGGAGGAGGGGGAGGCGCCCTAGGGATCCCTAGGGGAGGGGCGGCGGCCACAGGGGAAACCCTAGATGGGTTTGGGCGCCCCCACCCCCTAGGAAACTTGCCCCCCAAGCCGGGAGGGGTGGCTGCCCTAGGGGTGGCACCCCCACCTCTCCTGGTTACGTGAGATGGGGTGGGAGGGGCGCTCAGCACCTTAGTGGGCTGTTGTGCCCTCTCCCCTTGGCCCATAAGGCCCCCCAACGCTTGTCGGGGCCTCCGAAACCCCTTTCGGACACGCCGGTCATCACCTGGTACCCCCGAAACAATTCCGGACTCCAATACCCTTCGCCCAATATACCGATCTTCACCTCCGGACCATTCCGGAGCTCCTCGTCATGTCCGGGATCTCATCCGGGACTCTGAGCAACCTTCAGTAACCACATACTATTTCCCATAACAACTCTAGCGTCACCGAACCTTAAGTGTGTAGACCCTACGGGTTCGGGAACCATGCAGACATGACCGAGACAACTCTCCGGCCAATAACCAACAGCGGGATCTGGATACCCATGTTGGCTCCCACATGTTCCATGATGATATCATCGGATGAACCACGATGTCGAGGATTCAATCAATCCCGTATACAATTCCCTTTGTCCAGCGGTATTGTACTTGCCCGAGATTCGATCGTCGGTATCCGATACCTTGTTCAATCTCGTTACCGGCAAGTCTCTTTACTCGTTCCATAACACATCATCCCGTGATCAACTCCTTGGTCACATTGTGCACATTATGATGATGTCCTACCGAGTGGGCCCAGAGATACCTCTCCGTTTACACGGAGTGACAAATCCCAGTCTCGATTCGTGCCAACCCAACAGACACTTTTGAAGATACCTATAGTGTGCCTTTATAGCCACCCAGTTATGTTGTGACGTTTGGCACACCCAAAGCATTCCTATGGTATCCAGGAGTTGCACAATCTCATGGTCTAAGGAAATGATACTTGACATTAGAAAAGCTTTAGCAAATGAACTACACGATCTTTGTGCTAGGCTTAGGATTGGGTCTTGTCCATCACATCATTCTCCTAATGATGTGATCCCATTATCAACGACATCCAATGTCCATGGTTAGGAAACCGTAACCATCTATTGATCAACGAGCTAGTCAACTAGAGGCTTACTAGGGACATGGTGTTGTCTATGTATCCACACATGTATCTGAGTTTCCTATCGATACAATTCTAGCATGGATAATAAACGATTATCATTAACAATGAAATATATAATAATAACTAATTTATTATTGCCTCTAGGGCATATTTCCAACACCTACCACCGCGCCACCTCAGCTGCCTGCCTGTCTATATGGCACTGCATGCATCGCTAGCCTGGGCGCGTGTCGAAGCGAGGAGGAGCAGCAACGGATGGGATGGGTCTCGTTCCCGTCCCCGATAAAGCTAAGGGACACCTAAGCGATGCATTAAATGTGTCTTGTCCTGTAATACTGGCGATAAGCTCGCAGTATTGTAGGCCTTTCCACCTCCTGTGTGCCACTGTGGCATCCCCTTTCGACTATAAAAGGAGGCACATGGCATACTGGAGGGGGATTCAGCTCTTTACACAGCCACCGTAGCTAGTTCGAAAGCCCAAGAACACTGAATACATCCACCAAAGCAGGACTAGGGTTTTACGCATCCTCGCGGCCTGAACCTGGGTAAACGATCCTCGTGCTGACTGCTAATCCTGCTATTCTCACGACCCCGTGCCCCGGCAACCATAGTAGGGATTCCTGTGATCCCATAGGTGTTGTTTCCCACCGACATCTTTGGCGCGCCAGGTAGGGGGTCGCGGTTCTGAGAATCTGGTCTAGCAGTTAACCTAGCAGTTCTTCGTCGCCATGGCTCCCAAGAAGAAGGCAGCCATGGCGGTCGGTTCATCGGGAGCCGGACGGCCCGTACCGATGCGGGCGAGCAGCGGGCCGGTCGCGGACAGAACCCGAGGCGCGACCCGCGAGCACCAACATCGCTCTGGTAGTCAGAGCCTGGCGAGCGGCATCGTTCGTGCACAAGGGGACGGGCCACACACTGCGAAATCCAGAGACGGAGCTGGGGCCCCCCGCAGATGACGCGGGACCCTCCGGGGGCGTCACCGTACCACCCGCGGGCGGCGCGGCGACCTCCAAGATGCCCACTCCGGCGCCCACAGCGCGCTCTTCCCAGGTTGTGCGCGATGAGCAGCGCCACCATGCCGGTGACACTGGACGCCACCGTGGGAAGAGTCATGTGCGTCATCCGCGGGACGAAGGAGGCCAGCACGCCCGCCGAAATGCTGGTGAGGACGGCGCACAGCCGTTGGGCCGTGACAGAGCTCCTTCTAACATGGTTAGAAGTCGAAGCGCGCCACGATCCACGCAGCTTTTGCCACCGCCCATGCCAGCAGAAGCCTTGGCACGCGTGCAGCTGCTCCTCGACTCCCCCCCCCCCCCCCCGCCGCGGAGAAGCTCGACGAGTGGAGAGCCACTATCCGGAGCCTCGTCGGCGTCGCCAACAAAGATGAGCCATAGCTGGCGGGGCCCTCGGGCCGGCGCTCCATCGAGCCACTGCATGCTGGCGGTGGAGGGACCGGAGGCGCCGCGGCCACGGTGCACTCTCCTCCTCCTCCACGCCAGCCACCGCGGATGTCGGTCCGTCATGATGACGCTTGTGATGACATTTTCATAGCGTCGTCCGACCCACGGACCCGCCGCGATCAACGCCAGGTTCTTTAGGAACGAGCCCATGAAGACGCTCGAACCACCATCGAGCGCCGGCGCGATACGTGCCACCAGTCAGACAGGCGGGCGGGGCCCGCTATGGACCACCCAGCACCGGGAGGCTCCGGCGGCCTACCTTACAAGGTGGGTTGCCCAGCCTTTACCCGTGAGCTGCGGCAGTTCCAGTGGCCGTCCCACTGCATGTTCAAGCCCGACGTCAGCGAGAAGTACGACGTCAAGACCCACCCGTCAGAGTTCCTCAGCATCTACACCATCGCGATGCAAGCCGCTGGAGCTCGTGATGACAAGGTGCTTGCCAATTACTTCCCGTTGGCCCTGAAACCCAATGTCATGTCTTGGTTGACGCACTTGCCGGTGGATTCCATTTCTTCTTGGTCAGATCTGTGCCACGAGTTTGTTGGTGCCTTCACTGGAGGCCACCAAGCTCATGGCCAGGCGAGTGATTTGCATATAATTCCCTACAAGGAAGGTGAAAACCTGCGCAAGTACATACAGAGGTTCAGCTGAGTGCAATAAAACATCTCGGATGTTCATCCTGCCGCCGTGATCAGCGCATTCCATCATAATGTGCGTAAGCGCAAGATGCGTGAAGAGCTGGCGATGAACAAGGTCAAAGACGTGGCTGAAGTTTACATTCTGACCGATATATGCGCCCGGGCTGAAGAGGGAAGGAAGTACCCCGGCAAAGACGCCGGTGCGGAAACCGACTCTACCGATGAAGACACCGCCGCCCTAACAAAGAAGGGTCGGCATCGCAATAGGAAACGCAAGGACAAGACCGTGCTTGCCGTCAAGGGATCCGGCGACACCAGCGCCGCCAAGAAGGCCAAGGCAGACGACCCCAGCAAGGAGATTGCCGGGTGCGCCACTTGCCGGGCCTTGGCGTCTGCTGACAAAATAGGAGGCTCTGACAAGTAGTACCGCAAGATCCACCGCACCAAGGGACATGACCTCTAGAACTGCCGACAAGTAGAGCTGCTTGCTGAAAAGCAAAAAGCCGAATATGAGAGGCGGGACAAGGAGAAGGGTCGGGATGGTGCCGAAGGATACGGCAAGAAGCGTGGCGGCCAAGGAGGTCGTCGCGGCAAGGATAACCAGCAAGAGAGGCCCGCCCGGGGCCACGACAAGAAGCAGGAAGACGATGATCGTGACGAGGATGACGAGTCCGGTGAGCATGAGTTCCAGAAGGCTACGGGGGCCATGTGCGTCGATGGTGGTGCCTCGCTACACACTTCTCACCGCCAGCTCAAGCAGTGGGCGCGTGAGATTACAGCCGCAGAGCCATGGTTCGATGCTCAGAAGCCACTAAAGTGGTCCAGCATGCCCCTCATCTTTGACGCCGTGGACCACCCTGACCGCACGACTGCGATCGGGTGTTTGATGTTTTTGGTCTCACCAACGATACGCAACCTCAAGGTGAATAAGATGCTGGTTGACGGCGGGGACGACCTGAACTTGATCTCGCCTGTCGTGATCAAAAGGCTGCAAATTCCTGATGGAGAACTTGAGGAAACGGGTATGTTTCAAGGGGTCATCCCGGGGAGGAGCCAGCCGAAGGGGAAGGTCACATGGCCCGTGACGTTTGGAGGTGAGTTGAACTACAGGACGAAGAGGATCGTCTTCGATGTGGCCGAGATCCCCTTGCCCTACAACGGGATCCTCGGCCGCCCGGCACTAGCCAAGTTCATGGCAGCGTCGCACTAGGCCTACAATTCGCTGAAGATGCCTGGGCCGATGACCATCATCACCGTCCCTTCCGACAAGAAGGATGCGCTGATCTGCACTGACCAACTCTATCGAGAAGCAGTTGTAGCAGCTGCCGCCAAGGCACCTGCTCCTGCCGTTGAGGCCCTGGGAGGGAAGAAGAAGACCGGCAAGACCTCTCGCACCCACTCCGGCAAGCGCGCCTCTTCGGAGTGTTGTGCTACTGTCGAGGATGTGCCCGAGAGCTCTACCGGCAAGAGCAAGAAATCCAGAGCTGCACCACCAGAGACCAAGAGGGTATCCGTCAAGGAGGATGGCATGGGAGGGGCTTTGACCATAAGCTCCACCGTCGACGGCAAATAGGAAAGCGCGCCTATCACTTTCCTGCAGGCGAATGTCGATGTGTTTGTGTGGCAAGCATCCGACATCTCCGGCGTTCCTAGGGAAGTGATTGAGCACCACCTTGCTGTCTGTCCCCATGCGCAACCCGTCAAGCAGAAGGTCTGGAAGCAAGCTTTGGAACGACAGGAGTTCATCGTGGAGGAAATCAGGCCCCGGCAAGTACTTTTCCGCCGAACCCCCAGGGACCGTCGGCGAGGGTGTTGCCGTGGGCCCCGAGCTTGCCGAGGAGTGATTGACTCCGGCAGGCCGTCAAGCCCTAGCCGTAGAGACGGACACTCCCATGGCAGAAGAGATGCCTTTGGTCCTTGCCATCGAGCCCCAGGCTCCGGCGTGGGCACAACACACCGTCCGTTTCCTCCAGACAGGGGAACTTCCTGAGGGGCAGGAAGAAGTGGAAAAAGTAGCCCGCTGATCTACCTTGTACTAGTTCGTCGATGACGTCCTGTACAGGAAAAGACCGAACGGTGTGAAATTGAAGTGCATCCCCCGGGAAGAAGGACTGGAGCTGTTGGCAGAGATACACGGAGGCATATGTGGCTCCCACATAGGGTCGAGGGCCCTTGCCGGCAAGGCATTCCGGCAGGGTTTCTTCTGGCCCGCTGCCCTCCAGGATGCAACGGCACTAGTAACCAAGTGTGAAGCGTGTCAGTTCCATTCAAAGAAGCTTCATCAACCAGCTCAAGCCCTTCAAACAATCCCTCTCTCTTGGCCATTCTTGGTCTGGGGGATCGACATATTGGGCCCTTTCCCCCGTGCTGTCGGGGGCTTTGAGTACTTATACGTCGTGATCGACAAGTTCACAAAGTAGCCGGTGGTGGAAGCAGTGAGGAAGGTGACAGCACAGTCAGGCGTCAAGTTCTTCAAGGGGCTAGTCTGCCGTTTTGGTGTGCCAAATAGAGTCATCACCGACAACGGCACGCAGTTCACAAGCCACACCTTCATGCAGTACATCCAAGACCTCGGTAGCAAGGTCTGTTTTGCTTCCGTGGCACACGCTCGGAGCAACGGCCAGGCGGAGACGACAAATGTTGAAGTATTGCGAGGCTTGAGAACGAAGACCTTTGACAGTCTGCACAAGAGCGGAAGGCGCTGGATTGATGAGTTGTCGGCGGTTCTTTGGTCGATCAGGACGACGCCAAATCGAGCCACCAGCCAGACACCTTTTGCCCTAGTATATGGGGCAGAAGTAGTTCTCCCCAGGAACTCATACACGGGCCACCTCGAGTGCTCGCTTATGACGAGCTTGAGCAAGAGCAGTTGCGGCAAGACGACCCGACGCTCCTTGAGGAAGATTGTCTTTGGGCGGCTGTGAGGGCAGCACGCTACCAGCAAGCCTTGCGCCGCTACCATAGCCGCAAGGTTCATGCCCGAAGCTTTGAGGAAGGCGGCCTTGTTCTTCGACGCGTTCAGTCGGCCAAGAATTCCAACAAGTTGATGCCGAAGTGGGAAGGCCCTTATCGGGTAATATGAGTCACCAGGCCCGGCGTAGTCCGCCTGGAGACCGAAGATGCCATCCCAGTGAGCAACTCCTGGAACATCGAGCATCTTCGCAAGTTTTACCCATAAGGCGCGGCTTGCCGGGCTCCCCGGCAAGCCACTTTTTGTACAAGCTTTGCCGACAAGGCATGTAACACTCTGTACAGAGCCAGGCGCAGACCCTGAGCATAAATAAATGAAGCGCTGGCGCCCTAAGTTGTAGCATGCATGCTAGGTTAAGTCTCTCCCTCGGTTAGGGTTGATAGTACTTAGCGGCGACTAACCCCTAGCCTAGAGGTCGAGTGTGCATCTTCCTGTTCTCTTTGGTTCACAGGGCACTTCTGCTGAGCCGCTTGGGAAAAGGAGAACAAGCCAGCGCTCCGGCCCCGACAGGGCAAGGCTGCCGGGAGCTGAAGATACGAGGGACCAACCACGGCAAGCCCAGGGTTGCCGGAGGCTGCGGATTCAGATAAGTCTTTCATCCCCTTGTTGTGCATTTCCGTATAGAATTGGGGTATGTGAAACCTCGTTTGTGTTCTTGAAACCACCATGCTCCCCCTTTTCTGTACCCGAGAGCTACCTCCTGGGTCGGAATTTGGTAGTAGTTGCGGTGGCAAGGAGATGAATGAGGGGCCTAACCCTACTTCACCCCTGCCTCCGCCAAGAGCGCGAGAATGGTCGACTGGAGTAGGGAAACGGCAAGGCCTGTTACCGGGCGACAATGCTTACCTTAAAAATAACAAGGATTCATCCTTGGCATGGGCCTCGCTCACGCGCAAAGAACCCGGCAAGCACCCTTTTCATTAAAAACATCCCATACAGGTACAGTTCATATGGAATTAAAAACATGAGCAAGGGGATAACAAGTCTTAAAATAAACAAGTGCATGCAGGCTTACAAAAAAAGAGATAAGATGCCCGTAATCCCTTCCTTGTCCCTCTCCTCGGAAGGTGGAACAAGAGAGCTGGAGGGCGAAAAGAGCACCTAGGTGAGGTGCGAGAAGAAGAAGGCGCCAAAAGAACGTCCTGGTGCCGGGAGGGAAGCTGGAAGATGAGACAGCGGGTCGACAATACATGACGAAGGCATTGGTGCCCGCGTACTCCGACTTGACGGCCGCCACCCGCGTTCTTCGCCCTATCCAGCCCTCCTACGCCAACCACCCAAGGAGGCCACGGGGAGCACCTCGATGGAGAGCTTGGCGAGGATGGCCCTCGGCAAGGCGCATGGCCGAGGGAGGGGCGGCGCGATCAGTCGGAGTCGGCATCCTGCCGCTCGACTCCCTCGCTGTCACTCACGCTATCCTCCTCCTGACTCCCGCTTGAGGAGGAATCTTCATCGTCGAAGGAGCTCTCCATGCAGCACTTCAAGCGAGTTCTGAGATCTCCGAAGACCTTGACAGAGAGCAGGCTGCCCTCCATTAACTTGAAGTAGAGGACAAGCCTTGCCGTTTGGTTGTGGTTGCCTGTGAACGTCTTCCATCCGCGGTGGAGGCACATGACGTGAGGGGCAGGGAAGTCGACGTCGACCCGCGTGCCGCCATTCCCGCAGCCCTTCATGTGCAACCAAAGGGTCTGGGGAGGATCGAGCTCCATCTCCCGAGCAAAGGCATTAGGGAGACGGTGGCGGCGACTGATACATATCCGTCATATCTATAATTTTTGATTGTTCCATGCCAATATTACCCAACTTTCATATACCTTTTGGCAACTTTTTATATTATTTTTGGGACTAACATATTGATACAGTGCCCAGTGCCAGTTCCTGTCTATTGCATGTTTTTGGTTTCGCGGAATATCCATATCAAACGGAGTCCAAACGGGATAAAAACGGACGGAGCTTATTTTTGGAAAATATGGAAAATTTGGAAGGAAAATCAACGCGAACCAGTGCCCGAGGTGGTCACGAGGCAGCCCCCCCCCCCTAGGGCGCGCCCCCTACCCTCGTGAGCCCACCGTAAGGCGGTTGATGCTCTTCTTTTGCCGCAAGAAAGCTAATATTCGGAAAAAAATCATGGCGAAGGTTTCAGGCCAATCAGAGTTACGGATCTCCATATATATACGAAACGGTGAAACAGAGCCAGAAGAGAACGCAAAACCAGAGAGAAACAAAGAGATAGATCCAATCTCGGAGGGGCTCTCGCCCCTCCCATGCCATGGAGGCCAAGGACCAGAGGGGAAACCCTTCTCCCATCTAGGGAGGAGGTTAAGGAAGAAGGGGGCCCCTCTCCCCCTCTCCTCCGGTGGTGCTGGAACGCCGTCGTGGCCATCATCATCATCACCGCGATCTTCACCAACACCTCCGCCATCTTCACCAACATCTCCATCACCTTCCCCCCTCTATCTACAGCGGTCCACTCTCCCGTAACCCGTTGTACCCTCTACTTGAACATGGTGCTTTATGCTTCATATTATTATCCAATGATGTGTTGCCATCCTATGATGTCTGAGTAGATTTTCGTTGTCCTATTGGTGGTTGATGAATTGCTATGATTGATTTAATTTGCTTGTGGTTATGTTGCTGTCCTTTGGTGCCCATCATATGAGCGCGCGCGTGGATCACACCATAGGTTTAGTTGTATGTTGATAGGACTATGTATTGGAGGGCAAGAGTGACAGAAGCTTCAACCTAGCATAGAAATTGATGCATACGGGATTGAAGGGGGACCAATATATCTTAATGCTATGGTTGGGTTTTTACCTTAATGAACATTAGTAGTTGCGGATGCTTGCTAATAGTTCCAATCATAAGTGCATAGAATTCCAAGACAGGGATGACATGCTAGCAGTGGCCTCTCCCACATAATACTTGCTATCGGTCTAGTAAAGTAGTCAATTGCTTAAGGGACAATTTCACAACTCCTACCACCACTTTTCCACACTCGCTATATTTACTTTAGTTGCTTCTTTACCTTAACAGCCCCTAGTTTTATTTTCGTGCTCTTTACTTTCTTGCAAGCCTTTTCGAAAACACCTACAAAGTACTTCTAGTTTCATACTTGTTCTAGGTAAGGCGAACGTCAAGCGTGCGTAGAGTTGTATCGGTGGTCGATAGAACTTGAGGGAATATTTGTTCTACCTTTAGCTCCTCGTTGGGTTCGACACTATTACTTATCAAAAACTATTGCGATCCCCTATACTTGTGGGTTATCAGCGACGCGGTGGCCGGCGCAGCCTAATGAAGAACTCGGGGGCTGGTCCCGACGTGGTTCTCCGTCGGGGGAGGCATCGCTGGCGGAGGCGAGGCCGATGCGCCGCCCCGTCCTCCTCTCCTCCGGGCGCCACAACGGCCTCGACCTCGCCCCCTCCCCCTTCCTCTCATGGCCGGTTCCGCCGCCACGAGCTCTTGGGAAGGAGGAATGCGTTGGCGAGCAGCGACCCTCGCCGCCACCGTCGAAGGTCCAGCGCTTCCTCTCGCCATGGAAGATGCAAGGAAGAAGCGGAGGTGGAAGGAGACGGATGATGGAAGAGTGTGGAACGCCGCCCCCCCCCCTCCCCTCCTTATAAAGGGGCGGAGTCGGGGCTTGGCCGCCCCACTCGACCAGTTCGGTCATCGGGGGCGCAGGAAATCAGGACCGGCCCGCTGCCCCAATCAGCGATGGCCCGGTTTCCCGCCTCCACCTCCTGCCACCTGCATGAGGGACACGTGGCGAGCGAGCAACATTGAAGGGACAGGCGAGGCGGCCGCTCCCCACCCTGTGATCGTGGGGCGCGGGCGCCTTGAAGGCCACGACCCGAGTCCACCCGAGTAAATGGGTCGTCCCTCCTTTTACGGGGAAGGCGTGATACGTCCATTTTGCATCATGCTTTTATATCGATATTTATCGCATTATGGACTGTTATTTCACTTTATGTCACAATACTTATGGCTATTCTCTCTTATTTTACAAGGTTTACACAAGGAGGGAGAATGCCGGCAGCTGGAATTCTGGTCTGGAAAAGGAGCAAATATTAGAGACCTATTCTGTGCAACTCCAAAAGTCCTGAAACTCCACGGAACGTCTTAAAAGAAATAAAGAAAAATCCGCGCCAAAGATGAAGGTCAGGGGGCCCACACCCTTCTCATGTGGGTGGGGGGCGCCTCCCCCCCCCTAGGGTGCGCCCCCTACCTCGTGGGCCCCCTGGTGGCTCTCCGATACCCATCTTCTCCTATATGAGGTCTTTCGATGAGAAAAAAATAAGAAGGAACTTTTCGGGACGAGACTCCGCCGCCACGAGGCGGAACCTTGGCGGATCCAATCTAGAGCTCCGGCAGAGTTGTTCTGCTGGGGAAACTTCCCTCTCGAAGGGGGAAATCATCACCATCATCATCACCAACGCTCCTCTCATTGGGAGAGGGCAATCTCCATCAACATCTTCACCAACACCATCTCATCTCCAAACCTTAGTTCATCTCTTGTATCCAATTCTTGTCTCAAAGTCCGGGATTGGTGCTAGTAGGTTGCTAGTAGTGTTGATTACTCCTTGTAGTTGATGCTAGTTGGTTTAATTGGTGGAAGATCATATGTTCAGATCCTATATGCATATTATTACCCCTCTGATTATGAACATGAATATGCTTTGTGAGTAATTACGTTCGTTCCTGAGGACAAGGGAGAAGTCTTGCTATGAGTAGTCATGTGAATTTGGTATTCGTTTGATATTTTGATAAGATGTATGTTGTCTAGCCTCTAGTGGTGTTATGTGAACGTCGACTACATAACACTTCACCATTATTTGGGCCTAGAGGAAGGCATTGGGAAGTAATAAGTAGATGATGGGTTGCTAGAGTGACAGAAGCTTAAACCCTAGTTTATGCGTTGCTTCGTAAGGGGCTGATTTGGATCCATATGTTTCATGCTATGGTTAGGTTTACCTTAATACTTTTGTTGTAGTTGCGGATGCTTGCAATAGAGGTTAATCATAAGTGGGATGCTTGTTCAAGTAAGAATAGCACCCAAGCACCGGTCCACCCACATATCAAATTATCAAAGTATCGAACGCGAATCATATGAACGTGATGAAAACTAGCTTGACCATATTCCCATGTGTCCTCGGGAGCGCTTTTCCTATTATAAGAGTTTGTTCCGGCTTGTCCTTTGCTACAAAAGGATTGGGCCATCTTGCTGCACTTTATTTACTTTTGTTACTTGTTGCTCGTTACAATTTATCCCGTCACAAAACTATCTATTACCACTTATTTCAGTACTTGCGGAGAATACCTTGCTGAAAACCGCTTATCATTTCCTTCTGCTCCTCGTTGGGTTCGACACTCTTACTTATCGAAAGGACTACGATAGATCCCCTATACTTGTGGGTCATCAAGGCGTGAGCCGCCTCTTTACCACGATGTGACGCATGCATGCGGAAACCACCCCACGCATGACCCCCACGTCAGGCACGACCATCCATGTCGCGCGTTCAACACGGGTCGTGGGCAAGCGTAGCGGACAAGAAGTTACTACGATAAAATCCGCCCCACCTGGCCATGCACCGTTCTGGGCCTAGCCCAACAACGCGTCGCGCTTATGTATGGCCTAGGCCCGGGGGCTCCTATCGGTGTACAAAAGTATGGGCTCTCCTTTTGACCCCTTTACTTGTGCACGGGCGGTCAGAGCCACGTGCCGTGGCCACACTTAGCAGGGCAGAGGAGGGAAGCCGGAGAGAAGCCAAAGCACCAAGGCAAACAAGACAATGCCAAGGCCGAGAACACAAAGAGTCGAGGGACGAAGCAGGTTCCCCCGACAAGACTCTTGCCGGGGCAGCCTCAGCGGCCCCAACAAGACCCTTGCCGGGGCAGCTCGCCCAACGCCAGCGGAGCGCACCACCCTTGAGCCCATGGTTTCCAACACCATCAACCACGTTGGGCTAGGGCTCGGGAGGCACCTCCATGGTGGCATGAAGATCTTTGTGAAGACAGAGAATACTCAAGATCAGATGAGGACCAGGAGACGGCGGCCCTCGGGGGCATCCTAGCCGAGGAAGTCCACAAGGCCCCCGGCAAGACCCTTGCCAGGGATGACAGCAAGGCCCCCGGCAAGACCCTTCCCGAGGATGACGGCAACGCCATGGCAGAGGCCCTTTCCAGGCCCCCGTCAAGACCCTTGCCGAGGGCATCAGCAGGGCCACTCCCAGACCCGTACCAGCCAAGCCTACCGCCGCCATTCGCATATGCAGCTGCCAGCCCAACCAGCTGGGCAGGCACCTGCGTGGCAACATGCAGCTTCCAGGCCAAATCAGCAGGCACCTGCATGGCGGTGTGCGGACCTTCATGAAGGCCCTACCACCGCGCCACCTCAGCTGACTGCCTATCTACATGGCACTGCATGCATCGCTAGCCTAGGCGTGTGTCGAAGCGAGGAGGAGCGGCGAAGGACGGGACGGGCCTCTTTCCCGTCCCCGATAAAGCTAAGGGGCACCTAAGCGATGCATTAAATGTGTCTTGTCCTGTAATACTGGCGATAAGCTCGCAGTACTGTAGGCCTTTCCACCTCCTGTGTGCCACTTTCGCAGCCCCTTTCGACTATAAAAGGAGGCCCATGGCGTACTGGAGGGGGGTTCGGCTCTTTTGAACTACACAGCCACCGTAGCTAGTTCGAAAGCCCAAGAACACTGAATACATCCACCAAAGCAGGACTAGGGTTTTACGCATCCTCGTGGCCCGAACCTGGGTAAACGATCCTCGTGCTGACTGCTAATCCTGCTCTTCTCACGACCCCGCACCCCGGCAACCGTAGTAGGGATTCTTGTGATCCCATAGGTGTCGTTTCCCACCGACACCGCTGTACCCTATACTTGTTGGTTATCAAGACCTTTTTCTGGCGCCGTTGCCGGGGAGTTATAGCATGGGGTGAATATTCTCGTGTGTGCTTGTTTGCTTTATCACTAAGTAGTTTTTATTTCCTGTTCTAAGTTGTTTTTTATCTTTAGTTATGGATATGGAACACGAAATACCAAAAAATGGTGTACTTTCTACTCATGGAGATGGGGAACCTCCTAAAACCCTCGATGCTCATTATGTGAAAAATATTATGCACAACTTTAATAATCCTAAGAAAACCCCATTCAATTATATAATGGGAGACATGTTGGATCAACGTGAATACTTTAGGGATTATCGCTTGACTCAAAAAGGGAAACTATTATGGGATCAAATCCATATGTTGCATTGGTATGCTCAGCAACTATGCTTGAGATATGATTATACTTGTTGCTCTAGGATGAAGGCTCCACAACTTCCCTTTTCATGCAAATTTAATGATAATGAAACCTTAGCTTCTTATGCTAGAGGTACATATGATTACTATGATGTGGAACGAATAGAAGAATTTGTTGCTTTTAAGGGTGCATGTGAAATTGCATCTTTGTTTAAAGAGTTTGAAGATTTTGATGGTTCAGTTTATAGACCTGAAAATTTAGCTATCCTTAAATATTGCTATGAGAATTATAAATATAATTATGATATTGATGAATTTATTGAGAAATTCTCCGCTGTCCGAGAAGAGACTAATATTTTGCAGGAGTCTATGGAAGAAGGAATTGATGAAACTGTGGGCTCATTGGATGAAAAAGATGATGAGGAGAGCGAAGAACATAAGAGTAACTCTTCAACTCATCCATTGTTTAATTTCCCTTCGAATTTACCAAAGGATGAATGCTATGATGATTGTTATGATCCCGTTGATTCTTTTTAAATATCCCTTTTTGATGATGCTTGCTATGCTTGTGGCCAAGATGCCAGTATGAATTATGCTTATGGAGATGAACTTGCTATAGTTCCTTATGTTAAACATGAAATTTTTGCTATTGCACTCACGCATGATAGTCCTATTATCTTTTTGAATTCTCCCGACTACACTATATCGGAGAAGTTTGCCCTTATTAAGGATTATATTGATGGGTTGCATTTTACCATTGCACATGATAATTTTGATGAATATAATATGCATGTGCTTGCTGCTCCTACTTGCAATTATTATGAGAGAGGAACTACATCTCCACCTCTCCATGTTTCTAATATGATAAAATTGCAAGAAACTGTTTATACTATGCATTGGCCTTTACTATGTGTGCATGAAATGTTCTTTTATGACATGCCGATGCATATGAAGAGAGTTAGAATTTTTTGTTGCATGATATATGTTACTTTGTGCTCACTACTAAATCACAAATCATTGTTAATTAAAATTGGCTTTGATATACCTTGGGATCCGGGTGGATCCATTACTTGAGCACTATATGCCTAGCTTAATGGCTTTAAAGAAAGCGCTGCCAGGGAGACAACCCGGAAGTTTTAGAGAGTCATTTATTTCTATTGTGTGCTTTCATAAAGTTTAAAAACAAGAATAATGTGCCAAGATTTGCCTTTAGGATGTTTACATTGCTTGTTGGTTTGTGCGGTGCAAAACAGAAACTTTGGATGTAGTGCATGATTTTACATTTTTTACCGGAACATCAAACGGTTCTGAAACTTTTTGCATTGTCTTTCTATACAAATTTTCTATTTTTCCTAGATTTTCAAAAAAAATTGAGTACCAGAAGTATGGTGAATGTTCATATTACTACAGATTGTCCTGTTTAAGACATATTCTGTTTTTGATGTATAGTTTGCTTGTTTTGATGAAACTATCGATTTATATCAGTGGATTAAGCCATGGAAAAGTTATATTATAGTAGCTACAATGCAAAAACAAAATATGAATTGGTTGGCAATAGTACTTAGAGTAGTGATTTGTTTTATTATACTAACGGATCTTACCGAGCTTTCTGTTGAGTTTTGTGTGGATGAAGTCATTAAAGATCGAGGAGGTCTCGATATGAGGAGAAGGAGGAGAGACAAGAGCTCAAGCTTGGGGATGCCCAAGCTACCCCGCACCCCAAGTAAATATTCAAGGAGACTCAAGCGTCTAAGCTTGGGGATGCCCCGGAAGGCATCCCATCTTTCTTCAACAAGTATCGGTATGTTTTCGGTTTCGTTTCATTCATGTGATATGTGCAAATCTTGGAGCGTCTTTTGCATTTAGTTTTCACTTTTCTTTGATACACCATGCTGGTATGAGATAGTCCATGGTTGATTTATAGAATGCTCTTTGTACTTCACTTATATCTTTTGAGTATGGCTTTATAGAACGCTTCATGTGCTTCACTTATATCATTTGAAGTTTGGATTGTCTGTTTCAATTCACATAGAAACCCGCTATTTGTAGAATGCTCTTTTGCTTCACTTATATTTGTTAGAGTGTGGGCATATCTTTTTTGGAAAGAATTAAACTCTCTTGCTTCACTTATATCTGTATAGAGAGATGACAGGAATTGGTCATTCACATGGTTAGTGACAAAATCCTACATAAAACTTGTAGATCACATATATGATATGTTTGATTCCTTGCAATAGTTTTGCGATATAAATATGGTGATATTAGAGTCATGCTAGTGGGTAGTTGTGGATTGTATAAATACTTGTGTTGAAGTTTGTGATTCCCGTAGCATGCACGTATGGCGAACCGTTATGTAACGAAGTTGGAGCATGGGGTATTTATTGATTGTCTTCCTTATGAGTGGCGGTCAGGGACGAGCGATGGTATTTTCCTACCAATCTATCCCCCTAGGAGCATGCACATAGTACTTTTTTCAATGACTAATAGATTTTTGCAATAAGTATGTGAGTTATTTATGACTAATGTTGAGTCCATGGATTATACGCACTCTCACCCTTCCATCATTGCTAGCCTCTTCGGTACCGTGCATTGCCCTTTCTCACCTTGAGAGTCGGTGCAAACTTCGCCGGTGCATCCAAAACCCGTGATATGATACGCTCTATCACATATAAGGCTCCTTATATCTTCCTCAAAACAACCACCATACCTACCTGTCATGGCATTTCTATAGCCATTCCGAGATATATTTCCATGCAAATCCATCATCATCATCATCATCATATACACGACTTGAGCATTTATTGTCATATTGCTTTGCATGATCGTAAGATAGCTAGCATGATGTTTTCATGGCTTGTCCGTTTTTTGATGTCATTGCTACGCTAGATCATTGCACATCCCGGTACACCACTAGAGACATTCATATAGAGTCATATCTTTGTTCTAGTATCGAGTTGTAATATTGAGTAGATAATCATAAAAGTGTGATGATAATCATTATTAGAACACTGTCCCATGTGAGGTTATCAAAATAAAAGTGGCCAAAGAAGCCCCCCCCCCCCAAAAAAAAAAGAGAGAGGCCAAAGAAGCCTAGAAAAGAAAAAGAGAGAGAAAAAAAATAAAAAATGAGAGAAAAGAGAGAAGGGACAATGTTACTATCCTTTTACCACACTTGTGCTTCAGAGTAACACCATGTTCTTATATAGAGAGTCTCTTGAGTTATCACTTTCATATACTAGTGGGAATTTTCATTATAGAACTTGGCTTGTATATTCCAACGATGGGCTTCCTCGAATGCCCTAGGTCTTCATGAGCAAGCAAGTTGGATGCACACCCACTTAGTTTCAGTTTGAGCTTTCATACACTTATAGCTCTTAGTGCCTTCGTTGCATGGCAATCCCTACTCCTCGCATTGACATCAATTGATGGGCATCTCCATAGCCCGTTGATTAGCCGCGTCGATGTGAGACTTTCTCCTTTTTGTCTTCTCCACACAACCTCCGCCATCATATTCTATTCCACCTATAGTGCTATGTCCATGGCTCACGCTCATGTATTGCGTGAAAGTTGAAAAGGTTTAAGAACGTCAAAAGTATGAAACAATTGCTTGGGTTGTCATCGGGGTTGTGCTTGATTTGAATATTTTGTGTGGTGAAGATGGAGCATAGCCAGACCATATGATTTTGTAGGGATAACTTTCTTTTGCCATGTTATTTTGAAACGACATGATTGCTTTATTAGTATGCTTGAAGTATTATTGTCTTAATGTCAAATGATAGACTATTGCTTTGAATCACTCGTGCCTTAATATTCATGCCATGATTAGATTACATGATCAAGATTATGCTAGGTAGCATTCCACATCAAAAATTATCTTTTTTTATCATTTACCTACTCGAGGACGAGCATGAATTAAGCTTGGGGATGTTGATATGTCTCCGTCGTATCTATAATTTTTGATTGTTCCATGCCAATATTCTACAACTTTTATATACTTTTGGCAACTTTTTATACTATTTTTGGGACTAACATATTGATCTAGTGCCCAGTGCCAGTTCCTGTTTGTTGCATGTTTTTTGTTTCACGGAAAATCCATATCAAACAGAGTCCAAACGGGATAAAAACTGACGTACATTTTTTTGGAATATATCTGATTTTTGGGAAGAAGAATCGACGTGAGACAATGCCCGGGGGGCTATGAGACAGGGGGCGTGCCCTGGGCCCTCGTGGCCACCCCGCAAGGCGGTTGGTGCCCTTCTTTCGCCGCAAGAAAGCCAATATCTGGATAGAAATCGTGTTAAAATTTCAGCCCAATCGGAGCTACGGATCTTCGGGAATATAAGAAACGGTGAAAGGCCAGAATATGAAACGCAGAAACAGAGAGAGACAGAGAGACAGATCCAATCTCGGAGGGACTCTCACCCCTCCGCCACCATGGAGGCCATGGACCAGAGGGGAAACCCTTCTCCCATCTAGGGAGAAGGTCAAGGAAGGATAAGAAGAAGGGGGCCCTCTCCCCCTCTCACACGGTGGCGCCGGAATGCTGCCGGGGCCATCATCGCGACAATGATCTACACCAACACCTTCGTCATCTTCACCAACATCTTCATCACCTTCCCCCATCTATCTACAGTGGTCCACTCTCCCTCAACCCGATGTACCCTATACTTGTGGGTTATCAGGGAGCTCTGTAGCATTTCTGATATTATATGTGGATGACATATTGTTGATCGGAAATGATACTGAATTTCTGAATGGCATAAAAGGATACTTGAATAATAATTTTTCAATGAAAGACCTCGGTGAAGCTGCTTATATATTGGGCATCAAGATCTATAGAGATAGATCAAGACGCTTAATTAGACTTTCACAAAGCACATACCTTGATAAAGTTTGGAAGAAGTTCAAAATGGATCAGTCAAATAAAGGGTTCTTGCCTGTGTTACAAGGTGTTAAATCGAGTCAGACTCAATGCCCAACCACTGCAGAAGATAGAGAGAAAATGAAAGTCATTCCCTATGCCTCGACCATAGGTTCTATCATGTATGCAATGCTATGTGCCAGACCTGATGTGTGCCTTGCTATTAGTTTAGCAGGGAGGTACCAAAGTAATCCAGGAGTGGATCACTGGACAACGGTCAAGAACATCCTGAAATACCTAAAAAGTACTAAGGATATGTTTCTCATTTATGGAGGTGACAAAGAGCTTGTCGTAAATAGTTACGTCGATGCAAGCTTTGACACTGATCCGGATGACTCTAAGTCACAAACCGGATACGTATTTATATTGAATGGTGGAGTTGTCCGTCGGTGCAGTTCCAAGCAGAGCGTCGTGGTGGGATCTACGTGTGAAGCAGAGTACATAACTGCTTTGGAAGCAGCAAATGAAGGAGTCTGGATGAAGGAGTTCATATCTGATCTAGGTGTAATACCTAGTGCATCGGGTCCAATGAAAATCTTTTGTGACAATACTGGTGCAATTGCCTTGGCAAAGGAATCCAGATTTCACAAGAGAACCAAACACATCAAGAGATGCTTTAATTCCGTCTGCGATCAAGTCAAGGAGGGAGACATAGAGATTTGCAAGATACATACGGATCTGAATGCTGCATACCCGTTGACTAAGCCTCTCTCACGAGCAAAACATGGTCAACACCAAGACTCCATGGGTGTTATAATCATTACTATGTAATCTAGATTATTGACTCTAGTGCAAGTGGGAGACTGAAGGAAATATGCCCTGGAGGCAATAATAAAGTTGTTATTTATATTTCCTTATATCATGATAAATGTTTATTATTCATGCTAGAATTGTATTAACCGGAAACTTAGTACATGTGTGGATACATAGACAAACAGAGTGTCCCTAGTATGCCTCTACTTGACTAGCTCATTTATCTAAGATGGTTAAGTTTCCTAGCCATAGACATGTGTTTGTCATTTGATGAATGGGATCACATCATTAGAGAATGATGTGATGGACAAGATCCATCTGTTAGCTTAGCATAATGATCGTTTAGTTTTTCTGCTATTGCTTTCTTCATGACTTATACATGTTCCTCAGACTATGAGATTATGCAACTCCCAAATACCGGAGGAACACCTTGTGTGCTATCAAACATCACAACGTAACTGGGTGATTATAAAGATGCTCTACAGGTGTCTCCGATGGTGTTTGTTGAGTTGGCATAGATCGAGATTAGGATTTGTCACTCCGTGTATCGGAGAGGTATCTCTGGGCCCTCTCGGTAATGCATGTCACTATGAGCCATGCAAGCAATGTAACTAAAGAGCTAGTTATGGGATGATGCATTACGGAACGAGTAAAGAGACTTGCCGGTAACGAGATTGAACTAGGTATGATGACATCGACGATCGAATCTCGGGCAAGTAACATACTGATGACAAAGGGAACAACGTATATTGTTATGCGGTTTGACCGATAAAGATCTTTGTAGAATATGTAGGAGCCAATATGAGCATCCAGGTTCCACTATTGGTTATTGACCCGAGATGTGTCTTGGTCATGTCTACATAGTTCTCGAACCCGTAGGGTCCTCACGCTTAACATTCGATGATGATTTGTATTATGAGTCATGCAATTTGATGACCGAAGTTTGTTCGGAGTCCCGGATGAGATCACAGACATGACGAGGAGTCTCGAAATGGTCGAGACATAAAGATTGATATATTGGACAATGTTATTCGGACACCGGACGAGTTCCGACAGGTACCGGATAATTATCGGAGTGCTGGAGGCTTATCGGAACCCCCCGGGGGAACTAATGGGCCTCTATGGGCCTTAGTGGAAGAGAGGAAGGGCCAGGAGGGGCTGGCCACGCCCCTGGATCCGAATTGGACTAGGGGAAGGGGGCAGCGCCCCCCCCCTTCCTTCCCTTCCCTCTCTCCCTTCCTTCTTCCCCCTCTTCCTTAGGTGGAAACCTACTAGGACTTGGAGTCCTAGTAGGATTCCCCTCTCCTAGCGCACCCTAGGAGGGCCGGCCGGCCGGCATCCCTCCCCTCCTTTATATACGGGGGCAGGGGCACCCTAGAACACACAAGTTTCTCTTAACTGTGTGCGGTGCCCCCCTCCACAGTTACACACCTCAGTCATATCGTCGTAGTGCTAAGGCGAAGCCCTGCGTCGGTAACTTCATCATCACCATCACCACGCCATCGTGCCGACGGTCGCCACGCCGGCCGACCTGTTCGCCAACTTTGTGCGGGACCCCAAGCGGATGCACACTAGTGGGAGCAGCACCTCGTCGTCCTCCTCTCTCGGTGGGGGCGCCAGGAGCTCTGTGGTGGAGGTTGCTCCGCCGGTTGCGGCTTTGGCAACCGCGCCCGCTCTGCCGGTCGCCGTGGTCGACACGTAGGAGGCCAGGATTCGGCTAGTGCACGCGCTACTGGCGTGTGCGGAGGCCGTCCAGCAGGAGAACCTCTCGGCCGCGGAGGCCCTCGGCTGCATCTACCGCTTCCGCCTGCATACGGACAACTCCCTCCTCGTTGTCGCCTTCGCCGACCTCCTCACCAGCGTCGGCCCCCCGCAACCGGACGAGACCGACGCCTTGCAGCAGGTGGCCTGGAAGCTCGCCCAGTTCGCGCACACCATCTACGTCAACTTCAAGTACCGCGGCCTCATTGCCGCCACGCTAGCAGACCTGGAGTCGTTCATGCTGCAGCCGAAGCGCGACAGAGCGGGCAGGACGGGTTGGCCCGAAGCCACGGGTCGTCACAGCTGGATGGAAGGCATGGCGACACGCCGGCAGGAGGGCGAGGTCATCGTCGCCACAGAACACGCACTGGCACACGACGCAGTCCCTGGACGACCTGGGCAGCGCGGCGAGGGACGACGAAGCGGCTGCGCCGGAGCTAGGTGCGTCCACGACCACGAGCCGGGCGCGGCCACGGTGCCGTGCGTGGAGGAGTCTAGGTGCCGAGCGCGCCCATGGTCGCCAGGAGCTGGCGGTGGACATGATGGGCAGAGGAACCTCCAGCACGCTCAACGTGTTTGACGAAATAAGATGCCAAACCTGGTGGGTGTTAAGCTTTGTTGTTAACTCCTAATCATATGCATGTATGCAACCAAACGCCGTATGAAAATTGCATCTCGATGACAAGACCCCCAATGCAGGCAACCAATCAACCGGTCATCTATGTTTTTGGCCCTGTTTTTCCTTACCCAGGCCCTGCTCAGCCTAGCTCGTTTTTGCTCTCCTAGCCAGGCCCGATGGAGAAACTAACCAAACATGCCCGTAGTACAACCGCCCAGCCATGTACTAATTCATTTGGGATCCTGATATTAATCCATAGCGGTGAACGAGAGGCATCCGATTTTGCCTCCGAAATATAGCAAACCAAGAACAGACAACCCAATCCACGCGGGTGGAAATGATGCATGGGAAGGAATAAGAGTGTAATGCCCCGAGACCGATGCGCCAGGTGTCTTCCAGTTATTCGTTGTCTTTACCATGTCATTTGCTTGCGTGTTGCATCTTGCCATGTCATCATGTGCATTGCATCATCATGTTTTCAAAACTTGCATCCGTCCGGGTTTCCCCCAGTTCTTTTCGTTGTCCATTCTGAGCCCAGACACACTTGCACGCGCCCGCGGCATGTCTGAAATATTATTTTATAAGTGGCTGGAAAATGTTCTCGAAATGGGTTGGAAGTTGGCATGCGGTGTTGTTTTGTTGTCAGTAGACTGCCTGCCAAATTTCATCGCATTCGGAGTCCGTTTGATGCCCCAACGGATAACTATATCGACAATATAGTCGGTCAAATCGTCGGACGTTTTCGGTCTCCGGAAACTACTGTCGGGCCTCTCTCTCTCTTCTCTCCCCTCAGCCCGAGGCCTTCTACACAGCCCACCAGCAACCCTCCTACTCCCCCTCCACTCCGAACCGTCCGATAGCGATCGAACGGCTCCGAAACGGAGCAAAAACCCCAACCCTAGACCCCTGCCTATAAAAGGAAGGACCCCTTCCATTTTTGGCAGCCGCCAGCCCCTTCCCTTGTTTTCAGCGCGCCGCCGCCACTTGTCACCTTCCAGCCGCCGCCTTCCACCTCAATTTCTGGCGCCGGCCACCCCTGCATAGCCACTTGGCGCGCCATGTGTGGTTAGCCGCCATCTGAGCGTCGCCCTCCACCAATCCTACGCAGTCGTGTCGCGCCCCGGATTCCCCAGCACCGTCGCGGCCCGCAGAAGCCCACAGCCGACCCGCCCCAGACCGAATCTGGGCCCAACCGCGCCCCGAGCTGCGAGAGCCCCGTGCCCGAGCTTCCCTGCGTCGGCGCCTCTCTGCCCCTTCACCGTCCGTCCTCGCCGCCCTGCACTCGTCGGCCACCGGAGCCTCGCCGCCGGCGAGCACTTCGACAGCAAGCCAGTGCCGCCCTCGCCTACCTCTCTCTCCCTTCCTGTTCTCCTTCCTCTCCTCACCAGCTCTCTCCCTCCCTCTGTTGCCACAGGAAACCGCCGCCGCCGCCATGGACGAGCTCCACCTCGCCGGATCCCGCATCCCCGAGCGCCGTCGACCACCTCTGTCACCGGATCTGGAACACCCGTCCTTGGATCCATCCATCCCCATCGTCCTCCGGCTCCCTACACGTCGCGCCGCCGTCCCCATCGCTGGCAGCCGCCGCGCCATGCTCCTGCCTCTGCTCGAGCAGAGGAGGACAAGTGCTTCCCTACTGGGCCACCTTCCTCGCGCGCATGTGGGCCGACCACGTCCAAGGCTAGCGTGCCCTGCCAGGCCGCCTCCTCCATAGATTCGGGCCAAGCCCATGGTGAGAACCCCCCTTCAGATCTCTATGCGGTTGGGCCAGCTAGATTCGGCCCATGTCACATTTTTTTCCGTTCTGCGATTTGTCCATTTATCCAGGGAAAACCAGTTTTGCAGTTTAGTCCCTATAATCATGCATCTAATAACTTCTCGCCCATGCATCGGAATTAAACAACTTATATATGAAACTTATTTAGAATTTTGTCAAGATTCATAATATCCAACTTTCATCCATGTTTGAAATGTTTAAAATGTTGTTTGGTTAAATTTGCTCCTATGCCATGTTAAAATGCTTTATTTCATAACTAAATAACTGTAACTCCGAATTTAATAATCTTTATATGTAAATGGGGTGGAAAAATGCCTAGTTTAACATGGTGCTCCATCTATCATGGTTAACAACTCTAAAATTATGTTTAGGGCAGAACAGTACCAAACCTAATATATGCATATGAGGAGTTTCCGGACTTGTTGTTTTGTTGTTCCGGCCTCATTTAAACTTGCCTAGATTAGATAGTTTCATCATGCTTCACCTCTTGCCATGCTAACAACATTTAATCTTGTTGGGTACATAAACGAGAGAGAACTAAATAAGTCATGTGGTGTTTTCTTCAATATGCAACTCCGTTGTATAATGAGCTCCACTTAATTTGTAGGATTGTTTGTGCACTTTGCCATGCCATGCCTCATTAAACCGGACATGCATCATACTTGTTTGCGCATCGTGACATACTTATGTGGTGGTTGTTTACTATGTTGTTTGCTTTCTTTCCGGTGTACTTCGTCTCGGTAATCCGGTAACATCGTGTTGTGAGGAGTCGTTCGAGTACGTCCGTTTGTCTTCTTCATGGACTTGTTCTTCTTCCTTGCGGGATTTCAGGCAAGATGACCATACCCTCGAAATCACTTCTATCTTTGCTTGCTAGTTGCTCGCTCTTTTGCTATGCCTATGCTGCGATACCTACCACTTGCTTATCATGCCTCCCATATTGTTGAAACAAGCCTCTAACCCACCTTGTCCTAGCAAACCGTTGTTTGGCTATGTTACCGCTTTGCTCAGGCCCTCTTATAGCGTTGTTAGTTGCAGGTGAAGATTGGAGCTTGTTCCATGTTGGAACATGGATATTTTTGTTGGGATATCACAATATCTCTTATTTAATTAATGCATATATATACTTGGTAAAGGGTGGAAGGCTCGGCCTTATGCCTGGTGTTTTGTTCCACTCTTGCCGCCCTAGTTTCCGTCATATCGGTGTTATGTTCCCGGATTTTGCGTTCCTTACACGGTTGGGTTATAATGGAAACCCCTTGACAGCTTGCCTTGAATAAAACTCCTCCAGCAATGCCCAACCTTGGTTTTACCATTTGCCTCCTAGCCTTTTCTTTCCCTTGGGTTCTGCAGACTCAAGGGTCATCATTATTTTAACCCCCCGGGGCCAGTGCTCCTCTGAGTGTTGGTCCAACCTGTCAGCCGCCGGTGGCCACCAGGGGCAACTCTGGGCTGGCCTACCGGAAGTTTGGACAATCTGAGTGTGCCCTGAGAACGAGATATGTGCAACTCCTATCGGGATTTGTCGGCACATTCGGGCGGTGTTGCTGGACTTGTTTTACCATTGTCGAGGATGTCTTGTAACCTGGATGCCGAGCCTGATCGGATTGTCTTGGGAGAAGGAATATCCTTCGTTGATCGTGAGAGCTTGTGATGGGCTAAGTTGGGACACCCCTGCAGGGATTTGAACTTTCGAAAGCCGTGCCAGCGGTTATGGGCAGATGGGAATTTGTTAATGTCCGGTTGTAGAAAACCTGAAGTTGACCTTAATTAAAATACATCAACCGCATGTGTAACCGTGATGGTCTCTTCTCGGCGGAGTCCGGGAAGTGAACACGGTGTTGGAGTTATGCTTGACGTAGGTTGTTCTAGGATCACTTCTTGATCATAGTTGTTCGACCGTGCTTTTGCTTTCTCTTCTCGCTCTCATTTGCATATGTTAGCCACCATATATGCTAGTCGCTTGCTGCAGCTCCACCTCATACCTTTTACCCTACCTATAAGCTTAAATAGTCTTGATCGCGAGGGTGTGAGATTGTTGAGTCCCCGTGACTCACAGATACTTCCAAAACCAGTTTGCAGGTGCCGTTGAATCGTGCAGATGACGCAACCAAGCTCAAGGAGGAGCTCGATGAAGATCCCGTTCTTTGTGTTGTTCCATTTCCAATTGATCAGTAGTGGAGCCCAATCGGGTCGATCAGGGATCTGTGTAGCTTTTGGGGTAGTCTTCTTTTATTTTGGTTCCGTAGTCGGACCATGATTGTATCTGGATGATGTAATGCTTTATTCTTGTATTGTGTGAAGTGGCGATTGTAAGCCAACTATGTATCTCTGTCCCTTATGTATTACATGGGTTGTGTGAAGATTACCTCACTTGCGACATTGCTTTCAATGCGGTTATGCCTCTAAGTCGTGCTTTGACACGTGGGAGATATAGCCGCATCGAGGGCGTGACAAGTTGGTATCAGAGCCTTTCCCGACCTTAGGAGCCCCCTGCTTGATCGAATCGTTGGTGTTGTTGAGTCTAGAAAAATGTTTTGAGTCATTTAGGAATTATATATCGGAGAGTTAGGAATTCTTTTTAGTCCCCAGTCCCTTCATCGCTCTGGTAAGGCATCCTGACGTAGAGTTTTGACTCTTCTCTTCTCAAATTTCACTAAAAAAAAAATTTAGGATCACGCGGGTATCTTGGAATCGTTCCGATCGATTTGTGACGAGAACATTGTTCTTGGTGCCTCCTGACATTTAGGGGTTGTGGCAGTGTCTCGGGGAGTTGAGCTCCGAGGTGTTGTCGTCACAATTTTATCGTTGTAGTTCTGGAATACCTGAGTTTAGTTTCGCCGACATCGAAAATCTCTTTTATGCAGTTGTTGGTGAGATAACCTCGACGCCACCCAGTACTGGGGCGGGAGTTCGGGAGTATTGCCATAACTCATATAACGGATGCTTTTCGAAGGTTGAGGTAAACGATTTCCAAAGGTTTCTTGGTTATGTGTTGAAGGATAGATACAGCTGGATGTAGGATTTGTTAGTTTGAGTGAGATATTATGCTTCCCTTGTATGCCCAACACCTGATTGCATAACCGGAAAGTTTCGGAAGTTTATAAGTGGAAATTCAAGTAGCTCTTAGGATATCTTTCCGACAGATGTATGATATGAAATTGGGGTTCGACGTCTAGTGGTCCGCCTATCCACGGTTGGTTTTACAGTGGTCTCGTTGTGTCTTAAAGAGTCCTTGGCTATGTCGACTCGGGGACGCTTCGTATGTCATGTGCACTGCCTTGTACATGATGGTGTTGTACGATCGAGCCCGTGTAGGCCCCACCACAAAAACTTTGGACAAAATCTCTATCATATGTTTGTTTCGGCTTATTCTACAAGCCAATCCTTTGTTTTGTTTTGAGTTGTGGTATTCGAGTTGCTTCGAAGTCAAGTGTTGATTCCATACCTTTCCTAAACGGTGTTCTCATACTCCAATGTGAATACTAATCCTCATGATAGTCGAGATTGTTATGCCAATCCTTTTCAACCGGTGTGTCTCTCTTCAAGTGGATCCGATCACTTCAACATTCGCAAGATCAATTATCATCTCTTCTCAACGGCGTTTGTTTCATCCGTTCCAAGTTGTCTTTGTTTTCCCACCCTCCCACCCTTGCTCTTCTTGAAGGATTCAGATTTTCTTCATCAAGTATCCACTTGATTCATGTGAACTTTCTTCTTTCCTTGCATTCAATGGTTGTATCCGATGATTCTCATGAAGATTCTAACGGAGCTTTTAGTTCATCATTCTTCGTTCTTTTTCTTCTCCGGTGGATCCAATTCAAGCTTTCAGTGTTGATCATATTCTTTTCCTTGTTTCAATGCTTTTTCATGCCGGTGCACCTCATAATCATTCCCCGTTTTCTATTCAATTGTTCTGGAGTGCTCAGGATATCTCGAGGCTGTTATCTCATTCAAGTCTTTTAATTCAACCAGTGCAATCTCTCTCTTTAAATCATTTCAATGGTGTTTCTCTTGAGTGGGCCCTAACCCACAGGTCTTTTCCCAGGATCTTACCTGACTCTTCTAATTCTCTTGGAGATATCCTAAATTCTTTTCAAAGTTTGACGTAAGAATGAATTATCATCAGTCTTATGTTTTTCTCCAAGATCTGTCAAATTCCTTTCATCATTGGTTCAACTTTTCTATTCTAATTATTCCGGAGTGTCTCAACAATTCTTGGTGGTGTTTATCGTCGTCATTCTCAGATTTTGAAGACCGAAGAAGAATTTTTCCTCCATATCATATCCGTTCTCGTGAAGATTCTCAGTTCTAGCTTGATGCCATCCTCTCATAATTGTTTGTGAGTATTCTTTCCACCTATCCGGAGCAATTCAGGAGTCTTTTCAGTTTGATTCTCCGGAGCCCATGATCTCAGAATTATTCATTCCAGTTTTCAGCTCTCGTTCTCCAAATCTCACCGGTGCGTCATTCAACTATTCTCTTACCAGCTCGTGATCTATTCGTACACATGTATCTAAATTCTCTCAGGTATCTTCATTCGCTCTCCAATTCTTCCCGGTGAAATGTGCCTTTGCTACTTTCATTTTCAACTCTTACGGTGGTTCGTTCAAGATTTCTATTCCTTCATTATCATATCAATTTATTCGTTGGTTAAATCCTACCGATGGTCCATTGAGTTTATGCTATATCTTTCTTAATCCTATGCAACTGGAATAAGTAGTATGCCAAATCCGTTGTTTGTCATCAATTTGAATTGGTGAAGGATACGCATAACATAATTCTTAGTCTTGCTTCACCCAAATGATGGATTCATTGCTCCAGAGTTTGTTCACAATAACTAATTCTCGTTGTCAATTGTTCATCTTATCTTTTTTCCCGGAGTTCCAAGCTCTCGCAATTATATCATCACGGAGAGTCATCTAAATCATTGCAAGGATTCACCTTGTGTTTTCAATTTCTCTTTCTTTTCATTCCTTTGTTTACCGGAGTTCTTCATGGAGTTTCTACATGATGGTTCATCAAGGATTTAATCCCTTCTCGAAATGTTCATCGAGATTCTTTTCAGAGGAGCTCAAGCAATCTTCATCTTGCAATCCGGAGTCCAATTCTTTCTTCTGTAGCATTGGAGGTGGTATTATGTCATTCTTGATAATCTGAGTTCATGTTCCATGATTCACATGTTGTTAAGAATGAGATATTTTAATTCCATCAACCTCGTCGTTGGAGTCATCTGGGGTTATATTTCACCTAAAGCTTTCCCTAAGGATTGTTGCTATTAATGGTGATAATATATGATCCTAGTGCTTCATCTATCCTCCCGGTGAAATAACTTTCTCGTCTCCTTGTCCATATCAATTCAATTCTTCTTCCCATGAGTGGCACGTTGTCACCTCATAATTTGAGACGTATTCCATAAGACCATATCAAGCGTATTCTTTTCGTTGTTGGTGTTCCAACAACTCTGCTCGTCCCGTCTCCTAAGGATGCCTTCTCAAGCTCTTTTGTGGCATAAGATGGCATTTTCGTCTCCATTCTTTTATTTCAATTATCTATCTTCTATTCTTTTGTTCCGGAGCCATTGTAATGTTGCTCTTTTCTCTCATCATCTCGGATGGTGTTCTTTTCGTGCTTACCCATTTAACCGGAGTGTTGTGCCCCTTCGCTTAAGTCCTTTTCATCCTATCAAGTCTTGCATCTCGTTTCAACCGGAGTGCTATACAAATTTGTCCTTCCTTGTTCCTCTTTTCTAACGGAGTGTTTTCAACTTCGTTTATCTCCGGTGTATTATTTTCTCGAAATGGCTTAACCTTTTCAAGGTTCTTTGGTCTCACTCGTTTGTCAAAGAAGCAACTTAGCCTTACCTCTTCTCTTTCTCTTCCGTTTTCCCTCCGGTGCCATTCTAGATCTCGGGACGAGATCCTCTTGTAGTGGTGGAGTGTTGTAATGCCCCGAGACCGATGCACCAGGTGTCTTCCAGTTATTCGTTGTCTTTTCCATGTCATTTGCTTGCGTGTTGCATCTTGCCATGTCATCATGTGCATTGCATCATCATGTTTTCAAAACTTGCATCCGTCCGGGTTTCCCCCAGTTCTGTTCGTTGTCCATTCTGAGCCTAGACACACTTGCACGCGACCGCGGCATGTCCGAAATATTATTTTATAAGTGGCCGTAAAATGTTCTCGGAATGGGTTGGAAGTTGGCGTGCGGTGTTGTTTTGTTGTTAGTAGACTGCCTGCCAAATTTCATCGCATTCGGAGTCCGTTTGACGCCCCAACGGATAACTATATCGACAATATAGTCGGTCAAATCGTCGGACGTTTTCGGTCTCTGGAAACTACTGTCGGGCCTCTCTCTTTCTTCTCTCCCCTTAGCCCGAGGCCTTCTGCACAGCTCACCAGCAACCCTCCTACTCCCCCTCCGCTCCGGACCGTCCGATAGCGATCGAACGGCTCCGAAACAGAGCAAAAACCCCAACCCTAGACCCCTGCCTATAAAAGGAAGGACCCCTTCCATTTTTGGCAGCCGCCAGCCCATTCCCTTGTTTTCAGCGCGCCGCCACCACTTGTCACCTTCCAGCCGCCGCCTCCCACCTCAATTTCCGGCGCCGGCCACCCCTGCATCGCCACTTGGCGCGCCCTGTGTGGTCAGCCACCATCTGAGCGTCGCCCTCCACCAATCCTATGCAGCCGCGTCGCGCCCCGCCTTCCCCAGCACCGCCGTGGCCCGCGGAAGCCCGCAGCCGGCCCACCCCAGACCGAATCTGGGCCCGACCGTGCCCCGAGCTGCGAGAGCCTCGTGCCTGAGCTTCCCTGCGTCGCCGCCTCTCTGCCCCTTCACCGCCCGTCCTCGCCGCCCTGCACTCGTCGGCCACCGGAGCCTCGCCGCCGGTGAGCACTTCGACAGCAGGCCAGTGCCGCCCTCGCCTCCCTCTCTCTCCCTTCCCGTTCTCCTTCCTCTCCTCACCAGCTCTCTCCCTCCCTCTGTTGCCACAGGAAACCGCCGCCGCCGCCATGGACGAGCTCCACCTCGCCGGATCCCGCATCCCCGAGCGCCGTCGACCACCTTTGTCATCGGATCTGGAACACCTGTCCTCGGATCCATCCATCCCCATCGTCCTTCGGCTCCCTACGCGTCGCGCCGCCGTCCCCATCGCCGGCAGCCACCGCGCCATGCTCCTGCTTCTGCTCGAGCAGAGGAGGACGAGCGCTTCCCTACTGGGCCACCTTCCTCGCGCGCATGTGGGCCGACCACGTCCAAGGCCAGCGTGCCCTGCCAGGCCGCCTCCTCCACAGATCCAGGCCAAGCCCATGGTGAGAACCCCCCTTCAGATCTCTGTGCGGTTGGGCCAGCCAGATTCGGCCCATGTCACGTTTTTTTCCGTTCTATGATTTGTCCATTTATCCAGGGAAAACCAGTTTTGCAGTTTAGTCCCTAGAATCATGCATCTAATAACTTCTCACCCATGCATCGGAATTAAACAACTTATATATGAAACTTGTTTAGAATTTTGTCTAGATTCATAATATCCAACTTTCATCCATGTTTGAAATGTTTAAAATGTTGTTTGGTTAAATTTGCTCCTATGCCATGTTAAAATGCTTTATTTCATAACTAAATAACCGTAACTCCGAATTTAATAATCTTTATATGTAAATGGGGTGGAAAAATGTCTAGTTTAACATGGTGCTCTCATCTAGCATGGTTAACAACTCTAAAATTATGTTTAGGGCAGAAGAATACCAAACCTAATATATGCATATGAGAAGTTTCTGGACTTGTTGTTTTGTTGTTTCGGCCTCATTTAAACTTGCCTAGATTAGATAGTTTCATCATGATTCACCTATTGCCATGCTAACAACATTTAATCTTGTTGGGTACATAAACGAGAGAGAACTAAATAAGTCATGTGGTGTTTTCTTCAATATGCAACTCCGTTGTATAATGAGCTCCACTTAATTTATAGGATTGTTTGTGCACTTTGCCATGCCATGCATCATACTTGTTTGCGCATCGTGACATGCTTATGTGGTGGTTGTTTACTATGTTGTTTGCTTTCTTTCCTGTGTACTTCGTCTCGGTAATCCGGTAACGTCGTGTTGTGAGGAGTCGTTCGACTACGTCCGTTTGTCTTCTTCATGGACTCGTTCTTCTTTCTTGCGGGATTTCAGGCAAGATGACCATACCCTCGAAATCACTTCTATCTTTGCTTGCTAGTTGCTCGCTCTTTTGCTATGCCTATGCTGCGATACCTACCACTTGCTTATCATGCCTCCCATATTGTTGAAACAAGCCTCTAACCCACCTTGTCCTAGCAAACCGTTGTTTGGCTATGTTACCGCTTTGCTCAGCCCCTCTTATAGCGTTGTTAGTTGTAGGTGAAGATTGGAGCTTGTTCCATGTTGGAACACGGATATTTTTGTTGGGATATCACAATATCTCTTATTTAATTAATGCATCTATATACTTGGTAAAGGGTGGAAGGCTCGGCCTTATGCCTGGTGTTTTGTTCCACTCTTGCCGCCCTAGTTTTCGTCATATCGGTGTTATGTTCCCGGATTTTGTGTTCCTTAAGCGGTTGGGTTATAATGGGAACCCCTTGACAGTTCGCCTTGAATAAAACTCCTCCAGCAATGCCCAACCTTGGTTTTACCATTTGCCATCTAGCCTTTTCTTTCCCTTGGGTTCTGCAGACTCAAGGGTCATCATTATTTTGACCCCCCTGGGTCAGTGCTCCTCTGAGTGTTGGTCCAACCTGTCAGCCACCGGTGGCCACCAGGGGCAACTCTGGGTTGGCCTACCGGAAGTTTGGACAATCTGAGTGTGCCCTGAGAACGAGATATGTGCAGCTCGTATCGGGATTTGTCGGCACATTCGGGCGGTTTTGCTGGACTTGTTTTACCATTGTCGAGGATGTCTTGTAACCTGGATGCCGAGCCTGATTGGATTGTCTTGGGAGAAGGAATATCCTTCATTGACCATGAGAGCTTGTGATGGGCTAAGTTGGGACACCCCTGCAGGGATTTGAACTTTCGAAAGTCGTGCCTGCGGTTATGGGCAGATGGGAATTTGTTAATGTCCGGTTGTAGAAAACCTGAAGTTGACCTTAATTAAAATACATCAACCGCATGTGTAACCGTGATGGTCTCTTCTCGGCGGAGTCCGGGAAGTGAACACGGTGTTGGAGTTATGCTTGACGTAGGTTGTTCTAGGATCACTTCTTGATCATAGTTGTTCGACCGCGCTTTTGCTTTCTCTTCTCCCTCTCATTTGTGTATGTTAGCCACCATAAATGCTAGTCGCTTGCTGCAGCTCCACCTCATACCTTTTACCCTACCTATATGCTTAAATAGTCTTGATCGCGAGGGTGTGAGACTGTTGAGTCCCCATGACTCACAGATACTTCCAAAATCAGTTTGCAGGTGCCGTTGAATCGTGCAGATGACGCAACCAAGCTCAAGGAGGAGCTCGATGAAGATCCCGTTCTTTGTGTTGTTCCGTTTCCAGATGATCAGTAGTGGAGCCCAGTCGGGTCGATCGGGGATCTGTGTAGCTTTTGGGGTAGTCTTCTTTTATTTTGGTTCCGTAGTCGGACCATGATTGTATCTGGATGATGTAATGCTTTATTCTTGTATTGTGTGAAGTGGCGATTGTAAGCCAACTATGTATCTCTGTCCCTTATGTATTACATGGGTTGTCTGAAGATTACCTCACTTGCGACATTGCTTTCAATGCGGTTATGCCTCTAAGTCGTGCTTCGACATGTGGGAGATATAGCCGCATCGAGGGCGTTATAAAGAGCATCTACAGCCGGACTTGGCAAATCCGACCCCTCAACCGGCCGCGGACGCGCCCGGACGCGTTCGCGGACAGTGACCGACCACCCCTCAAAAAACACATTTCACATATGGATACCTTAAATTAGAAACCTCAAATCCATATTATTACATGCAATGTGAAACATAATCTACGTGAGCTCGTCCGGTTTCGCTTGCCCAGCTCCGCTCTGGCCATGTCCGGCGGGCGACTGCGCTCCTCAGAGTGTTGGTCTGGTCGCCGGTAAGGTAGGGTAGGGCATGGGACACGAGCTGGCTCACGGGACTCAAGGCCCCGTCGTCTCGCATGCCCCACTCTTCCTCGTCGGAGACCGGAACCCGAACGGTGCCGGTGGACGTCAGATCGATGATGGATCCGTCCGGGGACGAGCTGCCGATGTCCACCATGATGCGATTGCTGCGCCCGGACCGATACGTCATACGGGGCGCGGAGAATGCGACTCCGCCACGCCGACATCCGCTGTCGCGAGGGCTGCCGCTGCCTCCCACGCCCGGTGCCTTGCACGGTGGGCACGGCGTGCCATGGGCTCGTTGGATGAGGCCCATGGTGTGTCCCTATGCTTGGCGCGCCTCTGGAGGGGTTGCGCGTTTGCCAGCGTGTCCAGACGCCAGACGGACCGCACGGCCTCCGGCTAGGCAGCTATGGCCGGCCTAGCGCCGGATCCATGCCCATTTGGGTGGACGCAATGGATTCCTGACGGATGGAGTCCGAGAGCAGCCGTCCACAGGCCTCCTACCGGGCGCGGCAGAGCGCAAGCCGTACGACCATCTCCTCCTCGGGGCCACGCGGGATGAGCGCGGGGGTCGACGGATCTGGAGGTGAAGGACTCGGATCCGCTTCCCGCCATGCCGGAGAAGGCCCGGAAGGAGTCGAAGACGAGCTTGGGTGGCAGAGGGGGAGTGGAGGGAGGGGAGTGAAGTGGCTAGGATTTGGTTCGGCGAGCGGATGGGGAGAAATTTATGTGGGGTCGGATGGGCCAGCGTGGGCGGGGTCCGACGTGGCGGGCGTGCCAGGCGCTCCATATTTGGGCTGGATATGGGGGTGCCGGTCAACCCAGACATTTGAGGGCCGTTTGAGGGGGCCGTCTGGGTCAAAAAATCATGACCCGACAATGGCCGGACGGCCTGCTCAAGCGTATAAGGCTGGTTTGAGGAGTTCGGTTGTAGATGCTCTAACCGAGACACGGATCCAACGGCCAAAAGAACAGGATGCGTGAGAGGGCTTGAATTAGGTTTTTTTTTTGAGGGGTGGACTTGAATTAGGTGCAGTTTCTATATACTATCCTAAATTCTACATGGGCCGCAACGGACCAAACTCACCAGAGAAAGATCAGTCGGCCTACACCTCCTGCTGTTTGACCCTTTTCCAAACCCAAAGACAGTACTAGCAGAGAGGGAGCTGTCCCGAATCCGTCGGTTACCACGACTGCCGCCGGCGATGGCTCCCTCCGCCGACGCCGCCGCGCCCGCCCCGACCCCTCCGCTGGCGCCCCTCATCGCCGCGCAGCTCAAGTTCCTCCTCACCAACTCCAGTCTCCCCATCAAGGTACCTAGGGTGCTCACGACTGCTCCACCATTCCGGTCCCTCCTCTCACCTGCCTCCCCGCGCTCGCTTGCAGGTGGTGCAGATCTGGTCCGGATGCAGCAGCGGCCGCTACGCCGATCGCTTCACCCTCGGCATCCCCTTCTGCCTCGACTACGTCTACTGTAACGCACCCCTACCCACCCGCTCGCTGTAATGGCCTAGGGTTCGGTGCTCAGGTTTTCGCGGCTCTGATCTTGGTTTCGCAGGGGATTTCTTGTATAATGCGATGCACCCCAAGGTGGCGCCGGACGTCATATTCGGGCAGGGCGACGAGGGGTTCCAGCCGCTGGTCGATTATGACGAGTCCGGGAATGGGGGCAAGAGCTGCTTGGCACACTGGGATTACCGCGACCCCCGTGGCCTCCTCTGCCTCGTGGAGGAGCTCCGGTGATTCCCCTTTGCTTCTATGGTTCTCTATGCTGTCATGTGATCATTAGTGTTGTGTGTAATTGCTCTGTGTGCGTGTTAATTGGACTGGAGGCGGTATGAGTTGGGAGTTGCGAACATGGGAATAGGGTTTCGATATGCAGGGGTGGATTCATCCATTTGACATTGGTGCGGTCTAGTTTGGATAACTAAAATCTTGCACAACCTATGTCATACTAAACGAATTGATGTGCGTGTTTTTTTGTGTCGCTTCCTCTTCTCTCAAATGCATGTAAAGGCAATGGAATAATCATGGAAGAAATAATGGCTGGCCCTTCTGTTTTTTCATATAGCAAAATGAGTCTAATATAATCTGACGGTACATGTGTCGTATGAACAGAAAATGTGCTCCATCCAGTCTATTTATTTTTAGAAGACGTTAACTTTATCGTTTGGTTCCTAATTATACAGATATATTTCGTCATTTGCCTTTTGCACTTATTTATTTCATTCTCTCTGAAGCATTTATGCATAAGATACAGGTGACCATCTTATTTCATTTTACTTGAAATAACTTAATGGAAGAAAAACTCAAATTAATAAAGTGTAAACACAAGGCCAGCAACTTGGTGATGATTAGGCCTGCACTTGGTTTGGCTAGGCATTTGTTGGGGCTGGGATATTGGTTAGAAATTCATCGAGTGAAGCTAGTGGTGGGTCCTCAACAAAAATCTGTACTGATATGTCAAGAGGAATTAGGAGTGCCAGTGTAGTTGTTGGCTTGAAATAATGCTATCTTGAGATGAGCAGATTGTTGGTGCGCAGAGCATGCTTGAGATTGTACTGGTGCTTTTCGTGCTGAACTCATTTCTAAGCTATTTGCTGTTGGCTTAATTTTCTGCAGGTTATTATACATTGAGTACCAAAAGAAGCTGGTTGAGAAAGTGGATGATGCAAGACTGAAGTTTGAAATAAGCACAGTTCTTGCTAAGGAGGTAAATGTACCAAGTTTTCCCTTTTGACCTTTCTGTGGCATTGACTGCTTATCTTATGAAGTAACTAGAAGGTATTCTTAATATGGTTTGGTTCAAATATAGTGAGAAACATACATGCTCATGTGAATGAGTTGAAGATTGAGCCATTTGACTGGCTTATTACCAGTTTCGTTCTTCAGCTTGATTGTTGAAATCCATTTATCTTATAGATGACTTTTCCAATATTTGTGTTCAAACAGGGGATTGAAGTCTCCGTGGTATCATCAACTGGTAGGGTAAGTTCACAGTCTCCACGGCCATTTTCATCTCTGAAAGTTGATGCCTTTTCTTATATTGTATTTTCATATTTCTTTGTAGTCAGATGAGGTGAAATTTGCTGTCCCGCTTCTGGATTTAGACCTCAAAATGATGGTGCCTGGATGTCCTTGGAAACTTCCCCAAAAGATCCATCTGCAGGTTTTACCTCTAAAACCACTCCTTACATGTACACAAATGTGGACATGTAAAAATAGCTGTAACAATGTTAATGATGTCTCTAGAAAATGAGTAATGATGATGATAATTGAGAAATATTTATACCAGCAAAATTTCAGCTGCTTATGCCGATACGAAATTGTAACACTATAACCATTATAGTATGGGGTTGTAAGGCCTCATTGAGGTACCCTAGGAGTTCAGGACCTATGCGGGTGCTACGGCAGCCGCATCACTATGGCAGGGATGAAGGAGACTGGCACTTGGTTAACTACTCCTTACTTTTGAATTTGACGCGCCTTGCTTCTTTCCCAGTCCCTTGCTAGCAAATCTGAAGGATACAAACAAATCACCTAATGATAGCAACTGCTCATAAGCTAGCAACTGACAATCCAGATCCCTAATTTAAAGTTTTGTCGTACTTCCTATTGCCCATTCGCCCGACACATACATTACACTAGTTCATTTATTATTCTGGATTACTTGCCACATCTTTGTAACAAGGAGAGTGTGCATCTTCTCTAACCAAGATAACTGCATATGCATAGTAAACCATGTGAAGGTTGCAGTCATTGTTACCTAACACGGTAGTATGTACTGCTTAAGGATGTTCCAGCTATTGGATCTTACTACGATCAGAGCATTGTCATTATACAACATGCAAATGGCTCGGGGCATTTCCCTGTAAAAGAAAAGCATCAGGAGTTTCAGCAGTCAACGATCCCATTACTGCATAGATATATTCTCTTTCGCTCAAGTGGTGACTTGGAAGTATCTGATGAATTGTCATGTGTCAAGGACTCAGTATGCAAACAATCTGGCAGAACTCCCAAAAAAATACTTCCTAGATAGCAGACAAATCATGCTACACATAAATAACAAATATATTTACTGCTAGACATGGTCACCACTGCTAACTTTGTATGTTTTATAATTTGGATAATTTAATGGAATTTAGGGGTTTTGTCATGCATTTGATAATGGACAGCTCGGCTATTTTGCAGGCCATATTTCCGGTTAGCAGTAGTTACCTCTCTGTTCCTTCTGCACCAGGACTGAAACTAACCTCAACTCCTGATTTGAAGTCATTTTTCTCTGTGGATGGTGTTAAGCTCCCTGCATGGGTAGATGGGATGTAAGTCAACTTGTGAGACTTCCAAATGAGTAAATGGTTAAATGAAGATTATCTCTTGTTGCATGTTATATGCCAAAACAGACCAGACCTGTGTGATACAATCTTCTGCAGAACATTTTCACCAAAAGAAACAGCATCACTTTGTCACTGATGATCTTCTCTTTGTCTAATTATGTAAAGGTGCATGGCTGAGTATATTCCCACTTTAGAAGAAGACCTTAAATTGCAGGTAATTATTGTTGCATTTTACCAGTATCTGTCCTGATCTGACCGTCTATTCTCACCATTGGTGTTGTTATTTTGCTATATCTTCTGTTGTGATGTCAACTCCATTCATATTAAACGTGATATGTTAGTTAGGGATTGCGCAAGGGTTACTACTTCTGTCACATTAAAGCTGTGAGCATTTCTGTGCTCAAGATTTCATTATGGATGTGTCATTCCGAAAATGGTGCCAAGAACAGAAAAATGTAACTAGGAAAGGACATAGTAGGTTTTACGATATTGTTGACATCGTAGCTGCAAGCAGGAGACCTTTTGCCGTGTTGTAGCTTTTGCATTTTGACTTTTATTAGTAGACTTGTTTGGACGTATAAGCATGTAAGTTGTTAAATCCACTGGAAACTGAAATTTCACTATGGCTGAAGCATCTAATTGGTTAAACAAGGTATCAATTTTAGAACACCATTAATGACACTGTTGGATTTTACAAGCTTATGTTTCTGAATTATATTGAAGGTCGTGGATGCATCAGCTTCAATCGGTTGCAGGAGACGATTCATTGAGGCCCTAGCTCCTGCTTTCGGGAGACCATTGGAGGCTGATCCGGTACTTGCTTCTCATTGTTTTCTTATGTTATTGTGGTTTTTGCCATGTCATTTAACAACTCTGTCTATGTATCAGATTTTTTGCAGGAAAGCCACAGTTCTTTCCATTTCGGGGATTTTCACATTTCTGGTATGTCATTAAATGCGTAAATCTAGTTTTTTTTCATTTTCTCCACTGCATGGAGCTAATCAATAAATAAAAGAATACATATAGTTCATTACCTTCCTACCAAGAGACGGAGCGAATGTTAGGATTGTTGGCCACTCAAGCTGTGCGGGTTGCTGGCCCAGAATTGACCCTCCATGGTTGCATTTCACCATCCTTATTTAAGAAGTGCCAAGGGGATTCTCCTGTAATATATAAGGTCAGCGTTAGCATGTTGGACAAAGTGACCTGAACTCTGGCGTGTTTCCACCTGTCCGCGACTGTTCCTGCTGCCCACACCCTTTTCCACTGTGATTTCCCGCCGCTGCCGGTGCCTTTTTTCCGCCGCTCGCGGCTATAAAAGCCGTCTAGCGACTCCTCTATCTCCACTCCGCTCTCCGCTTCTCCCTGTCCCCTTCCCAGATCTGCCTGTGCCCTTTCTTCCGCCAATGCCATGCTGCGTCGCCGCCCCATTGGGAGCAGGGCCGCCGCGTGGCCTCCAAAAGAGGATGATGCCGCCTATGAGGCGCAAGCTGCCGCCATCAGCGAGATGGGTTACATCGGGATGCTTGAGTCGGACGACGAGGATCCCGTCATCCCGCGCGTGCTTGTTGGACTCTTCCGCAAGAGGGTCGCCCGCCGCGTCAACATTGTGCCATGGACGCACCAGTGTCGCACCCTCACCTGTAGGGAGGCTTGGAACGCCCGCATTACTGCCTACCTTGCCCGCCCAGCCCCAGTCTTCTATGAGAACACAGCCTGGCGAAGTTCGACAAAGCCATGGCAGAATCGGCAGCAATGGATGCCAAGAGGGAGTGCGCCATCTGGGAATGAGCTGCTGCTCCTGATGTCGAGGAGGGCGCCTGTTTGGCATGGGAGTCGGACGCCCGCGACTCAAAGGCCACAGCCAGCATCGGCAAGTCCTGCGCTGGCTCGTCCTGCGGCATCTAGTTTAGTTTACTAATGTAGTTGTGTTGGAAATGTCGTCCCCTTCTCTAAAATGTCGCTAAAGTGACTAATCTTACTCCTGGATATGTACAATTTCACTAAGCGGCTAATTTTGTCCCCATATATAAATGAACTATCACTTTGCAATGTCGTTCCAAGTGTTTGATGTTTATCTGACCGAAGTTTGGTTAAAAATCTATGCTAAACAGAAGTAGTTTTTTTTTGAGTTGTTGCAAACAAAAAAAGGAAATGAAAGGGAAAAATTATGGAGGCTGCATTTTGGAGAATCTGAGTCTGCACGTAGGCTTGGCAGCCTCCCAAAAATTATGGAGTGGGCTCCAAAACTATTTTGGAGGCTGGCAAAGTGGCGAACCTGCTAGATTGCTCCAAGTCTCAGGGGCTTCCCCTCGTGTCGTAAATACTTTCCTTGCCCTTTTGCCAAATAAGCCTTCTTCTTTTTTGTTCTGGGTATGTATTTTGTATTTGCATACAGCTCTCTGCAATTCTGTGTGGGGGCTGCTAGTAAATTAGAGCGGGGAGACCTGCCCTTGTGCACTCTGGTACCCGTGTCATCTGAGCTCTGTGACCCCATCCCCCTTTCTGGTGGCCAGCAGGCAGTGCCACCATCGCTTGAGGCAACATGGAAAATGTAAAAGAAAACAAAATCCAACTTAACTGAAAGCATACAGATGACCAACTTTTAACCCAAACAGTCAAATCCGAACTTCTGAATCTAATTACCAACTTTTAACTCATCGAATCACAAGATTCAATGCACAAACCAAACTTCTAACTCAATCAAAATGAACATTGGACTCATAAATTGCTAGCATGTTGAACCACAACCAACATCCATTTCTTGTACCAGAAACGGTGAAACGCACTAGAGCATGAAATGCCTTTTATACATTTGCTCCTACTTCACTTCATGTCACCCGTTCTAGCATTTTCCATTTAAGTTCTCTATCCGAATGAGGGAGTTTATTATACTGTTTGTTGCTGTAGTGTTTGTCATTTCATGGTAGTGACATGGCTGACATGTGGCACCCATGCCATCAAAATCACTAGGGAAACCAAACCACCCAAGTGTGAAAAGCACGGTTTGATGTTGCAATTCAAACGGTTTTATAGTTGAAGATTGAAAAGTGAACCTTTGCCAGAGTTCACTGTCGAATAGTAGACTTTTTCTTAGTAAGAATGCTCTCTATAAATTATTATGTTGGCATTTAGCACCATATCTTTTGATTCTTTAGTCTCATATACTTGTGTCTGGATTATCCACTAACCAGTAGTGACTTTTGACGCAATGTGATGTTGCAGGTTCACTTTGTCATCCCCCTTCAATTCCCCAAACAACAACCTATCCTGACTTTGCAGAGTTGTCAGGTATATTTATTTGGCTAATGGTTATTCGCGATATACTCCCACCGTACAAAGTTAGTACAAAGTTGAGACACTTATTTTCAGACGGAGGGAGTACATGCTTCCTGGTTATTTCTTATGTAGATGCTTGATCAAAGGTCTTGCTTGTATGCAGTCTGTTGTTTATGAATATAGATTTGGATGGTCGGTGGTAGTGACAGCTGTTGGTATTTTTGTTGCTTGTGCAGTAACGTTCTCATTCCTGATTCCTCTGCAGCACTGTAATTCCCAAGGTATACCTATCACGTCATCTCCAAAAAACAGCTATCCATGGAGTCCTAGATGGGAAGTGACAGAAATGGCGGAACGCATCTAGTAAGTCTTTCATTGTACGTGTCTTGCATCTGCAATGATTTTCAGAATCTTATTCGATATTTCCTTCACAAATTTACAGCGACTATCTCGCCGACGAGTGCCAGAATTTCAAGAAGTTATGCAGTGATGGTTTCCCTCAAGCAAAGTAGCTAAGGAGGTAATGTTCTGGAGAACGAACTTTCCTCTATGGTTTCCCTCAAACAGAGTAGCTAAGGATGTAATGTCGTGAAGAACAGACTCTTCCTCTAGATGATTTTTAGTCGTGCTTCTTTTGCTGCGGAAGTGCAACTACTGATTGATTGTTGTCATCTCTGTCTAGGAAGCATCTCTACCCTTTTGGCTTGCACGCTCTGCCCGTAAACTGTAGTCCTTGACTATTTGTGTGACGAGCGAGGAGCAAGGAAGCAGCCTGACCAGGTAGTAGAATCAGTCCATAGGGCAAGAGAGTGCTTCTATCTGGCAAGTAAATTGTGTACAATAGCGTTGTTGGTTTGTTGATGCCACCCCTGTTGGTCATGGTGGTTTTGGGGGAGAAATGGCAATTCAGTTCTTCCCGTCCTGGGAGTTGTGTACATATGGATATTGGTCGTTGAATTCTCTCCAGTGTAAAGTTTGCTGCATGTGACAGTAGGAGTATGAACCGTTTTGTTCTTGAGCATCTGCGACAACTCGGGCGCGAACTCGAAGAAATCAGCTGCTTTTTTTTTATCAAGTAGTACTTGTCTGCACAAATATTCTCGCACCGTTGCCCTGTCCGTCAGAGAAGAGGAAGTAGGAGTATGAATTCGTCAGTTTGCTTCCACTGGCAACGTTGTTTCAATATTAGATTAGATTATTTTAGTCAACTTTTTAAGGTCCCTGGTTACCATCGATTGCAGCGCGTAATTAGGAGGCGAGTTGGTCTAGTGGTTTGTGTCAGCAGGTGTTTTATTTGGCGGTTTACTCGATTAAAATGAGAAGGGACTGGCTGGGTGCCAGTCGACTGAATTCCCAATTTGGGTCAGTCGTCTGTTCTCCACCCTTGATCTCCGATCTAACGGTTGCAAAGCTGTCTTCAACCTCTCGATGCATCTTCTTCCAACCACCGCACGGATCACCGCCCGCGGCCGGCGGCGCTACCGTGCAGCCTGGCTGCCTCGATCTCCCTGGAATCTCCTCCCATGGCCGTGTTGTTGCCGCCCCGGCCATCCCTCTAGGCCCAGGCCTTGCCGGTTTTTTCTTCGGCAAACCTTCACCACCAATGTGCTGCCGCCCTCCTGCAACCGCCGTGCCGCCTCCCCTATCCCTCACCTTAAGATAGATGATGGGGTAGCCTACCTAACGAGGTTCTTCCTCCCCTTCGGTAGTTTCTCCGTTCAACAAAAAAACGACTGACCCTAAATTCAAAAGTCAGGCGATTATGAACAATTGCATGAAAGATCCAACATACATAGGTCCAAAAAAAAATTGTTACTATAGCATCGGACCCTCTGTTCACAAATATAAGAAGTTTTGAATATTTCAATAGACTACATACAGACTGAATGAGTGAACGTTAGAACATCTTATATTTACGAAATGTATATGAACACTGCTACACAGGCAACAAACACTGGATGAATTTCAGACGATGCAACATATCAAGCCGTTCATGCCAGTGGCGATGTGACTGTATACTAGGAAGCAGTGGCGAGTATTAGATGAAAATGAAGGATGGGCTCAGTGTTAACAGTGTGAAGAAAAAGCCACAAACTCTCAGCTTTTTTGTTCAAGTAAGGTTAAAATTTTGATACGAGATACGCAGCCGCCTTCTCCCTCAAGAAAAGCTTAGGGTTCATCTGCCTTCCATCGGTGCCACCGTCGATCTGCCTCGTCTCCGATGGCCTTAGGGCCATGACGACACAGTGGATCCCGGTCTTTGCCAGAGGGAGGCCTCTGTTTTAGATGTTCCTTGAGTTTTGTTAAGGTCTGTGCCCTACTCAGGAAGCCGAAACGGCGGCGGTTTCTTGAAGATGGAATAAGGTTCTTCCTGCCTAGCCCCGTACCCGGTGTCCTTGGTGGATTTGTTCGGATCTGGTCGTAGTTCGTCTACGTTTGTGTTTTTCAGGTTGGATCCTTCCGATCTATGCTACTCATCATCGGTGACGGTTGTTGTTCTGTTGTGTTGGTCCTATGGGGTCTTAGCATGACGACTTCCCAATTGTCTAATACAACAAGTTTTCTCTGGTTCCGATGAGGAAGGGGCCAGCTTTAGTGCTTGTAGTTGTCGGTGGTCTACGGATCTAGATGTAATTTTATTATTTCAAGTATTCGTTGCACTATCATGGTTAAAAATGAATAGATCCAAATTTTTCTCGCAAAAATAAAAAATAAAAAAATTAATACTAGGCTGGGCTGAATACTAGTATTTTTTTCCCAGGGGCTTGAGCTTGTCGAAGCACCCCTCTTAGATTCGCCACTGCTAGGAAGAAAAGAAAAATAAAAAATTAGCAATGACCCACAAGATACTCCTGGTAGCTTTGCCACTGGTTTATGCCTAGAGTGAAGAAACACCTTAAAACCTACATCGTCCAACGTTTGGCCAGGCTATTGTCGTCCGAAGAGTAGTCTCGATTGCATATACACGGTAGAAGGGTCAATGTTTCTCGAAGCTCCGGGATACACACAATATATTTTTACGAAATATTGCTGCATAATCCTAGGCTTCCACTTATTTGAGAATTTTATTAGAAGCTTGTAATACAAAGTTTCATAAAAATAATACTTTTATTTGCATGTAATACGTGTTCCATTTATATCATAAAGATCAAAGCTAAAAATAAGGATTATGGTGTGGAAAGTTGTCTCTGAAGCCCTGGCCACAAATGCATGCAAAAAATATAGACATGTTTCTACTAGAGACGGCTGTCCGTTGTGTGGGCGTGAGAAAGAGTCAAGCTTCCATGCCTTGGTTTCGTGTGTTCATGCAAGAAACATCTGGGAACAAATGCGTACAGTTTGGAAATTGCCAGCTCAAGAATGGCTGCAGGATACGGGGAAAGATTGGCTCTTGAACATCCTGGCGAACTGTGATGATTCGATGCGTGATTGCACAATAATGTTGATCTGGAGAATTTGGTCATTGCGGTCAGACCTGGTTCACGGGAAGGACACTCCATCCGTGGTGGCAACGGCTGAATATCTTTAGAGTTATATAAAGTCGATACATGTAAGCTGGAGGTTCACTACAGATGAGATTATCAAAGGGAAAATGCCAATGTTTCATGACACGCCTGTCGAGCAGCGGGTTGCGGCCCCGTCACTGCCATGGCCGCACCCACCTGCGGACTGGGCTGCACTATCTGTTGACGGAGCGTTTTCACCGTCGGATGGATCGGCGGCGGCCGGAATGGTATTGCGAAAGCAGGATGGCAGCATGTTATTTGCTGCATACCGGTGCATCTTCAACTGTAATGGTGCTTTGAAAGCGGAACTACATGCGATAATGCAGGGTATGGCACTTACTATTCAGCACTGTTCCCTACCGGTCATCGTTCAGTCTGATTCCGTGGAGGCATTGGCGGCTATGAAGGGTGAGTGTCTAACTAGATCAACATATGGCCATCTGGTAGCGGAGATTCGTCATCACATGATGGAGCGGGAGTTTACTCCGTCTAAAATCAAACGGGAACAAAATAGGATAGCACATCGTCTGGCATTGTATAGCCGTACGGAGAGTACTACTGCCGTATGGCTTGGTAGAGGTCCACCATGTATTGAGGAGTTGGTGCCTCTCGATTGTAACCCTACTCTTATGGAATAAAACTCTCTTATCATCGCAAAAAAAGTACAAGTTACATACGAACCAATATGACAAAACTGAAAAGATAACAAAACATCTCTGAGCTTGACATCAACGCCCGCCACCTGCCTCCAGCACTACCACAACAGCCATCGAAGACAAGAATGACGGATCACCTTCTCATCTGAGCTCGACGCGGCTCCATCGCTGATATGTAGCTTTACGGACCTCCAAGGCGGCTCACCAAACATGAAGCCCTTGTCGTTGAATAAATCAGACCGGAGCAACACCCCGGACACGCCATCGAACTCCAGATCTGGCACCCACCACGATTAAGACGCTGAAAGAGAAAACCACACCTGCAATCCACAAACTACGAACCCAGCACACGTCCCGTCTTTCAGATGCCGTCAATGCAGACGACAATATGCATCCGCTCCTAGACTACCTCCCACGTTCCGCACCGACACTGGAGCAAACGCCGTCGCAACGACGGAGCTCGAGGACACAGTTCACCACGAGGATGTCACCGCCGCCACGCCATCCTTATTTGAACATATTGATATTCAAATTCATCCCCACCCATAGGACCGATGTCCTCTTCACGTAATGATTCGAAG